>CATOUR010000131.1:4800000-6257916 GCA_951848785.1 Callosobruchus maculatus
AGGAGCATCAAGATGCGGCCATGCATAGCATGTGGGAGGCCGGTGCCGGTGTGACACCATGAACTCTACTGCGGCGGTGAACACGTCTATGATCGATGCTCCCAACGAGGGTAACTACACTATCACACAGATCGTCTTAATTGGAACCATTGGTAAGCTCTATATACTCTTATACGTACATATAAAATTATATGTTTTGTATTCTACGATTAAAGAAAATATGGGAAAAATAAAAGTGTAGCCCGGGATGTGACACACCGGTCTACTGTTCCATGACCCAGTGACTGTTCCTCATACCATGAGGAGAGCAATCACTGGGTCCGCGAATCGTGCGTCCTAAGTAGACGAAGGGACCCAAGGATGACTACCTTCTGCATTCTGGTGCAGTGTAGAGTCCTCCTCCTCCTTATTTAACCTAGAGATCCAATGACTATAACTAACAGACCAACACAGTGTAGTCTGGCCAGAGCCTAAGCAGTTGTCCTAGGAGCTCCTGATATTTGGTCTGCTTTTCCTCCTCCTTGAAGAAGATGTTCTCAAATTTTTGATTTCCGTCAAACTAGACTGAAACTCAAAATTGCAATTGGATTTGTAATCAGGACCCTGATATTGTCCAAAACACAAGGTTTCATCTTGATAGAATGCCAAATAATGATTTTAAGTTTTTTAAGCAAACCTGGAGAAAGATCTGAAACTTTTGATTTTTGTCAAGCGAGATTGAAACTCCAAACTGCGATCAGAGTTGTAATCAGCATCCTGAATTTATCCAAAAGACGAGGTTTCATCTTGATAGGAAGCCATTTAATTTTTTCGATTTTTCAGGCAAACCTGAGGATCTGAAATTTTTGATTTTTGTCAAACGAGACTGAAACTCAAAACTGCAACCAGAAGTGTAATCAGCACCCTCAAATTATCTAAAACACGAGGTTTAATCTCAATAGAAGACCAAATACCGATTTTAGATTTTTTAGACGAACCTGAGGATCTGAAAAATCTGAAATTTTTGATTTTTCTCAAACAAGATTGAAACTCAAAACTGTGACCAGATTTGTAATCACCGCCCTCAAATTATATAAATCACAAAACTTCATATCAATAGAAAACCAAATAAGGATAATAGATTTTTTAGACAAACTTGAAGATCTGAATGACTTGAAATTTTTGATTTTTATCAAACGAGACTGAAACTCAAAACTGCGAACAGATTTATAATCAGCACCCTCAAATTATACATAACACCATGTTTCATTTCAATAGAAAACCAAATAAGAATTTAGATTTTTTAGGCAAACCCGAAGACCTGAAATTTTGATTTCCGTCAAACGAGATTGAAACCCAAACTGCGACCGGATTTGTACTCACCACTCTCAAATTATCTAAAACGCGAGGTTGATTTTACTAAGAAGCCAAATAAGCACTTTCAATTTTTTAGGTAAACCTGAATAAGATTCGAAAGGTCTGACATTTTTTATTTCCGTCAAACGAGACCGAAACTCAGAACTGTGACCAGATATGTAATCAGCACCCTCAAATTATCCAAAAGACAAGGTTTTATCCTGATAGAAAGCCAAACAAAAGTTTTCGAATTTTTAGTCAAACCGGAAGATCTCAAAGATCTGAAATTTTTTGTTCTTGTTAGACGAGACTAAAACTCAAAACAGCGACCAGATTTGAAATCAGCACCCTCAAAATATTCAAAAGACTAGGTTCCATCTTACTGGAAGGTCTAATAAAGATTATCTATTTTTTAGGTAAATCTGGAGATCTGAGAGATCTGAAATTTTTGGTTGCTGTCAAACGAGACTGAAACTCAAAACAGCGACCAGATTTAAAATCAGCACCCTCAGATCATTGGAAACCTGAAATTTGATTTTAATAGAAAGCCAAATAAAGTTTTTCATTTTTTAGGTAAATCTGAAGATCAGAAAACCTAATATTTTTTATTTAGTTCAAACGAAACTGAAACGCACAACTGCGACTGCATTTTTAATCAGCACGCTCATATTATCCAAAACACAAAGTTTTATTTTAATAGAAAGTTAAATAAAGATTTTCGATTTCTTAGGCAAACTTGAGGATTTGAAAGATGTGAAATTTTTGACTTTTGTGAAACGAGATCGAGACTTAAAACGGCGACAGGATTTGTAATCAGAACTCTCGAATTATCAAAAACATGAGGCTTCATATTTTAGAAAGCCAAATAAAGATTATCGATATTTTAGGCAAACCTCAAGATCTGAAACACCTGAAATTTTTGATTTCCTATAAATTCAACCGTGACCCCGTTCTTGAACAAGAAATTGTGGAATTTAGTATAGAATCAAATTGACTCCAAACAATATTGGGTGTATCTTCTTGCACAAGAAATTGAATTGAATGTGATTGTCCGATTGTCTCAGAAATGGGTTCGACGCAATGTTTGTTTTTATCACCATTTTTCATGCTATTGGCCGCATGTTGGGCTCTAAAATCAAGATGCAACCAGAAAATGCCGGAAAAAGAACCGACGAGCCATGGCGGTCATGGAACCCAGCCCGCAAAGCGCCCACCAGATACGTCGGATCCTCATGCCACCACCACCATCTTCTGGTAGTACGGAGTGGCTCGTATCTGTCAACGAAGGAAATTTGTTGGGTCAGCATTGATCTCTGACCACGTTCGACTCCAAGCGCCACCAAGTCGAGCCAGCAGAGGCAGCTCTGTGTGGGGAGTGAGTGTATCACCATGTTTCATGTTATTGGCTGCATGTTGGGCTCTCAAATCAAGGTGTTACCAGAAAATGCCGGAAAAAGAACCGACTGCCAGCAGGAATTGAACCTATGGCCTCCGGAATTCTAGTCCGATGCTCTACCAGCTGAAGATGACGGTCATAGCAACTATACTGTATCCACAGCCAAGCTAGACCAAATGAAAACAAGCCCGCGTGCGTGATCGGCTCGTGTCGGTGGGGTCCCTAATTGTCCAGTACATTATGTGTAAATTGTGTGTTATAATCTGGCAAGTCAAAACCTCCAAGGCTGACTGGAAAGTAGATCCAAATATGCAATGTCAAGTGTTCATTGCCTAATGATCATTTCAAACTGGCAATTGGCTACTTTTGAGTTGCAATGGGCTCATAGGGCAACTCTTTTAAATAGTCATATAAAATTTCATAATTGCACTGGACTATAGCAGGCGCGTTCTTCGCAGACGTTAGCGGATAGTAACCACGCAAATGTTGCATGCGACTGTTTATTTGGAGTCTATCTTGGGATTGAATATACAGGGTGGGCCAATAGTGCGTGGACGGAGGATTGCGGGCTTACTAAACAATATTTCAAAAATCTGTCACTTGATCATGGTAGGGACCCTTAAAGGCTATAACGCAAAAATATTTTCACTTGAATTTTGACGTCTATACAGGGTGATTCATATCAAACTTGCATTTTTTTTAAGGAACCCCCTATATATTATTGCATATGTGGATTCTTTGGTCAATTCTAATGTGACTTTATGTATCACACATGGAACTTTAAATGAACCGTTTAGGCGCAAATCACCATTTTTGGTATAAGTAGGTATCAGAAAAAAATTGAATATCGCAGCGATTATAAAACTTAGAAGGCCTTGACTTTGCGGTACGACTAAGCATGGAATGCGCCACCTTAGGTCAGACGGCTAAATTTGAATTCTTTTTTTTACTTGGAGAAATCTGAGGATGAATTAGGGAAACTTCAATCACAGATAACTTGATTTTTTCAAATAGAAATGTCTATTTTGGTTTAAAGAATGAAATTTAAAATTTGATAACCTTTCTAACGATATAGCATTCTCGATAACAAATTTTTTTGGTTTCCATTTTATTTCAAATTTTCAGTCAAATCGGTGTTTTTCGACTTTCCTGCGTGCAAGGAACCTAGCAGGCCATGAAAAAAAAACAAAAGCTCATTAATATTGAAGAAACTAACTAACCTAGTAGAAAGATGCAAACTAACTAGAGCAACGAGGTAAGATTATGAAAATTCCTTACAACATATTAGCTCTAACCAGAAACAACAGCGGTAACAAGAACGCTCATTTTTCACAGCCTACTAGCTATTAGCCAATTTCCAAAGTCAGTAAAAAAATATTTAATCAAAGGAAAACTACTAGTGATTGTTGCTGGCAGTAGAATAACTATTTCTTCCGAATAAATTTTCACACTTCATGCTATAAAAAAGTAGCCACTTCCGTAAGTCAAACGTAATGATACCTCTGACTGGAACCCTTTAAATTCTTCACAAGGTACTTCTACTTATTAGCAAAGTCGCGGAAAATGAGTCGTGAGTTGCAGTCTGTTTGAATTGTAAAACAAATTTTAGTTTGAAGCAAACTACATTAAATAATCACAATTACAACATAGCGTAATTAAAAAATTCTAGCAATTATTTCAATAGATGTTCAGAATACTTCAGTTGGAGATATCTTCACTTTTGACTTAACTAAATGGAAATGACTAATTTTTTTATCTCATTAAATGTGAAATTTCATTCTAAACATGTTAAACTGTAAGCAAAAATCGCTGGTAGTGTTCCTTTTGTTTCAAAATTTTTAATAATTTTGGAAAGTTGTCAAGCTCTAGTAGACCTCAATAGCTAGTAGGCTGTAAAAAACAAACACTTCTGTCATACTCCAGCTAGTCATTGACATTAGATATCTTGCCGCTGTTGTATCCGGTTAGAGCTAATATGTTCTAGGGAATTTTCATAATCTTGCCTCGTTGCTCTAGTTAGTTTGCATCTTTCTACTAAGTTAGTTGGTTTCTTCCATACTAACGAGCTTTTGTTTATTTTTCATGGCCTGCTAGGTTGCTTGCACGCAGGAAAATTGAAAAACGCCGATTTGACTGAAAATTTGAAATAAAACGAAAACCAAAAAAGATTGATATCAAGAATGTTATATCGTTAGAAAGGTGATCAAATTTTACGTTTGATTCTTTAAACCAAAATAGGCATTCCCGGTTGAAAAAATCAAGTTATCTGTGATTGAAGTTTCCTTAATTAACCTACTGATTTCTCCAAGTACAAAAAGAATTCAAATTTAGCCATTTGTCCTCAGATGACACATTTCATGTTTAGTCGTACCGCAAAGTCACGGCCTTCTAAATTTTATAATCGCTGCGATATTCGATTTTTTTCTGATACCTACTTATACCAAAAATGGTGATTTGCGCCTAAACGGTTCGTTTAAAGTTCCATATGTGATACATAAAGTCACACTTGAATTGACCAAGGAATCCAAATATGCAATAATATATAGGAGGTTCCATTAAAAAAAATGTAAGTTTGATATGAATCACCCTGTACAAACGTCAAAATTTAAGTGAAAATATTTTTAAGTTATAGTTCTCAAGGGTCTCTAACATGATCGGGTGACAGATTTTTGAAATATCTTTTAGTAAGCCCACAATCCTCCGTCCACGCACTATTGGCCCACCCTGTACTGTAGTGATGACAATACGAGGGTTGCTCAATATCTTCGTCAATTCACCAGTACGCAGACAGCTGTTTCACGCTTATTAGCGATCATCAGTGCGCCATAGGTCGATTGACGGAAATAGAGAACATCAATTTTTCCATGTTTACTAAACATGTGAAACATGTGAGAGCAGACAGAAAGAATTCTGCCGGTGCGCCGTCTGGTACCCGAAGGTAACGGCAACCAAAGAAAGTCGCTGCTGAAACAGCAGCATACTTCTTGGTGGAACGCCACGGCGCGTCCTCTTTGAGCGACCAGGGAAGCGCGGGTTCTACATGCCGCTGAATATTAAAGCCGATATGCGAGTGATGTCAATATTGTAACTACCCGGTATGAAATACGCGTTACTCCGCTGAATACTCGGTACCGGGTAAACGCTAAAATAATTACCCATTACTTTGTCTTGATGGCTCAGCATTATAGGTACAAATACCTAGCAGATGCTTCCAATCCAAGCCGCCTCGATCGGTACCGACCGATTATTGCCGAATCCCAAAGCAGCGCTCTGTGTGTCCTGTACCGGTACCTCTGCCGGTGTTTTTTACCATTGTCTTTTAACAAACCACGCTGACTACTGATTTGCCGTGGAACACCGGTTACGGGTACTGGGTAGCTGGGTAACGGGTACCTTTTACAATATTACTCGGTATATTAAAGAGTAGCAATTTCATTCATTCATCCGAAAACCAATCACAGACGACATCGTTTCGCTGTTATTAAAGCTCGTCGGTGTGATTTAGGTCTCAGACGAATAAATGAAATTGCTTGTTAGTACCTAGCTGACAAAACTCGTACAAGTAGTAGCGTTGATTGAAGAATTCTTCAATCAACGGTAGTAGCAACACATAGATATTGGGAAGCAGTACTTTGAAAAAGTATTGGTTCGCCATCTATCTACCAAAGCCGGTACCTGAGCGTTTAATTTGAGTATCCGAGCACTGTTTATGTGACCCGTTTAAAAACATCAGGTATAGGAACCTGCGGGATACGACAACAAACAGACTCTTTTTTGTGGAACACTCATTGAACACTCCCGACATTCGGTTTATGCTAAAAAGCAACTTAATTCAATTAAAGAGTAGCAATTTCATTCATTCATCCGAAAACCAATCACAGACGACGTCGTTTCGCTTTCATTAAAGCTCGTCAGTGTGATTTAGGTCTCAGACGAATAAATGAAATTGCCTGTTAGTGCCTAGCTGGCAAAACTCGTACTAGTAGTAGCAACATATAGGTTCCTATACCTGATGCTTTTGAACGGGTCACATAAACAGTACACGGTTCCTCAGATTAAACGCTCTGGTACCGGCTTTGGTAGATAGATGGCGACTTTTTTAAAGTACTGCTTCCCAATATCTATATGTTGCTACTACTAGTACGAGTTTCGCCAGCTAGGCACTAACAGGCAATTTCATTTATTCGTCTGAGACCTAAACCACACTGACGAGCTTTAATACCAGCGAAACGACGTCGTCTGTGATTGGATTGTGTTAAATGAGTGTTCCACAAAAAAGAGTCTGTTTCTGTCGTATCCCGCAGGTTCCTATACCTGATGCTTTTGAACGGGTCACAAAAACAGTACTAGGTTCCTCAGATTAAACGCTCAGGTACCGGGTTTGGTAGATAGATAGCGAACCAATACTTTATTAAAGTACTGCTTCTCAATATCTATATGTTGCTATTACTCGATATACAGGGTGGCCAATCGGGTGACGATAATAATTTTTTTTTAGATAGCCTGTATCGATACCTATCCAAAACACCCCCATGTATGTGTACCGATTATTGATAGTTTTCGAGTTATGATTTTTTATTTGAAAACTTAGAGATTTCCCAGTTTTTCCAAGAAATCGTCAAAAACAAAAACAAGAATGCTTTTTGGCTTCAATTTTTTTCTGCAATCATACTCAGTATTAAGCCTGTTTTAATATCCAATAAAGAGAACCTGTACATCCGAACAATAATTAAGTACATTTTGGGCCCAAAGTTTGAAATCTCTGTTTTTAGTCAGGAGACCAAAACCTTCAAAATAAAATTAAAAATACTTATGCCTGGTTCTGGAGCTCCAATCTGATCTTAAAAACTCTGCAAGACATTGCACTTTCGAAATAATAATAAAAAAATAGCACTCATGGGGGCATTTTACGCCGTACGTGACTATTAAAAGTAAAAAGGTGATAATTCACGAATTTCCAAAATGATTTAAAAAACTATTATTTTACTTTATTTTGACAAATTAAAGAAAAAAAACTCATAACAACTAATAAACACGATAATCATTGATGTTTTAATCACTTTTAATAAGAAAACTTAATACCTGTGCTTTTTGCTGTGACTATTGGACTTCTGCTAAATTAAGTTGTATGGAAAGTTAACAAAGAAAAGGGATAATAAAACAACAATCTGACCTTTAATTCCATGGCGGAATTATCTGGGAAGCGTTATAGTAGCATACGCCATCTCATTTACTTCCCACACCGATAGGTGAGGGGAGGATTGTGATCGTGAAAATTTTCGATTTTGAGATAATATGTTTTTTGGGCGTTTTATAATGTCTACATAACGAAAATCCGCGTCACTCATTTCCGTCGTTCTGTCTGTAGGTCTGCCTGTCTGTCGGTCTGCCTCTCGGTCTGTCTGTCTGTACGCGTTTTTCTAGCCTCGTAATCTCAGTAACCGCTGCATGGACTGTGATGAAATTTGGGCAGCAATATGCAGTGGGGTCTTAGTAGGTAATGCTGCTATAATTTTGTAAATCGGTACATTGGCGGCGAAGTAAATAAAACAAAAATATTCCTCAAACTTAGTTTTTAGGCGTTTTAGAGGTTCTTGATCATTTTCTGCGTTTTTTTTGGGGGGGGGGTGGGGTGGAATTTGGGTGTTTGGGAGGTGGGGGGGTTGAAAAACTGAAAAGCTTGTTGTATTCATGATAGGCTGTCTACTAACCTATCAAGGAAGACCTAGCGATATAAATCACCTTTTAAGGTCCATCCGCACATTGCATTGCCTATTACCGAAAATTAACACAACTGCGCTTCGCCGACATGAGCTCGCAAAAAGCTACTCTGAAAAAAAGGGATGGCGTATGCTACGACATCGCTTCCCAGGTAATTCTGCCATGAATTTGGAAGTCATATTATTGTTTTATTATTTCTTTCCTTTGTTAACTTTCCATACAACTTAATTTAGCAGAAGTTCAATAGTACATAGCAAAAACACTACAAAAATCACAATTTGGGTATTAGTTTTTTTTTATTAAAAGTCATCAAAACATCAATGATTTTTGGATTTATTAGTTGTTACGAGTTATATTTCTTCAATTTGTCATAATAAAGCAAAATAATAGTTTTTTAAATTATTTTGGAAATTCGTGAATTATCACCTTTTCACCTTTAACACTCACGTACGGCGCAAAATGCCTCCATAAGTGCTACTTTTTCATTATTATTTATAAAGTGCAACGTCTTGCAAAGTTTTTAAGACTAGTTTGAAGCTCCAGAACCAAGCATAAGTATTTCTGATTTTATTTTGAAGGTTTTGGTTTCCTGACTAAAAACAGAAATTTCAAACTTTGGGCCCAAAATGCACTTAATTATTGTTCAGATGTACAGGTTCTCTTTATTGGATATTAAAATAGGCTTAATGCTGAGTATAATAGCAGAAAAAAATAAAAGCCAAAAAGCATTATTGTTTTTGTTTTTGACGATTTTTTGGAAAAACTGGAAAATCTCTAAATTTTCAAAAAAAAAATCATAACTCGAAAACTATCAATAATCGGTACACATACATGGGGGTGTTTTGGATAGGCCTCAATACGGGCTATCTAAAAAAAAATTATTATCGTCACCCGATTGGCCACCCTGTATGTAGGTCGACGCTTTGCAGCCTGGATTGCCATGACCGCCATGGCTCAGCTGGTAGAGCGCCGGACTAGAATTCCGAAGGTCGCGCGTTCGAATCCCGCTGGCAGTCGGTTCTGTTTCCGGTTTTTTCTGGTAGTTTATTCAATGTTTGTTTTTTGTTGTAGCCGTGATCCTGTCGATAATCACCGTTGTCGGAAACATAATGGTGATGGTGAGCTTCAAAATTGACAAGCAACTGCAGACGATCAGCAACTACTTCCTGTTCTCGTTGGCCGTGGCCGACTTCGCCATCGGCCTCATCTCGATGCCGCTCTTCACCATCTACACGCTGCTGGGCTATTGGCCCCTGGGGCCCATCGTGTGCGACACGTGGCTGGCCCTCGACTATCTGGCCAGCAACGCTTCCGTGCTCAATCTGCTCATCATCAGCTTCGACAGGTACTTCTCGGTTACCAGACCGCTCACGTACCGAGCCAAGAGGACCACCACCAGGGCAGCCGTCATGATAGCGTAAGTTGACTTTGTTATTGTACCGTATTTTGCTCCCAAAGCAAGAATGACAAAACCATCCTTTCAAGGAAGTACTCCGACCACCACCATAAACGTGAACTCGAGAATCATCATCATAGTCACAATGTCTTAACAGACATGTTGTAAACTCGTAAAATGCAACAACTGTTTCGTCATATCCACCCAGCGTGTAGGGGAACGGCCACGGCGCCGCCCACTCGGGGCGTGACCCTGAACTACAAGTTTCTCCATATTATTGCTTCTGTGAATATGTCTGAAGAATGTAAGCATTTTCGTCGAATGGTAGAGGTCAAATTTCAACATCGAGATGTAAAAAGCATCCTCCAAATTCTAAACACTAAGAAAGCTACTGGTGCTGACCAAATTCCAGTCATTCTTCTTAAAGCTGTGCCGCTGAGCTTGCACCTACTCTTTGCAAGCTCTTCAAACTATCGTATGAGCGAAACGTGTTTCCCGCTGCTTGGAAGATTAGCTGCGTACAACCCATTCTTAAATTCAAAAATATGAAGTTAAGTTGATTGACTCAGTACTTCCCACACATTACGGTGATATACCAGTTTATTATTTTTCCATAGCATGAAGCTATAATCTGAGATCCCTTTGCAACCAAATCATCGCCTTCACCTATCGGTGTTGGAAGTAAAATCAACCCCCTCAATTATACACCTGTGGTTCTTTGCAGCATTATGTCTAAGGTTATTAAGGCTGTTATTAATACACAGCTCTTGAAATACCTGGACAACAATAACATCATAAATGATTGCCAGTATGGCTTCCGTAAGCATAGGTCTACGGGTGGCATTTATACATTCCGTACATGTATATAGCACCTAGCAGAATCCCATTGGTCAGATTTGAATTTTAAACCAATCAAATTTCGAGGCCGTACGTATGTACGAAATGTAAATCAGTGCCACATGTACTTACGGAATGTAATATAGTTATACGCAAGTCAAACGTATGGCTATGGCTGGATTCTTCTTTTAATTTTTGCGATTGCAGCGAGAGGGTGGTTATATATGTTATACTCGTATATGTTTGGAATCGCCATGCATGCTGGGACAAAATTACCTCCTAGTTATAAATATTTTGAACTGTCTCCTGGAAAATATATATCAAACCTATTGACCGATGCCAAAGAAAAAACGTACCTAATCTATCCCAAAATATTAAAACAAATAAACCCAATGCATGGTTCATCCCACTGATTTTATATAACGTTCCTGTTTGTTCTGCTATATTCTTTAATATCTTTAATCTTGTAAGTAATATATGTTTTTTTTGCCCGCTGAAGATTAATACTTAGTTAACTTAGTTAACCTAATACACCAGATGTTTGCAATTATTACATTTAATATTTCATAAAGAAGCACAAAAGTTATACACGCTACTATAACTTAATTTGTAATAAAGTTTATTGCAGTTTAATACATAGTTGAAAAATAGTTTTCATTTAAATCGCTTTCCTCTTTGTAAATTTTCAGCCGCATTAAGTACTACGTTCCGTAAGTGCATATAGCACTCATTTACATTCCATACTCGCGTATGGCACTCAGAGCCTGATTGGTTCAAAATTCAAATCTGACCAATGGGATTATGCCAGGTGCTGTATACATGTACGGAATGTATAAATGCCTACGGGTGACCTTCTGGCCTACGTCACTCACTTGTGGAACAGAGCAATTGAAAATCCCTTATTGTTGCACTTGACATATGTGCCTTCGGTAGAATGTGGCATAAGGGACTTCTCGTTAAGTTTACTGGTTTAGGCCTACCACCTGGCCTGCACCAGTGCCTGAATAGCCTTTTAAACGACCGATCTGCGTTTGCTGTAGTCAAAAGCTGTTCATCAGACGTATTTTCAATAAACGCCGGTGTTCCACAGTGATCTGTTCTATCTCCCACACTGTTTCTGCTGTACATCAACGAGCTGCTGGACATAACATCCAGTCCAATCTATAGCTTCGCAGACGACAATACAGACTCAGTACGTCTTGATACACAAGCCCAGATTTACTTTTTTTTTTGATTCTGTATCTCGCTTATTTTTTGCTTTTCGGAAAAAGGTTAAGTAGTTTATTTTAACGACGTCTAAACACAGTTAAAAAGAAGCATCAACTTAGGAATCACCCTATATACCCTCCCTCTCTTGGTCTCTCTCGCACACACATGCACTCGACTTTCCAACGACTTTCCAAATTCATTGCTTTTGTGTTTGTGTGCCATCTTGACTGTATCGGGTTACCCTTAATGCATCTACGCTGGAGGCAAAAGGAAGGAGACTATGTAAATATCGTATCTATGTGTACTCGGAAATACGAGCATGAAGGATGTGTTTGGTGAGAAAAGATTGACAAGGTTGTCCAGCTTGCGGTGTGCAAGGTACAAGGGAATTTTATATTTTTTTGCTATTTGTTTTCTAGAGGGAAGGCGTTTCACTTTGGAAGACTTATAATTAAAGATGGCACATGTTTGAGATTATGTTTGTATATAACTATAGTGGTAGAATTTTTAAACATTAAAGGGCCGGTCAAACACAGGGCGTTCTAGAACGCGGCGTTCTGGCGTTCTCTAAGAATACAATGGAATGAATTTGTGATTCTTGGGTTTTTAGGCCGGCGTCGTTTAGCGTTAAAGCTTGACGTTTCGCCACCACGAGTGGATGGCATCTTCAGAAGCTATTTCACTTCGGCGACTTCCAAAATACTCTGTACTCACTCAGTATACTCAGTATTTTGGAAGTGAAATAGCTTCTGAAGATGCCATCCACTCGTGGTGGCGAAACGTCAAGCTTTAACGCTAAACGACGCCAGCCTAAACACCCAAGAACCACAAATTCATTGGACGATGGCCGCGAAAGCCTTACACGGTATAATACAATAGAACACTGCAACGCGGCGTTCTAGAACGCGGCGTTACGGCGTTCTAGAATGCCCTCTGTTTCACAGGACAGGACAGGAGATATCTTGACAAAAATTGGAGTAACGCTTTTGCTCAACTCGTCAAACAGGCCTGTTTGGTAGGAACAACGGAATTGGGTAACGCGGCGTTAGAGAACGCTGGACTGCCGCGTTCTAGAACGCCCTCTGTTTGACCAGGCCTTTAGGCCAGATTTTATCAACATGCATATTTTAACATAGGATTTGACAAAGCTTTTCTATTGGATATTGTTTAGCAACAGCTTTCTATTGGGTATTGAGGGCTTTGTTAATAAGTATCATCCAATAGTATTTTATCGATATTGGAAACAAAACGTCAAAGCTGGACGACGCTTTTGTCAAAAATATTTTAGAAATTCATGGTTCAAAATTATAGCAGAAAATCAGTTCAAAGAAATTGATTTGCAAAACAAATGCCAGATTTTTCATGTTTACCTTATAATCATTGTATAATTACTAATAGTAAACTGCGATATATTGTGACTGAATCATAGCAGTAGTATCAATCACATCTGTCTTAATTGATAATTAATAATCCCACCTCAGTCAGTTTATGAAGAAACTTCCATCAACTTAATGCATGTTTGTTATAGACAGGGGCGACGCGTGCCTTGAAAAAGTTGGGGGGCCAAAAAAATAACTAATATACAGGGTGGTGTCTCTGAATTTCCTTGTCACGTGATATTTTCGTAACAAAACAATGTCTAAACGAAAACTGAGTGAAATGCTTGACAATACTACAGGGTCTATCTTACCATGGCGTTAAAAAAAATTTTTGTACTTCAACCCTTAAAACTTACCCCCAACTTTGTCGTTTCAAATAGCAACTAATAGTTTTTCCTACACAAATCAACTTGATATTTTATTTAAAATTGTACCTTTTATTTTACACAAACACTATTTTTTCTTAAATTCATAAGGATAAAATAAATAAAATAAATGAAATAAGGATTTGTTTAAGGCGTAATTTTTTTTTAAGTAAAAATATAAAAAAGAAAAATAAGTGGGCTATTCAAGGGTACCGAATTACCTACCATACCATGCTTTCGAAAGATTTTTCTTACTTCAACTCCTAAAACTTACCCCCTACTTTTTTCCAAATAGTAGCACCTCACATCTTTTCGTACATTAATGAGGTCGTTATTTAATTTAGTATTTTGTAGGGCCTTTGACTTCATATACAGATCATTTTTTTTTGTAGTCATTAACTTAAGATAAATAAAATCAGCATTTCTTTGAGGTGTAATATTTTCGTAATAAAAAAGCATAAAAAAGATATTTGTTTTCGAAAGCTGTTTATAGATTAGTCGGTACCCTTAAAAATCCAATTAGTTTTATTTTAGTCCGTTCTTTTGCGTTAAGCAAGTTCTTGTTTTATCTATATTATGCTTGTGATTTTACAAAAAAAAATAAGTTTGCGTATAAAATCAAACGTACTGCAAGATTTTAGATAATATATAATATATTTGGTGCTATTTGAAAAACGAAAGTTGGGGTGAGTTTCAAGGGTTGAAGTATAAAAAAAAGGTTTAAAAAGCATGGTATGATAGATTCTATAGTACTATCAAAAATTCCACTCAGTTTTCTTCTTCCACGAAGATTTGATGGGAGTGGTATGGTCCACGGGTATAGTATGAAAAAATACTCGATCGTGTGATGTGTATTGGCCAAACCTTTGGTGGTACGCATGATATGAATTTGAAAGAGAGAGAAAGGAGAAAAAGCAGAGCAGAGAGAGCGAAATGATAAGAATAAAAGATGCAGAGTGCTGGCAATTGGAAAATAATGTAGTTATAATCTACCTTGTAATAATAAAAAAATGGGTATGTACGTATACAATAAAATTTAATAATATATATAATAAAGTTAAAAAATGGACACGTAAAAAATAATTTTCTATTAATTTTTTTAACTCATAAAAAGTGGGGGGGGGGCCTAGACACATGCATATGAATAGAAAACTCCCCTGTTAATTCCCCCCTTTCTCTGGAAAAAGTATATGAAGCACCTGACTCACTCTCTGACTATACGACAGGTTTCTGGTTTACAAAAAATAAGGTTGTACTTTTACCAGTCCGCGAGATTTGCTGTTAAGAAGGATAGGCAACCAGTAATGTACACTTGGGACACAGATCGGCCAACATTTTTACCCCTTCTTATTGTAATTCAAAAGTATGTTGCAGGTGTTTATAATTATTATCGACAGTGAATTATTGTTTCATCAAAAGAATGCAGTAATTTAAATATCTTGTCATCATTATCATTTGACAGACCAACAATCCAGTGATAAAATGTACTACTTTCGTGGAATCTGATTTTCCATCCATCATGGTCGACTGTATACAGGGTTGGGATAAAGTATGGAACCAAGCAAATACATTTGGAACGGAAAGAGTGATATTGCTGAAAATTTGCAGGCAAGTGTAATGACGTCTAATGCATCCGAAAACATTATGTTAGCTGTTAATGTACTTCCGGTTTAACCGGAAGTACCGTCAACTTTTTTAATTTAAATGGGACACCCTGTATATTTTTGCAGATTTTAATTCATCTTTTTTTTCCGAATACGTCCATAGTTGGTTTAGTATTTGTTTCTTAAAAAATTTGTCTCACAAATTCGTCCGTGGCGGTCTGCGGTCTTCCCGTTTGAGGTAATTTTTTTTGTATTTTTTTTTTAGTCACCGTCAAACGTGTTATAGGACCCCTGTCGGGACTTAAATCATTAAAAGTTGACACACTTCTTCGTGAGTTCTCACGCGATCGCCAAAACCGACTTTGAATGACCGGCGTTTTAAACACCTGAAATGATAAAGAAGCTTTATCTTTCCTGTTTTTACAGAAACTAATGCTAGACCCACTATGGACGTATTCGGAAAAAAAGATGAATTAAAATCTGCAAAAATATACAGGGTGTCCCATTTAAATTAAAAAAGTTGACGGTACTTCCGGTTAAACCGGAAGTACATTAATAGCTAACATAATGTCTTCGGATGCACTAGACGTCACTACATATGCCTGCAAATTTTCAGCAATATCACTCTTTCCGTTCCAAAGTTATTTGCTTGGTTCCATACTTTATCCCAACCCTGTATTAACCATGTCATTTTTCACCTTTTTGAGGTAAACTTCAAGAGAAATCAATAATTTTGAAAGCCTTTGTTAAAATGCGCGTATTGATAAAATTGGCTTTTAGTCTATCGCTCAATCCAAAAATATTATCACGTAAACATAAATAATGTTCCAAGCTACGCCAGTGTATCAGCGACAGCACTCGGCAACTGAATTCATATAATTTCGGATCCAGGAAATTGAATTCCTTTTTTCCGAACAAAGATAAGAGATACGCATCAAATACATGTATCTGCGAGTCTGATTGTCGATTGACATTTGACAGTTCAATTACCAGCCAACTTACCATGCAAATAAAAGATTTGTATTGCACGCCACCGGTTCTTGTTTGTTAACCATTTTATTAACTAGTCACAGAGACTTGAGCTGCTGGAATAATTTGCAAGTGCTAGTACATTGAAGTTTACTTGGGAACTTTTAGGTTTTAGTTTTCACACCGATAGGTGAAGGAAGTATTGTGATCACGAAAATTTTTGATTTCGAGATAATACGTATTTTGGGAAAATCCACGTCGTTATTTCCATCGGTCTATCTGTTGGCGTTCTTCTAGTCTCGCAATCTCAGTAACTGCTGCATGAATTGTGATGAAATTTGGGCAGCGATATGCTTTGGGGTCGTAGTTAGGCAATGCTGCTATAATTTTGGAAATCAGTGCGTGGGCGGCGGACTAACTAGCCAGAAAAATAAAAATTTCAAATACTCCTCAAACTTCTGATCATTTTCTACTTTTCTTTTGGCTGAGGGTGAAGTTGGGGTGGTTGGGTGGTGGGGGGCTCTAAAACTGAAAAATTTGTTGTATTCATAATAGGCTATCCATTGACATGTTAAAGAAAGACCTAGCGGTATGATACACTTTTTTAGGTCCATGCAAACATTGTCTTGCCTATTTCAGAAACCAAGGGACTTAAATTGATGTATACATACGAGTATTGCTTTAGATCGTTCTGTATTCTGTAACGTGGAAACTATTGAATTATACTGTGTAAGGCTTTCGCGGCCATCGTCCAATGAATTTGTGGTTCTTGGGTTTTTAGGCCGGCGTCGTTTAGCGTTAAAGCTTGACGTTTCGCCACCACGAGTGGATGGCATCTTCAGAAGCTATTTCACTTCGGCGACTTCCAAAATACTGACGGCTGGTGGATCTGCACCTGAATTTATATCTGCTAATGGTGACGTGGCCCAACCAGGTAGCGTTGGTAGCCCCGCCCCTTCGCGATATGGTAGTGTCTTCAGGTCCTTCAGGATGGGTACCCATGTCCGGTTGACTTTCTGTGTTTCTTCTTTCCTATTGAAATTATTATGATGTTTTTGTATTTCGATGGCTTCTGTCTGGCATGGTATGAAGACGTTGTGGCAAGAACCTGAGTTTCTTCAAACTTGATCCTGTGACTTCCTTCCTTAATCGCATGTTCGGCTACCGCTGATTTGCCCGTATGGCCTAGTCGACAGCTAGCCTTATGTTCTGCAATTCTTGTGTTTATAGATCGCTTCGTTGTTCCTATGTATACACTCCCACATGTGCATGGTATGCGATAAACCCCCGGTGTTGTGAGTGGGTCTCTTTTATCCTTCACCGTTCTCAAATATTCCTGTATCTTTCTTGTGGGCTTGTAGATGGTCTTGACGTTTTCCTTTCGTAACATTTCTCCTATTCTGTCTGTTATTCCAGGCACATAGGGTAGAAACGCTTTCGCTATCGGTTTAGGTTCTGGTTTTACCCTATTTCTTCTCATTGTTCTTGTTATTTCCTTTTCTGTGTAACCACTTGCCTTAAGAGCATTTTTTAGATGTTGCAGTTCGGTGTCGAGTTCTTCTGGTTCGCACACTTTTTTAGCCCGTTCTGTCAAAGTTCTAATAATTCCGTACTTCTGAGATGGGTGGTGGTTTGATGCTTTATGTAAGTACCGGTCAGTATGAGTTGGCTTTCTATATACCTTGTGTCCTAATGTAACTCCTTTTCTTGTTAGAAGAACATCAAGGAAGGCGAGTTTTTTGTTTTCTTATACCTCCATGGTGAACTTGATGTTTTCATGCACGCTGTTCAGGTGCTCTAGAAATTCTTCTAGCTTTTCTCTTCCGTGATTCCAAACGACGAACGTATCGTCGACGTTTCTGAGCCATATCTTGGGCTTGTATTGAGCGCTCTTCAAGGCTGCGTATTCGACCTTCTCCATTACAAAGTCCGCTACTACCTACTGTAAGTTGCTTGCAACTATTGGATTGATTTTAATTAAATGAAATAATTCTGTGGTATTGTTATCGTGGCGAGGATGGAAAACGTTTATAGATTTTAGAAATCGTGACAGTGGCAGCTCAGCAATAAAAAAAGTAAACATATAGAAACAGCTCAAACTTTGTTTTTATGCATTTTAGGGGTTTCATGATCATTTTCTGATTTTTTTGGTTGGGGGTGAAATTGGGGTAGTTGGGGGGTGGGAGGTCATAAAACTAATTTTTTTTGTATTCATAATAGGCTGTCCATTGACTTGCGAAAGGAAAATGTAGCAGCATAACACACTTTATTTGGTCGAGTGAGCGATGATTTGGCTGCATCAAGGCGACCTCAGACTACAGCTTCATGCCATGGGAAAATAATAAACTGATATCACCGTAATGCCTAGGAAGTACTGAGTCAATCAACTTGACTCCATTTTTCCAAAATCTTAAGCAACACAATTGTTTTGAAATTTTGCACTTTTTCGCTATACTATTCCTGGTATAATCGACACAGCTCGGTGGATTGAGAATTCTAACAAAGTTTACGGAATACATATAAGTTGGATCACTCTCCGTCGGCACTTTGAAGATCTCACATCAAAGCGATGCCGCGGCCGCACGCGCCAGTTAGTTTTTGCGTTGGTTTTTGTCCAAGTACGAGGGTATTTTAGCGGGGACTTGCTAACGCCTGGGTCTTACGTATATACGAGGGTCATTGAAAGACTATGTATTGACAGCCGATTTAGACATACAAATACATAACGTCTATTTTGCTAATACATTAAGTTACATAAATGGATATCAAAAATAAAACCTCGTAAAACTATTACTAATGAATCTCAAATGATTTCACATATTGTAGCAATTTCGTAGATAAGTAGAAATTGATTCAAAGGTGCTGTATAGTATTTTTACCTCAATGCTTTGTTTATTTGGCTTATTTTTGAGACCACAGCTTATAAAATTTATGGTATAGTATATGCGAACTCGTATGTACAATTTTAAAAGCTAATCATGTGGAAATGCTTTACTTGGATGTCAATAAATTATTTTTGACATTTTGCTTTTCAGTGTCATTCCAATTGCTACTGTAGAAACTAAATTGTTAAAGTTATCAATAAAAATATTTCCAAACTCTAAGATATAATTTAGAATGTCCCTGGGTGGTATGGTAAGACCACAGACCACCGAATTAATATGTTGTCTCACCATACGCTTTTAGCGTGATACAAACGTTTATGTACCTGTAGGTCTTGAATTAAACACTTTAGACCCCAGGTATGCTAGTTTGTTGGAATTGTTTTATCGGGAGGAATACAGAAAGGCACAAATGTTCAGGGTGTCCTATTAATAATTTTGAATCGAACGTCACGTGACCAAAAACAAATACCTCATTGGGTATGGGTAGTACAATGACAAAAAGAGACACAACATCTGCTCTAATTTACATCCTCAAAATTATAATTCTCTACTACTGCCAGTCCCGACATATTGCTTGTCTTAATCGTCGTGAAACACCCTGTATTTATATCCTTTACGTTTCAAGGTTTACCACAAAATAAGCATGGATCTGATTGTCATTTTCCATCCGTTAATACATTTAATTGATAAAATCAAACTTATAAAAATATTATCCACTTCCTGCAAAAAAATCCGAGATAACAAAATCCGATATTTTTGAGACACTGTATAGACTTCGCGTTAAACACGTTCAACCTCTACTTTGCGCCGCCCCGTATCTCCCGGCTGACGTCGGTACACTGTTACCGGTGTACCGGGGAGACGGGGCAAGGGGCAGGCCGTTTTGATATTTTTGCGGAGTGATCCAACTTATATGTATTCCGTAAACTTTGATTCTAACCATAGCCCCCCCCTTGTTACAGCTGTGCTTGGGGCATAAGCCTTCTGCTGTGGCCTCCCTGGATCTACAGCTGGCCGTACATCGAGGGCCAACGGACCGTGCCGAACGACGAGTGTTACATCCAGTTCATCGAGACGAACCACTACATCACCTTCGGTACAGCCATTGCTGCCTTCTACGTGCCGGTGTCTGTCATGTGCTTCCTCTATTGGAGGATATGGAGAGAGACCGAGAAACGACAGAAGGATCTGCCCAACCTACAAGCGGGCAAGAAGGATAGTAGTAAGAGGAGCAACTCTAGGTAGGTTACTTTCTTATACTATATAGTTCAGCTGTTGAACGTATTTAGTACCTATTGCTTCAATCTCAGAGTTTGGAGGATATTCATTGTAATGCAGTTATTTGATATTTATAAGAGTCAGTAGAAATGAGTTGGAGGCATTTTTCTTACATAGGAGAGTACGAGATGTGTTCTGAAAATTAGGCAAATTTTCGTTTTTTAAACCTGAAGATCTGAGTTATTTGAATTTTTTTATTTTCGTCAAATGATACTGAATCTCAAAACTTAGACGGGATTTGTAATCAACATCCTCAAATTATCCAGAACACGACGTTTAATCTTAATAAAAAGCCAAATAGATATTTTCGATTTTTTAGGTAAACCTGAAGATCTGAAAATTTTGATTTTTGTTAAACGAGCCTGAGACTCAAAACTGCCACCGGATTTATATGTAGCCCCCTCAAATTATCCAAACCACGAGGTTTCATATCAATAGAAAGCCAATTAAAGATTTTCGATTTCTTAAGTAAACCTGAAGATCAGAGAGCTCTGTAATTTTTTGTTTTTGTCAAATCATACTGAAACGCAAAACTCAGATCGGATTTGTAATCAGCTTTCTCAAATTATTCAAAACAGAAGATTTCATCTGGAAAGAAAATCAAAATGAAGATTTTAGATTTTTTTAGGTAAACCTGAAGATCTGAGAGATCTGAAATTTTTTATTTTCGTCAAAAGATACTGAAACCCAAAATTCAGATAGGATTTGTAATTAGCACCCTCAAAAGTATCCAAAACACGAGGTTTTATCTAAAAAGAGATTCAAATAAAGATTTTCGATTTTTTTAGGCAAACCTGAAGATCTGAGAGATCTGAATTTTTTTATTTTCATTATATGACACTGAAAATCAAAACTCAGACTGGATTTGTAATCAGCATCCCCAAATTATCCAAAACGAAGAGGTTTTATCTTAATAGAAATCCAAATAAATATTTTCGATTTTTAGGCATACTTGAAGATCCGAGTGAAGATCTGAGAGACCTGAAATTTTTGACTTTCGTCAAGTGATACTGAAACCCAAAACTCAGATCGGATTTGTAATCAGCATCCTCAAATTATCCAAAATACGAGATATCATCTGAAAAGAAAGCCAAATACAGATTTTCGATTTTTTTAGGCAAATCTGAGGATCTGAGAGATGAAATTTTTGATTTTCGTGAAACGAGACTCAAAATCAAAACTGCGACCGAATTTGTAATCAGCACCCTCAAATTAACCAAAACACGAGGTTTCATCTCAATAGAACGCCAATTAAAGGTTTTCGATTTTTTAGGCAAACCCGAAGATCTGCGAAAGATCTGATATTTTTGATATTTGTCACACGACACTGAAACTCAAAACTGCGACCAGATTTGCAATCAGCACCCTTAAGTTATCCAAAATACGAGGTTTTATCTTGAAAAACAACGTAAACGATGAATATAGCTGGACATTCTTATTACGTTAAGGGCATGTGTAGGTACCAACACAATAAAAAATATTTTTGACAAGCAGACTATCTAAACTTTCAAAACTAAAAAAATCTTGTTATTTTCTGAACACGCCTCGTATGCTCTCAGTATTACAAAATATTCGTAGGTTGCAGATAGCTCAGCTTCATCCTCTGTCGTTCATGTGCATGTAATAGATGTCAATGTATCGTATGTTCCAATGATATAACATTTGAGAGTAGTCAGCAGAAAAGATCTGCCTGTGTGCCATCTGGTACCCAGAGGTAACGGCGAACCAAAGAAAATCGGCGCTAAATAGCAGCAGACTTCTTGGTGGAACGCCACGGCGCGTTCGCTTGGCCTACCAGATAGGCGCGCTTTTATGCCAACGACAGTCGATATACGTTGCTCTATATCTACGTCAATCCACCAGTACGCAGACAGCTGTTTCACGCTTATTAGCGATCATCAGTGCGCCACAGGTCGACTGACGGAGATAGAGAGCATCAGCACAGCATAGAAAATAACCAGCATAATATCTCTGAGGATTTCCTATATAAAAATGGTTCCCACAAAATTTGACCTTGGGATGGTTTTTGAATGATTTTACGGCTGTCAAGTTTGAGTAGAGATGCGAAAATGAAAATATCGATACGTGTACCAACTCGATATTTTCTAGCCAAATAGGCGCGTTTGGTTCGTACAGAGCATTTTGTGCAACTGATTACACCCCTCAATAGTTATATAATTATTTTCGATACCGATACAAAAGTATCGATACAGCTTGATATGCCTCAAAAAGTATCGATGACAAAAATACTCGATATTAGTGCAGAAGTATCGAAGTACCGTTACCATCCCTACAAAAAAAAAATGATGTCAAGTTGATTAACTCAGTACTTCCCACACATTACGCTCACACCCACCCAAAAAACTGGTAGGAAATGATCAGGAACCCCTAAAACATCTAAAAACCGAATTTGAGTTGCTTTCATACCTGTCGCGTTCTTTGATTATTGCTACGCTGCCACTGACAAGATTTTTAACAAACATACGCGTTTTCCATTCTCACCACGGTAACAATATACTGTGTCAAAATTTCATTAGAATCGATTTAATAGTGTCCACGTTACAAAATACAAAACGATTTAGACCAATAAATTCTCGTATAGTATACAGAAAATTCTAAGTCAATTAGTTTCTGTAATAGGCTAGGCAATGTTCGGATGCACCTGAAAAGGTGATTTGTGTCGCTAGATCTTCCTTCACAGGTTAGTGGACAGCCTATTAAGAGTACAAGAGTTTTTTCAATTTTTCAACCCCCAACCCCCCAACCACCCCAATTTCACCCCCACAAAAAAAACGCAGAAAATGATCAGGAACCTCTAAAACGCTTAAAAACGAAGTTT
Source organism: Callosobruchus maculatus (assembly GCA_951848785.1). NCBI lineage: Eukaryota > Metazoa > Arthropoda > Insecta > Coleoptera > Chrysomelidae > Callosobruchus > Callosobruchus maculatus. The sequence goes on from CATOUR010000131.1 coordinate 4,823,214, forward strand.
GAGCTGTTTTTATATTTTTAGTTTTTTTATTATTTCTGCTCCGCCACTGGCACGATTTATCAAAAACATACGCGTTTTCCATCTTTGCCATGGTAGTAATGCCGCTTCAGAATTTCATTAAAATCAATTCAACAGTTTCCTCGTTACAACGATCTGACGCAATACTCTCGTATGTTTACATCAAAAAAAATTCTGTCCTTTGCTTTCTGTAATAGGCAAAGGCAATGTTCGGATGGACCTAAAAAAGTTATTTATGTCGCCAGGTCTTCCTTCACAGGTCAGTGGACAGTCTATTATGAAAGCAACAAATTTTTCAATTTTACACCACCCCAATTTCACCCCCACCCAAAAAAAAGTAGAAAATGATCAGGGACCCCTAAAATATCTAAAAACGAAGTTCGGGCTGTTTCCATATTTTTGGTTTTTTGATTATTGCTACGCTGCCACTAATACGATTTCTAACAACCATACACATTTTCCATCCTCACCACGGTAATAATACTGTGGTAAAATATCATTAGAACCAATTTAATAGTTTCCACGTTACAAAATACAAAACATAGGAACATTACCTACTACGGCCCCACAGCATACCGCTGCCCAAATTTCATCACAATCCATGCAGCGGTTACTGAGATTACGAGCGTAGAAAAACGCGACAGACAGACAGACCGACAGACAGACAGACAGACCGACAGACCGACAGACAGACAGACCGACGGAAATGAGTGACGTGGATTTTCGTTATGTAGACATCATGAAACGCCCAAAAAACGTATTATCTCAAAATCGAAAATTTTCGCGATCACAATACTCCCCTCACCTATCGGTGTGGGAAGTAAAAGTAGCGCAAGCAGTGTCTATCGGAAACATTTCTAGTATAGCGACAGAGAATGGGAAGAGAGTCCCACTGAAGGGCTCTTAACATGTACACAAGAGCCACCCGTATTATAAGAGCCTTAAAGCACTTCATGCATCTTAGATATTTGAATAACAATGCACGAACCTTTTTCAGGTTAGACGCTATTTTTTTATCATCACTTTCAAGGAAGCACTCAATACCATTTACCATTCAGCTTCACCGAGTCGTCTTTGATAAAAATTATAGTAACAATGAGTGTTGTATCTTAGTGATGTCAGTTGCAACTTATTTTGGATTTTAGCTATCTAGGATGATACTGCATGGTACATTTGCATGGATAAATAAAAGTAGAGACCTTCCAATCTTTTTTTTATATTATAAGCATGAGCGAATTCACATGATTATTGAGAATATTTTGTTAAGTACCCATTTTGCGACAAATTTAATTTCAAATAGTCAATTGAAAGATTCAAATTAAGTTGACGCATTTGAATATTGAAATGATACTTTGGAAACTTCAATTGACCCTTTGTAATTTACAACTGACTATTGGAAATTGCATTTGACACTTTTCCAACTAAATATTGAAACTACATGCATTAGAAGTTATAACTGACTATTTGAAATCACATTTGACTCTTCAGAATATTAAACTGACTATTTGAAACTACAAATGACAAAATGTAAAATTAACCTGATCCATTCTCCGCCCTTATAAAAACACCTTTTAGATGTAAATTGCATGAATAGCGAAATACCATGTATCCATGTCGAGTCTGCAGTAGAGTATATGTCAACCTATGTTATTCTGTAAAACATTATCTGTGATATTTTTGTGGCACTACATCGTTAATACAGTCTCAGAATCATAATTTAATTCTGTTAGGAGCACCTTATTTTTCTTAGATTTAAAGGGATCGTTTTTAATTTATTAAAGTGTTCCAGGAAGAATATCGAAAATTTCAAGGACTTATTGTTGGCACCCACTTATGTTATCATTCGGTTAAATTATACTTTGCTCCGTATAGTTGAATAGTTAAAATGTCCTTAATTATGTCACCAAATGCTAGTGTATGGCCTCCCTAATGACTGAAGTGTCATATGTGTGTGTAATAAATATCTGAAGAACAATTGACAAAGACGTTAAAAAGACGTGACCTTCTCCGTTTTTTGTTGTAGAAAGGAACTCACCTTGAGTAAGGTGGGCCACACAAGGTTTAATTATATTTACAAAAAATCCTCAAACGTTTATTTCTCTGTAACTAAACCTTCCCGACCTTTTAACAAAGGCCAGTATGTCGGTTCAACTTAGAGAGGGTAATTGATCTGGCTGAGTCTATCGGATCCTAAGATCTCGTATCTCAGCCCGCCTTGCAACTCACGTTCCGCAAGGAAGTGGTAGGCTTTTACATCGGTTCCTCCACAACCCATACATAGGGAGTCCTGTTCAATTCTTAATAGTGATAGATGCCGCGTGAGCCTGCAGTACCCCGTCAGAATATCCACGCGTATTTTGACTACGCATCGGCCTTGGTTCCGTAGCCATGATGATCTAGATGTGTTCAGCCCGGTTATAAAATCCTTGGCTTGTTTGCATCCCTCACTTTGCCTCCACTGTTCATCTATCTGTGGTATATCGTTCACCCACTTTTTGAGGGCTGACGTTACTTACTGCCTACTTAATCTTATAAGGGACTCCGCGCCCCACAAACTGTCATCCGGCGCCGAGTCTGGGCAGCCTATCGGCTTCCTCATTACTAGAAAACCCCGTATGACCAGGGACCCATATCAAGGTAACTTCCTTCAGCCTCGTCGCCAGCTCTTGCAGTCTCTCCGTGTATTCCTGAACCAGGGGTGCCCCGCTTCTGGGCCCGCAGATGGCTTTCAGTACCGCCTGACTGTCAGAGCAGATTTAAACTCCTGTTCCGTGCCCTTTCTCACCTCTTCATTGCATGCAGCATATACTTATGCTTCGAATGAATGAATGAATAAGGACCAGAGGCTATCCAGCATGGAATGTGGCTGGTGCATAGGCCACACGATGGGCTCTTTTGCGTCTCTATCCGCGCTGGTTCCTAAGACCTGCCCTTCTGGCAAAGGCAACTACATTCTTAGGTCCTATCCGTTTTATCTCTATTGGTTCCAAGGTTCTTGAGCCCAGCATAGTCTGCCTGTGATAACCCAGGGTTTCACAGCGACACAAGATATGTGCCGAGGATTCTTCCTCTTCAGCACACCACGTGCACGTTGAATCGTTGACCACCCTCATCACGAACAAGTGACGCCTGAAGGTGTTGTGACCCGTTAATAGGCCTACTAGCAATCTCAAGTTACTCCTATCCAGAGCGAGACAAAATGGTCCTATTCTCTCTGCAGGCCCTGCTAATAGTTCCCGAGCTTGACGGAGATGACCAGAGATGTGGTTCCATCTCAGAGAGTGTTGATTTTGGATCCACTCTCCAGTTGTTTTCCTAATCAAGTTTGCAGATAGTCCTAAGGCTGGTTCCGGGCCCACAAAACTGTTGCCGGATCCCATCCTAGCCAGATGATCCGCCATTTCGTTACCCTTAACCACAGCGTGCCCAGGTACCCACATCAGTGATACCTTGTGTTTAGCTGAGATGTCGTCAAGAGCTCTCCTGCACTCCAGGACCAGTCCCGACGTTATTTTCCAAGCACTCAGTGCTTTGATGGCTGCCTGACTGTCAGAGCAGATAGTAATCCTCCTCCTAGACCCGTCAATTTCCCGAATACTGTGATGTCCGTGCATAAAGATTAACTCTCCCGTACTCCTCGTTTTTTCACATCCATCCCTGCTTCTGAGGCCTGTCCACTACCAATACCTCTCTGAATTTCCCCTCTCTTCCACTTCTCGATACTGGGAATGGTCAGAATAAAAGATTTATCCAAACTCGATAGACAATTTGCCTCGACAACCCTGTAGCAGAGATAGACAATGCTTCCTCCGCCAACTTGGCTATCTTTGCGTGGCCAACCGCCTCTGCCCTTATCTGTCGATTACCCGAGTTCCGCATTCTCAGATGTGCTACCATCACTGTCATCCTAACCTAGAACGTCACCATCATCGGTAGTCCGACTAGGTCCTCCAATCCTCTTTACTCCTGTGATGTCCATGCATCCGAAACCTAAGTGCGATTTCTTTTTCGAGATTCGTCCTGGGAAGAGTGCCACAAAGATATAAGAATAGTACATCGTGCGCCTGGCAGAATTTAGATGTTCGGTGTTGTGCTTTGTGTCCCATTCCACACGAATAACCTCACCCGGGTGGTTCTCTTGCCCCCACCGTACAGTGTATTCGTCTGCAGTGACGAGGCCAACAACGCGTGCTCGGTGGCCGATCCGGAGGTGGACTGGCGCAGGCCGAGGTCGGAGTCTTCCACGGGCGCCGACACGGACTCCGTCTACATGCACGGCTCGGTGTGCGTCGACCATTACCGCAAGAAACGACCGGTGAGTATACTTTTACCTACCATATAAAAGTACCTCATACCCCAGTACACTTAAGAACTAAGTCATGTGGATCACAAAACAGATAAGGCAATAACTCCATGATATTTGTGGGGAAACAGCAATGACGACGACATACGTTGGGCGCCAATGGACCAGTATCATGAAATTTGTTTATGGCTGCATAAGAACCAACTCATTTTTCCGCCCCACGTTGGGCGCCAAAGGACCAGTACATTAATTTTTTTATGGCTGCATAAGAACCTTCTCATTTTTCCGTCCCACGTTGGGCGCCAAAGGACTAACACATGAATTTTTTAATGGTCGCATAAGATCCTTCTCATTTTTCCGCCCCACGTTGGGCGCCAATGGACTAGTACCATGATTTTTTTTGGCTGCATAAGAACCTTCTCATATTTCCGTCCCACGTTGGGCGCCAAAGGACTAATACATGAGATTTTTTATGGCTGCATAAGAACCTGTTTGGATTCCCGGACACGCAGGAATACATGGCAATGAAGCCGCTGACCGCGCTGCCCGCCAGGCAGCTTGTCTAACAGTAGATATCGATAATCCCCATGTCAAAAAAGATTAACTCAAAATCCTGGTGAAACGATGCATCCGTGATCTATGGCAATCACAGTGGGATACTGAGAACACATTTCTCAAAAACTCAAAAAGGACAGTTACCCCATGGACACCCCCCATTATACTTTCCCGTGCAGATAGAGTCCGATTGCATCGATTGCGTATCGGACACACTGCCCTCACCCACTCCCATCTTTTGCTCGGCACCAATCCTCCCGATTGTACTTTCTGTTTCTGTGGTACCCGTCTGACCATCCTCCACATAATCTGGGAGTGTCCATCTCTGCACCACCTGCGTCAACTATATGAAATACCTCATGACGTACATAGTTGTTTTAATAGCCCAGATAAGATTAAGAATGTTCTGCTGTACATCAAAAATTTGGGACTCTACTGGAGATTGTAAAGTAGAACTCGCTATACTGTAAATAGTGATAACGGCAGCCAATGACCACAGTAGTCGACGCTGCCTAAAAAAAAAAAAAAGAACCTTCTCATTTTTCCGCCCCACATTGGGCGCCAAAGGACTAGTACATGATTTTTTTTATGGCTGCATAAGAACCTTCTCATTTTTCCGCCCTATGTTGGGCGCCAATGGACTAGTATCATGAATTTTTTTATAGCTGCATAAGAACCTTCTCATTTTTCGGACCCATGTCAGGAACCAAAGGACTAGTACCAATGATTTTTTTCTAAGGCCGCATGAGAACCTTCTCATTTTTCCGCCCCACGTTGGGCACCAGTGGACTAGTATCATGCATTTTTTTATGGCTGCATAAGAACTTCTCATTTTTCCGCGATTTTTTAGGTACCTGAAACCCGAGAAAGTGTAAAAAATATATTTTTTTTTAAATTTAACTCCCAATTGATTTGTTATCTGTAAAACTAGTCACAATGAGCAAATAGTTTGTTGCACTAACACTAACATGTAGGGAGCAGTTCAGTAACTATTTCCTCTTACGTCTTTGCACACAAAAAATATTTGACGTATTGGTTCTATAGGGAAACAGCCAATCGGAAGATGGTCTAAGATCGTACGTTCGTACCTATATTGTCTTGTGTTCTCGTTTTATTAATCCGTAGTTTGGTGACCGTGATCCTCGATCTAGGTTAAGGTACGTGATCTGTCAATCTCTCCCGCCATTGCCGTCACTAATCATAAATCACTCTGCAGTATCGAGGAGCTTGATGGTGACATCAACGCCATCAAGGTTCGCAAGGCTCCAGGCGCTGACCAAATTACCTCGAAAGTTGTCAAACTCTTGTTCTATCGAGCTAGAAGCTATCTATTAACAATTGTTAATGCCGTTCTCCGTCTGCAATATGTCCGTCTTGGTGACTAGGTCTATGCATACCGATGAGGTTGCAGAATGTCTCCAAGAGGCGATGTGTCAGCTTGAGGAATATTTCTGCAGGTGGAAAATCTTCGTCAATCCCCAGAAAGCACAGGCTACCTTTTTAACAAAATGTAGACAACTTGAACTAGTTAGACAACTTCAAGTGTTAGATCGAAACGCATTATGGCACAATGAAGTAAAATATTTGGGACTGGTACTTGACAGGAAATTAACTTGGAAACTCCATGTCCTCTCTGCCCGGAACAAGGGCGGGTACTGTCAAGTGTTTTTACCCACTACTTTAATGAAACAACCGATTGTCAGTCTCAAATAAATTGCTTCTGTACAAATCTAGTATCAGGCCTATAATGACGTACGCTTGTGCGGCTTGGTGTTTTGTCGCCAAGACGCATCTGAAGTTGTACAGCACAGAACTCATAGATCAATTGTGATCGCTCCTTGGTACGTTTTCAATCATACACTAAATGGAGATTTAAATGTTCCACCTCTAAGTGCATTTATCAAAGAACTTGCACCGAAGGCAAGAGCCCAAAATCATTTGAACGCACTAGCTAGGGACGTTTTAAACTACACTGTGGCTGATATTTACAAACATAAAAGCCCGAGGCTTGCGCGTCAATAGCAAAACCAATTCATTCTTATTCTCTCATCACATTTCATGAAAAGTTGTGTTTGGTATTTACTAATATGGTCTCTACAGGTTAGGTTTACGATCTTACATATAGACTTACTAGCTAAAGACCTATGGTCTGCTCGGTGAAATCGATGTCAGGTCAGGTCAGGTGTTTCGCTTTTTATTGTAAAGTATTCTTTATCAGTATTCATTCATACACATCTCTCTCTAGATAATTCTTATGGGTGATCGCATGCACCACCGTCGTAGCTTTGGAGGGCCCCTAGGGGGCCTGTGGCGTATCCAGGCATGGTGTGTAGCGTGGTGGCACTCAGGTCGAGAGGATGCCTCGGACACTGAAGAGGAGAGTCCCAGTGAGCAGGGCCATGGCTGTGTAACACCGGTTTCATTGGACACTCCTTTGCAGAGCACTGTCAGTAGGTGCACGTCAATGAATGTTATGAGGTAAGTGGGTTACATTAGAGAACATCGCCCATTCCCAGATACCAATGTCACTATGAATGTAATTATTTATTTTAAAATTTAATTTTTTTAAACAAATGTAGACAAGCATTCATCTTACGGTATTTCCGTTAAACTTTACGGTTAGTTAGCAGATCTGGTCGCAATATCTCTGCCTTGATAGGTGACTTCTGATCTTCCTTCCATAACATCAACGCTGAGGTCTCGTAGGGATTGGTATTGGCTCCAACGTAGTTCCTGCTCCACATCAATGATCTGCTCTCTAGCACTATAAATCCATTGTGGATGATAGTAATTTGCACGCAGGTATCATGAGCAATAGACCGATCCCTATGGTCGAGCTCGAACGCAGAAGACTGGCAGGCCCTAACATAATCTTTTCATACCAGCCACGATACTTTTGTATTTAAGCTTAGCCTTCGAGGTATGCTCATTCTTAATAAAAAATGTCAACGAAGCGAAAACTCTTATTTGGACGGAGTTCGGCAATAATGGTTTAAGCCACCCATTTGTTGTTTTAGAAGATTGATGTAGAATTAAATTTTGTTTAGCTTGTTTCTATAATAAAATAACACAAAATGATTAATTTTGTGCCGGGTTACATAAGTGGCTATATGAGGATGCTACTGAAATATACTAGTGAATCGGTGTCACAATATAATGCTAGAAATTGTTTATTGATAATGATATAAAGATACATAAATAACATACAGGCTACATATAAGTTAAAAAAAATACCCTACCAAACAGCAGCTGAGGCCACGAGGCCTGCCTTGTGAGCCTCAGTTCCAGCAGAGCATTTAACTAATATAACAAGAAACCAATTGGTGTAATAAGTAATAAGTAATTCTGGATGGAAGTAGGCAGCAGTTCGAGCATGTCTATGAGCCAATAGACACAAATTAAATAAAATATATAAAAAAATCGGTTTAATTAGAAAAGCACTTCGAATAGAATAATTAGAATTGATTTGGATGATCTTTTATATATTGTTTAACTTCCTTTTTGAAGTTGTTGTAGTTCGAAATTTCCTTCAATCTTTTTGGAATACTATTAAAAAATTTGGGGCCATAAAAAAAGAAAAGAATTTTGAGTGGTAGATTTACTAGAAAAGTCAACTTTGATGTTCATATTTTCATTGGCCCTTGTTCTTACGGTGTGTACTTGCGAAAAATTTATTTTCTCGATGTACATTCTTTTTAAGCAGCTAAAGATATATATTGAGCGAACGTTGAACAATTCGTTTTCTTCATATAATTGGCGAGTAGGGAATACTCGACTTTTCTTGAATATTATCTTTAATATAGTATTCTGTGTAACTTGTAAAGGATGCATGGATGTTTTGAATGCAGCTCCCCACACAGGTATGCAATACCTAATTATTGATCCAGCAAGAGAGGTATACAGTATAATCAGATTTTTCCTATATAGAATATCTCTGAATTCGAGGAAAGTATGTATTAGAACTCTTAATCGTTTCGCCACATAATTAATATGTTCAGACCATTTCAGGTGTTGGTCAACTACTATACCCAGGTATTTTATACTCGACGTCTTTTCTATTAACCTGCAATCACAGTTATACATGTTGTTACAATGGTCCGTATGTAACTTGATACTCAGATCAGGCTGATCCCTGATTGTAGGGGAGAGAGCCATATATTTAGTTTTATTAACATTCAAAGAGAGCTTGTGATTATTTAACCAGATCAGAATTTTTTTCAGTTCAGTTTCCGCAGTACGCTTGACAGTATCCCATGATGGGCCAGTGAAAATCAGCGCTGTATCGTCTGCATAACTAACTATGTGACCTTTGAAATTACTTATTTTTGTTATTATATTGGCCCTAGCATGGTCCCTTGGGGAACACCGGTCCGTACCACTAATTCGGAACTTAACTCTTGCCCGACTTTGACTCGTTGAATTCTATTTTCTAAGTAGTTTTCTAAAAGATTCAAAGCTATGCCTCTAACGCCGTAATTTTCCAGTTTTTGTATCAATATGTGATGGTTAACCGTGTCGAAAGCCTTGGTTAAATCGAGAAAAGTAGGTATGCATTTAGAAGAATTTTCTAAGGACGTTATTGTTGTGCCAATAAATTTCATAATTGCATTTTCAGTGCTGGAGTTTTTTACAAATCCAAACTGTCTATCACTTATTATTTGATGCTTGTAAAAGAAGTCTTTAAGTCTATTTTTGATACATTGCTCGAAAACTTTTGCCAAACTATTTATAACGGAAATAGGACGATAATTAGTTAACTGTGAACGTTTTCCTGATTTAAATATTTTGAGTGCTTGGATGTTCTCTATCTCTAATTTTGGATGTCCATTGGGCATCCTGTGCTATCTGGGTAGTTTCGATTCTTCTGAGTTTGTTTCTTTCCAGGGACCCGTACATGTCGGCAGGTGTCGGTGGTTCGAATTCCCACCACATGCAGTCTTCCCCCCAACGAATGGCCGCCCGTGATACCAGGAGTCTGCCTGCAGCCGCCCGGATGCAGACAGGCGTGGGAGCCCCTACGACTGTGGCGACCCCTGGGGGCAGGTCTTTGAGCAGCGATAGCGTTTACACAATCCTCATACGGTTGCCCCCGCCGTCAAACGAAACGGGGGGCGTCACCACCACGTCTGGTGCTGGACAGACGGAAGGGGCGTCGATCAAGATGATTCCAGAGGTAAGACCGACGAGGGGTTATTAACTTATACAGGCTTTTTTTATTTTTTATTTTTATTTTTTTTATTTTTTTTTATTTTTTTATTTTTTTTATTTTTTTTTTATTTTTTTATTTTATTTTTATTTTTTTTAATTTTTTTATTTTTTTTATATTTTTTTTATTTTTTAAACTTATACAGGGTGGGCTAACAGTCACGGACGAAAGATAGCGAGATTTGTAGAACACATTTCAGAGCAGATAGAGATAGTTCTTTCTGTTTATTGAAGGTGATTTATGTCAAAGTTACATTTTCTCAAATCGAACGCCCTGTATACACGGTGGGCCAACAGCGGGTGGACGAAAGATCTTGGGCATACTAAAATAATACATCCCAGAAAATTGCCACTTGGTCATGGCGACTGAAAGCTGACAACCTAAAATTATTTTTTCTTAAATTTTGGAGTTTATACAGTGATCCATATCAAAGTTTTACTTTTTATGTATAATATTGCATTTTTGGGTTCCTTGGTCAATAGTAGTGTGACTTTATGTATCACACATGGGACTTAAAAAGAACCGTTTAGGTGCAAACCAGGATTTTTGGTGTCGGGAAAAAGTTGAATATCTCAGAGATTATAGAACCTAGAAGGGTATGACTCTTCAAGGGACTCAAATCAATTATGAGTCCCTTGAAGAAGTACCACTCGCCAAAATCAGGAACATTTTCAATTTCCAATAAAATAGTGCCCATCCACACCCTGCAAATGATGCTAGGGAATTCCTAAAGAATACATTTCATGAAAAACTGATTGGAAGGGATGGACCCACACGTTGGCCTGCAAAATCACCAGACATTACCGCACTTAATTTTTTTGGGAGGATATTTTAAAGATAGGGTTTATCCTGTACAACTGACCACAGTGGAAAACGTGAAAAGTAGGGTAAGGAATGTTTTTGTAACCATTACTCCAGAGATGTTGATTAGAGTACAATCTTCTTTAAGGGCCGGTTCACAATGATGGGTTAACTCAAGGTTGTGTGTTGACCGAAGGTTAACCCTAGATGTCATGTTTCACAAATGGTAGTTTTCGATTTAACTTGAGGTTAACTCTGAATTAACTTGACCCCAAGAAATTCTTGAATTAACCCCAGGTTTGCAAAGACGCATGCGCATTAGGTTATGTCACCTTGGACTTGCTACTTGCTAGGCGTTTGAAGTTTCATATTTTATCGTTTACCTTAACGCTTTGCATCGTTCTTTTTATTTGAAATGGATGGTTGTGATGTAAATGCGTATAGCAGTGATGAAGAAGCAATGAGACCAAGAATATTTTGACCTAGAGTCAATTATTTTGAGGAATATGACGACCATGACTCCTTGGTCTTTTTTAAATTTTTGTATTTTTCTTTCAGCACATTTACAGATCTGCGGCTATTGTTTGCACATTGACGATTAAATTCTTCTCCTATCTTTTCCCTTTTTCGCGCCATGTTGTTGCACCTTTGGTTTTGCATTCTATTACATGCCTGTTCTTTTCTACTAACGAACTGAACAGATATTCTTCTCTTTTGAAAAGTTGTTCGCTCTTTTTGGTTTTCCACGCTGACAAACGGGTACATGCACAGCTATTCTTTGAAAAAGGCCCCAGAAACAACTACAACGCAAAACAGTCCAAACACCAACCCAACCTAAAAATCTTTTATCTATACCAAACACCACATAACTGCGAATGAAACGAAAAAACGTCAGTGGAAAAAACCAAAATGAGGTTGGAAATCGCATGGAACTGACAAATCAACGAACTCATTCTTTGACAGTCTTGTCAGAAAAACACAAAACACCAGCACGAAACACCTTACGAAGGAAATAGGAAGAAGAATTTTAAATATTGCGGACACAGTACCACCAACCGCTAGAAATAAAATTCAACTCGCGGTCAGTTAACCCTAGGTCATTTTATGATTGTGAAACAAGAGGCGTCCCATTGTTCGAGTTAACTCGCAGGTCGAAGTTAGTAAACCGTCAGAGTGACCACTGATTGTGAAACTGGGCCTAAGCGTGGGACTTCTTGTGCTATATTTTTCATATGTTGACCAACCTTTTCTATTCAACTAACGTATGTTCGTTGTGTTAGATAACAAGGAACCATGTGGACGGTAGTACCGATTACACGATCCTTCAAAATCAAACAAACTACCACCTGAACAGAAGACCGTCAGCTATGCCAGACATTCGGATCCCGCTCAACGCTAAGATCATTCCTAAGCAACTGGCAAGTGGAGGTAAACAGCTCGTCAGCGCCAATGCTTCATCAGCTTCTAATGTGGTTGCTGTGAAGAATCCCGTTAAGAAGAAGAAAAAGACACAAGAAAAGAAGGCGGATAAAAAGGTTTGTAAATTTGCATGGATAAGTGCTGTTGCCGAGTTTTATATTTTTAGCTTTTCTATACTACTTATTTATATTTTTCAATTTCCAAAAGAATGACATGATTTTGAATGATTTGGAGCCATCCGTGAATAGCCCAAGATTGTAGGATGATATGAAACTGTCACTTTCACTAGACTCGTGTCTTCCTACAGGGGAAATAAACATATATAAAATTTAGCTTTTATAATATAACGAAAGCATAATTATACAGGGTGTCCATTTAGTGTGTAATTCTTCGATATCTCGCAAGGTAAACCTGATAAAAAAAAATGTCAAATACAAAAGTTATTTGGTTACTTAAGACGCATATTCTAAAAATACCTTGAAATATACAGGATGTTGCGGGAAAGTAGGATAGTGATCAACTCAATTTTTTTATACGGAACTATACCTTTTTTTAATTCTTCTAGTTTCCGTCATTGATATCTATTTAATCCTAAAACATTTTTGGGATCTGTTGCGACGTTGCCAAGTTATAATTTATTTTCTATTAATTTTCGGATTTGCAAGGTCGCAAGTAATACAGTAATACGTCCAAACTAATATATTCCTTTAACTTTTCTCAATAGTATTACACAGCAAGTTACTTGAATATTAAGTGGTTATTATTTTGGATGTTAATAGCAATTTGTATCTACAGGGTGTTTTTGGCAGAATTTTAAATTACGGCAACTTTAGGGTCATTTTACTTTGTTTTTTTAAATGTAACACCCTGTATTTTTTACTTTAAATCGAAATATATACTAATACCCTATCTCGCCTTGTAATATTTTTTTTTGCGTTAGCGACGTTGCCAAGTTATAAATTATTTTTCCAAATTTTTAAACAAATATCCCCGATTTCAATTTATTTTAAATAGAATCCTCTACTTATTTTTACTGCAATGAATTGCACATGTTGAACTTAGTAGTATGTTACAATTTCAAAATTTTGCTTCTATTAATTACTGAGATAGGGCAACACCGCTTTTTCAGTAAACGGTACCGGAACGCTTAAATATTTCCAAAACTGCCACAGCTGGAGAGGTGAAATTCAATAATTCGGGGGTTTTTGGACATACAGAATTCAAAAACGGTAACATCAGTGTTGTCAGATTTACCAATTTCGCGTCAAAATTTTGAATGGAATGCCCTATTTATGAAGTCTAACGTAAAAGTGCTAAATCTGACAACACTGGTGTTAGCGTTTTTGAATTCTGTATGTCCAAAAACCCCAAAGTATTGAATTTCACCGTTGCAGCTGTGGCACTTTTGGAAATATTAAAGCGTTTCGGTACTGTTTACTGAAAAAGCGGTGTCGCCGTATCTCAATAACTAACAGAAACAAAACTTTGAAATTGTGAGATCTTACTAAGTTCGACTTGTGCAATTCAGTGCAATAAAAATAATAGGTAGGATTCTATTTAAAATCAATTAAAATTGGGGGTATTTGTTTAAAAATTTGGAAAAATAATTTATAACTTGACGACGCCGCAAACGCGAAAAAAAAATATTACAAGGCAAGATAGGGTATTAGTAGATATTTCGATTTAAAATAAAACATACAGGGTGTTACATTTAAAAAATAAAGTAAAATGACCTTCAAGTTGTCGTAATTTAAAATTCTGCCAAAACACCCTCTAGATACAAATTCCTGGTAACATCCAAAATAATATTCACTTAATATTCAAGTAAACCACTGTATAGTATTATTGAGAAAAATTAAAGGAATATATCAATTTAGACGTATTACTTGCGACCTTGTAAATCCGGAAATTAATAGAAAATAAATTATAACTTGGCAACGTCGCAACCGATCCCAAAAATATTTTAGGGTTGAATAGAGATCAATGATGGAAACCAGAAGAATTTAAGAAAGAGTTATAGTTCCATATAAAAAAAACAAGTTGATCACTATCCTACTTTCCCGCAACATCCTGTATATTTCAAAATATTTTTAGAATATTTGCCTTAAGTAACCAAATAACTTTTATATGTTCTATCAGGTATACCTTGCGAGATATCGAAGAATTACACATTAACTGGACACCCTGAATATAATTGGCGTTTAGGATGTCTCGCGGTGGTTTGGAACCATGTTAACTGTCTGCCAAAAAGTAACGCGAGTTTTTATATTGCTATGAATACCACATGAAAAAATTTTGCCATATACTAAAAAATCTGAGATGGAACTTTGTAGACCTTTGTTACCTGTTACTTGCCAAGGTCTTGTTTTCTCTCCTTTTCCTTTTTCTAAATTTCATAATTATGTTTTGCTCTGTAAATGGTACATGTGCTGTTGGACAACAAATGTTTCTCCGTTATTATTGTAGGATTTTAATTTTATTTTTTCTTGTTCGGGGAGCAAGACGTAGGTACCCAAAAAGACGCGACGCGACGAAGATATAGATAGACGGTCTCGTATCTTGTTTACGTCCCTCGCGTATTCTCAATCAAGACGCTGTAGCCAACGTTAATATTCCCTCGGTTGTCACTGAGTTGTCCCGAAACTTTCAATAAAGGTTTATACAGAGTGGGGCATAAAAACCAAGTGTTTTTGGTTTGAGTAGTACCCATATATTAGAAAAGGGAGGAGTGCGCGGTTTATTACAATCCCTTCCTTGACTCAAACCATTTCACTTTCTTACTTGCCATCATGGAGCAGTAGACGCTAAAACAACGCGTGGCATATGGCGTGGCATCATTGGCCCATATTTTTTGGAGAAAATGGCGTCACCGCTACAGTAACTCTGAACGTTACATTCATATGGTGAATATCTTTTTCATACCTGAATTGCAAAGAAGAGGTGTGTGGATATCAAAGATTTGTGGTTCCAGCAAGATGGGACCACGGCACACACCGCCAGAGCATCCATGGCTGTTCTTCGCCACCTGTTTCCAAATCGTTCAATTTCGAGGTTTGGTGGCATTTTATGACCTCCTCTGTCTCCCGACTTATCAATTTGTGATTTTTTTCTATGGGGCTAACTCAAGTCACGTGTTTAAAGGGCCAAGCTCCGTACGTTAGACGCAGAGGAGGAAGCGATTCGCCATGGAATCTCTCAAAAATCAACAGATTCATACTGGAAACAGTGGAGTGCAATATTCGTGAACGGCTGCATCATATGCCAGATGTAATTTTTGCACCTAGATATTTCAAAATGGTTTGTAATCAGCTATGTTCTATTACCAATACTTTTTTTTGGGGTAAAAACTAATAATTTTTGTGATTATTTCAAAAACATTTGATTATTATGTCTCACCCTGTACAACGAACTGGGATCTACGTCATTCGTACCAATTCCTACATTATCATATATATATTTTTCAGGCTGCCAAGACATTATCAGCCATCTTGCTGACCTTCATCATAACCTGGACGCCGTACAACATCCTGGTGCTGCTGAAACCGGTCACCTCCACCAGCGCTCGCATCCCCCCTCAGCTGTGGGACTTTTTCTACTACCTGTGCTACATTAACTCGACCATAAACCCGGTGTGCTACGCCCTGTGCAACGCCAGCTTCCGGAGAACATATTTGCGTATCTTGCAGTGCAAATGGCACAACAGAAACCGTGCGGCGATGAACCGTGGCTTCTATAATTAACAGAGGCGCGGCGCGACTATTGGCTTGGACATTAGGGTGCGTTTCGACTGATAAGTATCAGACGTGACGTGAGCTTATTGTAATTAGAAGTGGAGTGATTTGCTGAGGAATGCTCACGCGTGATAACGACACGTTAGGTACTCGAAAGTCACTAGTTGATTAAAAAATCTTAATTACTCTGGGCTGGTATTCCCAACTCGCTCCCCTCGCAAGCGAGCGATCCGTCAAAGGAAGCGATATGATTTGCAGCGATATGGCATTTCTACATGATACTACGACACTGACAGATATGATCAGTTGGCGGACAGATTTCGAACCGGTCTGCGCATGACGTTACCGTGTGACAAAAGTGTACAAGCACATGGCGCCAAAGCATTGCTTTTTGAAAGTTTTATTTCGTTTCTTGTTATATCTGTCTTAGATGTTTAATATTCATACAGAATGAAAATAGCTCATGCACAGTATAATATAAACGATACATATTGCTCTGTATCTGAATAAAAAATTGGTGAAATAGTTATACAGAGAGTTGATATTAATCGACGCCTGACCCGTTTGTAGTAGTTCCGAGCGTTCTGAATTTCAGATACAAAAATTTGAATGTATGTACTCAAAAAAAATTTACATTGTGGAAAAAGAAGAGAGCCAGAGCGGTCCGGACGTATTTTTCTAAAATCTCATATAAGAGGTTGATTGGAGTGCCTAATGAAACCATCTTTTTGTGGGAAAATTTCTCGGGTAGGGGGTGGAATTTATATATACTCCATTCAGGAGCCTGTGATTACTGGTCTTATTTTTTATATATAGATTATGATGTCACCAGCTCTTCAAGCCAATTTACATATGTATTTACTGTATAATTCTCTTAATAAAAGGTAGACAAAAAATAAATAACATGATTTTGTCATTAGAGGTTTTTAAAAATCATGAACAAGCATAATGGCATTATGTTTATGGCGAATGAATATTGACTTTTTTCTGCTAACGATTGGTGGAAAAATACATTACCAAATTTTCTTATTTTTTATTTATTCAAACATACGTCACAACCGCGTATATGGCCATTGTATTTGGCTAGTACAGGTGAATTCTCGTATACTAAAGATTCCTAGCAATAACAGGTTTTTCATCAATTTTTTTCAAAATTTTTTCACACGATGTATCTATTTGATAATATGTTTGAATTAAAAAGTTTGATCCACTTGTAGTGATGGTTTCTGATGGCCTGGGTATAGGGCACATTATTTGTTGCGCTCTTGTGTTGTAGTAGGTATTGATTCTGTATATATGAGTCTATGGGGAAATATATTTTGGACAAACAATAAGAACTGAAAAAGGGGTGAATAAGAGCATATAGAACTAGCCGTTCTCTATATGAACTGAAAATGAAATATCAAAATACGTTCTGCAACCTGTAAATCTCCAACCATCTTTTAGCGCATTTTTATTTTACGTAGCATTTTTTTTATTCCAAATAGGAAAGGCGCTAGGAAAGCTGGATGCACCGTCGCAGGACCCTGTATACTTATTACTTTATAGTATTTTACAATGTTAGTGAATTTCAGTTTTCTAATATTCGAGGTCTCTCTAATTCCCCTATCAAGAATTCGTATTCTGAAATACATTTTGCATTTAGAAAACAAGCTCATCTTTGCTTCATCAGTCACATATACATTCTCTGATAATTTGTTCAAATTCGCAAGATAGTTTTTTTTTCAATTTTCAAAGCGTTTCCATTATAGTTGGATAACATATGGCCGAGCTCATTACATTTTGCCAAGAACTCATCTGTATGTTTTTGTAGTCCACCTTCTGTTAAATGGTTGACCCAACTGAGATAAGTATCTGTGCAATCTGTGGTACAAGCCAGATTCTCCTTATTTTTCAACTTAAATGCAATGAAACATGCCAAATTTTCCAAACCATCCCAAGTAGCGGTAGTGTGACGAATAGTTTTTACTTTTTTATTATTACATCCCACAACTACACAACAAACCATTGTTCAAATATGTGCTAAACTCTAGAATCGCAAATAATTAATGTTTTATCAAACTTTACTACGGTAAACAAGTAAACTCAAGAAAATAAACTGAAAATGTTCGGCTACAACCTGTAACTAAACGAGTAAACAAACCCCGTTTGTCACACGCTGACGTCACAGGTGGAAGCGAGATGGAAGACATCATGCGCGTGAGCATACCTTCTAAAGTCGTAGTATCATGGCATTTCTAGATTCTTACCTACCGCTCTCCTCGCAAATTTGGAAAGCGAGCATTGAGATACGAGAACATCGCGTTTTGATGTAAAATGTCCGAACAAAACGTCAAGTTGTCAAATCATAACCAATATGTTCGTTTGATAAAGTACCGTATACATCACAGGCGATAAATAATAATTGTCGGTGATATACATCGATCGAGGTTGAACTAACTATACAAAACATGAAGATTAGTATCAACCAAAAAGCAACATTCAGAATAAATCTGATTTAATTAGCGGCGAATTTGGCCCCCATTTAACGTGAAAGAACTGTTGTTTTCTATTTCGATACCAATATTCTTGTTTGAAATTAAATAATGATAATCACAGCGATTATACTTTAGTTATAGTTCATATTATAACTTCGAATCATATATCAGTACATTAAACTATAAACTTTTAAAAGCTTACAATTTTTTTATAAAATAACTGAAAAATATTAAACCAAAATTTTTGCTATTGGTTGAGGATATAAATCTTTAATTTTTACAGATAAATGCTAATTGTGTCCAAGACATATCAAAAGGTTTGTTTTGTTAATCTAAATAACCTTTTGAACTAGTTTTCAGCGAGTTTTGTTAGTGTTTTTTGAGTGGGAACTCGGAAAAAAATCTATACATTTTAAAAAGGTACATTTTAATGTGAAGGTTGCGCTAGACCTTGTCTAATCAATTTCTCCCATAACGGATCCGATTTGCAATATTAAATATTAAATCGTTTTCCAAATTTAGGCGATTTTTAGTTTACTTCTTATTTGGACCATTGATGAAATTGCGCACTCGCACAAGTACAAGGTAGAAAATGGAATGAAATAATTCAAAGCCTCAATTGTTAATTCCGTGTACTTATTTTCTCTTTTCAACCAGAAGGTATCAAAATTTCCAGATTTGAACTCCCAGCGTAACATCCCATTGCTAGATAATTCCAGCAGATTATAATAACGCAAACGCCTAAAAGTTTTGTACGGTTTGAATATTTTTAACATACATGAAAAGAAGGGTCGGCAATCAAGAAATATTTTTTAATACTAGGGGGGTCGTGTTATGGGAAAGGTTGAAAAACACTGTGTCAGACGGCCTCTTAAAACAACTGGATAGAGCTCTGAGACATATTTTTCCGTAGAGTATCAGACTCAAAAAATATGGAGTAGATATTGATCCTGGAAAGTAGACTATGAACATTTATTTATAGCAAAGTCAGACTATAATCACAACAATATTTACATAAAAGCACTGTTAAATGAAGAATTGCATTTGAAGAATTCAATTTAAGAAAAAACAAATTTAACAAAATCCATGAAATATGCCGCCCAGTATTAAAACAGTTTCTGAAAATAAAAAATTAATGAAGTGATCAGAATTTTCAATCAGCTAGTGACTTTTGGGGTTCAGTGTATCTGCGGACTACGACCAACATGATTGTCTTGATTGCAGATCGAGATTTTTTTGGGAACTGAAATACTGGCACTCTAAAATCAAAACCCTGTATACTGTCGCTATAAAGTCATAATCTTGTATCTTTATTTTTAGTTATTTTAAGATATGGACAATAGCAATAACAACTTTGAGCTTTTCAGTCTAAAGTATTGCCCCCTTAAGCCACATTGTGGAACAGTTTAATTTGGGCACATTATGTTTCACTCAGTTCTTGCTTGCAATTTGAGGGTAGGTAATTGAAATTTGTAATATAGAAAAAGTGCAACTCCGGTACATCAAATCTGAATAATTAAATTTACCACTGCTTAGTAGATGCTGAACAAACCCGTTAACTTTTGTTTTTTCGGTACCTTTGATATTACATCTACTAATTTTCTAAACCCTAAAAGTATTCATATTTCGTTTGTGGATGCAAGATCTGATCTTTAAGAACATGAATTACTGATTTGAAAATAAATGTTGGCCACAAAACCTAGTAACTCAGTTTATCACTGAAATTATGCTTGCAAAGTCATTATTTAATAGGTATCTACGGCATATTAAGAAAACAACAATTGTTTTTCTCTGAAGCTCTGAGATTTCGGTAATACAAGATTTTGAATTTAGCCTAGCGGTACAGCAAACATAACAGCAGTTTTGCAACTATACATGTCTTTATATAATCGAAAGTTTCTTGATAATCATAGACTCTTCACCCAAAAATTCAAGTCCCTCTACCATACATCACTTGAAGCCCCGAAACATTGTCAGGGAGCAATTTCGAATTCAATACTTCTTGACTCACTGACAAATAATGAATTGAATAGCGGTCGACGTTTTACCACAGTACAATAAACAACCAGCATAATATCTCTGAGGATTTCCTATATAAAAATGGTTCCCACAAAATTTGACCTTGGGAGGGTTTTTGGATGATATTACGGCTGTCAAGTTTGGGTAGAGATGCGAAAATGAAAATATCGATACCGGTATCAACTCGATATTTTTTATCCAAATAGACGCGTTTGGTTCGTAGAGAGCACTTTGTGCAACTGATTACACCCCTCAATAATTATATAATTATTTTCGATACCGATACAAAATTATCGATACCAGCTTGGAATGCCTCAAAAAGTATCGATGACAAAAAACTCGATATTAGTGCAGAAGTATCGAAGTACCGTTACCATCCCTACAAAAAACCCATCCAAAAGTGGGGATGCGCAAGTAATTTCCGCCAACTTGAGTTATTGTGCTGGTTGTTTATTATGCTGTGGTTTAATTATGAGCATTAGGTATTGTCTAACTGTTATCCTCTGGTAACAGATTTTACCAAAACACCTATATCTATATGAGAATTTGTACTTTGGTTCATTTCCTCACAAAACCGCGATTGAACTAGTTCCGGGAATTCCCATTTTGTTGATTTGAAATTTTTTAATTGCTCTCCATAGATGTCAAAAAGATATTTATGACAATGACACGGCACAAAAAACAATTCACTGCCTTACTACAGCATAATAAACAACCAGCACAATAACTCAAGTTGGCGGTAATTACACGCGCATCCCCACTTTTGGATGATTTTTTGTAGGGATGGTAACGGTACTTCGATACTTGTACTATTGCACTAATATCGACTGTTTTTATCTTAGATACTTTTTGAGCGATCCCACGCTGGTATCGCTACTTTTGTATCGAAAATAATTATATAATTATTGAGGGGTGTAATCAATTGCGCAAAACTCTCTGTACAAACCAAACGCGCCTATGAGGCTAAAAAATATCGAGTTGGTACCGGTACCGATATTTTCATTTTCGCATCTCTACCCAAACTTCACAACCGCAAAATCATCCATAAATCCTCCCAGGGTCAAATTTTGTGGGAACCATTTTTATATAGGAAATCCTCAGAGATAGTATGTTGGTTGTTTATTATTCTGTGGTCTTACTCAAGGCTTGGGGATGTTTTGCGCCGATCCCTTTGCGCATCGATATTTTGAGTACGAGAGAGATAGATTTCAATAGTGGCAGTATGGCAGGGTCATGGCTATCTACACAGAATATGAGTATAGGGATAAATCATATAGGTCACAGCGCAAATCTAGTACGTTATAGGGGCTAAACATTAAGGACAACATAAACTTTATGTTATCTTCAATGTTCACCTTCCTTTTACACCGCATAGGTTGAGTATTATTCCTTAATTCTGCTCTGTTGTACACTTTTTCTGCACCGCCCCTGTCAGGGCGAATGAAACTATCCCAAAATGGCGTCGCTGACGTCAGATATTTGCAACACGCCATCACAATGAGTTCCTGGAATCACTCTTTTTGACAGTATTCCTCCTGTTGTATCTAACATGACAATGATTAAAATTACCCGGCATCGGTAAAATTTCTGTAGCACAGCGAAATAGGCTGCCAACTCCAAATTAAGAATTCCTAACGCATATCTGCAGCCATTTAGAGTTTTTATACTAGTTTTTCATAAGGAATTGAAAAAACTATTGCTAACAGAAGTTAAGAGCTTACGATAAAGGTACCTATTTACTCTGAAATGCGCACAAAAAGCACTGGGCCGTCGACTTTTCGAAGCAAAGCGCACCCAAATGCACAAACCAACGGTCATAGCCAACTCTGTGACTCGCATCATCTCGAATCATTCCTCAACGAACTGTATACATGAACTGCACATGTCTTTTATATCTCTAAATGTATTCGCTCAAACCGTGTTCTAAAGTTACAAATAAAACGTGCGTAAAAGATTGTAGGATGTGTGCTGGTAAGAAGACCATCGATAAAAATTTAAGGAATTTTTATACTGACATACGCATAGGGATGGCAGCGATACATCGATGTACCGCAAACATCGATTAATCGAACTTTAAACATCGATGTTTTGAATGTTGATATGTCGATGCATCGGAAGAAATATATCAGTTTTTTGGATGGGCTTTACGTGGGTTCAGGGGATAAGTGTAAATTAAACTGATAAAGTTATATTGCTCAAATGTCAAAGCTCACATCGCATGTTCTCATGGAGATCCCGTCGGATGATGAAATAATCAACATCGTGCTGCCATCTGTGACTGCTAGGCGTAGCATGTTATATAGATTAAAGACTGTTTCAGGCTACACATTTCTTGTATACCTTGCGTTATTTTCTTGTAATAAGGGGTGATTGTATGTTCGGTCAGAGCACCCTTGGACTTGAAAGCTCAATGAGTACCCACATAACACTACATGGATATGTACATCCGCAGAATGTACATTAGATATTCCAGTTTGAACATGTATATTTGAATATTCATAGGACGTTAAATGTACATATGAAAAATGATATACACTAGTGTAATATACAATGTATA
Source organism: Callosobruchus maculatus (assembly GCA_951848785.1). Lineage (NCBI taxonomy): Eukaryota > Metazoa > Arthropoda > Insecta > Coleoptera > Chrysomelidae > Callosobruchus > Callosobruchus maculatus. The sequence continues at coordinate 4,846,300 of CATOUR010000131.1, forward strand.
TTCACGTAGGTATATACATATGTGAATATACATAAGATGTTGGTCTATGTATCATATATACATCTAGCAGTTTATGCCTGCGCGAAGGACAGCTAGTGCCGCCATTTCTGATTTCTAGTCATTCGTCGTAGTTAGCGTGTGTCTGTGTGCTGGTGCTAGTTGTGCCTGATTACCTGATCGAGTGATATATTGTGCAATGTTACTTATCTTCTGGCTACTGAACACTGATAACACTCGAATCTATAACACTGGAATCTAGCATTTTAACGGTAAGTCGTAAGTGGAACAAACCACCTACAAAATTTTATAACCTTGATTTCTTTGTGATTTTAGACATGCCATTCAACAGGAAAGAGATAACAATCATAGTAATCGATTTTGCCAAGTATTATTATTGTAACTAGACACTGAATTAATAACAGTACATAATGAAAGTATAAAGTTTGTTTATCTTTCTGCTTCTACAATGAACTTCATACACTATGCATTTGCATTAAAAATACATGAATGTACATTTGATGGATATACCAAGGATGTGTAAATTTGCGACAAACGTACATGAAATGTAAATTCGTTTATGTCTATTTTACATCCATTAGACTTTCATGCTCCATTTGTGGATATACATATTCAATGTATGTACAATGTATATAGGTACTTTGGTACGTAAGTATATACATGGTATATATTATGAATATACATGTTCTTATCTGGACGATGTTACATATACTATGCATGTACATTAGACGTACATATGTACATTCTATGGATATGCCATGGATGTGAAAGTTTGCGACAAACGTACATGCAATGTATATTTTTCTGATGTCTACTTGACATCCACTGGACATTTTTGCTCCATTTGTGGATATACATATCCATTGATTCGATATCCAATGTATGTACATGTACATTGTATATACTTTTGTTATGTGGGTATACTTGACCTTCAAAGAGCAATGAGCGGTCTTAGTTTTAACATCGACATTGACCGTGACAAAAATGCTACATCTGTACAAAAATATATTAGTATAAAAAAATACTGGTTTTGCAAAGTTGTTTTGCTTACATTATACAAGAAACTATGCAATCTAGCAGCTTGTAAATATCGATATTTATCGATATCTAAACATCGATGTTTTTTGAAAAGTTGCCATCCCTACATAAGGATTCCTAGTTTGTGAGGTGTACTAAATTCACGGGATCAGAGTAGAATGACAGGACGCGTTTTGCACTTCATCTATGTGTGTGGGAAGTAAGAAAATAGAAAAATGATGCTTTTAAAAGTTTCACAGACAAATTCGGAGTAACTGCTGAAGAATAGGCACCTAAAAATAGATTTCGTGCTTTCCTAATCGCTCATGAATTGTGAAAACACGCATAGTCTGTAGCAACCTTAAGATACCGATATATTAATGCTTCTTATTTTGAGTTTATCAACAACGCAGATGCAACGCTCTGTGTTTTTTGAGGTTTTAGAATTGTCGACTTATAAAGTTTGTCCAAAATCATTTTTTTGTCAAATTTTTTACTTAAATAAAAAGAATGTGGCCGAAATGCAAAATGAAAAGCTTTATTTCTCAATGGAAACTTCTACAGTGACTTGGTAAAAGCTTCGGCTGTCTGCCTGATAGTTTTGGTTACCTTCTCTATCCAGAAAAATTTGAACAGTGCATATTTTGAAAACACGTTTATACTGATGGAATTGATATCCAATCTATTTCACTCTATTTACTATACAACAATGCAACATATCTTCCACGATACTAGAGACAAAGTTTGCTGACGAATATCAAAAATATTGAAAATAAACCATATGATGGGTTATAAATCCAGTAGTTATAAGTATTACAACATTTTTGACTAGCTGTTTGCTGTATTTTAGAAACTGCTTTGTATTGGCGCAATGGTCGATGGTCTTCTCATCAGCATTTTGTGTGTATATTACTGAAAATAATGTAGAGAAATGATATACCTGTAAGTCAACAAAATGATATTTATACATAATATTATAGAGGCTGTGTGTTAGATTTAGTTCTATCTATTCGTGGCAAGACCAATAATTGAATAAAACATTTGGACATTGTAATATATGATATACAGTCGAGCACAACACCGATTAAACAGTGACCCTTAATTTGAGATCGATGCTATGTACCTAACACCCTATGGTGTCTAATACCCTACTTGTTTAAGTATATCACGACGTCACCAGATATTCAAATGAAGAACAAACAAAAGCAACATTGAAATTTTGACTCGGTGATTTGGTTACTTTTAGTAACACTGGTGTAGATATTATAGTCTAAGATCCGAATATAAAGCGACCTTCACCGAACTGGTTAATGGTTGAAAAGTATTTTATATTAAATTTAATATGTTAAAAAACATATCGCGAGTGGGTTGGCTGATAAATTTCAGTCCAGGATATGATTAATTAAATATTGAAAAATTAATTTTTATTAAACATTCCACTGGTTTGGTTAATAGACAAATCACATACCAATCGAAAGTATGAAGCCCATAGAATGTGCAAACGTTAGGTTGGCTACGTTTTTCCCGTCCCAACTATAGCGTAGGCAGGTATAAACATGAAAATCAATATAAGTTTCATGCATTAACCACACCGGTGCAAATTACTATTATTGATTTACCTGTTTATACCTGCCTACCCTATAGTTGGGACGGGAAAACGTTGCCAATCTAACGTCTGCATATTCTATGGGCTTCATACTTTCGATTGGTATGTGATTTGTCTATTAACCAAACCAGTGAAATGTTTAAAGAAAATTAATTTTTCAATATTTAATTAATCATATCCTGGACTGAAATTTTTCAGCCAACCCACTCGCGATATGTTTTTTAACATATTAAATTTAATACAAAATGTTTTTCATCCATTAACTAGTTCGGTGAAGGTCGTTTTATATTCGGATCCTCTACTATTAGAGAGTTATGGAAAGCTCTGTACATTGTTAAGGACAACCTTATATTTTTGACATCTAGCCCTAATTAGGATAAGGCACGGCCTTATTAAAAACGCATTGAGAACTTCCCCTATTTTTGCCTTGTTTTACGATTTCCGCTGATCGGCATCAACCGGATATGTTCGTGATTGCTTTATTTTCTGCCTAACTTGGATAAAAGAGTATTATCGCTGTGTTGCTGTGTATCGTGATTTGTATTACGTAGCCCTGGTTTGCAAACAATTTTTGTCATAGCTTTCGTTTACTCATCGCTCACTTGGGATTTGTGGCTATCTTTTTAGTTCAAAATGGAAAAAAGGTAGAATTAGATTCACATATGAGAATGAATTAATGCAGTCAAGGGAGTACTTTTAGTAAAAAAAAATAAAAACATATTTTATAGCTGCAACAAAATATATTATCTATAAAATGATATGAATTTGTACAGCTAGAAGCAAAAAAACAAAGCAGGCTCCAAAAACAAACTCCAAACGATGAAATTAGAAATTAGAAATACGAAAACAAACTTCAAACGATGAGACTCGAGAATAGAACTATGAAAATAAATGTCATATGTCAAGATAATGCTATGATCTGTTGCCGTGACTGCAATAACTCTATTTTGTGTCCTTATTAAGGAACCCAGCATAGTAAACAACCAGCACAATATCTCAGGTTTGCGGCAATTACACGCGCGTCCCCACTTTTGGATGATTTTCTTTGTAGGGACGCTAACGATACTCCGATACTTGTACTTCTGCTCTAATATCGAGTATTTTTATCTTAGATACATTTTGAGCGATTCCAAGCTGGTATCGATACTTTTGCACAAAATTCTGTGTACGAACCAAACGCGCCTATTTGGCTAAAAAATATCGAGTTGGTACCGGTATCGATATTTTCATTTTTGCATCTCTACCCAATTTAAAATGACGTGTTATCGGAGAATGCTAAGAATACCCTGGACAGCACACAGAACGAACATCTCCATCCTCAGGGAGCTCAGAATCAGAGATCATGACCGGCTTTTACCAACCATACAACGTGGGATGCTCAAATTCTTTGGACACGTTATGCGCAGGGACGGGATGGAGAAGCTCATGGTCCAAGGGAAGGTGGATGGCAAAAGAACGAGGGGCAGATCCCCTGTAAGGTTCATGGACCAAATAAGGGACCTTAGGCACATGTCGGTGCTAGAAGTAATGCGTGCCGTGGAAGACCGAGAAACATGGCGATCACTGATACACCATAACCATGTATGAGTCACGACGTTTGGAAGCGAACTACGACTGTAGAGAGAGATCTCTACCCAAACTTCACAGCCGTAAAATCATCCCAAGGTCAAATTTTGTGGGAACCATTTTACTTCCCACACCGATAGGTGAGGGGAGTATTGTGATCGCGAAAATTTTCGATTTTGAGATAATACACTTTTTGGGCGTTTCATGATGTCTACATAACGAAAATCCACGTCACTCATTTCCGTCGGTCTGTCTGTCTGTCGGTCTGTCGGTCTGTCGGTCTGTCGGTCTGTCTGTCGGTCTGTCTGTACGCGTTTTTGTGTCCTCGTAATCTCAGTAACCGCTGCATGGATTGTGATGAAATTTGGGCAGCGATATGCTGGGGGGTCGTAGTAGGTAATGTTCTTATAATTTTGAAAATCGGTGCAGGGGCGGCGGAGTAATTAGCAAAAAACAAAAAAAATTAAATATTCCTCAAACTTCGTTTTTAGGCGTTTTAGAGGTTCCTGATCATTTTTTACTTTTTTTTGGGTGGGGGTGAAATTGGGGTGGTTGGGGGGTGGGGGGTTGTAAAATTGAAAAATTTGTTGCTTTCATAATAGACTGTCCACTGACCCATGAAGGAAGACCTAGCAACATAAATAACTTTTTTAGGTCCATCCGAACATTGCCTTGCCTATTACAGAAACCAAAGGACTTAGAATTTTTTCAGGTGTAAACATACGAGAGTATTGCTTTAGATCCTTCTATATTGTGTTACAAGGAAACTGTTGAATTGATGTTAATGAAATTTTGACACAGTATTACTACCATGACAACGATGGAAAACGCGTATAGTTTTTATAAATCGTGCCAATGGCGGCGCAGAAATAATAAAAAAAAGTAAAAATGTAAAAACAGCTCAAACTTCGTTTTTAAGCGTTTTAGAGGTTCCTGATCATTTTCTGCGTTTTTTTGGGTGGTGTGAAATTGGGGTGGGTAGGGGGTGGGAAGTTGAAAAACTGAGAAATTTCTTGTATTCATAATAGGCTGTCCACTAACCTGTGAAGGAAGACCTAGCGACGTAAATCAACTTTTTAGGTCCATCCGAACATTGCCTAGCGTATTACATTAACTAAGGGACTTAGAATTTTCTGTATACATACATACGAGTATTTATTGCTTTAGATCTTTTTGTGTTTTGTAACGTGGACACTATTAAATTGATTCTAATTAAATTTTGACACAGTATTATTACCGTGGTGAGGATGCAAAACGCGTATGTTTGTTAAATATCGTGTAAGTGGCAGCGTATATAGCAATAATCAAAAAACTAAAAGTATGAAAACAACCCAAACTTCGTTTTTAGATGTTTTAGGCTGTCCATTGACCTCTGAAGGAAAGATTTAGCGGCATAAGACAATTTTAGGGGAGGGAAGGCTGCCGATGATTTGGTTGCAAGGGGATCTCAGACTAAAGCTTCATGCTATGGGAAAATAATAAACTGATATCACAGTAATGTGTGGGAAGTACTGAGTCAATCAACTTGACTCCATTTTTTATATAGGAAATATTCAGAGATATTGTGCTGGTTGTTTACTATGCTGTGTTAAGGTATCTACATATAAGGCTGGCCTAAATGAGATAGGACGTTATTTAAGTCCAGCTTGCAATAACTCTCTATGTCTTGTTTCTTGGCCCTCAGAGCAGCATATTTCAAAAACTACTGACTTCTGCTATAAAGACTTGGTAGGTACGCAGGTACATCATATTTTAAATATAACTGAAGTTTCATTTCTCATCACAATAAAGTTCGTCAAGCAATCAAACGAAGGTTGAATGACTGAGTGAGAACGATAGATTTTCTTTCACATCTTAGTATACCGTAATGGGATATGGGTAATGGGTATACAGGGTGTTTCGTATTGTTGTACAAATATTTCAGGGGGTGATTTCCTGAATGATTTTGAGTAAAAAACTTTTTATGGACATATGTCCTAAATGTCATAACTTTCGAGCTATAGAGTAAGTATAGATATAGTAAGTTCTAAAAAAAAGTATTTTTGTAATCACTTTGGTAACGCTTTAGTTTTCTTTATGAAACTTGGTATATGGTGTCCACGTACCAAAAGGTACTTTTTGTTGAAGAAACTTTTTTTATTTCTAACAGTGGCTTTCGTGCGGGACATGATTTCAATATTTTTAACAAAAAAAAAATCGAGTCAAGTTGATTGACTCAGTACTTCCCACACATAATGATGATACCATTTCATTATTTTCCCATTGCATGAAGCTATAGTTTGAAATCCTCTGGCCCACCCGCCCGCAAAAAAAACATCCAACTCACAAAAGCTCTCGTAAATGGTTATACGTCTCCCTCCTTAGGAACTGGGACGCCACAGTTTTTATCCTGCATGCTTCAACTGGACGATTCAAAATGATCACGAGCCCCCAAACCGTCTAAAATCGCAGTTGGACCTGCTTTTATATTTTTAGTTTTTTTAATATCGCTGCGCTGCCACTGACACGATTTTTCCAAAACAGACGCGTTTTCTATCCTCGCCGCGGTAGCAGTATTAGACAAAATTTCATTAAAATCAATGTAATAACTTTCGCGTTACGCAATATAGAACTATCTAAAACAATACTCGCATGTATACATCGCAAATTCCAAGTCCTTTGGTTTCGATAATAAGCAAGGCAATGTTCGGATAGACCTAAATAAGTGTATTATGCCGCTAAGTTTTTCATTCACAGGTCAATGGCCAGCCCATTATGAATACCACAAATTTTTCAGTTTTACAACCCCCACCCCTCAACCACCCCAAATTCACCCCTACCCAAAAAAGTAGAAAATGATCAGAAACCCCTAAAACGCCTAAAAACCAATTTTGAGGAATATCTGAATTTTTTTGTTTTTTGCTAATTACTATAGGAACATTACCTACTACGGCCCCACAGCATATCGCTGCCAAAATTTTATCATAATCCATGCAGCGGTTGCTGAGAGTACGAGGCCAGAAAAACGTCAACAGACAGACAGACAGACAGACCGACAGACAGACAGATAGACAGACAGATAGACAGACAGACAGACCCACGGAAATGAGTGACGTGGCTTTTCGTTATGTAGATGTCATAAGACGCCCAAAAAGCGTGTAATCTCAAAATCGAAAATTTTCGCGATCACAATACTCCCCTCACCTATTGGTGTAGGAAGTAAAAAGTGGTACGGTACTGTTTCATTTTGAATTAAAAGCTTATTTTGAATTCACCTATCATTTTTCAACAATTTTGGTCTCTTAATTTTTTTTGTCCGAGGCTCGGTTTTTGTTAAAAATAAGGGTCATTTGATTGCAGAACAAAGTTTTTTACTCAAAATCATCCAGGAAATCACCCGTTGAAATATTTGTACATCAATATGAAACACCCTGTATACAGGATTGGCAAGCCGAGATCTAGAATGCCGGTATAAACGCATGGGACGCTGGATAACCTAGCTTTTAACTGGTTGAACAGATAACACCTATTCGCTACCTCTCACTTCCATTCTTTAGAACACGCGCATCCAGGGTTGCCAAGTGTGGCGATCTTGCACCAAAGTGGCGATTTTAAAACCGAGTTGGCTACCAAAAATCGTTGCTTATTGGCAACTTTTGGTGGCGCAAACACACAGTGAGTTGGCAACCTTCAGCTGCTTCTAACTTCCATTTTATTAGTTTTTTCCTCAAAAATAAAGGCAAGCCGCACGAAGCGGTAATATTGCAGTTGTTTTACAATGAACACTTTGACTTTTTGACGTGGTGATACTTCAAACTTGAAAAAGCAGGCAAATAGAATTTGTCGATCTTCGTTATCGTTATTGGGGTATCATTAACCTCATTTCTTATTACTGTGTATGCTCCAAATAATAATGTCATATTTTTGGTTGTCCAAAAAAGCCTCAATGTCTCAAAATAAACTTTATTTGAACTATGGACGTCAACAATATTTTTCTTGGTGGGGGTAATAAATCAGCAAAATATTAATCGCATTTTTGTGGATAACATTCTTTGGGGCGGGGGGGGGGGGGGGGGGGGGTGGCGCTGATTTGTGGCTTATATTTTTACGGCATTATATAATGTTCATTCAAAAACTGTGCATTAATATTTATAATTCCTGGGGGGGGGGGTTACGCTCATTCCCCTCCTTATCGACGCCCTTGATTTGAACAGCTGGAGTTGATTCGTGATTAGCAAATGAAGAAGAAATAAGATCTGACATAAAAGGATCTCACTGGGAGGTTCTCACTGGGAAGTTGTTTTCATTCCAATCAGACAGATAGAGAGTGAATATACAAATCTCCTTTTATTCTAATGAAAAAAAAATACCCAGTAATGTTTATGTATTTTAAACTATACACTCATTGCGACCAATATCTTCGTGTCCTGGTACCCAACTAAGATGTACGTATGTGAAGCTAGTAATTTGAGTATTGAAACAGTCCCATACCAGTTTTGATGTAATCTCCTCCAGGAGTCTAAGGCGGCTTACAGACGTTGATGCATGCTGCGATATCTGAATCAACTCAAGGTTTTATGAAACTTGTATCAGTTGCCCAAGTTCCTACTCAAATCGAACCTGTTGCGATGCTTGAATATAAAGGGCCTCACAGACGGTATTCTTTTTCCTGAGGATTGGACTACGTTCCAACAACACAGTTAATTCAGTCCGTGTGCAGGGAAAAACCGTCGTGGTGCTAAAAAATCTGTCCAAGCTCGATTTTTATTTTTGGTTTTGAATTTTTTATTTTTGGTTTTGGATGCCATTTTCAAGTCGGTGCAATTGTGGCCGCTCATCAGGAATTTTGAAATGTCGTTCCGCGCAGACAGAGACGAAAAAAAAAAGTTAAACGAAGAACTGTCTATGAAATGAATAAATATACTCGTAGATCCCCTTGCAAATCAAGATTCAATAAAAAAAAAAAGATTGACTCCATTCGCCAATTGTTCAGAAAGGGATTAAAAAAAATCAGTTGTAGTAGATTGTAGATTTTATGGAGTGAGTCAAAATGCATGTCGATCTTTGAATATCTGCCCTAAACCGCGACTTCTGTTGGGTAAAACAAGATCTTCCACCAAAGCTAAAGGCGGGTTCAGACTATTCAGTTTCGCTGAATCAGTTTGACCGATTCAGCTTAATGAAAGTGACTTTTGTTCTCACTGTTCAGTTTTAACGAATCATTTTAACTGATTCAGCGTTAATGAAAACAACGTTTGTTCAACTCTTTCCATGTCTAACCCAGTCTTACCATGAAGTGCCAAAATTGATGACACTCTTGATGACTGAAAAGATACCCGCACGTCGGTTTGTATTCATTTTTGAATACTGATTCAGTCAAAATGAATGAAAAGTAGGATTGGCTTTTAAGGCAGGTTCTCACGATTCAGTTTCGCTGAATCAGTTTGACTGATTCAGTGAAAAATGAATACAAACGTTACTTTTATTAATGCTAAATAGGTTATAATTATTTATTAAAACTGAACAGTGAGAACGAACATCGCTTTCAGTATCACTGAATCAGTTAAACTGATTCAGCGAAACTGAATCGTGAGAACCCGCCTTAACCGACTTTTAAGGCGGGTTCTGACTGTTCAGTTTCACTGAATCAGTTTGACTGATTCAGTATGAATGATAGCGACGTTCGTTCTCACTGTTCAGTTTTCATGAATCATTTTAACTCATTCAGCGTTCATGAAAACGACGCCGACGTTTTCATAACCTTGAAGTGCTAAAACTGATGACTCTCATGATGACGGAAAAGATTCTCGCACGTTAATTTGACGTTTGCATTCATCTTTCAATACTGATTCAGTCAAAATGAATGATAAGTAGGACTGACTTTCAGTTTGACTGAAAGCACAAACCCACTGATCAGTTTTACTGAAAAGATGTTCTCACGTTCATTACATGTTCAGTTTCACTGAATAGGTCAAACTGATCCAGTGAAACTGAACAGTCAGAACCCGTCTTTATATAGGTACATTCGATTTTAATATTTATTAATATCTCACATGTTGTGTATTTACTACCCCCAAAAGACTTGACTGATCCCACTTGTAAGCTTCAATGTCCAAGTGGAAAATTGTACTATACATATAAATGCACATTACAGAAATTGCGTAATAAGGGAAAATTCAAATGAATTGATCGTATCTGTGAATATTGCATTCGTGGACAAAACTTTTTTTAAATGTATTATTCCAGATAAAGATAGTTTGTAAATGATGTTAATAAATAAAACGTTGTTTTATATACTATATAACAAATAAATTTTATTAAAATATCCCAGTACGACTCTGGACAAATGTACGTGGATGGTGCTATTTAACAGTTGATTTTTTCAATAGTTAATTCTTATGGGTTCTTGCTGAAAGAATATTTTTAGACTGCCGTATTTTGAGACAGAGTTGCGAAAAAAAAATAACACCTACTGCACATTATTCTATGAACTTAACATCTGCCAGATCAGTATTAAATGAAAAATCTCTGAGGCCATGTAAGAAATATCACTGGAAACCAGATACCGCATGTTTTAGAAACATTATCAGAACTTTATATTAACAACAGGGCAATCAAAGTGAGCTGCAACTTACTTTACACTTCTCTTCAACTTTTAGACATTATTATTAGTTATGCAGAAATCCTCAAAATGTTCCTGGAAAAGTATATCTATAAGAAATAATTGCATAGTTTCTGGAATAGTTTGCATCATGGTATTCAAAATATCACTAAATTTCCTTAATCTAAACTCTGTCAAACTAACAGTCTTTTCAAATCTTGCTTCTTTGAAAGGAGTAAATTATCATCAAAGTCACAATGTCTTAACCATGTTGTGAACTCGTAAAATGCATTTACTCATTTTACGAGTTTCTCTTGGGATATCTTTAAGATCTTCAATGCAGTAGTTTCTTAATTGCTTTCTGCATCCTCATGCCGTTGACCAGCTGGTATTTACTGGTTCATCCGCCTTTAGGGGCAATTTCCCACCCCAAGGACAAGAAGGTGTCCTGACTCTTCTCAACTCGTCCACCCAAAGCTATTAGTTGAGAAGAGGCTACTGCTTATACCGGCAGTAGTTCGGTTCCTTTTAGTCGCCTTTTACGACGCTCAGGATATATGATGGGAGATATTCTAACCCGCCCCCATACGGGAAAAAAGGAGTAAATATATGTCTGTAATTCGTTCTTCAATGGAAATTAAAGGATATTGAAGTTGTAAGTCCAACACCCTCACACAAACAAGATAAGAGGTATTTTCTTTGTATACATGACCTTCGATGATATGTCTGATGGGTACAGTAACGACTGACTATAGTTGTCTATCACTAATGAAGTCTTTAGGAAAATACTGTAAACTTAAATGAACATTGAACAAATTCAATAGTTCATTTATATAATTTCATGAGCAGTATGTTTTCTTACGTAATTTTTTGAGAGCCCAATTACGTTATTAGAATAGGTTAGTTGTCTCTCTTCTACAACTCACTGAAGAACACTCAGAAAATTAAGAGCCAAAAGATGAAATATCGTGTATACATTCTTTATGCCTTTCTATAAATTCGTAGTACTTTTATCTTATCATAAGAATGGCAAGAACGCTAATTTTGCAGGTCAGGTTAGCGCCTAGCCCTTATGGGATAGTTTCTTTTTATCACAATGATAATCTTACAATTTTCTGGTAACTGTAAACGTGCCTCTGGGATTATTTTACAGAGAAGTATAACTTTGAACAACCTTTGTAAATATGAATACTTCTCGATCTTAGGACGGCAATAATAAATAGCATCATCCTATAAATGTGTATTTTTCTCCAGGGTTTCATCAGAAATCTTCTACGGGTATCCTAAATATAATGTATAATGAAGCCTTTGTGTAATACTGAGATAATATAATAAAGTTTGATTTAATTAAGAGACATAATAAAATGACTTGGAATTTTACCTACTGATTAAATATGTATTCTAGGATGGTATTCAAGATTGGTAAGTATTATGATATGGATAGGTACCCTGCTTAGAGAGATTGGAAGCATAACCGTTCATCGAACTACACCGCACATAGTTCTTTGTAGAACAGAACATGGAGAACAACTTCCCAATTGTAATAACGTATCGTTTATTTGACCATACTATATATACAATTCTATATGTGAGATCCTACATGCTATGTACACAGGTCTTACAGTCTACATATTGTCTAATGTTAAAAAAGCTATTCTGCAAGAGCAGTTTTTTTTACAAAAAGGAAGAAATAAAGAATTAAAATATTTAGAACACCGTGCTATCTGTTTACGTTAGCTAATAAATTATACAATTAATGTCTTTTTTTAGCATATCTAGCATTAGCAATTTTTGATATGTATATGTGGAGTATAATAAAACATAAAATCCTTAACACATCGCAGTGAGGTATCTGTTAAGCTAAGTAGCTAACAGTTTTTCTGGCTCTGACTTTTCACCCTACCTTTCAAATTTCCATTAAGCTTTTTGGCCAAAAAATAAATTTTTGTCTGTTGTAGCTTTCCACATTTATGTATGGTCAAATATGGAAAGCAGTATTCTGCGAATCAAATGCAGAACTCGTTTGGGCTATGCCAAACATTAATGTATATGGGGAACAGCAAGGACCAAGTACTGATCCCTGCGTAACACCGTTAGATATTTCCAGTTATGATCGAATCTGGAAAGTAGCGTTCTGCAAATCAAATGCAGAACTCGTTTGGGATATGTCAACATAGATCATTAATGTTTATGGGGAGCAGCAGGAGACCAAGTACTGATCCCTGCGGAACACCGTTAGATATTTTCAGTTATGGTTGAATCTGGAAAGTAGCGTTCTGCGAATCAAATGCAGAACTCGTTTAGGATATGTCAAGATAGGTCATTAATGTATAAGAGGACCAGCAAGAGACCAAGTACTGATCCCTGCAGAACACCGTTAGATATTTCCAATTATGGTTGAATCTGGAAAGTAGCGTTCTGCGAGTCAAATGCAGAACTCGTTTGGGATATGTCAAGATAGATCATTAATGTATAAGAGGACCAGCAAGAGACCAAGTACTGATCCCTGCGGAACACTGTTAGATATTTTCAGTTATGGTTGAATCTGGAAAGTAGCGTTCTGCGAATCAAATGCAGAACTCGTTTGGGATATATCAACATAGATCATTAATGTTTATGAGGAGCAGCAAGAGACCAAATACTGATCCCTGCGGAACACCGTTAGATATTTTCAGTTATGGTTGAATCTGGAAAGTAGCGTTCTGCAAATCAAATGCAGAACTCGTTTGGGATATGTCAAGATAGATCATTAATGTATAAGAGGACCAGCAAGAGACCAAGTACTGATCCCTGCGGAACACCGTTAGATATTTTCAGTTATGGTTGAATCTGGAAAGTAGCGTTCTGCAAATCAAATGCAGAACTCGTTTGGGATATGTCAAGATAGATCATTAATGTATAAGAGGACCAGCAAGAGACCAAGTCCTGATCCCTGCGGAACACCGTTAGATATTTTCAGTTATGGTTGAATCTGGAAAGTAGCGTTCTGCGAATCAAATGCAGAACTCGTTTGGGATATGTCAAGATAGATCATTAATGTATAAGAGGACCAGCAAGAGACCAAGTACTGATCCCTGCGGAACACCGTTAGATATTTTCAATTATGGTTGAATCTGGAAAGTAGCGTTCTGCGAATCAAATCCAGAATTCGTTTGGGATATGTCAAGATAGATCATTAATGTATAAGAGGACCAGCAAGAGACCAAGTACTGATCCCTGCGGAACACCGTTAGATATTTTCAGTTATGGTTGAATCTGGAAAGTAGCGTTCTGCGAATCAAATGCAGAACTCGTTTGGGATATGTCAACATAGATCATTAATGTTCATGAGGAGCAGCAAAGGACCAAGTACTGATCCCTGTGGAACACCATTACATATTTTCAGTATCACACAGTCAACTATTTGGAAGTTCTAGTGCTGATTCTATTATAAGTGTTGTCCAACACATTTTTCCAGCCAGTTAAGCAGTTTTTTACTATGGTGGCATTGTTGCGACATCCAAAGTGTGAGACAGCTGTTATTCTTTTCGCAATAGCTGGTTGACATTCCCTTCAAAATTGTTTATGAGCTCAGTAATAGCAACATGTTTGAAGTTATTACCGCAATCTCTCATTTATTATATATAAAAAAATGTATAAATAGTTCCATAATTTGGTATAGAAAACCATACGTCATACAATATACATACCATACAATATTGCGCCCATTTCAAAGTACTCATATTTTCAGCAATATTCGCAAAAATAGACATGCACAGCATAGAGATAAAACGCAATAGAGATACCAAAATCTAAATTTCGTGGTACTAACATACTACTAATCATTCGATCTATATTCAGTTGGTATTGAATTTGGTGGACTTGGTAGATTCTCTGGTGGGATAGAGAGGTACTTTTCGTCTTGTATGAACCTGGTCATCATCTTCTCTGTCCTATTTTTTGCAGATTGCACTCGTTGAGCAAGTATCTGAAAAAAATATATTTAGGTATATTATTATATATGTTACGGCCACTGTTGTAAATTGGGCATTGATGACATTGGCTGGGCATTAACATTAGAAGACAAATATTCAGGCCAATATCGTTATTGCCCATGCTATAACGAGAATGCCCGTCTGTCGTGGACAAGGTTGAAAGTATTTTAGTTTTTGCATCTTTGTCCGGCCATTCACGGCATCGACCATCAATGCATGGCCAAAGTTGATACTACAGATTAGGGCAGCTGTTTGATAAAATATGAGGAACATTTTAAAAAATATATACAGGGTTGGGATAAAGTATGGAACCAAGCAAATGACTTTGGAACAGAAAGAATGATATTGCTGAAAATTTGCACGCAAGTGTAGCGACGTATAGTGCATCCAAAGACATTATGTCAGCTATTAATGTACTTCCGGTTTAACCGGAAGTACCGTCAATTTTTTTAATTTAAATGGGACACCCTGTATATTTTTGCAGATTTTAATACATGTTTTTTCTTCCCGAATACGTCCCTAGTGGTTTGGGTATTAGTTTCTGTAAAAACGGGAAAGATAAAGCTTCTTCATATGTTTAAAGTGCCGGCCATTTACCTCCTGACGTCCTGATCCTGACGTGAATTGATTCGACAAGGTAACTCAGCAATTTGTCAACAGACTTGCATATTGTCAGGAAGTAAACGGCGGGCATTTTGAACGTCTGAGATAATTCCTTGATAATTCATTTTAAATTTTCTTATTGCTATCTCTATCTCTATCTGTACCACAAATTTTATTAACTTATCTTATTTTTTAGTTTTCAACTAGTATTTTAGGTTTTTTTTTCTTTTGTAAACATTTAATTAGCACATTACTCTAAAGAATGTTATATTTGCCAAAACTTATTGTATAAGTACATTTCATTTGGGGCACCAGGAAAGAGCATTGCAAGACAGGCAACTATGCCTAGGCAGTATGCAATTTCCGAGTGACCTAAAACATAAAATTGATGTGTAATAGTGAATATTAATGTACAACATATGTTTCTGAATAAACTTGAAACTTGAAACTTGAAACTTGTAACACGTCAAATAAAATGAACGTTTCAGTAAATAAAAAAGCTTTATCTTTCCCATTTTTACAGAAACAAATACTAAACCTACTATGGACGTATTCGGAAAAAAAAGATGTATTACAATCTGAAAAAATATACAGGGTGTCCCATTTAAATTTAAAAAGTTGACGGTACTTCTGGTTAGACCGGAAGTACATTAATAGCTAACATAATGTCTTTAGATGCATTATGCGTCACTACATTTACCTGCAAATTTTCAGCAATATCACCCTTTCCGTTTCAAAGATATTTGCTTGGTTCCATACTTTATCCCAACCCTGTATACATTTTCATCGCTTCACAAAAAAATTGGGCAGAAACTTAAAATACCTAATCGTTAAATATGACAAATTAAAATATTAAAACATCTATACGTCTATAAAAACAACATCAAAGCATCCATTAAGCATTTTTATTACAACATGGTAATGTAATGAGCCATGGCACTTTCAATGAATTTTTCACGCATTGCACTCATATTTATCACCTACTGTATGCTTAAAGCTGTTACGCTCACACTCTACTTACACAAACAGACACAAAAATGGCAAAATGAGAATAACATAACCTATATTTTATTCAAACCTTGACAGCCCACTCTTGAGCGGACATCGTAAAAACGTAAATCCATTCCCAGTTTATCAACAGTGCCCAAATTACATGGATATTCAGTTATTCACGCTATTGGCCGGTCATTATCAGGACGTCCCGCTGTAATAGGACATTCACGACAATGACCGGTCAATATCGCTAAAGACCGAAGTATCATCTTTGACCGTAACATATATATAATCTCTAATGAATTGAAAAATTGGTTGTCCGGACAATATTTTAATCATAAAGTTGTAAAAACGTGGAGGTTTCTTTGCCGTTGTATGCAGCACTTCATCAGCAGTAACAGCCGTGCTCCGAGGTGCTAATAACTTACCATTAAATTTGATGCTACTTTTTTGTGTTTTTTCATGGTCGGCCTTCTGCAAAGCCTGAAAGCCTATGGCGCTGTAGAAGCGCTGTGAGAAGGTAAGTATCTGTGCACGTTATATTTGAAACGCTGCAGGTTGTAGCCGTCGGGAAACAAATTCTCCGGCAGCTCATTCCACAGCGTCGAAGTTCTTCAAAAGATGGAATGCTGGAGGAGACTGGTTCAGGGAGTATGGACCTCCACCTGGTAAGGGTGAGCTCGCAGAGCCTGTGTAGTGTTCCTCGTTCGGACGGCTTTTGGTGTTATTATCTGGGAGAGCTCACTCGAACATCTTCCGTGATAGAATCTGTAAAACAGGGACGGGTCGGCTACCCTTCTTTGATATTATAGGCTGTGGGGGTCCTTTGTGAGGTTAGGCGTATCAATTAGTCTGATTGCTCTCTTCTGGATAGTGTTCAGAAGCTTTAGAGAGTGTTTCGGAGCGCATCCCCATACATAGGAGCAATACTCCAGCGATGGTCGGATCTGTGCCTTGTAGAGCAGCAGCAGTTGCTCTGGTGTATACAGCTTCCTGCAGTGGAACGAAAATCCAAGCTGCTGGGATGCCGTTTTAGCAATACCTACGACGTGGTCATGCCAGGACATGTTATTGTTTATGTTGATCCCCCAAAGCTTGACAGAAGGTGAGTCGACTATTGGGTTACCCTCCAATTCCACAGTTGGTGAGCCAACGTGCGACTTCTGTGTGTATTCATTACGTTGACGAGGTGTAGAGCAAAATAATTTAAAATATTGAAACAAATAAATCTGTCTTGTAATGCTTTCTTAGTACGCCTTGTGTTATACCTGGTTTCTTCTGATCTCAGCCTCTTCTAATTTCTCTTGAAGCTTATCTAATGTTACGGGTTCAGTTGACTTTTCTACTTCCAGTAGCTCTTGTATCCGTCGAGGTGGATGTTTTTTTGTAGCGCTATCATCGTCTTCTTGGAAGGCTATCTCAAATGCTAGGCCGTTTGCTGTAAAAAGGAGAGCCACGTGAAAAATTACATTTTATATATCACTATACAGGGTGTCCAGTTAGTGTGTAATTCTTCGATATCTCGCAATATATACCTGATAGAAGAAAATGTCAAATACAAAAGTTATTTGGTTACTTAAGACGCATACTCTAAAGATATTTTGAAATATACAGGGTGTTGCGGGAAAGCAGGATAATGATCAACTTAATTTTTTTATAAGGAACTGTACTTTTTTTTAATTCTTCTAGTTTACATCATTGATCTCTATCTAACTCTGAAACACCTTTGGGATCGGTTGCAACGTTACCAAGTTATAATTTATTTTCTAATAATTTCCGGATTTGCAAGGTCGCAAGTAATCTGTCCAAATTAATATGTTCCTTTAACTTTTCTCAATAGTATTATACAGCGATTTACCTGAATATAAATTGGATACTATTTTGGATGTTACCAGTAATTTGTATCTACAGGGTGTTTTTGGCAGAATTTTAAATTACGGCAACTTGAAGGTCATTTTACTTTGTCGTTTTAAATATAACACCCTGTATTTTTTATTTTGAATCGAAATATCTACGAATACCCTATATCGCCCTGTTATATTTTTTTCGCGTTGGCGAAGTTGCCGAGTTATAAATTATTTTTCCAAATTTTTAAACAAATATCCCCGATTTTAGTTTATTTTAAATAGAATCCTTTACTTTTTTTTATTGCAATGAATTGCGCATATCAAATTTAGTAAGATCTCACAATTTCAAAATTTTGTTTCTATTAATTTCTTAGATACGGCAACACCGCTTTTTCAGTAAACGGTACCGGAACGCTTAAATATTTCCAAAACTGCCACAGCTGGAGAGGTGAAATTCAATACTTGGGGGTTCTTGAACATACAGAATTCAAAAATGCTAACATTAGTGTTGTCGGATTTACCAATTTTACGTCATAATTTTGAATGGAATGCCCTATTTATGAAGTCTAACGTAAAAGTGGTAAAACTGACAACACTGGTGTTAGCGTTTTTGAATTCTGTATGTTCAAAAACCCCCAAGTATTGAATTTCACCGTTCCAGCTGTGGCAGTTTTGGAAATATTTAAGCGTTCCGGTACTGTTTACTGAAAAAGCGGTGTTGCCGTATCTTAATAATTAACAGAAACAAAATTTTGAAATTGTGAGATCTTACTAAGTTCGTCATGTGCAATTCATAGCAATAAAAACAAGTGGAGGATTCTATTTAAAATAAATTAAAACCGGGGATGTTTATTTAAAAATTTGGAAAAATAATTTATAACTTGGCAACGCCGCAAACTCGGAAAAAAATATTACAAGGCGAGATAGAGTATTAGTAGATATTTCGATTTAAAATAAAACATACAGGGTGTTACACTTAAAAAAACAAAGTAAAATGACCTTCAAATTGCCGTAATTTAAAATTCTGCCAAAAACACCCTGTACATACAAATTGCTGGTAACATCCAAAATAATATCCAGTATAATATTGTTGGGAAAAGTTAAAGGAATATATCAATTTGGACGTATTACTTGCGACCTTGCAAATCCGGAAATTAACAGAAAATAAATTATAACTTGGCAACGTCGCAACCGCTCCCAAAAATATTCTAAGGTTGAACAGAGATCAATGATGGAAACTAGAAGAATTTAAGAAAAAGTTATAGTTCCATATAAAAAATCAAGTTGATCACTATCCTACCTGCCCGCAACACCCTCTATATTTCAAAATATTTTTATAATATGCAATCAAATAACTTTTGTATTTGACATTTTCTTCTATCAGGTATAACTTCCGAGATATCGAAGAATTACGCACTAATTGGACACCCTGTACATTTAACATTTTAAACACAAGATTTTATTTAATACCGGGTTAGTAAGAAGTACGGGAACGCTTAAATATCTCCAAAACTGCCACAGCTGGAACGATAAAATTCAACACTTGAGGGTTCTTGAACATGCAGAATTCAAAAATGCTAACAGCAGTGTTGCTACGTTTACCACTTTTACGTTACATGCAATAATTTTGTTATTTTAGATGAAACGTTCTATCTATTTTTGTTGAAATGAACTGCGCATTCTGAGTTTGGCAAGGTCTTATGGTCTTATGATTTCAAAATTTTGCTTATATTAACTTCTGAGATATGGCAACACCGCTTTTTCAGTAAAAATTAAAGGAACGCTTGAGTATCCACTTATGGAGATGCTTTTTACTAACACGGGGTATGTACTTTTCACAGACGATCAGTCAGATCGACAGACATACCGACGGTAAGGAGTGACATAGATTTACATTTATAGACATAAGACATAGAATATACAGGGTGTTTCATAAGTTGGGACTTTTCTTCATACAGCGCATAGTACTCGCCAAAATCAGTGTTTTTTCCAATAACATATAAAACGAAATATTTAGAGAAAACAAGATACTGACCGCTAAAGATATCCTCAATTATAAGTCCGCCCCTGGGCAATGGGATGACCATGACCATGTATTATCATATCACAACAAAGCAGCGCGACGCGTTAGCGATGCCTGTGAGAAAACAGGCAGTTCGTCATACGCGTTGCTGTCGCATAGTATTCGAGGGTGCTTGACAATCGGACTTTAAAAACAACAATGGCGCACGCTTATAATAATAATGAAGTGGTGGACATGATTTTTAATGTACGGTGAGTGTAGTCAAAATGTCGCTGCGGCTTCGCGAGTGTATGCCGATCGTTTTCCTAACCGTACTCACCCTGCACCTCGTCGATTTGTCTCGCTCGTGCAAAGAGCTAGAGACACAGGATGTTTTACTGCTGGTTCACCGCGCATTAGCTTTGCCGTTTCAAGGGCCGTTGTTTCTATAAAGGAAAGTCCCAACTTTTAGAACACCCTGTATAGCATAAAGACAATCTTACTGGCTCGCTGCACGTTATTGACCGTCGCATTTTCTAAAAGTTCTTCTTGGAGATCTTCCGCTTCTAATGGTGGAATGTTGGATGTATGTCCTGTAAAAGGCCTTCTCGCTTGAGTATGATTGTCAGGTACATGTCCATTAAAAGGCTCCACTGCCAGGTTTTTCGTTGAGTTACAACCCATCCTGCAACAACAGGGTATTGCTCAACAAGCGGTACTGACGGTCATAACTCAACAGTTGAAGTTACGAATCGACAAGTGAGTTATTACCATTACCGCGAGTTGAATACTATACTTTATCTACGACCAAAGCTATGTATACTACGAATTAAGAACATAATGATTACAAACTCTTGGCAACTTCTGGCTCTAAAATAAATACTGTTACAAGTATTTAGTTCGATTGACCAAGAAAACACTTGGTACGGATTTAACTATTTATGTCCACTAACTATATACACTACGCCTAGCCTAATCTAGCCTAATACCTAACAGTCTAATTTATCTACAGTCACTGAGTCACGACACTAATTTATTTTTGTCCTTCTTCTGCACTAATTTATGTCACAGTACATTTATCTCGTGCGCCACTGGAATATCGCGTAATCACCGCCTACTGCACTCTGTTCTGTAACTCTGGTTGCCTGCCCGCCGGCGCCGCTTATACAGGGTGCCCAGTTAGTGTGTAATTCTTCGATATCTCGCAAAGTATACCTGATAGAAGAAAATGTTGAATACAAAAGTTATTTGGTTACTTGAGACGTATATTCTAAAAATATTTTAAAATATGGTGTTGTGGGAAAGTATAATAGCGATCAACTTGATTTTTTATATGGAATTATAACTTTTTCTTAAATTGTTCTAGTTTCCATCATTGATCTCTATTAAATCCTAAAATATTTTTGGGATCGGTTGCGACGTTGCCAAGTTATAATTTATTTTCTATTAATTTCCGGATTTGCAAGGTTGCAAGTAATACGTCCAAATTGATATATTCCTTTAACTTTTCTCATTAATATTATACAGCGGGTTACTTGAATATTAAGTAGATATTATTTTGAATGTTACTAGCAATTTGTATCTACAGGGTGTTTTTGGCAGAATTTTAAATTACGGAAATTTCAAGGTCATTTTACTTTGTTTTTTTAAATGTAACACCCTGTATGTTGTATTTTAAATCGAAATATGTACTAATGCCCTATCTCGCCTTGTAACTATTTTTCGCGTTTGCGGCGTTGCCAAGTTATAAATTATTTTTCCAAATTTTTAAACAAATATCCCCGATTTTAATGTATTTTTAATAGAATCCTCTACTTATTTTTATTGCAATGAATTGCACATGTCGAACTTAGTAAGATCTCAAAATTTCAAAATTTTGTTCCTAATAATTACTGAGATACAGCAACACTGCTTTTTCAGTAAACGGTACCGGAACGCTTGAATAATTCCAAAACCGCCACAGCTGGAGAGGTGAAATTCAATACTTGGGGGTTTTTGAACATACAGAATTCAAGAAACGCTAACAGCCGTGTTGTCAGATTTACCATTTTTACGTCATAATTTTGAATGGAATGCCCTATTTATGAAGTCTAACGTAAAAGCGGTAAATCTGACAACACTGCTGTTAGCGTTTTTGAATCCTGTATGTTCAAAAACCCCCAAGTATTGAATTTCACCTCTCCAGCTGTGGCGGTTTTGGAATTGTTTAAGTGTTCCGGTACCGTTTACTGAAAAAGCGGTGTTGCCGTATCTCAGTAATTATTAGAAACAAACTTTTGAAATTGTGAGATCTTACTGAATTTGACATGCGTAATTCATTACAATAAAAATAAGTAGAGGATTCTATTTAAAATAAATTAAAATCAGGGATATTTGTTTAAAAATTTGGAAAAATAGTCTATAACTTGGCAACGTCGCAAACGCGAAAAAAGATATTACAAGGCGAGATAGGGTATCAGTAGGTGTTTCGATTTAAAATAAAAAATACAGGGTGTTACGTTTAAAAAAACAAAGTAAAATGACCTTCAAGTTGCTGTAATTTAAAATTCTGCCAAACACACCTTGTAGATACAAATTACTGGTAACATCCAAATTAATATCCACTTAATATTCAAGTAACTTGCTGTATAATATTATTAAGAAAAGTTGAAGGAATATATCCATTTAGACGTATTGCTTGCGACCTTGCAAATCCGGAAATTAATAGAAAATAAATTATAACTTCGCAACGTCGCAACCTTTCCCAAAAATATTTTAGGGTTAAATAGAGATAAATGATTGAAATTAAAATAAATTTAAAAAAAATATAGTTTCATATAAAAGAATTAAGTTGGTCACTATCCTACTTTCCCGCAACACCCTGTATATTTCAGAATATTTTTAGAATATGCGCCTTAAGTAACCAAATAACTTTTGTATTTGACATTTTCTTCTATCAGGTTTACCTTGCGAGATATCGAAGAATTACCCACTAACTGGACACCCTGTATAGATGGCTGCCGAGCGCCAAGAATCATCGCGCGGCGCTACCGTCTTTCTAGAAAGCTTCTGGACGATCGGATTCCAGTTTACCTGTCTACGTAAGAGACAGGGCCAGACTGGCACGCTACTGTACAGTTTTCGATTTACACCCGTATGCACCGTTTGGCAATTCTAATCCTAGTTCCCTAACCGCGTTTTGCTAATCTTTGGCATCGAGCCATGCACCGTCTAGGGATTAACTAATCCAGATTAGAGATACAGCAAGGTTGTGTTCGCAAGATTGTTTTGACAGTGACAGTGTCAAAATTGTCAGTTTGCGGTGCATAGTAAACGAGTAATCTAATCCAGGTTTACGTAACTAATCGTGCAATTGACTTACGGTGCATACGGGTGTTAGCGTTTGACATTTGACTTTTGCAGTTAATATAGCGTGTATTTCATCGTATGCATCTCAAAAATATCAGTAGTGATCAACACGAGTTTTAAAATAGTTGCGCCACGTCCACATTCAACAGCATATCTTCTCAGTGGACAGGGCTGGCACTATGACCAAAATTAAGTCATGAAATTTTGAAAAAAAAATTCTTTTCAAAAATCGAACCACAAAAATAACCTTTGGGCTAAACCCAAGATTACCAATTCCTAATTGACAATATCAAGCTATTGCTTTTAACCGATCCAATTGTTCCTGTTTGCACTTATCTCTCCTTTGTTTTCTTCCCTTTTTTCATTTTTACTGTATCTGGTAGTTGGGTAACCAGACCTGACAGGATTGCAACTCAATGATACCAACCTCATCACGATACACTAAACGTACCTGCGTTCTACGTTATATTGTTTATGGCAACAGATTTATGCAGTTTTGGTGCTTAAACTTTTGTGGTGTTTGAGTGACGTTTTGTGAATTTTATAGATAGTGAGAACGTGTCAAGTGTGCAAAATAAATAAAGGTGGCTCAGGATCTTTCGATTTCACATTGTGCTATTTGAGGTTATAAATTCAAGGGTACACTGTCGTATATTTTGCATTTTTGCTATTACAGCTATTCAACTGTTGTAGAACAGCCGATTATCTAAGCTTGATTCTGCGCTGAGGTAAACATAAAGACCTTTAATAAATATTATTATTGTTGAAAAGAATTCAGTGAAAGAGGTCAGGATGTTGCCAGAACTATTAATTTATTTTAAATATCAAAATACAAAAATTTTTCTCGAATTAAAATGCTCCAATGGTCAATTTTACTACTAATTCATCCTAATTCCTTCTTTTGCGTCTTGTTCTATTTTATTTATAAAGGAAATTACAAAATCACTTAACACCTTATTTACCTAGTTTATAATACTTATAACTATAACCGGCAACAGCAGATCTTCGTCCCCCACCTTGAAAACGGTGTGATTGGATAATCGCTGCAGATATTTAATGTCCTTTGTTCTACTTATCTCCTCTATCCCTTTTTAGACTCGACATGATAATGACCCCCTCATTCCGCACTGGTTAATTTACGATATACATGCGTTAGACACAAACCAAATGAGCGGCTTACCATACTAGACGAAAATCTGAATACGTATAGAAAAAACAACAGCTCTTTATTATCATACACCATACAAGAGAAATATTGATTTCTTTGAATATAAGTGTATGTTAGAAAGATACATTAACTTTATTGAATGTCTGCTTAATGGTTATACCTCGATAGACGGAAAAAGCTACATGAAGTATCGATCTTCCACAAACTATAACTATTAAGCATATAGCAAAAATTAAATGACTGTTCCTGGAACCAGTATAAGCACATGATGACCTCTGGCCTCTGGCATTCTTTGAAGCCTTGCTTTGTTTCAAAGATATAAGGCGTTGTTTCAGTTGTATTGCTGTTCACAGTAATTTTTTTTTATAACTGAGCAGACCGCGTAAGCAGAGCCTAAATACTAGAGTACCGCGGCTGCTGTGAAAAGGTTAGGTTACGGGAAGTTTGTTAACGCGGGACTTGATTAGGTCAACACCCGCAGGCCCAATAAACACATCTTCTGGCAGTTTATTCCAAGCCTTGGACCCCTAGGAATAAATGTGCGGTCATACCGCTCGGTTCTTGATGTATGAAGGATGGAAACTTCAAGGTGAGTATTGAAATCGTAAAACAATTATAACTGAAAAGCTACAAAGGCAATGCCTAAATACCATAGTATCGCGATTGCTACGAAGAGGTTTTTTTTCCAGGAGCCGTCCGACCTTGCTGTCCTCGTCAATACTTATGCCTTAAGACCTGTTGTATTATTGCTCCTCTCATTTACAGTATCCACTCCAGCAATCTGGAACCCTGCATAAATTTATGCAGTTTACCTACTGGTCCTTGTGCTGAGCTGTACTCCATTGGTTCTAGCTTGGTCTTCCCAAAGAGCTGTTGTCTCTTGTGATCTAGCGCTTCACACTCACAGAGTACATGTAGGGCTAACTCAGTTCCTCTTCCACATAGTCCGCAGTTGAGGTCTCCATTGTAGAATCCCATCTTATTCAGGTGTTCCTTCAGGCCACAATGTCCTATGAGGAGACCCGTCGTTATTCGGAGCTGATTCCTACTTAAAGAGAGCAGTGTTTCAGCTGTTTTCTTGCATGGAGCTTTAATGAATGTTTTTCCATGAACACATCCTGGCAACAAGTTCCACTGCTCCTTGCGCTGATGTTTCATCTATTCTCCGACCTGGTGTCTGATTGTGCTTTTAGGCACCCCCAGGGCGGGTTTTGCTCCAATGTATAAAGCAGACGACCCTAGTCTTGCTAGCTCATCCGCCCTTTCATTGCCCCTTATACCTGAGTGTCCCGGCACCCACTCCAAAGTTGCTTTGTTGTGTTCTGCCAGTCTTCCCAGTCCTTGTAGACATTCCCAGACTAGAGCAGACGTAACTTTGAGCGCTTCTAGTGCCCTAAGTGTAGCATGACTGTCTGTAAGTATTGCGATCCTCTTGTTTATGTAGGATCGTTATTGATCATTGCACATTGCAGGATGGCGTACACCTCCGACTGAAATACCGAGGCGTATTTTCCCAGCGGAAAATTCCTCTTCCAAAGATTCCCGCTCCTGTGCCTTGCTTGGTCTTTTACGAAGAGGTTAGGTTTGGTTGTTGACACGGGCTTTGGATAGGTCAACACTTCCAGGCTTAATACATATATCTCCTAGAAGCCCCTGGACACTCTGGTGACCAAGATGCGGTCTTACTGCTCGAATATTGATATATGGAGATCGACTGTCTTGGAATGAGATACAGAAGGCATGCTGGTGAATCTAATAGACTCAATGAGCGACGGAACTATAGAGGAGAGCTTAGAGAAGCACACTCTGTTCGAATGCCGGTACAAAAGTGACAGGTGATAGATCAGCTGGAGGTGGCGCGTTAAGGCAGGGTCACCGGTTAGTCGAATTGGACTGGACGACTTGACTTCCTCAAGTATAAAACAGCATAGTAGGGGCAGCAGCTTCCCAGACATGAGAGCAATACGCCAGACCAGGTTTTATCTGTATTTTATCCAAAGTAAGAAGTTGGATGGTGCGAAGTACTTTCAGGCTCTGAACAGATATCTGAGCTTCTTCCAGCAGCTGTTACGACTGATAAAACGTGTTCGTACCAAATCACGTTTTCTGTAATGTGACACCTAAGAGTTTGAATTAAGGGCAGCATGGCAGAGCTGAGTGCTCGCACATCTTATTCGATAGAGTACGGTACTGGATCATGAAAGCATTTCATTTTACAATATTTCTAAGCAGCGGTAATAATCCCCAGATCCCTATTAGCTAGACCACAAAGATCGATCTATTACTTAAGTTATACTCGGTGCAAAGTACTGTCCTCCATAAAAGTGTGCATCAGGTTTGTAGTGTTAGAGAGGAAATCATTGATGTGAAACAGATACAACGCCAGAGCCAAGAGATCGATCACTGCGGATCTCCAGCGTTGTTGAGAAGAAGAGGAAGAAGAGGAAGAAGAGGAAGAAGAGGAAGAAGAGGAAGAAGAGGAAGAAGAGGAAGAAGAGGAAGAAGAGGAAGAAGAGGAAGAAGAGGAAGAAGAGGAAGAAGAGGAAGAAGAGGAAGAAGAGGAAGAAGAGGAAGAAGAGGAAGAAGAGGAAGAAGAGGAAGAAGAGGAAGAAGAGGAAGAAGAGGAAGAAGAGGAAGAAGAGGAAGAAGAGGAAGAAGAGGAAGAAGAGGAAGAAGAGGAAGAAGAGGAAGAAGAGGAAGAAGAGGAAGAAGATGAAGAAGAGGAAGAAGATGAAGAAGAGGAAGAAGAGGAAGAAGAGGGAGAAGATGAAGAAGAGGAAGAAGAGGAAGAAGAGGTAGAAGAGGAAGAAGAGGAAGAAGAGGAAGAAGAGGAAGAAGAGGAGGAAGAGGAAGAAGAGGAAGAAGTGAAAGAGGAGAAGCAATCAATAATCACTACTGATGTCTTGGGACCAGAGAGGAAGTCAGCTAACTCTACTAAAAAGTATAACTGGCAGACCGTAGGACCGAAGTTTGTTGTGTGATCAAGTTTGCTATCTCTATAGACGATAGGTTTTTATGTTTATTAGGATTTCACTATTTTGTTTTCTCGCCTTTGCATCCACAATTGGTGTTTTTTAGCTCAGTGTAATCAAAATGACACAACCTATAGGTGCCTACGTGTGTTTGGCAATTTCGCAGATTTGGCATAACATGTATACTACGTGTTGAAGCATAATATATATGTGCTGCGCAGAAATGGGAAGTACTTACACAACACGTTATTCAGGCAGGCCTTTCAAGTTTTAAGTTGCATGCCTAGCTATTTCAATGTGACAAGTTAACCGCAACACCAAGCAGAAGAAAATAGATTACAAATTATTCACCATCCTCTAAAATTTTGTTTTATGCTGTTATTGATATATTGTTGTTACCCAATAGCTAGTGTCCGACCGAAACTACTTTTTACGACCGAAACCGAAACCGAATTTCGGCCTCCGTCTCAGTTTCGGCCGAAACCGAAACCGAAACATCAATATAACGTCAGTAATTTTTTCGTGGATCTAAAAATGAATAACGTACCATTAGCATTATCACACTTTATTTCAAATAAATTATTTATAGTTTTTGAAGTAAGAAGTTGATCTGAACGAAATATCAACTATTTTATATGTATATTATGTTTTGTATCTACTGAATTACATTTCAAACTTTGGTCATTCTTTATGACACTTTTATCAGTTAGCTGCCTTTAAACTAAATTTCAGAAGTACCTACGTATACTAAGTACAACTACTAAGTATTTTTGAAGGTGAGGAGTTTTCTCTGAAGAAACCGTTGTGAGCTTCATTGAGCTACAGCTATTGTTGATTATCAGTATTCATAACTGAACAATCTAATATTGTAATATTTTAAGCGAGAAACAATAATTTATCAACTTTCTTTGCAAATTGCTTCTTCAGTCGGAATGAATTTGACTAGTAGCATTAAGTGGTTGTGCAGTCGAAACAGTCGTCGGTAAAGCAGACGTGGAGTTTAGGGGAACTTTTCTCAAAGACAGAAATGGACTGAAATTCTAGTAAGAGTAATATCTGCGTTTCTTTGCAAGCTTGGCACTGATAAGTTAGTAGGCTTCCTAACTTGTGACAAGTTATTACCATCATCTACCCAGCAAAATAACACTTGTTCGCTTGCAGATTAGAGCTCCGAGGCCATCCTCGCAACACGAAATCTATCGAATTTAGTTTCGGTTTCGGCCGTAGTTTCGGCTGGATGGCAGCCGAAACCGAAACTAAACCGAAACCCGTTTTTTGGCCGAAACTAAGCCGAAACCGAAACAGAAACTGAATGTTCGGGCGGACACTACCAATAGCCGATCGTTTCCAAAACTTTTGAAAAACCCCGTAGATCTTCAATGTATACTATTTGTTAAAGCATTGTGCAGAACTATGTCCTCACAGACCGCAAGCAAAAGTATAACAAACTGAATAGGTAGCAGCTTTAATGTGTGCATCTGAACTACAAAAACAATGTGCCTCAATCACCTTACCTATAAAAATATCGAATATATCAATCGATATGACCTCAGTTAGGCTACTTCTCCGAACAGCACATTTAACCGTTGTGATTTCCGGATCAAAAGCCACGCGGCTTCTCCAACGATGCGGTCACTAGCGTTCGACGACCTGTGGAAACATCCATACTATACATACGTTACGAGTGCTTTGTGGTGTTCATGCTATCAGTCGGGGTAGAGGGTACAGGTGGACAGACTTGCGCCCTTTTTGTTTACAGTCAGGGTATGTCGCGCCTCACCGGACGTCACAGCGCTTCGACGTGATAATAATTGATCTAGGGGGATATATATCGTTTGTGTATGTTGTAAATGTACAGTACACGCAATCCAGGTCAGTCAGTGTAGTCATGTTAATACTGCACTGCACCTGAGCACCTCCCTTGTATTGGTATAGTCCTCAATACGATTCTTTGAAACTTAAATAATGACGGGTCGACTGTCAGGCGACTGGTGATTTTAAATTCACTGTAAATCTGTCGTTAATAATGTTTCCCAATATTAGCTTATAATAATAATAATGATTCAATTATTATTTGTTAAATGACATATACAAATATTCCATAACAAACTTAACGTCAATAAAATGGGTAAACAGGATGAAAAATTAAAATAATGTGTAGACACTAAAACAGACATTAATTAAAGAATTCTTCCAGACTGTAAAAACTTTTTTCAATAAGAAAAATCTTTCAGTTTTTGCTTGAAAGTAGCAACAGTATGTGCTGTTTGGATGCTGTCATCAAGTTTGTTGAAAATTTTACAGCCCATATAAATATAAGATTTTTGGTATGCAGCAGTACGATGTTTCGGAGGAACAAGCAACTCTTTAGATCTAGTGGAATAAGCGTGATCATCTTTAAGACTGAGAAAATTGGATTTGTTTTTATATAGGTACATAGACTGCCAACTCATATATGCAAATACTAGGTACCATTAAAATATTCAGAGCCTTGAAATAATTTCTACAAGACTGACGCCAATGAAGGTTTTCAATTATCCTTACAGCATATTTTTGCAGTAAAAACACTCTATCAATAGATGAGCTACATCCCCTGCTCAAAATACCATATCGCACATGACAACTAAAGCTAGAATGATACAGAGTTATTCAAATATGTTTGCTACAATGATTTGACAAAATTTTAGTCCATAACAACTTTTACGTAATCTATTACAGAGTGATTCTATATGAGGCTCCCAAGTCAGTTGACGATCAATGGTTATACCCAACATTTTAATAGAATGAAAAGATTGAATGGTCAGATCTTTATTATGCGAAATACTAAAGTCTTGTAGCTCTTCTCTCAGTGAGAATTTCACTACCTGTGTTTTTTCGGTATTTAATATGAGGCCGTTCTTTGCCGACCATTTTATTGCCTTGTTATATATTACTTCAGTTTTAAGAGAGAGATCTGTGATACTAGAACCGGTCACCAAAATATTGGTATCATCAGCACAGGACACAATTTTACACTCTAAAGTGGAATTAGACAAAAATTTATTTAAATCATTTGCATATATCAAAAACAGGAAAGGTCCCAAGATTGATCCCTGTGGCACACCTAAACTCAATTTTGTTGTTTCACTTTTTTCTCCATTCACATTAACGAATTGCTTTCTTTCATGAAGATACGACTGGAAAAGTTGCAATGGCAGGCCACGGATTCCATATCTGTATAGCTTGAACAGTAGCAGCTCATGATCAACATAATCAAATGCACGTGAAGAATCTATAAAAAGGCCACAAATATGTTGTTTTTTGTCAAGTGCATTTACAATGTAATCTATAAAATTGTATAATGCGGTTTCTGTGCTTTTGCCTTTAACAAATCCATGTTGATTACAAGAGATAACTTCATTTTTACTACAAAAACCTACCAGTTGTTTTTTCATATTGAGTTCAAAAATCTTAGAAAAACTTGACAACAGGCTTATACCTCTGTAATTAGCATAATCGTTGGGATCATTCCTTTTATGAATCGGTATTGCTAATGCAAGTTTCAAACAGGCTGGAAAAATTCCTTTTTCACACGATAAGTTAATTAAATAACACAGAGGAGCGCAGATTTCTAAAATACAACTTTTAAGGATTTTGTTAGAGATATTATCATATCCACTCGAAGTCGAATTTTTCAATTCAGAAACTAGGTAAAACACATCGCATTCTGAGACTGGTGATAAGTATAGTGAATTAGGACACATATCTATATTATGTGTAGCAAATTGATAATCCCAGTTCTTTTTCACACTCACTGTTCGTTGAATTTTGTTGCTACAATATTATCATGAACTTTTACGCCCTTATCTGTGATAATAACTGGTTTTTTATTATTTTTCTTTTGGATGTTATTTATTAGTTGCCACATACACTTAGATTTGTTACTAGCTCCGGAGATTGACCTATCAGTATTCTCTTTCCTAGATTTTTTCAGTTTTTCTCTATATGTGTTGGTTAAATATCTACTAATTTCCCTATACCTATCATCCTTCCCAGCTAATGTGTGATACAATGTGGCATAGCTCTTCAAGTTTAAAAGGTCGGGTGTAATGACATCCTTACCTCGTTTACGCGAATTCTTAACACATTTATAAGGAAAACACAAGTATAGTGGGTGGGGCGTTTATCTTGAGACAAAATTATATCTCGGTTGGAATCGCTAATATTGAAAAAATGTAGTCAAGTTAATTGACTCAGTACTTCCCACACATTCCGATGATACCGGTTTTATTATATTCCTATTTCATGAAGCTATAGTTTGAAATCCCCTTGCAACCAAATCATCGCCCACCCGCCCGCAAAAAACATCCAACTCACAGAAACTCCTGTAAACAGTTTCTTGCGTCTCCCTCCTTAGGAACAGGGACGCCACAGTTTTTATTCTGCATGCTCAAACTGGACGATACGAAATGATCAGGAGCTCTCAAATCGTCTAAAAACGAAGTTTGAGCTGTTTATATATTTTTAGTCTTTTTATTATTGTTGCGTCGCCACTGGCACGATTTTTCAAAAACAGACGCGTTTTCCATTCTCGCCGCGGCAGTAAATTCTGTGTCAAAATTTCATTAAACTCAATTCATTAATTTTCGCTTTACGCAATATACATAGAATGAAATAAAGCAAAATTCGTATGTATACATCACAAGATTGGTTTCTGTAATAGGCAAGCCAATGTTCAGATTGACTTAAAAAGGTGTAACATGCCGTTAGGTATTTCTTCCACAGATCAATGGGCAAACTATTATCAATACAACAAATTTTTCAGTTTTACAACCCCCCGCCTCCCAACCGCCCCAATTTCACCCCAACCCAAGAAAACAGTAGAAAATTGCCAGTAATCCCTAAAAACAATGTTTAAGCTGTTTTTATATTTTTTGTTTTTTATTATTGCTGCGCCGTCACTGACACAATTTTTCCAAAACATACGCGTTTTCCATCCTCGCCGCGGTAGTAATACTGTGTCAAAATTTCATTAAAATCAATTCAATAATTTTCGCGTTACGCAATATAGAACGATCTGAATTCTGAAACAATACTCGTATGTATACCTCAACAAATTCTAAGTCCCTTGGTTACTGTAATACACAAGGCAATGTTCGGATGGACCTAAAAAGTGTATTACACTGCTAGGTCTTTCTCTCTCAGGTCAGTAGACAGCCTATTATGAGTACAACAACTTTTTCAGCTTTACAACCCCCCACCCCCTAACCACCCCAATTTCACCCCCACCCCAAAAAAAAGTAGAAAATGATCAGGAACCCCTGAGATGCCTAAAAAGGAGGTTTGAGGAATATTTGAAATTTTTCTTTTTTTTATTCCGCCGTCCGTGCACAGATTTTCAAAATTGTAGCGACATTACCTACTACGACCCCACACCATATCGCTGCCCAAATTTCATCAAAATCTATGCAGCGGTTACTAAGATTAGGAGGCTAGAAAAACGCCAACAGAGAGACAGATCGGCAGACAGACCGACAGACAGACAGACAGATAGACAGACAGACCGACAGAAATGAGTGACGAGGATTTTCGTTATGTAGACATCATAAAACGCCCAAAAAGCGTATTATCTCAAAATCGAAAATTTTCGCGATCACAATACTCCCCTCACCTATCGGTGTGGGATGTAAAATTAAGCCAAGTTGATTAACTAAATACTTCGCACACGCATTAGGGTGATACCAGTTTACTATTTTCTCATTGCATGAGATCTGAGCTCCCCCTGCAATCAAATCATCGCCCGCCCAACCAAAAAAAAGTTTGTTATGCCGCTAGGTCATTTCTTCACAATGGATAGCCTATTATGAATACAAAAAGAATAGTCTTATGACGTTCCACCCCCTAACTACCCTAATTTCACCCCCACCAGAATAAAGTAGAAAATGATCAGGAACCGCTAACAGGCCTAAAAACGAAGTTTGAGCTGTTTCTATATTTTTGGTTTTTTTATTATTGCTGCACCGCCACTGAAACGATTTCTAAAAGTCCCTTGATTTCTGTAACAGGCAAGGTAATGTTCGGATGAACCTAAAAAAGTGTATTATGATGAACATAGTACACGAACCAAGAATGGGACCTTAGGACCTCCTATATTTAAGTCAATAGGCCAAAACAGTTTAATATATTTATGTTGCTGCATATACGATTTCCTTCCTGCTTCACTGAAATCCATAAAATCTCATATTGTATACAAAAAAAAGTCAAAAAATGGATAATGGACACCGATATTTTTCCAAATGTTTTTAACACGATTTTGAATTGACACACTTACAAGTTTCTAATATAGATAGTATTAGTTTTAATATACGTATTGTAAAATATATGTATGTATTATCACCCACGCACAAGGTCAGCAACTTCTGTGGGTCAAACAATTTATTTGCCCTGTATTGTTGGTGAATAAATTATTTAAAACAAAAAAGTGCAGCCCGGGCTCCGACACACCGGGCTGCTGTTCCATTACCCAATGACTACTCCTCACACCGTGAGGTGAGCAATCACTGGGTCCGCGAATCGTGCGCCCTAATTAGACGAAGGGACCCAAGGATGACTGCCTTCTGCATTCTGGCGGCTAAGATGTGCGCCGCCGCACGGCACACCGGTATTTTGCGCAGTGCAGAGAGCAGCGTATTCCTCATTCCACCTAGGGATCCAATGACCATAACCAGCAGACTTACAGTGTAGTCTGGCCAGAGCCTGCGAAGTTGTCCGAGCAACTCCTGATATTTGGTCCGCTTTTCCTCCTCCTTAGAGACGATGTTCACCTCGGCAGGCGCCGAAAACTCAATGACGAACATCGTCTTCTGTTGGTGGTCGAGAAGGTCTATGTCGGGCTTGTTTGCCTGTACAAGCTCGAGCGTGGGGAACGAGTAGTTCCAGTAAATCCGGCATCTCTCGTTCTCCACAACGGACTCTATATCCCCTGGAGCGTATGGCAGCACCGGTGTCTCATCGATACCGTATGAGTGCCTCAAATGATAGTAGAGCACTCGTAGAGCCGCGTTGTGCCGATGGACGTAAGCCGTCCCAGCGTACGTCTTACACGCCGACAAGAGATGCATAAGCGTCTCTGGCGCCTGTCGGCAAGCTCTACAAAGGGTGTCGGGTACATCTACACCCATAACCCTTTTACGGTACACCAAGGTGTTGAAGACAC
This sequence comes from Callosobruchus maculatus, assembly GCA_951848785.1. Taxonomy (NCBI): domain Eukaryota; kingdom Metazoa; phylum Arthropoda; class Insecta; order Coleoptera; family Chrysomelidae; genus Callosobruchus; species Callosobruchus maculatus. The sequence goes on from CATOUR010000131.1 coordinate 4,881,189, forward strand.
CGTCTTGGCAAGCCATTATAAAGCCCTCAGTCTCCGACTTCAACCCACTAGACCTTAGGAAAGAGAAGGTCAACTGCTCAGACAAGCCATGCTCTTCCAGATGTTTGTAGAAGATTCCATGCATTGGCTTATCTTTATGAAGTCTTAAAAGGAAGTCGACTTCGGCAGTTTTAAGGTGGGATTTTAATTCTGCGGGAGCAAGTTCCGTAATGGACTGCTGACACCTCCGCTTGAAGTCGAGTGTGAGGCTGAGCTCCTCGGCTGCTCGTTTCGCTGCGCTAAAAAGAAAGGCTCCTTTTCCCGCATTCTCGTGCTCTCGCACAAAGCGGATCAGGGGATCGGTGCTGTTCGTTACATAGCAGGCAGTGGCCAGTACTACTCTGTTGTGCAGACGCTCCAAACTCAATAGTCCACGCCCTCCCAGGTGTCGCGGGAGGTATATTCGCGGGACAGAGGACTTAGGATGCAGGCTTCTCCCCATATTCATCCTTTTGCGGGTCTTCGTGTCGATTTCCTTCAGCTCGTTCACTTTCCAGTGTATAGCACCAAAGGTGTATAATAACAATGGGACCGCAAGCATGTTTGTGGCAGCGACTTTGTTTTTGCCGGACAGTTCTGACGACCAGATCTGCCGGAGTCTGTGCAAATACTTGACGCTGCGCCACTCCAAGGTAGGTATAAGTATCTCCGGCATGCAGTTGTCGCAAGATGCTCCCATCAACGAGCTGTTCCTCATCTCCACTATCTCCGCTTCGTCCTTTCTTGAGATGAACCAATGCACATTTGTCTGTCCCGAACTCCATTCCGATGGCATGACTGTACTCCTGCACCACCCTCAGCGATTGTTGTAGTTCGCGTTGGCCGGAGGCATAAAGTTTTAGGTCATCCATATAAAACAGATGGGTGACCTTGTGCCTCCGGTTATTGGGCGTGCCACAGCTGTATCCTTTAGTATTTCTCAGCGCTATGGACAGAGGCAAAAGTGAGATGCAAAAGAGCAAGGGACTCAAGGAGTCTCCTTGGAAGACACCTCTTTTCAATGACACCAACTCTGTCTGAACCCGAGTTTCACCTGATGTTATGGTAAACCGGGTCTTCCAGAGCGGCATCAGTTGTTTGATGCATCCCACTATCTGATTATCCACCGAAAGACATTCCAACAGCCGCAAAATGAGGTCATGAGACGTGCTGTCGAATGCCTTGCGATAGTCAATCCAGGCCATAGAAAGGTTTCGCTTGTACTGCACAGAGTCCTGCGTGACACATCGGTCAATCAACAGGTTCTCCTTGCAGCTAGCTACTCCTTTCTTTGACCCTCTCTGTTCATACACGTCGAGAAATACAGGATTCACAGCTTGAAGGATACGCATGTACAAGATTCTGGTGAAGAGCTTGTAACACGCGTTCAGACATGTTATTGGCCTGTAGTTTTTGGGATCAGACAAATCTCCGGTCTTCGGGAGAAGCACGGTTCGACCCTCGACAAACCAAGCCGGAATTGGCTGCTCCTGATTTAGCCACGAGTTAAAAACTCTAGCTAAATGCCGGTGGCAACTGGGGAATTTTTTCCACCAGTAGGTGTTTATGCCATCCGGGCCAGGAGCTGCGAAATTCTTTGCGCCTCGTAAGGCGTCAAGAATTTCTTCCGTGTTTATCGGGTGACGCAGTACATTCAAGTTAGGAGTCCTCCTACAAACGGACTCGAACTGCGCCAAGGCCGGAGTGTCTGCTGAGAGAGGTTTGGGTTGTTCGTAAATGTCCCTCCAAAATTATTATTATTATTATTATTATTCAAATCGAGATATCTTTTTGGTCTCAAGATAAATGCCCCACCCGGTATATCGACATATCCTCGCCTGTAACAAATTTAGCTTATCCAAAACAAGCGGTCCCTCGGCGCGTGCATTTGTTTTTCAACAACACGTGGATACTCCGAACCCCAAATGTGGAAATTCTGACGAATACATCTATGTGAAAATGAGCTCTATCGCTCAAAACAACTTTTCTCGGAAACACAGCATCCCCTTGTTGATACTGAATAATGCATTCCACAGATTCTCTTTATGTGCATATAGTCTTTACGCAGGCACGTATTTAGAGGGGGGTCCAGGGGGTCAGGACCCCCTCCCGAAATGTTATAAAATGCCGTCAAAGAATGAAATCCACAAATTTGAACCCCTCCGCAAATTTAAGGTGGCAACTATAATCTGGACCCCCCGAAAGGTCAACCAAGTGACACCCATAATCTGGACCCCCTCCCCAAAACCAAATCCTGGATACGTGCCTGTCTTTACGGATCAGCTCTTATGTCATTTGGACTTTGCAATAACGAAAACGCAATTTGCGGTGGGTATGCGCTGTAGAGAGCCTCTTTTGAGGTGTATAATTTGTACCTACGACGTTAAATTGTTGTTGCTTGAATTCTACCAACACGAATACGCATTGCTTCAATTACTACGTTTACATGGAGATTCAATTCGAATTGAATACGATACCACGGCCCAACAAACAATAGCTGACACAGTATATCCAATTATACAGTAGCGCAACTCTCCAGAATTTTGGTGGTTCGCGCATAGCATCCCGCGCATCGTTCGCAGGATGTTTAGCACGGCGATCGCCTGAGTCGTGTTTAATATGCTCCTTTATTACCTAATAATATTAAAGTGTGATAGCACAGCTCCATTTATCTCTAACAAAGTCTGTCGGGTATTAGGGTAGCTGTGTGTGTTTGTTTTTTCAGTTTTTAGAAGAGTTAGACGTGACGGAAAGTTGTTCTTTAATTATGAGCATAAAGTCAGAATAATAATTTCTCTCTGTTTCCTCACAGCACCACAACGTTCAAAAGATCTTTCACGACTTATAATAAAATGAATGTGATTATGCATTCCATCATCATCATAGTCACAATGTCTTAACAGACATGTTGCAAACTCGTAAAATGCATTAAGTCGGAGCTAGAGTGTTGCCGACACGAATATTATCAATAGTTTTGAGAACTGTAGCTCGCCATCGTTCGCGATTTACTGTTAGTTTAGTGGCGCTCTTGATACTCATATCCAGCAACTGTTTCGTCGTATCCACCCAGCGTGTAGGGGGACAGCCACGGCGCCGCCCACTCGGGGCATGAACCTGAACTACAAGTTTCTCCATATTATCGCTTCTGTGTATATGTCCGAAGAATGTAAGCATTCTCGTCGACACAATGGAGGATAGTCTCTTTGTTTCCAGTATGGAAACGTTAGTTCGATGGGCGGTATAAGGAACTCTCAGCATTCTCCTCCATGTCCACATTCCAAAAGCATCTATGCGAGCTCGATCTGCCTTTTTAACAGTCCAAGTTTCCGAGGCATACAAAAATATGGAGCACACAAGAGACTGAACCAGCGACATTTTTGTAGCTTTAGTGATGTTATGGTCACGCCATAATCTAGTAAGCTTTGTCATGGCCACACGTGCCTGTTAAAGGCGCCGTCGAATCTCATTTTCACAGCTACCCGAATTATCGATCAAAGAACCGAGGTATATAAAACTTTGAACTACTTCACAACGGCCTATTGATTTTATTTCTCGATAATTATCATGCTCTCTATCTACGATCATAACCTTGGTCTTATTGTAGTTAATACCAAGACCATACTCTGCACTACGTTGTTCTAAGGTGTTTAATAGAGCTACTAGTTCTTCCTGAGAAGCTGCAATAAGGGTTGTATCGTCAGGAAATCTTAAGTTGGATATTTTGCTTCCGCCAATAGTTACACCGCCATTCCAGTTGTCTAATACCTGTCTCATCACAAATTCAGAGTAAATGTTAAACAACATCGGAGATAATACACATCCCTGACGAACTCCTTTTCTGGTTGCAGTTTGACTAGACAGGTTACCATCAATTCTTATGCGAGCCGAATTAGACTCATAGAGTTGCTGTATGAGAAACACTAGGTGATAGGGAACTCCCATAGAGATGAGAATTTCTCACAGTTTAGGCCACTTTACGTTATCAAACGCCTTAGAATAGTTCACAAAGCAGATAAAAACAGGAAAATAATGCTCTCTGGCTTTTTCAATAATTTGTCTTAAGTTTAAGATCTGTTCACGCGTACCGCGTCTTTTCACGAAACCTGCCTGCGTCTGAGAAATTTGCCAGCTAATAAAACCCTCCAAACGAGATTGTAAAATATACAGTAGAACCTTACTTGCATGAGAGATTAACGAAAGTAGGCGATAATTGTCTGGATTTGTTGGAGATCCCTTTTTATGAAGTGGAACAAAAATTGATGTGCACCATTCATCTGGCCAAACACCGGACGACGAGACACTCTTACAAATATTATGTAAAAGGGCGATGCCGTCGTCACCCAAGCATTTCAACGTTTCAGCAGAAATAGCATCAATGCCTGTAGCTTTGTTATTTTTTAGCTTGTTGAGGGCATGTTCCACTTCAGACAAAAGAATATCCGGTTCGTGTTCAAAATCCAATGAGAGGGCGTGAAGGCCATCCTCACGGTACAGATTTTCGCAATAATTTCGCCATACCTCAATAGCCTCATGCAGGTTGGTAATTAGCTCTCCCTCAGGATTTTTAACAGCCCAAGATTTGGGTTTAAAATCCTGAATGAGGCATTTGACCTTAAAAAACATCTCTTTCGGATGGTTAGTATTGGCATGCATCTCTATTTCCCTGCACAATTGCTGTAGATAAGAGTTCTTATCTTTCCGGCATAATCTTTGAATCTCGCGTGAGAGCTGTCTATATGTGTTTTGCTCTGTATCTGAATCCAGACCTGAAATCTTAAGGCTTTTACGTGCCTCAATAACGGACAGTGTGTGGCTACTAATTCATTGTTGTCTTGGTTGAGTGCTACCCTTTGGTTGGCTTATCTAGGCAGCATGTAAAAGCACATTTTTTAATGATAGCCACATATCATTTGAACTTGACATATCTGTTATGGAGGCATCCCGAAAAAGCTCTGAACATTTTGACCGAAAAGAAGAAGGGTCAGCGATCTCCATCCGTACTATCCGCTTAGAACGTGGACATACCTTCAGTTTTAACTGAAGTTCGCACAGGAGTAATTGATGGTCTGAGCCGCAGTGTGAGCCTGGTAGAGTCTTACAAAGGCTAATGGACGACTTCCACCGTGTACGAACTAAAATGTAATCAATTGGATTACGAAATGGTCCGTCGGGAGAGGTCCAAGTATACAGGCGCCGTGGATGTTGTGAAAACATAGTGTTGGCAATTGAGAAGTTATGGTCAATACAGAATTGAAGCAGACGTTGACCTCTTTAATTTCTGACACCAAGACCGAATTTATCAATATGTGCCCTAAGATGTTCATCGTCAATGGTTTGACCAACCTTTGCGTTAAAATCGCCTAAGATGAGGACCATTTCCCGATTCGAAAGAGATTCAAGTGCAGACTCAAGATCTTTGTAAAAAGATTCGATCGTTTCCTCATCCGAATTTGACGTAGGTGCATAGATTTGCACAATGTTGATCGGTGTAGGGTTCGCATTGATACGTATTGTTATAATTCTGTCACTAATACACTTGTAACCAAGAATGGTCCTTGCGTGCGCTTTCGCCACCCAAAAGCCAACACCGTTAACACTTTCATCAGATTTACCTGAAAAGCAAATAAAATTCCCCTTGCTAGAAGTAAAATGACCTGTGTCTTCATAATGAGTCTCAGATAATCCAGCAATGGCTATTTTATTTGCTGTAAGCTCTTGTTCGACGATGCTGAGCTTTCCTATAGCCTGAAGACCTCTAACGTTCCAAGTTGCCAGGCGATGTTTTCGGCGCGTTTTAAAAATGTCATCAGTAGTTAATTTCGCACAAGAAGCCTGATGGTCGCACTCCTTATGCCCGGTCACCAATTTCACACTGACCTCCCCGGACGAGGAACAGCGCCGATTGCCAGTGGGACCGCGAGGCATCACATCCGAGGCCTCGCTGATTTTCACGTTACTCATTTTACGAATTTCTCTTGGGATATCTTAGAGATCTTTAATGCAGTAGTTTCCCATTTGCTTTCTGCATCCTCATGCCGTTGAACAGATGGTATCTACTGGTTCATCCGCCTTTAGGGACAGTTTCTCACCCCAAGGACAAGAAGGTGTCCTGACTCTCGTCAACTCGTCCACCCAAAGCTGTTGGTTGAGAAGAGGTTACTGCTTATACCGGCAGTAGTTTCGGTTCCTTTTGGTCGCCTTTTACGACTCGCAGTCGGGAAACCGTCCTTGACATAGGTTCAGCCGTTTCCTCACTATGTAGGTTCATACGCCTGCTTTCACAGTCGGTGACCACCATAGGCCCTTTTAAGGCAAAGACTACCAATCTTCATGCAATGGGAAATAATAAAATTGTAACATCATTATGTGTGGGAAGTACTGAGGTCAATCAACTTGACCCAATTTTTTTTACTACAGGAGGTTCTGAAGCCCGATAGAAAACGTTGTTTGTGCTGAATGGCACTGACGGAAATATCTTCAAAACAGGTTCTAGGAGCTATTTATAACCTATTGAGAACCTAAATTGTTACTTGAATAGGAAGGTAATGCGAAGACCTATCGTGTGACGATGGATCACCGTTCACCGTGACAGAGTCTGGATGTGCCATCACGTTCTGTGTCGCCAGAGTATATCCAATTATACAGTAGCGCAACTCTCCAGAATTTTGGTGGTTCGCGCATAGCAGCCCGCGCATCGTCCGCAGGATGTTTAGCACGGCGATCGCCTGAGTCGTGTTCAGTCTTTGAGAGTGAAGGTAGTGTCTTTGACAGAACCGGATTAAGGAATTTGGTGATACGCTGATATGGATATCGGGACGCGTGAAGTCAAATGTTGTGCCGCTGTGGTCTGTATTAACAATTCCAAAAACTGTGACTATAGTTTTTCAAGCTTCCTCAAGATGCTGCCAGGTATGCGGTTCCTCCAATGTTTAATATGCTCCTTTATAACCTAATAATATTGAAGTGTGATAGCATAGCCATTTATATGCAAAGAATCCATGATGAATTAGAAGAATCAGTACAAAACATTTTCACGTACAATAAATGCGAATGCATGGATACAACTTAGAAATTGTAATTCAAAACTCCAAAAACCTAACCTAACCTCGATAAAGAATATCACATTACCACACTGTTCTCAAAATTTACTCTATTTACGAGACATATCGCGTCCATTAAACTTATTGCAACACAATAATTACGCTTCTTCACTCGATTATTGCTAAGTCAACCCTGTGCTCAAAACGTAAACGGCAATATTCGCGGCTCGTGCTGAGGAGGCGACGTGGGGTTATGATAGGCCAGTTTTTCGGAGACAATTTGTCTGCATGATTTCTAGGGAGTTGCGCTTCTGTATAATTGGATATACTGTGGTAATGCGAAGACGTATCCTGTGACGCTGGATCACCGTTCACCGTGACAGAGTCTGGATGTGCCATCACGTGCTCTGTCGCCTGACGCGCAACGCGTCTTCTGTCTCGCCGTCTCGACGCCATCAGCGTCCCGACGCTCCGTCAGTCTGCGTCTGCGGTGACGAGCGTCACGCACTCGTCATGGTCAGCCTTCGACTGACACGGCAACGGGCTGACGCGATAACCTTCAATTGTGGGAGGACGATCTGGAGGTGTGGTGGTACGGTTCCCTCTCGAATTACGTTATAAATCGTGATAACCGAACAGGCTCGTCGAGGAACTTATCATATACATCTTAAAGGTGAGAAGCTTTTACTAACTAGCTTCTTTTTCGAAATTATACTTTCATGTTAAACCATCACAACCTTAGAATATTATTTTTTCACATGGTACTCGCTGTTTCAGTTTGGATTGGTTTCATTTTAATACTTATACATATTTTGCTTTTTTTTAATTCAATAGGAACCACATCAGCCATGGATTATTATTTATTTATATACCTATATGATGCTGACCCAAGATACCAAACTACATACTAAGAAGGCATCTTTATTCTGGAAATTATACTTCCACACTTATCCCAAATCATGATCAGATATCTCAGGTAGTAGCTCTGTAAGAGAATTTTTTTGCAAACGAGACTCATTAATTTGCATCTGATGCCTTTTTACTTCCCACACCGATAGGCGAGGGGAGTATTGTGATCGCGAAAATTTTCGATTTTGAGATAATATACTTTTTGGGCGTTTTATGATGACTACAATAACGAAAATCCACGTCACTCATTTCCGTCGGTCTGTCTGTCTATCTGTCGGTCTGACTGTCTGTCGATCTGTCTGTCTGTCTGTCTGTCTGTTGGCGTTCTTCTAGCCTCCTAATCTCAGTAACCGCTGCATAGATTTTGATGAAATTTGGGTAGTGATATGGTGTAGGGTCGTAGTAGGTAATGTAGCTACAATTTTGAAAATCGGTGTATGGGCGGCGGAGTAATTAGCAAAAAACGAAAAATTTCAAATATGCCTCAAACTTCGTTTTTAGGCGTTTTAGGGGTTCCTGATCATTTTCCACTTTTCTTTGGGTGGGGGTGAAATTGGGGTGGTTGGGGGGTGGGGAGTTGTAAAGCTGAAAAATTTGTTGTACTCATAATAGGCTGTCTGCTGACCTGAGAGAGAAAGACCGAGCGTCATAATACACTTTTTTAGGTCCATCTGAACATTGCCTTGCCGATTACAGAAACCAAGGGACGTGAACTTTCTGATGCATACAAAATACATACGAGTATTATTTTGGATCGTTCTGTATTGTATGTGGAAACTTTTGAATTGACTTTAATGACATTTTGACACAGATTTATTACAGCGACGAGTATGGAAACTGCGTATGGTTCTTAGAAATCATTTCAGTGGCGGCACGACAATGACAAAAAAACTAAAAACATAAAAAACACCTCAAACTTCGTTTTAGACGTTTTAGGGGTTCCTGATCATTTGAAATTTTTTTTGGCTGGGGGTGAAATTGGGGTGGTTCGGGGGTGGGGGTTTGTAAAATTCAAAAATTTGTTGTATTCATGGTAGATTATCTATTGACCTGTGAAAGAAGCACCTAGTAGAATAAAACACTTTTCGGTCGGGCGAGCGATGATTTGGTTGCAGGGGCATCTAGACTATGGTTTCATGCCATAGGAAAATAATAAGACTGATATCATCGGAATGTATGGGAAGTACTGAGTCGATCAACTTGACTACATTTTTTTGTTGAAGAAATAACTTTCTTTAACATTTGACAATATCACATCTACAGATTCCTGATGCCTGATTCTCAAAGTTATACTTCTAAAGTCACACCTATCAAGAAATAATGAATTGAGATATCACTGTAAAAAAATTGTTTGCAAATGAAACTAATTGATTGATATATGATAGGTATCATTTAAAAAAATAGCCCGGTATTCAGATTGCAAATTATCATTGTATCTGTATACGTATACGATACACATACCCGTATGAACTCGTGCGTTACATTTCTAGAGCCAGGTGAAAAAAGTGTATCGATTTTGTCTATTATTATCTTTTACCAATGTCACTCATGAGTATCAACAAACGGCTTTAGGTGTTAGAAGATCAACTAAAGGTCACTACTGGTTTGACAGTCATTAGGCAATGTAATTCTATCTACTTCCATTACGCTAATCAGCCATTACCAAACTAATTATGAACATACACGTCAAAACATATTTATATCTGAAATAAAATAAAAGCTTATAGATTTTTTATTACTGTGTACATTGTTTAAATGTTTAACGGTGTAAACATATTCTGCTTTTACTCGAAGCGAATTTGTCAATATCAGGTTCATTAAAGTTTGGATGTATGTGCCTAGACAATTTTTTTACAATCTTTTGCTCTAAACTCATAGAGCTAAAATTGTTTTGTAAATACTCGACCGTAAAACGGTTCGCAATACTGATTTGAATAGTTAATACAACGTAAAACCCTGCGAACGGCACTGAGATGACTTGAAAGTGTGCGCCTCATCCTATTAAAATTTGCGATTGCCATTGCCATTAGTGTACGGGGTGTCCCATTTTGGGCACTTTTACGGGGTATCTCGGTTATTTTTGAAGACAGAGAATTACCGTTTTCTTGTAAAAATAAAGATGCAGTTAACAGAACTATCATGGCCCTCTTGGTTTTTGAGATACAGGGAGAAATCAAAAACTATCGATTTTGGGACCACCTTGTCTTTCATTTTATTGAAAAGATTAAAAAAGGGTCTTATAGAATTTTTTCGTTAGAATCCAGTGGTGTAGTTTGATTTTTTCTTGCTCTAACCATTTTTCAGTTATGAAGCAAACATATATTTTTTTAAATGGAATACCCTGTATATTATTTTTGTGGTCAAGTAATTTTGAAGATTGCGCTCAAAATTTCATTTTTTCATTTTTTACTTTATTTTTAGCAGTAGGCCATGGTTAATCAACTATAAATAGTAAGCATCTAAGGTTATTACTCTACAAGAGACTTCCTACTCAAATTCGAAAAGACAGAATCAAAATACCTTTTTTTAGATAATAATGTCTCATTAAAATGATGATTGTGTTATTATAATATTGAGTAGATAGTGGGCTATGAATCATCTATTAAAAACAAAAAAAGCAAATATGTAAAAAATTTGCGAGACTGTCAGTTTTTATTTATATTTTTATTAAATATAGCTTTGTTTTTTTTGGGCTTTTATTTCAATTACTGTCATTTTTCTGTAATAAGGGCAGCTTAGATACCCAGAGAGACAGCAACCGTTTCCAGATATATTTGCTCGTCTAAAAATAAATACCTATAGTTAGGTACGGATCCTTTATTCAACCACGTTCTAAAACTTATGTCAAGAATAATAGGGAGCAAAGGGAAACAAACGTGTTAGGTTACATAGAAGCGACGCCTTCATTATCTTGTAAGCACATAGAAGAAGCTGTAGGATCAACTGCAGAAAGAATTCTAAAAAAATACAATTACCATCCATACAAGTTTAAGATACTTCAACATTTGCACAGGATCCAAGTTTGGGAATATTTAATCGTCATAACACGAAGAAGACCAATCATTCTTTTAAATGCCATTAAAAGAATAAGAAATTATGCCAGATTTGCATTCGACAAAATACTCTCCAACTTGAACCAACATCTCTAAAAGCTCCACAACGTTTTTAGTTTTTATTTTGACCCAAATTCAAATTTAATAATGTGTTGATATAGTATCGTTTGGTTTTAAGTAATGTAATAATGGACTAAGTAATATTTATTGAACATTATCGCAAATAGTAGTTGATAACGTACAATTAAATAATTGTGTTTAAAAATGTTAAGTATCTTGTATCTTAATAATTGTTTACTTGGATATTGTTTTTAATAGATTAGTCATGGCCTACTGCTAGAAATAAAGTAAAAATAGGAAACTCAAATTTTGAGCGTAATTTTCAAAATAACTTAATACTAATATATAATTTTGAAAAGCTTGAATTATTTCAGATTGACTTCAAAAATAATATACAGGGTATTATTCCATATAAAAAAATGTATATTTGCTTCATAACTGAAAAATGGTTAGAGTAAGAACAAATCAAACTACACCACTAGATTTTACAGAAAAAATTATATAAGACTCTTTTTAAACTTTTCAGTAAGGTAAAAGACAACCGCAACCGAGTTACGAGGGTGGTCCCAAAATCGATAGTTTTCGATTGCACCCTGTATCTCGAAAACCAAGAAGGCCATGACAATTTTGTTGACGGAATCTTTAGTTTCGCAAGAATGTAGCACACTCTCGCGAAACCGCAACTGTCTATCTTCAAAAATAACCGAGATACTCCGTAACAGTGCCCAAAATGGGACACTCTGTACAACAAAATATTAGTGTACAACAAAATATTGGGAAGGTTTAGACACGATGAAAAATAAATATTGTTTTTTTACTTTTTAAATTTTTTGGGAGTGCACGTGCTCATGTGCTCTCATGGACGAGCCGCCTCTGACTGAGGCCCCCACCAACGGGTAGATACAGGCCGCTCGTTGGCAATCTAAAAAGAGCCCGCTACACATCTTCGCAACGCTCATCTGCACACCGTCCACATCTCCGCCACACATCTTCGCACCGCTCATCTTCCTAGCACATCTCTGGTGAAAACACCCACACCACAGAGTTAACATCTATAGAGGGAGTGTAAACAACAAAATGCACAGGTCGCTGACCAGCCAACATGTAACGGAAATTTTGACAGCTTAAGGGCATTGCCAGCAGCGTGCGGCTTTATATTAAAATTTGATGTTCATTAATAGATTCAGTTATTACTGTGACGTTACAAACTGATACCAATAAGTTGTATTAGTATTTAGCTATACTTAGAGAGTTACTCTTATTATAATTTCATTGTAACAGTTGGTAATTTATTATTACCATGGAGTGTTTTTCAAAACATATCTAACAGTGTTCTGAAAGGTAGCCTGTTGGAATGGCTGCATCATATTTTTACTTCAGCAATAAAATATAATAATTGCATTAGGTAATATCCAGTTCTATAAAATTCTCATAGATAGATTTTTTGTAAGTAAATGTGGCATACATTTTTGCATTCCACGTCCTCAAATAGTTTAAAAAATGGAATTTGGAAAATTCATGTTGATTGACATGAATGTAATACGTGCACAAAACGTACATTAAACAATTATTATTATTCCTCAAACTGGAGTGAAGCTACTTTTCTTCCCACTTATCCCCATATATTACGCTACTGAAAACTAATACAAAACCTATACTCACCTATGATAAGAAGTGTTCACCGATTCGTCGCTATTACAGCAAACTATGCACTTTGTATGTCGTCTCATCATGCAATTATGACAATATTGTTCATAAATAATTTAATTCATACCACAAATAGTCCCAAAGTTAGTCAAATATACACTAAAATCACAAAAATCTCGACACACGCAATAACCTCAACTACAATGACAGCCACATGACAGCTTAAGGGCACGCCGATTGTAGGTTGCTAGATTTATGACATATTAGAGGTTATTGCGACATTCCGTTATGAAATTTACCATTTTTGAGATTTGATTAAATCGATACAAATTATCTTCACGTAAATCAGCTACATTGCAAGTATATTGGAATGTATAGTTAAATACCCAGTTAAATACTTTGTGTTCAAACTGCGGAAACTGCCAGATTTTTAAGAAACTGGAAGCGGACGAAGAAGAGTGGCAATAGCGCTATAGATGTTGGCTGGCTAATATTCAAATTAGGCTGCCTCTAGAGATGTTAACTCTGTGACCCACACCGTTTCACAGCTCCGCTGCACATCCTCGCTGCGCTCATTTTCCTAGCACATCTCTGGTGGAAACGCAGCCTAAACGGGGCAGTACTGTCGGACGGGTCCTAGCGGAAAAAAGCAATGAAAGGTGCTTGCTTACTCCACAAGAGGGAGATAATTTCAATCATTTGGTTCACAGAAAAATTGGAAAACTGAAGGGTACCGGCTGCACACATAAAAAGAAATTCTCAAGTCAAGAATTGTGATATTCTTGTAAATACATACTCATAACAAGAATATCGGTTCTCACTCTAAGAAAGAGTATTTGATGAGAAAATCACAGAAAATTTGTATCAAGAATAATATATTTTTGATTTATATACTTATTTTAAAGAACTATGCTCCAAAAGAAAATATAATTTTCTTTGCAACCAATGCTATAATAATTTAATGACAAATATTTCATAATTTTATATCAAAATTATTATTTTTTCCAGCGGTGTCCAGTTTACCTCTATCAAGAATATAGACAGCTTGAAAATACGAACCTTCATTTACAATATGATAATCTTGGTTTGAAAATGAACGCCGTTTTACAAGCACACCCTATATTTCTATCAAGTAAATCACTTATTTGATGCCTACCAACGTCGGAGTGCGCAGGCGCGCAGCGTGTCACGGGTCAACTGTTTGTTTTCGGATTTTCGCATTCGCCGCCGTCTTTAGCACCGTAGCGTAATACCTGCATCCTGGATCCTGCATAATAGCACATAATAGTATCTAGTCAAACTGTTAAATAAATTGTCATTGCCACGTGATACCCGTGATACCGCCGTCAACCATCAGTCATCGAATCTGCCGGTAGTGCTGGTCCACCGCCATTTGAGTCGCGTCCCAGTTCCCATCAGCTTCCTTATCACTGGATATATCCAACCATGGATGAGCTATTAAAAAAATTGGGAAGCGAAGACCTGACTCAAGTTTTCCTAGATAAGTACTAAGTATATTAAATGTGATTTAAGAAATTTTGCAGAACTATTTCTCCAAAAAAATTTCTACATGCTCATAGAAGAGTTTGAATGCTCAAATTAATACTATTAGATTCCTCATCCAAGAATATCACAATTTTAGAATAAAGTTGAGCTACTTGCATCAAGTTTATGAAATGCTCCCAGTTAAGATTATGAGATGCTTCAGTCAAGATTATGAAATACTTCGGTCAAGATTACCATATGCTTGATTTAAGATTTTGGTATTCTTACTATCAAGAATTTCCCAGTTTTTCATTGAAGATATTTTCTCAATCTAAACCTTATATGGTCAAAGATACCGTATTCTCACTTTAAGATTAGCATAACTTTGCGCGTATAGGAAGTTATGGTATACTTGAATTAAAGCATCTGTGATCCATCTAAGAAATTATTTTTATGTGTGTGGATTCGAATCAGCGTCTCCGGCATTCTAGGCCAACGCGCCACCAACTACACCACGGTTCCCCGTGATGCAGTCTATATGCAGCGCCGACGACATGGTATCGACTCCGCTGACACCCACCACTCCCCCGTATCTCTCTGCGAACCATGTATTTCAGTCCTCCAGAGAGATCTAGTCGGCCGTTGGGTGAGTGTGAATCTCCCACCGCTATTTGCACGACAGCTCTCTTTGTTACTGAAGTACGACTCTTCAGTCGGCCAGGATTTCATGGAATGAAAGGTGCTTGGTCTAGAATGCGGGAGACACTGGTTCAAATCCAGCCGGTACCCTTCATTTTTCCGATTTTTCTGTGAACCAAATTATTGGAATTATCTTCCTCTTGCGAAGTAAGCAAGCATCTTTCATTGCATGAAATCCTGGCCGACTGAGGAGTCGTACTTCAGTAACAAAGAGAGCTGTCGTGCAAATAGCGGTGGGAGATTCTCACTCACCCAACAGCCGACTAGATCTCTCTGGATGACAGAAATACATGGTTCGCAGATCGAGAGATACGGGGGAAACGGTGGGTGTCGGCGGAGTCGATACCATGTCGTCGGCGCTGTATATCGCCTGCATCACGGGGAACCGTGGTATAGTTGGTATCGTGTCGGCCTAGAATGCCGGAGACGCTTCATTTTTCCGATTTTTCTGTGAACCAAATGATTAAAAATGTCGATACTGCTGAATCACGTTTAAATTGAGTCATTAAATCTGAAAGCCAGACTTCATAAACTTTTGCAGTCGTGGACACTAGTGGAAACTGCATTCCTGTCGCACGTGGCTTGGGCATTAATATTGTATCGATTTTCTAAATTTATAAATTTATGAATCTCTATTTCCAGAAGGTTTCAAAACGGGCACGTGAATAAAATCAATTGCCCAATCGCGCATGGAAGGTTGTATTTTTGTTGGCAGTTTTCGTTAGCAAGTTGCATTTCCTATTGATTTTATGGAAACTTAGTCTAATAATGCTTTCTATTAACATTTTTTACATCAGACATATTGTACGAAGATATACATAGCTACTGGTGTTGTAACTTTATTAAAAGGAGAATTTTATGACATACAAAATGAAACATGAAAGTAGGCTTTGATTTAACGCTTGGCATTTATTAGAAATTAATCATTGAAACCTCGTGTTTTTGTACAATTTGCAAGTGCTGATTTCAAATCCGGTTGCAGTTTTGGGTTCTAGTATCGTTTGATGACAATTAAAATTTTCAGATCTCTCAGATCTTCAGATTTGCCTAAAAAATAATTATTTGGCATTCTACCAAGATGAAACCTCGTGTTTTAAATAATTCAGGGGCGCTGATTATAAATCCGGTCGCTGTTTTGAGTGTCAGTCTCATTTGACGAAAATCAAAATTTTCAGATCTCTCAGATCCCCAGATTTGCCTAAAAAATCGAAAATCGTTATTTGGCTTTCTATCAAGATGAAACCTCGTGTTTTGGATAATTTGGGGGTGCTGATTACAAATTCGGTCGCTGTTTTGAGTGTTAGTCTCATTTGAAGAAAATCAAAATTTTCAGATCTCTCAGATCTTCAGATTTGCCTAAAAAATCGAAAATCGTTATTTGGCTTTCTATCAAGATGAAACCTCGTGTATTGGATAATTTGGGGGTGCTGATTACAAATCCGGTCGCTGTTTTGAGCGTCAGTCTCATTTGACGAAAATCAAAATTTTCAGATCTCTCAGATCCTCAGATTTGCCTAAAAAATCGAAAATCGTTATTTGGCTTTCTATCAAGATGAAACCTCGTGTTTTGGATAATTTGGGGGTGCTGATTACAAATTCGGTCGCTGTTTTGAGTGTCAGTCTCATTTGAAGAAAATCAAAATTTTCAGATCTCTCAGATCCTCAATTTGCCTAAAAAATCGAAAATCGTTATTTGGCTTTCTATCAAGATGAAACCTTGTGTTTTGGATAATTTGGGGGCGCTGATTATAAATCCGGTCGCAGTTTTGAGTGTTAGTCTCATTTGAAGAAAATCAAAATTTTCAGATCTCTCAGATCTTCAGATTTGCCTAAAAAATCGAAAATCGTTATTTGGCTTTCTATCAAGATGAAACCTCGTGTATTGGATAATTTGGGGGTGCTGATTACAAATCCGGTCGCTGTTTTGAGCGTCAGTCTCATTTGACGAAAATCAAAATTTTCAGATCTCTCAGATCCTCAGATTTGCCTAAAAAATCGAAAATCGTTATTTGGCTTTCTATCAAGATGAAACCTCGTGTTTTGGATAATTTGGGGGTGCTGATTACAAATTCGGTCGCTGTTTTGAGTGTCAGTCTCATTTGAAGAAAATCAAAATTTTCAGATCTCTCAGATCCTCAATTTGCCTAAAAAATCGAAAATCGTTATTTGGCTTTCTATCAAGATGAAACCTTGTGTTTTGGATAATTTGAGGGCGCTGATTATAAATCCGGTCGCTGTTTTGTGTGTCAGTATCATTTGACGAACATCAAAATTTTCAGATCTCTCAGATCCCCAGATTTGCCTAAAAAATCGAAAATCCTTATTTGGCTCTCTATCAACATGAAACCTCGTGTTTTGGATAATTTGGGAGTGCTGATTACAAATTCGGTCGCTGTTTCGAGTGTCAGTCTCATTTGAAGAAAATCAAAATTTTCAGATCTCTCAGATCCTCAATTTGCCTAAAAAATCGAAAATCGTTATTTGGCTTTCTATCAAGATGAAACCTTGTATTTGGGATAATTTGGGGGCGCTGATTATAAATCCGGTCGCTGTTTTAAGTGTCAGTCTCATTGGACGAAAATCAAAATTTTCAGATCTCTCAGATCTTCAGATTTGCCTAAAAAATCGAAAATCGTTATTTGGCTTTTTATCAAGATGAAACCTTGTGTTTTGGATAATTTGGGGGTGCTGATTACAAATTCGGTCGCTGTTTTGAGCGTCAGTCTCATTTGACGAAAATCAAAATTTTCAGATCTCTCAGATCCTCAGATTTGCCTAAAAAATCGAAAATCGTTATTTGGCTTTCTATCAAGATGAAACCTTGTGTTTTGGATAATTTGGGGGCGCTGATTATAAATCCGGTCGCAGTTTTGAGTGTTAGTCTCATTTGAAGAAAATCAAAATTTTCAGATCTCTCAGATCTTCAGATTTGCCTAAAAAATCGAAAATCGTTATTTGGCTTTCTATCAAGATGAAACCTCGTGTATTGGATAATTTGGGGGTGCTGATTACAAATCCGGTCGCTGTTTTGAGCGTCAGTCTCATTTGACGAAAATCAAAATTTTCAGATCTCTCAGATCCTCAGATTTGCCTAAAAAATCGAAAATCGTTATTTGGCTTTCTATCAAGATGAAACCTCGTGTTTTGGATAATTTGGGGGTGCTGATTACAAATTCGGTCGCTGTTTTGAGTGTCAGTCTCATTTGAAGAAAATCAAAATTTTCAGATCTCTCAGATCCTCAATTTGCCTAAAAAATCGAAAATCGTTATTTGGCTTTCTATCAAGATGAAACCTTGTGTTTTGGATAATTTGAGGGCGCTGATTATAAATCCGGTCGCTGTTTTGTGTGTCAGTATCATTTGACGAACATCAAAATTTTCAGATCTCTCAGATCCCCAGATTTGCCTAAAAAATCGAAAATCGTTATTTGGCTCTCTATCAACATGAAACCTCGTGTTTTGGATAATTTGGGAGTGCTGATTACAAATTCGGTCGCTGTTTCGAGTGTCAGTCTCATTTGAAGAAAATCAAAATTTTCAGATCTCTCAGATCCTCAATTTGCCTAAAAAATCGAAAATCGTTATTTGGCTTTCTATCAAGATGAAACCTTGTATTTGGGATAATTTGGGGGCGCTGATTATAAATCCGGTCGCTGTTTTAAGTGTCAGTCTCATTGGACGAAAATCAAAATTTTCAGATCTCTCAGATCTTCAGATTTGCCTAAAAAATCGAAAATCGTTATTTGGCTTTTTATCAAGATGAAACCTTGTGTTTTGGATAATTTGGGGGTGCTGATTACAAATTCGGTCGCTGTTTTGAGTGTCTGTCTCATTTGAGGAAAATCAAAATTTTCAGATCTCTCAGATCCTCAATTTGCCTAAAAAATCGAAAATCGTTATTTGGCTTTCTATCAAGATGAAACCTCGCGTATTGGATAATTTGGGGGTGCTGATTACAAATCCGGTCGCTGTTTTGAGCGTCAGTCTAATTTGACGAAAATCAAAATTTTCAGATCTCTCAGATCCTCAGATTTGCCTAAAAAATCGAAAATCGTTATTTGGCTTTCTATCAAGATGAAACCTCGTGTTTTGGATAATTTGGGGGTGCTGATTACAAATTCGGTCGCTGTTTTGAGTGTCAGTCTCATTTGAAGAAAATCAAAATTTTCAAATCTCTCAGATTTGCAGATTTGCCTAAAAAATCGAAAATCATTATTTGACTTTCTATCAAGATGAATCTTCATATTTTGAATAATTTGAGGCTATTGATTATAGATCCGGCTGCAGCTTTGAGTTTCAGTTTCGTTTGACGAAAATAAATTTCAGATCATTCAGATCTTCAGGTTTGCTTAAAAACTTGAAAATCTTTATTTGGATTTCTATTACGGTAAACCCATGTGTTATGGATAATTTAAGGGCGCTGATTAGAAATCCAGTTGCAGCTTTGAGTTTCAATCTCGGTGCGTTCTTCGTACTGTAGTACTATACTACTGGTTATAATTATTATTGAGAGATAGTATAATGCAGACGTTGGCTGTACAGTATTTGTATCCCAAGGCCGCACTAGGGAATTTATCCATTGTACCTACAATAGTAGCAACAGTTGTCAAGGTTAATGGTATGGCGGCGTACGATATCAATTAATTAGACAGCTTAATCATTAGGGAATGAGAACATGCGTGCGTAAATTGATAGGGGCAATAAACTAAACGATACACCTCCTTTCTATCGAAGAATATTAACCACTTGTGAAAGTCGAAGACATTCAACTTGGGGAACAGTAGTAGTAGTAGTAGTGACAGGGTGGCGAAGACACGCAAGTAGACCAATTTTGGCCCCTTTTGCCAACCCCACTAAACCAATACTGAAAACAATAATAGTTCAATTGTTACGTCGTAAAAAAGGCTTTTGACAGCAAAAGGTGGGAAGGAAATGAAATTTGCTGGAATGGTAGACATTGGTCCGCTGAACCTTCACCTAAGTTTGCGACCTCGAAGAGTTGCCGCTCAAGGGGGGAGGGTGAAAATTCTGCTCGAGACGACTTTCGAAAAATAGCGTCGTTTTGGTAAAAAAAGGTTCACATGAATTTTTACCCCCACCCCTCGAGCAGCAGTCCCTGAGGTCGCAAACTTAGGTGTACATTCAAGGAACCAATATCTACCATCCCACCAAATTTCATTTCTTGCCAACCTTTTACGCTTGAAAGACTTTTGTAGGACTTAACTAACGGTTGGCTAATATCGGTAGTGGGCGATGTGTTCCTAAATGTGGTACTTTTTTTTGACCCCAAATGTATTATTTAGGCAGCTGTAGATAATAAAGACATGAGAAATGTGACTTTTTTAGAAGAAAAAGTTTTACAGAACTTTTTGATAGCGTTGTTCGAGTTAATACGCGCTGAAATTCTGATTTTAGTGAAAATCAAAGTTAAAACACCTTATATTGGAAGAAGGGGGCTTATTAGTAGAATCTTAATATAGGATAACATATAGCCCACAGGAGCTGCAGTGCTGACTGCTCTCGGGGGTTAAAAAAAATTTGTTTGTCCAAAAATTTGGATTTTGAAATTTGAACCTTGTAAGCCTTAAAATGTATCCTCTTCAATATCTAGCATTATGTTTATAGTTTCAATCGCTGAGCCAAGTGTTTGTTTAGCTTTTTTTTATATTCGTCAAAAAAAGCCCAAAGTGATAGATGCCAGGATAAATGTTTCATCTATTTTGATCCAATTCCACAAAAATAGCACTCAAAACTTTCATGTTACAGATCCTAACATACAAAACCCGACGTGTCCAAATTTAAAATCTAGATTTCAGTAAAACTATCCGTCCTAGACTTTGATGCGTTAAGGCCGAGGTTAAGGCCTAACTTCCTAAACCATCGAAAATTATCATACTCTTGTTTTAGTATCATTTTCACACAAAATAAGGCTGTAATCGGTTTTCCTTAATTTCTGTAAAATTTGTTTCCGTGAACTTTTCGGTCTTTGCATCCAGACGACTGACATGAAACTTCTTAAAACTTTATTTTGCTACTATTCCCACAACTTTCATCAGCCCTTTCTTCGAAATTCATTGGCAGCGGAACACCCTACGGTATGTACCTATGTAACAACATCCATATTCATTGTTTCTCCCCCATGCCACTTTTAACGCCTATCGTTTTATTCCCTATGTCTCTTGGCCTCCCCGACCCTTAATTATTTGCTGAGCAAGGAGCATACCCTTAGTTAAAACTTTTATAAAAACTTTTTTTGCTATCTTTTACAGTAGCAGTAGTGGAGTTATCGATAGATCCGTTACTAAAAACTCACCCTGTATATGCTCTGTTCTGAATAGTGTTCGACTTCCGTCGATTATGCCACCATTGATATGACACAGTGGTGCAGATCCTTAGTTGCACTACTTTTCATGATCATATTCAACCAGTTACAGCACCTGTGTCTTGAAAGTTGCGCACATAATTTCTGGGATCAAAAGAGAAAAATATTCTGAGCCCAAAAAATCCATCTTTGGAATTTTTGATTGAGTAGTTAATACTCAAAATTTCTCGCATAACTCATTCTATTTTCAAACTACACATATAATATTTCAGAAGGCGATAGTTAAGAGCTTAATGAATGACAACTATTTTCGATTTTCTCAAAAAAGTTTTTTAATGTGCAAAAAAACTCGCAATGAAAAATCATACATTCTATAAATGCCTGTAATTTAACGACCAAACACGATATCAAAAAAGGCTAAATAGTTGTACAAGCGCAAGCTTTCTTTTTCAATTTGCTCTTTGAGTCATCACTGTAAGTTTAAAGGTAACGTCAGGAGCTTAGAATTGAGAAACTCATCTTTGCAGTGACCTTTGGACCTTACCTATGGACCTTGTGACCTTACCTTTGGATTTAGGACTTATCTCTCCTCATCTTGGACACACACACACTGGAGAAAGGAAACAGGTGGCCACGCCTCCTGGCTAACACGGGAATACGTCTTTTCTTGGATTCTCAATTCTGCGCGCTATACCCTAAGCCCTTAGGTTTTGGAGTTTATATAGGGAGATTCATATTAAACTATTTTTTTTATACAATGTGTGCTGTGATCGGTGTTGGAGCCTTCTGGGGGAAAATACGTTAATTTTAATCGACGAATCACCCCTCAAAAGTAGTTTTTCTCCCACCATTTTGTTTTTTCCTTAATTGAGGCACGAGTGTTGTACTAGTTTAGCCAGAGCTACCTATGTAGAGGTTCTACAAATATAAAATAAGTCTCATTCGATAGCGAAACATGTAGGCCATAAACTAATGATAAACGTTTTCCAAATTTCATTTCCTGTCAGGGTAATGCGCTGGAAATGTGAAATTAATTTTTATGGTGACCTTTGGACTTTACCTTTGGACCTTTCGACCCTACCTTTGGATTTTTGGACTTATCTCCCCTCATCTTAGACACACACACTGGAGAAAGGGAACAGGCGACCACGCCTCCTCGCTAACATGGGAATACGTCTTTTCTTGGATTCTCAATTTTGCGCGCTGTACCCTAGACCCTTAACGATAATTCACTACAGCAAAACCAGTCATGGGTTTGTCCGATCTACTGAATGAGCTGTCTCTGCGCTCTCGCTGTCACGTCTCCTACTGCTTCCACACTCACTCGTCACTCTCTATGTAGTACGCGCCTGATTGGATACTTTTGTTAATTACTAATTAACTGAATTAAAAAATTCCAAACATGGATTTTTGGGCTCAGAATATTTTTCTCTTTTGATCCCAGCAATTATGTGCGCGACTTATACTGAATATAATATGTTCGAAATATTTCAGCAGATTGCTCGGGAGTAATCGCCGAAGCACTTATTTTATTTATCGTATGGCTCAAAAACATGACAACAGTAAATATAGATAAAAAAACTATTATATCCTATACTAAAATAAAACAGATACAGCTACAAACTAAGATACATAGTCTTTGGTATTTACAGGTTGATATCCAGTTCTTTCAACCACTTCAGCGCCAACGGTGTGGCTGTGAAGAACTCTTCTCGCGATCCCTGAAACGCACGCAGTTCACATTCGCTCGTATAATGGTTTATAGTTTGGCGGGGCGCGCCACAGTCATATAAGGGAGATTGCACATAGCCCCACTTGTAAACGGAGTCGGCACATCTGCCGTGGCCTGTTCGGACTCTATTAAGTTTTACCCACTCTTTCCGGGGTAGTTCTGATCCTGGAAGTAAGGCTGCCCCCATGAATGCGCATCGCGAGTGGTGTTCCGCAAAACCTTCCCACTGGGAGCGCCATTGGTTTAAGGAGTCGAAGTTATTGGTTTTAAGCCCTTCTGCATCCCATATTGGTGGTTGTCGGGATTTAAGTCTGTTTATCTGCAACGGGGGTATTGCTCGGTGGATGGGCAGTTTGTTGTTGGCCGTAATCTTGTTATACTCCCTTAGAAGGGCGTCAGTCCTTCGCAGCTGTGGTGGGGCTATTCGAGAAAGTACAGGCAGCCATTGAGTTGGGGTTGTCTTTACTGTGCCTGTAATAAGTCTCATAGTGTGATTTAGTTGGACATAAATTAGTCTGGTATGATGGCTGTTAATCCAGACAGGTGCACAGTACTCAGCTTACGAATAGACAAGAGCTAGTGCACTGGTTCGTAGAGTTGGAGCAGTGGCACCCCACGTCGTTCCACACAGCTTTTGGATAATGTTGTTGCGTGTTCTGAGTTTTCCTGCAGTGTTTGCGAGATGTTTCTTATAGCAGAGGGTGCGATCTAACGTTACTCCAAGATATTTTGGGAAATGGTTATGTTTCAGGGGTTCGCCTGCAAAAAACACCTGCAGCAGGCACTACTTTGGGGCCGAGCTGAGCATTGCCGGCCTGCCCTCTGATGACTGCCACTGATGGACGAGGCTTCCACCCTCCTCCTGCTCAACCACACGCATCACCTTGGTCCCACCTTCTACAACAGGAACCATGCCGAAATCACACCGACGTTGCTTATGGACAACATATCCAATCCTGAGGCGAACATCACCAGGTCTCTTACCAGGCTCACCTCACCGTGGGCTGTTACCATCATCGTGCTGCTGGTGAGTAGAATAGAATAGAATAGAATAGAATATATATATATATATTTCATGTTTGAATATTACATCAATGTTTTACATATACATACGTAAAAGAAAGTAATTACTTCACATATTGTCTCAAATTTCGTATAACGAACATTTAATAAAATAACACTTATTAGATTGTCACATGTTACAATCACATAATCGTATATCACAAAAAATAGCACGCACATAATCCAAAATGTCAACTATATAAAATCTCTTTCTGTCAAATTATCATTTAAGATATCACACATATATATATATAGTTTCATAATTTTTTCTAATCAACATATTTTTGACAGTTTGACAGAATTTTTTTTCAGGAAGTGTTTTGATACTATCTGGAAGTTTATTTACTGGGCATTGACCATTACTTGAGGTGTACTGTTTCCTATCTGATAGATATGAGTGCATAAGGCTACTGCTTGCAGATGTAAAATTGTAATAGTTCAGTTTAACCATCAAAATGTCGTGTGATATGCAGTCAAAGGCCTCCTGAAGGTCACAGAAAATAATTTCTGAATACCTACCAGCCTCCATACCCTTGACTACATTTCTGCATACATAAGCAATTGCTTCATTTGTACTCCTGCCTTTTCTAAAACCAAACTGGTTGTTGTAGTATAATTTGTTTATTTCAAAATGGTTATTTATTTGATTTCTTAGGAGTGTTTCAAAAACCTTCGACAGTATCGGTAGAAGTGAGATGGGCCTGTAATTTTGTGGCAAGTTTTGATCCCCACCCTTATGAACCGGTATGACTTTTGCAATTTTTAGGCAATCTGGGAACGTATGATTTGTGATAGATAAATTTATTAGCTTTGTTAATGGTGACAAGATCTTATTTTTAATAGATTTTATAAGGGCCACATTCATACCATAGTGATCTGTAGATTTTTTGTTTTTTAAAGAGTCTGTGGCATCGCGAACTTGATTAAAAGTAACTAAATTGAAACTAAGTGATGGGATATTTTGATTTTTATTAAGGTATTTTGTGAAGTGGTGTTTTGGTTCTGGCAGATCCCTTACTATGTTGTTAGCGATATTGCTAAAATAACGATTTAGTTCGCTGACGCATAATTGTGTCGTTGCTTTTTATCTTTTTTTACGATGATCGTTTATGATCTCCCAACTTGCCTTTGCTTTATTTTTCGCAGTATTTATTTTATTTCTACATCTTTTTCGCTTTTTTAAATTGATTTCTGTAGTAAAGATGGCATTCATTTCTGTAGGTGCGGATAACCTCATTGCCAGATTGGGTATACAGTTCAGACAGAAATTTTACATTCTCCCGTATTCGTTTTAATTCAGGAGTAAACCATTCAATTTTACTTTTAGTTTTATTAGCAGTTACTTTTTTTGTTTTTTCTGGGAAAGCAATTTCAAAGTTTTCATTTAAAATAGTCATGAATCTACAAAAATTTTTATTTACGTTTTGGGAGTTATCATTTATAAATGACCAGTATACATCTGATAATAACTGATAATAAGTATTTTTGCCACATTCAGAAATAAGCCAATATTTGACCGTGGAGTAGACAGATGCCTTTAAGTGTTGCCTTTTTACTTGTATATTTGCTGCTATTGCTTTATGATCAGCTATACCCGATTCAAATACTTGCGTACTAACATAGTTTTCTGGAAAATTTACAAGTATATTATCTATACAGCATTTCTGCGTCTGGGTTGAGTATATTTTGATTATATTATATCTAAAAACCTTCAACAACTATTGTTCAAAATTAATGGTAAGCGAACCTTCGTTCATAGAATCCTAGAATCACAGTATGCTCATTATTCTTGGTCGTTCCATTCAAAAAGTCTTCTTATCCAGTTTACACAATTTTTGGTAAATGAAGAACATCATTTTTTGAACATACTAATTACACTATCGGTGCATATATTTTTTATGTATTGATAAGGTGATAGCAACAGCAACGGTGTCTTTGTTTTAAGGAAAACTGATATAAATAACTACAATTTCAGCTTTTTAGTTTGGGTTTGGCAAGTTTTGATGTATTACCAGTGGATAAAGCAAGTTTTGACGCAAAAAATCATTACATGAAGGCATATAAAAAAACAAATGATTTAATCGGGGGGAGATTATTTTATGAAATACTTCTTTCATTTAACACAAGTAGTAAGGTTGTTTTTAAGTCACAGAAAGGAAACTAATTCTGGTTATATAACATAAAAAATAAGGTTGTTCTCAAGTAACAGAAAGCAAACTAAAACCTAGGTTTTCTACTTCCATTGTGGTAAAATATGAGTCTCCATAGTATTATTAATATTATTTTCACTTTTAATAATAATACCCACTATACCAATTTTGATCTAAACAAGACAATAAAACGTGATATTTATGATACAACAGCTCATTACACATTAAAACACGCAACACCGGCTACACGTCTGCCAACCATTCAAAGCGCTGTGATTGGTCAGTGGGATAAGGGAACTTTTGGCGCGACATTTGAATGGATTAGGCGAGTTTTGGAGCGATTCTCAATTGTCTCCTTCTCTTTGCTATTGGTTAAGGCAACTTCCGGAACGTTATTTTCTACCGAAAACGTGGAGTTTAGACAAAGATTCCAATTGCGAGGTTAGTACAATTTTCATAAAAAAAGGTTAAGACGACTTTTGAAATGGAACGACTCACTTGGTGTCCCAGAATTTCCTTGACGCGTGATATACTTGTATCAAAAAAAATTCAAACGAAAACTGCGTACTACATTATGTTCGATAAACTTAAAAATAGTTAGGTTAGGGTTGTGGAGCTTTATTAATGCTTCAGACATGGGAAACCTTGCCCATGCCTGAATGCCAAAATACGTCAGGGCCTTACCCACTCCCTTTTCTCATATTAAAGATCTGTCAAGAAAGAAAGAAAGTAAGAAAGAAAGAAAGAAAGAAAGAAAGAAAGAAAAAAGAAAGAAAGAAAGAAAGAAAGAAAGAAAGAAAGAAAGAAAGAAAAAAAGAAAGAAAGAAAGAACTCGAATAGGTTAGGAAAAGCTCGCCCATGCTCTAACAGGCATGTGAGTGCTCCCAAGATCCCGTTGTTGAGTTGCTTAAAATAGTCCTTTAACCCTTATGCATTGTTAAAGCCCAAAATTGACTCAAAACTATATCAATTAACCAGAAACGATCAACTAAAACAAAGTTGCTATTTTTATTAGGCCTCTATAATTAATAGTACTGTTATTTTTAGGGTTCTTTACCTGCTATCTCGTCGCTGGTATACAAAGGGGTTACGGGTTTTAAACGATTCAGCGGTCAGTGTGACAGCATTACCAAGCTGCCGTTTCAGGACTGTGGGGACAAACAAAACCCTTGTTTACTTCTTCTAACCTATCCGAATTGAGGTTTTGAATAAATTTTTTTTTGTCATAAATGGAAATATCATATATAAGTTTTATAACAAAACTGTTTTTGTTTTCTTTTTTTTCGCAATAAATCAAAAGTTATATCAAAATAAAAATGGGTTTTTGGATCCAGTTCCGAAAACACGCCGACGACTCCTGAGCCGTGTGACGTCACCCTGGCGGTCGGGATGCGCTTTTAACCAACGACGTCCTACTCCGATACTAGATTCTAGATTCCTAACCAATCGCGAAAATACGTACTGGTAAACTGGTAACTAGTGGATTTTTGTTGCAATACAGTCGATAAATGAAGCTTGCAGCTCGAGACGAAGTCTAAGATCGAAATAAATATGTTTTTGAATGTTTGAAGTTGAAGTCAGATTACAGATTCCAGTAAGTAAGTACCTAATCAAATATGTTTCGTTGAAAAGATCTTCTCAATCGAAGGATGGCCCAGTGGTTAGAGAGTCCGATAGTAGATCTCAGGGTCTTTGGATCAAAACCCAGGCCTTTTTTTTATTTTTTTTTTTATCAAAAAATCTATTGATGTGCTTTTTGCCCTTGTTACGCACATTTTTGTTACGATCAACATAAATATGTGTTTGAATCAAATTTTGTTATACATATTACTTGCACTGCACAGTACAAATACTAAGTACAGGAGGCGGTGGACAATTCAAAAAATCAGTGGAAATGAGGTTTGTCCGTCAATATCAATCGCCATTAATTTTTTTTAAATGTAATAGTTGGTTAATAAAACAAAATCCCCTTTTGATCTTAGACTGCGTCTCGAGCTGCAAGCTTCATTCAAGGACTGTATTGCAACAAATATCCACTAGTTACCAGTTTACCAGTATGTATTTTCGCGATTGGTTGGGAATCTAGAATCTAGTATCGGAGTAGGACGTCGTTGGTCAAAGGAGCATCCTAACTGCCATGGTGACGTCACAAGGGTTCGGGAGCCGTCGGCGTGTTTCCGGTACTCGATTCAAAAACTCATTTTTGTTTTGATATAGCTTTTGAATTATTGCGAAAAAAAGAAAACAAAAACAGTTTTGTTATAAAACTTATACCTATATGATCTTTCCATTTATCACAAAAAAAAATATTTTTTTTCTTAATTCAAAACCTCAATTCGTTGATGTTAGCCGACTGGCCTTAGTTATTTACCAATTTGTTCCAGGTCTTCCTGTTCTCCCCGATGATCTTGATAGGCAACTCCCTCTTCTTGGTAGCCATGTTCCGGTTCAAGCGACTGCGTACGCCTAGCAACTACCTCTACATGTCCCTGGCAACCTCCGACTTGGCCATCGGAATGTATATGCCCGTAGGGATGTACCTGGAGCTAGGGGGATGGTCGCAGCACTTCGGCAGCGTCAGAGTGTGTCTCTTCAGTTACGGAGTTGTGATCACGCTCTGTTGCGTGTCAGTGCTCGTGATGGTCGCCATTGCGGTGGATAGGTTCACGTCGCTCGCAAAACCGCTAAGGTACGTTAAAGTTGCTTGAAATCCAATAGTAAAGGTTCCTGTTGTTGTATTTTTACTTCCCACGCCGATAGGTGAGGGGAGTATTGCGATCGCAAAAATTTTCGATTTTGAGACAGCATACCTTTTGGACGTTATATGATGCCTACATAACGAAAATTCACGTCATTCATTTCCGTCGGTCTGTCTGTCTGTCATTCTGTCTGTCTGTCATTCTGTCTGTCTGTCTGTTAGCGTCCTTCTAGCCTCCTCATCTCAGTAACTGCTGCATAGATTTTGATGAAATTTGGGTAGCGATATGTTGTGGGGTCGTAGTAGGTAATGTTGCTACAATTTTGAAAACCGGTGCATGGGCGGCGGAGTGATCAGCAAAAAACCGAAAATATCAAATATTCCTCAAACTTCGTTTTTAGGCGTTTTAGGGGTTCCTGATCATTTTCTACTTTTTCTTAGGTGGGGGTGAAATTATGGTGGTTGGGATGTAGAGGGTTGTAAAGCTGAGAAATTTGTTGTACTCATAATAGGCTGTTTACTGACGTGAGAGAGAAATACCTAGTGATATAATACACTTTTTTAGGTCCATCCGAACATTGCCTTGTCTATTACAGGAACCAAGGGTATACGATGTATACATAAGAGTATTGCTTCAGATCGTTCTGTATTTTATAATGTGGAAATACTAAATTGATGTTAAGAATTTCGGCACAGTATTACTAAATTGGCAGGGATGGAAAACGCGTCTGATTTTTAGAAATCGTCTCAGCGGCGGCGCAACAATACTAAAAAAACAAAAAATATGAAAACAGCTCAAACTTCGTTTTTAGGCATTTTAGGGTTCCTGATCATTTTCTACTTTTTTTTTTTGGGTGGGGGTGAAATTTGGATGGTTGAGGGGTGGAAGGTAAAACTGAAATTTGTTTGTATTCATAATAGTTCGGGAAAATAATAAAACTGGTATCCTCGGAATGTGTGGGAAGTACTGAGTCAATCAACTTGACTACATTTTTTATACCGCGTTAGTGAAAAGTACCTTAACGCTTTTAAGGGTCATTGTCACCGAGTGTTATAAATAATAAAAGCTGAGCATTATTAAGAGTGATTTTTGGAGCTTTTAGCCTTCTGAATAGGGTTTCCATCTCTAAAATTTGGCAACTAGGACAAAACGTGTAAAAACCCTGGATTTTAGAGCCCAAAACCTGGACACTTCACCTGGTGTTTTTAAACACAGTGTAATAAAAAATAGTTGAATATGATCTACATTTCCTTTTTATTTATTTTTAGACCTTAAAATTAAATTTCATTCTTTACCACCATTTTAAATGTACCTAACTAAACAGAACCTCATTACAGTTTGTTACAAATTATTTCAATAATCATTTCGAATTTTTTATTATTAAAATGAAACACAAATTATTAATATACTCTGTTATGAAAACGAATACCTTATTAGACTGTTAAGCGTAACCTAAATATCTTAAAAGGCCATTTTAGTATTCAGTCTTGCAACTTTTGACTCAATCATAATTATGTACTTTAAGTTTTTATCAGCAATTATTAACACAACAAAATATCTCTTAACCTTAATAGAATATGAACTAAAATCAGCTTTCCTAAATTTTAATCAACAATTTTTTTTCTTTTTTTAAAATTTAGGCTTATTGTGAAGTAAATAGCATTATTAATTTTATAAAACATGAAATAACGAAAAAAAAATGTTCATTTATAGGCCTACGACTTTAAATTTTTAAGCCCTCTAAACTAGGACAAATCCGGGGAAACCCGGACGGATGAAAACCCTACTTCTGCTAAAGGCTAAAAGCTACACTGAGGGAAGTATATTGAAAAAAAAACTACAATGAACGGAGTAAAATCTCCCGTCTGTGGGCTGTCTCCTCCACCTGTTGCTCTACACAATGAAGAATTTGTTAGCTGTATTTCTTGAATTATTGTTTAAGGTTGAATATAGTATTGATAAAATTTGAAATTGGGTTTTGCAGTATCAAATGTATTGTCTGTCTTCCGATAAAGCATTTAATAAATTCATAAAATTCGCTTATAATCACAGCGCCAACTGGCGGAGCAATACTAGAGTTAAGACACCATCTGTGTGAATGATTTCTTGCAATTTTAGTATATTTGGAAGACAGTTATTGCAAATTCACCTAGAAAAGTTAAGTAAAACTATATATCAGTAAAGCATACTACTCTTCTGTGTGAATGCTCCAATCAAAATATTCACGAACAGGCATAATTATTTGTTATTTATAAAGGATCGGAACTCTCTAATAACGTATTTAAAGTAAGGCGAAATATTTTGGTTTAGTCAGAATTATCTTTGAATTAAAATTCTCGCCTCCATTACATATTATCCGTTAGCTTTTAAGGAAACAGAGGGGGAAAAGAGAAACAAAACAAAAAAAAGTTGAAATGTGCAGCAACTGACCAAAAAAATGAAAAATAGAAATTTTTATAATTCGCTTATCAGAATATCATGAATTCAATAATTCAATACCAAGCATGCTGAACATTCAAAAGGGCTAACAACAACGTTGCCACATTTACCACTTTAACGTTACACGTTATAATTTTGTTATTTCAAAATGGAATGCCCTATTTATTTTTATGGCAATGTATTGCCCATGTCTAATTTAGTAAGGCCTCATAATATCAGGATGTTGTTTCTATTAATTACTGAGGTTGGGCAACATCGCTCTTTCAGTAAAAAGTACTGCGACGCTTAAATATCGCCAAAACTACTACAGCTGGAACGCTAAGTTGGATACCTGGGCCTTTTGAACATGTACAATTCAAAAATGCTAACATCAACCTTTGAGATATTTAAGCGTTCCGGTACTCTTACTGAAGAAGCGGTGTTGCCGTATTTCAATAACTAATAGAAACAAAAATCTGAAATTATGATACCTTACTCAATTCCATACGTAATCCATTGCACTATAAGGTATTCAATTTAAAATAACATTTTGACGTACAACGTACAAGTGGAAGATCCAGCAACATTGACGCTAGCAGGTACCTATTGAATTTTAAAGTTTCAGCTTTGGCAGTTTTGCAGATATTTATAAGCATTCCGGTTGTTTTTACTATTCCGGTATGTTTTGTGCTCATATTCAACAGTATTGTATTATTGTAGTGACATATTGCTCTTTAACAGGTACAATAACTTAATCACTCATTCGGCGGTAGAGAGATACATTGCTGTATTCTGGACGTACTCAAGCCTAGTAGGATTCACCCCTTTGGGATACTCTATCTTACAGCAACCGGACCAGAGGTGAGTTTGTTTTTGAATAAAATGTATTGTGTAAGACAGGCTGTTCGGTCGGTGTCGACACGCTCCACATCCTTGGCGTCGAAGTGCTTCGCTGCTTGAAGTTGTTCATTAGATAAAAATAAAATTCCATAGTAATTTCTCAAGATAAATAAATTTCAGTACACAAGTATAAGGTAACATAAAATTTGCAGAAAAATCGAAGTATCTTGTAAACTGATGAATGTAGGTTATGTAGGTTTAGGGAGTGCTATACAGGGTGTTCAAAACCCGGACCGGATGAATAACTTGGGAAGTAGGGGCCACACAAAAAAATGGTCCAAGGTAAAGTCATAGGAAATTTTCCGAGCTATCCGATGGTGACCTTGACGGTGACCTTGAGCTTGACCTGTAAGGTGATTTCAGAGTCAAGTTTATTTTTTTAAATAGAAACCCCTATTTTTGACACCGGAAATGAAAAGTACTGAAAATTTTACGCCCAGACTATGACTTTGACCTATTGAGAAATTTGACCTTGAACGGTTAGGTCAAGGTTAAAGTCAAATTGTGATGTGCAGGGCAACTTGAGAAGTAGGGGTCACACAAAAAAATGGTCCAAGGTAAAGTCATAGGAAATTTTCTGAGCTATCCGATGGTGACTTTGATGGTGACCTTAAGGTTGAGCTTCAAGGTCATTTCAAGGTCAAGTTGATTTTCTTAAATGGAAACCCCTATTTTTGACACCGGAAATGAAAAGTACGGAAAATTCTACGACCATATTATGACTTTGACCTCTTGAAAAATTTGACCTTGAACGGTTAGGTCAAGGTCAAATTGTGAGGTGCAAGATATCTTGAGAAGTAGGGGCACACAAAAAAATGGTCAAGGGTAAAGTCGTAGGAGCTTTTCCGGGCTATCCCATGATGACCTCGATAATGACCTTGACTTTGACCTTCATGGCCATTTCAAGGTCAAGTTGATTTTCTTAAATAGAAACCCCTACTTTTGACACCGGAAATGAAAATTACGCAAAATTTTACGACCAGATCATGACTTTGACCTCTTGAAAAATAATTTTTGATCCAATCCTTTTTAATATTTAGTATTCATTAAAAATTTATACTTTTTAAATACCTTGTAGGGTGAGGTTGCCCATATTGACCTGTCTCCCAAATTGAACTTTTATTACTTCCCGTAAAACTTGGCAATGTTGTCATCGGGTATTCGACACCACACCTTTGAACCTTCTTGCGAATCAGTGGATATTTGGATTAGGACAACCTAATTCAGATCTGTGTTGGAGACTTCAACAGCGCCCAATGTAATATTTTATGAACTTGGCGAAGGCTTCAAATATAACTAAAACAACATAGGTTTGTTCTTTCAATTTTATAATTTGTTTATTAGATACCAGTATGTTATAACGCTACCTAACAATAGCGATGTCAAAAACTCTAATGAATAGGGGGTTAAACTTGATTTTGGAGGTAGGTGCTCATATTGGACCACTTAAGAAACCGCTAATTGAACCTCCTTCCAATTAAATTTCTAACGCTCCGGAACCTGAACTTTCATGGTTCTGTACTGAACGCAGGACTGAAGATCAAGTTGAAATAATTCAGTGCCTGCACTGCATAAGCGTAGTTAAGTCCCCGGATCTGGGGGGCTTAAGCCCCCGCCCTAGGTGCAATAAATTCAGCAGCACGTTACTGATTTGAATTATTTTGGGGGGAGGCTAATTTCATTCTTGGGGGGGCTTAGCCCCCAAGCCCCCACTTAACTACGCCTATGCTGCACTGCCACACTTGGTTTTATTGCAAATGTGTTGGTGTTGGACCGAAAAAGAAAATCTTCAAGTGTTCATCTCTTGCAGTACAAAATTTTCAAAAAATAAGTATGTTTCGGTACTAACCAACATTTACTAAAGAGGCATTAGTTCAGTTGAACTTGTTTTCCTGGAAGTATTATTCTTATTTTATCAAGATCTGAGGGCAAGTTCAATTTAAGAGACTACGAGTTCACATTGACCACCTGGTTGCCTAAAATGAACGATTTACAACACCATCGCAATTTTGCTGTTCTCTTGTTGTTAACAAATATAAAAATAATTTACGCTATTCAAAATATTCCTGTACTGTCCTTGCATTCAACTTTTGTATACAATTTTTTTCCGCTATTTCGCAGTAGTTATGAACCGATCCGACACTAAAAAACCACCCTGCATATTAAACTGTAATTTACGTATACTTTGTGCATACTAAATAAAAATAACGAAATGTCTGTCCCAGTTGTATGTTTGTGATCACTAAAAAAGGATTTTTTTTCGTTTCAGCTTAGGAGACTGTTCATTTAGCCACCTGGTAGCAAAACCCGTACAGCTGTTTATGTTTTGCGCCGTGTATGGCCCCAGTGCATTTGTCTTATTGGCGTGCTACAGCTACATCTACCTAGTAGCCCGGGGCCATGCCAGGGCCATCCGACATGAAGCCAGCCATTCCAGTATCCAGCAACATAGACTGCACCTCGGACAGGTCCCTAGACAGCGCACCCTACATCACCATCAGGCAAAATACGGCTTGGTGCTGGCCATCACTGCTGGAATGTTTCTTGTACTTTGGGCGCCCTTTCAGGTATACATTCAGTTAATGGGTCAGTAGGTCAATGAGTCAATGGGTCAATCGGTCATGTATCAATGAGCCGCCGGGTCAATAGGTCAATGGGTCAGCGGGTCAATAAGTCAATGAGTCAACGGGTCGATGATTCAATGGGTCAATGGGTCAATTGGTCAATGATTCAGTGGGCCAATGGGTCAATGGGTCAATTGGTCAATGGGTCAATAGATCAATAGATCAATGGATTAATGGGTCAATGGGTCGACGGGTCAATGGATCAATGAGTAATAAATATTGTTAAAAAACAAAAAACATGGTTATATAGAACATCAGACTAAAGCGTCGGGCGCTCAATTTACGAAAGCACAAAGCAAAAAATGGATCATCAGTAGAAAGGCTATCAGCTCTTACATTTAGCCGTAATCAAAAATAGTCATTCCAATTTAAAAAATCCAGTTCCCTGCGATTTAAGTTTCCTTAATTAATCTATCGATTACACAGAGTACAAAAAAGATTCAAATTTGACAGTACTACGTAAGCTGAGACATTTCATGCTTATATACTGTGTAAGGCTTTCGCGGCCATCGTCCAATGAATTTGTGTTTCTTGGGTTTTTAGGCCGGCGTCGTTTAGCGTTAAAGCTTGACGTTTCGCCACCACGAGTGGATGGCATCTTCAGAAGCTATTTCACTTCGGCGACTTCCAAAATACTGATGGCTGGTAAATCTGCACCTATATTTATACCTGCTAATGGTGACGTGGCCCAACCAGGTAGCGTTGGTAGCCCCGCCCCTTCGCGATATGGTAGTGTCTTCAGGTCCTTTAGGATGGCTATCCATGTCCGGTTGACTTTCTGTGTTTCTTCTTTCCTATTGAAATTATTATGATGTTTTTGTATTTCGATGGCTTCTCTTTGAAGTCTGGCATGGTATGAAGACGTTGCGGCAAGAACCTGAGTTTCTTCAAACTTGATCCTGTGACTTCCCTCCTTAATCGCATGTTCGCTACCGCTGATTTGTCCGTATGGCCTAGTCGACAGCTAGCCTTATGTTCTGCAACTCTTTTGTTTATAGATCGCTTCGTTGTTCCTATATATACACTCCCACATGTGCATGGTATACGATATACCCCCGGTGTTGTGAGTGGGTCTCTTTTATCCTTCACCGTTCTCAAATATTTTCATATTTTCAATATTTCATGCTTAGTTAAACCGCAAAATCACAGCCTTCTAAGTTTTATACACGATGCGATACTCAATTTTTGGTGATTTGCGCTAAACGGTCCGTTTTAAGTATCATGTGTGATCCATGAAGTTACACTATAATCGACTAAGGAATCCAAACATGCAATAGTATACAGGCAATCCTATTAAAAAAATTACCTTTGATAAGTCACACAATTATCAGACATCCTATTTTTATAACATAGGTTCTATAGAGCTCTATATTTTTTACGTAAAACTTTTTTTTCCTATACGGAAGTAGCTATCGTCCACCCTCTAGATGATCATGCGCACAGCCAACATATTAAATCACAGAAATTTTGCAGCTTATTTTTTTATGATGAAAATTTCATCAACTACCTATGTGCAAATTTTCAACTCCAGTAAAATACCTCCACAGCATTTTTTGCGCCTTAGGCTTCCAAAATCTTAGATCACATTTGGACCAGCTAACATAGAGATTTTTGTTATCCACATTAGGAAAGTCCATACTAAAAAATTCAGCCTCAGTATAATGATCCGGTGGAATTTGACGTCACCTCACGGGCCAATTCTCCTCCATCCTGATCTGAGACGATTCTAAACCCTTAAACCCCGACCACACGTGCATGCTTTACCTCGCACTTATTTGTGCAAACCATTTTTTATCGCGAAGCCCGTGCGTGTGGAGTGTAGACCGAAAAGAGCGGATGGTATAAATTTCAGTCTGATTTACGCAAACTGTGTGTGTCGATAGAGCGAAGGCATGAAGTTCAGTTTCAAGGATATATTCACTAATAAACAATACAAGAGCGCATACACCTTTGTGTACAGCAGCAAATACCAAAATTCAGATCTGTTGGCTAACGGTATTTATTATTCCTTTCAAATATCTTCTGGAATGTTTTTTGTTGTTTGACCCAGAGGAACATGTCATCCCTTGGTGCTATTGGGAATGTTCGATAGCCCTGATGAAGGCATAAAAAACGCCGCAACGTCGGCTTTTTGAGTAAAGAAACTCTTGCAGTACTTTATTATCCCAAAATTCGAAGAATCTTTCCTACCAAACTATACTGTGCAGGCAAGTTGCTGTCATGTGGCCGCCACCTTACACAGTTCAGTTAAATTAATATTTAAAAACTTCGCTTTGCACTGTTGCCATGTTTTTGTATGAAAGATGCAACGACGTCCTACTGATAGACCACGCATCCAAGGCAAATTGTTTGTCGGCATTCCAAACATTGGGAATATTTTTAATGGTACATCGCAGCGATGCCAACTTGACAATCATTTGGAACTAATATTCAGAAAAACGCATGGAACAGTATCGTCAATATGCTGTAAAAAATTATGATTATGGCTTACTTATCTGTAACAGAAAAAGTACTATGAAAATACTCTTTTGTAAAACACGTGTAATATTGCAATTCTATCAAGAATTAACCTCATTTTTATGTTTTACAAACATTGCTGCATGCCCTAATGCACAACTGGCAACGTCGGGACTGTCTATGCCAAGTGTCGACCACGTGTCTACTCAGGCGCGTACATAGGATTTTCGCTGGAGGGTGGTTTAAAAAAAAACGGGATGTCTGTTGTTAAAAAAAGAAACATAGCACATATATGAATGGGTGGTTATCAGTGCTAAACCGGTCAGTCGACCGAGGTCCACATCCAGCCAACAAAAACAAATTGGCAAATGCTGTCCACATATTTGTAGACAACAATTAGTCAACTTCGTGGCCGCCGATAGAAAACGTGGCCTACTCAAAATTGCGAATCGGGTTTTCTTATTATTTATCAAAAAAAAACGAAAATTTTTTTTGGGTTAGATCCAACCTAAAAAGAACCGACACAAAAGCTATATTGAAAAATTATTGGGAGATTTACGAAAATGAACGAATGTCTTGGTAATGCCGGTATTAGTAGAGAAATGCGATCTAGCTTCTAGCAAGTACAATTCTGCAATCACATATGGTCACCATAAGTACTGCTTTCCTGATACAATTAAAACTGTTTATTACTATTTATTGATTGACGAGGTTTAGGGTTGAGGCTGACTAGTTTTAAGTTGGTTATTATAAATTTGCTATAGACTCAGGTTCAATGCTCTCATTAAAAAAAATAACTGTTGTAAATAATAAAGACATGAATATCCTAGCGCGTTTTTTCCTTCCAAAAAAATGATCATTTCTACAGACCCTGTCAGAGTAACTACCTAGTTAAAAGACAATTTTGCGTATCATTGAAACAAATCATTGCCAGATAATGTTTTGATTTCACTGTGACGAAATTCGCGTATCCATTTAGGCATTTTTTGTTAACAATTCTGAATACTTATTATAATAACACGTGGTACATACATTTTCTTTACAGCCTTTAGAATTAACGTATTTTATGATCAATAAACTAAATTCTACGTTTTTTAGCTGCTTCAAATGGACAACAATTACTTACCACATCTATTATTTCATATTGTTTGAATGTTTATTTGTAAACTTCTGCCATTGTAAAAATTGAATGTCTACGCCACTGACTCGGTGTACGCTCATAAATACAGCTGACGTTCCCCCCTTCCGTCGCATCTGCCAGGAACGCTTACAAACATTTGGTATACAAAGCGTAGTCTATCAGTAGGACGTCGTTGGAAAGATGGCTTTCTTATTGTTGCAGGTATGCATGCTATTAGACGTATTCATGAACACGAATATTCTGACGGCGTGGATGTCGATATACCTAGCACTGCCTATTCTAGCTAGCAGCGCAGCGAATCCATGGGTGTACGGTTACCGAAACACGGAACTGAGATGTGCTGTTCTAAGGGTGAGTTACAGTATGTCAAAGTGGTACGCCTAGGACTGATTTATTGTATACTGTTTTGATCTCTGCATGGAAGACTGGCTTCATACAACCCATTCCTAAAGGGGTGATACACGTACGAACTTTAAGTAGGCGGTTTTTAAGTTCACGAACTTACTAGGCTCGACGCGGTGACACACGTGAAGCTGAAATCACTCATTTTGATAATTTTCCTAAATAAACAAAACTTTTAACAAACGCCAAATAGAACAAGCGTTTCACATCGACGGCCTGCCGAAACAAAGTGGAGGCTCGCGGCTCGCAGTACGAGCCGAGACAAGCTACGAGCAAGATTTCAAACCAGTTGGATCGCCGGCGGTTTACTCGACGGTTTTAAAGTACGCGTACTTGCTCGTACGTGTATCACCCCTTTAAGAAAGGCTAAAAACCGATTCCATCAACTATCAACCTGTGGCTCTTATCAGCATCAAGTCTAAGGTTATGGAGACTGTCATTGGGTGCATTCAGCAGACTCAACAATTGCGGAGCAGCTATCAAATTTTCTGCTGAACGCGTGCGCTACCTAGCAGCTACCGCTCCAGTGGTCGCCATTTTTTGAAGCGATTAAAGAGTACGTTCACTTGGACCGGAGCGGAATGAGCTACTTTTGTCCTTGTGTATCTCACATGTTATGACACTTGTGTTATAGGTTATGTTGTCACACACTACACAGTCCAAAACTTTGATACAATTTGACATATCCTTTTATTTTTATTTTTAATAACCTCAAATGTGACCACTCATTTGACATTTCACTGACAACTGACAGCCGACACAAACTATTTATCGTGATATCTCAGAGCGCACAAATAATGCTTTTCAACAGAACGCCAACTGTTGAGATGTAGCGGCTACAAAAGTAGCGGCTCCCGATCTTTCTGCTGAATGCAACCATTAACACACAGCTCCTAAATCTGGAACAACAATAATATCATAAATGATCGCCAGTATGCCTTCCGGAAGCATAGGTCTACGGGAAACATCCTAGCCTACGTCACTCTCTCGTGGAACTGAATCTGTGCGTTTATAGTCTGAGCCATTTGCGGGAATGGAGAAGTTTACTAAATTAGTAAATTAAAATATAAGAAGAATAAAAGAAGCGTGAAAGAAATATGAATATATCTCTAAAGACAAAAAAGTTATAATGTTTCAAAGTCGCGCTCCGCAGAAATATTTTTGGCACGACTGACCGAGTGGTGTGACGTCATGTCTCCGTAGTCTGTGCGGGCGGCCGCTGCCGCTGAGCCACACGACGACGCGACGCACGTATCAGACAACGCACACAGGCACAGCGTAGTGGTGGCGCCGTGAGCTGAGCAACGAACGTCTCATTTGTTTTCTAGTTTAGTGCATATCAAATAATATTGCTATGATGAGGGACATTAAAAAAGGATGTTATAAAAAATATTGCATTGTTCCAAAGTGTGTGAGCACAACGATTAAAATACCTAATAAAGTTTTTTCTTACGTACCTTTGCATGCAAAAGAAGTGGTGCAAAGTGATGAAACGGGATTTAGTAATACCAAAAAGTATAAAATATGTTTGTGAGGATCATTTTGATGCGAGTATACTATTGTACTTATCTTCTATTAATAAGTATTAATTATCAACTATATATGGATAGCTTCACTGGTTGTTAAAGAGTACTTTACCTAATAGTAAACTAGTTAGTTACATTTATAATGTAATAGGTATGCTGAATTATGGTTATATATTTCTATATTTTCGGATTCGTAACTTATGTTTTTGTTGTTACAGCTTGAAAAGTTATGCTTAGAATCTAATCAAATATAAACTAGTTGGTGGTACATTAAAGCTGAAAAATGAAGGCTGCCCTCATAAGTTTGACTGTCAAAAAGTTGTTCATCCTAGAAGAAAACTCGGACCATATGAAAAAAGGCGACGCGCAGAATGTTTAGAAAATTTATTGCAGAACGATGCTTCATCGACCTCAAGTTGGCAACCTTTCGAAGTGATTCTGTGTCATTCAATATACAAAGAGCCGGATGTACTAGAAAATCCACTATCTAAGGATTGCACAGTGAATGTATCAGATATAATCCCGACAACAAAATTTAAACAAAGTGCAACCTGACATCAAAGTTAAACAAAAAGATCAAAAAGTGCAAACAATCATGAGAAGGAAAAAAACGAACAATACAGAATATAAGTGTCTGATGACCATCCTCTAATCACCCGAGAGTTCTCCTTCAAAAGAATCAGTATCTTCTAAGAGTTGCTACAGTTCAGTTAGTTATACTTTAATTACAACAGTCATCCCTCAGTATTGCAAAGAGACAATAACAAAAATATCAATAAATGCTGGTTTTTATTTGCGTTTACCGGAAGACGCTTATTTTCTCACGAAACTATTATCCTAAAGCGTTTCTAGATCAATAGGAGATATTTTAATATCACTTTGTCCCTTTACAAGTCCTTCTTCCGTTATGGTCAAAAACTAAAAAACACTTATTTAAAAATCAAAAATCAATTACGTCTGATGCGTTGAGCTCTAATGCGTTTTGCACAAGCTGTACATACAATATACACTCTACAGCTTCCACGATACACAGATCTACAGCAGCGCGCGGCATAGACGGCTGGCTATGCGGATTGCGGAGACGTGACGTCACAGCCAAATTGAAGGCGGCAACTATTTCGCGCAAAATATGCAAACTTTAATTATTGATTTCTCTGCCATTTATTGACGGATTTTAAAAATTTTTTCACTGGCTAATTACTTTTCGTCTATATTTTACGGATACGTAACTGCTTATTTCATTATGAGTATCATGAGACTTCTCCATTGCAAAAAGCATTGTTAGGAAAACAATCTCAGAATGGACAGGGCACTACTGAGACACACCAGGGCTACTGCACGAAAGCGCTAATTCAATACCGCTCTAGTAAGCACCCCCTCTCGCTCTTAATACCCTAGAATCGAGCAGGAAAGATATACACATTCTGGTAGAAATATTGACAGGACCTTGTAGTCGGAGAAACCACTTGTGCAAAATAGGTCTGGAACAAACGTCGGATTGTAAATGAAACAGCGAGCTGCTATAGCAGAACTAAGCAAGGTGCAAAGACTTGCTTGTCTTTCCATAACAGGGGCAATGAAAAGCGCACCCACTGCAGTCTTAGAGACCATCCTGGACCTCCCTCCGTTGCAAATTGTAATAATGGGCGAGGCGAGAATGGGCTACTCTAGACTACAAACCCTACCAAGAGGAATTTACAAGGATCTTGGACACAACCAAATCGTAGAATATGTAGGGCACACCATAATGGATGCTAGAAAGGACCACATAACTCCGAAATACATCTTCAACAAAAAATTCGAAACTATAATAAGAGGTCGAGAACTGGTGAAGTAAACAACCTGCATCGGGAAATAGTCTGGTACACAGATGGATCAGAGACCGAGCAAGGCACAGGAGCGGGAATCTTTGGAAGAGGAACTAGACAGAGCATTCCGCTAGGAAAATACGCCTCGGTATTTCAGTCAGAGGTGTACGCCATCCTGCAATGTGCAAGGATCAATAATGAACGATCCTACAGAAACAAGGGGATCGCAATACTCACAGACAGTCAGGCTACACTTAGGGCACTAGAGGCGCCCAAAGTTACGTCTGCTCTAGTCTGGGAATGCTTACAGGAACTGGGAAGACTGGCAGAACACAACAAAGTAACTTTGGAGTGGGTGCCTGGACACCCAGGTATAAAAGGCAATGAAAGAGCGGACGAGCTAGCAAGACTAGGCTCCTCTGCCCTATACATTGGAGCAGAACCCGCCCTGGGGGTGACTAAAAGCACAATCAGACACCAGGTGGGAGAATGGGTGAAAGTAGCAGTGGAACTTGTTGCCAGGATGTATTCATGGAAAAACATTCATTAAAGCTCCATGCAAGAAGATAGCTGAAACACTGCTCTCCTTGAGTAGAAATCAGCTCCGAATAACGACGGGTCTCCTCACAGGACATTGTGGCCTGAAGGAACACCTGAATAAAATGGGACTCTACAATGGAGACCTCAACTGCAGATTGTGTGGAAGAGGAACTGAGTCAGCCGTAC
This sequence comes from Callosobruchus maculatus, assembly GCA_951848785.1. NCBI lineage: Eukaryota > Metazoa > Arthropoda > Insecta > Coleoptera > Chrysomelidae > Callosobruchus > Callosobruchus maculatus. The sequence continues at coordinate 4,924,067 of CATOUR010000131.1, forward strand.
ATGTGCTCTGTGAGTGCGAAGCGCTAGATTACAAGAGACAACAGCTCTTTGGGAAGACCAAGCTAGAACCAATGGAGTACGGCTCAGCACCAGGACCAGTAGGTAAACTGCATAAACTTATGCAGGGATCCAGATTGCTGGAGTGGATACTGTAAATGAGAGGAGCAATAATACAATAGGCCTTAAGGCTTAAGTATTGACGGGGACAGCAAGGTCGGACGGATCCTGGAAAAAAAAACGTCGGATTATTGTTTCTTCTATGTGGCTATATTGTGCCCCTGTCCACTACTAGAAAAAACTAGGTTTCAGACCTTCGGATTCACCCATCTAGAACCCAATGACTTTAAGGAAGTTTCAGCCAACGCAGAGTTTGAGCCACAATAGATACAGCCGCAGTAGAAGGAGATTAAATCGTCCCAATCACTATCAACCTAATCTTTCTTTATAACTGAGCACACCGCGTAGGCAGAGCCTAAATACCAGAGTACCGCGGCTGCTGTGAAAGGGTTATGTTAGGGGAAGTTTGTTGACGCGGGATTTGAATGGGCCAATACCCTCACGCCAATAAATACATCTCCTGGCAGTCCATTCCAAGGCTTGGATACCCTGGGAATGAATGTACGGTTGCACCGCTCGGTTCTTGATGTATGAAGAATGATCGCCTTAGGATGAGATGCAGCGATCGCGCGGGTGCATCTGATAGGAGCGGTGAGCGGCAGAACGATAGAGGATAACTCAGAGGAGCAGATTCTGTTTGTGACGCAACGTGCTCGTGCCACATCAGATTTTCTGTAATGTTAATTCCTAACAGCTTGAATGAATGACTCCTTGGCAGAGCCCGGTTGTTCACTAGAACCTGGTGTTGGTTTGGATACTTCTTGTTTGATAGCGTACAATAGCGGGTCTTGGAAGTATTAAATTTTACCATATTCTTGAGCCCCCAAGCGGTAGTGGTATCGAGATCCTTTGGGCACAAACGTTCAAATGAATAATTAGGGTTAAACTAAACAAATATGTATCTTAGCAGATGACAGAAAAAGTCTGCCGGTGCGCCATCTGGTCCCAAAGGTAACGGCAACCAAAGAGAATCGCTGCTAACAGCAGCAAACTTTTTGGTGGGACGACACGGTTCGTCCGCTTTTAGCCACCAGAGGAGCGCGGGTTCTATACGCTGCTGCGTATAGAGCAACCCTCAAATATGTATCATGTCTTCTTTTAAAATACTTATTGCTTAATGCTGGTTGAGGCCGTCACCAATCACTATTAATACTATATCACAGAGTTAACATCTATAGAGGGAGCCTAATGTGAATATTGGCCAGCCAACATCTATAGCGCTATTGCCACTCTTCTTCGTCCGCTTCCAGTTTCTTCAAGATCTGGCAGTTTCCGCAGTTTGATCACAAAGTATTTAACTGGGTATTTAACTATACATTCCAATATTCTTGCAATGTAACTGATTCACGTGAAGATCATTTGTATTGATTTAACGAAATCTCAAAAATGGTAAATTTCATAGCGAAATGTCGCAATAACTTCTAATATGTCATAAATCTAGCAACCTACAATCGGCGTGCCTTCAAGCTGTCATGTGGCTGTCATTGTAGTTGTGGTTATTACGTATGACTTTGTGACTATTTGTGGTGTGAATTCAATTATTTATGAACAATATTGTCATAATTGCATGATGAGACAACATAAGTGCATAGTTTGCTGTAATAGCGACGAATCGGTGAACACTTCTTATCATAGGTGAGTATAGGTTTTGTTTTAGTTTTCAGTAGCGTAAAATATGGGGATAACTGGGAACAAAAGTAACTTCACTCCAGTTTGAGGAATAATAATGGTTGTTTAATCTATATTATGTGCATCTGTGTAGGTTTCCTTCGAATATAGTGATGAGAAACAAGTGGCTTGATGCATTACAGCTGAAAGCAGAAGACATAAATGACCATTCAGTAGTGTTAATAACATTTTAATATAAAGTCGTACGCTACTGGTAATGCCCTCAATCTGTCAAAATTTTCGTTACATGTTGGCTGGTCAGCGACCTGTGCATTTTGTTGTTTACACTCCCTCTATAGATGTTAAATCTGTGTACTATATCATAAAACCATGTCCAACCAGAGTGTTTGTTTCAGGTTGTGGATGATCTTCTAACAGCACTGGGGTTCACGTACCGTAGCCATACACCTCCATCTCCAGCAGTAGCACCTAGTGGAGCAGCCACAGCGGGAGATCTAGGATCGTTCATCGACCACGTCCAACAAGGCAGTGGCTTGCTGGCAAGGAACCTGGGGGAATGGAAGGCCCAAGGGGATTTCCTGCTGGTGCCTATCGCGAGACCAGAGAGCTCCGGGGTGGTGTCGGACTGCGCAGTGCCCGAGTGTGTTAGAATTGTTATATCGGATGACTCGGTGAGAGTGATGAGGACATCCAGGAGTATGTTAGACACCTTTGCCGTGAGCAAAGGCTCAAGCGTTGTCATAGCTATGGGAGGGATGAAACATGGGGCCAGCGTGATATGAATGTGAAGTTTCCACTAAATTTATTAGCAAAGATTCTTTGATGATGGTAGTATTCTTGATCTATTCATTATATTCTTCACGAACATCGTACAACTACATGTCTGTACAGGGTGTCCCATTTTGGGCACTTTTACGGGGTATCTCGGTTATTTTTGAAGATAGGGAGTTGCGGTTTTCGCGACAGTGTGCTAGTTTTTTGTGAAACTAAAGATGCCGTGAAGTCGGAAATTATCGATTTTGGGACCACCCTCGTATCTCGGTTGTCTTTTATCTTATTGAAAAGTTTAAAAAAGGGTCTTATAGAATTGTTTGTGTAGAATCCAGTGGTGTAGTTTGATTTTTTCTTACTCTAACCATTTTTCAGTTATGAAGCAAACATATATTTTTTCAAATGGAACACCCTGTATATTATTTTTGAAGTCAATCGGAAATAATTTAGGCTTTTCAAAAATATATATATATTAGTATGAATTTTTTCTGAAAACTAAGCTCAAAATCTCATTTTTTACTTTTATTTGTAGCAGTAGGCCATTACTAATCTATTAAAAATAATATCCAAGTAAACAATTATTAAGATACAAGATACTCAATACTTCTAAACTCAATTATTGAACTGTATTTTATACACTATTAACTACTATTTGTGATAACGTTCAATAGATATTACTTAAAACCAATTTTATATCTGAAGAATATCAACACATTATTAAATTTAATTTGAATCAAAATAAAAATTAAAAACATCGAGAACCTTCTAGAAATGTTGGTTCAAGTTGGAAACTATTTTCTCGAATGCAAATCTGGTACAATTTCTTATTCTTTTAATGGCATTTAAAAGAATTATTGGTCTCCTTCGTGTTATGGCGATTAAAAATTCTCAAACTTGGACCCTGTGCCAATGTTGAAGTATCTCAAACTTGTATGGATGGTAATTGTATTTTTTAGAATTCTTTCTGCAGTTGATTTTTGTACCCCTGCAGCTTCTTCTTTGTGCTTACAAGATGATGAATACGTTGCTTCTATGTAACCTAATACGTTTGTTTCCCTTTGCGCCCTATTCTCCTTGAAATGAGTTTTAGGACGTTGTTGAATAAAGGATCTGTACCTAACTATATTTATTTTTAGATGAGCAAATATATCTGAAAACGGTTGCTATCTCTCTGAGTATCTAAGCTGCCATTATTATAGAAAATTGACAATAATTAAAATGAAAACACAGAAATAACAAAGCTATATTTAATAAAAATAAAATTAAAAGCTGACAACCTGGCAAGTTTTTTATAGATTTGTTTTTTGTTTTTAACAGATGAGTCATAGCCCACTATCTACTCAATACTATAATAACACAAAATTCATCATTTTAATGATTATTTAAAAATGTATTTTGATTCTGTTTTTCCGAATTTGAGTAGAAATTCTCTTGTAGAGTAATAACTGCTTAGATGCTTATTACTTATAGTTGATTAACCATGGCCTACTACTACAAATAAAGTAAAAATTGGAAAAATCAAATGTTGAGCGTAATTTTCAAAATAGCTTAATACTAATATATATTTTTGAAAAGCTTGAATTATTTCCGATTGACTTCAAAAATAATATACAGGGTGTTCCATTTAAAAAAATGTATGTTTGCTTCATAACTGAAAAATGGTTAGAGCAAGAAAAAATCAAACTACTTCACTGGATTCTACAGAAAAAATTCTATAAGACTCTTTTTTAAACTTTTCAAAACGAGAAAAGATAACCGAGATACGGGCGTGGTCCCAAAATCAATAATTTTCGACTTCACCCTGTATCTCAAAAACCAAGAGGGCCATGATAATTTTGTTGACGGCATCTTTAGTTCCACAAAAGAGTAGCATACTATCGCGAAAACCGCAACTCTCTATCTTCTAAAATAACCGAGATACCCCGTGAAAGTGCCCAAAATGGGACACCCTGTACTAGTAGTATGGGCTAAAGAAGTTGGACGCAGTTTCTCATATACAGGGTGTCGCTGAATTTTCTTGACAGGTGGTATTCTCGTATTGCAAAGTACTCTAGGGTCTATTTATTCATTTGATTGACAGTCAGTAGGAATTTAGATCAGTGCAGTGTTGCACCCAGTTTTAAATAAAACTTATAGACAGGGTCAAGTTCCAGATTCTAAAAATATTTATTTCGCAACATTCAAGCAATTTTTGCTGGAGTATCTTTCAGGTTTATACAGGGTGTTCAGTTAGTGTGTAATTCTTCGATATCTCGCAAGGTATACCTGATAGAAGAAAATGTCAAATACAAAGGTTGTTTCATTACTTAAGATGCATATTCTAAAGATACTTTGAAATATACAGAGTGTTGCGTGAAAGTAGTATAGTAACCAACTTAATTTTTTTATATGGAACTATACCTTTTTTCTAAATTCTTCTAGTTTCCATCATTGATCTCTACTTAACCCTAAAATATTTTTGGGATCGGTTGCGACGTTGTCAAGTTATAATTTATTTTCTATTAATTTCCGGATTTGCAAGGTCGCAAGTAATACGTCCAAATTGATAGATTCCTTCAACTTTTCTCAATAATATTATACAGCGAGTTACTCGAGTATTATAAGAATATTATTTTGAATGTTGCCAGCAATGTGCATCTACAGGGTGTTTTGGGCAGAATTTTAAATTACGGCAACTTGAACATACAGAATTAAAAAACGCTAACATCAGTGTTGTCAGATTTACCAATTTTACGTCATAATTTTGAATGGAATGCCCTATTTATGAAGTCTAACGTAAAAGTGGTAAATCTGACAACACTGATGTTAGCGTTTTTGAATTCTGTATGTTCAAAAACCTCCAAGTATTGAATTTCACTTCTCCAGCTGTGACAGTTTTGGAAATGTTTAAGCATTCCGGTACCGTTTACTGAAAAAGCGGTGTTGCCGTATCTCAGTAATTAGTAGGTACAAAATTTGAAATTATGAGATCTGACTAAGTTCGACATTCGCAATTCATTGCGATGAAAATAAGTAGAGAGCATTTAAAATAAATTAAAATTGGGGATATTTGTTTGAAAATTTGGAAAAATAATTTATAACTTGGCAACGCCGCAAGTGCGAAAAAAAAAATTACAAGGCGAGATAGTGTATTAGTAGATATTTTGATTTAAAATAAAACATACAGGGTGTTACATTTAAAAAACAAAGTAAAATGATCCTCAAATTGCCGTAATTTAAAATTCTGCCAAGAACACCCTGTAGACACAAATTGCTGATAACATCCAAAATAATATCCACTTGATATTCAAGCAACTTGCTGTATAATATTATTAAGAGAAGTTAAAGGAATATATCAATTTGGACGTATTACTTGCGACCTTGCAAATCCGAAAATTAATATAAAATAAATTATAACTTGGGAACGTTGCAACCGATCTAAAAAATATTTTAGGGTTGAATAGAGATTAGTGATGGAAACTAGAAAAATTTAAGAAAAAGTTATAGTTCTATATAAAAAAATTAAGTTGATTACTATCCTACTTTCCTGAAACACCCTGTATATTTTAAAATATTTTTAGAATATGCGCCTGAAGTAACCAAATAACTTTTGTATTTGATATTTTCTTCTATCTGGTATACCTTGCAAGGTATCGAAGAATTACACACTAACTGGACACCCTGTACTTTTACCTATAAGGTTTAAAAGAGAAATTGACTAAATGTGATTCCGGACACAGGTTATAGATTATATCTAATCTTATTGCATAAAATAATAAAAAGAAGGAAACATCGGATGCCCTATGCCGTCCTTTCATGCTAATGAACTAATGAACCTGCTCATTAGCAGAGTCTTGTATATAGATTGCGCACAACTTCTTAAGTGACTTTACAATGTGCCAATTTTCATTCCAGCAAATCAAAGTAGAAGGTAGAAGTCACTAACTTTCAGACTGTAAGATATTATAAATATTTCAGCCACACATATGAGAAGAGGACCACTATTTTTCATTGGTATTTCAAGAATAATTATATAAAATTTATATTTCCATGTAATTAATATATGTGTACATCTCAAATTTTGATTCAGTGAAATGGTAAAATAAACAATTCTTCAGTAATGGTCTTTATTTATTTATCTGTACCCACATATTCCAAAACAAAGGTAGATTTCGAGCATACTTTTGTGTAGACCTTGATTCTGGTATCATGGGCATACCTTGGTTCCAAATTTGTGATAAATGTTCCGATATTAACCAATACACGATTTTTTAACCTCATTGAGAACTGATTCGTCTTTTCTTAAAAAAGGGGGGTAGCTTTAGACTTTTTCGGTTTTAGAACGTCGACTTTCATTCCTGATTTTGGGATATTATCTCATTACGCCCTTTATAGAAAATTTACCATTTTCACAAAAAATTATTGTTTCGTAAATCTGCGCGAAATGCAAAATTTTTCATTCACTTTCACACTGTGAAATGTGGAACAGAGGCCGAATTTGTGATCAATTACCCGAAAATAATCAACCTACGAGTTATTGTCCAGATTGAAAACCAAAAACTTCGATTCGTATTTTTTTAAAGACTTGGACTTTTTCGGTCTTGGAACACCGACTGTCATCCCTAATTGTAAGATGTTATTCCATCATGTCCTACTCTTCCTTATAGAAAATGTATCGCTTAATTCAACAGTACTCAGACTGGCCCTGATACGATTTCACATTCTCATAGACATTTTTTTTTTTTTTTTGTAAAAGTATATAGCCTTTCGATATACGGAACGGACATACATGGAAAATCAAAAGTATCTGTAAAATACATCTTAGTGTTCTATTAGGACTTACTGATACTGGGTTTGGCACTCAGAGTAACAACTGAACATACAGGAAGTAAACAACAAGTTCTAATAGGCCGACATCTTTTCTTACGTTGTCATATTGACCACTAGATACGGCAATCATAATTATTTACTACCGTCTTAATTGTATAGTATCTAGAAATATTCCATTCTACGGTAAAAAAGACGGTATTTTGATGGCTCAAAAATGATTACAGCAAAATCAATAGATATGTTGACTTTTACTGCGTTACTGTATATTTTTTCATCATAAACGCAAATTCTGAAGTCTTATATAAATTTTGAGGAGCTGGCAACGTCGATATAATTTTTATGTGACTTATGTGTGTATGTGTGAAAAAGGGGGGTTGGCTTCGAACGTCGTCCATTAGCCACAGATAATTATATGTTTAATACGGTTTCTTACATCTTATACATACAGGGTGAGTTTTTAGTACCGGCTCGGTCGATAACTTCACTACTCTAGCAGGTAGCGAAAAAAGTTGTATATAAAAGTTGTAGTCACGGATATGTTCCTTGCTCAGAAAATATTTAGATTTATACAGGATGATCCATAACTACGTGGTGATGCCAACATGCATTTTTTTAAATGAGACACCCTATATATTTTTCCATATTCAAATTCTACTAATGATTTCCGTTCTTAAAATGTAGGGTATTGTTACATTATACCGGGTATTTCAAAAGTTATGACCATTTTTGTATCCAAATCGCGATCAAATTTAATGAACGTACTGTATATCAAAAAGTAATAAATCAAAAATCATTTTTTTTTACATGAGAAGATTAGAAATATCCTCTAGTTTTAAAATCGGCTATAAAAAAAGCCCGTGACGCATATTCGTATACAGGGTGATGTAGAATGCAAAATCTAGATTTTCTCTTTTTTTTTCATCTTTGTATAGCACTTGTTGTAACTACGTCCATCAGTTTCCGAGATATTTCAATTTTTTGGTAAATTTAAAATATAGCTTCTATTTATGTACTGAAATTTATTTATTTTGAGAAGTACTATCTAATTTGTTTTTTATTTAACGAACAATTAAATTACAAGGTCATGATACTATTTGATTGAGTCAAAACCCTAAATCATCGAGATAATAAAGTCAACTATGCTGAGGAAACAATTTTGTAAGCGTGATGCACAATTATCAAGCAGATTTATCAGGTAGGCTTTGAAAAATTGACAGTTTTCATAACCAGTAATTGCGTACTGTGTGAGAAACGAGTTTTAAAAATTAATTTTTGCATTGAGGGTATTCAGGAGAATCTTTGAGAAATTGTCTACTTGCCTCTAGAATATATCAACTATAAACAGCAATATCCAGAACGGAGGCACTCCAAAACTAATGCGTTTGAAAGATTGAAGAATCATTTATTTGGACTGTGTCGTTTAATATTTCATAGCCTACCTGATACATCTGCTTGATAATTTTGCATGACGTCTATAAAATTGTTTCCTCAGCACACTTGACCTATGTTATCTCGTAAATTGAGTGTGTTGACTTGATCAAATACTATGATGGCCTTATATTTTTAGTTGCTTGTTAAGCAACAATAAAATTTGATAGTATTTTCACAAAATAAATAAATTTTAGTAAACAAATAGAAGGTATATTTAAAATTGGTATAAAAATCGAAATATCTCTCTCTCGCTATACAAAGATGAAAGAGCATATTAAAAGCAATGCTATGGTATAATAAAATATTGGGGGTTACATTTAAAAAAAGGGAGAAAATCTAGATTTTGCATTCTACATCAGCCTGTATACGATTATGCGTCGCGCGCCTTTTTATAGCCGATTTTAAAATTAGAGGATATTTCTAATCTTCTCATGTGGAAAAAATAGTTTTTTATTCATTACTTGTTGATATAGAGTACATTCATTTGACCGCGATTTCGATATAAAAATGGTCATAACTTTTGAAATACCCTGTATAATGTAACAATACCCTATATTGGAAGAACGGAAATCAATAGTAGAATTTGAATATGGAATAATATATAGGGTGTCTTATTTAAAAAAATCCATGTTTGCATCACCACGTAGTTATGGATCACCCTGTATAAATCTTAATATTTTCTGAGCAAGGAGTATATCCGTAGCTACAACTTTTATATACAACTTTTTTCGCTATCTTCTACAGTAGTGGAGTTATCGACCGAGCCGGTACTAAAAACTCACCCTGTGTATCAGTTTTTGTTAGACTGATGAATTCAAAAATTTTGATAGATTTCCTGTTAGAAATTAATAATGTTGACAACTGGGTATGTAACGGTATATGATCCTCCAGAGTTATTCTTCCAATAAAATTTTTTACATGGGGTTCATTGTTAGTGCAGTCAAAGAAGATTGTCAGCAACACCAATTTTGTACAAATGAGACCTAAAACGACCGTGGTTTAGCCTTAACCTCGTTATTATGGATGAGTAAGTCCTACTGGCTTGGTATTCAAAAATATGGGGGGAATAGACTAGTAGGGAAGGATTTATTTCAACATAAGGGTTTTTCGACCTAGCGCAATGCTCACTCCAACGTTGGTTCCATGTAGTGATCGAATTGGTTTTGAAAACATTTTTCACATCACTCAATAATTCTACATCATCTCATTTCATGCTACTTATTTACGGTAGAACCTCGACTGTCAAACGTTTGTTTTGTTTGTGTGTCTTCTATGCTTGGTCAGTAAAATCGAATTCGCTATTTGTTGGTAACTTTAGTGAAGCTTTACGGACTTGCTGTGCTATATTCGAGTGTAGTTTAAAAGTTTTTCGAGATGAAACTCAAAAAGTACAGGGTATGTAACACGGGTTGCATTGAAAGAATTTTCAGGTTAGTTGGCGTTTCACAGCATTGTTTACAATTTGAACTGTCACTGCGAGGTCACAGCTGATCAATGTTTGGAGGCTGAAGTGTCAAAGATGATGGCTCTGAGCACGCCATACTGAAGTAGTTTGTTTACAACCTCTATGTTCAGTTGTTACTCTGAGGTTTGTCAATATAGGAAAATGTGCTCCCCATGTTGCGCGCTAAGTTAAGTGAGGTTAAGTCAGTCTAAGTCCGTCCATGGAGTCCATAGTCCGTCCTCGGGCATGAAGACAATGTTCATGTAACAATCGTCAAGAATAAAGTTTAAGGTTCTTTCCAATACCGTACAATGTATCGTCACGGACATGCGGAGAACGTGAAATGCGTTCCAACACGTGTTGTGACCGTTCATGAAACGATCCATAAAGCGTTGCAACAGATTTCAATACCGTTCATGGGACGGTTTCCGTACGGTCAAATCCGTACTTGGTCCAGAGTAAGGACTGTGAGGACTGACATGCGCAGTAGAAAGTAAATCGCCCGCTTGGCACACAATTTCATTTTGTTATTTCTATGCGCCTTCTGTTTTCTTGCTTCCTTGAGTCTTGAGTGTTGAGATTGAGTGTGATTTATTTTGCTTCTTTTGTTTTTGCTGTTGCTTGTTGTTTGGCTGGCTCGTTTGTTGGCCGAAACTTCACTAAAGCCAAAAATGTAAATGGAATCAAACAATAATGTTATACATGGTATGTTATGATAAATTCGGTCATTTTTATGGAAAACATAACCCAGGTTCTTTGTTTATAGAGCTAAAGAAATACCTGGTTGTGGGTGGCAACTATTATTCATGGCTGAAATTACCCTAATAATCCTCATTTTTCGGTTGTGGTTGATAGACTAACACCAAGTCATCGTCAGAAAGCTCAGGCCCCGATCAATGGGGTATTTTCCAACTTGCTAATATTGCCTGTTTAATGGCTGAAAACGATTGCTTGTATCTAATTTGTAATGATGGCAGTGTTTGCTTAATTTTTTTCTGCCCACGTGGAGTAAAGATAGACTTTGAAAATCATCCCTTTGAAAAGAGCTCATTTAAATCTCTTAAGCCTCCCGCCTAAGAAACCAACCAATCAAAAGTGATTTTTATGCCGGATGTAGATAGAATGTGACTATTTTAATTTGAATTGGGCGTAGATTCAAGGTTGTCACATTGTTAATATTTTGCATAGTTTTTCTATAAGGGATGTAAACTTTATTTTATGTTTATTTAGTTTCCCTCTTTTTGTAGACTATAAATGTTATATTGCACAGCTATTCCATTTTTTGCAATGTTATGTAATTAGCAGTTTACTCTGAGAATGTTTCATAGATACTTTTTACAATTTTACTCGTCTTCGGCAACACTCGTCTTTAACAGCCTGTCACTAGTGTCATGCATACATAACCTCCCCGGGTGTCACGACTGTCTCGGTATCTCATTTAACTAAGGTGATGTAAACAAACATCTGTCAATATCAATACGAAGCGGAGGTTATGGAGGATATGGAGAAAAGGAGGTCAGATGACAAGGTACATTCACATTCTAAGGATAGCTCCACGAAAGACTTATTACGTCACGCTTAAATTTATTACGTCACAGCTTTGGCGCGAAATTTTATGTTTGAACTTTGCAGGTGCTTTTAGGCCACTTCGCATTCACAGTAAAAAGTAAAAATGCTAGTTACATGTTTTTTGGGGACGTAACAGCAAAATTCCGTCATAAAATTTTGTTCGAAAAATACCCCATCTTAATAAAGCTCTTGGCGTCTTGGCTTTTGACGGTGGCTTTTGAAATGAAATGGAGGGTTAGTTTTTTTTGATAGCTGTCAGAACTGACACGAGTCCAGTGAAATAAGAGAAGGAACCGTTCCAACAGATTTTCCTGTTTGTACGGTCACGAAACCATCCAAAATCAACGCATGCGCACCACAAACGATCCGAACAGTTTCGTGACGGTTCAGTGTATGGTACAAAATATGCTGTTGGAAAGAACCTTTAGTTTGTTCTACATACATAGTTTTACTTATCGATAACAATACACTTAATGCGCCTCAAAGTTACTCCTTATCTTGGACACAGTGTGCAACATTTGGTCCCCAACTAATAGACGTAGCAGTATCTTCATCTTCATTCATTAAATCGGACCCATTCAACTGTTTTCCCAATACGTGAATCCTTCTAATTTGCAGTTAGGGGAGTCTCCGATTTCAATTCTGAGATCAATGGTATGCTAGCTTGAGTACAAGAAAATTATACAGGGTTTTGAAAAACATATATAACCTTACTTTATTGTCAGTGTTATAAAAACGTTAAGATGCATGGAAACAGTACACATAAGGTAATAGGTATAAATTAAGTACGTTTAAAATCCTGTTGTGCATTTTCTTGGTTTTCTCGTCCTCCTTTGAGTATTACATCAAAAATTACATTACCGGCTTTTTCCCAAGAGTTCAGCTCTTCTTCGCTCATTATTGTTGTAAACAACTTCAAGACTGTTGCTTTCAGATGCTGAAAGGAGAAACGAATTAAAAAAATGAAGTCAAGTTGATTGACTCAGTACTTCCCACACATTACGGTGATACCAGTTTATTATATTCCCATAGCATGAAGCTTTAGTCTGAGATCCCCTTGCAACCAAATTATCGCCAGTACCCCCCCCCAAATTGTCTTATGTCGCTAGGTCTTTCCTTCACAGGTCAATGAACACCCTTTTATCAATAATACAAACTTAAGCACTGTAGCTCTTGAGTTAATCACTTTAGACCCCAAGTATGCTAGTTTGTTGGAATTCTTTTATCGGGAGGAATACAACAAGTCACAAATATACAGGGTGTCCTATTAAAATCTTTGGATCGGACGTCACGTGATCAAAAACAAATGCCTCATTGGATGACACAATAATAAGAAAAGGTACTATATTTGCTCTTATTTATACCGCCAAAATTATAATTCGTTACTACTGCCCAGTTCCGATAAATTGCTTGTCTTAATCGTCGTGGGACACCCTGTATGTTCCGTACTATTTACAGAGGAAAATTGACTTGTTCTTCTAAAAACATCATAAGTCCATATTCTTTCACCTAACAAAGCCATTTGTGCATATAAATTGTCATGCAAACTTGATAACAAAACAGTACAACACAGTACCTGACACTGCTGGTAACTTTGTCATCGACAACGAGGTGGACAACGATGATAATATAGTAGTGTAGTGGTTGCGAAGACTGAATGGTAGATATCGGGTTTTTTGGTTAGTCAGAGTTGATTGTTTCAGTTTTACTTCCCACACCGATAGGTGAGGGGAGTATTGTGATCGCGAAAATTTTCGATTTTGAGATAATACGTTTTTTGGGCGTTTTATGATGTGTACATAACGAAAATCCACGTCACTCATTTCCGTCGGTCTGTCTGTCGGTCTGTCTGTCTGTCTGTCTGTCGGTCTGTCTGTCGGTCTGTCTGTCGGTCTGTCGGTCTGTCTGTCTGTCTGTCTGTCTGTCGCGTTTTTCTACCCTCGTAATCTCAGTAACCGCTACATGGATTGTGATGAAATTTGGGCAGCGTTATGCTGTGGGGTCGTAGTAGGTAATGTTCCTATAATTTTGAAAATCGTTATACGGGGGGCGGAGTAATTAGCAAAAAACGAAAAATTTCAAATACGCCTCAAACTTCGTTTTTAGGCGTTTTAGGGGTTCCTGATCATTTTCTACTTTTTTTTTGGGTGGGGGTGAATTTGGGGTGGTTGGGGGGTGGGGGGTTGTAATACTGAAAAATTATTTGTATTCATAATGGGCTCTCTAATGACCTGTGAATGAAAAACCTAGCGCCATAATACAATTTTTTAGGTCCATCCGAACATTTCCTTGCTTATAATAGAAACCAAGGGACTTAGAATAATTTGTGATGTATACATCCGAGTGTTGTTTTAGTTTTAGATCGTTCTTTATTGCGTAACGCCAAAATTATCGAATGGATTTCAATGAAATTTTGACACAGTATTACTGCCACGGCGAGGATGGAAAGCGCGCATGTTTTGGAAAAATCGTGTCAGTGGCGGCGCGGCAATAATAGAAAAACTAAAAATGTAGAAATAGCTCAAACTTTGTTTTTCGGCGTTTTAGGGGTTTGTGATCATTTTTTACTTTTTTTTGGGTGGGGGTGAAATTGGGGTGGTTAGGAAGTGGGGGGTTGTAAAACTTAAAAATTTGTTCCATTTATAATAGTGTCCATTGACCTGTGAAAGAAAGACCTAGCGGCATAATAGACGTTTATTAGGTCCATCCGAACATTGCCTTGGCTATTACAGAAATCAAGGGATTTGGTATTGGTAGGGGTAGGTAGGTCGTTCTGAATTTAGCAACATGGAAATTATGGAATTAATTTTAATGAAATTTAGACACAGTATTATTACCGCGGCAAGGATGAAAAATGCGTATGGTTTAAAAAATCGTGTCAGTGACGGCGCAGCAATAATAAAAATCTAAAAATATAAAAACAGCTCAAACTTCGTTTTTAAGCAATTTGGGGGTTCCTGATTGTTTCGTTTCGTCCAGTTGAAGCTGAATTGTGTCGTTTTAGTTCCTACGGAGAGATTTAGGAAACTATTTACTAGTTTTTGTGTTGGATGTTTTTTGACGACAGGCGGGCGATGATGTGGTTGGAACTGTTATGTGTGGGAAGTACTGAGTCAATCAACTTGACTCCATTTTTTGTGTTAGGTATTGTAACGACATAATTTCGCACGGCTATGTTATTTTCTTGTCGACACTATGGAAATCACCTAGACAAAGATAAAGGGAAGAAAAAGCGGACAGTCTATTATCGGCCGTGATTGTTATCGCTTCTGCACTGAGGTGGTACCGTCCCCATCCGATATTTGTTCGTGAAGTTGTGTAAATTGTTGTTGTTGGAGACTCAATATATTGTTTTGTTAATTGGTTCGGCGTTTGGATTTACCTAAACTTTACAGTATAGTTGTTCACTATCACTCTTTCTTTGTTTTTTGTATCGGAATTTATTTTATTTTCGTGCTGTTTGTATTAAGGACACTAATTTGTTAACCTTTTCTCTCAAAAATCTCATATGTCCATGTATTTTTTGAGTTTTTTTCATATGTATTTCACAATAAAATAATTACTGCTTGTGGACGATGAGTCTTATATACTTTTACTTCTACCAGATATGGCAATAAATCAATCTAATCAAAGTTTTACATGCTGGGAAGTTTTTTCATTTTTCCAAATATGTTAGTTTTGGACTAATGACGTTTTTCCGATAAACGCTTCAATTGTATTCGTTGATAGAATATTTTAACTGTTAGTGACTTAAGTATTTTTTTGTGATTTACATGTGTAAACATGTTTATTATGTATGAAGAATTGAATTGAATTGAAAAGCGTCCTCTTACCAAGTGTGCTTCTTCACTAACTCCTCTAGGCACATGGTCACGTCCTACTTTCGTCAAGATAGCTACCAATAGATCTGGTTGATCAACCGCGTCCACAACTGAAGTAAGAGCATACATGACAGCGCTGCAATGCGCCTGGAATCGTCCATTCTGGGGTAAGTCTTTATTTGATACGTTTCTAAATGGGAATAGTTGTTTGTGCTGTGGATAGTCTTCGAAGAATCTGGAATTGAATTACCTTTGGTAACTTAGAAATTAAGAATCAGCTATTGATGGTATGCTGCATTTGATGAGATATACAGAATCAGTAAGGAATCCTTTGCAAGTTCTGACAAAGTATTCGTTGATATTAAAATATTTTTTTGCAAAATATACCAAGTGTTCTAGAATTTCCTTGAAACGTGATATTTTCGTAACAAGAAATGGTTCAAGCGAGAACTTAGTTGGAGTTCTCAAGGTACTATTGGGTCTATCATACGCTGCATTCAAAATTTTTTTTTTTCGTATGTAATCTCCGAAATCCCACCCACAACTTTTTGTTTTCAAATAGCACCCCATAGATTTTTCAAAGTAAATGATACCCCAATTTTATTTAAAATTTTGTTGTTCCTTTGATGTTAAATGCAAAATTATTTATTTATTAGAGGGTTATTTTATATCTCCGTCAATCCACCAGTACGCAGACAGCTGTTTCACGCTCATTAGCGATCATCACTGCGCCATATGTCGATTGACGGAAATAAAGAGCATCATCAGGTCTTTCATGTCCAGCAGATATAGATACCCTTCGGGTACCAGATGGCGCACCGGCAGATCCTTTCTGTCGCCTGCTATCACATGCTTCACATGTCTGGTAGACATGAAAGACCTGATGCTCTCTATTTCCGTCAATCGACCTATGGCGCACTGATGATCGCTAATAAGCGTGAAACAGCTATCTGCGTACTGGTGGATTGACGGAGATATAGAGCAATCCTCTCGACTACAAGGTGTCATTGGATTCCAATGAATAATTCAATCGCAGCCTGTCGTTGAATCGAATCTGTGTTTGGTAATTGATTCTAAACTACTTTCTTTTCCTTGGACCAACAGATTTTATTGCGAGGACAGCTGATTGATTGGTTTGGTTGTTTAATTGTGTGATTTTGTATGTAGTTATAAGAAGCATGATATAAGAATTAGACATAAGCCTGCACCAGTTGTTGCATTATTACCCGAAATATAACTGTCTGACTAATTTAAATAACTACATCCAAATATGGGTGCTAGCTCTTTTAAGTCCCAATTTCTCAATAGGTCCTCCATTTAATATATAACTGAACACATTCAAATCACACAATTGCTGATGCAATACGCAAAACCACGAGATGACACAACACGGCTAACACCGAAACAACACAACGGAACAACCTCGTCCATATTGACGGGTTCGCGGCAGGGTTGCCAGATCTAGGGAAATTCCTCTAGATCTAGGGAATTTTACGGCACAATAGGGAAAAAGGGAATTTTTATCTTTTTAATACGGAAAATAGGGAAATACTGATATATTTCATGAAGGAGAGAAAAATTACTAAGCTAATCATTAAATAAAAACTAGTAAATAAATGTTTGTCTTTTTAACAACAGACTGATTTTAAACTGTAGTCTGTTTTTAATTTAAAATAAGCAGCTCAGTAAGCTCTTAGCTCAGTTGTGCTAATACCAATAGGTAGTGACTGTAGTGTCAATAAGAAACGAATTGCCGTTTTTTATACAATTTTATTTAAAAAAACGTGTTCTAATTAAAAGCAAAAATTTTTGCAATTTAGATGATAAGCAAATTGCCGTGTTTCATCGGAATTTCAATGCCGTACAGCTGTGCAAATGTGTAAGTAAAAATCCATAAAAACACGGTAATTGTGTTTTTGGCACCACTGCTTAGTTGTTTACGTATCAAACGGCAAGCGCTTTCGGTATTTCCCCAGTCAGGCTAACTATCGATGGAATCAAAATGACAATCGACCACCATAAAAATACAGACCAGTGCTGTTAACAGCCTGCGTCTTTTTATTATAAAATTTTTTATTTGTATATATATTTAATGTAGATGTACATTTTTTGGCATAATAAAAAAATGTAGTCAAGTTGATTGACTCAGTACTTCCCACACATTCCGATGACACCAGTTTTATTATTTTCCCACAGCATGAAACTATAGTCTAGATGCCCCTGCAATCAAATCATCGCTCGCCCGACCGCAAAAAAAGTGTTTTATTCTACTAGGTCAATGGACAATATATCATGAATACAACAATTTTTTGAGTTTTACAAACCCCCACCCCCGAACCACCCTAATTTCACCCCCAACCAAAAAAATTTTAATGATCAGGAACCCCTAAAACGTCTAAAACGAAGTTTGAGGTGTTTCTTATATTTTTAGTTTTTTTTATTATTGCCGCGCCGCCACTGAAGTGATTTCTAAAAACCATACGCGCTTTCGATACTCGTCGCGGTAATAAATCTGTGTCAAAATGTCATTAAAGTCAATTCAGAAGTTTCCACGTAACACAATACAAAACGATCCAAAGTAATACTCGTATGTATTTTGTATGCATCAGAAAGTTCAAGTCCCTTGGTTTCTGTAATCGGCAAGGCAATGTTCGGATGGACCTAAATAAGTGTATTATGCCGCTAGGTCTTTCTCTCTCAGGTCAGTAGACAGCCCATTATGAGTACAACAAATTTTTCAGAGTTAGAACCCCCCACCCCCCCAACCACCCTAATTTCACCCCCACCCCAAAAAAAGTAGAAAATGATCAGGAACCCCTAAAACGCCTAAAAACGAAGTTTGAGCTGTTTTCATATTTTTAGTTTTTTTAATATTGCTGCGCCGCCACTGAGACGATTTCTAAAAATCAGACGCGTTTTCCATCCTCGCCAAAGTAGTAATAATGTGCTGAAATTTCATTATCATCAATTCAGTAATTTCAGCATTATAAAATACAGAACGATCGAAAGCAATACTCGTACGTATACATCGGAAAATTCTCTAAGTCCCTTGGTTCCTGTAATACACAAGGCAATGTTCGGATGGACCTAAAAAAGTGTATTATACCGCTAGGTCTTTCTCTCTCAGGTCAGTAAACAGCCTATTATGAGGACAACAAGTTTTTCAGCTTTACAACCCCCCACCCCCCAACCACCCCAATTTCACCCCCATCCAAAAAAAATTGAAAATGATCAGGAACCCCTAAAACACCCAAAAACGAAGTTTGAGGCATATTTGAAATTTTTCGTTTTTTGCTAATTACTCCGCCGCCCATGCACCGATTTTCAAAATTGTAGCAACATTACCTACTACGACCCTACACCATATCACTACCCAAATTTCATCAAAATCTATGCAGCGGTTACTGAGATTAGGAGGCTAGAAAAACGCCAACAGACAGACAGACAGACCGACAGACCGACAGACCGACAGACCGACAGACCGACAGACCGACAGACCGACAGACCGACAGACCGACAGACCGACAGACCGACAGACCGACAGACCGACAGACCGACAGACAGACCGACAGACAGACCGACAGACAGACAGACCGACAGACAGACAGACCGACAGACAGACAGACCGACAGACAGACAGACCGACAGACAGACAGACCGACGGAAATGAGTGACGTGGATTTTCGTGATGTAGGCATCATAAAACGCCCAAAAAGTGTATTATCTCAAAATCGAAAATTTTCGCGATCACAATACTCCCCTCACCTATCGGTGTGGGAAGTAAAAACAAAGAATTGTATATATACTGAATGACTAATAATGCATTTATACCCCAAAATATATTACATATATTTATCTAGGGAAATCTAGGGAATTTGAAGTCAAAAATCTAGGGAAATAAAAAAAATTCATCTGGCAACCCTGGTTCGCGGCGATAGAACACTGAGCTCAGCCCCCTGTTCTTTATTCTTACCTTCATTGAAACGGGACATCAGTCCTGCCGAATACTGATTATAGTTCAGCGAACGACAAGGGCCATTGAAACAAAATTAATTTTTATCAGATGAATTATCACGAACTGCTGTTGCAGTAATAATTTTTGTACATTGAATAGATTGTATGCTTTGCTTAAATGAAACATAGGGTAACTTTCGAAAACAAAAGGATGTTTTGATTGCACTATATGTCAATACTGGTATTAGAAGGATTATACATATCGTTAGAATGAATATAAAATTATTTTGAACTTATTGGCGTAACTGTGATTAATTCGAATATAAGGACTGAATTCTTCAATGACATGGATTTGAAACAACTGTAAATATATTTAAGGCGATGGAAAAACATCCAAATACTAACAATTAATTGGAAACGCAACAGTCTTTTTTTCTGTGTGAGGACTCTGGAATGTCAAAGCGCTATGGCTTCTGAATGAAGGCATAGAGACGCTAAACCTTCTGGTGGGGGTTCTCACTGGCCATTGCCGGCTGAATAGACATTTGTCACTCATGCGAGTGGTAGTGGACCCCATCTGTTCCAGATTCTGGGAGGAGAATGGGACAGCGTTACACTTCCTGGGGAGCGAGATGGTCAGACTGACTGAATTTCGTCAAGAGGTCTGGTAGTTTCAACAAGGAGCTTTCTAGGACTCAGACTTTATTGTACTCAGTAGGGTTGGCGAAAAAGGCTAAAGGTAGCCTACTTGCCTGGCTTCGCCTACCCATTACTACTACTACTACGGTGTTTTCGTTGATTTTTTGTGAGTTCTTACCATTATTTCACTCACTTACAAAGTTAACAACGCTATCCCGCTTTCAACAGGTTTCTTCATTACTCTAGCCCAGGATGACCGGATGATTTGTCTGTCTTTTGAAGTCAGGGTGGTTACCGGATCTGGATCGTCATCCCTTAGTTCAGCGCGTCGATATCCTAATATACTCCATAGGACACCCATAATAGAACTACCTGAAATCGAAACAAGAAAAAAAATGAGCTGGATGTCACCAGTAACCAATCTCGTCAAGCTGGACTTACAACGCTTTCCTATTTCTGGACGATTTAAAGTTGTTCTATCGCAACCTCTATAATGTTGCAACATCTCATATTGTAAGATCGAGAATGATTGAATGTAAATATTTTCTCAGCAAGAAGTACATTATATCTTTACCTAAAGTTTTGGGTACAACTTTTTTGGCTGTCTTCCACAGTAGTGGAGTTAGTGACAGATTCGGGACAAACTACTATACAGGGTGAGTCAAGCTCAACGCCTCGGACTCTTGTGACCAAACGATACCACTTTTCGAAAAATCGACTCTGCAAGTGTATGTCGGTCGAGTTGGACTACATTTTAAAAGTAATGACTTTTATACAGGGCGTCTAATAAAAGCGTGACATATCATAGTTATGTTTTTTAAATGGAATACCCTGTATATTATTGCATATTTAAATTCCTGGGTGCATTTTAGTGTGACTTTATGTATCACACATGGGACTTTAAGCGAACCGTTTATTTGCAAATCACAATTTTGGGTATAGGTAGATGTCAGAAAAAAATTGAATATCGCAAGCTATTATAAATCTTAGAGGGCTGTGACTTTGCCGCATTCCCATTTGAAAAAATCAACTTACCTTTGATTGAAGTTTCCTTAATTGATCTACCGATTTCTCCAAGTACAAATGTAATTCGAACACGACCGTCATAAGCTGACACATGTCATGATTAGTAACATGGCAAAGTCACAGCCCTATAAGATTTATAATAGCTGCGATATTCAATTTTTTTCTGACATCTACCTATATCCAAAATTGTGATTTGCACCTAAACGGTTCGCTTAACGTCCCATATGTGATACATAAAGTCACACTAAAATGCACCCATAAATCTAAATATGCAATAATATACAGTGTGTTCCATTTAAGAAAACATAACTTTGATATGTCGTGCTTTTATTAGACACCCTGTGTAAAAGTCATTAGTTTTAAAATGTACCCCAGCTCGACCTACATATACTTGCAAAGTCGATTTTCCGAAAGGTGGTATCGTTTGGTCACAAGAGTCCAAGGCGTTGAGCTTGACTCACCCTGTATACAGGGTGTCCCACGACGATTAAGGCAAAGCAATATACCGGAACTGGACAGTAGTAGCGAATTCTAATTTTGGGAGTGTAAATTAGAGCAAATGTTGTTGTCATTGTGTTACCCAATGATGTATTTGTTTTTGGTAACGTGACGTTCGATTCAAAGTTATTAATGGGACACGCTGTATATTTGTACCTTTATGTGTTCGTCCCGGTAAAACAATTCCAACAAACTAGCACACTTGGGGTCTAAAGTGATTAATTCAAGAGCTACAGGTAGGTACTTAAAGGATTGTACCACTACCACTGATTATAACATGTACCCCTACAGTTAAATTATTTTGCTAGTCTTTCATAATGGTAGTGGTACAGTCCTGAATATGCAATAATATACGGGATGTTCCATTTAAAAAAACATAACTTTGATACATTTCGTGTTTTTGGGACACCCTGTATAACATGAAAATATTTTTAAAATGTAGCTTTTATGGGTCACTATCCATCCCAAATTATTATTTTCTTGTTTATCAAATACTTTAGCCATAATGCTCCGTGTCGAATAACGTGAATAACCCTGTATAACGTTAGGCAATTGTATTTACTAGGTACTATCACTTAGTGTCATAGGTATACTCAAATGAGCATAAAACATTTATACACAACCACAACACTAGATATAGGCTATATATTGCTTGTCTTAATCGTCGTCGGACACCCTATATCTATAATCGCATGAGTTGAGATACAAAACAAGTTGTTGAAAAAATTAATTCCACGAGTTCGATATACGAATGTAAATATTAGATAACACGTTGAGTGCATCAACCCATACTGTTATTACCGATATTCTTGGTTTCAAGTGCTGTGTACATAAGATCGTACAACAATTCAATACTTTTAAAGATAAAGCTTTACTTATTTCAGTTCCCACACCTGCTTCGGAGTGACATGACCTTCCTTCTAGCAAACCACACATCCTACATATTGATGTGTCACCCAACTACATAATGTGGAGGTGTTTCCCCAAAGCTGAAAGTCTATGGGGTTCTACAAACGCTGCGAGAGGATAAGTGTCGGTTCACGTTAGATTTGAAACGCTGCAGGTTGTAGCCGTCGATAAACAAATTCCCGGCAGCTCATTGCACAGCGTCGAAATTCTCCAAAAGAAGGAATGTTGGAGGAGATTGGTTCAGAGCCTCTCTAGTGTTCCTCGTTCGGACGGCCTTCATTGTTATTCTCTAGGAGGGCTTAGTTGCAGGCGAACCCCTGAAACATAACCATTTCCCAAAATATCTTGGAGTAACGTTAGATCGCACCCTCTGCTATGAGAAACATCTCGCAAACATTGCAGGAAAACTGAGAACACGCAACAACATTATCCAAAAGCTGTGTAGAGCGACGTACGAACCAGTGCGCTAGCTCTTGTCTATTCATGTGCTGAGTACTGTGCGCCTGTCTGGATTAACAGCCATTATACCAGACTAATTTACGTCCAACTAAATCACACTATGGGACTTATTACAGGCGCAGTAAAGACAACGCCAACTCAATGGCTGCCTGTACTCTCTGGAATAGCCCCACCGCAGCTGCGAAGGACTGACGCCCTTCTAAGGGAGTATAACAAGATTACGGCCAACAACAAACTGCCCATCCACCGAGCAATACCCCCGTTGCAGATAAACAGACTTAAATCCCGACAACCACCAATAAGGGAGGCAGAAGGGCTTAAAACCAATAACTTCGACTCCTTAAACCAATGGCGCTCCCAGTGGGAAGGTTTTGCAGAACACCACTCACGATGCGCATTTATGTGGGCAGCCTTACTTCCAGGATCAGAACTACCCCGGAAAGAGTGGGTAAAACTTAATAGAGCCCGAACAGGCCACGGCAGATGTGCCGACTCCCTCTACAAGTGGGGCTATGTGCAATCTCCCTTATGTGACTATGGGGCGCCCCGCCAAACTATAGACCATATTATGAGCGAATGTGAACTGCGTGCGTTTCAGGGATCGCGAGAAGAGGTCTTCACAGCCACACCGTTGGCGCTGAAGTGGTTGAAAGAACTGGATATCAACCTGTAAATACCAAAGACTATGTATCTTAGTTTGTAGCTGTATCAATTTTATTTTAGTATAGGTTATAATATATTTTTTTAATCTATATATACTATTTTTTTTTTGGAGCCATACGATAAATAAAATAAAGGGCTTAGTCGAACAGCTTCCGTGATAGAATTTGTAAAACAGGTACAGATTAGCCACCCTTCTTCGATGTTCCAGGATGTGGAGGTCCTTTGTGAGGTTAGGCGTATCGATTAGTCTAAGTGCTCTCTTCTTGGTAGTGTCCAGAAGCTTTAGAGAGTGCTTCAGCAATTCTTTATGTTCAAAACAGTCAAATGCTTTTGATTAATCTATAAAGCATGAGTATACATCACTTCGTTGGTCTCTGCATTTTTGTAACAAGCTCTCCGTTGAATCCAGTCCCTCTCGGAAAACCATTTGTTCTTGATCATATTTCTTACGTATTCGATTATGCAGAACTAATATTTGTAGCATGAAGTACCAGTGTCGTGAACTTTTGCAAATTTCGCTTATCAGATTTTAACAAGGCCTCTAAAAGCCTCGTGCAGGCTGTTTCCATAATTTGGGAAAAACGAAGCAATAAAAGAGCTATTGCCAAATACCGTTGAATGCAGTCATAAAAGTTATTTATGTATCAAGAGCATAAAACAGGCGACTATGGACCACAACATGCACATAAGAGTGCTATTATTAACTCATATGAACCATGAATGCTGTGTCCTCACGAAATACATAGAATATTTAATGCAAGATTATAGGTCATTATACAAGCTTCATAAGCTTTTTATATTCCGGTGGTATTTACAAATATGTTATACTCTATATTCTACTGCCAATTTCGCATAATCTCAGGGACGGATACAGAGAGAAATTGTTTTTTCTACTAAAAATAATTAAAATATTAGTTCTTAAAATGCGAACTTAATTTCAAGTATTCCTTTTTACTTCCCACACCGATAGGTGAGGGTAGTATTGTGATCGCGAAAATTTTTGATTTTGAAATAATACGCCTTTTGAACGTGTTATGATATCTACATAACGAAAATCGTCACTCATTCCCGTCGGTCTGTCTGTCGGTCGGTCTGTCTGTCTGTCTGTCTGTCGGTCTGTCTGTCGGTCTGTCTGTCGGTCTGTCCGTCTGTCTGTCTGTCTGTCGCGTTTTTCTACCCTCGTAATCTCAGTAACCGCTACATGGATTGTGATGAAATTTGGGCAGCGTTATGCTGTGGGGTCGTGGTAGGTAATGTTCTGATAATTTTGGAAATCGTTGTACGGGGGGTGGAGTAATTAGCAGAAAACTAAAAATTTCAAATATTCCTCAAACTTCGTTTTTAGGCGTTTTAGGGGTTCCTGATCATTTTCTACTTTTGGGTGGGGGTGAAATTGGGGTGGTTAGGGGGTGGGGGGTCCAAAACTCAAAAATCTGTTGTATTCAAAATAGGCTGTCCATTGACCTGTGAAAGAAAGACCTAGCGGCATAATACCCTTTTTTAGGTCCATCCGAACATTGCCTTGCCTATTATAGAAACCAAGGGAGTCACTGTGGAGATCGTCTATCTCTGTTGGACCAGGCTGCATAATATAAACTTTGATCTTAAATGTCTCCATAAAATAAATGAATAATACTCACCATATTTTTAATACACTTCCATAATAGTGAATCAATCTCAAATCCAACTACACAGTTGTATTTGTTAATGAATTCCCTTCAAAATGATGTATCACAAATGAGGAGCTTTCACGCAAAAGTTGTTCAGGAAACGCAATTTTTGAATAATACCTTTAATAATTACTTATTTGAATCAGTTTTTGCATGATAAATAGTAGCTTAATTTGTTCATATTTTGAGTATAAATCCATATTTTTTAAGAAAGGAGGTTTCATTTTAAAACACATTTTGTTTTGGACTTGTGCACTTTTGAAATTTTGTTTGTTTGTTTGTTTGTTTGTTTGTTTGTATTTGTTGAGTTTTGCATGGATTGCATCTTGGACTTGTTCAGTTTTGAATGGAAAGCTTTAAAATTTTGATTTTAGGAGGAAGACATAATAAAAATACTTTGTATAAACTATTAAGTATTATTTTATAATTTGTATTTAACAGTAAAAACTAAAAAATCTAGATATGAACTGCCGGCGTCTCTTCTATCAAGCCATCGCAAACATAGTCCTTATCATTGTTTTGGTGCAAAAGGCTATGGTCTGTAGCTATAGATTCACCAACGCAATGTTCTTCGATGAGTTGTTTAAAACAATAATTGTAAATAATTGTTTAAAATATTTTTTTGCTGCGAACTGGTTTATTTTGGGCAAAAAATTCAAGAGACATTTTGTGTTTAGAATGAAACAGGCTATCGGAAATAAATGTTTAAATGGTAAACAAATAATAAGACAAACAGTTGCAATCGAAATAAATTTTAGGGGTCGCGTTTTCCACCCCTTACAACCATGGCATAAACCAAGTAAATTGATAGCTAAGTGTTTTTTTGGTAGTAGAAAATGCCAGGTTAATTACAACATTGTAACTTTTTTAATGCTTGTGGTAAAAATTGTTAATCAAATTTTATGTACCCCCTTTAAGGCTCTGTATCTTAGGATACAAGGATGCTCCAATGAAGTTTCTTTATATGAAAGATCCTATCTTTTTTTTGATGAGGAATCATCCCCTTAAATGTTTTATACTTATTTGGTTACACCTTGTATTTTATTCCTATAGTGGTTTATTTCCAGTGCAGTGACCTTGAAACATTCATATTTTTTCCTCTACGTCTACAGTTCTTTGGGTTCAAATTGACATCAGGAATTTTGTACCTATAGAAGGTTAACAAATATTTATCACTCTGACAAACAGAAACAGAAGAAACTGAAATAAACCTTTCACGACATTTCAACATTTTGTGTATTTCTCCTGCCTTTTGTGAGATCCCCTCTTGCCCTCCCGAACTGATATATCATGTGAATCCATCCTAGAGTTTTTGCAGTAATAAACAAAGCCAACAAACAAATCTAAACAACTATAGTAACGTTTTTCGGTTTTGTATGAGATCGGGGTTATGCCGCTGTTGACGGTTACCAAGACTACTCAACCAGTAAAGTGCTTTAAATTCCAGGATTCCTAAAATCGCATCGCCATTCCAGTTAACTCATATCATACTTAGATGTCTGACTGCTCAGAACTTATACTTGCCTTGCATAAAAGTCGCCACGCAGCTACAAATTAAATTTATTACTCCACATAGACAGGCGTGGGTAGACTTGTTGAGTTTTGCATGAATTCCTAGATATAACCCAATGATACTATTAGGGGATTGTTGGGTTTTGTTCGATTTTCGATGAAAAAACTCCTGTAGTAGGACTTGTTGCATTTTGTATGAATGCTTAATATTTCCATGCTATTATATGATGGATTTGTGTAATATCGGACGGAATAGATAGCCAATCCGGCAGATATCATCTTAAACTACATAAATTCGTATATAACTCAATTTGGTATGAAGTTGGACTTGTTCACTTTTGCGTGGAAGCTCCTCAAATATGGTGGTCTCACTTAAGATTTTGAAGTAGAGGTTGCTGGGGGTGAGAGGGTTGATGACGGCACACTAATGACACAGTATATCCAATTATACAGTAGCGCGACTCTCCAGAATTTTGGTGGTTCGCGCATAGCATCCCGCGCATCGTTCGCAGGATGTTTAGCACGGCGGTCGCTTGAGTCGTGTCCAGTCTATGAGAGCGAAGGTAGTATCTTTGACAGAACCGGATTAAGGAATTTGGTGATACGGTGATATGGATATCGGGACGCGTGAAGTCAAATGTTGCGCCGCTGTAGGCTGTATTAACAATTCCAAAAACTGTGACTATAGTTTTTTAAGCTTCCTCAAGATGCTGCCAGGTATGCGATTCCTCCAATGTTTAATATGCCCCTTTATTACCTAATGATATTAAAGTGTGATAGCATAGCTCCATTTGTCTCTAACAAAGTCTGTGGGGTATTAGGGTAACTGTGTGTTTTTTTTTTCAGTTTTTAGAGGAGTTAGACGTTACGAAAAGTCGTTCTTTAATTATGAGCCAAGAAGTAATAATAATAGATTCTCACCGTTTTCTGCATTCCAACATTATGAAATTTTAAGCAGGAAGTGAAGTCCATTTTAAGGGATGCTCAAATAGAAAGTTCACAATACAAAGAATCAACATGTTAGTTTCAAAAATATACCATTTTCCCCTATAAACGTGGATTCTCTTCTTCAATATGCCTATTCTTATGTGATATATAAATACAGAAGGAAATGTAGTCTTGGTAAACTAGATAAAAACAGTTTTGCAATTTTTTTATGAATAACGACCAGTTTTAGTTACTTTATCGTTGTTATAAACATATTGATCATTATTTTTTGTGTACACCTAACAAGTCTTCATAGGTTTTGCTGTTTACCACGTTTTCGTACCTTAAACGTTTTTCTATGATGATTGATGAAGATAAATTTAAAGGTTGTGGGATAACTGGACATAAATGTTATTTTGGACGCTACGTCGTTACATATACCCATATTTGAATCATATAGGATATCATAAAGTTTTTAAATTTATTTAAATGTCTAAGGTTAAGTAAGATAAGATAAAATAAAGTTAAATAAATCTCGCATTTTTGTAATTTACTTACAAACAATAAAGCCACTTATTTTCTCGGAGTTAACAATTTTCTTTCATACACCGACTATTTCTTGATTTGTTTCTAAAAAAAAATGTTTACATACCATGTATATGCAAAGAATCCATGATGAATTAGAAGAATCAGTACAAAACATTTCCACGTACAATAAATGCGAATGCATGGATATAACTTACAGATTGTAATTCAGAATTCCAAAGACAACTGCTAACCTCGATGAAGAATATCACATTACCACACTGCTCTCAAAATTTACTCCATTTACGAGACATATCGCGTCCACTAAACTTATTGTAACACAATAATTACGCTTCTTCACTCGATTATTGCTAAGCCGACCCTGTGTTCAAAACGTAAACGGCAATACTCGCGGCTCGTGCTGAGGAGCCGACGTGGGGTTATGAGAGGCCAGTTTTTCGGAGACAAATTGTCTGCATGATTTCTAGGGAGTTGCGCTACTGTATAATTGGATATACCGTGCTAATGACGTACTCGGTGGAAGAGTTCCTCTCGAAATAAAAATAGACGTTTTGCGGCGATTTTTATTTTTTTATCACTTCAGAAATAAGGTGGGTGGCAAACTTACTGGGACATACTGTATTGTTAATCGGAAAATGAATAAATAAATATGATTCTTCCGTGACTTGCTTTACATACGAATGCGTGCTTACCTTTACAACACATATGGAATACCTTCCTAGTATTAACTATATTTTATGTTCGTTAGGAATACCAAGTTGGCTTTTCTACGTCAACTGTTTCTGTTATGACGATATACAGACCATTGATGGGACTATGCAACGCAAGCAAAGTACGCTTGCAGTCATAAGCTGCCGTATTTGTAGGTGCTCTGTTCGTGAGGGAAATTTTAATGGAATCGTAGGATCACTTTTACTAATGAGGTCGGGTGCACGCGATCATATTCCGAATCGTGTGGAAGCTATTTATCCTTCGAGTAGGTATCTAATTAAGCTGTACAGCTCGATGTTGTAAAGGAGTCCGTCTGTCATAAACTACGTGATCGTAATTTAGATCTCGCATAATATTAGTATGTTGTATGCACGAACCGTAAACATCCAGAGACAGGTCTAACCTAGAACTTGTCTTGTCGTGATAGACGCAAACAGATACCTTAGCACAAAGTATTCCAGATGAATAATCACCACTTTTATTTAAACTTGCGACGATCGTTTCGACACACAGTGTCTTTTTCAAACAATGACTCTAAACTTACAATACTAGGCTCTTTATATAAAATATACATGCTTAATGGTATAACTATTATGGCTAATGCTTTGTTCTCCGAAAACCATGGGACAGATTTAGTAGGGGTGAATTATTTAAATCCGTTTGGTCGTTAAGTAGGTTACCTGAACATTTGAGCTTGTTGATTTCTAATGCTTCTAAAAAATTTAATTTGCGTCCTTTTTGTTCTACGTGTAATATTTGAAAATCTTCGTTAAAATGATGGTTTTCGGAGATCAAATGATTGGCGTAATTTGAATTACAAAGGTCGTTAACAAATGATTTCTTGTGTTCATTGATGCGGTTCTTAAAAGCTCTCCCACTTTGTCCAATATATACTTTAGGACAATCCACACATTCTAATTTGTAAACACCAGACTTTTCGTTTTTATTTGATTTCGTTTTGTTGTTTTAATTAAGTTGCCTAGTGTCTCTTTGCATCTGAATGATATATTGCGGTCCAATTTCTTGAGTTTAAGAGCGATGTTTTCCGATAGCTGTCCTGTGTATGTAATTGAGTTATATGCTTTATTAGATAGATTGTCGGTGATCTTAGGGTAAACTAAATTAACTGCTTTTTTGAATTGCTTCTTGCTTACTATAGAATCAATTAGAAAAGGGTTATAACCGTTGTTGGAGGCAATTTGTTTTATTATATTTAGTTCTTTATTATAATTTTCGTCATTCATGGGCACGTTAATTAGTCTATTGACATAACTGTGATATGCTGCAATTTTATGTGAGTATGGGTGGTTGGAACTGCTGTGTATTGTGGTATCTGTGTGTGAGGGTTTATGATAAATTGAATATGTATGTTTGTTTTGTTGTAATTTAATTGTTAAATCTAAGAAGTTAATGGCATGATCTATTTCTTTTTCAAGTGTAAATTTGATTGCAGGATGTAAGATACCTTAGCAGTTCTAAAACTGAGAAAAACTGCGAAAAGACCAAAAACTAACCAGTTTATAGCACTGCTTTCATTTTTTTCATGGTCGGCCTCCCGCAAAGGCTGAAAGCCTATGGCGGTGAAGAAGCGCTGCACGCGCTACACTTTATATTTGAAACGCTGCAGGTTGTAGCCGTCGGAAAATACATTCCCCGTCAGCTCATTCCACAGCGTCGAAGTTCTCCAAAAAAAGGAATACTGGAGGACACTGGTTCTGGGAGTGGGGACCTCGACCTCGTAAGGATGAGCTCGCAGAGCCTCTCTAGTGTTCCTCGTTCGGACGACCTTTGGTATTATTATCCGGGAGAGCTCACTTGAACATCTTCCATGATAGAACCTCTAAAACAGGGACTGGTCAGCCACTCTTCTTCGATGTTCCAGGCTGTGGAGGTCCTTTGTGAAGTTAGTTGTATACAGTGATCTAATTGCTCTCCTCTGGATAGTGTCCATAAGCTTCAGCTCTGTAAAGCATCTCTTGCTTCAAAGCGCATGCCCACATGTGGAAGCAATACTCCAACGATGGTCGGATCTGTGCCTTGCAGAGCAGCAGTAATAATATGACGTCATTCTAAATCCAATATGGTGTTTTTTTATAACTGAGCAGAACGCGTAGGCAGAGCCTAAATACCAGAGTATCGCGGCTGCTGTGAAAGGGTTATGTTAGGGGAACTTTGTTAATGCAGGATTTGAATGGGCCAATACCCGCAGGCCCAATAAATACATCTCCTGGCAGTCCATTCCAAACCTTGGACACCCTGGGAATAAATGTGCAGTTTTACCGCTCGGTTCTTGATGTGTATGAAGAACTACTACTACTAGGATGAGACGCCGCGGTCGCGCGGGTGCATCTGATAGGAGCGGTGAGCGGCGGAACGATAGAGGATAAATCAGAGGAGCAGATTCCGTTTGAATATCGGTAGAAGAGCGAGAGGTCACCAACAACACGCCGGTGAGAAAGTGGCTGGAGGTGGCGCGTTAAAGCCGGGTCGCCAATTAGTCGAATTGCCCTTCTCTGGACGGCATCTAGTATAGATAGGGTAGTAGGGGCAGCAGCTCCCCATACAAGAGAGCAATTCCCCAGGCCAGGTCTTATCTGGGCTTTATATACAGGGTGGGCCAATAGTGCGTGGACGGAGGATTGTGGGCTTACTAAAAAATATTTCAAAAATCTGTCAATTGATCATGGTAGGGACCCTTAAGGGCTATAATATAAAAATATTTTCACTCAAATTTTGACGTTCATACAGGGTGATTCATATCAAACTTACATTTTTTTTAATGGAACCCCCTATATATTATTACATATTTGGATTCCTTGGTTAATTCTAGTGTGACTTTATGTATCACACATGGAACTTAAGACGAACCGTTTAGGCGCGAATCACCATTTTTGGTATAAGTAGCTATCAGAAAAAAATTGAATATCGCAGCGATTATAAAACTTAAAAGGCCGTGACTTTGCGGTACGACTAAGCATGGAATGCGTCACCTTAGGTCAGAGGGCTAAATTGGAATTCTTTTTGCACTTGGAGAAATCAGTAGATTAATTAAGGAAACTTCAATCACGGATAACTTGATTTTTTCAAATGAGAATACCTATTTTGGTTTAAAGGATCAAATGTAAAATTTGATTGCCTTTCTAACGATATAGCATTCTCGATATCAGTCTTTTTTGGTTTTCATTTTATTTCAAGTTTTCTGTCAAATCGGTATTTTTCAATTTTCCTGCGTGCAAGCAGCCTAGCAGGCCATGAAAAATAAACAAAAGCTCGTTAGTATAGAAGAAACCAACTAACTTAGTAGAAAAATCCAAACTAACTAGAGCAACGAGGCAAGATTATGAAAATTCCTCACAATGAATTAGCTCTAACCGGATACAACAGCCGCAAGATATCTAATGTCAATCAGTAGCTGGGCTATGACAGAAGTGTTTGTTTTCCACAGCATACTAGCTATTGATGTCTACAAGAGCTTGACAACCTTCCAAAATGATTAAAAATTTTGAAACAAAAGGAAAACTACCAGCGATTTTTGCTTACAGTCTAACATCTTTAGAATGAAATTTCACATTTAATGGGATAAAAAAATTAGTCATTTCCATTTAGTTAAGTCAAAAGTGAGGATATCTCCAACTGGAGCATTCTGAACATCTATTGAAATAATGCTAGAATTTTTTAATTACGCTATGTTGTAATTGTGTTTTTTTCATGTAGTTTTCTGCGAACTAAATTATATTTTACAATTCAAACAGACTGCAAATCAAGTTTCACT
The DNA here is from genome assembly GCA_951848785.1 of Callosobruchus maculatus. Taxonomy (NCBI): domain Eukaryota; kingdom Metazoa; phylum Arthropoda; class Insecta; order Coleoptera; family Chrysomelidae; genus Callosobruchus; species Callosobruchus maculatus. Next base: position 4,956,944 of record CATOUR010000131.1, read on the forward strand.
TTCCGCGATTTTGCTAATAAGTAGAAGTACCTACTGAAGAATTTGAAGGGTTCCAGTCAGAGGTATCATTACTTTTGACTTACGGAAATGGCTACTTTTTTATAGCATTAAATGTGAAAATTTATTCAAAAGACATAGATATTCTACTGCCACCCTGTATAGCATGTGGAGGTGACATGGTGAAAAATACTTTCTGGCTCTAAATAGGTACCCAAGCTTTTTACCAACAACTGTTGCCATTGACGCAACGTGTTCGTGCCAGATCAGAATGTTGACTCCTAACAGCTTGAATGAGTGACCCCTTGGCAGAGCCCGGTTATTCATTAGAACCTGGTGTTGACTTGGACACTTCTTATTTGAATGCGTACAATACTGGGACTTGGAAGTATTCAATTTTACCATATTCTTGAACCCCCAAGCGGTAATGATATCGAAATCCTTTGAAAGTGAAGCTGTCACTGCCAGTCTTCTGCGTTCAGCTCGACCACAGAGATAGCTCATGATGCCTGCATGCAGCGTACTGTCATCCGCAAAACTGTTAATTGGGTTTGAGGATGAGGATAAAGATGCAAGTTGATTACTCATAAAAAATTTCAAGGAATAAAACTTTTATTTAAACGCTCTAAAAATAAAAAAAAATTCCTTTGAAATGTTAACTATCAATTTATAAACTCATTATACACAATTTATATGATCATAAAAGCTTGCCGTGAGGTTTGCGTAACTAGCTAAAGTATTTATTGAAACTGAAATTTAAAGTACTAAACTTAGCAGATTAAGTTATTCAATTAAATAGGCACTAGTTTATTTACACAAGTAAATCGCGCGACAAGCTTCTATGAACATATAAATTGTGTATAATGAGGCTATAAGTTAATAGTTAAGATTTTAAAGGAAACTTTCATTTTCTTCTTTTTAGAGGATTTAAATAAAATATTTTTTTTAAGGTTTTTTGTTTTGAATTGATTTCTATATACTCTCCAGCTCTGTGGTCTACTTTAGATAACATTACCTACTTATCAGTATTGTTACACCGGCATTGTACTGAACAGCGTAATGTGTTGTCCCACAAATATAGTCATATTGAATTAGCACTTAATTACTAAGGTATCAAGGGAGACTTGCCTGAAACCTGTGCGTCTTCTTATCAAATCCTAGCTCGAAGTTGAGCGTTGCACTAAGCGAAAACTTGCACTAGCGGTATTTGTACACACCCATTTGAAACACCGACTGCGATTGCCAGTGCGCATCGGATCTCGTATCGTCGAATTCACGGTATTATTATAGTGTAGAGTGTTGCGCAACCAAGACGAACGCTTGATTGTAGCTTAATTAAGTTCGTAAGAGGTCAATTGGATGATGGTGTCGACCAGCACTTAGATTGGCGTCTAGCTGTTTGATTAACAGAGATTTTGTTTGCAAATAAAGAACTATTTATATATCGTATTCGTAATACGATTTTACTTCCCACACTGCTAGGTCTGCCTATCCGTCTGTCCGTCGAATCTGTTGACATTTTTCTAGCCTCGTAATCTCAGTAACCGCTGCATGGATTGTGATGAAATTTGGGCAGCGATATGATGTCCCAGACAGCACAATTTATTCTAGGAATATTCTAAGAATCACCATTTTGGAACATTGTATCATTCCATGAAAAGTCCATGAATATATAGACTATATGACGAACATTCCAAGAATGTGAAAATGGGAATCCAAAAAATGTGCATAGGTTATTCCCTCAGAATATTCTACGATTATTATTAAGATGTATGGAATATTGTAGGAAGATTCCTGGTATATCTTTGAAGAAACATACGTAGGTTATTCCCTCAGAATATTCTACGATGGTTATTAAGATGTATCAAATATTGTAGGAAGATTCCTGGTATATCTTTGAAGAACATATGTTGAAAGAAACTAATACCTTTTATCAAATTTATTTAATTTATTTGTAAGTCTTGTTGTCTGCCTAGGTACTTAACGCGAGTAGTATACATATATAACCTAGTATCCAACTTTTATACAGTGTTTTGGGCAGCATTGATTTAGGCACACACTAATTATTATAGGGATTGATGAAAAAAATATATATAAAACAGAACACGTAACCTGTATTTATAATTGCATAAGTTTAATGTACACATTAAAAATACACATTTCATTGCACGGAATCGTCCTCCTGTATTATCCTGCAAAATAAAAAAAACCCGTTTTATTTTAAAGCATACGATGTACATTCAAATACACTTCATTAACTACAATGCTAGATATTTGCCGAAATGTTGTCGTTGTATTTTAATCAAATTTAGTAGAATAAAAACCGGAAATTCGTAGTCACAAATATATCAAATGTGTTGCTAGTGGTTATTATATATTAATTAGGGTACCTACGACAAGTAAGACTAGAACATAGAGATTAGATTCTGAACAAAAGAGTTGCTACCACATGTTGCTACAAAGTCGATAATTTACAGAGACAAAATAGATACACTCACCCTAGTCGCTCCTAGATGAAGTTGTAAACTAAATAACAAGTCAAAATTATGTTCCAGATATAACTATCCAATTATCACAGGAGAAAAATGCACAAGCACAAGCAGGCACCACCGACCACCGCCACCGTGACGAATGAAGCTAACCTCAAAGTTCTCAAGCCTAACCTAACCTGTAACGGTGCCACGCCTATACATTAAGAATCATACCAAAAACCATATTCATAGATTATTCTTTAGATAATATTAATTTATGAATATTATCAGAATATTTTGATCGACACGTTCATGGAGTAATCATGACGTAATATTCCTCGTACATCCTCATGAGAATGAAACCAATAAAGACATCCATAGAACATTCTGTTAATGTTCTGAATATTCTCAATCTATTTTGGATGAAATAAGAATGTTCCAGGAATATATTGTGCTGTCTGGGGTGAGGTCGTAGTAGGTAATGTTGCTATAATTTTGGAAATCAGTGCATGGGCATGGGCAGTTTTCTATTATTGCTGCGCCGTCACTGACACGATTTTTCAAAAACAGACGCGTTATCCATTCTCGCCGCGGCAGTAAATTCTGTGTCAAAATTGCATTAAAATCATTTCATTGATTTTCGTGTTACGCGAACGAACGAAACAAAGCAAAACTCGTATGTATATGTTAGGCTCAATACCCGAATTCGGACAATGCCCGAAAAAACACGCAGAACTAGTTTTGAGCAAGGAATATTTCCCAAACCCGAAATATGAATTTTATACGGCTATTGAGCACTACCAAATAGGCAGAACTAGTTTTGCGCATCTTGAAATACACAGAAATAGTTTTGCGCAACTTAAAATGCACAGGACTAGTTCTGTATATTTTCTGAATGACCAGCACAGATTCTACTTCTTCCATTTAATCAGCGCCAGCGACGGACTCAAATAAGTTAATATAAAGTTGGAGAAGTTAAATGTATTTTAATGAATACCAACAAATAATGAATCGCCAACTGAGGCTGCTTTCAATTTTTTGTTTGATTGTATGAGCATCAAATTGGCTTGTGTTTCCAAACTCCTTTTTGCGTTTTCACGATTCGTACTTATATTGCAGGAACGTTGGCAAAGAAACCTAACCTAACCTAAACGATAGGTTTTTGCTGGTTTTTAACACACAATGCATAACGAATGTTCACTTTGGTTGTCATTCCATACCACAGAACTAGTTCTGTGCATTTCAAGTCGCGCAAAACTAGTTCTGTGCATTTCAAGATGCGCAAAACTAGTTCTGCTTATTTGGTAATGCTCAATAGCCGTATAAAACTAATATTTCGGGTTTGGGAAATATACCATGCATCATTGCCCGAATTTGGCTATTGAGTGTAACATATACATCACAAAACTGGTTTCTGTAATAGGCAAGCCAATATTCAAATTGACTTAAAAAAATGTAATATGCCCCTAGGTATTTCTTCCACAGGTCAATGGACAAACTATTATGAACACAACAAATTTTTCTGTTGTACAACCCCCCAACAGCCCCAATTTCACTCCCAACAAAAAAAATAGTAGAAAATTATCAGGAACCCTTTAACGTCTAAAAACAAAGTTTGAGCTATTTTTATATTTTTAGTTCTTTTATTATTGCTGCACCGCCACTGACACGATTTTTCCAAAACGTACGCATTCTCCAACCTCGCCGCGGTAATAATACTGTGTGAAAATTTCATTAAAATCAATTCAATAATTTTGCGTTACGCAATACAGAACGATCTAAAACAATACTCGTATGTATACATCACAAATTCTAAGTCCCTTGGTTTCTATAATAAGCAAGGCAGTGTTCGGATGGGCCTAAAATAGTATATTGTATTGAAGTGAGGAGTTTGCAGTATTGATAATAGGCTGTCCATTGACCTGTAAAGGAAGGATCATGCGGCATATGACAATTTTAGGGGGGGGAGGCTGGCGACTATTTGGTTGCAATGGGATCTCGACTAAAGCTTCATGCTGTGGGAAAATAATAAACTGGTATCACCGTAATGTGTGAGAAGTACTGAGTCAATCAACTTGACTTGATTTTTTTCTAGGTGTTCGAATTTCACTTGCGATTAGCATATAAATAAAATAAGAATTTGTTTGACGACTAATACTTTTGCAAAACATGGATCAAAAGTAAAAGAGTTATTGGGGTACTGACCGACATATCATATCATGCTTTCGAAAACAAAGATTGATTGAAGCACCAATTTTTTTTTCGAAAGCATGGTAGGGTTAGGTAGGTTATTCAGTACCCTGTAAAGGCCCGCTTAGTTTGCCTTTTTATCTGTATTTGTTACGAAAGTATTAAGCCTCAAACAAAACCTTATTTTGTTTGAGGCTTTGTAAAAAAAAATAAAAAAAAATAAAAAAAATTTGTTTACTTTATGCTTATGACTTCACGCCTTTAAAATGAATAAATTATTTGTGGTAAGTTTTAAGGATTAAGAAAAGCATGACAGTAGGCTTTCAAAAATACCACCCAATTTGGGGCAGCCATATTAGTTGGCAACAAGCAGAAGACAGTTCTGCCGGTGCGCCATCTAGCACCCGAAGGTAACGGCAACCAAAGAGAAACGCTACTAGCAGCAGTAAACTCTTTGGTGGAACGACAAGGCTCGTTCGCTTTTGCCACTAGAGGCACGGATTTTGTACGCCTGCAGCATATTAAAGCCGATATACGAGGGTTGCTCTATACCTCCGTCAATCCACCAGTACGCAGACAGCTGTTTCACGCTTATTTGCGATCATCAGTGCGCCATAGGTCGATTGACGGAAATAGAGAGCATCAGGATTTCATGTTAACAAAACATGTGAAAGATGTGTAGGCAACAAGCAGAAAGTTCTGCCGGTGCGCCATCTAGCACCCGAAGGTAACGGCAACCAAAGAGAAACGCTACTAGCAGCAGTAAACTCTTTGGTGGAACGACAAGGCTCGTTCGCTTTTGCCACTAGAGGCACGGATTTTGTATGCCTGCAGCGTATTAAAGCCGATATACGAGGGTTGCTCTATACCTGGTGCTAGATGGCGCACCGGCAGAACTTTCTGCTTGTTGCCTACACATCTTTCACATGTTTTGTTAACATGAAATCCTGATGCTCTCTATTTCCGTCAATCGACCTATGGCGCACTGATGATCGCAAATAAGCGTGAAACAGCTGTCTGCGTACTGGTGGATTGACGGAGGTATAGAGCAACCCTCGTAACCACATTTGTTTTGCACCAAGGATAATTTGATCTTCCACACTCTATTATACTGTGAAATTGTTGATTATTGTTTTTATTACCACATTTGTTTAATGTGCCGTTCTTTAAAATATGCAACACGTGTTCCGCGGACCATGACAGCATCTTTAAGGGGAAAACGTCTACCTGGTTTATAAAGTGACTCATGGGCAGAGGCATTCCTGTTTTCATGATTGATTTTACAGGACGAGTACATCTTAAGATCTCAAGGGAGAATACTGAAAATCGATAAAACTATATTATTAATTTTGTGTGTGACGAGAGGTATAGAGCATGGCGTGTTCAAAGCCATCATTTTTTGACACTTCAGACTCAAACATTGCCAACTAACCTGAAAATTCTTCCAATGCAACCCATGTTACAAACACTGCTCTGCACTGTCCCATCTCGAAAAACTGTTAAACTACACTCGAATATAGCATAGCAAGTCCGTAAAGCTTCACTACAGTTACCAACAAATAGCGAATTCGATTTTACTGACGAAGCATAAAAGACGCACAAACAAAACAAACGTTTGACAGTCGGAGGTTACCGTAAACAAATCGCAGGAAAATTACTTAGGCGTTGCCAACTCCTCAAAATTTATGTAAGACAGAATTTGCGTTAATGATGAAGAAACATGCAGTAACGCAGTAGAGGTCAACATATCTATTGATTTTGCTGTAGTCATTTCTGAACCATCAAAATACCGTCTTTTTTAACCTAGAATGGAATATTTCTGGATACTATACAATTAAGACGATAGTAAACAATTATGATTGCCGTATCTGGTGGTCGATCTGACAACGTAAGAAAAGATGTTGGCCTATTAGAATTAGTTGTTTACTACCTCTATGTTCAGTTGTTACTCAGAGGACCTACCTTACTGAATTCGAATGTATTATCTACTTCTCAAGCCAAAGACGAAGACAGTCAATACTAGAGTACGCTTACAGAAAATTTACTTCCAGCACCGATAGGTGAGGGGGTATTGTGATCGCGAGAATTTTCGATTTAGAGATAACACGCTTTTTGGGCGTTTTATGTTACCTACATAATATAAATCCACGTCACTCATTTCCGTCGGTCTGTCTGTCGGTCTGTTGGCATTTTTCTAACCTCGTAATCTCAGCAACCGCTGCATGGCTTTTGATGAAATTTGGCAACATTATGGTGTGGGGTCGTAGTAGGTAATGCTGTTATTATTTTAAAAATCGGTGTATGGACGGCGGAGTAATTAGCAAAAAATGAAAAAACTAAAATTCCTCAAACTTCGCTTTTAGCCCACATAACACTATATGGATATGTACATCCATAGAATGTACATTAGATATTCCAGTTTGAACATGTTTATTTTGAATATTCATAGGACGTTAAATGTACATATGAAAAATGATATATACTAGTGTAATATACCATGTATGTTCACGTAGGTATATCCATATGTGAATATACATAAGATGTTGGTCTATGTATCATATATACATCTAGTAGTTTACGCCTGCGCGAAGTACAACTAGTGCCGCGCATTGCTGATTTCTAGTCATTCCATCGTACGACTCGTTCGCGTCCTTCGCGTGTGTGCTGGTGCTGGTTGTGCCTGATTACCTGATCGAGTGAAATATTGTGCAATGTTGATTATCTTCTTACTACTGATAACACTCACATCCAGCGTTTGACGGTAAGTCATAAGCGGAACAAACCACCTACAAAATTTTATAACCTTGATTTCTTCGTGATTTTAGACATGCCATTCAACAGAAAAGAGATGACAATCACAGTAATCGATTTTGCCAAGCATTATTATTGTAATTAGAAATTGAATTAATAACAATACATAACGAAAGCATAAAGTTTGTTTATCTTACTGCCTCTACATTGAACTTTCATACACTATGCATGTGCATTAAAAGTACATGAATGTACATTTAATGGATATACCATGGATGTGTATATATCCATTGTATGTACCATGTACATAATATGCATGTACATTAGACGTCCATATGTACATTCTATGGATATGCCATGGATGTGAACGTTCGCGACAAACGTTGTACATGCAATGTATATTTTTTTGACGTCTATTTGACATCCATTGGACATTCTTGCTCCATTTGTGGATATACATATCCATTGATTTGATATCCATTGTATGTACATTCATACACATACTTTTGTTATGTGGGAGGCGTTTTAGGCGTTTCTCGTCATTTTCTACTTCTTTTGTGGGGGTGAAATTTGAGTGGCTGGGGGGTGGGGGGTTGTCAAATTAAAAAATTTGTTGTATTGATAAAAAACTGTCCATTGACATGTGAAAGAAAGACCTATCGACATAACTCAATTTTGGGGGGGGGGGGGAGGGGGCTGGCGATGATTTGGTTGCAAGATCTCAAATTATAACTTCATGCTATAAACTGATATCACCGTAATGTGTGGGAAGTACTGAGTCAATCGACTTGACTTCATTTTTCACTATCAGAAGTCCATTATGTACAGGGTGACCTAATAAGAATGGACGCCGGCCATATCTCGGTAACCGTTAATCTTACGGCTTCGAACAAAAAATATTGTAAGTAAATCGGCTAAGAGAAATCGCTGGAAATTATTGTCAAGTTCCGCAAGTAGCCGCTAGGGGGCGTAACTGTTACGGTCAATCAGAAAAACGGCTTTTTATCAAAAAATATACAAATAAAGGTATATTATAAATTCTACCGTCATGTAGACTGAACAATTCCTGATTTTCTTTGTTTATAGTTTTTTGCTCTATCTTGTAAGATGTAGTGGTGGGGGAATGTCATAAAGCTTTTTATTTAAATGGCCATAACTTTGGTATAAGTTAACGGAATTAAACAAGCTAGGTCTCGTTTGAAAAAGCTTTTCTTGCCTAGTAACCTTTTGTATAAAAATTGTCCAAGTTTATTTTGACTTAGTAGCTAGAGGGCGGTATTTGACATAATAACAATTATTACGCATTATTACAAAAACTTTAAATGGTATGCTATATCTCTTTTAACATAAGTATATAGAGGACAAAATTCTCAAAAAGTTAGCGAAAGATTCATGCATAATGAAACGCCCAAAAAGTGTATTATCTCCAAATCGAAAATTTTCGCGATCACAATACTCCCCTCACCTATCGGTGTGGGAAGTAAAAAGGAACTAAACGTTACAACAATAAAAACACGATTGCTTTCAGGTTTGTATTTCAAATAATAATTTAAAAACAGTGCTTGTTCGTATCCGTACAACAACAAAGAATAAAAATGCAAAACATAAATGCGATAGTTACAAAGCATGCATATTTATTCTAAATTAACATTAAATAGTATTATATATTAAGTGAGCAACTTAACGGTAACAAAATTTTTTTTTGAATGCATGTATCCGCAGAGATATGATATTTCACTTCTTTAATCGACATTTTATGTTTTAATATTACATTTTTCTAACGTTTATGCAAAATCACTAGATATTTGTTTGAATAAATCCTGTTTTTGTAGGAAAATTTGACGTACCGTAAACGCGGGCTACTTTGGCCCACTTTTCAGTAATTATTGTATGTACTTTTCTCTAGAAACTGTTGTTTTCACTGCCCAGAAGTTCTGGTAATCTTTTTTACAACTATAATATCTCAAATTTTAATTAGTAATCCTGTTTTTACTTACAAAACGTTTATTAAATTAATATATTTTTTTTAGTTTTGGGCCAATGTTATCCAGCGGTTAGGGTAACTTTGGCCCAAGTCAATTTTTAGCGCTAAAAGCATGATACAAATGGTATGGATAAAGAAGGACTTGGATATTGACTAGAACAGGTTCTTCAACGAAGATTATATTATCAAATGTTATCAAGTTTTGTCATAATTATGAATTTTATCAGGTGAAACATCTTTGACCACCTTTTTCAGATGTTCAGTATAGTCTGTGATGATTTGTTTATGAATCTGATTACGATTTCTTTTGATCTTCGACGAAAACGTGACAGTCAGTTGAAGGTGTCTCTTTAGAAACGATTTGACCTAGTCACGTCCTGGAACATAGTTGCAAAAACACTGCATAGTCTTCCATTGCCTAGTCAAATAAGATTCTATGATGAATCTTAAATCTAGTTCATCGAGAATGCTAGTTCTTCTTGCGAAAAAACTGTTGCATGGCCTGGTGAACTTGAAAACAAACTTTTCAAATTGTTTTTTATAGGGGTATCTTGAAATGATCAGCAGTCTGCCTTTGTGTCATATCATCAGATATTATTGCTTCTAGACAAGTTAGAAGTTGTTCATTGCTATAGCCATGTATATAGGGCCACCAGGAAGTCTTTTATTACGGTATCCTGAACAAGCTGATTATGAGAATACGCAATATAAATGAAAAAATAAAATGTTTCAAGGTTTTTGTAGCAATTCATAATTAATATTATGGGTTTTGGCCAAAAAAAAAGTTGGGCCAAAGTAGGACGTTTTTTATAGATTATTGGGTCTGATTTAAAAAAACATGAAAATAAAAAAACTTGTTGAGTTTACCAGTGTTGTAACTACAGTACGACTTAAAGAAAGGAAAATTGTTTAATAGGGGGTACCTACCAGATTTGTTAAACAAGAAAAACGTTTTTTGTAAATGGAAGTTTGGGAGGTAAAGATTGCACGTGGTTTCACTAGTCAAACAACTATACGTGCTGCTTTCTAGTGGACAGCAAAGGAACCACTGGGCTTATCAGACAGCCTGTATAGTGCGGCTACCTACCGGAATGAGCCGGAAGTATTTTAAATACGGTCACAAATATGATTGTAGAGTATGATTTTGTTTTTTCTTTTCATTTGGGCCAAAGAAGGACGTTAGGGCCAAAGTAGCCCGCGTTTACGGTACTTAAAGTTAAGTATCTATCATCATAAAGTAATTAATTTATTTTCTGCGGGTGACCATGCATCACTGACTTATTGCAATAGATTTTAAAAAACAGTGAATTTTGTCAAAATTTACCTACATATAATGATTTGTAGTACTTGTTTTTCACATACTGTCCAAGAAACACAATTTGAATGTGGCATATGTCAAATTTATCTACAAGCCTCTTAATGAGTGTATAGTGTGAGGCTTGCAGACCAGATATCTAAGTTTTGAGAAATCAATTGCGAGAATGGGAAGAATGTCTAATAGAATGTTGTTATTCTTCTGCTTCAGATCCCAATGGCGTATCTTCGGCAATTGCTGGTTCATCGAAGTCATCGCTGTTGTTATGTGGTTCAGCCATTGCTTTAGCTTCAGCTTCTAGAGCATCTAGTTCAGCTTGTTGCCTGTAAAGAATGTATTTTTGATCAACAGGATGAATCCAGACTAAAAACTGCATCTAATTGTCAATTTTAGAAATGCCGATGATTGTAATAATTTTATAGTGCTAGTGTATTCCAATCTGATACTAGGTGATAGTTGACAGTATGAACTATTTAAAGAGTAACAATTTCATTCATTCATCCGAAAACCAATCACAGACCACGTCGTTTCGCTTTTATTAAAGCTCGTCAGTGTGATTTAGGCCTCAGACCAATAAATAAAATTGCCTGTTAGTGCCTAGCTGGCAAAACTCATACTAGTAGTAGAAACATATATAAATATTGGGAAGCAGTACTTTAAAAAAGTATTGGTTCGCCATCTATCTACCAAAGCCGGTATCTGAGCGTTTAATCTGAGGAACCGAGTACTGTTTATGTGACCCGTTTAAAAGCATCCGGTTCAGGTACAGGAACCTGCGGGATACGACAACAAACGGTTTAACCGGAAGTACCGTCAACTTTTTTAATTTAAATGGGACACCCTGTATATTTTTGAAGATTTCAATTCATCTTTTTTTCCGAATACGTCCATAGTGGGTTTAGCATTAATTTCTGTAAAAACGGGATAGATAAAGCATCTTTATCATTTCAGGTGTTTAAAATGCCGGTCATTCAAAGTCGGTTTTGGCGATCGTGTGAGAACTCACAAAGAAGTGTGTCAACTTTCAATGATTTACGACCCGACAGGGGTCCTATAACATGTTTGACGGTGACTAAAAAAAAAATACAAAAAAATTACCTCAAACGGGAAGACCGCAGACCGCCACGGACGAATTTGTGAGACAAATTTTTTAAGAAACAAATACTAAACCCACTATGGACGTATTCGGAAAAAAAAGATGAATTAAAATCTGCACAAATATACAGGCTGTCCCATTTAAATTAAAAAAGTTGACGGTACTTCCGCTTAAACCGGAAGTACATTAATAGCTAACATAATGTCTTCGGATGCATTAGACGTCACTACACTTGCCTGCAAATTTTCAGCAATATCACTCTTTCCGTTCCAAAGTTGTTTGCTTGGTTCCATACTTTATCCCAACCCTGTATATAGATATTGGGAAGCAGTACTTAAAAAAAGTATTGGTTCGCCATCTATCTACCAAAGCCGGCTAATAAGTACATCTTTTTTAAGAAAATGTAGGGCGTGTATTGAGGCTGATGGTACACAATTTGAGCTTTTATTGTAATAAAAAATGTTATTTCCCTATCTGACTTCTAATGCAATAAACCTAAACTAAGCTAGGTCAAGATTTTTCATTATTTTATCAATTTTACTTGTTTTTGTTGACTTTGCTAAAAGTGGTGTCACTATCTGTCTTGCTCACTCATGGCAAACATGTCCAGTATCCACCTCTCTCATTATTCTGCCGTAAAATTAAGAACCTACCAGAAGCTTGTGCGAAGAAAGAACATCTGACCTGAGTGAAATGGGTTAGCAAAAATCGGGTTACTTGAGGTTTTCCTTTTTACGTTTAAATCAAAGTTTCAAGAGTACAATGAAGGACTAAAACTTTTCTAAGACTCTTTGCTTGAGGAACGCATACTGTACTTCTTTATCAACTAAATTTTTGGTACCTTTCCAACTCAGCCAATTCGAACTTCTGCTGGATCAGCTCGTCCATTTCCCTTTGCTTCCTTGCATCTTCATCATCGTCATCTTCGGTTGCTGCTTCACTTTGAGCCGTTTCATCGGCAACTGGTCGTTCTTCTGCAGTTGGTTCACCTTTAATAGAATAGTAGGTTTCAATAGATTGTAATTCATATAATGTACACGTTGTTCACTTTGAGAGAAAGCCAATGCGCAACTGCGTCCCACGCGATTTGAGAAATTTTTTTTATCAATGTAAAGAGGATGGTCTGTTATGTGATTTTAAAAAATTAAATTTGCGAAAGAAGAGGAGGATCCACACGAACAATTTTTTAATTTTCGATTTTTAGCATCAGCGGTATACCCAGCACTTACCGAAGTCCGCTTCAAGCGCTTTAGCTTCTGCTTCCAAAGCATCTAGTTCCGCTTGCTGCCTTTCAAGTTCAGCTAACTCAGCTTCTTGCTTTGCTATTTCTTCCATCTCAGCTTGTTGTCTTGCTAGCTCAGCTTCTTTTTCATCAACATTGTCTTCCTGCGCCTTTTCTGGACCTGATTCAAAAATCACTAGGTTGGTCCACCAACATAATCATCAATCACATAAAGCACAAGCAAAAGTATAAGCTAATAAAACTTTACCCATTGTTTTAGCTGTGTTACCTAGTTTAGCTAGTATATGTATATGTTACGGTTGAAGTGTTTACTTTGATAGTTTATATACTAGCTGGATAGTATACAAACTATCCAAATGTCTCGTTATTTTGATGGAAATTCATATTTCAACTAAAATAGCTGTGAATATTGGTTGGTTTGTATACTATCCTGCTAGTTTATAAACTATACAAGATATGCCGCTAAAGTATATACCACAAAGATATCACACATATTAATCAATGTTTCTGGTCAGTTTACAAACTATCCACATCATTTGGATAAGGTATGCACCTAATATCACTAGTAATATATAATAACCAACTCATTGGTTGGTATGTAAACTAACCAATCCTCTTTGGTTAGTATGTAAACTAACTAATTTTCTTTGGTCAATTTAACAGCAAAGTGAGGTTATGTTTATGGCAAGTGCAAGCGTGACGTGTTGGTATTGTTTACTGTCGTGCCTTGTAAAATTTGTTCAAGAACAGGTATCTAGTTACCAAAAATGGCTCAGCAACAGCAATTTGAAAAGTTACTATTAGAATGTTACGAGAAAAGTTCCAAAATTCAAAATTAATGAACGACAGTGATTATAATGTACTTTTGCAACATATAAAGAGAATACGTGAACAAGGGACTAACACTAATAACAAGATTAATTATCATGTAATGAATACTTATGATTTACAGAGAATCGAATCATCTTATGTAATCTTTACGTTTGAGTGAAAACTATGATGCCATTAAAGCTGCCCACCAGATTTATTTTATATGAATATTTTGTTACACAAATAGTATTTCCGTTTATCTTACTTATTTTTATGTAGTTATAGCAATTGTATGTTGTATCTATGAATAAACTTTACTTTTGATGAACATTTTTTTCCTAAAGTAACCAAAGAGGATTGGTTAGTTTACATACTAACGAGTTGGATATCATCTAGTACTAGGGATATTAGGTGCATACTCCATCCAAATGATGTGGATAGTTTGTAAACTGACCAGAAACACTGGTTAATATGTGTGATATCTTTGTGGTATATGCTTTAGCGGCATATCTTGTATAGTTTATAAACTAGCTGGATAGTATACAAACCAACCAATATTCATAGCTATTTTAGTAGAAATATGATTTTCCATCAAAATAACGAGACATTTGGATAGTTTGTATACTATCCAGCTAGTATATAAACTATCAAAGTAAACACTTTAACCGTAACATATGCATAGTTCCAATGCAGGTTACAGTATACTCACGGATATACTTACAAAACGTAATAGAATGACTCAGTTAATCTTTATGATCTTGTCAATCAATTTGAGCTTTAAAATTGATAACAATCCCTAGATATCGTCTAGAGAAGCCTTCCAGAAATTCTCAGAACTTGGTACTATACAATGCGTTACTAGCTAGCAGTCAAAAAACTATATCATAGCAAATTCAACGCTACAATACTTAAAGCTTTGCTGCAGAAAGATGCATTTGACACTATCCGTGAGACATAGAGATCCTAAGAGCCAGAGTCGTCAGTGTATAATAGTAAGCTCTGTAAAATAAACTTTGTGTGTTTTATTTTGTTTCGCGTATAATTGTCATCTACTCTTATATGCTATACTGAACTAATAATGTATTTCCGGAATTGTACTGGTTTACTATAAATGTAAATTGTTGCATAATGTAGTCAAATAACTCTATTCTATCCTGCTCTATTAGCATGTTCAATTCAGATTCTTGTTATATGCAGAAACTGCACCTAGTTTTTGAAGCTACATAACCACTAAAAGCTTAATATACTGATATCTTACTGGTTTATTACAAACTACATTAATTATTTCAAGTAAAGGGCTTTCCAATAAGAGGTGTTATTTTGATATTCAAAGAAAAATGGCATATTCTAAAATAAATGATCCGATGTTTATTTCAATGTAAAGAGGAAGGTTTGCCATTAAGAATGGAAAATAATATCAGCCAAATGGCCACCACGGCTACGCTTGCAGGACCATAACCTTATCATGAAATTGTCCATCACCAAATCGCAAAGTGGTTGCTGCTGGTTGCCCTGAATAGCTTCACGAATTCCATCTTTGAGTTTTTGAATCGACGCTGGACTGTTGGCGTAGACCTTATCTTTCACGTGACCCCAAAGGAAGAAGTCGCAAGGTGCTAAATCACAAGATCTCGGTGTCCAATTGTGATCACCTCTTCGAGAGATAACACGGTCCGGAAACTTTCCATGTAAAAGAGCTATGGTTTAGTTGCTTGTGTGACACGTAGCGCCGACTTGTTGAAAGTAAACGTTATCCAGATCAATATCATCCAATTCCGGCCATAAAAAATCATTAATCATCTCTCGATAGCGCAATCCAGTCTACCGTAACTGTTGCTCCAGCCTCATTTTGGAAAAAGTAAGGGCCTATGACCCCGCCTGACGATAAACCGCACCAAACAGTTACACGTTGAGGATGGAGAGGCTTTTCAACAATGATTCTTGGGTTTTCTGAGCCCCAGATGCGACAATTTTGCTTGTTGACGTAGCCAGTGAGGTGGAAATGGGCCTCGTCAGTCCAGATGATTTTTCGATGAAATTTCATTTTCATGCATTTCAAGGACCCAATCAGCAAAGACACGACGTTGTTGATGATCGGCCGGCTTGAGTTCCTGTGTTAACTGAACTTTATAAGCCTTAAGACCCAAGTCTTTATGCAAAATACGGTGTAATGACGTTTGTGGAATGTCCAATTCCAAACAACGACGTGGAATGGACAAACCTGGGTTATCTTCAACACTTTGGGCTACAGCAGCAATATTCTCCGTTGTTCTTGAGCGACATGCACGATTTTTATTCTTCACATCACTCACTTATCCCAACAGCTTGAATTTTTCCACCAATTTCTGTATTACGAATCGACAAGGTGCTGCACGACGACCAAAAAGTGTTCTAGTTTCACAAACCGTCACTGACAAATTTTCAGCATCTTTATAGTGGATTTTGATAATTTCAGTGCATTGTTGAAGCGTGTATCGTTCCATTTTTCTTAATAGCGTTGGTTCTACTTGCCAAATGTCAAACAACTGCAGCGTCAAAACTGACGTCTACCGAAATAGCCAGCTATTCAAAATAACACCTCTTATTGGAAAACTCTTTATAAGGAAAACAATGAATTCGATTTGTCATTACATTAGAGAGTATGAGTAGTAGACAATAAGAAAAATTAGTCCTTCAATCAATTTTAGTGGCTTCAGTATTCCAAACCATTTACCAAAATCAGCACCAAGTGCTTTAGCTTCCGCTTCAAGGGCATCTAGAGCCGCTTGCTGTCTTTCCAATTCAGCTAACTCAGCTTCTTCTTCTGTTAGCTCGGTTCCTCTACCATCAGCTTCAACTTGTTCTGTTGTGTCTTCAGCTATTTAAATATTTTTGTGATTATTCCTAATCAACTCCAAAACTGCTAAGCTTCCAAAGGTTTCTTAATTATATTTCACTACTTTCTTATGAGTTATATTAGAAGCAAATACTTTGTTGTGAATGAATCAAAATTTGTTATGTGTTATATAATGTTATATAATTTGCGAATAGAGACTAGTTCACGTATTGAATTTAGTAGCTTAAATATATAAAACTGTTTACCGAAATCACCACCAAGTGCTTTTGATTCTGCTTCAAGAGCATCTAGTGCCACCTGTTGCCTTTCCAATTCAGCTAGCTCAGCTTCTTCCTCCGTTAGCTCAGTTTCTCTACCAGCATCTCCAATATATTGTCTTGTATCTTCAGCTGTTTTAATGTTTTTTGGTATAGCGGTTATTCCTCATTAGACGTTTCATGAGTTACGTCCAAACAGTGCATGAACTTGCTTTGACTTACAGCCGCAAAAGGTTCCATTTGAGACCTCCAGTTAAAAAGAGCTTTGAGCACAAATATTGAGTGTGCATAGTTTAACCAATTCCAATAGCTTTGTTTTGATGTGCCCAAAGATAAGAAATCTTAAAATATTGGGTTTTAACACCCACAAAGGACATTTCCATTGAAGTCTTCAAGATGTCTTCAGAAACACCCATTGTACTCTTTGTAATATACGTATAACTCAAGGCAAATAAGGTAATGAGTGGAAGTATGTCAGTAGAAAGCTCAAAGAAATTCATACTCTAATATCATCACATAGTTAAAGGTTCCAACATAATCCTTGAAGACGTTCATTATGACTCTTTTGAATTCTATCTAAAGGCAACAGAAAAGCGGAAAGGGTTGTTCAAAACACTGCCACCAATAAATCTCTGGGTCCTTCTATTTTAGAAACAACCTTCTGTTTTTAAGATTCTCCTTTATAGTTTCAGAGGTAAGATACAGACCCTTCGAAAGACATCTTCATGGTATCTGTGTGTAGTCCATCTTGCTCTGTTTATTTGTATTCTGCTTTTCGTAGTTTTGTACTCTACCTTGACAGAACAGATAATTTTGCTTGGAAATGATGACTGTTACAGTTGTTGTGTTGTCTTATCAGTAGGTTGACCTTTGAACCTTAGAAGCTACTAAAAGTTTCATGTATTTAACTACTACTTCACAGGCTCCAGGCTGGTTATAGATATCTATTTGTGAAAGAGTAGTAACTCATAGCCTAATTGTTATATGTTATAGTGAATATGAATTAATTAATCGAATGGAAGGTAGTTAGTAGCTCAAATAAGCTATTTACCGAAATCACCAAGTGCTTTTGCTTCAACTTCAAGTGCATCTAGAGCCGCCTGTTGTCTTTCCAGTTCAGCTAGCTCAGCTTCTTCCTCTGTTAGCTCAGTTTCTTTACCAGCATCTTCAACCTGTTCTGTTGTGTCTTCAGCTATGTCATTTTTTTAATATACACCGTGTCCCAGAATAAATCCCGAAAAAAGAAATTGCACTTAGGTTTCGGATTGTGAAGCCGACAACAAAAGGAATTATTCTGTTTCAGAGAAATCAACGTTTGAGGTTTGGCTGTAAAGATAACTGAAACGTGTGTGGCCCTCATTTCACTTTAGGGAATTCCTTGCAAAAACGGAGAAGGTTGGATTACGCTACCTGTTTTGGTTGTTTATGTCGATTGTTTACAGCAAATATCATATGACGTATTGCTTGTACGGTACAAAGATGATAAAGAGGCCCACACGTTGACCAATTCGCGATCTAATTAAGAGAACTTCAACTTTTTCGCTATTGACAATAAACATATAATTTAATCATATTATATCATAAGTCGGTGCAAGAAATCACCCCTTTAAGTTTTCGGGTTTTGTCCTGGGACTCGGTGTATAGTGATTATGCCTAATTTGAATTTCGCGATCAGTATTCTAAGGGCATTGCCAAGCCGTTATAATTTGCTCTCCATTTCAACATATGAAAAACTACTACTAGATACTACTACTCTATTTCAGCCAATACCCTTATACAACGTGTGATCTTCAAGGGTGGCCTTTGTACTTGTACGAATAAATAATAGTAATACGTTGTTCAAAATAGACCTGCAGCCCTTTGTGTATATCCGTTATCTATAGCTTTTTATCTCTATGAGTGGTCCTACACAATACATGCCTTCACAACCATAAAACCAAACATTTACAAACCAAACCTTTCCAGGCAAAACTTTCGACTTGCATGACAATACGAGTAATTCATGGACGTCCCTAAAGTTGGCAGAACAAAGTCAGCAGAACAAATTATTGATAACACCACAATCAAAGGCTAATTAAAGGCTAATTAAATGCCCTGAGAAGAATCTTAATGCTCCACTTTTTTAGTAAAAGTCGCATGTTCTAACTTTAGATAAAGCTAGCACAGCAATCCTGTACATAATGTTCATAATTAAAAAATGATAATCCCATACTGATTGTCCAATTAAAGGCTAATTAAATTCCCTAATAAGAATTCTTGTGCTCCACCTTTTTTAGTGAAATTTGCAAGGTTGGTAATAATTTTGAAAACGGGTGAACCGTTACAAGTTGGAAAATTAACATGACCGTTTTGAATTATCACTTGACGATTTAGAAACTGCAGCTCGAAAAGGTGTAGTACAACTCGCACAGGGTGATCTCAGATGCATCGAAATTGTACGATTTGCATCTCCGATCCGACTGAGAATTGGAAAATTCGAGTTTCAATAATGTTCATCCCTTATCTTTTTCTTTGGAAACGTACACCCCGTAGAACCGCATGGTATTGCCCTCAATCTGCTGGGGTTTCACGAATCTTGACTGGCCGGAAAGCTTTCAGTAAAATGGAGATTTAGCCGCTCACTGGGCAAAAAGTGGAAGCTGTAGGCATCAAAAACCGTATAAGGTGTAACAACTCCTGGCGTGGTAGTTGAGGTTTAACTTTTTTTGCGTAACCGTAACTGATTATCAACAAATTCGAATAAGTTAGAAGAAGTGATAGACAGAGAGCTCACTACCTAAACCAAAGGTCACTTGTTAAATTAAAATTTTTGTCATTTACGGGTTCGGTAGGTATCAACATAGGGATAGATGTGTCGTCAGAATGGGCTGTGAATGTACAAAGTAAGGGTGGGGGGGGGAGGGGGTTAACATGCAGTTTTTTTCGCCTAATAAATGATGAAGTACAGTTCTGAAAAATTGCAATACAAACGGAAATATTATGAGAAAATAGGAAAAAAATTGTCAGTATTTTATTATACCAAAGAATTGATTCTAATATGCTCTTTCATCTTTGTTTAGCACTTGTTATACTTACATTCATCAGTTTCTGAGATATTTCGATTTTTCTGCAAATATTAAATATACCTTCTATTTGTGTAGTGAAACTTATTTATACAGACAATATACTACCGAATTTTATTAACGGATAACTAAAATATAAGGCCATAATAGTAATTTTATTTTTTTCGTATAGAGGACGGTCTAATATGTCAAAAAAATTCTTAGCATTTTCACCAAAAAGATTTGTTTAGACACCGATTTTCACCATATATCGAAACCAAACATTTGCGGGCTAGGTTAATAAATATCGTCCAATAGTATTCTATCAATATTGAAAACAAAACGTCAAAGTTGGATGACACTTTTCATCATATCGTATATAAGTTTTATAACAAAACTATTGTTGTAACAAGTGTTTGTTTGCAGCTCGAGACGAAGTCAACGATCGAATATTTTTTTGAATGGTTGAAATCCCAGTAAAAACGTACCTTATCCCAAATCAAATATGTACCGACAACGCCTTCCTGTTTTCGTGGGTGGTGTTGGTGGGTGTTGGTTCGAGACCCAGCCCGTGCACCTGCTTCTTTTTTATTTTTTTTTTAAACAAAATATTCATGCTTCTCAGGAAGAAGTAGTAGCTCTATTAAAGATCTTAGAACAACATAGTGCAGCGTATGGTCTTGGTATTAATTACAATAAGACCAAGGTTATGATCGTAGATAGAGAGCATGATAGTCGTCGAGAAATTAAGTCAATAGACCGTTGTGAAGTAGTAGTGAAGTTGTATAGGTACCTCGGTTCTTTGATCGACAATTCGGGTAGCTGTGGAAATGAGATTCGACGGGGCATTCAACAGGCACGTGTGGATATGACAAAGCTTACTAAAATATGGCGTGACCATAACATCACTAAAGTTACAAAAATATCGTTGGTTCAGTCTATTGTGTTCTCCATATTTTTGTATGCCTCGGAAACTTGGACTGTTAAAAAGGCAGATCGAGCTCGCATAGATGCTTTTGAAATGTGGACATGGAGGAGAATGCTGAGAGTTCCTTATACGGCCCATCGAACTAACGTTTCCATATTGGATGAGCTCGGTAATCCAAAGAGACTATCCTCCATTGTGTCGACGAGAATGCTTACATTCATCGGACATATACACAGAAGCGATAATATGAAGAACTAGTTAGGCAACTAGGCAAGTTAGAAGAACACGCGATTTTTTTACTTTATCTAAAGTTAGTTGCTAACATTACCTAAAGTTAGCAGAACATGCGAATTTTACTAAAAAAAGTGGAGTATTAAAATTCTTATTAAGGCATCTAATTAGCCGTTAATTGACCTTTAATTGTGGTTTTATCAATAATTTGTTCTGTTGACCTTATTCTGTTAGCTTTAGGAACGCAATTCAATAGGTCTGTTTTTACAGAGAATCACAAACCAGTCAGAGCCAATCAGTATTCGTCATTGCAGTTGTCAAACTATTTCTGACTAGTACTGGCCAATCAAATTGACGCTGACTTTCTGATTGCTGTAAAAACAGACCTATTGACGGGTTCATTGGTAACAAATGGTGCCATTTTTACTGAGCATTACAAACACAATTCGGTGCAACGTGAATTACACATACTCTCTAAGGGAGAGATTAAATTACCGAAATCAGCTTCAAGCGCTTTAGCTTCCGCTTCTAGTGCATCGAGTTCTGCCTGTTGCCGTTCTAATTCAGCTAACTCAGCTTCTTGCTTAGCTATCTCTGCTAATTCTGCTTCTTGTTTGGCAGCTTCCGCTTCTCTGCTTGCCTGCTCAGCCAGTCCTTTTTCCTTTCGTTCCAGTTCGGCTAGCTCAGCTTCTTGCCTGTAATAATAATTATTATTATTCTTGGGTCCCTTCGTATACTTAGGGCACAGGATAGGACGGATATGAAAATTTTGATCTTCGTTAAACGAGACTGCAACACAGACTAGCAGTCAAATTTGCAGTCAGCATCCCCAAATAATTCAAAGACATAAGATTTTCTGTAGATAGGTATCCCAACAAAGATTTCAGATTTCTTTGAGTTGAATCCAAGAAGCCAGCGACATGAAAATTTTTATGGCATAGTTTATGGTATGAGGAGTAGTCAGAACTTACATTCAAGGGATCTGAAAATCCTTATCTTCGTTAAATGAGACTGCAACTCAAGACAGCAGTCAAATTTACAATTAGCATCCTCAAATTATCCAGAGACACGAGCTTTTGTCTTGATAGATACTCCAAAAAAGATTTTAGGCTTTTTGTGTTGAATCCGAAAAAACAAGCGATATGAAAATGTTTATTTTTGCTAAACGACACTGCAACACAAAACAATAGTCAAATTTGCAACAAGCATTCTCAAATTATCTACAGCCACGAAGCTTCGTCTTGATTGAGCTCCCAATAAAGATTTTAAGCATTTTGAGTTGGGTCTGAAGGAACAAGCGATATGAAAATTTTGATCTTTGTTAAATGAGATTGCAACTCAAAACAGCAATTAAATTTACGATAAGCATCCTCAAATTACCCAAAGACACGAGATTTCGTCTTGATAGATATACCAATGAATATGTTTGGTTTTTTGAGTTTAATCTGGAAAAACAAGCAATATGAAAATTTTGATCTTCGTTAAACGAAAAAGAAACTCAAAACAGCAGTCAAATTTACAATAAGCATCCTCAAATTATCCAAAGGCACGAGGTTTCATCTTGATTGATATCCCAATAAAGATTTTAGGTTTTTTGAGTTGGATCTGAAAAAGCAAGCGATATGAACATTTTGATTTTCGTTAAATGAAATTGAAACTCAGAACAGCAGTCAAATTTACAATAAGCATCCTCAAAGTATCCAAGGACACGAGGTTTCGTCTTGATTGAGAACCCAATAAAGATTTTAGGTTTTTTGAGTTGGATCTGAAAAAACAAGCAATATGATATTTTTTGTTTTCGTTAAACAAGACCGAAACTCAAAACAGCAGTCAAATTTACAATTAGCATCCTCAAATTGTCCAAAAACACGAGGTTTCGTCTTGATTGATTTCCCAATAAAGGTTTTAGGTTTTTTGAGTTGGATCTGAAAAATCAAGTGATATGAAAATTTTGATCCTCGTTAAAGGAGACTGCAACTGAAAGCAGCAGTCAAATTTACAATAAGTATCCTCAAATTATCCAAAGGCACGAGGTTTCATCTTGATTAATATCCCAATAGAGATATTAGGTTTTTTGAGTTGAATCTGGAAAAACAAGCAATATGAAAATTTTGATTTTCGCTAAATGAAACTGAAACTCAGAACAGCAGTCAAATTTACAATAAGCATCCTCAAGTTATCCAAAGACACGAGGTTTCGTCTTGATTGAAATCCCAAGAAAGATTTTAGGTTTTTTGAGTTGGGTCTGAAAAAACAAGCGGTATGAAAATTTTGATTTTCGTTAAACAAGACCGAGATTCAAAACAGCAGTCAAATTTACAATTAGCATCCTCAAATTATCCAAAGACACGAGGTTTCATCTTGATTGATATCCCAATAAAGATTTTAGGTTTTTTGAGTTGAATCTGGAAAAACAAGCAGTATGAAAATTTTGATTTTCGTTAAATGAAACTGAAACTCAGAACAGCAGTCAAATTTACAATAAGCATCCTCAAATTATCCAAAAACACGAGGTTTCGTCTTGATTGAGATCCCAGTAAAGATTTTAGGTTTTTGAGTTTGACCTGAAAAAATAAGCTATATGAAAGTTTTGATTTTCGTTAAGCGAGACTGAAACTCAAAACAGCAGTCAAATTTACAATTAGCATCCTCAAATTATCCAAAGACAGAGGTTTCGTCTTGATTGAGATCCCAATAAAGATTTTAGGATTTTTGAGTTGGATCTGAAAAAACAAGCGATGTGAAAATTTTGATTTTCGTTAAACAAGACCGAAACTCAAAACAGCAGTCAAATTTACAACTAGCATCCTCAATTTATCCAAAGACATGAGGTTTCGTCTTGATTGAGATCCCAATAAAGATTTTAGGTTTTTTGAGTTGGATCTGGATAAACAAGCGATATGAAAATTTTGATCTTCGTTAAACGACACTGAAACTAAAAACAGCAGTCAGATTTACAATAAGCATCCTCAATTTATTCAAAGGCACGAGGTTTCGTCTTCATTGAGATCCCAATAAAGATTTTAGGTTTTTTGAGTTGGATCTGCAAAAACAAACGATATGAAAATTTTGAACTTCGTTAAACGATACTGAAACTCAAAACAGCACTCAGATTTACAATAAGCATCCTCAATTTATTCAAAGGCATGAGGTTTCGTCTTCATTGAGATCCCAATAAAGATTTTAGGTTTTTTGAGTTGGATCTGAAAAAACAAGCGATAATGAAAATTTTGATTTTCGTTAAACAAGAGCTAAACTCAAAACAGCAGTCAAATTTACAATTAGCATCCTCAAAGTATCCAAAGGCACGAGGTTTCGTCTAGATTGATATCCCAATAAAGATTTTAGGTTTTTTGAGTTGAATCTGGAAAAACAAGCAATATGAAAATTTTGATTTTCGTTAAACGAAACTAAAACTCAAAACAGCAGTCAAATTTACAATAAACACCCTCAAATTATCCAAAGACACGAGGTTTCGTCTTGATTGAGATCCCAATAAAGATTTTAGGTTTTTTGAGCCGCATCTGAAAAAACAAGCGATATGAAAATTTTGATTTTCGTTAAACAAGAGCAAAACTCAAAACAGCAGTCAAATTTACAATTAGCATCCTTAAATTATCCAAAGACACGAGGTTTTGTCTTCATTGAGATCCCAATAAAAATTTTAGGTTTTTTGAGTTGGATCTGAAAAAGCAAGCGATACGAAAATTTTGATCTTCGTTAAACGACACTGAAACTGAAAACAGCAGTCAAGTTTACAATAAGCATCCTCAATTTATCCAAAGGCACGAGGTGTCGTCTTCATTGAGATCCCAATAAAGATTTTAGGTTTTTTGAGTTGGATCTGCAAAAACAAACGATATGAAAATTTTGAGCTTCGTTAAACGAAACTGAAACTCAAAACAGCACTTAAATTTACAATTAGCATCCTCAAGTTATTTAAAGACACGAGGTTTCGTCTTGATTGAGATCCCAATAGAGATTTTAGGTTTTTTGAGTTGGATCTGCAAAAACAAGCCGTATGAAAATGTTTTTCTTCGTTAAGCGAGACTGAAACTCAAAACAGCACTCAAATTTACAATTAGCATCCTCAAATTATCCAAAGACACGAGGTTTCGTCTTGATTGAGATCCCAATAAGGATTTTAGTTTTTTTTGGGTTGGATCTGAAAAATCAAGTTATATGAAAATTTTGATCTTAGTTAAACGAAACTGAAACTCAAAACAGCACTCAAATTCACAATAAGCATCCTCCAAACAGCACTCAGATTTACAATTAGAATTCTCAAATTATCCTATCCACGGGGTTTGTATCTAGATAGATATCTCGTGTTTCGTTACAAAAGTGTCACGTGTCAAGCAAATTCTTGGACACCCGCTATAGCAAAACCTACATAATATTTACTAACAAGGGTGATCCATCTTTGTCCATTAAAGAGTTCAAACTTAACTTATACCATCGTGTGTTCCTTTCTAAGTACTTAATATACATATATCCTTATTACCTTTCCAATTCAGCTAGTTCTTCCTCCTGTCTTCTAAGCTCTGCTTCATCTGCTTCCCTTTTGGCCTGTTCTGCTAGCTGGGCTTCTTGCCTAGCTATCTCAGCCAACTCTTCCGCTTGTCTCGCAAGCTCAGCTTCTCTTTCCTCTTCAGCTTGCTTGGCCAGCTCCTCTAATCGAGCCAGTTGTTTACGTTCTTCTTCCGCCTTCAATTCTTCCTGTATCCGTTTCTCTTCTTCTAGTCTAAGCCGTTCTTCTTCATCTTTGCGCATTTGTTCTAGTTCAGCCTGAAATGAATTAAATGCAACTATACGCCAGGAAGAATCCCGAAAGTTGAATTCGCACTTAGGTTTCGGAATGTGAAGCCGATTTCAAAAGGAATTATTCTTAAATTCGCATTTGCTTAAGGGAAATCAACGTTGGAAGTTTGGTTGTAAAGATAACTGAAACGTGTGTGGCCCACTTTCGCTTTCGGGAATTCCTTGCAAATACGGAGAAGGTCGGATTACCCCAACGGGTATTTTGAATGTTTTTGTCGATTGTTTACAGCACAGAGTTAACATATCTAGAGGGAATGGAAACAACAAAATGCACAGGTCGCTGACCAGCCAACATGGAACGGAAATTTTGACAGCTTGAGGGCATTACCAGTGGCGTACGATTTTATATTAAAATTGGATGTTCATTAATAGATTCAATTATGACTGTGATGTTACAAACTGATACAATAAGTTGTATTAGTATTTAGCTATACTTAGAGAGTTGCTCTTATTACAACTTGATTGTAACAGTTGATAATTCATTATTACCATGAAGTGTTTCTCCATGTTTTACGCTACTGAAAACCAAAACAAAACCTATACTAACCTGTGATAAGTGGTGTTCACCGATTCGTCGCTATTGCAGCAAACTATGCATTTCGTCCCATTATGCAATTATGACAATATTGTTCATAAATAATTTAATTCGCACCACAAATAGTCACAAAGTCACTCAAGTATACACTAAAACAACAAAAATCTCAACGTACGCAATAACCACAACTACAATGGCAGCCACATGATAGCTTTAGGGGACGCCGATTGTAGGTTGCCAGATTTACAACATATTAGAAGTTATATCGACATTTTGCTATGAAATTTACCATTTTTGAGATTTCGTTAAATCAATAAAGTTTATCTTCACGTGAATCAGTTACATTGCAAGTATATTTTAATGTATAGTTGAATACCCAGTTAAATACTTTGAGGAACATGTGTTCAAACTGCGGAAACTGCCAGATTTTGAAGAAACTGGAAGGTCCTTAAGCGGACGAAGAAGAGTGGCAATAGCGCTATAGATGTTTTCTGGCCAATATTCAAATTAGGCTCCCTCTAGAGATGTTAACTCTGTGGTTTACAGCAAATATCATATGACGTATTACTTGTACGGTACCAAGATGATAGAGAGGCCCTCACATCAACCAATTCGCTATCTAATTAAGGGAATTTCAACTTTTTTGCTGTTAAGGATAAACATCTTGGTGTATATTAAAATGAGGTAGGTATCTCCAACTTCTAGCGTGGTCAAAAAAATCAGTAATAACTTGTTTTGAGTTGCAGTTTTAACACGTATATTTCGAAGCGTTCTCTTTCTATTTGAATTTTGAGTAAATGACCTCAGTTATTATGGAAAAGATTAAAGAGACGCGCAATTGTTTGCATCAGCAATTGTGTGATTTAAATGTGTCCAGTTATACATTAAATGGAGGACCTACTGAGAAATTTGGACTTAGAAGAGCTTACACCCACATTTGAATGTAGGTATTTAGATTAGTTAGACAGTTATGTTTCAGGTAATAATGCAACAGCTGGTGCAGGCTTATGTCTAATTCTTATATCATGCTCCTTATAACTTCACACAAAATCACACCATTAAACATACAAACGAATCAATCAGCTGTCCTCGCAATAAAATCTGTTGGTCCAAGGAAAAGAAAGTAGTTTAGAATCAATTACCAAACACAGATTTGATTCAACGACGGGCTGCGATTGAATCATTCACTGGAAAATGACATACTGTATTTGAATCGACAATACGATATAATTCGCTACCAACTTTAGACTGCCCATTGGAGAAAACGTCGCTCTATTTGAAGAATGCTGAGTGTAACGTCCCATTGAATCCAAGCGTAAGTCTTTGACAAAACGACAGATTTTTCTGTGTGTAAGAGCAGTTGCTGTAACTGCTGCATAGGGCGTAGCGTGGCTACAGTTGTAGCAGCATGGCGCGCATGGATCGCAGAAGGGCTAATGCAGCAAGCTAGAGGTTCCGGAGCACGTAGAAGAACTGCATATCGGCAGGGCGACTACTGGCCCTTCGATCCACTCGACCTGTTGCTGACGCTTGGTATGCAGCTATAGAAAAACCCATTGGAATCCGCACGGTGTACCACTGAGTGAAATGGGCATATCGTCCGCATCTAGTGCTTCCACTCACTGCAAGTCAAGTCATCGTCGCCAGTGGTTAGATTGGTGCCAAGAACACCGACAATAGCATGCTGAGTGGCATCATACGGCCTTCTCCGAAGAGTCCGGGTTTTGTCTGGGGGTACATGATGGACGCCAACGCGTGAGATGACGACGCCACGGGGTGAACGACGTGATCTCCAGTTTGCTGTTGAGCGCCATGTACACCGTCCTATTGGTTTGGTGGTTTGGGCTGCCATTGCATTCAACACCACGTCACCTTTACTTGTGATTCGTGGCACAATGACTGCGCAACGTTATGTGAATGAGGTGTTAGAACCAATTGCCTTTCCTTATGTCCGAGGCTTCCAAGAAAGATAATGCATATCCTCATATTGCAAGGGTATCGATCAGGTTCCTACAGGAAGCTGAGGTTAGGGTACTCACCTGCCCTTCTCGATCACCCGATTTATCGCCAATTGAAGAAGTATAGGATTGGATGGGTTGATACATAGGCGATTTACCCAATCCTCCGACCACGCTGGACAAACTGGAACATGCTGTAAGGGCAGCTTGGGAGGCTGTACCTCTAGAGTTTATCAACAACCAGATTACGAGCATGTCGCATAGGCTAGAGGAGTGCATTCATCAACATGGAGGGCCCACACATTATTGATCTGTTGTATTTTACTTCCCACACCGATAGGTGAGGGGAGTATTGTGATCGCGAAAATTTTCGATTTTGAGATAATACGCTTTTTGGGCGTTTTATGATGTGCACATAACGAAAATCCACGTCACTCATTTCTGTCGGTCTGTCTATCGGTCTGTCTGTCTGTCTGTCTGTCTGTCTCGTTTTTCTACCCTCATAATCTCAGTAACCGCAGCATGGAAAAATTTCAAATATGCCTTAAACTTCGTTTTTAGGCGTTTAAGGGGTTCCATTTTCTACTTTTTCTTGGGTGGGGGTGAATTTGGGGTGGTTGGGGGGTGGTAATACTGAAAAATTTGTTGTATTCGTAATGGGCTGTCCATTGATATGTGAATGAGAAACCTAGCGGCATGATACACCTTTTTAGGTCCATCCGAACGTTGCATGCTTATTATAGAAGCCACGGGACTTAGAATTTTTGATGTATACATACGAGTATTGTTTTAGGTCGTTCGATATCCCGTAACGCGAAAACTGTTCAATTGATTTTAGTGAAATTTTGACATAGTATTACTCCCAAGGCGAGGATGGAAAACGCGTATGTTTTGGAAATATCGGGTCAGTGACGGCGCGGCGATAATAAAAAAACTAAAAATATAAAAACAGCTCAAACTTTGTTTTTAGGCGTTTTAGGGGTTTCTGATTATTTGCTACATTTTTTTGGGTGAGGGTGAATTTGGGGTGTTTGGAGGGTGGGGGGTTGTAAAACTGAAAAATGTGTTGTACTCATAATGGGTTGTCCATTGATCTTTGAATAAAAAACCTAGCAGCATAATACACTTTTTACGTACATCCGAACACTGCCTTGCTTATTTTCAAAACCAAGGGACTTAGAATGTGTGATGTACATACGAGTATTATTTTAGATCGTTCTATATTGCGTATCGCGAAAATTATTGAATTGATTTTTATGACTACCGTAGCGAGGGGGGCGCGTATGTTTTGGAAAAATAGTGTCAGTGGCGGCGCAGCAATAATCAAAAAACCAAAAAGATAAAATCAGCTCAAACTTCGTTTTTAGACGGCTTGGAGGCTCTTGATCGTTTCGCATCGTCCAGTTCAAGCATACAGAAAAAAACTGTGGCGCCCTAGTTCCTAAGGAGGGAGACGCAAGAAACTATTAACGAGGGTTTTTGTGTTGGATGTTGTTTTTGCGAGCGGATGGGCGATAATTTAGTTGCAATGGGATTTAAGACTATAGCTTCATGCAGTGGGAAAATAATAAAATGCTATCGTCATTATGTGTGGGAAGTACTGAGTTAATCAACTTGACTCCATTTTTTTCATAAGCCAGTTATGGCAAATGAGTTCGTTTATCATTGTATTTAGTCGTAATAATCGTAGTAATAACCACGCAAGTAAGTAAGTTAAAACTTGTTGAGTTGCTTATCAAAAGTTACCTGTTTCGCCAATTCCTCTTGTCGCAGTAGCTCTGCTTGTCGTTCCAATTCAGCTGCCCTTTCAGCAGCAGCCTTAGCAGCGAGCTCTTCTTGTCTTGCTTGTTCTGCCTTCCTTTCAGCTTCTTCTTTCTTAGCTTGCGCTTTTTTTCTAGCTTCTTCTTCTGCAGCCCTATATTTGTAGAAAGGAACGTGAATCTTTATCAATGTAAAACCCAAAATAAAACTGTCTAAAGCCTTCAGCAAATTTGAGCATTCTCTAAGTACTATTTATTTATTGTATGGCTTTACATGATACAAAACGCATAAAAGAAATTACAGGTTAGTCCAATTAACAAACATACATTCAATCTGGACACATAGTCAATCGAGGCGTCAGTTGCCAATAGGAAGTCATCAGAAAAGAAATAACATTTATAAAGTCTTTAGTTAGTGCTTGTCGAAGGTCCAGAGTTATATGATGTATCCGTCTATAGTTGGAATAAGTTGGACACTCGATGATTATGTGTTTTACGGTAAGTGCTGTGTTACACGTTGGACATGATGGTGCCACGCTAGTAGTAGTAGAGTATCCGATACGGAGCCGAGAGATTACCACTTGATCCCTTCTTTTCTTCGGCAGTTCCAGTCTGGTACGGATGTCTGGCTGGATTTCGTACATCTTACTGTCGCTGCTCCATAATCTTTGCCATTGATCAAGCAAATGATTTTTGAAAAGGGACTTGAGATCACAGTGGGATACTTGAGTGGTTGTTAAGGCAGTTTCGTCAGTGATTGCTTTCGCAGCAGCTTCATCGGCTTTTCCATTTCCTGCTATGCCACAGTGCGATGGCACGCAAAGAAACTTTATCGTTTTGCCGAGGTTATTTAGGTGGTTCAGTCGTTCCTTGATTTGTTTCAGGATTTCGTTGACAGGGTACAATCGCTTCAGGCTTTCTAGTGCACTCAATGAATCCGAAACGATCATAATTTACCGATCCTCTAATACAGTCGCGGACCTCAGTGCTTCTCTGATGGCAGTGATCTCTCCGGTGTATATACTGGAATGGTCAGGAAGCTTTATTAACTGGTTTTAGTTCATACTGACTACTGCCACACCTACTCCTGTTTCAGACTTTGAGGCATCAGTGAAGATCAGTTTGTAGTTACTACGACGTGAGATGACTTCGGAGGATGTATTACGTATGATTAAGTTGGCGGTTCTTTCTTTAGGGTACAGCTTCAGGGATGTGTCTATTTCAGGTGTTGGAGTTCTCCAGTAAGTAAGTACCTAATCAAATATGTTTCGTTGAAAAGATCTCCTCAATTAAAGGATGGCCCAGTGGTTAGAAAGTCTGGTAGTGGATCTCAGGGTCTTTGGATCGAAACCCAGGCCTTCCGACTTTTTTTTTAGTTTTTTAATCAAAAACTTTATTGATGTATTGTGCTTTTTGCACTTGTTACGCACATTTTTTCTACGATCAACATAAATATGTGTTTGAATCAAATTTTTTTAAACATAATACATGCAATGTACAGTGCCAGTTAAATTTTTATGAAAATTTAATTGTTAAGCTTCATTGGCCAAAGTTAAATAAATAATAATATCAAGTGATAAACAGAATGTGATTTCGAGTTTGAGTTACTTTTTTTACATTAAAAAACTTAAAAATGAATGAATTGAATGGATGTAGGGATTTTGTTTCATTAACCAACTACTACATTTTAAAAAAAATTAATGGCGATTGATATTGACGGACAAACCTCACTTCCACTGATTTTTTGAATTGTCCACCGCCTCCTGTACTTAGTTTTTGCACTGTGCAGTGCAAATAATATGTCTAACAAAGTTTGATTCAAACACATATTTATGTTGATCGTAAAAAAATGTGTGCAACAAGTGCAAAAAGCACATCAATAAATTTTCTGATAAAAAAATAAAAAAAAAGTTGGAAGGCTTGGGTTTCGATCCAAATACCCTGAGAACCACTATCGGACTCTCTCACCACTGGGCCATCCTTCCAATGAGGAGATCTTTTCAACGAGACATATTTGATTAGGGACATACTTACTGGAATCTGTAATCTGACTTCAACTTCAAACATTTAAAAACATGTTTATTTTGATCTTAGACTTCGTCTCGAGCTCCAAGCTTCATTTGTCGCATTTTCGCGATTGGTTGGGAATCTAGAATCTAGTATCGGAGTAGGATGTCGTTGGTCAAAGGAGCATCTTGACCGCCATGGTGACGTCACACGGGTTCGGGAGCCGTCGGGGTGTTTTCGGTACTCCATTCAAAGACCCATTTTTATTTTGATATAACTTTTGAATTATTGCGAAAAAAAGAAGAAGACAAAAACAGTGTTGTTATAAAACTTATATAATGATCTTTCCATTTATCACAAAAAAATATTTTTTTTTCTTAGTTCAAAACCTCAATTCTATCAATATGGAGTCTGAAGTCAGTCTGTGAAATGCAGTAAATATGAAACTATTGATAATTGATCGACAGAAGCTGACTACCATACAACTAGTACCAACCTTTCTTCAGCCATCCTTTTTTCCTCTTCTCTCTTCTTTTCTTTTTCGCGTCTCCTTTCTTCCTCTCGCTTCTTTTCTTGCTCTTCCATAGCTGTCTGTTCCTGTTCCTTCCGTTGCTTCTTGGGAGAAGCTGTCGTTTCAGCAGAAATATCTAGATGTCTCTCCTGCTTGGCTTGTTGCTCTAAGAAATCCATCCTCGCTGCTCTAGCCTCCCTCATTTTCTGCATTTCCTTCGCCGAATCTTCATCTTGTTGTTTGTTGGCGGTGAATTTCCGTGAAGGGCGAGCAGGTGATAGAGGCACTGTAACCAAGAAAAGGCTACGTATTACTCAAGGTTTCTTGAAATTCCATGGATATAGAGCAGCTGCCCAGCAAGGAGACGTACGTTATTATGACGTCGAATTGTGGTGAATTTTGGTCATGTTCGTCATATGCCGAATGAATGACGTCGCACTAACGTCATTTTTAATGACGTCACATAAACGTTTGTCACTTGACGTCGTTATCACGTCAAAATGTAATGGATAAAGGTGGGAGAAAATGTATCTCAAAACTTAATCATTTCACTTTTCTTATTCCTTCCTTATATATTTATGAAAAAATGTCTATGCTCGCATAAGTACTATCAAATATTAATTAAGTAGATAGATAAAATATCTAAATTATTATCCAAAAATATAGTCGACTTCAGGTAACGTAGGTATATCCCAAATAAAGCAGATACGACAAAATTGTGGCTAATTATTCCGTTGATTGGGTTTTGATAGATTTTTGTTTGCATGAGGTAATTTTATACTAACCGCGCTTTAGTTCACTGATGAATCACTGCACAGCTTACGTAAGGTGCAGACCAATCAACGAATCGCATGTTTATCCGACCCGATCCGACTGCAGCCGAACCGCTGATCTCGATCCCGATCATCACCACAAGGCACAAATGCCATTTTCGCCATTTTCTACTTGTGTTTTCTACGATGAAGCTGTGGACATGGGGACGGAAGTTTTAACCTTATGTGCTGTGTGTGCAGTGTCTGTATGTGTGGATTCCACCATAAATAATAATAGGTATAGGTATAGTGTCCAGTGTTTTGTCAGGTATTGTGGATTTATTAGATTGTAGCCTCTTATTATATGGATTGAGCCGTTTGAAAATAAAAAGTACTTTGTGATTTAGGCAGGCTTCTATAGAAGGCTAGTAAAGCTATGATCATTATTCTTGTATCCTGTCTTTACTGTGAAATACATGATTAATTTATTTTGAATTAGTATATTTTATTACCCTTACTTAAATTCATCCTACACAGATTTCTCATAGCATTATCACATAAACATTTATCCTATAAGGTAATTAACGTCCAAACTATTTTATCTAGTAACTAAGACTGCACCAGAAGATATCGTCAGATCAGCATTGACTATTGGAGAGACATAAAGTAAGACAAAGTAACCATCGCCAATAATCAGTGCTGATCTGACGATATCTTCTGGTGCAGCCTTGGTTGCTGTATAAAATAGTGTCGACGGAACGACACGTACATGACAATATTGAGACGACATGTTTGTGACGTTATTGGGATGGCGGTTAGGTGACGTTACTAACACGGTATTCAATGACGTCTTTGGGCTGTGACATTGTGCCGTCACAGGCACGTCATATATTCCTCTTTATCGACGTGATAATGACGAATGAGGTGTCGTCAAAATGACGTTAGTATAACGACATCGTGTTTGCTGGGTGTAGATTGAGGCGGTCAAAATCAACCGCTTGAACCTAATTTACCAGCCCAGAACACTTCGTTTGCCTGAAAGGGCACTTCAAACGCGAATTTTTACTTAAATATACATAGTACAGATCAAACGTTACCACCTGTATTATGAATTTCAATGCAAGGGTAATACGAGAACAATTAAAAATATGCATTAGTGTCGGAACAATAAGAAAGGCCACCTACTTGATAGACACATAACAACGGGTGATTTGCTTGACAAGAGATTGAGTCGAGCCCATATTTGAGAATATGCTTTTGCTTTTCTTTCCGAAGTTACTTGGAACATCATCATATATTTTGACAGATCGCCCGTCTGAAGAATCGGCTCTGAATATTAATATTTGCTGCTTAGGAAGTTCATCTGGTTGGGTCTAGGAGATGTGTCCAGTTACTATCATTAAGGTAGTGGTAGAGGCAAATAACTCAGGAGAACCCAATTCAAGCTATTGTTAGTCATTATAGCGGTCAGGTCTGGTCAGTAATTAACAGAAACAAAATTTTGAAATTGTCAGATCTCACTAAATTCGACATGCGCAATTCATTGCAATAAAAATAAGTAGAGGATTCTATTTAAAATAAATTAAAATCGGGGATATTTGTTTAAAAAATTGGAAAATAATTTATAACTTGGCAACGCCGCAAATGCGAAAAAATGTTACAAGGCGAGATAGGGTATTAGTAGATATTTCGATTTAAAATAAAACATTCAGGGTGTTACATTTAGAAAAATAAAGTAAAATGACCTTCAAGCTGCCGTAATTTAAAATTCCGCCAAAAACGCCCTGTAGACACAAATTACTGGTAACATTCAAAATAATATCCTGTTAATATTCAAGTAACTCGCTGTATAATATTATTGAGAAAAGTTGAAGGAATATATCAATTTGGACGTGTTACTTGCGATCTTGCAAATTCGGAAATTAACAGAAAATAAATTATAACTTGGCAACGTCGCAACCGATCCCAAAAATATTTTAGGGCTGAATAGAGATTAATGATGGAAACTAGAGGAATTTAAAAAAAAAGTTATAATTCCATATAAAAAAATCAAGTTGATCACTATCCTACTTTCCCGCAACACCCTGTATATTTAAAAATATTTTTAGAATATGCATCTTATGTAACCAAATAACTTTTGTAGTTGACATTTTCTTCTATCAGGTATACCTTGTTAAATTCAGGTACCAAGAAGGCGGATTACTGTCTGCTCTGACAGTCAGGCAGCAGTCAAAGGATTAAGTGTTTGTAGGTTTATATTAAGCTCGTTCTGCAATGTAGAAAGGTCTTGGATGGAATTACGGTAACGTATCAACAACAAGGAGGACAAATCTTCGGCACACATGCTATGTCGCTTGTGACGCCCTTGGGCATAACAGGCAAACTATACTCGGTTCAAGAGTCCTTGAACCTGAAGTCGTAAGATAAGCAGGGCCCAAATCCATCCTAACCTCTGCGATGAGAGCTGGACTTGGGAACTAGACTAAGGAGAGATGCAGGAGGGCCCCCTTCTAGGCCTATACACCAGAAAGACTCTCTCCCTCTTTCATTCGAGCCGCGGCCTTGTGTGCTTGCGAACATGTTTGACCTAGAAAAATTGTCTAGCATTTGACATAGAAGTGGTAGTAAAGGTTGCAGATAAATTCGAGACTTGTGGTGTAGCCTAAGGTATTATGTTTATCGGATTTTTGGGCAGGAGCTCTGGAGCAGGATGCGATGCTACAAGCAGAAGCCAACTCCGCATTTCCTCAAGCAAAAGTGGCATTCGCAGTTTGGGAATCTCATATGCTTTGTTGGTGCCGCTTTTGAGATTTTTTCTCACCAGAAATAGCATAACAGGTTCGTTGGTGGGCAGCGTTGGTATTACCAAAGTTTACGGAATACATATAAGTTGGATCACTCCGCAAAAATATCAAAACGGCCTGCCCCTTGCCCCGTCTCCCCGGTACACCGGTAGCAGTGTACCGACGTCAGCCGGGAGATACAAGGCGGCGCAAGGTAGAGGTTTCACGCGAAGTCTATGCAGTGTCTCAAAAATGTCGGATTTTGTTATCTCGGATTTGTTTGCAGGAAATGGATAATATTTTTAGAAGTTTGATTTTATCAATTAAATGTATTAACGGATGGAAAATGACAATCAGATCCATGCTTATTTTCTGGTAAACGTTGAAATGTAAAGGATATAAATACAGGGTGTTTCACGATGATTAAGACAAGCAATATATCGGGACTGGCAGTAGTAGAGAATTATAACTTTGAGGATGTAAATTAGAGCAGATGTTGTGTCTTTTTTTGTCATTGTACTACCCAGTGAGGTATTTGTTTTTGGTCACGTGACATTCGATTCAAAATTATTAATGGGATACTCTGTACATTTGTCCCTTTCTGTGTTCCTCCCGATAAAAAAATTCCAACAAACCTGCACATTTGGGGTCTAAAGAGTTTAATTCAAGACCTACAGGTACTTAAACGATTGTATCACGCTAAAAGCGTATAGTGAAACAACATATTCATTCGGTGGTCTTACCATACCACCCAGGGATATTCCAAATTATATTTTAGAGCTCGGAAATATTTTTATTGATATCTTTAGCAATTTAGTTTCTACAGTAGCAATTGGAATGACACTGAAAAGCAAAATGTCAAAAATAATTTATTAACAACCAAGTAAAGCATTTCCACATGATTAGCTTTTAAAATTTTGCATACGAGTTCGTATATACTATACCATAAATTTTATAAGCTGTGGTCTCAAAAATAAGCCAAATAAATAGAGCATTAGGACAAAAATACTATACAGCACCTTTGAACCAATTTTTACTCATCTATGAATTTATTTAGCGTATGGCTACATGGATTAATTGGTAATAAGTCTTAAACAATATAATAAAATACAAATATTAAATTTAAAACAAACAAAAATAAATAGTTTTTAGATTTTAAAATTAAGACCATTTATCCAGTCAACTACAGACTTCGAGGCTTCGAAGAAATCCGACTGTTGTCCAGCATATGCGGTAATCGGGCATTCGGTGACAATATGCTGATCAGTCTGCCGGGGCTCTCCACAGTCACAGGACGGTGATTCGGATATCCCCCATTCAAAGAACGAGTCACGACAGATGCCATGCGACGTTCTGACTCGATTAAGGGTTTTCCATGTATGGCGAGGCAATTCCATTCCTGGCAGGGTTAAAGTGGGGTCCATAGTTGGTGGAGCCTGTACCGGCTTCTGGACTTCCCAATCCCTTCTCCAGTGCTCATCAACTTGGAAGCCATCCCGCAAGAGCCGTTCTGCAAATGGTAATGGGGGATTTCTAGATTTCAACCTCCGAAGATCTGCATCATCTAGGTCAGTATGCAGTGGAAGTTGGGGATTGGATAGTATTTTGTTGTATTCCTTCACCAGTTTATCCTGTCTACGAATATGACGAAATTGCTACAATATGTGAAATCATTTGAGATTCATTAGTAATAGTTTTACTAGGTATTATTTTTGATATCCATTTATGTAACTTAGTGTATTAGCAAAGTAAACGTTATGTTGTATGTCTAACTCGGCTGTCAATACCTAGTCTTTCAATGACCCTCGTATATACGTAAAACCCAGGCGTTAGCAAGTCCCCGCTAAAAGACCCTCGTACTTGGGCAAAAACTAACTGGCGCGTGCGGCCGCGGCATCGCTTTGATGTGAGATCTTCAAGGTGCCGACAGAGAGTGATCCAGCTTATATGTATTCCGTAAACTTTGGTATTACTGTTGATCCTTCAGATATTCGTTAAGGATAGCTTGATATCGACAGCATTGCTCAAGGATACTCGAACATTCCGAATGAAAAAAGACTTTTTCGTCCTGATATTATGCTTGCTTTTGAAGAGTCCATCACAATTATTTTGAGTAGACCTGAAAAGGAACTGAAAAAAGTTGGGAAACAGAGGATGAGATAGGGAGATCCGATTTGCAACTTGGGCGAGGAAATGGTCTACTTCAGAGTGAGAGGGGATACCGTCAATCACCTTCATTCAGGCATTTCTTCAAGAAAACGGAAGCCAATTTACATATCGCAATAGTGAACGTAGGCAAAAACTATAAACCACATTACCAACTTCGTTTAAGCCACATAGCAGACACACACAACTATGCATAATCACTACTAGGACACATCAACACCTGATCACAGCAACAACACCATGGGAAACGTATATATGTTACGGTTAAAGTGTTTACTTTGATAGTTTATATACTAGCTGGATAGTATACAAACTATCCAAGTGTCTCGTTATTTTGATGGAAAATCATATCTCTACTAAAATAGCTATGAATATTGGTTGGTTTGTATGCTATCCAGCTAGTTTATAAACTACACAAGATATGCCGCTAAAGTATTATACCACAAAGACATCACACATATTAACCAGCGTTTCTGGTCAGTTTACAAACTATCCACATCATTTGGATAAAGTCTGCACATAATATCTCTAGTACTACATAATATCCAATTCGTTGGTTAGTATGTGAACTAACCAATCCTCTTTGGTTACTTTAGTTTAGAAAAACAAATTTTAATCGAAAGTAAAGTTTATTCATAGATATAACATACAATTGTTATAATTACCTAAAAAAAGTAAGACAAACGGAAATACTACTTGTGTAACAAAATATTCATATAAAATAAATCTCTAGACCCTGGGCAGCTTTAATGGCATCATAGGTTCCACTCAAACGTAAAATAATCTTTCCAGATCTTTTATATAAGATTACATAAGATGATTCGATTCTCTGTATATCATAAGTATTCATTGCATGATAATCAATCTTGTTATTAGTGTTAGGCCCTTGCAGAAGTACATTATAATCACTAAATTTTACAAGGCACGACAGTTAACAATACCAACACGTAACGCTTGCACTTGCCATAAACATAACCTCACTTTTCTGTCAAACTGACCAAAGAAAATTAGTTAGTTTACATACTAATCAACGAGTTGGTTATTATGTATTACTAGAGATATTAGGTGCATGCCTTATCCAAATGATGTGGATAGTTTGTAAACTGACCAGAAATACTGGTTAATATGTGTGATATCTTTATGGTATACACTTTAGCGGCATATCTTGTTTAGTTTATAAACTAGCTGGCTAGTATCCAAACCAACCAATATTCATAGCTATTTTAGTTGAAATATGAGTTTCCATCAAAATAGCGAGACATTTGTATAGTTTGTATACTATCCAGCTAGTATATAACTATCAAAGCAAACACTTTAACCGTAACATACAGGGTGTAACTTTTAAGGATGTCCACACCTATACCACCATGTAGATCTCGCTGAGCTGATCTTTTTTCGATAAGCAACATGGGTCCAAAAACGAACCGTTACGGAGATAACGCTACCGAAAGTTACCCTTTCTTACAACAACAAAAAACACCGAGATCAGTCAAAAATCAGTGAAGGAGAGGCTCCACGTGGCCATCGCCTTCTTGCTCGCACAATCTGGCTCGATGGATGACCGATGCAGTGGCAGCGTTGATTACCTGTGGCTGCTCCCTGACGTCTCCAGCTGCTGCAATGATGCGTGCAATCAGCTCTTCTGCTGTGTGTGGTGCACCCCCTTGGTAGACAAGTGCTTCCAGGTGACCCCACAGGAAAAAATCCAGGGGATTGAGATCCGGAGACCACGCCGGCCACGCTACTGGCCGCAAGGCATCGAATTAATTGCCTAACTGCAGGCGTCAGAAAGGACTACTTCCGGTAGCGCTACCTCCGAAACGGTTCGTTTCCGGACCCATGTTGCTTATTCAAAAATGATCAGCTGAGCAAGATCTACACGGCAATATAGGTGTAGACATCCTTAAAAGTTACACCCTGTATACACAAGACATAACACATAACACAAGACTAACTAACGAAAAGCATTGTTGAATTCTAAAAATTCCAAACGTGAAAAACATATACTTAAGGAAACTGAGGAATAGTCATATATTTTTTTAAATAGTGATCAATAAGCTTCCTAAAAGGAACATATACATAAAATAACAATAAAATAATGAAAACACAAACATACCACAAACACTGCCATGTTTTTCATTTAAAATTCTGAAAATTGCTCTCGACAACCCTTACTGATATAGTTACAAATTTTTACGACGTCCTTTACAGCCTTTTTATAAAATCGGGCTCGTAGAGCGTCGTAGACATTTTCCATGATATTACGTCGCTGGCATCAGACACGTCACTTGGAAGGCATACTACTTGCATGCTGGGCCTTGCCAAAGCTTACGGAATACATGTAAGTTGGATCACTTTCCGTCGGCACCTTGAAGAACTCACATGAAAGAGATGCCGCGGCCGCACGCGCCAGTTAGTTTTTGCGTTGGTTATGCTCAAGTACGAGGGTCTTTTAGCGGGGACTTGCTAACGTCTGGGTTGTACGTATATACGAGGGCCATTGAAAAACTATGTATTGACGGCCGATTTAGACATACAAATACAAATATAACGTTTATTTTGCTCATGCACTAAGTTACATGAATGGATATCAAAAATAAATCCTAGTAAAACTATTGCATAGAATCTCGAATGATTTCACATATTGTAGCTATTTCGTAGATAAGTAAAAACTGATGGTTCAAAGGTGCTGTAGTATTTTTACCTTAATGTTTTGTTTATCTGGCTTATTTTTGAGATCACAGTTTATAAATTTTATGGTATAGTATATAAGAACTCGTATGATGTACAATTTTAAAAGACAATCATGTGGAAATGCTTTACATGGATGTGAATAAATTATTTTTGACATTTTGATTTTCACTGTCATTCCAATTGCTACTGTAGAAACTACATTGTTAAAGTTATCAACAAAAATATTTTCGAGCCCTACAATATAATTTACAATGTCCCTGGGTGGTATGGTATGACCACCGATTGAATATTTTGTCTCACTATACGCTTTTAGCCATGATACAATCCTTTTTAGTACCTGTAGCTCTTGAAGTAATTACTTTAGACCTCAACTGTGCTAGTTTGTTGGAATTGTTTTATCGGGAGGAACACAGGCACAAATATACAGGGTGTCCCATTAGTAATTTTGAATCGAATGTCACGTGACCAAAAACAAATACCTCATTGGATAGTACAATGACAAAAAAGACACAACATCTTTATATAACCTTTATATTTAATACCTGCATATCTTCTTCTCTCTTTCCGAATGACTGGAAACAAGCCAAAGTCATACCTTTACCAAAAAACAACAATCCCTGTGATTACTCTGACCTACGCCCAATAAGTATATTAACGACATTGTCTAAAGTTTTCGAAATGGTACTTCAAGACCAAATCAAGGTATTCGTACAAAAAAGCAACATCATCACCTCTGTGCAATCTGGATTTCGTGCTCACCATAGTACTGTGACTGCACTGGCACATATCACAGATGACATAATTAAATCGGTAGACAAGAAGTTGGGTGTATGTCTGGTTTTACTGGACTACAGTAAAGCGTTTGATACATTAGATCACGCGATATTGTGTAACAAATTGAAATACTTTGGATTTTCGGATAGTTCAGTATCACTCATCAGGAATTATCTTAGTCATCGCGTGCAATGTGTTCAGATCGGAGATAAACTATCAGAACCTTTAATAAAAACCTACGGGGTACCACAAGGCTCAGTATTGGGACCATTACTATTTGCATTATATATAGCGGACTTCCACGAATTTATAAATAACTGTGACATACATCATTACGCAGATGACACGCAACTATACTTGAGCTTCCCTATTGGTCAAAATGATAGTGCGGTCGGTAAAATTAATGCAGATTTGGAAACTCTATATAATGTATCAATTACTCACAACCTAAATATCAACTCTGAAAAATCACAGGTGATTTTCTTCGGCCCTAAATCGACGAGACAACAGGTTGCCACCTCCTCATCTATTATCATCGACAACAAAGTACTCCCAATAACAGACTGTGTCAGGAACTTAGGGTTGTGGATAGAGGGTTGTGGATAGATTCTGACCTTAGATTCAATAAACATGTCAATCACTTATGCCAAACTTCATATAACACACTGAAGCAATTGTATCCAAGTCGGCATATGATGAGTACCAGATTAAAGCTAAGCATATGTGAATCTCTTGTATTATCGAAGATTGCTTATTGTGACTGTATATATTTTCCCGCATTTCTACAATCCGACGTACTTAGGCTACAAAAAATACAAAACTCGTGCATTCGATTTGCATACGGAATAAGGAAATATGATCATGTAACCAAATCATATCATGATGCTGGTTGGCTTCAGCTTAACAAGATTACAAACTACCGTCATTTAGTTTTAACACATAATGTCTTGATAAATAAAACGCCTTCGTACCTTTATCAAAAGTTCACAACTTTTAGTTCAAACAGAACTAGAGCTACGCGAAATAATCTTCTGTTTGTAATACCAAGACATTCTACAACCTTGTTCAAACGTAGCTTTATGTATAATGCTGTGAAAATGTATAACAATTTACCTAATGACTTTAGGCATTTTTCTTTAGTTAATTTTAAAAAAAGGTTGAAGACATTATTGCTAGAATCTGATTGTTGTCTGTGGAACCGGCTTGCTGTGTAACGGACTTTGCAATTTCTGGCTTGTATATTGTGTACCTATGGTCTAATGGTTTTGATGTGAAGTATTGGTATAAAAGTTTTCATTTGCCCTGTAATATTTTTATTAATAGTTATTTATTTTTCGGTTGAGTTGAAAAACAACCACGCTGGTTGACACTCCGCCTTTCGCCATTCTTTATATTGCTAAATTATCTCGTTTTCTGTATTTTTTTTTTATGTACCTATTATTATTATTATTATGTTTTTTCAAGCTTCTCTCGCATGACTGCGGTGACGACAAATGTTGACGGGCTAGGCCAAGTCAACACCTGAACTATTACTGATCGGAATTTAGGAAAGATCGTACTATATTACAGGTCTTAAGGATTACAGACTTTTGGAATATTTTATGTAAACTTTCGTCCAGGCCTAACTGTTGTAGGTGTTGTGTAAATGTGTTCGGTGTGAGGCCTGAGACCGACATAATGAGGGGGACAATAATAACTTTATCTTGTTTCCAAATTCGTTTCACTTCTATGGCAAGGTCAGTGTATTTAGATATTTTCCCAGCGTAGGTGTTTTGAACATTCACATCATTGGGAACAGCAATATCTATTAAGTAGGTAACTTTGTCTGCCTTTATCTGAAATACTATATCTGGTCTGTTTGCATTGATGGTTTTATCTGTGTGTATTTCAACATCCCAGTATAGTTTGTAGTGATCGTTTTCGAGTACTGATGTTGGTGTATACTTGTAATATGGATCGGAGTTTTCGATTAGTTTGTTTTTTGTGGCTAATGCTTGATGTATGATTTTAGCTGCTGAGTTATGTCTAGCCGTGTACTCAGTTCCAGCGAGAGTTTTGCATGCGCTTGTTATGTGGTCTATTGTTTCCTTTTGTTGTTGACATTTTCTGCAGTTATCGTTTGTTATGGATGGATCTTTAATTACGTATTTCTTGTAGTTTCTCGTTGCAATAACTTGGTCCTGGATAGCAAGCATAAACCCCTCAGTTTCTGGAAAGAGCTGGCCATCCTGCAGCCAGGTGTATGACTGTTTTTCATTTATGTGGTTTTGCGTAATACGGTATCTATGTTTGCCATGGAGTGGTTTCTGCGACCAGGTGCTTATTTTTTCTTGTTGTGATTGTGTGGGATTGTGTGTGTCTGCGACGTGGTCTGGACATGATAGGTTGAGTGGTGTATAGTTTTTGTCTGCTTTTACTATTGCTCGATGTAAATTTGTTTGTTTGTTTTGGAAGAAATGTCTGAGTGTCTTTATCTGTCTTGTGCGAAGCGACTGTATATCTGTAATCCCTCTGCCTCCTTGTTTCCTGTCTATGGTGAGCCTTTCTTTGCATGCGTTTGGATGTGACATTCGGTGTTTCGTGAGTTCCGCCCGTATGAGGATGTGGATGTTTTCTATATCAGTGTGTGACCACTTGATGATGCCGAAGGAGTATGTGAGGACTGGTATCGCAAATGTGTTAATGGCTTTTGTAAGGTTTCTGGAATTCAATTTGGTTTTTAGTAGCTTAATAAGGCGATCTCTGAACTCTTGGGTTAGTTGTGCCTTGACTTGTGTGTGGTCTATTTTAACGTTCTGATTGAAGCCCAGGTACTTGTAAGTTTCGTCCTTGTTCATGTTGTTTAGTGTTTGGCCAGCTACTGTTTCCTGCTGGGGGTGGTCCTTCCATTGGTCTTTGTTGATGTGGAGAACCTTGCATTTACTCATTCCGAATTCCATCCTGACGTCTGACGAGCAAGTTTCTGTTGTTCTGATTAACTCTTTC
Source organism: Callosobruchus maculatus (assembly GCA_951848785.1). Lineage (NCBI taxonomy): Eukaryota > Metazoa > Arthropoda > Insecta > Coleoptera > Chrysomelidae > Callosobruchus > Callosobruchus maculatus. The sequence goes on from CATOUR010000131.1 coordinate 5,001,840, forward strand.
AGTTGTACTTCATTGGCGGCATATAGTTTTATATCATCCATGTAGAGGAGATGATTGATTTTGTGTTGGTTTAATCTGTCGTGTCTAATGTTGAAACCGCAGTTTGTGTTGTTAAGTGCGTTGGAGAGCGGATTCAGACAGAGACAGAACCACAGTGAACTGAGAGAGTCACCCTGGAAGATGCCGCGTCTTATGTGAAGCTCATCCGTCTTGATAAGGCCGTCCTGGGTTTTGAGATGTATGCTGGTTCGCCATGTCTCCATGGTTCTTGTAAGAAACTCACGTAGCCCCGGGTTGATTTTATACATTTGAAGAGTTTTCGCCAGCCAGGTATGGGGTACAGAGTCGAAAGCTTTTTTATAGTCGATGAAACAGGTATGTAGGTTCCTATGTTCTTTTCTGGTTTGCTCCATGATGACATTATCAATTATAAGTTGTTCCTTGCAACCTTGGCTTTGCTTTCGACATCCTTTCTGTTCTTCAGTCAGGACGTTGTTTTGGGTGAGGTGTTGTTCAATTCTTCTGCCTATTGTTGCGGTTATGATCTTGTACAAGGTGGGAAGACAAGTGATTGGGCGATAGTTGGCAGGGTTCTTGGTGTCTGCGTTTTTGGGTTTTATATACGTTATTCCTTGCGTGAGGAATTTGGGAAGCCTATTCGGTTGGAGTATGGCTTTATTGATTTGGTCCGTAAGCATTTCGTATGTTGCACTGAATTGCTTGTACCAGAAATTTTGCACTTTATCCACGCCTGGGCACTTCCAATTATGGGTATGCTTTATGGTTTCAGCTATTTCCTCTGGTGTAAGGATAACGTCTCCCTGCTCCACTATATGTTGATGTTTTTCCTCTTCTTGTCTGATCCATGGAGCGTTTTCATTATGTGTTTTGGGTTCTGACCATAGGCTTCCCCAAAACTCAGTTAACTCTTGTTTACTAGGAGGTTCTATTGCTGTTATCTGGTTGTCGGCAGTTATCTTTTGGTAAAACTGTTTTTCACTTTTCTGAAAAAGATTGTTAGCATCCTTTCTGGCATTGGACTCGTTGTATCTGCGGAGTCTAGCTGCATAGACTGCAAGCTTCTGTTTAAGGGTATCAGCTATTTCTTATTATTATTATCCTGATTTTCCAAGTTTCTCTCGCATGACTGCGGTAGCAACAGGTGTTGACGGGCTGTGCCAAGTCAGCACCTGAACTATTACGGATCGGAATTTAGGAAGGATCGAACAATATTGCAGGTCTTCAGGATTACAGACTTCTGAAATATTTTGTGTAACCTTTCGTCCAGGCCTAACTGTTGTAGGTGTGGTGTAAATGTGTTTGGTGTGAGGCCTGAGACAGACATAATTAGGGGGACAATGGTAACTTTGTTTTGCTTCCAAAGTCGTTTTATTTCTATCGCAAGGTCCGTGTATTTAGATATCTTCCCAGCGTAGGCGTTCTGGATATTCGTATCGTTGGGAATAGCAATATCTATCAAATAGGTAACTTTGTCTGCCTTCGACTGGGAAACTATATCTGGCCGATTTGCCGGGATAGTCTTATCCGTATGTATTTCAACATCCCAGTACAGTTTATATTCATTGTTTTCGAGTACTGATGTCGGTGTATAATTGTAATATGGATCTGTGTTTTCTATTAGCTTGTTTGTTGTGGCGAGTGCTTGGTGAATGACTTTGGCTGCAGAGTTATGTCTAGCTGTGTACTCGGTTCCAGCGAGAGTTTTGCATGCGCTTGTTATGTGGTCTATTGTCTCTTTTTGTTGGTGGCACTTTCTGCAATTGTCGTCGGTTATGGATGTATCTTTAATTATGTATTTCATGTAGTTCCTTGTCGCAATCACTTGGTCCTGGATAGCAAGCATAAAACCCTCAGTTTCTGGAAGGAGTTGGCCATCCTGGAGCCAGGTGTATGATTGTCTTTCATTAATGTGGTCTTGTGTAACGCGGTATCTGTGCTTGCCATGGAGTGCTTTTTGTGACCATGTGTTTATTTTTTCTTGTTGTAATTCTATGTGATTGTGTGCGTCTGCTGGGTGATCTGGGCGGGATAGGGTGAGTGGAGTATAGTTTTTGTCTGCTTTTACTATTGATCTGTGTAAGGTTGTCTCTTTGCTTTGGAAAAAGTCTCTGAGTGTTTTTATTTGTCTTGTGTGAAGTGACTGTATGTCTATAATTCCTCTGCCCCCATGTTTCCTGTCTATGGTAAGCCTTTCCTTGCACGCTTTCGGATGTGACATTCTGTGTTTTGTGAGTTCCGTTCGTATGAGTATGTTGATGTTTTCAATATCAGTGTGCGACCACTTGATGATACCAAAGGAGTATGTGAGAACCGGTATCGCAAATGTGTTAATTGCTTTCGTAAGATTTTTGGAGTTCAATTTTGTTTTCAGAAGTGTAATGAGACGGTCTCTAAACTCTTGTGTTAGTTGAGCCTTAACCTCTGAGTGGTCAATCTTAATGTTCTGATTGAAGCCTAGGTACTTGTACGTTTCGTCCTTCTCCATGTTGTCCAGAGTTTGGCCAGTTAGTATTTCCTGTTCGGAATGGTTCTTCCATTGGCCCTTATGGATGTGGAGCACCTTGCATTTGCTCATTCCGAATTCCATCCGGACGTCTGACGTACAAACCTCTGTTATTTTGAGTAATTCCTTCAGTTGCACTTCAGTGGCTGCATACAGTTTTATATCATCCATGTAGAGAAGATGACTGATTCTGTGTTGATTAACTTTCTGGTGTCTGATGTTGAAACCATAATTTGTGTTATTAAGTGCGTTGGAGAGTGGATTTAAACAAAGGCAGAACCACAGTGAACTGAGTGAATCACCCTGGAAGATACCGCGTCTTATGCATAGCTCCTCCGTTTGGATATGACCGTCCTGAGTTTTAAGATGTATGTTGGTTCTCCATGTCTCCATAGTTCTTGTAAGGAACTGACGAAGGGTTGGATTAATTTTATATATTCGAAGAGTTTTCGTTAGCCAGCTATGGGGTACAGAGTCAAAAGCTTTTTTATAATCGATGAAACAGGTATGGAGGTTCCTGTGTTCTTTTCTAGTTTGCTCCATGATCACACTATCAATTATTAGTTGTTCTTTGCAACCTTGGCTTTGTTTTCTACATCCTTTCTGTTCTTCGGTCAGGATGTTGTTTTGAGTAAGGTGTTGTTCAATCCTTTTGCCTATTGTTGCGGTGATGATCTTGTACAAGGTGGGGAGACAAGTGATCGGACGGTAATTGGCAGGGTTCTTGGTGTCTGCGTTTTTTGGTTTTATATATGTTACTCCTTGTGTGAGGAATTTGGGTAGCCTGTTGGGTTGGAGTATGGCTTTATTGATTTGGTCTGTGAGTATTTCATATGTTGTACTAAATTGTTTGTACCAGAAATTCTGCACGTTGTCTACGCCCGGGCACTTCCAATTGTGGGTGTGTTTTATTGTTTCAGCTATTTCCTGTGGTGTAAGAATTACGTCTCCCTGTTCCGGTATGTGTTGTTGTTTTTCCTCTTCTTGTCTAATCCATGGAGCGTTTTCATTATGGGTTTTGGGCTCTGACCATAAGCTTCCCCAGAAGTCGGTTAGCTCTTTTCTACTTGGAGGTTCTATTGTTGTTATCTGATTACTGGATGTGATCTTTTGGTAGAAATGCCTCTCACTTTTCTGAAAAAGGTTGTTAGTATCCTTTCTGTCGTTGGACTCATTATACCTGCGGAGCCTAGCTGCGTAGACTGCAAGTTTCTGTTTAAGCGTATCGTATATTTCGGATATTGTTTGTTGTGGTGATCTAGATTTGAGTCTATTTATTGTTGTTTGTATGCGTTTCGAGAGGTTGTTCTTGTGGATATATTGAGTGACGTGTGCGAGATCTTTCCTGATTGTGCTAATTTTATTTTCGATTCTAATTTGCCATTTAGGTTTAGATCTTCTGCTTGTGTGGTCTTTCGATCGTTTTGGAAGTTTTTGGCCGTTAACTATGAGGGTGGTTGCTGCAGCAGCATATATAACAGTATGGATGTCTTCTAGGTTACTATCCTTTGTTAAGAATTGTGGTATTATGTTGGAATTTACTGTTTGTAATATTTGTCGAGTGTTGTTTTTAAAAATCAGTCTAGGCAAGGGATCTCGCAGTGTAGGATTTGTGCCACACCATTTGTTATATTGTGTGTTCATCACTTGTTCTGTAGATTGTGTGATACAAGGTGGTGGCGTAACGTTTTGGCTTTGTGTGGCTGTGGAAGGTAAGTTAATGGATGTTTGGTTTGGTGTATCTGGTGTGTGCTCGTGTTCTGAATCCACATCTAAGTGTATGCTGGTGTTATTGGTTGTATCTGTGTTTGGCGTCTGGTTACTTCGGGTATGATTATTCTGTCTTTCCGTGATTGATTCATCGGCTAACGAATCATTTGGTGTGACAGTATTTATTTCGTTGGATACAAGGCTCTTTATAGCTTGTAGTTCTTGTGGGGTAAGACGGTTGTTTTTTGTTATGACTCGTTTTTGATCAATAAGTCTTTGTTCGGTTACACGTGTTGAGAGGTGTGGGTATTGTGCTGTAAACAGCCTATACAGCTCATGTCTGTAGCCTGTAGAGATGGTTTCAAGTTTTGTGGCGGTATAGTAACAGTGCATTACAGATTTGTTCATCTCAGTAGTCCACTGTAAGCGCTGTCTTGGTTTACCAGCTTTGGTGGTTGCCGGCTGTACCGGCAAAACATCCGCAGTTGGGTTGTGTGCTGTTGGTTGTTGTATTTGGTTTTGGGGTTCAGGTGAGTTTAATCGACGTACCCTAGGCCGTCGTTGGTTGTTTGAAAAACTAACTTTATCCATCGCGTTCCCACGAGTAGGGACGATCTAAATGTCGCTCTCCCGGGTGACGCCCATTCCAGGAGAGAAGGGACTTATATTTACTCCGAAGTTGGCCCAAGGTGCTCCGGAGGATTTGCGACTTTACTGTCGGGTTTTGTTGAGGCTTTCTCCTCACGGGCCGGCCGGTTAAGGCAAGCCCCCCGGTTGCGTATCCCTCACAACGTTCCCCAGCCACGCCTTGCGGAGGTCGTTGAAGTGTGGGGCGCAATAACGGTGTGTGACAGAAGGACCGGCGCTCAGCCCTCTGTGGCATTTCTCCCCGGATTCGCCACATCCCTATCTGACCGAGGCCAGGATAGCTTGGGGGAAGGAGCTTTGTGCTTGGTGGGGTATGTAAAACTACCAAGCCCACAGCTTGCTGAGTGTGCTAGCCTTGGTTGAAGTGACTTTTTGATCTCGAGCCCTGCCAGCATGACAACTCCGGGTGGTATTAAAACCTCCGATGAACCATCAACCGACATAGCTGGCCCATCAAAAAGTCACTTTCTAAGCCCCCAAACGAGCGTCAACGTTCTAGCACCTGATGGGGGTTATTATTATTATTATTATCATTATTATTATTATCTGCTCTAATTTACATGCCCAAAATTATAATTCTCTACTACTGCCCAGTTCCGACAGATTTCTTGTCTTAATCGTCGTGGGATACCCTTTATTAATATCTCTTACATTTCAAGGTTTATCACAAAATAAGGATGGATTTGATTGTCATTCTCCATCCGTTAATAAATTTAAATTGATTGGTAATACCTTTTCTCGCGAAATTGATTCGCGAAGATTATCCATTTCCTGCAAACAAATCCGAGATAACAAAATCCGATACTTTTGAGAAACTGTATAGACTTCGCTTTAAACACGTTCAACCTCTACTTTGCGCCGCCCCGTATCTCCCTGCTGACGTCGGCACACTGCTACCGGTGTACCGGGGAGACGGAGCAAGGGGCAGGCCGTTTTGATATTTTTTCGGAGTGATCCAACTTATATGTATTCCGTAAACTTTGGCCTTGCTGGGTTTTATTAATTTTATCGAAGTTTACCTAACCAACGTAGCGTCGCACCCAGGCGCTTCTACTACGGTTGCGTTTCCTCCAGAGATGTGCTAGGAAAATGAGCGCAGCGAGGATGTGTAGCGGGCTCTATTCAGATTTGCCTTTTTGCTCGCCTATATTCACAGCACACATGCCTCGCAACGCATTTCCAGCACACATCTCTCGAAACACATTTCTAGCACACATTCGTCTTCAACATGCCTCGCTTTGTACGTACAAAAACCTCGCTCCGCTAAGCAGTCTCCATCAGAGCTGTGCTGAGCGAGGCGAGGTAATTGAGGTTTTGAATTAAGAAAAAAAGTACTTCTTTTGTGACAAATGGAAAGATCATATCATCACATAAGTTTTATAGCAAAACTGTTTTTGTTTTATTTTTTTTTCGCAATAATTCAAAAGTTATATCAATTTAAAAATCGGTTTTTGAATAGAGTACCGAAAACACGCCGACGGCTCCCGAACCCGTGTGGCGTCACCATGGCGGTAAGGATGCTCCTTTGACCAACGACGTCCTACTCCGACACTAGATTCTAGATTTCCAGCCAATCGCGAAAATACGCACTGCTAAACTGGTAGCTAGTGTATATTTGTTGCAACACAGTCGATGAATGAAGTTTGCAGCTCGAGATGAAGTCTACGATCGATATAAATATGTTTTTGAATGTTTGAAGTTGAAGTCAGATTACAGATTCCAGTAAGTAAGTACCTAATCAAATATGTTTCGTTGAAAAGATTTCCTCAATCGAAGGATGGCCCAGTGGTTAGAGAGTCCGATAGTAGATCTCAGGGTCTTTGTAAACTATCCACCATTAAAAATATAAAAGTTACAAATCAAAAAAGCAGTGAAAGGTCACACTTATAAGGTCTGTTTTTACAGAGAATCACAAACCAGTCAGAGCCAATCAGTATTTGCCATTGCAGTTGTCAAACTATTTCTGACTAGTACTGGCCAATCAAATTGACGCTGACTAGTTTGTGATTGCTGTAAAAACAGACCTATAATTATAGTAATTTACTCAAACTACGAGTTCATCATATGCGGTACGATAAACAAAACAGAAACTTCATAGCTTAATAATAAGCAATAGATACAGCAAGCCATCATTATTCCTTCTAAAGCATTGTAAATTAGATTGCTGCATAACCGGAACAGTGATTGAACAATATGAATTTAATCAAATGAGGGTACCTCTCTCAGAAGAGAATATATATACCTAAGTCGCTCTACAGAACACAAAAAGGCCTAAAGATGTAGATGTATTTATCATAAAATCAAACTATCAATCAAGAAACACGCACTTACCTTAGTTCATAAATATAAATAGTAGAACTTGAGCTAATATACATACAATGTGTCCGGTCATCGGTGTTGGAGCCTCTAGGGGGATAAAATACTTTAATTTTTATCGACAAATCGGCCTCAAAAGTAGTTTTTTCCCACCATAATAAAATGGCAGCCATTTTGTTTTTCGTTCAATTGATCCACGAGTGTTGTACTAACCATAGCTTCCTAAGTAGAGATCCTACAGACACAAAATAAGTTTAATTCAATAGCGAAACATGTGGACCATAAACTAACGGTAAAGATTTTCCCAAAATTAATTTCATATCAGGGCAAAAAGAATTGTAAAAGGAAAATAATTATGTGATATTTTGCGTTTTTATTCAGTTTCAGTTCTTTCATAAAACATAAGCTGTTAACCTACATTTTTACTTCCCACACCGATAGGTGAGGGGAATATTGTGATCGCGAAAATTTTCGATTTCGAGATACCACGATTTTTGGGCGTTTTTTACCAACGTAACGAAAATCCACGTCACTCATTTCCGTCGGTATGCAATGCAATGTGCTGTGGGGTCGTAGTAGGTATTGCTGCTAAATTTTGAAAATCGGTTGATGGGCGGCGGAGTAATTAGCAATAAACAAAAACATTCAAACATTCCCCAAACTTTGTTTTTAGGTGTTTTAGGTGTTCCTGATCATTTTCTACTTTTTCTTGGTGGGGTGAAATTTGGGGTAATTGGGGGGTGGCGGGTTGTAAAATTGAAAAATTTGTACTCGTAATAGACTGTCCACAGACCTGTGAAGGAACACCTAACGACATAAATAGCTTTTTTTGGTCCATCCGTACATTGCCTTGCGTATTGCAGAAACCAAAGGAATTTTTTCTAAGTATTGCTTTAGATCGTTCTGTATTGTGTAACGTGAAAACTGTTGAACTGATTTTAGTAAAATTTTGACACATTATTACTACTGTGGCGAGGATGAAAATGCGTATATAATTTTGATAAATCGTTCTAGTGGCGGCGCATAACTAATAAAAAAACTAACAATATATGAAAACAGTTCAGACTTCGTTTTTAAGCGTTTTAGAGGATCCTGATCATTTTCTACTTTTTTGGGTGGGGATGAAATTGGGGTGGTTGGAGGATGGGGGGTTGAAAGATTGAAAAATTTGTTGTATTCATAATTGACTGTCCATTGTCTGTGAAAGAAAGACCTAGCGATATAATACACTTTTTTAGGTCCTTCCTAACGTTTCCTTCCCTATCAGAAACCAATGAACTTAGAGTTTATTGATGTAAATACATGTACGGGTATCGCTTTAGATCGTTCTATATCACCTATCGGTGTGGGAAGTAAAAATCAATCTTTTGTTATTTCTTTATTCAGTTAGCCTTGTCTGTCTCTCGACACAGGCTCTCTGTTGTTGAAAATAATGGTATAGCTTTTACCTTAGAGTAACAACTGAATATAGAGGTAGTAAACAAACCACTTCAGGATGGCGTGCTCAAAGCCATCATCTTTTGACACTTCAGACCCAAACATTGCCAACTAACCTGAAAATTCTTCCAATGCAACCCATGTTACAAACACTGCTCTGCACTGTCCCATCTCGAAAAACTGTTAAAGTACACTCGAATATAGCACAGCAGGTCCGTAAAGCTTCACTACAGTTACCAACAAATGGCGAATTCGATTTTACTGACCAAGCATAAAAAACGCACAAACAAAACAAACGTTTGACAGTCGGAGGTTACCGTAAACAAATCGCAGGAAAATTACATAGGCGTCGCCAACTGCTCAATTTATGTAAGACAGAATTTGCGCTAATGATGAAGAAACATGCAGTAACGCAGTAGAGGTCGACATATCTATTGATTTTGCTGTAATCATTTCTGAACCATCAAAATACCGTCTTTTTTAACGTAGAATGGAATATTTCTGGATACTATACAACTAAGACGATAGTAAACAACTATGATTGCCGTATCTGGTGGTCGATATGACAACGTAAGAAAAGATGTTGGCTTATTAGAATTAGTTGTTTACTACCTCTATGTTCAGTTGTTACTCTGAGGCTTTTACCTTAAGAATATGGCTATGTACCTAATACATTATTATCCGGTAACTAAATTAATTATTATTATCTAACATTTTTACATAAACGGATATACACCGTGTACCAGGACGAGTTTATTTCATTTATTGTGAGTCCTGCCATCCTTGACTTTTTCTCTAAGAAAGGTCAACCAGTATAACAAACACGGTAGCCATGGCCAACTCTGAGAAACTTTCAATATTTTTCAATGTAGTGTTATTAGGAATTGTTTTACTACTTCAAATCGAAATCACTCCATAACTGTTACATTTAGCTATAGGAAAGGCTTATAAAACTGGAAGTATTTTGTAAGAACTTTCTAATGGTGCTATAAAATATAGGGTGTTTCATTTAAAATAAAAAAGAAAATCATAATCGAGAGTTTTGGCTCACCCTGCGTACAAAATCAAAGGTAGCAGAAGCTTGATAATTTTAGACAAAACTAGACAACCACGAAATTATTTCAGCTTTGAGAATCAAGCCTCTAGTTATTGATTTTTTACGAAACAGGGTGATGAATTCGTTAAGCTTTCACATAAAAGTGGCCATATCTCTGAAAATACCCTTTATAAGCTGATAAAATCCTATATTTACGGAATAGCGAAATGAGCACAATTCAAATTATTTTGAAAAACACAACTTTGGCATGCTGTGAATTTATGAATAACCCTGTATCTTATACAATAATTTTAAAATGTAGACCTTCACTTTACCTATAACTTTTATTGGAAAGTTTTTTGTATCTTCCATAATGACGAAGGTATCAAACTTCTGAGTATAAATTGATCACCCTCTATACCTAGCTCAAGACATTACTTATAATTGTTCTGTGTAAAGCTTTCGCGGCCATCCCCAATGAATTTGTGGTTTTTGGGTTGTTAGGCCGGCGTCGTTGAGTATTGAGGCTTGACGTTTCGTCACCACGAGTGGATCTTCAACAGCAATTTACTTCGGCCACTTTCGAAATACTGATACTTTTACTTACCGTTTCCCGTTATACTGCATTCTTCAAAGCAGCTTCAGTTGCAATGCTGTACATCTTGAATATCAATTTCATTTTCCCCCAAACCATTGGATGCCACTCTCTTTATATTTGTACAGCTTGTATTTCTATATCTCATAAAACTGGTTGCCTACGTATACAGTACGATAACAATGTAAAGAAATTTGTGATGGAAATTTTAGTTAGTTTATCGTAAAGTGCGTAATTTTAGAAATGACGGACGTGTTATTGACTTCTTTGATCAAGCCACTGACCGTGATCTCTGAAGCTAAGCAGCATCGGTTGCGTCAAGCTCTTGGATGAGCGACCGCTTGGAACACCTTTGGTAGCTGATACGCTTTTTGCACCGTTAGTATCCCCTCAATCCACTTCTAATGGAGCAGTAGGGGTTTTCTATGGACTTATCCACCCTTCAAATGTAATCTGACGTTGAAATAAAACGAGAAGTTTAACAAAATATCATTTTATTGAACACAGTGAAATATATATATTTGTACAGTCATTCGTGACACGCTTGAGTGAATAAAATCTTCCAAATAGTAGTAGAAAAATACATGAATCGTATATATATTGCCATACAACATACGTCGGCATCGTTTAGGAACAAAAAATGGATTTAGGAATGCTTGCAGGGTATATGAGTTTAATTAAGGTTAAGTTACATATAGAGCTTATATATTGGCAAATTAATACACTTCAATGAGGTGGCTACAAAGGTCTGTACTCCATGCAACTGAAAAAGGATGTTCATACAGCAAAGAAGAGGTATATATACTATATTGAACTTATAAAGCGGTTATTCAAAATACTTCCCATACGTTAGAATATGAGTAGTTAATATTAATTCACAAAATTCTATCTTCATAAAAATGTAAATATCTGTGACAAAAACTGATTTTTAGCTATGAAGTTCGTTACAGAACTGTCAGAAATCGTTACAGTATCAGAGCTACTCCACATACCACAATTTCATTCCGCAGAAGTTTTTCATACAATGCAGAAACTTTTTATAATGGATTGTATAATTTTTACAAAATACTGACACTATCATGTATCCATAAATCTGTTAATTATGCTATTTACTGGAGACTGATTATCTAAAAGGGGACTTTCAATCTGTAGCTTGCTATTACATCCTCCTTTTAGTATTGTTTAGCAACTTAATAAACATTTTTCTATTTTTTCGTTTGGTAGACATCCTAGCATACATACTGCATTGAACATCCCTTTTGTACCGGACATGAACAGTTGAGTGTAAGAGTAGACAAGCCTAAACTTCACTACTCATGTCCCTCTTGGTTTGTTGAAATAAAGACGATATTATTATTATATTGAGTGTAATAATTTACCAGCATTTTGAAGCGATGGGAAAAGAGGTAAATTGGGAGAAAGAGATAAGCGTATGAAATAAAAAAAATGGCGTAAAATTAGTATAGGGTTATTCGGCCACTTCAGTGATTATTGGCTTCTCGTCAGTAGTTTCGGATTTGACAACAGTCTCCTGCTTTTCAACTTTCACTGAGCGTTGTTCTGTTTTTGTCACTGTAAGTAAAAGAACATGCTATACTACACATTGCAGATACCTCTACTCCTAAAATAAATAACTGGTTCTACTGCATGTGTTCGGGAAACAAGATAAAGCACAAACATTCAGCTACTTAGAAGGTATTATTTGTTTTATTTACATTTGTGTATTCATAGTAGAAGCTTCAAGCTTGAAGATACTGTGTAGTGTAAATATATCGAATTTTATTGATCGTATACACGCGGCAAAAATTTAAAGGGTGATTTTTGGAACTATTTTAAGAATACCTTGTTCTGTGATGATTTTTGAAAAGCCGCTTCATTTCACAAAGATACAGGGTGATAAAAATTGCCAGTACTATTCACGATATCTATATCGCAACTTTTTAAAAGATACGCTACCCAGCTTGCTAGATCATGTACTTTTATTTAGCAACAAGATGTATAATGATTGTGGTTTTATGTATACGACATATGCACTACCACATTTTAGTTTGGTAGCTCGTGAATATTTAAGAGCAACATAACGACGATCACTTGATTGGTCGAAGTGGACCACATGCATGGCCAGTGTGATCACCAAACTTAAACCCCCTAGACTATTTCTTGTGGAGTTATCTAAGGTCACTAGTTTATGTTATTCCAGTTGAAAATTTGGACCACCTTCAAAATTTGATGATTGATGCTGGATGTAACTCAATTCAAAATGAAACCATTTGAAAGAGTTCGGTGATTAGTGATGAGAAGATTGCATGCTTGTATCCAAGCTGGTGTTAAATGTTGTAGCTCTCGCAATTTTTTTTTCGCCCCGTATCTTTGAAATGAAGCGGTTTTTCAAACATCGTCAGAGAACAAAATATGCTTAATATAGTTCAAGGAATCACTTTTTGAATTGTTGCCGCATGTTTACCAAACGCCCTTTATATCACTCGATTACTGTGTTCCATAATCGGTTATAAAATTAGTACTGGAGCGTATAGCCGAGATATCATTGGTTACTACTTCAAAAAAAATCTGCGATCTTCATCAACCCTATATTTCGCGAATGGCAATCAGCTCATATATGTATAATAATAGTGGTAATTGTATCTTCCAAAAATATTCAGTATTGGACGCCATTAACATATTAGGATTAAGACCACTGTAAAAAATGTTGGAAGACAGTTTCGTCTTGTTAAAAAATACTTCCAGTTGCGGTGTCGCGGAAGTGCAAAAAATATAGGCAGGCAATATTTATGTTACTGCGGTAATGCCCTTCTAGAGGTAATACCTGACAGGGAAAAAACAATGTAAAAACTTAATAACTCTCCATACTTCACTTTAATAACGAAATAGATAAAATTAATCATCCGTAGGAAACAGCTAAGTGTTAAGTTAAACAGAAATTTCAAAAGAACGTCAACAAGGGAATACCAAACAATCAGAACCTTTTCAGGGGACAGCAGGACACAAAATTAAGGTCTTGAGGCTTTGTTGAGGCTAGCCTTTCAATTACTTCCTTCTTAGATGGTATGTCACTTAATACCCACAGAGTATTAGCCTAAACATTAAATATATTATGTATTTATCAGCTTTTTTAATAAAGAACCAGATACATTTATTTACATTATTCCTCTGTGAAATTAAAATAAGTAAATGTCTGTTTTATTGCGTAAGGCTTTCGCGGCCATGATCCGATGAACTTTTGATTTTTGGGCTGTTCGGCCGGCGACAATACGCTCCGTCGCCTTGATGTCGGCGCGCTTCGCTGCTTGACGTTGTGCCAACACTGTCTCTGACTGTTATACCTTGACACGAAAGATTTTTAAAGATATATAGTATAATAGTTGAAGCAGAGGAAACTGAATTGGAAAGCCCACATTAATTATCATATCAGAAGAGCAGAAAATGCAATCAACATTTTGAAAACCTTTAGCAATTATAAATGTGGAGCAGACCCAAATATCTGTTTCAAATTCTACATATCTTTAGTTAGATAAGTATTAGACTACGGATCGATTCAATATGGCAACGCGTCAAACCAAAACCTACAAAAAATAGAAAAAATAGAAAACATATGTTTAAGACTTTGTGCTGGGCATTTACCAAGTACTGCAATCAAAGTAATGGAGGTAGAGTGCAATGAACCTCCTTTGTATCTAAGAAGACAAAATCTAAGTACAAGAGCTGAACTGAAGCAGATTAGCCAAGACAAGGTTGCACCTATCCATTAACTTTTAATTTGGGGGATGATTAGCGAGTACTGGCAGCATGAAAAAGCTTCCTTTACTTATAGAAAGGTATTGAATACTCATTACCAAATATAGACAAAACATATTTCAACGTACCTATTACACCCCTGCTCCACTACAGAATACAAGACTTATAGCTTCCAACTAGAAGTAGAATATACGAACTCTGATCAAGGTGATCCAACCGTATACATCAGGTTTAAATAGCAGATAGGAGAAAAATGGGACCAATGTGAACGGATATACAACAGTATGGGATGCGCCTTCTACCGCAAAAATAAAAATTATCAAGGATTATACAAACTACCTTCAGATTGCTCAATATATACTGCTAAGATGACAGCCATTCAAAAAGTCCTAGAATATACCCTCAGTAATACCGAGTTTGACCCGTGTGGGGGCGGGTAGAATATCTCCCATCGTATATCCTGCGTGTCGTAAAAGGCGACTAAAAGGAACCGAACTTCTGTCGGTATAAGCAGTAACCTCTTCTCAACCAACAGCTTTGGGTGGACGAGTTGAGAAGAGTCAGGACACCTTCTTGTCCTTGAGGTGAGAAATTTTCCTTAAAGGCGGATGAACTGGTAGACACATCTGGTCAACGGCATGATGATGCAGAAAGCAAATGCGAAACTACTGCATTAAAGATTTTTAAGATATCCCAAGAGAAACTCGTGAAATCAGTAACGAGAATCGGCGAGATCTCGGATTGGCGAGCTACAGTTCTCAAAACTATTGATAATATTCGTGTCGGCAATACTCTAGCTGCGAATTAATGCATTTTACGAATTCACAACATGTCTGATAAGACATTGTGACTATGATTATGAATACCGAGCTTAGAGATGTTATAATCCTGACCGACAATAGAACTGTAGCTTCGAGATTAAAGAATTTGATAATATGACCGACTTTCAGTCATGACATCTCAAACATATGTAATTAAATTGATTAAAAGACACAGCAATTTGGATAAAAATGTGAAAATCGTATGGGTTGTTGAAGGACATGCAGGTATACCTAAAACGACACAGTTGACAGACTAGCAAAGATGGCAACTACAGATCGAATACCGATGAGAAGTTTCAAAATTCAATACAGTGACTCGAGCAATATGTTAAGCAAAAACCTGAGAGAAAAATGGAGTAATGCTACAATAGAAATCCATCTGGGACAACATACAAACAGATCCAGCAGAACCTAAGAACAGAGCCCTGGTTTGAAAAAGAAACAAATAGACCACTTGTGAGAACCCTTTGCAGATTGAGGTGTAGTCATTGCTTAAGCCCTCAACATAAAACTAGAATAGGTTTAGACGATGACCGTCACTGCAGATGTGGAGAGATTGGTACCGCTCAACACAGTATATTAGAATGCCAATTGATCAGTAATGAGGTGACAGACCTGAAGCACAGAGTGTCAAACTATATACCGTTACCTGCTAAGATCACTACTCTAGCTAATGAAAACAACTGTGCATACAAATTATTATATGTCTTTTGTACACAAAAACTTAAAACAACGCTGTAATTTTCAACTGTAACCTATAACTAATGTAGAACAATATGATTTTGTTCATAGTTAATAAAAAAATAATACATCCACAATACAACGGACTAGTTGATCTCAAATCGGAGCCAATGACATATTAAAAAACTGTTATTTCGGTTATTAGCATCTTTAGGAATGGGATCAGTTTGACCAAATTTTATAATGTTTACACAAAGAATCTGACTATCTTAGGCCCGATTTTATCAACATGCAGTTTTTAACAAAGACTTTGACCAATCAGAGCAGCCCTTTTAAGAACATGCATCTGTCAAAGTACTCTGAAAATTATTGATTTCTCTTGAAGTTGACCTCAAAAAGCTCAAAAATGACATACTTTATATACAATTGAGCATTGTAAATCATCTAGCATCTTTTCCAGTCTGATTTTTCATCCCAAATTGGTGAAAAATTGCATTTTCTTGTTTAATCAAAAGTTTAGCAATTGCTAATTTCAACCAATCAGATTCCAGATTCCATTTCCATTTGATCGCTGGTTTCATGCTGTATTAAATGCTATGATGACAAGAAATTCACTCGTTGCATTATTTGGATAAAACAATAATTTACTATCGATAATAATTATAGATACCTGCAATATATCTTTGTTTTATTGTAAAAAGAGGTAAAAATAGCATTTTGTTACATTTCAAAGGTTACAGCTACTTCCCAAACATATGTGCATTACTGGTTGCCTATCCAGAACCCCAGAACGCCAAGGCTTGCCATTTTATAATTAAAATTAAGTATAACCCTATTTGATGTACAATGCACCTGTGAATACTTCTATAAGAAGATCTATAACAAACATGCATCCAGTAAATGAAAGATTGATTCTTCATAAAAGTATGTATTTTCATATAATCCATCTGACTGACGGACGTGGGATTTTTAATTATTAAATAAGGTAGGTTGTTGCTGTGATTGATATAGGTACCTACTACTTTTATCACAAGTTATCCCAGTTTGCAATTAGTAATTATGCAATAATTATAATGTAAACATGGAAAATGTGGCATTAATTTCCAAATAAATCGCTTTGTTCTGATATCCTGCTGTGATTTTGATCCATGAATTTCTAAAATATCTTTGACGAAAGTGTCATCCAGCTTTGACGTGTTGTTTTCAATATTGATGAAATACTATTGGATCATCCAATTTGGCTGATACTTATTAACATAGCCCTCAATACCCAATAGAAAGCTTTTGCTAAATAACATTCAATAGAAAAGCTTTGTTAAATATGCATGTTGATAAAATCGGCCCTTAATTTACGGACACGCGGTTAACAAAATCTTCAATCACCGTCGTTATTGAACTTCCCACGTGTTTCTAAATTCGTTTCTGTTTCAGCCAAGAATATTGGAATGAGGGAGAATATATTCTGATTATCCAGGAAACAGATGGTTGGGTTTAGGTCAAGAAAAAAGAGGGAGTATCTTTTACTGTTTTGCCGACGTTTCGGCCTTTATTAGACCATCTTCAGGGCACTAAAAATTTTTTTTGTTTATACTTAAACAGACAAATATACATTACAGTTATCAAAATTGAATATATAAAATGACAATATACAATAACGAATTAAAAAGGAGGGTGATCATTGCTATTAAAAAAAACCTAATATACAATATACAATAAACGGGTAGTACTTACACCAGTGATGGACTCCTTGAGTCAAATATAGTGAGAAGGCACATGTAGTATAAACAAGGTATATTAGGGCAAACAACAACACTTAATAAATAAATAAATAAGACCGTAAGACGGAGTTTGTCTATTCACAATCGATGTGTACGCCGGACTGGCAAAAATTATAAGTATTTTTAAAGGAATTCTATGGAGGCACAAAAAGGTTAGCAAGAATGTTGTAAGTTCTATCTTTCATGCGGTTAAAATACTTTTTTATCGTATTGTTGCTTTTGAAAGCAACTTTTACCTTGTCACTGCTTAGTACCCCAGCTAAGTTTTCTGAGAGGTTCTTTGAGTAAGGGATTTTATAGTACTTATTTGACGTCTGTTGTTCTTCTTCGTTAATGGAGCCTATTGGTTTTCTTAGTAATTTATCTACAAGTTTTACTGGATAATTGTTTTTTAGTAGGTAAGTCTTTATGTTTTGTATGTTCTTTTGATGGAAGGATGGGTGTGACAGTTGAGTCGCTCTATGTATTAAATTATTAATACTATTAAGTTTATGTTGGAAGTGGTGTTCTGAATTAAAATTTAAAAACATCTCCGAAAAGGTAGGTTTATGGTACCAGTCAGTGACAATTACTCCATTATGGCAACAATACGATAAAAAAGTATTTTACCCGCATGAAAGATAGAACTCCCAAGGAACTACAAAGCGAAGTTGTTTATAGCATACCTTGCTGTAATTGTGATAAAGTATATGTAGGACAGACGGGCAGATACCTAAAAAGACGCGTAGAAGAACATAAAAGTAGTGTCCGACCCACCCACCTTAATGATACTAATAAAACTGCCTTGATGCAACATACTCAAGACTTACATCACAATTTTGATTTTGACAATACAACCATTTTATCAAAACAAAGTAATTTAAAGAAACGTCTGTTCCTTGAAATGATCAATATAAAAAAATTTACTACTGTTAACAAGAAACAAGACATACAAAATTTAAATAGTAGTTATTTCAACCTTATCAGCAAAATACCCAAGAAGAATTAACCACACATTTGCTTCTTCTTTTTTATAATTAACACTGTTCTATATTACCCCATCCCACCCCTTTTTCTACATTTTCTATTTTCAACTTCGCCCTGTATTCCATGTCTATTCATATAAATATCAAAATATTATGTTTCTTGCTAACCTTTTTGTGCCCCCATAGAATTCCTTTAAAAATACTTATGATTTTTGCCAGTCCGGCGTACACATCGGTTGTGAATAGACAATCTCCGTCTTACGGTCTTATTTATTTATTAAGTGTCGTTGTTTGCCCTATATACCTTGTTTATACTACATGTGCCTTTTCACTATATTTGACTCAAGGAGACCATCACTGGTGTAAGTACTACCCGTTTATTGTATATTGTATATTAGGTTTTTTTTTTAATAGCAATGATCACCCTCCTTTTTAATTCGTTATTGTATATTGTCATTTTATATATTCAATTTTTATAACTGTAATGTATATTTGTCTGTTTAAGTATAAACAAAAAAAAATTTTTAGTGGCCTGACGATGGCCTAATAAAGGCCGAAACGTCGGCAAAACAGTAAAAGAGACTCCCTCTTTTTTCTTGACCTAAACCCAACCATCTGTTTCCTGGATAGTATACAGTAGGTCACTAAACAATTGAGCTGATATATTCTGATTGTTTGATATCCTGTGGTGCTGCAATGATTCCGATATGTACCTTTAGACTGCTCGATAGCTGGCGCTCCTCCGCTCATCGCTTTTTCCTGCTTGAACTTGTTGATGTAGAAACTGAGAAGCTGGATGTCGTTCCGCATCGGGTCCTCATAGAGGAACAGATGCGACCTGCGGCTGTAGGGCATGCCTCCTGCGTACGTCGTGCAGGAGAGGTGACCCGGACCTGCAAGTCGGGGTCAACCAACGATTAGGGTGGCAAACGACGAACACAGAGCTGCGAGCTGAAGCTGAAAGAAGCGGACACACGCGGCGACACTAAAGAAGCACATGCTCAGCTTTGGGGCTGCGCGCTAAAAAAATGAAGCCAAGGTGATTGTCTCAGTACTTCCCACACATTACGGTGATACCAGTTAATTATTTTACCATAGCATTAAGCTATAGTTTAAGATCTTCTTACAACCAAATCATCGCCCGCCCGCCCGCAAGAAAAGGTGTTCCATCCCCACCCGTAAAAAAGTAGAAAAAGGTCAGAAACCCTTAAAATGCCTAAAAACGAAGTTTGAGCTGTTTTTATATTTTTATTGTTGCGCCACCACTGACACTTTTACTAAAAATCATGCGCTTTTTCCATCCTCATCAAGGTAGGAGTAATAATACTGTGTCGAAGTGTCTTAAAAATCAATTCAATGATTTCCACCTTGCACAATACAGAATGGTCTAAAGTAATACTCGGATAAACCTAAACAAGTGTATTATGCTGCTAGGTCTTTCTTTTACAGGTACAGTTATGTAATACAAATAATTTTTCAGTTTTACAACTCCCCCACCTCGCAGCTTCTCTAATTTCACCCCCAACCAAAAAGAAGTAGAAAATGATCAGAAATCCCTGAAACGTCTAAAAACGAAGTTTGAGAAATATTTGAAATTTTTGGTTTTTTGTTAAATACTCCGCCGTCCATGCACCGATGTTTCAAAGCTATAGCAGCATTACTTACTACGACCTCACAGCATATCGCTACCTTAACTTCATCACAATCTATGCAGTCGTTACTGGAATTATGAGGAAGAAAAGCACCAACAGACCGACAGACAGACCGATGAAAAAGAGTGACGTGAATTTTCGTTATGTAGATATCATAAAACGCCCAAAAATCTCAAAATCGAAAATCGTCGCGATCATAATACTCCTCTCACCTATCAGTGTGGGAAGTAAAGAAATCAAAATGAAGAATGCTGTCGTATGGTAAAAGCTTCTAGTGATACTTATGACACATTCCGCAGTGGCATAGATACGGGAGGAAAGGGATATATCCCCCCCTTTGAACTAAAAATAAAAAATAACCTATGTCTGATGACTGATACTACCTCCTCCCCCCCGGAGGTTCTAAATAAATTATTATTGGTTTCACCGCTAACTCTGGACAATGTATATCCCGCCTAGCCCATAATGAAACTGTATCTAAGCCACTGTTCTTCCTTCTTAAATTGGTTTCCGTAAAAACTTTAGGACTACACTATTACTTGAACCAGATTTGATTCAATTTCTTGAACGACATAAATGAGCTAGTATCATACAACAATGAGTTGTTTCTTGGCTTGTTTGGCCAGCGTGGACAGAATCGCCAACAGGAGTGGTTGGCACCGTCAGAAACTGTTACCTTTTCGGCGTGTTCCGAGAAGCTGAAACTGGTACTGGAAACTCGCAACACACCGAACAGGCCAAGAACCAACAGTTCATCGGACTATGGCCACCTGGAAACCCTGAACCACAGTAGAGTCATAACTCTACTGTGCCTGAACGCGTATCCTAAGGTGGCAGATAGGGGATATTGTGTTCTCTATACAACCTGTTAAAGCATATCGGCTATCTGTGCCCAATGCGTTTATATCAGCATTCTAGATCTCGGATTGCTAATCGTGTATATACAGGTTAAGTAATGCTAAAGTCAGTCTGTCGTAGTAGTGCCCTGAGAGTGACCCGCGCAAAATCCTGGATGAAAGCTTGGCGTTTAATGCAAATCAGACGCAAAATTGAAGAATTTTCTCAAGAACAGCTGTTTAAGGTCCAGTTTCACAATCATTGGTAACCCCTGTTGGTCCCCTAACTGACAGATGGAAGTTAACCAATAGTTATCAAGTCGCTTTGTTTCAGAAGAAAAACTAGTGGTTAACCTTATTTAACTTCAAGTTGTCAGCTAGAATGGGTCTCAGAATACTGCCATAATTGTGTTCTGAAAATGAAACCTAACCCTTTGAGAAATAAACCCAACCTCTCTATTCATATTTTTGACTTGTGTCTCAGCAGACTATAGTGAACTAACCACTATTTTCAATTTAACCTCTAGTTAAGTACCGATTTGAAACTCGGCCTTAGTTGCTGACATTAAATTGATCAATTTATTCACTGCGGTATTATTTTTGATGATACATAGGACCGTTTACTCTAAAGTCAGCAAAAAACTTGATCCAAATGAGAATAACACTAAAAAGAAAATTGTACTGTAATTTGAAATAGCCGATGATGACGTCACTTGTAGGGAGCCAATGAGAAGCGTCCTTTCGTGGTCCGATGACTACGAGCGGATGCTATTGTTTTGTACCAGTGAGCTCTTTTGGTTCCCTACAGGTGACGTCACGACCTGGGCGGGAAGTGTATGGATTCAAAAAATTCAATATTTAGAGCCTTTTTTTCGGTTATAAATACGATAGAAAAATTTTGTAAAATTATTTATGGCATCTACGTGGTGTCAGGGTTCGTTCAAGCCAATAAACAAAAAATGTGGTATAGGCCTATTCTGACACCTGATACCTGACTGTTGAGAAACACGATTCTTATGCGCAGAATTCTGAACTAGTCCTTGAACAATAAATTATGTAAATGTAATAGAGGTAACATGTTCTATCAAACTGTTTTTCATTCCAATTCTTGTTCAAGGAATCTAACCAATTCTTGTTGAAGAAATAGTGTAGTCTGAAGCAGTCTCAAGGTATAAAGTTGGAAAGTAGATGTTCCATTTCAGGATGATATACAGCCACAGGAAAAAGAAACTCAAATGAAAGAAAGACACATGCATGTATGTGTACATGTTTGGTTTTGTTTGTAAATATTTCGTAGACAACCTTTTACAGAGGCCAGAGATATTCAGGCGAAATGCTATTCAAGTAGTTGAATAAACTTTCAAATAGTTCTCAAGTTCTTCAAAATGGAGGTGACATTAAACCCTTTTTTTAATGACCTGAGATGAAATAATCAAGATATTGAAAAAAATTTTAAACAAAAGGTTGAACATCCCATATACTATAAACGTATCAGTATAATTTAAACAAAGACTGTGCCGAATTGTAGAGTTTTGGATATGGTACATAATTATTCTTTATGTGATTCAAATCTTTCTGAGCTTTTTTAAATAATTTGTTTTAATAATTTTTTATTTCTTACTGCTTGCCACAAATTATTGTTTCCCAAAACATGAATGAAATATATTCACACAAAGCTCCTGATAATAATCTATTTTATTTTCTTCGGAGAATGATTCAATTAAGAAGTATATAGTCGGTAAGAAAACTTATAGTTTTTTATTTGATACTTTGATACTATAGTTAAATTTCACATTGCATGATACCTCCGCTAGCGGTAAATCGGCGCAAACAATGTTGTCACGCGCTTATATAACAAAATCGTAAGATCCCTTAGATGCTCAGCTAACGAATAGATATTACTGTATGCTTGATTGTATGCATAATCTGTGAGCAAATATTCAACAGTGTTTCTCAATTTTCTATTATTTGGAGTCAAACATTAATTGCAATCCTTAATTTCTAATATGCCTAATCCACGTCCAATCATACCAACGGTAGCACGACTGCTGAAACATACGTACACTTGGCAACAGCGCTTGAAATGGCGGCATGCGAGCTCTCGGCGTTGCCCCTTTGTGCAGGTCCTTTAGCCATAGCTTAGAGATCGGTACAGGCATGCACACGCATACTGTGGGAAGCTATAGATGTGCGAGTGTACTCAATATATTCGCACTCAGAACGTTCATCGCAGACTTGTACTGTCGCATATCTGTGCGAACTCAAGTCGCTTGATCCATTCGGTATCGTGATAAAAATTTCTGAGGAGCAAAAAAACCGTAAATTAGAGCACCAACGCACATGTATGTTTCTTTCATGTTAATCAAAAAACCGACACCAGTTTTAGGCTCACACCATGTCGCTTATCTATTTTGCGCGATGTGACGCATTGTGAGAGGGGCCATGAAATCACAGCAGTTTCGCAGCAATTACGCACGGTTTGACAATGCCGCAAGATCCGCCGAGGGTCCGGCTTGCCGCTTCGCGGTGGCCGCCCGTTTAGATTTGACGCGCCAGTCTTAGTCAGGTGCGTAGCGATATAGCAGGTGTGGTAAGTTATTCTTGAAGTTTGCGCGGGAAATTAGACGATACAATTAATAACAATGCAGCAAGGCACATCGGTTAGCAATACAGCATCCAAACGACATGTTTTATCAACCGGTGAACGCAATATAGTGAAGAATGTTTACGATGGTGTACGTACACGATTTCCTGAAAGGCCGGTGAAGGAAATCGTTAAACTTTGCAGCGATCTGACTAAGGTCTCAGTTGCAACAATTTTCAGAATTTTGAAGGAAAAGAAGCGCGACGTAGTATTTGTGGTAAAATCACTTAAACAAAAAAGAGGAGTTAAAAAGATTGTTTTGGATGGTGACGTGAAAAATGCGATTCGTCGAAAAGTCCATTCATTTTATCTCCGTAATGAACTTCCAACGATAAAAAAACTACAACAGGAATTACAAAATGATGAAAGTCTGCCAAAGATATCTCGTCGGGTATTATTGAGAACATTACGCGAAATAAATATCAGATATTTGAAAAGAAAGCGGAACAGCGCATTGATTGAAAGAGACGATATAGTATTATGGCGTAGAGAATATTTAAGAAAAATACGTAGTATTCGTAACGCCGGGGGAATAAAAATCTATTACTTGGACGAAACTTGGTTGAATGAAGGGCACACGGTTACTAGGTGTTGGCAGGATTTGAATATAGCGAGTCGTAGACAAGCCCATCTTGAAGGCCTAAGTACGGGATTAAAATGCCCTTCAGGCAAAGGCCGTCGGCTAATAATAACGCATATTGGCAGCGAATCTGGGTTTGTGGATGGGGGATTGAACGTCTTTGAATCTCGGAAAACTGGTGATTATCATGAGGATATGGACGCTGTAGTTTTTGAATCTTGGTTTAAATCCATATTGACAAAATTAGAACCCGGTTCGGTTATTGTATTAGATAACGCGTCCTACCATAGTCGGCGTTTAGAAGCTCTTCCGACTTCTAATTGGAAAAAAGCGGATATCTATGACTGGCTCGTGTCAAAAAATATAGAATGCGATATGACTATGCTCAAAGCACAGCTGTCACAACTCGCGCGTCACCACAAAGAAAGGTATATAAAATTAGCAGTAGACGAAATGGCTAGGGAAAAGGGTTTTACAGTTTTAAGACTGCCTCCGTATCACTGCGAGTTAAACCCAATCGAGTTAGTATGGGCACAAGTAAAAAATGAAGTAGCGCGTAGGAATACAACTTTTAAGTTGGCCGATATACGTATCCTTTTAGAAGAAGCAATCGGTGCGGTAACTGCAGATAACTGGCAGAAATGCGTATCACACGTAAAAGCAGAGGAAGAAAAGTTTTGGAAATTAGATCCCCATATAGATTCCGTAATAGAGCCAGTCATAGTTAACCTTGGCAGTGATACAACCAGTGACAGTGACGAGTCCTTTGACTGTAGTTCTGCTAGTGATGACGAATTTCCACCGCACACGTCCGCAACTGACTGAGATTCAGAACAAGTATATTTATTTACTTTTTATTTGTTTTTGTTGTTTTTTTGTTGTTTATTTTTTTAATTTATTTTAATTTATATATTTACTTTTTTATTCGTTGTTTATTTTTAAGACGTTCATAGACAATTTAGTCAATCACTTTTGTTGCTGTTGCTCCAGTTTCTTAAGCAGAATATATTTTTTGTTCATTGTAACTTTTAAGACTTTACTTCTTACTCTGAATTTAATTTGTTGGATTCTAAGTTCTCCTTTGAAGTTTAGAGAGTTTATTTATTGTTTCATTTTCGTATTCATGCACCTTTTCAGTTTCCTATTCATTTTGTTAAACATAAAAGAAGGGTGGGAGGAGTGGTGGGACTCGATATGCAGCCACCTCCTCGTGGTGAGTCCTGGGTAGTCCGCATAAAGACTAGCTGAGAGCTGCATTACTGTTGTAGATTATTTCAATTCCACTTCCAGTATGACCGAATGTGAGAACTTTACTATTTGAAATCTTTGGCTGACGTCTAACGTAATATAATGTTTCCATTGAAACTGTACCTGTGGTTGCCTGCCCCTACCAAGCCGCTGTGCTGATGGCCAATAATTAAGCCCATAGCTATTTGACAATATCATACTTGCATTTTTGAGAAAGACTGCACATTTATGTAAACGAAACATTAGCAACTACTCAACTAGTTATAACTTCCAATATCTAGTAGCATATATCTAGCTTTGATTCGGATAAGTAATATTTTATCATTAAAATATATCTTTACATTTCAAAATAAAATCGGGTACACCTATTTGTAAAAAATGAATACAGAACGTATAGAATTTTATGATAGCTTTAAATTGTATATTGGCTCTGAATCCCTATCTAGACCTTCAAAGAAATCGAGCGCGCCACTGCTACCCGGCGTGACCAGGCGTGACGCAGGTATCATCGAATGTGGAACTTAACTATAGATAAGGAATATGGATAAAAGTTTTTGATATATGTGCATTTTTGAAATGGCTAGTGCTCTTCCCTCGTCAGAGCGAGAGATGTGATAGTAGTACCGTTCGACTCGTAAGTTTCAAGCATTTTGTCACGATTTAAAAACACAGAGCCGTGAACCATTGAGTTTGAGTTTCGTCGATACCTCAGCATTCATCGGAATCGTGCTGTTCCTACTCGAAACAATATCCTTCACTGAGTCGAAGCACTTCGCCTTCGTGGTGTATTGATCAAGAAAAGGTCACCAAGAGCTCCACGAACTGTTCGAAATCCTGAAAATGGGGAACACGTTCTTTAAGCCCTTCGTCGCAGTCCAACTTAATCTGCTGGGCAACATGCTGCTGAACTTCGCCTCAGTGAGCGTTCAGACTCACAACGAATGCACGTGAAATGGAAGCAGTTATCGAGCAAAATGAGAATCTTATTTTGTTCATGATTGATAAAGCTCACGTTCATCTTAAAGGCATGGTGGAGCTCAAGAGTCCACGGCTCCATAATGTCAACTGAAAACAAAATGAAATGAAACTCATGAATCGAATGGGATCCTCTTCCTCCCCATCTCTCTCGCCCTAATAGGAGAACAGTAATGTAGTAGGTAGCCATTTCAAAAACGTTCGTCCTTTTTGCAGACCCTGTATTAGCTATGTTTGATATATCTTGGCGACTTCCCTGTTAAGGCGGCCATAGACCGGCGTACATGTGTGACATACAGGACTATCAAACTAGTATGTGAAACACAAACTAATAGCGTTTTCGACTTGCCCTATCACTGCATTCATAGGAACTGAGTGTCAAAATTATGTTCGTCTTAGATTTGAGCACGATTTGAGTGCAAAACCAGTGTGGTTTTTTGTTTTCGACTTATCCGCTTAATTGCACTTGAGTGCAAATTATCGCCACGGACTCTCTGAGCTCGTGGAGATTTCAGCGCATTTTTGACGTCTATAAATATTAATTATAACCTATTTTATCCGTCAGAGAAAATAATTTTTTGAATAAGAACTGGATAGTGGGGTAGTATACATAATAGCGTGAAAGGTGCGAAAAGTGTAGTTGGAAGAACTGCGAATATCGTCATCTTCGGATTATAAGGAAATGAGCTTGTATGACATACATGCATGTCATACATGTAGGCCGGTCTATGGCCGCCTTTATACAGTTAACGTGAAAAGTTTTGTATTTTTTGGAGGTGGCAGCAGTGTAGATATCAAAAAAGTGAACAAAAAAATTAACAGATGATCAAACTTACCTTTTCTGAGTTTGCAGTAGCGATGATGAGAAGCATTTTGAATGAAGAAGTTAATAAATAAGATGATGGCAGCTCACATGTTATCCCTAAACTACTTTTTTTATATTTTTAACTTTCGCAGTCGCAATCGGCTTTGAGCGAACACAGTAAAATGCTGATGGGCGCACTATTTGAAGAAATAGTTTCAAATGCCATTTCTGAACCTTTTTTTCAATCCTTTACGATTTGGGCAACATTGGTTTATTAGACACTTTCCAAGTATTTATCAATACGCTACCTATTATATGTTTCTTTGCACATTTAACTTAATGCTACAATGTATTTTCGTAATAAATATGTTTCCGTAATTGTGACATCCTGTCATATAGTGTTTTGAAAACGTTTTGTTAGTAAAAAACATTATAATCGTAACACCCGACGAATTCGAATACGTTAGAAGAAGTGAACAACGATTTTGTTTGTTTGAACCAGGGCGAATGGACTATTATCATATCGCTAGATCTTCGGAGGGTAACGCGATTATATTTTTTTGATATACTAGTTCATAATGCAAATATGAAAGCTAGCTTGAGGATGAATTGCAGTCAATGCCTGAAAAAAGATTATGCGAAAGATCCTAAAATAGCCTCAATTGCATCAAAGGAACATGCTGATCAATGTATTTGATTATATATGTAAAATTCCAAATACTTTAGATTCTAAGTAGTTGTGATATTCAACTTCACATCTATGCTTATATCTATTAGACAGTTTAGATGTTTGTAAATTGTTGCAAAAAACTTCAAGCGATGAAATTTGTTACATACCCTTCCTCTCTATGGAATAACTTTTTAATGTTGGGACAAAACATATCTCGACCAAGAATCATCCCTTAAAGTGTTCTCCTTCAATTTAAGTATATCCTGTTTGTAGAAAATATGTTGTGTAATGTAATATAATATATATAGCTCATAAAACCTTATCTCGGTTGCATATATTCGACTAGTTACGCGAGTTTCTCGATTTTCTTCAAAGAAAAAGTTGCAGCTACGCGTAGCAAATCAGCAAATATGCAGCGGTGCAGTATAGACACATTATATCGGTTATTTTAAAAATCAGCAATTGCAGATAAAAGCCTTTATTTACAGCAGTAAATAAAATCATGTAGCTATAAAAATAATTTACATTGTTTAGAACAATTATACACTATAGAACAAGCAGGCAGTAGACCCACAGTAATGTGGTAGGAAGGAACTTGGTTCGATTGAATATTGCTGATACTTCTGATAATATAAATGACTTTTTGTGTTCGCCACGTGAAGAAGAAGTTACATATAGAAGTATTAGGCCCAGTTTCACAATCATTGGTAACCTCTAGTGGTTACTTAACCGACAGATTGAAATTAACCAGTAGATATCGGAAAGCACATTTCACAAAGAAAATCGACAGTTAAGCTTCTTTATCTTTAAGTTGGCACCACGGATGGGTCTCAGACCACTGCCATGATTGTGTTCCGTGAATACAACCGAACCCTTTGACAAAGAAACCTAATCTTTGTTTTCATATTTTAATTTATGTCACCACAATACTGCTATCAAAGTCCATCAACGTCAGAAGGCCCTTACGGAAACTGTGATCGGGTTAACCCGATCAGTTGGATCACTGATCCTGACGTTCGGAAAGTGATCTGGGATCGGTCAGAAATAGGGTAGTTCACTCTTGTACAGTAAGTGATTGCGATCGGATCATTCAGATAAATAGCTGCTTTACTCTACCATCTGCTTTTTATTCTTAAACCTAGTTTTTCGGTGTTCGATGTCCGTTAAATTCATGGAATCATAAATCCCACTTGACAGCTGTTTGACATATAACTGATCTATTCGGATCCAGATCAGTGTTTCCGTAAAGGCCTAGTGCTACAATCCATATTTTTAGACAGCCTGCAAACCACCGAATGAGCTGGCGGATTGCCTGAACAGGCACACGTCATAAACAATCTAAGAAGAAGAAGATAACCTCCAAAGCAAGTTAATCATCCTTCGGTTGACAATACTTTGTTACCTGAAACTTTGGACTGGCTGGACTTCTATTTGATAGGTATCAGCTGACGAAGAACTACATCTCAGATTTATCTTTTTAGGCCCAGTTTCACAATCATTGGTAACCTCTGGTAGTCGCTCAACCGACAGACGTTAGTTAACCAGTAGTTATCGGAGAGCTCTGTTTCACAAAGAAAGCCAATGGTTGAACTTATTTATTTTTAAGTTGGCACCACGGATTGATCTCAGAGCACTGCCATAATGGTGTTCCGTGAATAAAAGCTAACCCTTTGACAAAGAAACCTAACCTTTCTTTTCATATTTTTGATTTATATCATTACAGAGAATCAAAATCCATCGACGTCTTAGACGTCAGTGTCAAAATCCATGTTTTTATAACCTCTAAAGCCGTCATCGATTGACCACAACAAACGTCAAGATAACCCATACCGCATCCTTGGGTTAACATAACTACTACAGAGCTTTTGACGTATACCGTCGATTATGAAATGGATTATTTTCGCTAACCACTAGTTTTCTTTTGACCACTATTTCAGTAACGATTATGAAACTGGGCCTAGTAGAGGTCTGAATTGGCAATCCGGCAAATCAGAACCGTCTTATTAATATTTTTACGGAATATCTCATTGCCGAAAAACAATGACTATTTTGTCAATAAGAAATAGATTTACTGTCTAAAAATTCACAGCAAAAATGCTTGAAAGATATTATCTGACCAACGGTTCGGAAGCTACGGGGTATCGGTAAGAGGGGTAAGTTGTAAAAAGACATGGCCGATTTCATTCATAAAATAGCCATGGGCGTGCGGATTTCACGCGAATACCTCAGGGATGTTTTGGCTATGAAGCGTCATTCCTTTTGTATTAATGTTCATTTTTAAATAAGATAATAACAATAATAACGACAAAAAACAGTGTAGCTAACAAGACTATAAACTCGAGAAAACATAGACATTCAAATAGTTTGGGACAATCTGTAGAAAGATTATAAACACGACATACGAAACGCCAATGGTATGTGGACATTTCCAGACAGAGAGAGAGACAGGAACATAAAGTTGGTGGCAGGGCGGCCAATAGCAAGATTTAATCTCCATGGCAATGGCATGGTAGCAGATCCTCAACCAATAAGGTTCCCTGACAAGTCGTTGGATGACAAGATTCGTGAGTTGTTGCCGATTCACCTAAAGTTGCTGATATCTTCAGAAAATATGTACCTTTTATAATAGGCAGATTGAGGAATATCGCTTATTAAATAAAAATACATTAACAAATATATAAAAATATCAGTTATTAAATAAAAATACATTAACAGCTATATTAAAGTAGCTATAAAAATGTCTTAAATTGCTGTTACCGTTAATTTTGCTTTTTTATAAATAAACTTGGCCACATCGAACATTTTTATCCGCATTCCTTTTGTAGCTTCAGATCCGCTGGTCAGATAATACAAATACATTTTTTCCTTTATAACAGGGTTGGGATAAAGTATGGAACCAAGCAAATATCTTTGAAACGGAAAGGGTGATATTGCTGAAAGTTTGCAGGTAAATGTAGTGACGTATAGTGCATCTGAAGACATAATGCTGGCTATTAATGTACTTCCGGTCTAACAAGAAGTACCGTCAACTTTTTTAATTTAAATGGGACACCCTGTATATTTTTGCAGATTTTAATAGATCTTTTTTTCCGAATACGTCCATAGTAGGTTTAGTATTTGTTTCTGTAAAAATGGGAAAAATAAAGCTTTTTTATTTACTGAAACGTTCATTTTATTTGATGTGTTACAATAAGAAAATTTAAAATGAATTATCAAGGAATTATCTCAGACGTTCAAAATGCCCGCTGTTTACTTCCTAACAATATGCAAATCTGTTGACAAATTGCTGAGTTACCTTGTCTAATCAATTCACGTCAGGGTCAGGACGTCAGGAGGTAAATGGCCGGCATTTTAAACATATGAAGAAGCTTTATCTTTTCCCGTTTTTACAGAAACTAATACCCAAACTACTATGGACGTATTCGGAAAAAAAAGATGTATTAAAATCTGCAAAAATATACCGGGTGTCCCATTTAAATTAAAAAAGTTGACGGTACTTCCGGTTAAACCGGTAGTACATTAATAGCTAATAGAGAGTTTTTGGTCAGTCACGGCAAACGACAATTTCGTTATGGTTATGGTTAACTTTGTCGTTAATAATGATAACTTTTCGTCGCAAAATGTAGAGTTTTTGGACGCGAAATCGAACTGTCAATACTGTCACCGTTGACAAGTGTAGGAATTTTAGGTTACTTTGGACATTCTAAACAAAATACGTGATTAGAACGGATTGTGCCCTAGACGTCGATTGCGAGATAAATTATCATTTAGAAAAGTATGGAGGAGATTATTGAATTAGTGTATATATATAATAATAATAATAATAATAATAATAAACTTTATTTAAACTGATAAACAGGTATTAATTCCAACCAGTATATATAAAAAAAAGTTACAAGCAAAGTGAGGAAAAGGACGAGAAAGAAAAGAAAATAGAGAAAAATGACATAAAACGAGAATAACAAAATACTACAGAAACACATTAAAAAAGCGCATCGAGATCAAAAACACAAATATTACAAGACACAATCACATAAATGTACCATATGAATTTTATTATAACCTGGTAATCTACCCTGTACGTGCTAAACTTGATACTAAATGTTTAAGGCTTTGGTTATACACAATATTTTTGCTGCATTCTTGAAAGCCAGAAAGCTCAGTGTTTTTAGTGTTGAGGGAACCTTATTGTAATAGTGCACTGCAGCATAAGAAAATGAACATTTATAAATTTCTAATATATACGATGACGTAGCAAATGTCACATAAAGGTAACCATAAAAGCACAAATAACGATACCGTTAATCTGACGTAATTAACCACGTCCGTTATGTTTAATAAAGTTAACTGTGTGTCAAATCGTTACTGCGCAGACTCCAAATAACGATAACCACGATTTCAGTGACATATGTGCGGACCAAAAACTCTCTAATATAATGTCTTCCGATGCACTATACGTCGCTACACTTGCATGCAAATTTTCAGCAATATCATTCTTTCCGTTCCAAAGTTATTTGCTTGGTTCCATACTTTATCCCAACCCTGTATATTGATTACTCGTCAGTAGCGGTACGAGCCTTGAGTCAACTTAACTACCGGTTAACCTGTCTCCTGGAACAGCTGTCAAAAGATACTTTGATAAATTTAATAACAATGGGAACTATTCAGCATTCAGCAGTATTCAATCGATATCCGAGTCATCGGAGAGGTAGAGGGGAGTGTAGCTTTCCTTGCAGACGGAGCAGTCTCTGGACTCACCGATATATCTCCTGATTGGCTCCGTGTAGTAGGTGGTATATGACACGTTCGGGTTTATAGGCGACGACGTGAGCATTTTGTGAATGTAATAGTCATTTGTTAGTCGCGCCGGTAAACCGTTGTCAATATATCTGAAAAGAAAACATATGGGTTATTCAGATTGCAATTCCCGGTATTTATGCTATATCTACGAATTTTATAACTGTTACGAGTCAGCAGGAAGAAATGCTTGGATACCAGGACATGTCGACACGCCCAGACCACTAGCCTGGATAACAGTGGCGGGGTATACAGGGTGACCAATCGGGTGACGATAATAATTTTTTTTTAGATAGCCCGTACCGAGACCTATCCAAAACACCCCCATATATCTGTACCGATTATTGATAGTTTTCGAGTTATGATTTTTTTTTGAAAACTTAGAGATTTTCCAGTTTTTCCAAGAAATCGTCAAAAACAAAAACAATAATGCATTTTAGCTTATATTTTTTTGCAACTATACTCAGTATTAAGCCTATTTTAAGATCCAATAAGGAGAACCTGTACATCCGAACAATAATTAAGTACATTTTGGGCCCAAAGTTTAAAATCTCTGTTTCTAGTCAGGAGACCAAAACCTTCAAAATAAAATTAAAACTACTTATGCCTGGTTCTGGAGCTTCAAACTAATCTTAAAAACTCTGCAAGACATTGCACTTCCGAAATAATAATGAAAAAGTAGCACTTATGGGTTGCATTTTGCGCCGTACGTGAGTGTTAAAGGTAAAAAGGTGATAATTCACGAATTTCCAAAATGATTTAAAAACTATTATTTTACTTTATTATGACAAATTAAAGAAAAAACTCATAACAACTAATAAACACGATAATCATTGATGTTTTAATCACTTTTAATAAAAAAAATTAATACCTGTGCTTTTTGCTGTGTACGAAAGCTCTGAGGGGCCACGTAGATTAAAAAATTAAGTGACAATTTCTAGATAACGCAGAAGAAATTTCAAGATACTAAGTGGAAATTTCTACTTAGTAAGTAGAAATTTCTAGTTGGTAAGTAGAAATTTCTAGTTATTAAGTAGAAATTTCTAGTTACTAAGTAGAAATTTCTAGTTAGTAAGTAGAAATTTCTAGTTATTAAGTAGAAATTTCTAGATACTAAGTGGAAATTTCTACTTAGTAAGTAGAAATTTCTAGTTGGTAAGTAGAAATTTCTAGTTATTAAGTAGAAATTTTAGATGTGCTATGCTATGAAATTTTGTGTTCTGTTCTGTGTTCTGTGACACCCTCTGAGCTGACAGCGTGGCCCGTTTTGTGGTGGCCTGTAGCGATGCGGTACCATTTGATACCCTTGCCGGTAATGCCGATACACTTGTAAAGTATTTCCTTCTGTACAAGCCATAACTTCTTAAACATCGTTTCAAAGTTCTGCGGCTTATCGTAATATTATCTAATCTCCTTTTGACTCAAGCCGAGCCGAAAATAGAGCTCAATAGCTATGTTCTTAATAACATAGAACAGAAAAACTTATTGTTACAAGATATCTGCTGAGGGGGGGTATTGTCATTTTACTGGTGTAATAAACAAAGGTAATCAAATACGCCGGACAAATGTGGTATCTAGAATTATGGATTTATGTATACAGGGTGGTCCAATAAGCGCGCGGTGCTCTCTAGCGGCCATTTCGTTTAAATTAGACGGAAATGTTTTAAACAAAAAACGTTTCTTTTCAAATGCTCTACATTTAGAAAATAATTTCAAAGGTGGCGGACTTCAGGATATACCTGAAGTAGGCATCAACTACTTACCTTATTTTAAATAGAACACCCTGTATATTATTATTTTTTTGAATTCAGCATCGATTTTTTGGTCCAGTTTGTTAATCATAGTTTATGCCTACGATGCCTATTTTCTGAGTTATTCAGCAATGATTACAAAATTCGACGTCTGTAGTACTTTACAAAAAAGTTAATATCTCGGAAACTGAACGCGATAGAAAGATGCGGTTTTCGGTTTTGAAACAAGCAAGGAATGTACTTGTGTTTCAGTAAGATTGTGGTTTCAAAAGAACATTAAATCAATAGACTAGCCATTTTTAAATTTGAAAAGTTAAAAACGTTAAAAACTTTTTTTTGCAAATGGGATGGTATGATAAGTTTGACATCGGTGGAGGCGAAATTAAATTCTTTCACTTTTATCTAGGCACATGTGGTTCTATCTTTGATGGTTTTTAAGATATTTACGGCTTTGTAATTATTGCGTAGGAATTGGAAAAATCGTAGGTGGCGTGGCTCGCAGACGAAACAATCGGCAGGAAACCTTTCATCCAAAGTGTTTCGACCTCTAATACTTAAAATGTGCTTTCGCTCCATCTAACTGTAGCAACATTATTAAAGAACTCGAGCGGTGAATTTTTCAACAGGTTTTCTAAATTTTCATTCATAAAATTTTGGAAAACATTAGTTTATTATGCGGTTTCCAATAATACTACCCCAAATGCTTAGACTCAACTAACTTCTCAAAATTTGGATTTACCTGGGCGTAGAATGTGGCAGTGCTACAGCAGAAATTAGTCGCTATTTGGGCATTGGTCAAACATCTGTGAACATGATCTTAACGGAGTACATATAGCAACCTTATCACGTGCAGCTAAATCAAGCAATTCAAAGACAAGACTTTGAAAACTGAATGAATTTCTGTAATTGGAGTCGTGCTCGAGTCCAAGAAAATTCTTTCATTTTCTTTTTATGAAATATAGCTGCAGCGTTATCATTAACGGCCATGTAAACTGGCATAATTTACATTTTTATACCGACGTAAATCCAAATTTTGAGAGGTTTGTTGACAACCACTACAACCATCATGGAGTCTAAGCATTTGGGGTGGTATTATTGGAAACCGCATATTAAACTAATGTTTTCTAAAATTTTCTAAATGAAAATTTGGAAAACCTGTTGGAAAATTTACCACTGGAGTGTTTAGGAATAATGTTGTTACAGTTGGATGGAGTGAATGGAAATAATGGTATTAGAGCCCGAAACACTTTGGATGAAAGGTTTCCTGCCAATTGTTTCGTCTGCGAGCCACGCCACCTACGATTTTTCCAATTCCACCAACTATTAGGTGTCCAATTCCTACGCCATAGTTACAAAACCGTAAATATCTTGAAAACCATCAAAGATAGAACCACATGTGCCTAGATAAAAGTGAAAGAGAATTTAATTTTGCATTCACCGATGTGAAACTTATGATACCATCCCATTTGCAAAAAAAAGTTTTTAACGTTTTTAACTTTCCAAATTTAAAAATGGCTAGTCTATTGATTTATGTTCTTTTGAAACCACGATCTTACTGAAACACAAGTACATTCCTTGCTTGTTTCAAAACCGAAAACCGCATCTTTCTATCGCGTTCAGTTTCCGAGATATGAACTTTTTTGTAAAGTACTACAATCGTCGAATTTTGTAATCGTTGCTGAATAACTCCGAAAATAGGCATCGTAGGCATAAACTATGATTAACAAATTGGACCTAAAAATCGATGCTGAATTCAAAAAAATAATAATATACCATAATATAACATTAAAATAAGGTAAGTAGTTGATGCCTACTTCAGGTATATCCGGAAGTCCGCCACCTTTGAAATTATTTTCTAAATGTAGAGCATTTGAAAAGAAACGTTTTTTGTTTAAAACATTTCCGTCTAATTTAAACGAAATGGCCGCTAGAGAGCACCGCGCGCTTATTGGACCACCCTGTATACATAAATCCATAATTCTAGATACCACATTTGTCCGGCGTATTTGATTACCTTTGTTTATTACACCAGTAAAATGACAATACCCCCCCTCAGCAGATATCTTGTAACAATAAGTTTTTCTGTTCTATGTTATTAAGAACATAGCTATTGAGCTCTATTTTCGGCTCGGCTTGAGTCAAAAGGAGATTAGATAATATTACAATAAGCCGCAGAACTTTGAAACGATGTTTAAGAAGTTATGGCTTGTACAGAAGGAGATACTTTACAAGTGTATCGGCATTACCGGCAAGGGTATCAAATGGTACCGCCCTATCGCTACAGGCCACCACAAAACGGGCCACGCTGTCAGCTCAGAGGGTGTCACAGAACACAGAACAGAACACATAATTTCATAGCATAGCACATCTAAAATTTCTACTTAATAACTAGAAATTTCTACTTACCAACTAGAAATTTCTACTTACTAAGTAGAAATTTCCACTTAGTATCTAGAAATTTCTACTTAATAACTAGAAATTTCTACTTACTAACTAGAAATTTCTACTTAGTAACTAGAAATTTCTACTTAATAACTAGAAATTTCTACTTACCAACTAGAAATTTCTACTTACTAAGTAGAAATTTCCACTTAGTATCTTGAAATTTCTTCTGCGTTATCTAGAAATTGTCACTTAATTTTTTAATCTACGTGGCCCCTCAGAGCTTTCGTAGCTGTGGACTATTGAACTGCCAAATTAAGTTGTATGATGGAATGGTAACAAAGGAAAGGAATAATAAAACAACAATCTGACTTTTAATTCCATGGCGGAATTACCTGGGAAGCGTTATCGTAGCATACGCCATCCCTTTTACTTCCCACACCGATAGGTGAGGGGAGGATTGTGATCGTGAAAATTTTCGATTTTGAGATAATAGGTTTTTTGGGCGTTTTATAATGTCTACATAACGAAAATCCGCGTCACTCATTTCCGTCGTCGGTCTGCCTGTCGGTCTGTCTGTCTGTATGCATTTTTCTAGCCTCGTAATCTCAGTAACCGCTGCATGGACTGTGATGAAATTTGGGCAGCAATATGCTGTGGGGTTTTAGTAGGTAATGCTACTATAATTTTGGAAATCGGTACATGGCGGCTGAGTAATTAAAAAAAAAAATTTCAAATATTCCTCAAACTTCGTTTTTAGGTGTTTTAGAGATTCTTGATCATTTTCTGCGTTTTTTTGGGTGGGGGTGAAATTTGGGGGTTTGGGGGGGAGGCTGTCGAGGAAGACCTAGCGATGTAAATCACCTTTTTAGGTCCATCCGAACATTGTCTTGCCTATTACAGAAAATTAACACAACTGCGCTTCGCCGACATGAGCTCGCAAACAGCTACTCTGAAAGAAAGATGCTACGACATCGCTTCCCAGGTAATTCTGCCATGAAATTGGAAGTCAGATTATTGTTTTATTATTTCTTTCCTTTGTTAACCTTCCATGCAATTTTATTTAGCAGAAGTTCAATACAACATAGCAAAAACAATTCAAAAATCACAATTTGGGTATTCGTTTTTTTATTAAAAGTCATCAAACTATCAATGATTATCGGGCTTATTAGTTGTTACGAGTTTTTTTTCTTTAATTTGTCATAATAAAGCAAAATAATAGTTTTTTAAATCATTTTGGAAATTCGTGGATTATCATCTTTTCACCTTTAACAGTCACGTACGGCGCAAAATGTCCCCATAAGTGCTACTTTTCCATTATTATTTCGAAAGTGCAATGTCTTGCAAAGTTTTTAAGTTTAGCTTGAAGCTCCAGAACCAGGCATAAGTATTTTTAATTTTATTTTGAAGGTTTTGGTCTCCTGACTAAAAACAGAGATTTCAAACTTTGGGCCCAAAATGTATTAATTATTGTTCGGATGTACAGGTTGTCTTTATTGAATATTAAAATAGGCTTAATACTGAGTATAGTTGCAGAAAAAAATTAAAGCCAAAAAGCATTCTTGTTTTTGTTTTTGACGATTCCTTGGAAAAACTGGAAAATTTCTAGGTTTTCAAAAACAAATCATAACTCGAAAACTATCAATAATCGGTACACATACATGGGGGTGTTTTGGATAAGTCTCGGTACGGGCTATAAAAGAAAAATATTATCGTCACCCGATTGGCCACCCTGTATAAAGTTTAACTTCAGGTATTCAGGTATTTTAGATTTTGCAGATATGTTTAACAAAACAAACAAAATCAAATTTGAACCAACCATGCTTACCATTTATAATATATAAATCATCGATTAACAATGCACCAGTATCATGGGTTTAATAACCCCTTAGTGTATACAAAAATAGCTGTACTGATGCATTTCATTACTCTCTGCGTCATTTTGTTTACTTGTAATTCCATTTTTTTAGTTTAAAAAAAGAAATTAAAATTTAGCCTATTTGTGCGAAGCGAGCCATACATCGAAGTAGCATTGTTATCTTGCCAACTCCCAAATCGAGATATTGACCCAATTTTCACAAAACAAACTACAACTTGACAAATATAAGAAGAGACTTGAAAGTTTCGCTGGTTGCGCACACGAAAGAGTGAGAACGCATTCGGCGGAAAAGAAATATGAAGACAGTCTACGCGTACACTCTAAGTAAACAGTTAAACTAAGGAAAAGATTTGCTTTGTTGAAAAAGGTCCTCAATGTTGATGACAAACAATAAATAATTATTAGGTGGCATTAAAATGTATACAGTTCTGAAAATTCACTTTCACTCTGAACCACTTTCCGAATCAGAAATTAGATTTTCTATAAATTCTGGATCATCACTGTCACTGTCTTCCTGCAAGGCTATTACTAGATCCTCCCACAATCACATCCAGAAATGGTTCTTTTTCTGTAAAATAGCGCTCTTAGAAATTGCATGTTCACACCTTTTTTCCATGTTTCTTGCGAAACTGTAGATAAAAATTCATCACAATATTTTTCTAAATGTTTAAAATTGAAATCCACGTTTTTTTCTGCCACATTTTGCTTTAGAAATGCCCATACAAATTCAATTGAATTTAAGACGGGGTGATACGGTGGAAATCGTAAAACAGAATGACCTGCTTCAGTCATAATTTTATCCATTCCACAGGTTTTGTACCTGGGTTTATGCATTTTTATTAAATCGTATAATTCAGCTTTTAACATGTCTTCTGAAAATCGAATATTGCGCTGCCTTAACCACCCTTTCATATTATTTTTCCTGGTCGCCATAGTAGGACATTTGTTCACTTCAACATTATGATAAGGCGCGTTATCTATAACCAATACACTGCTGATATATTTGGAATAAATTTTTCTTGAAGCCATTTTTTTAAATTGTTGTATAGTAAAGCCCAGAGATATACCATTTGTTTACAAAGTGAGGATCTCCGCAAAAAGTGCCGACAGAGAAAGGAAACGGGGTCGGACTGGGCGTTCGAATTCGATGGAGTGGGCAACAACGAAAATGTTCGTTGCATCCAATAAAGTGCTCATACATCAGTTGGTTGAACAAGATGTTTGAAACTTTATTATCTGTTGATAAATATATGGTAGAGACATTTCAATATAACCGTATAAACCATATGGTAAATTATTCCTTTCTACACTCAATTTTAATGTTCGATTCGTTGTTTTAGTTGTCCCCAAATTAATTCTATAGGACTGAAAATGCAAAAATAGGGAGGCAACCTTAAGACATCATGACCATACTTTTTAGCTATGCTTTCTATGACATATTGTTTCTCAAACTGTTCAGTGTGGAGGACTTTCAATTATTCAGTTTTTTTTTGTAAGTTTCTTCAAAGTACAAATCCTGTTTTATGAGAAAATCTTGTATTTCCGCCTTCGATAACGCTGAATTCGGAATTTTGTACCTTTGTCTGGAGTGATAGCTTGCGTTGTCCATTACGATGACGCCAAATGGCTTTAAATTGGGAATAAGTGTATACTCAAACCATTGCTCAAATATTCCCGAGTCCATGTTTTTGTAGTAGTCTATATTGCAGTCTTCAATTTTCTTTCCGCATAATTTGAGTGCGTTTTCGACCTAGCCCTCAGATGATCCGCAGTGTAAGATAAGTATACGCGGTATCATGGGTATCATACCAGGTCTCGTCAAGGTAGTACACTGACCTCCCCTGCTCGTTCCGGTATTGCTCTCAAGTAATCGTGCCGCCATTCCACAATCCTTGCACTTTCCATTATAGCCATTCGTTTGTTCACAGTTCTGTACCTAAACCCAATCTTCCTAATCCATCGCTGCAATGTACTCCTTGGATACTGTTACCCCATTCTAGCCAATTGTCTTTGAAC
Organism: Callosobruchus maculatus; assembly: GCA_951848785.1. Classification (NCBI taxonomy): domain Eukaryota; kingdom Metazoa; phylum Arthropoda; class Insecta; order Coleoptera; family Chrysomelidae; genus Callosobruchus; species Callosobruchus maculatus. The sequence continues at coordinate 5,042,339 of CATOUR010000131.1, forward strand.
GGATTCGATTGTGGGTAGTTCATTAATTTTGTACTTTTCCTACACAATATTCCTCAATAATTTTGTGATCGTGGGATCTAGTTCTTTTGAAACACCAGCATCAAACCTACGCTTCCTCTTTTGTGGCCCATTTCTCAAAATTTCACATACTGTTGTATATGGAACGTCTGTTAGAATTGACGTCTTTTTGATCATACTCTCCTTGTTTTCATTCTCCGGATCCTTCGTTAGTTCATTATCATTTAGTACTATTTGTTTTGCATCTGCGCTAAGATGTGACCTTTTGTGAGGTTTTAATTGGTCTACCTCCACCTCCCTCTGTTCAAATTCATTATCAGTGTCCGTACTATAGTCACTACTTTCACCACCGTAATGACAAACCGCCGACGTAGCTTCACTGCTGCAGGGTAATTCACATCGCTGTGAAATCCCATTATCTTCCCAAGGCCGAAACATACTCTAGCTGTCACACTTCCAAAAAAAAACGTCCGATTCAGACAGAAAAGTAACGCACAAAAGTAAAAGCAGATTGGCGTTGCTATCAATAACGGTAGCAATACCTGCCTAAACAATTTGACTAAGTCCGGTCCTCTTCATCGATGGACTCGCTAATAATCCTAAAATGTGTCGGTCTTATCATAGTTCAGTCAAAATATACATCGTGAACGTCATCCGACAGATTTACGTTCAAATACAACTTAGTGTTTCATTTTCACCATTCTAAAAGGTTACGTTATGTTAAAAAATTGGTTAGAAGCACATTCCATGAATTGGTTACGAGTACGAAAGTAAAATAATGGTAACCTTTGAATATTATCAAAACTGTATCTATTCCAAATGATGAACTGTACTAAGAGATGGTATGCAGTTTTTATATAGCGCAAAACGTACACAAATGGTATATCTCTGGGCTCTACTATAATTTATTTCGCTGTGGTAATCCTCCGACTTAGTGCCAGACTTAAATTTTAAACACGCATTTCCTATAAAAATAAAACTTATATCACCCATTCACCATACGTGATTTTGCACAGAGTGTACCGTTCCGCTACGAAATATCGGATGCAAATGGAAAATTTGTTCGCACTGCGCATCGAGGGGCGTTCCTTAGGTATTTCATATTTCTCACGTCTCTACAGTATATTCAATCCCAAGACAGACTTCAAATAAACAGTCGCATGCAACATTCGCGTGGTTACTGTCCGCTAACGTCTGCGAACGCGCCAGCTATAGCCCAGTACAATTATGAAATTTTATATGAACTATGAAACCAATGCAACTCAAAAGTAGCCAGTTGCCAGTTTGAAATGATCATAAGGCAATGAACACTTGACATTGCATATTTGGATCTACTTTCCAGCCAGCATTGGAGATTTTGACTTGCCAGATTATAACACACAATTTACACATAATGTACTGGACTATTAGGGACCCCACCGACACGAGCCGATCACGCACGCGGGCTTGCTTTCATTTGGTCTACCTTGGCTGTGAATACAGTATAGCTATTCTTGTCGAGTTGTACTGTTGTGTGATTTCTCTTCCATCAAGGCATGGCCGACTCTGCTCATCAGTTTTCGGGTGATCATACACAAAGTTTGAAGTTATGACTAGGAATTAAGGTATTCATTCACACTATAGAAGCAATGGCCAATAAGGAAATTGCTCAGATTTTTTTTGAACTTGCGATAGCTACCTTCAGCTCTAAGAGCAGCTGGTAGGGAATTGTAAAGCTTAATACTCATATAATGCGGGCTTTTTTCAAAACGGGCTGTGTGATGTTTCTTACAGCGTAGGAGATCACCACCACGGGTTGGGTATTTATGGTAATCATTATTTTTGTTATACTGTTCTGAATAATTTCTGACAAATAATATGCATTTATATATGTAGATACATGGAAGTGTCATAAGTCGATAGCGCAAGAAAGTGGGTTTACATGACTCTCGCCATGATAGATTGAAAATTAGCCTTATGGCTCTCTTTTGGGCGACGAATGCCCTTTTTGCTTCTGAAGATATGCCCCACAGTATAATGTTATAGCTCAAATGACAGTGAATTATAGAATAGTAAATATTTAGCAACTGATCTGAATGCAGATACTTCTTTAACTGTACTATAACATAAAAACTTTTATTTATTTTTTTGCAAACACTATCTACGTTATGTCCCCAACTTAAGTTATCGCTAATAATGGTACCCAGGAAATCTACGTATGCGGCCTGCTTGATCACAGCACCATCTATATATGTGCTCACATTTCTCAAGGCTGGTGAGCGATTACGAAATTGCATAAGAACGGTTTTGTTTTTATTGCAAAAATGTGTAAACCTTTCAAATTCGCGGAAGCAGTGGTTCACTACACAATAGCTAAAGACAAAAAAGCCTTGATTCTGGACAGGAAATTTATGCAGTTGGTTGTCAAGTGAGGTTAAGTTTAACCTCACTTCACAATCAACTGCACAATTCACCAAATAAAGCTTTCTCTCACAGAACCATTCTGAATGTGAGAGAGATAAAACCCACAGGGCATCCCCTTGATCATTAATTAACTACTAACTGTCTTCTTCTGTGATATTTGGGAGGTCCAGAAAACATATTGTAGGTACCACATTGTGCTTAAAAATAGGTCTTATCCTTTGAAATGTTTGTAAATTATTGTCTTTATTCTTATAAATATAACCAGCCCTTACGAGGAATACCGTTCACCCACTTCTGTTTATGTCCTTAATTGGAAGCACAATTGCTAATGCTATACACTTTGCAGGCATCTTTTTATCTTTATAGTTTCGTTTGTGCAGATAAATAATTAGAAACACATTAAAAATCACCTTCCAATCTTCTTTTTCACTCTGGAAGGTTATGTTTGGTATGTCCTTTATTGGAAGCACAATTGCTAGTGCAACCTGGTACTGCACACTTTGCAGACATCTTTTTATCATTATAGTTTCGTTTGTGCAGGTAAATAATTAGAAACACATTCAAAATCACCTTCCAATCTTCTTTTCTGCTCTGGAATATTACACAAATGACTTAACAACAAATAAAAGCTCGGCCCGCTATTCAGTGTTGCCATATTTCAATGCTTCGGTGAGTAGAGTCGGCCATGTGGTAAGGGAAAAATTAGGAAAATATATACGTATACTTACTTAGCGGGGCACGGCGTGGGCCAAGTGTACTTCACTCGCGGTACCGGGTCGTGAATCCGCCTTAACAGAGACGCCGTTTGCGCGCGAATCAGCCTTGTTTCGTCATCGAATATCTACAACGAAACAAAAATCGAATATTACTCACTATATCCAAACAGCTAAACAAATGATAAAAATAAGACATCAAACATTTTTCCAAAATGACTGGGATTTAAAATTTTTGCGTACTAAAAAATCCAGTACGGACCTCACTGTACTTTTTTTAAATATTTCACATCAAAAATTGTCTTTTGTTGCATGACAGGAGTGTACAGAATGTCAGTGCAATACCTAGAGTGGTTTGAAAACCATGATAAAAAGCAGCTTTTTTCTTAGAATTTCAACACCCTATATCTAGAAAAAGAAGCTCTTCTGGATATACAGGGTGAGTTTTTATTACCGGCTCGGTCGATAGCTCCACTACTGTAGAAGATAACGAAAAAAAATGTATATAGAAGTTGTAGCCACGAATATGCTCCTTGCTCAGAAAATATAACCATAACCACGTAGTGATGCAAACATGCATTTTTTTAAATAAATGAGACACCCTGTGTATTATTCCATATTCAACTTCTAAAAATAATTTCCGTTCTTCAAAGGTAGGGCATTGTTACATTACACGGGGTATTTCAAAAGTTATGACCATTTTTATATCCAAATCGCAGTCAAATGAACATACTGTATACCAAAAAGTAATGAATCAAAAATTATTTTTTTACACAAAAAGTTTTAAAATCGGCTATAAAAAGAGCCCGTGACGCATATTCGTATACAGGGTGATGTAGAATGCAAAACCTAAAATTGCTTTTAATATGCTCTTTCATCTTTGTATAACACTTGTTATGGCTGCATCCATTGGTTTCTGAGATATTTCGAGTTTTCTGCAAATTTTAAATATACCTTCTATTTGTTTACTAAAATTTATTTATTTTGAGAAAATACTATCAAATTTTATTTTTGCTTAACAAACAACTAAAATATAAGGCCATAATAGTACTTGATCAAGTCACTGAATTAACGGGATAGTATAGGTCAAGTGTGCTGAGGCAACAATTTTATAGACGTTATGCATAATTATCAAGCATATCTATCAGGTAGCCTATGAAATATTAAACGACCGGTCCAAATAAAACGATTTTTCAATCTTTCAAACGCATTAGTTTTAGAGTGCCTCCGTTCTGGATATTGCTGTTCATAGTTGATATATTCTAGAGGCAAGTAGACAATTTCTCAAAGATTCTCCTAAATACCCTCAATGGAAAAATTAATTTTTAAAGCTGGTTTTTCACACAGTATGGAATTATTGAGCGGGTTATGAAAACGCTCAATTTTTCAAAGCCTACCTGATAAATCTGCTTGATAATTATGCATCACGCCTACAAAATTGTTTCCTCAGCATACTTGACTTTATTGTCTCGATAATTTAGAGTTTTGACTCCATCAAATAGTATCATGATCTTAAAATTTAGTTGTTCGTTAAATAAAAAACAAATTAGATAGTACTTTCTCAAAATAAATAAATTTCAGTACACAAATAGAAGCTATATTTTAAATTTACCGAAAATCGAAATATCTCGGAAACTGATGGGCGTAGATAGAACAAGTGCTATACAAAGATGAAAGAGCATATTAAAAGCAATTCTTTGGGATAATAAAATATTGGGGGTTACATTTAAAAAAAAGAGAAAATCTGGATTTTGCATTCGATATCACCCTGTATACGAATACGCGTCACGCTTTTTGATACACAGTACGTTCATTTGACCGCGATTTGGATATAAAAATGGTCATAACTTTTGAAATACCCTGTATAATGTAACAATACCCTATAGAAATTATTAGTAGAATTTGAATGTGGAATAGTATATAGGGTCTTATTTAAAAAATGCATGTTTGCATCAACACGTAGTTATGGATCACCCTGTATGAATAAAAATATTTTCTGAGCAAGGAACATATCCGTGGCTATAACTTTCATATACAACTTTTTTCGCTATCTTCTACAGCAGTGGAGTTATCGACCGAGCCGGTACTAAAATCTCACCCTGTGTGTTTTTATAGAAAACAATGACTTATTTTCAAAAATTCCATGAAGAATTGATCCATTAATTTAAGAAAGATCATGTAGAGCAAAAGTCATATAAAATATCACACAATCAAGTTCAGCGGTGGGAAAACTTCAGCAATACTTAGTCTGCGTCACAAAAAGTATCAAGCTTTAATGAGCGAAAAGCTGCTTTAAAATACGGAAAAAGCATGAAAACGCTTAAACAGTTAGAGCATAAAAATCTGCAAACCAAAGCACAAACCAGTTGAACCACATTTTCAGGTGCCGCAATATACAGCTTGATTTAAAAATTTGTATGTACCTTTGCCTATCACAAAAGCTATCCACTGACTAACTGTTCATATTGTGTGTCAAAATCAGTTCGCTTCGATTAATATATACATACCTATATGCACAAAAGTTGTACATATATTCCATGAACCGTTGTAGTGAGTTATCTGGATATTAGTTCTATGAGTTGGTAATTGTTACGATGTTTTATAATCGTAGAATAATCACGAAATACATTGAAACAGTATAAGCATCAAAACTAAACTATAGGCATACGCGCAGAACATTAAGAAACTACGATCGTTAACATCAGTATGATGTAAGCAATCATTGGTTTAACGCTTGGAGTTTACATGCATTGCCTAAATGTTTGCAACAATTCTTTTGTTAGCAGATGACAGAAAAGTTCTGCCGGTACGCCATCTGGTACCCGAAGGTAACGGCAACCAAAGAGAATCGCTGCTAACAGCAGCAAACTTTTTGGTGGGACGACACGGCTCGTCCGCTTTTAGCCACCAGTGGAGCGCGGGTTCTATATGCTGCTGCGTATGAAAGCCGATATACGAGGGTTGCTCTATACCTCCGTCAATCCACCAACACGCAGACAGCTGTTTCACGCTGTCTCAAAATTCTAATGCTGTCTATCTCCGTCAGTCGACCTATGGCGCACTGATGATCGCTAATAAGCGTGAAACAGCTGTCTGCGTACTGGTGGATTGACGGACGTATAGAGCAATCCTCGTAATTCTTTTGTTGTCATTTATACATTTATAGCAAAGATAATAGCTCTAAAATGATAATAAACGATACTTTTCGTGTATCAAGCAAACCACTCGTTTTTCACAGTAATACGTTCATTATCATTTCCAGCTTATATTAATAATTATTTTTCACTTTTTAGTTAGATAGATAGTAGATAACAAGACTGGCACCGAATGTACTCCCCCCAAATGTGTACTTGACAAGCTCCATATGATTCTCACATCCACTGAAAGTCAGACCGAATGTGTGTGTCTTTATAGACGGATCCAAGAACATTTGTAGAGCAGGCTTGTGAAGTATATTACAGAAATACCCACATCAACATCAAGTGGTATATATTCAAACATGCCAGCGTAACTCAGCTCAATCTGCCTGGTATAACCATGGCAGCCAAATAATTTGACATTTCGGGCAGTGCACAGACAGCAGACAGTCTCTATTGGCTCCTAAGTGCTTTAAGCTAAGCCATCTGGCACTGCTGTCAGTCCAAATATAATATTTGGGGCTGCTAAAATCAAAATCTTGGGGCCCGGGCCTCTTTGTGTTTCGCCCTCAAAACTTTTAAGGACGCGTGGGATGATACTCAACTGCTAAGTAACTTCTTTGCCACCCTAAAGAGAGGCAGCTAAATTCTTCCATTATAAATGAATAGGGAGAATAGGATTCAATACTACAGAAAATTGTGTTGCATTGAACCCTAAAATCTCATTAGATCACATTTTACTAGCTTGAAGTTAAAATGCCTATTATAATATTAATAGATTTAACGTCGCCCATGTAAAGAGGAATCGAAGTTACATTATGGAACTGCTTAAATAGCTGCAAAGCCACAAATGTCTATCCATATTTATCAAAAGGGTATGTAAGAAATTATTTAATGACGCTAAAAGCTTGGAAACAATGTATATAATTGATCAATTATATACCTAAGTACCGCAGAGTTTGTAAGTATTAGTAACATCAAGTAGCTTCAGATACGCTCGACGTGTGAATATTTCACGACAAATTAAATTTTAAAATTTTAAAGTACCCCCGAGTTTATAATCTTACTTACTTTCTGTAACCTCCATCCTTGTCCTTCGTTGATTTGATTGTGGAATGTACTGATTGGAACATACCTGGTAACGATGTGAAACAAATGAATATCTGTTATAAAGAATGCGTTACTCATGAGCACTTGTAGTGAGAAATCAAATATAAAAATTAACATTTTTACAGTTGATATTCGACACGAAGTCAAAATGTCCCCCTGCCTATCTTCGTTAACGGAGAAATGTTGTCGAGAGTGGATCGTTTTAGATACTTGGGGGCTTGGATCAATACGACCCTGGACCAGGATTTGGAAATTAAATCCCGAATAGAACAAGCACGCAGTAACTTCATGAAACTACGCAATATACTCTGCGATCAAAATCTAAATATTGGCCTGCGTGTTAGGCTTGCAAAATGCTATTCTTGGTCCACTCTACTATACGGTGCCGAAACGTGGACGCTAAAGATTGGTTCCATGAATAGATTAGAGGCCTTTGAGATGTGGGTTTACCGAAGAATTCTAAAGATACCCTATATTGACCACGTGACAAATGAAGAAGTCCTGCGAAGAGTTCATAAAGAACGAGAACTATTACATCTCATAAAAATCAGGAAAACATCTTACCTCGGACATGTTTTGCGCAACGATAAATACTACATTCTGCAGTTGATTATTATGGGTCGAATTCAGGGAAAGCGAACAATCGGAAGAAAGAAATTGTCTTGGTTGAGGAATATTAGAACATGGAGCGGACTCAATTTTGAAGAGCTAATAAGAGCCGCGAAAGACAGAGATTATTTTGCCACAGTGATCGCTAACCTCCACTAGAGGAGAAGGCACCAGAAGAAGAAGACAGTTGATATTATGTAACTACACCTTTTCAAGCAAATGTGTAATATAGCCAATTCTACAAATGTAACTCCAATAATCTTGTGCATACTATAGTTAAAATAATTTCACAAAGAGAAATAGTGGACTTCCTGACTTATTTTCTATCAATTACGTTACAGGATTTTTCCCACTTCTAATAATTAGATTTATTAAATGGACTGAAGCAACATAGTATCACATGGTGCAGCTGAAATTGAAAAAAAGTTGTTCTGTCTACGATGTTACAGGTTACAGGGTGACCAATATTGATGTGCAAAAGAATCTTTGCGGGTAATTTAACTCAAGATATATGTCTACACTTACAAGAACTCAGGAATAAATAAACCTTATAACATCAATACCTGGGCCAGTATGAAGATGTGGAGAACAATGACCTAATTGGGTAGTAGTAGTCGTAATACAGACTCAAAGGCTTGTACACTCTATGCCTCCATAATGGAGGTGTGCAAACTATCCTGTATTCTGTCCATCGGATTCTGTAGGGGTCTCTGAGGTAGGTCATGTTCTGAAATTTTTCAATATAAAATTTAGATGTGCCAAATTCACCCTATTTCATAATTTCCAATAGAAGGCCAATAACTATACAGATGCAACGTCACATTTTTTATTTGTGAAGGTAAAACAAATTGTTCAAGTGCTTGTAACTGGACCTGCAGCGGATGGACTGAAGTAATCAATCTCAAAACGTCCTACATGAAGAGAAGTGTGTTCTAAAATTGATAAGATGATTGCTGATTGGTTCGTCATTTAACGATAATTCGAGTAATTTATAAAGAATTTCGTAATGATGTTAAAACAGTGTGACGAAGTAGAAGCAGAATTAGATCGCTTTATTTTACTTAAAAGCTTCAAACAATTTTGTAAACAAATAAAGATTATTATTTATACTATTGACAGAGATAGAGAGCATCAGAATTTTCATGTCTATCAGATACTTTCACATCGTAAGACATGAAAATTCTGATGCTCTCTATCTCCGTCAATAGACCTATGGTGTACTGATAAGCGTGAAACAGGTGTCTGCGTACTGGTGGATTGACGGAGATATAGAGTAACCCTCGTATATCGATTCTCATATGCAGTTGGCATAGAAGCGCGCTGCTTCTGGTTAGGTAAGCGAATGCGCCTTTGCGTTCCGCCAAAAAGTTTGCTGCTTTTTAGCAGCGACATTATTTGGTTTGTCGTTACCTTCGGGTACCAGATGGCACACAGGCAGATATTTTCTGCCGCCTACTCTCACAAACTTTACATTCTCTTTTAAATTATTACGTTTAGCCTCAAACTTTAAACAAATATTTCTAGATGCATCGATATTAATGATTGTATCAGGTAGTTGTTAAATATTTTGCCATTTTGTAGATATTGACTATATCTATACAGGGTGGGCCAATAGTGCGTGGACGGAAGATTGTGGGCTTGCTAAAATATATTCCAAAAATCTGTCACTCGATCATAGTAGGGACCCTTGAGGGCTATAACGTAAACATATTTTCACTTAAATTTTGACGTTTATACAGGGTGAGTCATATCAATCTTACATTTTTTTGAATGGAATCCCCTATATATTGTTGCATATTTGGATTCCTTGATGAATTCTAGTGTGACTTTATGTGACATTAGATATATTGCTGCTGTTGTATCCGGTTAGAGCTGATGTGTTTACATCTTGCCTCGCTACTCTAGTTCGTTTGCATCTTCCTATTAAGTTAGATGGTTTGTTCCATATTAACGGGCTTTTGTTTAGTTTTCATGGCCTGCTAGGTTACTACTTGCACGCAGAAAAATTGAAAAACACCGATTTCACTAAAAATTTGAAATAAAATAAAAACCAAAAAAGATTGATATCGAGAATGCTATATCCTTAGAAAGGTAATCAAATTTTACATTTGATTCTTTGAACCAAAATAGGCATTCCCATTCGAAAAAATCAAGTTATCTGCGATTGAAGATTCCTTAATGAATCTACCGATTTCTCCAACTATAAAAAGAATTCAACTTTATCCGTCTAATCTAAGATGACGAGTTTCATGCTTGATCATACCGCAAAGTCACGGCCTTCTAGGTTTTATAATCCCTGCGGTGTTCAATTTTTTTCTGATGCCTACTCATACCAAAAATGGCGATTTGCGCCTAAATAGTTCGTTCAAAGTTCCACGTATGATACATAAAATCACACCAGAATTGACAGAGGAATCCAAATGTGCAATAATATATAGGGAGTTCCATTCTAAAAAATGTAAATTTGATATCACCCTGTATAAACGTCAAAATGTGAGTGAAATCATTTTTATGTTATAGCCCTCAAGGTTCCCTACCATGACCAAGTGACAGGTTTCTAATATATATTTCAGTAAGCCCACAGTCTTCCGTCCACGCACTATTGGCTCACCCTGTATATTCTAAGGTTTTGAAGTATACATCAGGAGCTTCAAAAAGATGTGCCGCAGGACCTTCCTTCTATTTAATTTTGTTCCCAGATCGCGACCAGTTGTCATCTTGAAGGATTCATCTGACAATTTTACTCCAAAATATGGTATCTTCATCCATCAATTTCATTATTCCAAGCTTCAGTCTTTCAAGTTAACTCGTTCAAAAAATAGAGAAGGGATGACATTAATGAAGAGCCATTGTAAAGGCTGATTCATTTAGAGCTTTGTTTCTCATATAACTGTTTTTGGCAGATTACTAGTGACAGCTGTCAAAGTGTCATCCTATTTTGATTCAGCATTGCTTGACATTTCATTATGGAAAGACTCACACCACAACAGCGTCTCCAAATTATTCAGCTATATTATGAAAATAATCGTTGTGTAAGACAAGTTTTTCGTGCACTTCATGCAACATATGGTGTGCATCATCGACCTTCCGAGACCACTATTGCCAATATTTTAGTGGGCTCTGACACAGCTTAATGAAAATCCGCTGTTTTCGCGTCGAACTTTGTTCAGTGCCGAGGCACATTTCTCGCTCAACAAAATTGCCGTATTTGGGCTGACGCACAACCCAAAGCGGCACTCGAAGTACCGTTGCATCCTGAAAGATGCACTGTTTATGGGCCGGTGGAATCATCGATCCATATTTCTTCAAAGACGAGGCCGGACAGAACATCACCGTCAATGCAGAGCGTTACCGCACTATGATAACAGATTTTTTGTTGCCTGAAATTGAAGCCGGTAATGTCGGCGACATTTGGTTCCAGAAAGATGGAGCTACGGCACAGACAGCGCGCGAAACAATGACTTTATTAAGAAATCATTTTGGTGAGCAGATAATTACGCGTTTTGGACCTGTCAACTGGCCGCCTAGATCGTGCGATATCACACCTTTGGACTTTTTCCTGTGGGGATACGGAAAGTCAAAGGTCTTTATTGATAAACCAGTTACAATTCCGGACCTGGAAGCCAACATCACTCGCATAATTGGGCAGATACCGGTCGCAATGCTGGAAAGAGTGATCCAAAATTGGACCTTCTGAATGGACCACCTACAGCGTAGCCACGGCCAGCATTTAAATGAAATTATCTTTAAAAAGTAAACTTTGACATTTACTTGTTTTGACATTGTTTTTTTTTAGTTATAGTAAATATTTTGTCGTCGAACTCTGTTTTATGTATTTTATTTAGAATTTAAAAACAAAGGTCTTAATGAATCACCCTTTATAATATGTCCCAAAGTCGTCATTTTGGAGACCACCTGCAATAATCGACAAGAATAATGTTGGTACCTATGTTTGTAAAATATCGACAGTACCTCAGATGGATAGCTTTTGCTAAGAAAACGTTATAGCCCGTACCTTACTAGTATTGTTTGCTATGTGCACATAGTCTCATATTTGTTGCAAATAGGTAATCAGCGCCGGTACCGGTAACCGGTAACTTAAGAGATAGAAACTTGTTTCTGTCACCATGACGACCACGACGATCGGGCAGTTTTGGGTGCCTACCACAGTATAGTAAACAACCAGCACAATATCTCTGAGGATTTCCCATATAAAAATGGTTCCTACAAAATTTGACCTTGGGATGATTTTACAGGTGTCAAGTTTGGGTAGAGATGCGAAAATGAAAATATCGATACCGGTACCAACTCGATATTTTTAGCCAAATAGGCGCGTTTGGTGCGTACAGAGAATTTTGTGCAACTGATTACACCCCTCAATAATTATATAATTATTTTCGATTTTCGAAAAATACTCGATATTAGTGCAGAAGTATCTATTTATTTATTTATTTCACACAATTTGGGATGTCAACAGAGAAAATCTCCAAAATGACATCCACATCATAGTTTTTGCACTAAGTTACAAGTATATGTTCATTACAATGTTAACAAGATAGAATGTAAGATGTTAAAGCTAAACAATTTTAAACTACAATAATTGTCACTAGATTACTACCCCGCAGAACAATTTTGGTCAAGACGGAGTTGCGGATAAAAATTTGTTTTTTAGTAAACGCTTAAATGACGAAAACTGATGGCTAAAAATATCGGCGTCTCTGCCAAAAGTATTCAAATTTCTTTGCATTCTTACAAGTGCAGAGTTCAAACCCAAATTTGTTCTGCAGAATGGGATGTTGAAGTATATACAATGTCTAGGATTGAGCCTTGTTGGTACATAAAAATTAATTTTTGCTAGCAAATACGGGCAGTCAATGAGATTATTGACAATTTTGTTCAGGTAACAGATATCGGATATTTATTACTCTTCTATCCGCCAGGGGTATAATTTTGAAATGTTTCATCACGTGACTGTAATCATGATTGCTTACTGTAATACCTGACTTATAGGCAAGAACCCTTAAGAACTTATGTTGGATCGATTCTAACCTTTTAACGTGAACATAGTAATGTGGGCTCCAGATAGTGGACGCAAATGAGATGTTACTATGTACGAAAGCGTAGTAAAGAGATAGAAGTGTTGTGGGGCTATTAAAATGTTTTGAGTACCTTCTGATGAAGCCGAGCATTTTGTTCGACTGATTGATTATTCTGTCTATGTGGCTGTTAAAACTCTATTTAGTATCTAAAATAACACCTAGGTCGCGAACCTCATCAACTGAAGCAATGTTACAATTACTTAACTGGTATGTATGATGTATAACATGTTTTTTTCTTGTGAAAGTAATTGAATGACATTTATTAATATTGAGTGGTAAACCATTTTTATTACAGTAGTCCACAAGACTATTGAGATCTAGCTGAACTTGTTTGCAATCGTCTAGGCTTTCTACTGTTTTGTATATTTTTAGGTCGTCTGCATAAAGCAAAAATTCACTATAATTGAAACATTTTTCTATATCGTTAACATATATTAGGAAAAACAGTGGTCTTAGGTGACTACCTTGAGGTATCCCTGAGGAAGGTGAAACTGTCCTTGACTTGTGTCTATTAATGCATACAAAAAAAGTTCTGTTTATTAAGTACGATAAAATCCATGTTAAAAGAGAGCTACGAACACCAACCTCAGCAAGCTTTCGTAATAACAAATTATCTTTTTGGTAGAAAGCCATGTTGCTGATCAATTATCATATTTTTCACGTGAAACAATATTTCCTTATATATGAGTTTTTCAAAACTTTTGAGAATATGCATAGTTTGCTAATTGGTCTGTAATTGTTTGCCAAGTACCTGTTACCATTTTTATATATTGGTGTAACAGACGACTTTTTCCATAATTCTGGAAATGTATTTTGCTTGAGGGATGCGTTGAAAATTGCAGTGAGTGGTTTATATAAATTCATTTTGCACTTTTTGATAAAAATGAGTGGTATGATGTCTGTGCCTGCTGATCTATTGACGTCCAAAGAGTCTATCATTTCTAAAACCTGCATCTTCTGAATTGTTGTAAGACCTTTAGGTGCTACTTCGGCTAGAGGGTGGCCAGTTACAATATCTCTAGAAAAAACGCTGCTAAAGTAGTCGGCAAACAACTCGCATACCTTGCTGGGTTCACTAGCACTCTGATTGTTGTACGTACTATCGAAGTATCGTTAGCATCCAAAAGGGGGAATACGCATGTAATTACCGCCAACCTGAGTTATTGTGCTGGTTGTTTACTATGCTGTGGTGCCTACTACGCTGACATATTTACGAAGCCACCCGACTTTAAGCAATGTTAGCATAGGGCATAGAAATACGTTTCTAAGTTACAGAGTACCGGCGCAGGCTCTAAGATTTATCACTTATTCACTACTGTATAAGCAACTCAGGGAAGCGAGACTACAATTAAGCACTATAGTATGAGGTGGAAAACAAAAACCTATAACACTAACGTCATTGGCAAAGCTTTTTAAGTAAGGTAAATAATTATAACTCAGTTCTCTGCGGAAGCATGGCATAAGACTTTTCAAGCTGCTCTTGCCTAAGAACCAAAAATACGTTCTCGTCGTAGTACTTACTCCTTTCAGATGATAGTACCTATCGGAAGGCAACGTGTATTTATAGTAGAGGTATCTATAGTACGGATAGTACGGCCAGTAACTGGAGTATCTGTTAAGGCTACTGATAGGCCAGTAGTAATCATAGTATAGCGTTAGAGGCCTGTAGTATCTATGAGTTGTTGGGTAGTAAGAGTAATCAACGGCCCTTATCGGGTAGGGGTAGTCGAGGTAAATGTTTTTCTGAAAATGATCAAGTACCTACGTCAATGTTTGGCGTTTCAATAGCTGTAGTTCACGCTTGTAAATTAGAAATCCTGAATTGAGTGTCAAAAAAAGAAGATCAATCAAATCACTTCACTGGACATACTCAAATATAATATAATATATGTAAAGCAGCAATGAAGCAACGAAACAATGGAGAAATGACAACAAGTCTGAAACGATTGTCTTCTTCTTCCGTGATAGAATCTGTAGAACAGAGATAGGTCAGCCACCTTTCTTCGATGTTCCAGGATGGGGAGGTCCTTTGTGAGGTTAGGCGTACCTATTAATCTGATTGCTCTCTTCTGGATAGTGTCCAGAAGCTTTACAGAGTGCCCCACACATGGGAGTAATACTTCAGCGATGATAGGATCTGTGCCTTATAGAGCAGCAGTAGTTGCTCTGGTGTGTACAGCTTCTTACAGCAGAACAAAACTCCAAACTTCTTGGATGCCGTTTTAGCAATAGTGACGACGTGGTCATGCCAGGACATGCTATTCTTGATGTTGATCCCCAAAAGCTTAACGGAAGGTGACTCGACTATGGGGTGACCCTCCATTTCCACAGTTGGTAAGCCAATGTGGGTCTTCTTTGTAAGTGTTGTTGCCTGACTTTTTTGTACGTTGAACTGCACTTTATTTGATAATCCACACTCGACAATTGTTTTGATATCTGCGTTGATCTGTGAGAGGTTTTCGGGGTTATACTTTGCTGCTTGCCTTTGATATCCTATCCAGAGCCCTAGTATAGGGGAGATATCCAAAGCCCTTATTCAGGGGGTTGCTCGAAGGACCGTTCAAAGAAACAGACCACGGACAGTAACTTCCCTTTGTTGTCGATGGGCTTCTTTCATAATACTGTTATAAAGTACATACAAGGGTTGACGATTGCTTCCAAATACCAGAAAGTGTGGTACCCGAGTTATTCCGAAATAAAATAACTTCTAGCTGTGATAAAGGCGGGTTCTAAAACTTGAAAGGATAATTAACATCCAACTTTACCTTACCGCAAAAGATTAATCTAAATCTTAGGAGTATCTGAGCATGCGCGAAATGCACAGAACATAAAATTATGATCTGGCATGAGGCAACCACTCCTGAGATCACCTTACTCTTTTTATTAATCTTTATTTTTTGTCATAGTTTTAAAAACCAATTTCGCCTTTCGCAAACAGTATAGGCGCCAACGCACCAAATCTTAAAAGTGTAACCTTAAAATCAAAACAGGCCGTTGAAAACAGACTTTGTGAAACGTCACATCTGTCATCCTTAACGCCAAATTGAAGTTTCATGAACGTCGATTCTTTTACGTCTAAAGTTAAGGATAAAGTTAATACTAACGCTCAATTTACGGCTAAGTTACGGCAGAGAAAAAGTTTCATGAACCCGCCTTAATTCTATCTGACATTTCTCACTTTTTCTAGCTTATCAACTTGTCAATTCAAAAACACACATTCTTCTTTCTTTGTAAAATATAATATGTGAATTCTTAGTGTTCAAAATCCATCAATTGTCTGTATCTGCTCATATCCCTTTCCATTGTTTAACACACTGCATTGTCGTGTCATTCGCTCCCCATTGGACCTCTAATGTGCGAAGAGTTTTCAAGGATGTGCATAAATAGGCGCATAAATCGTCCTCAGCGTATCCTCATCTCACTAGGTTATCCCCAGATCTGCCCATCTAATCTTGTTGAGACTCTTCCGGGTCCGCCGTTCCAGTTGTAATCTAGCAGCTAGGCTTTCAGTTGGGTTCCAAGTTGGTATGTGATTCTCTCTCTTCCAGAGTACCTCTTTGATTACTGATTTGGAGTCTGCCAGTGGGCTTGCTTGCACATGGCATGACTGATGAACTACACAGTAGAAAGGCAACGTTGAATGAAAAATAGCAAATGTATGCCCATTGAAGTAATCGACTGGTCTCCGACACTTAATTTTATCTTGATTTGATAGATCAATGGTTTAGTAAAATCTGATTTGGTAATATAGCTTAAAATATAGAACCTCTTGTGTGATAGATCATCTCCCTTAAAAGTATAGTCTAGTAATCACAGTCTGGATAAATATAATTAAGTTTCATCGAATGAGTTGTACTTCTTTACAATACAACCGCATACAAAATCTTGAGCTGCTTGAAATAGGTTTTTTGTACCAAATTCTCAGTTTAAAACAAGTACATCCAATCATTTGGATCACAGAAAAAAGTAGATCCAAATCTGAATCGTAAACAATAATGATTAGAACATAACCTAACATAATCTTTTTGGTAATATTTTTCAGATGGGAACACATTTCATGTCCGCACATGCTCTGGAGCACTTCCAAGTATGAATTCTATGTGAAGGTGAGGTAAACAAATAATACCTTGATGATGACTAATATTAAAGTCACAGGTTATTTTTATAACAATCTAATAGTAGTCTAGGTTCTGATTTGACCATAGCATATAAATTACCTCTAGTTTTTAAATAAAAGTGGATCTAAATGTCACGGTCAAGATTTAGTACAAAGTTACAGACATACATACAGACACACAGAAAACCCCCACCACAGATTTCTCGAAACTCACTGATTAAAATAAAAAACACCGATACACTTTAAAAGATTTATCAAGAGGGACAAATTTCTAACCGAAAACTACTTTCCTTCCTAGTACCCTCTGTCCTTCAGGGTCATCTCCTTAAAATTTTTAAGTGACAAGTGGTATCGAGTAACATCTTTTCTCAAAGGTATGTCGAAGTCTAACTTGTTCAAATACAATGCAAAAATACGATAATATCACTTTTTCTTGCAATAAGTATTCAAATGTTGCCCGCGATTGGCCAATCAAAGATACCTACAGACGATTTTCGAATTCTTGATAGGTAGTTTGGATGACTTTACTCAACGCATCATAGAAAGCTGGCATGATATCCCACATGTTTTTGTAACTGTTTGTCATCCAGAGTTACTATTATCACACCTTCGATCATATATAACTAGATAAATTATGCAGAGGATAGTTCTGAGTCCAAGACAGGGATAGATACACATAAGCGTCAACTCGCGTATACATTGGTAGATTTTAAATTTGGCGCGCTTTGTCTGTCAACGAAGAAACAGATAGAGGTTAACCGGCCAGCGTTTAGGCGTCATTTCACGATTTAATCTTTGTTTACGTTGGTGGCTGAGTGTGTTTTGAGTAGTATTGTGCAAATTGTGATTAAAAACAATGGTTGGAATCTGTTCTCTGTGCAAAAAGGAACATATACCGGGTGAGGGTCGATCTTGTCACACGTAAGTAATGTTTATATCATATTTGCAGTGGCGTAACTTTACGGTATATGCTTGCAACAGTCTCTTAGCGCCTGACGTTCCTTTATCAAGTTTCCATTTGAAAAAAGCATATGGGCAGTTAACAAAATAATGCATCTCAGTTTACTATAAATATTTGTAAATCTGCGGAAAAATATCTCAAAGTCCAGTTAGCTTTTAAAAAACTGAGTCCACGATTTTTAAAAGTACCGTCTTTTTGTTACATCATGCAATGAGGAATCTACCTCATACAGTTTTTGACGCATTTGACAATTATGACCTGATCAGGAGCACTGTCTTGATCTAACAAAACGTGTTTTAAAAAATATTCTAGTTTAAGGTTTCACCATGAAACCTCTAAGTTGAAGTCAGTTGAAAGGATCAGAAATATATTCACCAAAACCATTTTATTTAAAAATCAATGAGAAGTATAGCTTGTAGATGAATAATCTTGAAATAGGTAAGGCACGAGCTGATGTAAGTTCTAACTTGGGACATACAGGCCTACTTCAAAAATAATAAGTTTTGCTGAAGGCAGCCTACAGTGTCTAATTATCAGAAAAGTAAAGTAGCTTATTATGCGATGAACTTTTCACTTAGTGCTAAAATGGCTAAATATTCAATTGAAAAGATTCAGAATAAGTTATCTGTACTCTGTACTAGTCCACTGAAGATATTGAAATTCATAATCAGAAAATTTCTGTTAGGTAAGGCATACTATGAGTTGCAAGGATTTTTGAATGATCAACTAGTACTATGATAACTGCTCAGTTTATTCACTTTTGTTTCATATGAAGTACTGTTGAACCTTTAATGTGAATATGTATTGTACACAATTTGACGAATATATGGACGAGTATACATTTTTGTATATTTGTATGTTTTCATTAATTTTATTTTATGTATGTAATTTGTCTTATTCTTTTGACAAGTTCTATATGCTAATACAGTTATTTGGAACCAATAAAGATCATCATCTATCATTCTATAAATATCCTTTTGGTTGTAGATCCAGTGTTCTGCTGTCTTTGTTTTAACACAAACTATATCTGTTATTGTTGAGTGATATACTATGATGGCTTCATTGACTTTTTTGTCCTCAAATGGAAGCTACTTTATTACTTTTAAAGGATTAATAAAATGTTTGTTTTGTATAGTGCTTCATTCATAAGTATTTTGATGTAACAGAGCTAACAATCAACTCCCATATTCAGTATATTGTTTTGTTCAAAGTGGACTGACGACACTGAACACATTTACATATCAATCTCAGATAGAAGTTCGTGACCCCCTTTCAAATGTATATGCACCCGCCTATGTCCTGTCTAGGGTAAACATCTTGGATGTTTACAAAATCCACTAAGATGGTGCAAGCAAACAATCACTGTATTGAATAGGTACCATTACTTATCTAGTTACATATGATCGAAGTATCACACCTATAGATGTGTATATATTCTTTTAGAGCATATCATTTTACTCCTGGGCTAACACACAATATAGTATTTTGCAGTCAATATTGTGCTAGAACTACGGGTCACAAGACTGGCCTAGTAGCCTAGCGTCAGCTACATTTTGGTAGGGTATTGTCTTTAGGAAAACATTGCTGATGCACTTGATTATCTATCATGTATTGAAAAGTATATAAATATAAGAACAAAAATAAAACCATTTGTATGACTGAAAGGAGATGATCTATCATTTACAAAAATCCTGTTCCTGTAGAGATGCTAATGGAAATTCCAGTAACCTACTAGGGTTGGGCAGCATTACAAACTAATAAAAAAACAAGGTCCATCAAAGTTTGACATATGCGATTGAGAAGTATCCAACGTGTCCATCTTTTTTGAAAAAAATTATGTAAATCCAAAAGGAAATTGCAAAGTAATGGAGTTTCCAAGTTAACCGAAATTTTAACTGGAATGTAGAATCAATAAAAAAATTACAGAAAATTTGATCTCTTTTTATGAACTGCAATTCTCTTAATAACCCTGTGGGAGAGACCAAATTCCAGAGTACTTTGGCTGACATGTACCAGTCCGTAGCTTTTGTGTTTATTTAAGGGTATACTTTCTTTAAAACTATTTTTTATTATAAAACTATTATACGAACCTCATGACTAAGATTTTGTTCCCTGTGTAATACAGTTAAGTGACATACAACAAGCCTCTAGACTTCATTGAAATTAAAAAAAGTACTTTATTTCCATTTGTACCCAGCTCAGTTCCCTAGCAGGTTACTGTAAGTTTAAATGTCACAAGCCCTTCACGTACGCTGTATAATCAAATAATGAATATAACTAAATGTCTATACGTGAAAACCTTGTAAAATGTAGATATTCTGCAAAAGATATTTCTATCAATGAAATGTAGAAGCCAAACTGTTTCGCACATAGCTTATCTCAAGCAATATATTCAAAATGAATCAATTCGAAAAAATGTTTTAATAGTTATTAGGTAGCATTAGGTTACAGTGCCGACGTTGCATCTTCGAAATAGGCGGTGAAGTATTTTTATGGTTAACGCTGTGAGTTAAAGGCTTGTCGCCGTAATTATTTTTTTAAAAGCACCAAAAACTATTTTAAATGGAAGGTTTTTTATTTTGGCCAAATATAACGATACAACTGAAACAAAATGGTGTCACTTTGCATTTAATCTACATCTTTTAATATATTGGAGAGCTGAGAAAAATTATACTTGTTTGTGAGAAATAAATCGACAAAATTTATAAAACTAAAGACCAAATGTCCCTTCATGTTGTTTTAGCTGTCATTAATGTGCACCATCATTTTGGATTATTAGTGTATTTTTTCAATATATGCTGTTTTGGTGCCAAAAGGCGAAGCAAATTTCCCAGTCACGTAGCTGAAGATAAATACATTTTCATTTCAGGTTCAGAATTCCAATATTTTACGGACCTATAGAAAGACCCTTTGTTATTGAAACAGTATGTTATAGAGCACTAGTAGTTTGCAGAGTGGGCCATTTCCCAGTCTAATTTGAACTACCCCAAATTTCGATACCAGGTGTTTAAAACAGCAGGGTGAGATACCAAACACTTACCACCGTGTGAATCATTTTGTGTATTTATTGTAGTTGCCAGTCTCCCTAGATCATAAAACAACCGATTCAGAAGGTGTGTGAATGTGAATGTGTAACAAGAATCTCTTTATGTAGTATTTAGTGCGAGGAACAATACATTTTGATATAAGAGGTAGTCCCGATTTTATCAACATGCGCAATTTAACAAAGACTTTGACCAATCAGAGCAGCCCTTTAAAAAACATGCATCTGTCAAAGTACTCTGAAAATTATAGATTTATCTTGAAGTTGACCTCAAAAAGCTCAAAAGTGACATACTTTATATACAATCGAGCATTCTAAATCATCTAGCATCTCTTCCAGTCTGATTTTCCACCCTAAATGGGTGAAAAATTGCATTTTCTTGTTTGATCAAAAGTTTGCAATTGCTAATCTCAACCAATCAGATTCCAGATTCCATTTCCATTTAATCGCTGATTTCATGCTGTATTAAATGATATGACGACAAGAAATTCACTCATTGCATTATTTGGATAAAACAATTTACTATCGATAATAATTAGAAATACATGCAATATATCTTTGTTTTATAGTAAAAAGGGGTAAACATAGCACTTTGTTACATTTCAAAAGTTAAATAAACGATTTAACTGTTAGGCAAGCAATTTGCCAAGTGCATTACTGGTTGCCTATCCAGAACGGCAAAGCTCGTTATTTAGCTGCCTATAACCTTATATTTTATATTATAAATGCTGCATCTTTAGATCCTCTGTGAATATTTCTATAAGATGGTCTATATATCTATAACAAACATGCATCCAGTGAATGAAAGATTGATTCTTCATAAAAGTATGTATTTTTTTTCTATAATCCATCTGACTGACGGAGGTGGGATTTGTAATTATTAAATAAGGTAGTTGCTGTGATTGATATAATATAGGTACTTTTATGATTCTGTTACATGTAAACATGAAAAATGTGGCATTAATTTGCAAATTAATCGTTTTGTTCTGATATCCTGCTATGATTTTGATCCATGAATTCTAAAATATTTTTGACAAAAGTGTCATCCAGGTTTGACGTTTTGTTTTCAATATTGCCCAATAGAAAGCTTTTGCTAAATAACATCCAATACAAAAGCTTTGTCAAAGTCTTTGTTAAATATGCGTGTTGATAAAATCGGCCCGTAATCTTTCAGATTCACGACAAGTGAGGTACTATTCTTATACAATTTCTGAAAACCAACAAAAACTACATATACTTGAGACAATAGGAAAATGTTCAAGGAGCGAACCATGACTGGAGGTTGCAGCACGGGCCGTACGCGAGTGCTGTAATTCAACAGTTGAGTTATTACCATTACCGCGAGTCGAACATTATACTTTATCTACGACTGAAGCTATAAATAGTACGATTTAAATACATATTAATTATGAACTATTTACAACTTAATAACCTCACTTCTGTCACTAAAATATACAGGGTGGGCCAATAGTGCGTGGACGAAGGATTGTGAGCTTACTAAAAAATATTTCAAAAGTCTGCTACTTGATCATGATAGGGACTCTTGAGGGCTATAACGTAAAAATATTTTCACATAAATTTTGACGTTTATACAGGGTGATTCATATCAAACATACATTTTTTTAAATAGAACCCCCTATATATTATTGCATATTTGGATTCTTTGGTCAATTCTAGTGTGACTTTATGTATCACACATGGAACCTTAAACGAATCGTTTAGGCGCAATTCACCATTTTTGGTATAAGTAGGTATCAGAAAAAAATTGAGTATCGCAGCAATTATAAAACTTAGGAGGCCGTGACTTTGCGGTACCACTAAGCATGAAATGCGTCGTCTTAGGTCAGACGGCTGAATTTCAGTTCTTTTTGTACTTGGAGAAATCAGTAGATCAATTAAGGAAACTTCAATCACAGATAACTTGATTATTTCAAATGGGAATGCCTATTTTGGTTTAAAGAATCAAATGTAAAATTTGATTACCTTTCTAACGATATAGCATTCTTGATATCAATCTTTTTTAGTTTTCATTTTATTTCAAATTTTCAGTCAAATCGGTGTTTTTCAATTTTCCTGCGTGCAAGCAACCTAGCAGGCCATGAAAAATAAACAAAAGCTCGTTAATATGGAAGAAAGCAACTAACTCAGTAGAAAGATGCAAACTAACTAGAGCAACGAGGCAAGATTATGAAAATTCCTTACAACATATTAACTCTAACCGGATACAACAGCGGGAAGATATCTAATGTCAATGAGTAGCTGGGGTATGACAGAAGTGTCTGTTTTTCACAGCCTACTAGCTATTGAAGTCTACTAGAGACAACTTTCCAAAACAATTAAAAATGTTGAAACAAAAAAAGGAAAACTGCCAGCGATTTTTGCTTACAGTCTAATATGTTTAGAATGAAATTTCATATTTAATGGGATAAAAAAAAGTTATTTCCGTTTAGTTAACGTTTCCAACTGGAGCATTTTGAACATCTATTAAAATAATTGCTAGAATTTCTTAATTACGCTATGTTGTAATTGTGATTATTTCATGTAGCTTTCTGCAAACTAAATTATGTGTTACAATGCAAACAGACTGCAATTCAAGTTTCATTTTCCGCGATTTTGCTAATAAGTAGAAGTTCCTACTGAAGAATTTGAAGGGTTCCAGTCAGAGGTATCATTACCTTTGACTTACGGAAATAGCTACTTTTTTATAGCATTAAATGTGAAAATTTATTCAGAAGACATAGATCTTCTACTGCCAGCAACAATCACTAGTAGTTTTCATTTGATTAAATATTTTTTACTGACTTTGGCAATTGGATAATAGCTAGTAGGCTGTGAAAAATGAGCGTTCTTGTTACCGCTACTGTTTCTGGTTAGAGCTAACACGATGTAAGGAATTTTCATAATCTTGCCTCGTTGCTCTAGTTAGTTTGCATCTTTCTACTGACTTAGTTGCTTTCTTCCATATTAACGAGCTTTTGTCTATTTTTCATGGCCTACTATGTTGCTTGCATGCAGGAAAATTGAAAAACACCGATTTGACTGAAAATTTAAAATAAAATGAAAACCAAAAAGGATTGATATCAAGAATGCTATATCGTTAGAAAGGTAATAAAATTTTACATTTGATTCTTTAAACCAAAGTAGGCATTTTCATTTGAAAAAATGAAGTTATCTGTGATTGAAGTTTCCTTAATTCATCCTCTGATTTCTCCAAGTACAAAAAGAGTTCAAATTTAGCCGTCTGACCTAAGATGACGCACTTCATGCTTAGTCGTACCGCAAAGTCAAGGCCTCCTAAGTTTTATAATCGCTGCGATATTCAATTTTTTTCTGATACCTGCTTATACCAAAAATGGTGATTTGCGCCTAAACGGTTCGTTTAAAGTTCCACGTGTGATACATAAAGTCACACTAGAATTGACCAAGGAATCCAAATATGCAATAATATATAGGGGGTTCCTTTCAAAAAAATGTAAGTTTGATATGAATCACCCTGTATAAACGTCAAATTTTAAGTGAAAATATTTTTACGTTATAGCCCTCAAGGGTCCCTACCACGATCAAGTGATAGATTTTTGAAATATTTTTTAGTAAGCCCACAATCCTCCGTCCACGCACTATTGGCCCACCCTGTATACTGGCACCGTTGGAATTAACGTTTGAAGTTTCATAGCCGCAGTTCTTTCAGTGTCTATTTAATACTATGCATTTGCAAGAGATCAGTACTGGTATCTAGTAGGCTGTGTTCATAATCCACGGCTGGACCGTGAGTTATAAAGAATGATTCACGATGTTTGTTTATAGGTAGTATAGTAACCTGTTCAGAAGTAGTTTGGTAGTGGCTGTTTAGCATAGGGGAGCAGATAAACATTATTGTTTGACAACTATTCCAGATACAGATTTTTTCCTGAGATATGTAGTGGGGGAAAAGTATAGTTTAATTGTCAGACCCTAAAATCCTCAAGTTCACCCTAAACATCTAAAATCTTGATCTGGCTTTCTATCAGGACGGAATCTCTTGTCGCGTATATTTTGAGGGCGCTAATTACAAATCCAGCTGTTGTTTTAAGCTTCAGTTCCAGGTAACGAACATGAAAAACTTCAGATCCTCAAATCTTCAAGTTCACCCTAAACATCTAAAATCTTTATCTGGCTATCTATCAGGATGGAATCTCGTGTCACGTATAGTTTGAGGGCGGTAATTACAAATCCTGCCACTGTTTTGAGTTTCAGCTTCAGGTAACGAACATGAAAAATTGTCAGGCTCTAAAATCTTTAAGTTCACCCTAAACATCTAAAATCTTTACCTGGCTTCCTATCAGGACGAAATCTCATGTCACGTATAATTTGAGGGCGCTAATTACCAATCCGCCCGTTGTTCTGTGTTTCAGCTTCAGATGACGAATGTTATAATCTATTCTATTTAGCGTTGAGAAGAGTGTTTCACTGGCTTTGACAAACCGAAATGAGAGCCATAAGTTAGGGGTCACCACTTTTTTTTGAAAATTTCAAAAATGTATCTTAGTTTTTAATTTGCTTTTTGTTAATACATTAAAATGCAGTCATTATTACAAAGATGTGTATTTACTGAGGTTTAGTACAAAAATAAATCAATTGCATTGAGGTATACACATAAAAATGTATTGTTCCTTGTTCGTTCATTTCGGAACCTTCAAAAGTATCACGTTGCTGAGACCTGCGGAAGCATTAGTTTTGTCGGCTCATCCACTGCTGGTTCACAATGGAAATCTGGTCCTTAGACTCAGAAGTATAGGTTGTTCCTTACCTAAAAAAATTAAATATCCAAATAAATGTAACATAGGTTCATAATATTTTACGCTTCAAAAACATAGTATCTTATTATCCTTATAACTACTTAATTTCTCAGCAACTGTAGAGCGCTCTGTGAATTCTTGTAAAATTGTTCGCCTATTTCTACCGGGTTATTCACGTTATTCGACACGGAGCATCATGTCTAAAGTATCCGATAAAAAAGAAAATAATAATTTCGAATGGATATAGGGACTCATTAAGGCTATATTTTTAAAATATCTTCATGTTAATACATGTTAAAACACGAAACGTATCAAAGTTGTATTATTTTAAATAGAACACCCTATATATTATTGCATATTCAGATTCCTTGGTGAATTCTAGTATTTATGTATCACAAAGTAAACCGTTTAGAGAAAATCACCAGTTTCGGTACTAGTAAATGTCAGAAAAAAAATGATTATCACAGAGATTATAAAATTTAGAAGGCTTTAACTTTGCCGTATTACTAAGCATGAAATGCGTCAGCTTACGTTAGACGGTCAAATTTGAACGTTTGTGCTTAGGAGATATCGATCAATTAATTAATTAAACTTCAATGAGAGATAACTTAATTCTTCCAAGTGGAAATGCTCTATTTTTTTTATACAATTAAATGTAAAATTTAATAGCCATTCTAACAATATAAGGTTATAAATATCAATGTCTGGTAGTTTAATTTCAAATTTTCATTCATATCGATGTTTTTCAATTTTTCTGCCTATAGGCAGCACAGCAGACCGTGAAATATAAATGAGAACCTGTCCATATACATAGAAGAAAATAACTAACTTAGCATGAAAAGTAAGACGAACTAGACTAAAGAGGCGATATTATAAAAATTACTTACGACAAATCAACTCTAACCAAAAACAACTGCGCTAAGCTCTAAGCGCAAAAAGAAGCTGGAGTACGACAGAAATGGATATTTTTCACGGCCTACTAGCTACTTCACTGTACTAGAGATTGCCAATTTTCAAGACCAGTAAATATTTTGAAATGAAAGGAAAACTACTACTGAACATTGTAGGTAATTTATTTTCTACAGAAAAAAATTTCACATTTAATAGTACACAAAAAGTATTCAATTATGTCAAGTCAAAAGTAACCACACCTCTGACTGGAGTTCTGAAATTTCTTCAATACCTATTGGCACGATCGCAGAAAATGAGGAATGAATTAATATTAGTTCAAATTATAGAACATAATTTACCTGGCAGAAAATTTAAAATTTAAATCTGATTTGTCAGTATTCCTTTTTGCGATCTTTCTAATAGATACTCGAAAATTATAAGGGCTTCAGTCAGAGATGTTACATTTAATCGTAAAAAAAATTTGGGCCTTCCCATTTGAAAAAATCAAGTTATCTTTGTAGTAATACAACGAAGTCACAGCCTTCTGAATTTTATAACCTCTGCAGGAATCCAATATGCAGTAATATATACAGAGTTCTATTAAAAAAATGAGAGTTTGATATGAATCAGGTTATAGTCCTCAAGGCATTTTACCATAATCAGGTGACAGATTTTTGAAATTCGACTTAGTAAGCCCACAATCCTCCGTCCACTCACTATTGGCCCACCCTGTACTATAGAAATATTGCTATGAAAATTGAACTTTAGTTATGTTTTTCAACTTTTATGTTTGCGGTTGATTTTGAGTGTACTTGCATCGTCACCTAACACTAACTTTTATAATTAGCTAAATAGAGCAAGTTAACTAATTAATAAACCTAAATTATGTTTGCTAATACTTACACGTAGTTCCCTGATGGACTTATCTGACGGATGGTAGTCCATGTAGTGGTTAAATAACCTACGGGTAGACCAGTAATAGGGGAACCATACCCGAGACCTATAAGACCAGTCATCCCACACAGAAATTGGTGGTGAGAATCTGTAATTCCTGAAATATTTTGAGTCGGGCCAATAGGTGTAACCGTACCCTAAGAAAGGGTCGAATCTGTTTTCAATCCGGCCAAGCATTGTCTAGAAACAAAAAATATATTAAGAATTTCAAAAAGAAAATATAATGCAGTGTTACAGAAGCATGACTAGACAGGGTAGTAGGGGCAGCAGCTCTCCAGACATCAGAGCAATACTCCAGGCAAGGTCTTATCTGGGCTTTATATAGCGTGAGTAGGTTACATGGTGAGAAATACTTTCTGGCTCTAAATAAGTACCCAAGCTTTTTACCAGCAGCTGTTGCAATTGACGCGACGTGTTCGTGCCAGATCAGATTTTCTGTAACGTTGACTCCTAACAGCTTGAATGAGTGACTCCTTGGCAGAGCCTGGTTGTCCATTAGAACCTGGTGTTGGCTTGGGCACTTCTTGTTTGATAACGTACAATACTGGGTCTTGGAGGCATTAAATTTAACCATATTCTTAATCCCCCAAGCGGTAATGGTATCGAGATCCTTTGAAAGTGAAGCTGCCACTGCCAGTCTTCTGCGTTCCAGCTCGACCACAGAGATCGGTAACACACCGATATGTAGAATGTGTGAAAGCGAAGAGGAAACTATGGAACACGTCATATGTTGATGCCCAGAGTTATCTTCTATTAGAGAGTGTGCGTTCGGCGAGTCTTGGCCTACATCTGCCCACATAAGGGAGATTTCTCCTAGCGACTTGTCCATTTTCCTACAATGGACTAGTATCATGGGTTTCAAAACACTGATTAAATCATTAAAATCACTTAGTGTATACAAAAATGGATATACTGTCGCATTTCTTTACTCTCTGCATCGTGTTGTTTACTAGTAATTCCATTTTAAAGTTTAAAAAAAGGAATTTAAATTTATCCAATCAGTGCGATGCGCGCCATACATTGTTGCCTCGTCAACTTCCAAATCGCGGTATTGGCGCAATTTTCATGGGGTCGAAACTGAATGCCCGTCGCTCGGTGCAATTCAATCACCCACCCAAGCGCTGACCGTGCACAAGGCTGCTGCTGCCCCACTATCGAAGGCAGACGCTCTTCATCGTGCAGCCACGTGGGTCCCCTTTCTTGCCACTTGCGCAGGCTCTCAAAATCTTAGGTCACGGATATTTTTTCTCATCAACATTAAGAAAGTCTACATTAAAAAATGCAGCCTCAGTTTGATGGTTCGATGAAATTTGTCGCCACCTCCCGGACCATGTCGCGGCCACTGTGCGACCTTCCACGGTCATGAAGCTGCCGCTGAATCGTTTCTTTTAGGAGTGTACCAACAAACGTAGTTCTTGTTTCTAACCTATGCGAATTCGTTGGCTTCACTGGCTGTATATATCAAACTATAGAGTTTTAGCATGTGTAGAGGATCACATAAATGTATGCATTGAATATTGGGACTTAAGTTAGAACGGCAACACGGCACATATACCCGTCTTACGATTGGCTGTTCCCCTATAGGACCATGACGTCACGGTCCTATAGGGGTTCAAATATTTTCCTCATTTTCTCGACTTTTTTGTGCCCAAAAAAATCGCGGAAAAATATGAGAAGGTTGTTATGCCGTACTCTATCTTATACAGCCATAAAAAAAATTCATGATACTAGTCCATTGGATGGACGATGACCTGAGAAACACACTCCCTGGAAGGATGCATAATGGGCCTGTTGTGGCCTAAGTGCAGTGGGCTACCCACCCTCCCCCACTCTACAGATACATAGCCTATTTGTTGAGGGATAATTTTGCAAAGAAAAAAATCAGATCCAGATGCAGCTGTCAATTCGAATTAAATTTTGTTTAACTTTTTGTACTTTGAGGAAGGCTACACAGAAAGACGAAACATTAACCAAATCTCGATCTTTAAACATATATGGTTTTAAGTATACGCTAAGTTGTATACTTTCCCCACTTTTGTTTAACACATACAGTGAGGCCGTTTCCAGTGAATGCCTAAACAACTGCCAAGAAGGAGTTGCCATAAATGGACAGATCATAAATAATGCCGATGACACTGTCGTAGCGACCGATAGACTGGAATATCTCCAAACGGTCGTACAACGTCTATACAACGATTATGGTCTCAACATGAATTTAAAGAAAACAAAATTCATGGTCAATATTACAATAGACAACGCGTCAATAGAGCGAGTATGAAGATATAGATACTTAGGAACTTAGCTAAGCGAAACTGCCGAGCAATATCAGGAAATAAGAGTTCGAATAGAGAGTGCAAGAACTGCTTTTGTATAACTAAACAAAGTTCTTTGCAGCAAAAATATAAATCTAAAACTTAGATGCTATATGGTGCCGAGACTTGGACGCTTAAGAAGGTAGAAATGGGTAGACTGGAGGCTTTTAAAAAATAGTGATATAGAAGAATGCTGAGGATATCTTGGACTGATAGGGCCTCAAATATGCAACTACGGCAGAGAATCCAAAAAAAGAAGAAATAATTAACACTCTCAAAACAAAAAAATTAAGATTACCTTGGTCATATTATAAAGGGATCCAAATATATTTTACTACTAAACATTATGGAAGGGAAGATCAAGGGCAAGGGAAGCCAAGGAAGAAGAAGAAGAACCTCTTGGCTGAAAAACTTGAGCGATGACTTGGACTTGGGATGACCTCAAATCGACTATTTAGAACAGCGGCAAACAAGGTTAGGATTGTTATGATGATATCCAACCTCTGCTAGGAGATGGAGCTTAAAGAACCATCTTAGATACAGAAAATTGTTGGACAGCAATGAGCTTAATCAACCGAGATCCAAATCATTTATCAGTGAATCTATTTTGGTGAAGCATAGTGAGGCTATAAAAACTTGGATGCTTAGGAAGGCAGAAATGGATAGATTGGAGGCTTTCGAAAAATGAATGGTGTTATAGAAGAATGCTGAGGATACCTTGGATTGTTAGGGCCTCAAACATGCTACTACGGCAAAGAATCCAAAAAAAGAAGAAATAATTAACACCCTCAAAACAAAAAAGCTAAGATTACCTTGGTCATATTATAAAGGCATCCAAATATATTTTACTACAGAACATTATTTAAGGGAAGACCAAGGGCAAGAGAAGCCAAGGAATAAAAAGAACCTCTTGGCTGAAAGACTTGAGGGATTGGTTTGGGATGACCTCAAATCGACTATTTAGAACAGCGGCAAAAAAGTTAGGATTGCTATGATGATATCCAACCTCCGCTAAGAGATGGAACTTGAAGAAAAACCATCTTGGATACAGAAAATTATTGGGTAGCGATGAGTTTAATCAACCGAGATCTAAATCACTTATCAGTAAAATCTATTTTGATGAAGCATAATGAGGCTATAAAAACTTGGACGCTTAAGAAGGCAGAAATGGATAGACTGGAGGCTTTCGAAAAATGGTGTTATAGAAGAATACTGAGGATATCTTTGATTGACAGGGCCTCAGATATGCAACTACGGCAGACAATCCAAGAAAAGAAGAAATAGTTAACACCCTTAAAACAAAAAAACTAAGATTACCTTGGTCATATTATAAGGGGACCCAAATATATTTTACTACAAAACATTATGGAAGTGAAAATCAAGGGCAAGAGAAGCCAAGGAATAAAAAGAACCTCTTGGCTGAAAGACTTGAGGGATTGGTAAGGGATTACCTCAAATCGACTATTTAGAACAGCGGCAAACAAAGTTATGATTGCCATGATGATATCCAACCTCTGCTAAGAGATGGAACTTGAAGAAAAACCATCTTGGATACAGAAAATTATTGGATAGCGATGAGTTTAATCAACCGAGATCTAAATCATTTATCAGTAAAATCTATTTTGGTGAAGCATAATGAGGCTATAAAAACTTGGACGCTTAAGAAGGCAGAAATGGATAGATTGGAGGCTTTCGAAAAATGGTGTTGTAGAAGAATACTGAGGATATCTTTGATTGACAGGGCCTCAAATATGCAACTACGGCAGAGAATCCAAAAAAATAAGAAATAGTTAACACCCTCAAAACAAAAAAACTAAGATTACCTTGGTCATATTATAAGAGGAGCCAAATATATTTTACTACAAAACATTATGGAAGGGAAAATCTAGGGCAAGAGAAGCCAAGGAATAAAAAGAACCTCTTGGCTAAAAGACTTGAGGGATTGGTTTGGGATGACCTCAAATCGACTAGAACAGCGGCAAACAAAGTTATGATTGCCATGATAATATCCAACTTCAGCTAGGAGATGGATCTTGAAGAAGAACCATCTTGGATACAGAAAATTGTTAGACAGCGATGAGTTTAATGAACCGAGATCCAAATCATTTACAGTGAATCTATTTTGGCGAAGCATAGTGAAGCTATAAAAACTTAATTATGTATACTTACCTAGAGTTGTTGCTTCAAGGATTCAACACCAACACGTCCTCTACGTGCGATTTGTATCTGCACTGAATTTGGGGGACAATTCAGAGATATACAAAGAGCGATTGGACCAGTGCCATGTCACTTATTCACCGATTTGAGTAAGCGCGAATACTTTCCTCTGTTTGTATATTCGTTATGCCACGGATATCTTGACGTAACTACGATTTTTTGTGGTGGAGTAGGCCGCTTCAATCGCATGACAAAAATAGGATGTTGTTGGGAAAAGGAGTATTTTTATCACACAGATGTGGAACGCTGCGTTTACGGCTTTTTGTGCACTTGTCCTGAATCCAAAACGGTGACTCACTGGCAAAGTATTGGAGTAGTCACCTAATATGTGGGAGTTGTCAGTGGCTTAGGTAATTAGGTGTAATTTGTTTGAGTTTAATTAACAGGAATATTAAACAGCTGGTCTATAATTATGTATCCGATCATTCAAGATAGTAGTCGTTGGGCGTACTGAATTCGAAAAATGGGTTCAAATAATCGGGGGCAATAAAACTGGAAACCCATTAGTAAATTACCTACTTTTATACAGGGTGTTTGAAAGAGGGTTATCCTAACTTCGTGGGCGTTTAGCTAAGCCCAATTTACTTCCCACACCGATAGGTGAGGGGAGTATTGTGATCGCGAAAATTTTCGATTTCGAGATAATACGCTTTTTGGGCGTTTTATGATGTGTACATAACGAAAATCCACGTCACTCAATTCCGTCGGTCTGTCTGTCTGTCTGTCTGTCTGTCTGTCTGTCTGTAGGTTCTTTCTAGCCTCGTAATCTCAGCGACCGTTGGATGGATTGGATGAAATTTGGGCAGCGATATGCTGTGGTGTCGTAGTAGGTAATGTTGCTATAATTTTGAAAATCGGTGCATGAGCGATAGAGTAATTAGCGCAAAACGAAAGAAATAAATATTGTTCAAACTTCGTTTTTAGGCGTTTTAGAGGTGTCTGATCATTTTCTACTTTTTTTGGGTGGGGGTGAAATTGGGGTGGTTGGAGGGTGGGGGTTAAAAAACTGAAAAATTTCTTGTATTCATAATAGGCTGTCCACTAACCTGTGAAGGAAGATCTAGCGATATAAATCACCTTTTTAGGTGCATCCGAACATTGCCCAGCCTATTAGGGAAACTAAGGGAATTTTCTGTATACATAAGAGTATTTATTGCTTTATAGCGTTTTGTATTTTGTAAAGTGGACACTATTAAATTGATTGTAATGAAATCTTGACACAGTATTATTACTGTGGTGAGGATGGAAAAAACGTATGCTTGTTAAAAATCGTGTCAGTGGCAGCGTAGCAATAATCAAACAACTAAACGTATGAAAACAACTCAAACTTCGTTTTTACATGTTTTAGGGGTTCCCGATCATTTCTTACCTTTTTTGGGTGGAGGTGAAATTGGGGTGATTGGGGGATGGGGGTTGTAAAACTGAAAAGTTTGTAGGATAATAGGCTGTCCGTTGACCAGTGATGGAAAGACCATAAGACAATTTTAAGGGAGGGGGGCTGGCGACTATTTTGTTGCAAGGGTTCTCACACTAAAGCTTCATGCTATAGGAAAATAATAAACTGGTATTCATTTTTTTATATCATAAATAAAGTCCTCTAAAAAATATACTATCGTATTTATAATAATAAATGATAATGATTGCTCATCTATATTTTATCACATTACATAGTACCAAACTATGAAAATTTAATTGACGAGGATTAGTTTGGGCCAGTCTTGCCCCAAACCAATGCGATTAACAACAAGTGATGACAATTACAGTATTATATTGACAAATTATTTTGATAAGTAGCGATAGATACAAAGCGCAAAGGAAAATGCACCTTCTAAGGGTATATCAAAGGGGATAAAACATCTAAACAAAACTTCGACTTCTAATTAAAATATGAATGAATAGAATGGAACTATATACTCGTAATTTTGGCTCCGGATCATATGAATTAGTAACAGCAATATTTTTTGGTGAAAAAAATCGTTCCAATATTTTAGTAATTTTGTTTCTAAGAATTCTATTATGCATATTACCGTTACCAACAGATTACGCGCAAACACTGAGTTATAATATCTCACTAATTCATTCATTTTTAAGCCATTCAACGACAGGGTATAATTGAAGGGTCCAATGCAAGAAGTGCCCAAATGACATTTTCATCAATGGACTAGTATCATGATTTTTTTGGTTGCATATGATAGAGTATGTCATGAAAAGCATCTCATTTTTTTCTCCGACTTTTTTGGTCACAGGAAGGCCGTGAAAATAAGGAAAATATTTGAATTCTCCTAGGGCAGTGACGTCACTGCCCTAAAGGCGAACAGCCAATCAAAAGACAGATCTGTGAGCTGAGTTGCCGCATTCTGATGGCGCGCGAAATGCCGGAGCTGTACGCGGGCTGGCTCATCTGTCTTGTCTTGTGTTCCCGTCTGCGAGTCGGAGCTGTTCTTGGCAACAATGCATTGCTGATGATTCGCGCGGTTGGCACTGATAGGGTGAATTTGAATTCCTTTCTTTAAACTTTAGAATGGAATTACTAAAAAACAAAATGATGTAGAAAGTAACGAAATGCAGCAGTACGTTTATTCTTGTATGCACTAAGCGGTTATAACAGTTAAATCAGTGTTCTTAACCTCGTGATACTAGTCCATTATAGACTACCAGTACCATCTATGCGAACGTTCTGTTAGCTTTCTGGTAGTATATCTAAAAGTGTTGCAAGATGTACCTAAGTGATTACACGAGCATATGAGTTCCTTTAAATAGTTCTCAATTTAGTGGAACATGTGTTTAAGTCCAACCAAATAGATAAAATGTCTTCAATGGAAGATGAGCATAAGTGCACGGTCTGTTAGTCACTATGAATGACCACTTCAACGCAATTGCCTTAGTCCACTAGCATATTATTTATGCTTAGTTTGTGGCTTACCATTCGTTTTTCCACTCATTGATAGAAGCGTGATCCTAGTGATTTATTATTTCACTCAATTTGCCTAATCGTTTATAGTTGAAAAATTGCGGGGGGATTTTTTTAATATTGTTGATAATATTAAGTTTGTATAGGTTAATCCTGTTTTATGGTGAGATAGCTTAAAAATTTTATCATATAAGGTTAAGCTGTGAATTTTAATACGTTTATCTCCTATAGATATTACATGTCTGACCTACACATAATAAGACATCTGATAAAGCAATAAACTCTAACACCGATATTTATAAATAGCTTTTGTATTCTCATATATTATAAAATAAATATACTTTAACGTATGTTACAGGTTTTTATATTTATATTACCCTTTTGAAAACCAAAGAAAAAAGTTCCCTAAATCCGTTTTTGAAAAAAAACAAAGTCTTGAAAAGTAGACCACTAAACTAGCTTTTGCTCAGTGCCACTAACTCTAAAAGTAATAAAATACAAAATCAAATTATTATTCGGAAAGGTAATATTTCCAGAGAAAAATATAAACTTCAAAAGCGTTTTTCTCAAAAACAGAGAAATGTGACCAAGGTACTTTTTACATTGGACACTTCAATTAAAATTGTGTTGAATTATTTGAATTCCTACATTCTTAAATATGTTTAAGTACTGGAGATCGAGCTTTGAAATTCAGTTGTCGATATGGCACGTTATATACAATCTTAAATATGCATAATTCACCCTAAAGAGAGGAATATTACTTAAACAAATAAGGGTAGTCCTTCAAGTTAGTAGTGAAAAAATGTTTTACGTACAGTAAGGGTTGTCTGCAAAAGATTGTGTTTTTGCTAGCACTATACAACCGAAAGCGTTTTTTACATATTCATCGCGGATATAGTTATTGGTTGTCATACTTTTTTTAATGGTTTTTCTAACAGGCATCATTTAAGATATCATTTTACAAAAGAGTCACGACGATATTAAACATAAAGTAAACAGATCGGAGTCTAAATTCAATCAACAATCATTTTACCATATAATACTTAGTTTAAACGCAAATGGCATATAAATCCAATCACCATTTCTGATGTTTCATAATCAAAATAAAACTTTTAGCAAAGATACAAAAATAGACAGGACGCCTCCCATAGCATAACCTCAAACTTGTCTCAACTGTCTTTTGCAGCAATCAAATGGTCTTTCATACAGCTATTTTTTGACCTTGAAATTTCCACAAACAAAAAATAAATTTAGTATGTGTGACAGGAGTATTTCAAAGCTTCGATAGTTAATTGGCCTTCTTGATTTGACAGGAACGCGAATATGATCATCACAACGAAATAGGGAATGTAATGTACCTAATAAGCTATGACTATAGATAACAAAAATGTACTTACAGATGGCACAGCTGATTTCAAAGATATACTAGAGATATGTATCAGAAATAACAGTTTTTGTGATACTAAGATATTATAAAAGGCGACCGAGATACACGAAACCTTTTGGCGCCTCGCCAGCCATAACCTGTTGCGATTTTAAATATCCAATATTCTATTTCTGCTCCCAAGGAGATCGCGTGTGGTATTGCTTGATGTAGATTGTAGATTCTTAATTATGATTAATTTTTTAAGGCTTGATTGAATGCTAACGCAAAACTTATCAGTGGTGTAGCGCCATTGAAAATGATACGCTGTGCGAAACTAATAGGCAGTAGGGTTTTTTTGACAGCAAAAGATCGGAAAGGAATAAAATTTGGTGGGATGGTAGATCTTGGTCCCCTTAAGTTAGGTTAGGTTAAAAGTGAGTGGGGCAGAGCTGCCTCCTTCCACTGCGACTCAATTGTGCCTATTATGGCTCACACCTTCTTAGAGTTCATCGTACAGTCCGCACCTCATTACGAAGGCGATCAACGTGAAGGGTGAAACTTCCTTGAAGTCATGAGGTTCCAGTTGGGCAAATCCAAATGTCTGGAACCTAGCATTATACAGTACTGGACAGGAGCAAAGAATATGTTCCGCTGTTTCGTCCTCCACGTAGCAGAAGCGACAGTCTGAAGTTTGTTCAAGACTCAACTTCCGCATATGGTACCTTAGACGACCATGTCCCTCAGCAGACCGACCAGAATGCGGAGGTCGTACCTATTATATTCCATGATCCTCGGGGGGGCCTGACTCGAGGGGTATCTTATAAACACCTTCGAGTGCAGTAGCCCTGGCGCCAGTTCAGGAGTGCTTTCCTCACTGCCCAGTCCGAGATAGTCTTTTTAGCGATGCTTTTTGCAATGCCCGTGAATGGTTCTGGTTCTATGAACACAGATTCAGTTCCTCCTTTTGCTAGCGCGTCGGCCAATATATTGCCTTCCACCCCGCTGTGACTCGGAACCCAAATCAAGGATACCCTGTTTCCCGTTCCGAGTTTGTTGAGGAGGTACATGCAGTTCCATACCAGTCTTGAATCAACCCGACTGGAGCACAGTGCTTTCAATGCAGCCTGGCTGTCTGAAAATATTTTTATAGATCTGTTTGTCAGGGACCTTTTGATTAGTTCCCTGAGTCCCAGCTCTATGGCAATCATTTCTGCTTGGAAGACTGTGGCAGACCTCCCAAGGTTGACTGAAATTATTTCAACTCTTGGGTTGGTACCCACTACTCCCGCTCCTGCCCCCAGTTTAGACTTGGAGCCATCAGTAAATAGCGCAAGATCAGAGATATAAAATCGTCCCTCCTCCATCCGTCCCTGCCTGGGAAAAGGACGTTATAGGATCGCTCTATATGCGCTTGGAGAACCATATAGTCCGAAGCCATTCCGAGTACATGATGATGGGTAATTTCACCCATTACTCGTATACCCGTTGTGTCTGGACCTAGTTCCGTTTTGTCAGATCTGCCGGTTGATAACAGTCTGTAGGCGACCACTTTTGCACCTCTTTTCACCTCAATCTGCAGAGGTGTTAAGTTTAGAAGGGTCTCCATGGCTAACGTTGGTGTGGTAGACATGGCTCAAGTGATGGCCAAACAGGCGGTGCATTGCACCGCCGCCAGCCTGACTCTGGCTGTCCGTTGTAAGCATTTCTGCCACCAGACAACAGCGCCACATACTACCATGAGTTTGTGGTAAGTGTTACCGGAAAAAGTTCCAATGATATATGGAGACAACAAAATTCTTCACAATTTTGGTCTTTACATTTTTCGTCTGCAGCCGATAGTTTCCAATCTACCTACAGTGCCCCAAAGCTAGGGGGTGTATTACTAAAATCAGAATTTTATCGCGTATTAAGTCGAAGAATGCTATCAAAAAGTTCTGTAGTACTTTTTCTCCTGAAAGAATAACATATCTCATATCACCATTATTTTCAATTTTTTAAATCACCCGTTTGGTCTTAAAGAATACGATATTTAGGACTACATCGTTACCTATGTATGGTGAGACTAATGCTTTAACTTTTGTCAAAGATATAATTTTATAACACACAAAAATAGGCATGAATGAAGTCATTCTTTAAAATATTTTCGCTGAAGTTATTGAGCCATCGAAAAAAGTCGAGCAAATACTACGATGATTAAGACAAGTAATATATCGGAACTGGGCGGTAGTAGCGAATTATAATTTTTAGGGGTGTAAATTAGAGAGTGTTTGTAAATAAGGCATGTGACCCGAAGAAAGAAGTAAGATGCCGCATTGAACAGGCCAGAACGGCATTTATGAGTATGCGAAGATTTTTCATAAGGTCAAATCTCAGCCTAAAACTTCGGATACGCATGGCCAGATGTTACATTTTCTCGGTTCTCCTGTATGGATGTGAGAGTTGGACTCTAGATGCTACATTGGAAAAGAAAATCGACGCCTTTGAAATGTACATTTATCGCCGTATACTCAGAATATCATGGGTTCAAAGAATAACGAACGTTGAAGTCCTAAATCGTATGAAGAAACAAAAAGAACTCATGCTTACCATCAAGGAACGAAAAACGGCTTATATAGGTCATATCATACGAGGGGAAAAATACGAACTTCTGCGACTAATTATAGAGGGAAAAGTCCAAGGTAAAAGGTCTGTCGGTAGACGACAAAATTCTTGGTTGAAAGACATCCGAAGATGGTTTGGTTGCTCATCAGTTGACATTTTCCGCATGGCCGTATCTAGGACTACGTTAGCTATTTGGATCGCCAACCTTCGAAAGGAGGCGGCGTCATAAGAAGAAGAAAGAAATTAGAGCAACTATAGTATATTTTCTTATTATTGTGTCACCCAATGAGGTATTTGTTTTTGGTCACGTGTCGTTCGATTCAAAAATTTAAATGGGATACCCTGTATATTTATGACTTTTTCTGTTCCTCCCGATAGAACAATTCCAACAAACTAGCACACTTGGGGTCTAAAGTGATTAATTCAAGAGCTACAGGTACTTAGAAGACTGTACCGCTACCATTATGAAACACTACCAATGTAATTTAACTGTGGGGATACATGTTATAATCAATGGTAGTGGTACCATTATTTAAGTACCTATAGCTCTTGAATTAATCACTTTAGACCCCAAGTGTGCTAACTTGTTGGAACTGTTTTATCGGATGGAACACAAAAAGTCAAAAATATACAGGGTGTCCCATTAAACATTTTGAATCGGAAGTCACGTGACCAAAAACAAATACCTCATTGGGTGACACAATAAAAAGAAGATATACTATATTTGCTCTGATTTATACCCCCAAAATTATAATTCGCTACTACTGCCCAGCTCCGATATATTACTTGTCTTAATCGTCGTAGTATTTGCTCCACTTTTTTCGATGGCTCAACAACTTCAACGAAAATATTTTAAAGAATGACTTCATTCATGCCTATTTCTGTGTGTTATAAAATTATATCTTTGACAAAAGTTAAAGCATTAGTCTTACTATACATAGGTAGCGATGTAGTATACTGAGGAAGCAATTTTATAAATGTGATGCATAATTATCAAGCAGATTTATCAGGTAGGCTATGAAATTA
This sequence comes from Callosobruchus maculatus, assembly GCA_951848785.1. NCBI lineage: Eukaryota > Metazoa > Arthropoda > Insecta > Coleoptera > Chrysomelidae > Callosobruchus > Callosobruchus maculatus. Next base: position 5,082,602 of record CATOUR010000131.1, read on the forward strand.
ATATTAGCTGACCTGTCCTAAATACCCTCTACTTGTTCTCTCACGTAAAAATTCATATTTGAATCTGTGTTTTCATACAGTACGAAACTATTGAACAGGTTATGAAAACTGCCAATATTTCAAAGCCTACCTGAAAAATTTGCTAGAGATAATTATGGGTCACGTTTATAAAATCGTTTCCTCAGCATACTTGATTCATATTAGCTTGACAATACAGGGTTTTGGCTCCATCAAACATCTTATAATTTATTTGTTCATTTGTTAGTTGAATACAAATAAACACAAATAGAAAATATATTTAAATTTGCAGAAAAGACGAAATATATCGGAAGCTGATGAATTTAGATATATGAAAAATGCGATAAGAATATAAAAAAGCTTATTGAAAGCAATTTTTTGGTACTTATAACCAGATATGGGGTGTTTTAAAAAAAAGAGAAAATCTAGTTTTTGTCTTCTGCCACACCCTGTATATGAATATGGGTCGGCGACTTTTTTACAGCCTGTGTTAGAGCTAGACGATATTTCTTATCTTCTCATTTAAAAAGCAAAATTTTTGATCCATTACATTTCGATATAGAGTACGTTTATTTGACAACGATTTGGATACAAAAATATGACTTTTGAATGTATAATGTTACAGTCCCACATTTTAGGAACGGGAATCAGTATAATCTGAATATGAAATAATATATAGGGTGACTCATTTTAAAGAATGCATGTTTGCATCACCACGTAGTTACGGATCACCCTGTATAAATCAAAATATTTTCTGGGCAAGGAGCATATACTGAGCTACAACTTTTGTATACAAACTCTGCAGTAGTAGAGTTATCGGCAGATCCGGTACAAAAAAATCACCCTGTATAGTAGCGGTTCAACCCATAATTAATTTTGGTTTTAATTTCCTCAAATTAATTTACTTAACCCTAAGACATCATTTATGAAAAAATTTTATGTAATTCATTAATATTAGGTGTGAAATAAAAGTGTAACTTTGCTTTCAATATTTATTACGTTAGAGCATTAGCTATTTTTAATATATAATTGTGTACATGAAATATATAAAAAATAAGTAGAACATATTATAACATCTTAAGTAAAATAAAATAATAACAAATATGGGAGTCTCTTAGTACATGTAGATGCCTTCTCTCAGCTGAAACAAGTAAAAAAAATATATTTAATTACATGAATCCACATTGTGTAAGATGATTAGTATATTAAAAAAAATGCTCGAATTGTCTACAATAAAGTTATTAAGTTTTTTTACCTATGACTACATTGCGTAGGTATAACTAACTTACTTGTGTAGGTTATTTCGCTTTTTGTATGATTTTTCTAATTCAATTAATAATAATAGAAATAATTCTAATTAAAGACTTCAACGTTATATACAGGGTGTCCCACGACGACTAAGACAACTGGGCAGTAGTATCGAATTATAATTTTGGTGGTGTAAATTAGAGCAAATCTAGTATATTTTCTTATTATTGTGTCACCCAATGGGGTATTTCTTTTTGCTCACGTGACGCCCGATTCAAAATTTTTAATGGGACACCCTGTATATTTGTCTTTTTGTGTTCCTTCCGATAAAACAATTCCAACAAACTAGCATACTTGGGGTCTAGAGTGATTAATTCAAGAGCTACAGGTACATAAAGGACTGTACCACTACCATTATGAAACACTACCAAAGTAATTTAACTGTAGGGGTACATGTTATAATCAATGGTAGTGGTACCATCCTTTAAGTATCTGTAGCTCTTGAATTAAAAACCTCAGACCCAAGTGAGCTAACCAGTGAGCTAACCAGCACACTTGGGTCTGAAGGTTCCAACAAACTTGTTGGAATTGTTATATTGGGAGGAATACAAAAAGTCACAAATATACAGGGTGGTCCATTAAACATTTTGAATCGGACGTCACGTGATAAAAAAAATACCTCATTGGGTACACAGTAACAAGAAAATACACTATATTTGCTCTAATTTACACATCCAAAATTATAAAACTCTACTACTGCCCAGTTCGGATATATTGCTTGTCTTAGTCGTCATGGGACACCCTGTATACCTTGATTGAAAACAGTAATGAAAATTTCTTACTGCTCGACGTATTACACATGGCATGCTTTCGAATTGTCTAATCCTACACAAGTGCTTTCCCCAAGACTATTCAGCTTCAGAATTAACTGCTTAACTACTCCCCAGATTAAATATGTATACTTACACCAAATTCTCTATTGATGTACCTTCTGAAGTGTCTGTTGGGGTACCAGATTCGGAGCCTCATTGGCCAATCGTAGAAATCGTATGATCTGTGCACCCTGTAGTCAGGGATGAATGGATCCATAAAATTGTTGACGTAGTCAAACCCGTGAACGGGGTCGTATTTTATTTTCAGCGGCATCTACAATCACAAAATTCAAAATCACAAAAAAATAGTAATTAAAAAGCAATACTGTAACAGTATTTCTGGAGAACACAATGATAATGCTTTTGTGAAATTCTACGATGAACTAGTTTTTTGTCAGTGCTTTAAATAATTCTGAGACCAAAATTTGGGAAAAACTGTATTTCTGAAAAAGAAAACTTATTTTTACACACAAAGATACCATACATTTTAAAAAACGCCATTAGATTAGATGATTCGAAACATGATCGAATTTTAGCCACCCAAAGTGTGAAATACTTGATCCAATCATTGACAGGAACTCGTTTACTACTATTTATAGTTTAAAGTGCCAAAAAAATAATCAATGCCTAAAACTACTCAAAAAGCATTGGAAAGCTAGGTATAAATAACGACACCCATTACAAGTTTTTTTCAACAGATTCCACTAAATCGTCAATATACATTTACATTTTTATTTTTGGAAAAGCTTTATCAGTCAGCCTATGTCCCTGAAAAATGTGCGCAAAGAAATTTTGTAGTCAAAAGTAATTTTCAGCATGTGTATTCTTTCAAAATTAGGTTTCAAGAACCTTGAAGTTTTGTGATTACTTTACGTGTTTTAATGCATCCTAAATCAAGCGTTGTTCAAAACCTCTACCCCCATTTTTATCCACAAAAATACTAAGTGTAAGTAAGAAATCTCAAAAATATTATTAAAAGAATCTACCAAAATCTGATACTGCAACGGTTTGAGTAAAACTGGATACAAATACGTCTAGAAATCATAAGGGCTTTTAAATTGACAGAAAAGCAGACATACTTACCGTTAGAAATGAGCCACTCACTAGGACAACAGCTGGTTTCGGTGTGTTGTGGAAAACAGACGCGGTTTTCCGTAGGCAGACGAAAAATATCGAAAGAAGCCGTGGTCAGATGTGTAGGCGAGATATTAAAATATACCGCGTCACTCCAAATGAGGAGGAGAGTGTAAAAATGCAAAATTCGTCATTGGGTATCTACATCATGAGCTATTTTTTATATGATCGCAGCATTACCTCTTTCCAACGCAGATCACAACTTTAGATACAGGGGGTTTCTGAATTGATGGAGACGTTTCAGCTAGTGTCCGACCGAAACTACTTTTTACGGCCGAAACCGAAACCGAATTTCGGCCTCCGTCGCAGTTTCGGCCGAAACATCAATATAATGTCAGTAATTTTTTCGTGGATATAAAAATGAATAACGTTTCATCAGCATTATCACACATTATTTCCAATAAATTATTTATACTTTTTGGAATAAGAGGTTAATCTGAACCAAATATCAACTATTTTATATTCATATTATATTTTGTATCTACTAAATAACATTCCAAACTGCGGTCAATCTTTATGACAGTGTCATCAATTAGCTGCCTTAAAACTAAATTTCTGAAGTACCTATGTGCTAAGTACTACTACTAAGTATTTTTGAAAGTAAAGAGTTTTCTCTGAATTTAAGAAACTGTTGTGAGCTTCACTGAGCTACAGCTGTTGTTAATTATCAGTATTCATAACTGAACAATCTAATATTGTAATATTGTAAGCGAAAAACAATAATTTATCAACTTTCTTTGCAAATTGCTTCTTCAGTCTGAGTACATTTGACAAGTAGCATTAAGAAGTTGTTCAGTGGAAACAGTCGTCGGTAAGGCAGACGTGAATTTTAGGGGAACATTTTTCAAAGACAGAAATGGACTGAAATTCTAATGAAAGTAATATCTGCGTTTCTTTGCAAGCTTGGCTCCGATAAGTAGGCTTCTTAACTTGTGATAAGTTATTACCATCATCTACCCAGCAAAATGACAGTTCTTGACTTGAAGACTAGTGCTCCGAGGGCGTCCGATCGCAGCGCCAAATCCGTCGAACTCAGTTTCGGTTTCGGCCGTAGTTTCGGCTGGATGGCAGCCGAAACCGAAACTAAACCGAAACCCATTTTTTGGCCGAAACTAGGCCGAAACCGAAACCGAATGTTCGGTCGGACACTAGTTTCAGCTAGTAAAATGGCAGTTTCAAATGGTTTTAGCTCTCACTGACTCACTGAAGAGAGCTTATGCAGATCCTCTGTCTGTCCGTGCACAAAATATAGCCAAAACTACAGGTGTTAGAGAAAAACTAAATACAGATTCGGAATCAGCATGAAAAAACTAGTCCGGGGAAAATCATCCGGTTTTGTCAATATCGCTTCCGGTTTAAAAAAAATTGATTTAAATTACGGCAGGTGACTGACAGCGTATTATGTGCGGTGTATTGATATTCCTGAAGCACAGTCAGCGTGGCCGAGCGGTTAAGACGCGAGGCACCAGTCCGAAAGGGCGTGGGTTCGAATCTCATCGCGGTCAACAACTTTTTTTATTTTTTTTTTTAAGATTAAATGTTAAATTTGTTGATCACTACTCCGGGAAAAATACGGTTTTTTATACAATAAAAAAATTAAATTTTTATACCAACAAATTCCACAGCGAGAGCGCCGTTTGAAGTAAATTCTTTCCTACTTTTTTAAAACCCTAAAGGGTTATCATAAAGGGTCGTAGAAACAACCTTTACATTGTTTGGCTTTAAATTTCTACTTAAAAGTTTTTTTTTTGATAGGAAGAGTTCATTATACAATTTGTTCATGTCTTGACCTTTTCATGGCCTATTGAAGGGCTCATTTTTGTCATTTATATTTACTAATAATTAATAACTACAAAAAAACTAATAATAATATTCTAACAGGGGGGTGGATTCATGTCGAGGGCTCGTGGACCGTAAGGTCCCGGGTTCGTATCTCGTTAGAGGCGGATATTTATTTCTCGTTTTTTCAATCAAAAATAAATATCCATAAAAAAAGCTCAGTGAAGAACCCTCATCTGAGCCTTCACTGTTGGCGTCTAATTAACAGTGCTATTCCTAAGTGGCGCTGGAAAACAGTAACACAAAGCCTACACAGAACACGAGGCTAATAACCAAAGCAGTCGATGCCGATGACCCAGAATTAAAAAATACTCTAGCATACTATACAGGGTGTCCAGTTAGTGTGTAATTCTTCGATATCTCGCAAGGCATACCTGATAGAAGAAAAAGTCAAATACAAAAGTTATTTGGTTACTTAAGACGCATATTCTAAAAATATTTTGAAATATACAGGGTGTTGCCGGAAAGTAGGATAGTGATCAACATGATTTTTTTTTACAGAACTATAACTTTTTCCTAAATTCTTCTAGTTTTCATCATGGATCTCTATTCAACCCTGAAATATTTTTGTGATCGATTGCGACGTTGCCAAGTTATAATTTATTTTCTATTAATTTCCGAATTTGCAAGGTCGCAAGTAATACGTGCAAATTGATATATTCCTTTAACTTTTCTCAATAATATTACACAGCAAGTTACTTGAATATCAAGTGGATATTATTTTGGATGTTACCAGCAATTTGTACCTACAAAGTGTTTTTGGCAGAATTTTAAATTACGGCAGCTTGAAGGTCATTTTACTTTGTTTTTTAAACGTAACACCCTGTATTTTTTATTTTAAATCGAAATATCTACTAATACCCTCTCTCCTCTTGTAATAGTTTTTTTCGCGTTTGGGACGTTGCCAAGTTATACATTGTTTTTCCAATTTTTTAAACAAATATCCCCGAGTTTAATTTATTTTAAATAGAATCATCTACTTATCTTTATTGCAATGAATTGCGCATGTCGAATTTAATAAGACATCACAATGTCAAAATTTTGTTTCTATTAATTACTGAGATACGGCAACACCGCTTTTTCAGTAAACGGTACCGGAACGTTTAAATATTTCCAAAACTGCCACAGCTGCAGAGGTGAAATTCAACACTTAGGAGTTTTTTAACATACACAATTCAAAAACGCTAACATCAGTGTTGTCAGATTTACCAATTTTATGTCACGAATGCCCTATTTATGAAATCTAACGTAAAAGTGGTGAATCTGACAACACTGATGTTAGTGTTTTTGAATTCTGTATGTTCAAAAACCCCGCTAGTATTGAATTTCACCTCTCCAGCCGTGGCAGTTTTGGAAATATTTAAGCGTTCCGGTACCGTTTACTGAAAAAGTGGTGTTGCCGTATCTCAGTAAAGAATGGGAACAAAACTTTGACTTTGATTATGAGATCTTACTAAATTCGACATGCGCAATTCATTGCAATAAAAATAAGTAGAGGATTCTATTTAAAACAAATTAAAATCGGGGATATTTGTTTAAAAATTTGGAAAAATAATTTATAACTTGGCAACGCCGCAAACGCGAAAAAAAATATTACAAGGGGAGATAGGATATTAGTAGGTATTTCGATTTAAAATAAAAAATAGAGGGTGATGCATTTAAAAAAACAAAGTAAAATGACCTTCAGGTTGCCGTAATTTCAAATTCTGCCAAAACACCCTGTAGACACAAATGGCTGGTAACATCCAAAATAATATCCACTAAATATTCAAGTAACTTGCTGTACAATAATATTGAGAGAAGTTAAAGGAATATATCAATTTGGACGTCTTACTTGTGACCTTGCAAATCCGCAAATTAATAGAAAATAAATTATAACTTGGCAACGTCGTAATCGATCCCAAAAATATTTTAAGGTTTAATAGAGATCAATGATGTACACTAGAAGAGTTTAAGAAAAAGTTATAGTTCCATAAAAAAATCAAGTTGATCACTATTCTACTTTCCGGCAATACCCTGGATATTTAAATATGCTTTTGGAATATGTATCTCAAGTAACGAAATAACTTTTGTATTTGACATTTTCTTCTATCAGGTATACCTTGCCAGATATCGAAGAATTACATACTAACTGGACACCCTGTATATATTATGGTGTTACTGATTTGTGTGTTATTGTTGTTATGTATGATGTTGCTGTCAAAACAGAATGCTGAATCAAATGTGGCAAATTCAATTGTATATAATTATGTTACGGCTAAAGTGTTTGATAGTTTATATACTAGCTGGATAGTATACAAACTATCCAAATGTCTCGTTATTTTGATGGAAATTCATATTTCAACTAAAATAGCTATGAATATTGGTTGGTTTCTATACTAGCCAGCTAGTTTATAAACTATACAAGATATGCCGCTAAAGTATATACCACAAAGATGTCACACATATTAGCCAGTGTTTCTGGTCAGTTTACAAACTATCCACATCATTTGGATAAGGTATGCACCTAATATCTCTAGTAATACATAGTAACCAACTCGTTGGTTAGTATGTAAACTAACCAATCCTCTTTGGTTAGTATGTAAACTAAGCAATTTTCTTTGGTCACTTTAAAAGAAAAGTGATGTTATGTTCATGGCAAGTGCAAGTGTGACGTGTTGGTATTGTTTACTGTCGTGCCTTGTAAAATTTGTTTAGGAACAGGTATCTAGTTACCAAAAATGGATCAGCAACAGCAATTTGAAAAGTTATTATTAGAATGTTACGAGAAAAAGTACCAAAATTCAAAATTAATGAACGACAATGATGATAATGTACTTCTGCAACAAAGAAAGAGAATACGCGAGCAAGGACCTAACACTAATAACAGGATTGATTATCATGTAATGAATACTTATGATTTACAGAGAATCGAATCATCTTAGGTAATCTTATATAAAAGATCTGGAAAGATCATTTTACGTTTGAGTGAAACCTATGATGCCATTAAAGCTGCCCAGGGTCTAGAGATTTATTTCATATGAATTTTATATGAATATTTTGTTACACAAATAGTATTTCCGTTTGTTTTACTTATTTTTAGGTAATTATAGCAATTGCATGTTGCATGAATAAACCGAGGAATAAACTTTACTATTGATCAAAAATTGTATTTCTAAACTAAAGTAACCAAAGAGGATTGGTTAGTTTACATACTAACCAACGAGTTGGATATTATGTAGTACTAGAGATATTAGATGCATACTTTATCCAAATGATGTGGATAGTTTGTAAACTAATCAGAAACACTGGTTATTATGTGTGACACCTTTGTGTTATAATACTTTAGCGGCATATCTTGTATAGTTTATAAACTAGCTGGCTAGTATACAAACCAACCAATATTCATAGCTATTTTAGTAGAAATATAATTTTCCATTAAAATAACGAGACATTTGGATGGTTTATATACTAGCTGAATAGTATATAAACTATCAAAGTAAACACTTTAACCGTAAGATATACACAGATGGCCTAAAATAAGGGAAGGCGCTGGATGTGGTCCGTACTCCAGGTCTCAGACCTAAGATCAAAGTGGGCTATGGGTAAAAATGCCATTGTCGTTCAAACGAAACTGGCAGGCATATAGGTAGCTACTAAGAAACTAACCAGGAGAGAAGTATCTAGAAAAACTGTAAAGATATGCCACGACAGCATACAAGCACTTATAACCCTGAAAAAAACTCACATCACATCAGGGCTAGCAATGGAATGCCACCAATGTTTAGCCCATGGCTCGAACAAAAACAAGATTGTCCTGAGGTGGGTTAAAGGACACAACAGCAAAAAAGGCAACCGTATAGCGGACTGTCTAGCCAAGAAGGCTGCTGGCCAAAGAATTTTGGGACCATGTGACCTTTCAAACACTCGAACAAGTCAAAAGGTATAAATATCTGGGAACCTGGATAACTCACGATAACGACCAGACCTTAGAAATAAGATCAAGAATCGAAATAGCACGAGCAAGATTTGTAAATCTAAAGAAAATACTATGTAATAAAGACATCTCTTTGGAATTAAGAATTAGAACCCTTAGAGGTTCGAAATGTGGTGTTATAGAAGAATTCTGAAAATATCTTGAACGCAGCGAAAAACTAATACAGAAGTCCTTAGACTAATGGGTAAAAGCTGCGAAATTGTTAAAAATATAAAAATTAAAAAACTGCTGTATTTAGGACATATAATGAGGGGAGAACGATATCGTTTGTTACAAATCATAATGCAGGGTAAAATAAAAGGAAAAAGGAGCGTCGGCAGAAGGAGAATATCATGGCTGCGAAATTTAAGGGAGTGGTATCAATGCAGTTCCATAGAACTATTTCGAGCAGCGGCAAATAAAGTAAAAATAGCATTGATGATTTCCAACCTCCGATAGGAGACGGCACTTAAAGAAGAGAAGAAGACCTTTCTGCAATACCGACAACCACAATTGCGGAACTAGCCAAAAAGCACTCCCATGCCCAAATGGTAAAACGATGGGAAGAACTACAAGGATGCTAATTTGCTAAGGAAACCCTTGATATTGTTTATCAAAAGGTTTCCCAGTATTTGGGGCAATTCATACAATTATGGAAATATAGCTATACAAAAGTCCAATTTCTAAATATAAACTTCAAAATTTCAAAAATAATTTGTGATTTCACCACGCAATATTACTTACGACTGTTTAATTTTAGTGATATTTACGAACGCTCGTGTTATGCTTAGCACGTTTCGTATACTTTTTGGGTCAAAACAAATATATATTTACTTACGTTATTTGACAGAAGCAATATTTTATTATTATACAATGTTTTATTATTACATTTCTGTGTTTATTTAATTTCCAATTGTGAACCATGATGTTACGTTGTTAAAACACCGATGTTAAAAATTCTCATTCTCTCATCAGGTCCTTCAGATCTGCAGGTTTGCCTAAAGAATCTAAAATCTTTATTTGACCTTCAATTTAGATGAATTGCATGTTTTAGATAATTTGAAGGTGCTGATTATTAATTTGGCAGCAGTTTTAAGATCCAATCTCGATTGACGAAATCCAAAAATTTCAGGTCCTACAGATCTTCAGGTTGGCCTAAAAAATCGAAAATCTTTATTTGGCTTTCTATTAGGACGAAACCTCGTGTTTAGAATATTCTGAGGGTGCTGATTATAAATCCGGTTACAGTTTTGAGTTACAGTCTCGTTTGACAAAAATCAAACATTTAAGACTTTTCAGATTCTCAGGTTTGTCTGAAAAACCGAAAATGTTTATTTGGCTTTCTATTAAGATGAAACATCGCGTTTGGGATAAATTTGAGGGTGCTGATTATAAATCTGGTTGCAGTTTTGAGTTTCAGTCTCGTTTGACGAAAATAAAAAATTTCAGATCTGTCAGATGTTCAGGTTTGCCTAAGAAATCGAAAATCTTTATATGGCTTTCTATCAACAAGTGTTAGAAACCAAGGCCAATCTCATCTTATATAAATTTCAGCAGTGGATAAGTGGTAATAAACTGCTAGTCAATATCAACAAATCACACTTCTTACTAATTGCTAATCGCAAAGCGGAGCACATTTCAATAACAGTTAACAACACAGCTATAAAGAAAGCAGAGAGTGCCAAGTTTTTGGGACTTAAGATAGACAGCAAATTACTTTGGCACGACCACATTGATCATGTCAATGTGTACTATGCTTTAGCGTTTCCACACATTAAGTACCTCATATTATACTGGGGCATATCATCCGAGTGGCAAAGAATCTTCCTTTTTCAAAAAAGACTAATTAGATTAATATTTCACCTAAACCCTCTCGAGAGTTGCCGTACGGTATTTAAAAGCAAAGGAATACTAACATTTACTTCAATTTTAATATTAGAGTCCGCTTTATTTGTAAAACTGCATCCAGAACAATTTACACCAGTCAGCAACATCCACGATCATCAAACTCGTAACAGCAGCTCAACATTACACATAAAAAATTTTAACCTATCTACGTTTAAAAAAAGTCCTTACTATGTATGTGCCAATATATATAACCATTTGCCAACAGCTATCAAAAACATAAATAGCATTCATCGCTTCAAAAAATCTTTAAACATATTCCTCATAGATAATTGCTTCTATAATTTAGTAGAATTTTGTAATAGGTAATATAGGTCCTTACCACTATATTATGTGATTTGTTGTCTGTGGTTTTACTCATAGCTTTAATAATTTTACATACTAATTTTATATTACGTATCCCTTATAGGGCGTGTATGGATAAAAGCTTAAATAAATAAATAAATAAATAAACATGAAGAAAATCGAAAATCTTTATTTGGCTTTCTATTAAGATGAAACCTCGTGTGTGGGATAATTTGAGGGTGCGAATTATAAATCTGATTACAGTTTTGAGGTTCAGTCTCGTTTAACGAAAAAAAGTCTCAGATCTGTCAGATGTTCAGGTTTGCCTAAAAAATCGAAAATCTTTATTTGACTTCCTATTGACATGAAACCTCGTGTGTGGGATAATTTGAGGGTGCTGATTATAAATCTGGTTAGCTTTGAGGTTCAGTCTCGTTTGACGAAAGTCAAAAACTTCAGATGTGTCAGTTTTTCAGTTTGCCTAAAAAATCAAAAATCTTTATTTGGCATTCTATTAGCATGAAACCTCGTATTTTGGATAATTTGAGGGAGCTGATCATAAAACAAGTCACAGTTTTAATATTCAGTCTCGTTTGACAAAAATAAAAAAATTCAGTTCTGTTAGATCTTCAGGTTTGCCTATAAACAATTGAAAACCTTTATTTGGTTTTCTATTGACATGAAACCTCGAATTTTGGATAATTTGAGGGTGTTGATTACAAATCCTATCGCATTTTAGAAATTCAGTCTCGTTCCATGGAAATCAAAAATTTCAGAGCTTCGAGATTATCAAGTTCGCCTAAAAAATCTAAAACTTTTATTTGGATTTCTATTGATATGAAACCTCGTGTTTGAAACAATTTGAAGGTGCTGATTACAGATCCAGTCGCATTTTAGAGATTCAGCCTCGTTTGATGGAAATCAAAAATTTCAGATCTTCGAGATCTTCAGGTTTGGCTAAAAAATCTAAAATCTTTATTTGGCTTTCTATTAAGATGAAACCTCGTGTGTGGGATAATATGAGCGTGCTGATTATAAATCTGGTTACAGTTTTGAGGCTCAGTCTCGTTTAACGAAAATCAAAAATTTCAGATCTGTCAGATGTTCAGGTTTGCCTAAAAAATCGAAAATCTTTATTTGACTTCCTATTGACATGAAACCTCGTGTCTCGGATATTTTGAGGGTGCTGATTATAAATCCGGTCGCAGCTTTAAGTTCCAGTCTAATTTGACAAAAATCAAACATTTAGATTTTTCAGAATCTCAGGTTTGCCTAAAAAATCGAAAACCTTTATTTGACTTCCTATTGACATGAAACCTCGTGTGTGGGATAATTTGAGGGTGCTAATTATAAATCTGGTTACAGTTTCGAAGTTCAGTCTCGTTCAACGAAAATAAAAAATTTCAGATCTGTCAGATGCTCAGGTTTGCCTAAAAAATCGAAAATCTTCATTTGATTTCCTATTGACTAGAAACCTCGTGTGTGGGATAGTTTGAGGGTGCTGATTATAAATCCGATCGCAGCTTTAGTTTCCTGTCTAATTTGACAAAAACCACACATTTAAGATTTTTCAGAATCTCAGCTTTGCCTAAAAAATCGAAAATCTTCATTTGACTTCCTATTGACTCGAAACCTCGTGTGTGGGATAGTTTGAGGGTGCTGATTATAAATCCGATCGCAGCTTTAGGTTCCTGTCTAATTTGACAAAAACCACACATTTAGATTTTACAGAGTCTCAGCTTTGCCTAAAAAATCGAAAACCTTTATTTGGCTTTCTATTAACATGAAACCTCGTGTGTGGAATAATTTGAGGGTGCTGATTATAGATATGGTTACAGTTTGTAGGTTTAGTTTCGTTTAACGAAAATAAAAAATTTCAGATCTGTCAGATGTTCAGGTTTGGCTAAAGAATCGAAAATCTTTATTTGACCACCTATTGACATGAAACCGCGTGTGTTGGATAATTTGAGGGTGCTGATTATAAATCTGGTTACAGTTTTGAGGTTCAGTCGCGGTTAACGAAAATCAAAAATTTCAGATCTGTCAGATGTTCAGGTTTGCTAAAAAATCGAAAATCATTATTTGACTTCCTATTGACATGAAACCTCGTGTGTGGGATAGTTTGAGGGTGCTGATTATAAATCCGGTCGCAGCTTTAAGTTCCAGTCTAATTTGACAAAAATCAAACATTTAAGATTTTTCAGAATCTCAGGTTTGCCAAAAAAATCGAAAACCTTTATTTGACTTCCTATTGACATGAAACCTCGTGTTTGGGATAATTTGAGGGTGCTGATTATAAATATGGTTACAGTTTTAACGTTCAGTCGACTTTAATGAAAATAAAAAGTTTCAGATCTATCAGATGTTCAGGTTTGCCTAAAAAACCGAAAACCTTTATTTGGCTTTCTATTAACATGAAACTTCGTGTGTGGGATAATTTGAGGGTGGTCATTATAAAACTGGTTACAGTTTCAACGTTCAGTCTCGTTTAACGAAAATAAAAAATTTCAGATCTATCAGATGTTCAGGTTTGCCTAAAAAAACGAAATCTTTATTTGACTTCCTATTGAGATGAAGCCTCGTGTGTGGGATACTTTGAGGGTGCTGATTATAAATCTGGTTACAGTTTGTAGGTTTAGTTTCGTTTAACGAAAATCAAAAATTTCAGATCTGTCAGATGTTCAGGTTTGCCTAAAAAATCGAAAATCTTCACTTGACTTCCTATTGACATTAAACCTCGTGTGTGGGATAATTTGAGGGTGCTGATTATGAATCCGATCGCAGCTTTAGGTTCCAGTCTAATTTGACAAAAGTCACACATTTAAGATTTTTCAGAATCTCAGCTTTGCTTAAAAAATTGAAAATCTTTATTTGACTTCCTATTGACATGAAACCTCGTGTGTGGGATAATTTGAGGGTGCTGATTATAAATCTGGTTACAGTTTTGAGGTTCAGTCTCGTTTGACGAAAATCAAAAATTTCAGATCTGTCAGATGCCTAAAAAATCGAAAATCTTTATTTGGCTTCCTATTGACATGAAACGTCGTGTCGGGGATAGTTTGAGGGTGCTGATTATAAATCTGGTCGCAGCTTTAAGTTCCAGTCTGATTTGACAAAAATCAAACATTTAAGATTTTTCAGAATCTCAGGGGTGCCTAAAAAATCGAAAATCTTTATTTGACTTCCTATTGACATGAAGCCTCGTGTGTGCAATAATTTGAGTGTGCTGATTAAAAATCGGGTTACAGTTTTGAGAGTCAGTCTCGTTTAACGAAAATCAAAAATTACAGATCTGTCAGATGTTCAGGTTTGCCTAAAAAATCGAAAACCTTTATTTGACTTCCTATTGACATGAAACCTTGTGTGTGGGATAATTTGAGGGTGCTGATTATAAATCTGGTTACAGTTTTGAGGTTCGGTCTCTTTTAACGAAAATAAAAAATTTCAGATCTGTCGGATGTTCGGGTTCGCCTAAAAAATCGAAAATCTTTATTTGGCTTTCTATTAACATTAAACCTCGTGTTTGGGATAACTTGGGGGTGCTGATCATAAATCAAGTCACGGTTTCAATATTCAGTCTCGTTTGACGAAAATCAAAAATTTTAGGTCTGTTAGATCTTCAGGTTTGCCTATAAATAATCGAAAATCTTTATTTGGCTTATAGTAATGAGATTATAAGATAATAATATTAAGATGGAACCTCGTGTTTTGGATAATTTGAGGGTGTTGATTACAAATCCGGTCGCATTTTAGAAATTCAGCCTCGTTTGATAAAAATAAAGGATTTCAGAGCTTCGATATCTTCAGGTTTGCCTAAAAAATCCAAAACCTTTATTTGGCTTTCTATTAAGATAAAACCTCGTGTTTGGGGTAATTTGGGGGTTATAAATTCGATCGCAGTTTTTAAATTTAGTCTCAGTTTAATAAAATCGAGACGAAAACAAAGAATTTCAGATCTTTCATATTGGAGGTTTACCTAAAAAATCCAAAATCTTAGTTTAGACCCAAATCAAAATAGAAAAATAACGTTTGAACAAATCATTTATTAAAAACAACCAAATACAAGAATAAAATTATTTTACAAATTGTATGGATAACAAGGTTCTAATGTTTGTGGTATATTGTACAGTACCCTTCGTATCTGAAACAGAAATATTATTAGCAGTAGTAACATGGAATAAAATAAAAAAAGAGTTGACAATGGATAGTATTGTGAGAAATATGCTAGAGTAACATTACTATCATCAGATTGAGAATGAAGCACAGTACCTCTCCATTTCATTTATACAGGATAGATCTTTAGTCTATCATTTATCAATAAATATTAAAACTTTGATAGCATCTGAGAGAGGAGATTTTTACTGGGCTCTGGATTTGAATGAAATTCTATATTATTTTATCGCAAAATGACTAATGTCTGCTGCCAAACCTTCAATAAAGATAAACATTGCTCACCCTTTGTTCTCTAAAAGGAGTTCTAAACGGTAGTCGCTCACAATACACCCTATACTTTCCATAAGGCACCCAAACTCTGGTTCTAAATGGATAATCATAGTAGGAACTCAGAGGTCTCAATATCTTCTCGTCACAGTAAAATCGATAATCTGGCATATACTGAAGGTTGTACCCTTCTCCAGGGTAATACTTGATTTGCAACATCTACAAACATAAAGTAGGGTTTTCGAAAGATAGTACACTGAAAAAATAGCCATATACATATTCAAAGAATTTTATAGTGGAAAAGTTAGATTAATATTATAATAATACACATAACTAACTATGTATTACAGATAAGCATTCTATGTTTCCTTTTTGTGTGTTATAAAAATCTGCGTTTGAAGAAGTTACAACACTATTCTTATTAATTTCTGATACATTCTACTAGACCAAGTCAAAAGTAAAGCATTTCAGGACATTTTCATTTTCTCGGTCTCGTCTGAGAGAACAACAATAAAATGGCTGGGGTGCTATCAGATCCTTACTATAACGCCATCATCTTTTAGACTCCATCATGGACATACAGGGTGTCCCACGACGAGTAAGAACGGAACGGAACTGGGCAGTAGTAGCGAATTATAATTTTGGGGGTGTAAATTAGAGAAAATATAGTATCTTTTCTTGCTATTGTGTTACCCAATGAGGTATTTGTTTTTGGTCACATGACGTCCGATTAAAAAATCTTAATGGACACCCTGTATATTTGTGACTTTTTGTGTTCCTCCCGATAAAGCAGTTCCAACAAACTGCACACTTAAGGGCTAAAGTGATTAATTCAAGAGCTACAGGTACTTAAAGGACTATACCACTACCATTATGAAACACTACCAAAATAATTTAACTGTAGAGGTACATGTTATAATCAATGGTAGTGGTACAATCCTTTAAGTACCTGTAGCTCTTGAATTAATCACTTTAGACCCCAAGTGTGATAGTTTGTTGGAACTGTTTTATCCGGAGGAACAAAAAAGGTCACAAATATACAGGGTGTTTTGAGTTTCAGTTTCGTTTGACCAAAATCAAAAATTTCAGACTGTCAGATGTTCAGGTTTGCCTAAAAAATCGAAAATCTTTATTTGCCTTCCTATTGACATGAAACCTCGTCTGTGGGATAATTTGAGGGTACTGATTATAAATCTGGTTACAGTTTTGAAATTCAGTCTCGTTTAACGAAAATAAAAAATTTCAGATTTGTCAGATGTTCAGGTTTGCCTACAAAATCGAAAATCTTTATTTGGTCTTCTATTAACCTGAAACCTCGTGTGTGGGATAATTTGAAGGTGCTGATTATAAATCTGGTTACAGTTTTGAGGTTCAGTCTCGTTTAACGAAAATCAAAAATTTCAGATCTTTCAGATGTTCAGGTTTGCCTAAAAAGTCGAAAACCTTTATTTGCCTTCCTGTTGACATGAAACCTCGTGTCTGGGATAGTATGAGGGTGTTGATTATAAATCCGATCGCTGCTTTATGTTCCAGTCTAATTTGACAAAAATCAAAAATCTAAGATTTTTCAGAATCTCAGGTTTGCCTAAAAAATCGAAAATCTTTATTTAACTTCCTATTGACATGGAACCACGTGTGTGGGATAATTTGAGGGTGCTGATTATAAATCTGGTTAGAGAGCTACAGGTACTTAAAGAACTATACCACTACCATTATGAGACACTACCAAAATAATTTAACTGTAGGGGTACATGTTATAATCAATGGTAGAGGTACAATCCTTTAAGTACCTGTAGCTCTTGAATTAATCACTTTAGACCCCAGTTTGTTGGAACTGTTTTATCGGGAGGAACACAAAAAGTCACAAATATACAGGGTGTCCCATTGAAAAATTGAATCGGACGTCACGTGATCAAAAACAAATACCTCATTTGGTGACACAGTGATAGGAACAGATACTAGATTTGCTCTAATTTATATCCCCAAAATTATAATTCATTACTACTGTCCAGTTCCAATACATTGCTTGTCTTAATCGTCGTGGGACACCCTGTATAAAAGCTCAATATCTGAGTATACCTTGGTCTTGATAATTGATTGTAATTATAACTGATAGATGGTTCTTGAAGAGATTTGCTATAATGTGTATCTCCTTGGCATCTTTGCACGAAAAGCTGAAAGTATTGTTATTACAAATAATAAAAGCTTTTTCATGGAAAAGTGGTATCGATAGATCCATGGAATTAAATAATATAGATTTTCGATCTACAGGCACCAAGAATGTCTAAAACATCCTCAAATTGTGCATGGTAGATGAAAAATATCGTGTTGTTAGTCTGGTATTTCTCACTCATGTAACACTGCTTGCAAAATACATAGGTGCCATAATTTATAACTTTTTGAATATTTCCATGTCACTTCAAAAATATTTAATGAACACACCAAAGACGAAGCCATGTAGATTGACGATTTCATAATACCTAATATTTTCCGATTATACAATTATCTAACTATTATTTTTAACCTCTTTTGTAATAGTCGAATGGATTTCATGATTATCAGAGATATTGTTATATATTTACAATTGATCAATAAATATTCTATAAACTGACAGTTAAGTTAATAATTGTTCTATTTAGAGCTTAATTGAGAAATTAAATATAACATAACCTACAAAGTAAGTGTCATAATTAACATCCTTGAATTCTTTTGTTTGCCATGGATTATTATTATAGCAACTAAACCAAAATTCCCCATTTTATAGATAATTTTGATAAATTTGACAAACAAAGCAGCTCGAAATAACGGTTCTTTGAGGAATGGTGAAAATTAGAGTCGAAATATCTAAGACATTCAACATTTTCTTTTAATATATTATATTTTTTAATTTAATAATTGTATTGACAAATAGCAGTAGTTCCTCACTATTGAAATTATTTTGACGTGGGCGCTTAGATTTGTTGGTCCATGGCCGACTCTACTCACTAGGCCGGAGCATTGAAATATAGCAACACTGAATCGGGGGCTGAGCTTTTATTTGTTGTTAAGTCATTAGTGCAATCTTCCACAGCAAAAAAGAAGATTGGAAGGTGATTTTTTATGTGTTTCTAATTATTTACCTGCACAAACGAAACTATAAAGATAAAAAGATGCCTGCAAAGTGTGTAGTACCAGGTTGCACTAGCAATTGTGCTTCCAATAAAGGACATACCAAACATAACCTTCCAGAGTGAAAAATAAGATTGGAAGGTGATTGTTAAGGTGTTTCTAATTATTTACCTGCACAAACGAAACTATACAGATGAAAAGATGCCTGCAAAGTGTGTAGTATCAGGTTGCACTAGCAATTGTGCTTCCAAAAAAGGACATAAACAGAAGTGCGTGAACGGTATTCCTCGTAAGGGCTGGTTATATTTATAAGAATAAAGACAATAATTTACAAACATTTCAAAGGATAAGACCTATTTTAAAGCACAATGTGGTACCTACAACGTTTTCTGGAGCTCCCAAATATCACAGAAAAAGACAGTTAATAGAACTCATCTGGGCATGCATCTGGGCATACCTACGAAAAGATTTGATAGTGAAAGGGAATCAAGACCAGCAAGAATGGCTTCAAGGTGACCTAGTAGTCAATTTTTCTAGCTCAAGTGAAAATTTACAAAGTAAATTGAGTGTTCATTTAAGTGGAAGTGGAAGTGGCAGCAGAAAACAGGTTGCGTTTATTTTTATTTTGTAGTGTTTGACTACGATGAACCAGACATCAGATGTAAGTGGTATTAGTAGTAATAGTTCTTAAAAGTATTTTTCTTGATTTATCAACCGAGCTGAATTCTTGATACATATAAAATGTAATAATGATTATTCTGAAACTATAAAACAATTTACGGTAACCGGACCCCTATTTGACAGCTAAGCCACGTTGCCACATCCAAGGCTCCGGCCTAGTGTAGAGTCGGCCATGGTTGGTCACTATAAACTTCAATAACTACAAAGTGAAACCGTAAATAAACACACGTTACATTGACACTGTTGACAGAGGAGTATAGGTTATACATTATATGTCAGAACTCACATAGAACAAAGATTTTATTCTAGGTTTTATGATCCGTAAAAATTAAATCTGCATGCAGGTGTACCAGCCATTATCTGAAATACCTGATAGGTATCCAAATACATTATGAAATGCTCCCAAATTAAAATTAAGTTGATTGAAGAATTTAAGGACATAGATTACCTAATAAGGTAGTTAAGTTAAAAACAACTTCACGACACACTAGATTACATTTTTAAATAGTGCCTAGATGCTTTAACATGTCATTTCATGTTGTAGTCAATCAAAATCAACAAAAAATTGGTATTTAGTTATAGCAAAAAATAAGTAGTACTTACATTTTTAACGTCCTAAATATGTTATTGTAGACCGCGAACCTGTTGTTAACAGAAACAATCCAGCGGGCTTGGTAAAAGCGAAACCGTTGGGCCGTAGCCAAATGTTGGGCGCGCCGACGACGATCTCAAAATTAGAAACCGCCAGGCATTCGGATCACTATCACATGCACATATTTGTTCTCACTGCTGGCTACCACAGGCCGATTTCCAAGAATTCGCACCAAATTTTAAACGGAACGTTTACATGGCATTCCCACAGCATAGTAAACAATCAGCACAATATCTCAGATTGGCGGCAATTACACGCGCATCCCCCCTTTTGGATGATTATTTGTAGGGATGCTAACGATACTTCGATACTTGTACTACTGCACTAATATCGAGTATTTTTATCTTAGATACTTTTGAGCGATTCCAAGCTGGTATCGCTGCTTTTGTAGCGGTATCGGAAATAATTATATAATAGGGTCGTTCAGTGAAATTCCAATAACCATATTTATGCGCATTTTCATGAAGTATTACTTACATATAACATACAAAAAAAATTTCAACTTAATTGGGTGAGAATTGAAAAAGTTACGCTCCTTCAAAGATTAAAATATTTCATGCACTCAAAATTCATCGTTGTGACGTCATTGGGTCTGTCGGCGAGACCAGACCGGCTGGCGGCTGTACAGCGACAGCGCCCAGCATACGTTTGTGATACGTTCAAGTGCTTTGGTTGACGCTATGTTTTGTTTGATCGGGTGGTTTGTTCTAACACATTCAAAAATCCAGATTCTTCTACAATCATTTTATCGGTAGTTCTCAAAACTCAAAATAAGTGACTGGGTATCGCGATATAAATTTTCGGATTATTTTCTATAAGAAAAGCAGTTCACTTTTCTATAAGTTCCTTGTTGGATGATCCGAACTCGAACCACTGGTTAAGGAGTAACATTATTTTGGGATATGTTTTAATGGCATTTGTTTCTGCCTTCCCTCAGTGGCTGCCTTAGTATATTGCACTCAACATATTTTGATATAACTTTGGCCTTTATATTGACTTGGACTCACTTATCTGTCTTCCAACGTTCCCTCTCTCGATGTCTTCAGTGCATTCTAGTTCTACTTGCGCAACATCGAGTTTTTTTTGTGCTGGTACTAGGTTCATCTAAATCTCATTTTCGTTGTCTTAAGGAAGACATTCCGAGGAACTCTAGCGTGTAAGGCTTGTTGGTCTTTTTGACAAACAAAAATGTGCGGAACTACTTCCGGTTTCATCTTAAGTTTTACATCTTTCATTAGTTTGTAACACATGTAATTTTCAACATCTTCCTCAAACTTAAACAAAATATACAAGACTGAGATACACATTTGAAGTAGGGATATTTTGTAGGCTAAGTATCCACGATTTTCTACCCAAAATACAAAAATGTGAGACACAAAGAACTAGATAATATAAAACAATTTTTTCTACATAATCAAAATACATATTAATTTTGATTACATCAAAGGACTGAAAACAGCCTTTTACACGTTCCACATATCAATGAGAATTGACTTCTCCAATGCTTTTATAATTATTATTCAATTATAAAAAATCTTCTTGCATCTGTTGCGTTTTAGTGAACCAGTACCAGCAAAATCTGCTAACAACTGACGTCAATATACCTTTAGAATGGCATTCACAAATGCGGATTCTTGATAATAATACAATTCACTTAGTTATAAAAATACTTATATTAAAATGCTCCTCACAGCACAGAGTACTTTGTTGACTTATCGCTCACAAATTCATTCCTACGCATAGCTCTCTGCCACAATTTTCTGATTTTTATATTTCGTGGCAAACCAATAAAAAATTCATCAGGAGTGGTCACTGTCGTATTTCCACATTGGGGAACCATACAATATTTATAATTTTTCTTCATCTGTCCTCCTTCCATTATTATACTCAGTATCAACGAATTCGAATAGCTTGGTAAGTATTCAGTGTCGATGAAACAATTAAATAAATTATCCAATAGACGCGTATGCAGTTCATAAAGCTTGCATAGCAAGTAGGATGCGCCGCAGCGTTATTATTTACCAAGCACCCGTACAATGCGTGGCCAAGATGCCGCGCCGCGCCGGTCGGAGAGGTGTAGTGACGTCACCGTCGCACACTCGCAAGTGCCACGCGTTTTCAATTTGCAGCACTTTGATAATTTATTAGAATATGAAATCGAGCTCAGAAAATTCTGAAATTTTGCACAGCTGCTAAACTCAATACGCCCTTTTAGAATATGCAATAAAAAAAATATGCTGAACGAGCCTATTATTGAGGGGTGTAATCAATTGCACAAAGTCCTCTGTACGAGCCAAACGCACCTTCATTGGCGCGTACAGCTCTATACCTGACTAAAAAATAACGTATTGGTACCGGTATCGATATGTTATTTTCGCATCTGTACCCAGACTGCACAGCCGTAAAATCATCCTAAGGTCAAATTTTGTGGGAACCATTTTTATATAGGAAATCCTCAGAGATATTCTGCTGGTTGTTTACTATGCTGTGGCATTGCTTTTATTGTCGTGATTCTGTAATCTTTGGTTATAGTCCATGAGCCCGTGAGGGCCAGTCCTTCGTACTTTTAGAGCTGAAAGCTCTTCTATGTGTAATGCCAGTTTTCCACTAAATGGACAGTTGAGTTTATGTTTTGTTTATGTTCTCTGGAACCTGGAGTTTCGTTTTTGTTTACCGCCCATTTCCATTGGTCAGAAGCACATATTTTTCAATATGCCGCTAGACCTTTTCAGTTTTACAACACACACCCCTAAATCACCCCAATTTCAGTCCCACCCAAAAAAGTAGAATTAGATTGCGAAGCTAGAAGAACGCCAAAAGATAGACAGACAGGCAGACAGACAGACAGACTGACGGAAATGAGTGACGTCGATTTTCATTATGCATGCATTAACCAGTGCGAGTGACATAGATTTACGAGGGTTGCTCTATACGACATAGACATAGATTTGCTTTGCAGGCCTAGATCGGTCTCCATTCGCATTCCTGCGTCAAGTCATGTTTAGTCGGTATGCGACAGACCGGTAGCTTGATCGCCGCACTCCTATTGGTCTATAGTTGATTATTATACAGGGTGGGCCAACAGTGCGTGGACGGAGGATTGTGGGCTTATTGAAAAATATTTCAAAAATCTGTCACTTGACCATGGTAGGCACTTTTGAGAGCTATAACGTAAAAATATTTTCACTTAAATTCTGATGTTTATACAGGGTGATTCATATCAAACATACATTTTTTTGAAAGGAACCACCTATATATCATTGCATATTTGGATTCCTCGGTCAATTCTAGTGTGACTTTATGTATCACACATGGAACTTTAAACGAACCGTTTAGGCGCAAATCACCATTCTTGGTATAAGTAGGTATCAGAAAAAAATTGAATATCGCAGCGATTATAAAACCCAGAAGGCCGTGACTTTGCGGTATGACTAAGCATGAAATGCGTCACCTAAGGTCACACGGCTAAATTTGAATTCTTTTTGTGCTTGGAGAAATCGATAGATTAATTAAGGAAACTTCAATCACAGATAACTTGATTTTTTCAAATGGGAATGCCTATTTTGGTTTAAAGAATCAAATGTAAAATTTGATTACCTTTCTAACGATATAGCGTTTTGATAATTTTGATAATCTTGCCTCGTTGCTCAGGTTAGTTTGCATCTTTCTACTAAGTTAGTTGCTTCCTTCCATATTAACGAGCTTTTGTTTATTTTTCATGGCCTGCTAGGCTGCTTGCATGCAGGAAAATTGAAAAACGCCGATTTGACTGAAAATTTGAAATAAAATGAAAACCAAAAAAGATTGATATCAAGAATGCTATATCGGTAGAAAGGTAATCAAATTTTACATTTGATTCTTTAAACCAAAATAGGCATTCCCATTTGAAAAAATCAAGTTATCTGTGATTGAAGTTTCCTTAATTTATCCTCTGATTTCTTCAAGTACAAAAAGAATTCAAATTTGGCCGCCTGACTTAAGGTGACGCATTTTATGCTTAGTCGTACTGCAAAGTCAAGGCCCTCTAAGTTTTATAATCGCTGCGATAGTTAATTTTTTTCTGGTACCTACTTATACCAAAAATGGTGATTTGCGCCTAAACGGTTCGTCTAAAGTTCCATTTGTGATACATAAAGTCACACTAGAATTGACCAAGGAATCCAAAAATGTAATAATATATAGGGGGTTCCATTTAAAAAAATGTAAGTTTGATATGAATCACCCTGTATAAGCGTCAGAATTTAAGTGAAAATATTTTTATGTAATAGCCCTCAAGTGAGAGATTTTTGGAATATTTTTCAGTGAGCCCACAATCCTCCGTCCACGCACTATTGGCCCACCCTGTATAATGTTTACCGAATTTTGTTTGTAAATAATGAATAATATAAACAACAGCGGATGTGCAATGAACTGAGAGCTCTACTTCACTCATACTCCTAGCACTCGCACCTGTTGCAGACTTTCAATGCGTCTGGCAGGATGAGAGCACCCTTGAAACTGTCTGGCTGCTAAGAAAACGTCGGCGTTGTTTGATGGCTTCCCAAAAAACATACATAAAATTAGTCTTTATGATATAACGAAAATAAAGGGTTTCATGAATTTTGGGGTAGCGGGGTCTTGTAATACGGCGAATCTTTGCCATTTAGGTTTACCATTGTAAGATCGGCCATTGCAAAACCCCATACCCCAAAATTCATGAAAGGTGTGTAAACCGTTCCCCAGAAAAATTGAAGTGCTCCATACTTAAGAATCACTCTATATAATTGTAATTTACTTTGGACATACTGACTTTCGTGATAAGAGAATTTATTTTGAAATCACTGTACGTAATAGAAATTCCATGCATTTCTGTTATCTTAATTTTTAGCCTGACAATTTTATGGCAATATTGCTTCTTTGCACTTTTTCAAGAATCTAAAAGTCCACAGCTAACCAATTATGGAAAGAAAAGGGGGAATAAAAAGACAAAAATATGTGGAAAAATATAATAATTTTTCTATTTCAAGCTTACAATAACATAACATACATAAACGTTCGTAAATCTTATTTCTTATTATCTAGGCTTCCTTCCTCCTTCCTAAGCACTAATAGGCGTGTAATATAAATTGTTGCGAACCTGCAAAAGAAGAGAATATATGTAGGAAAATATAATTACCATATTAAAGAGCTATTCAAAGTTAGTTGAAGATATAATTTGCATCAAAATCGAACGTAAAACTGTTAAATATACCTCTATTTATGTTCATAAAATTACACAGAAAGAAACTATATTTAGATGTAAATGACTGCTAACAAAAGTAAGCGGATGGGTAACACTGATTTAGATAATTTTGTGAATTCCAATTGTCTCTCCAGGTAAATTCAAAACGTCAAGGACTTGTCAAACCACCCAAGTATGCTTTACTTAATCTACAACCTGTATTGGGATAGTAGAATAGTCTAAGATCCCACTGCTCGATCCTGCATGTATATCTGTTTTTTTTTTATAGAATTGATTTTAAATGAATTTTGAGAAAGCATAGAATGGATTAACCATAATAGGTTGTCCTTTAAAAATTAGTCGCAATTACCTGTAATTAATTTTAGCGTAACTAATTCGCTAATATAACTAATTTTTCCTAGTCAATTTTACATCATTTGAATGAAAGTGATGGAAAGAACTGAAAAAATGGTTGCCAGCTCTCAGCCAGCCGCAGCATTAGAGTTGCCAGGTGTGCACAGGACGCAGCGTGTAGCGTGGATCTTCTCTCTTGCGCTTCTACACATCTGGAGCGAGAATCGCTCATAAAAATCATGACACCCTGTGTTTGCTGCCATTTTCCAACTGGCGCCCGTGGTCTTTGTAATTAATATGGTTTTTTTTGTTTCATCTACTTCCATTAAAAAAATGATTTCTACCATAACCAAAGTAAGTTTTTTTTATAGCTGGGCAGACCGCGTAGGCAGAGCCTAAATGCCAGAGTACAGCGGCTGCTGTGAAAGGGTTATGTTAGGGGAAGTTTGTTAACGCGGGATTTAAATGAGCCAATACCCGCAGGCCCAATAAATACATCTTCTGACAGTGCATTCCAAGCCTTAGACACCCAAGGAATAAATGTGCGGTTGTACCGCTCGGTTCTTGATGTATGAAGAACGACCGCCTTAGGATGAGATGCAGCGGTTGTGCGGGTACATCTGATAGGAGCGGTGAGCGGCGGAACGATAGAGGATAGAGCAGATTCCGTTTGAATATCGGTAGAAGAGTGAGAGGTCACAAACGACACGCCGGTGAGTAAGTGGCTGAAGGTAGCGCGTTAAAGCCGGGTCGGCAATTAGTCGAATTGCCCTTCTCTGGACGGCATCTAGTATAGATAGGGTAGTAGAGGCAGCAGCTCCCCAGACATGAGAGCAATACTTCAGGCCAGGACTTATCTGGGCTTCATATATAACAATAATACATACCTGGCAACCCTAATGCTGCGACTGACTGTGAGCTGGCAACCAGTTTTTTCAATTCTAAACAACATTTTCTTTGAAATGACCTAAAATTGACTAAAAAACAGGAGCGAGCAGCAGGATCCTGCACTAGTTGTTGTAGCTGAAGTTGAAGCTGAATTGAGATTAAATGAATTTATGATCAGCAACGAAGTGCATAAAAACTTATACTAACTCTGATTTGTCGCATATGATGTTCTGTTGGCCACAAGTCCATCATATATATGGGCCAATATCTAGGAAGCCTGGAGAATGCGAATTTAGGTGACCAGTACCTTCCCATCGTATCGTCGTTGTAGAATCTGCTTTCTGGGTAGTAAAGCACTCTGCTGCCATAGTAGGCATCATACTTCAGCTTGATCATCTAAAAAATAGTAGCGCGATTAATATGTGAAATTTCAAACGTCGACGATTGAACTCATGATGAGAGTAGGCAAAAGTATGAAGCACAGGAAGGTAAAAATAACTACTTGCGAGAGGCTACTCATGAAAAATTTATACAATGATATGTTTTTACACCAAAAATTCCTTCATTCATTCAAGACAAAGGGTATCACAGTTCAAATTCTTTATTTAATCTTAATACCATTTTGTGTTCTTTTTATTCCGCTAGATTTTTATCAAGGTGTTTACAAAAAATAAATAGCTTCAATGTTCAATAAATAATTCAGTAGTGCCACTGCTTTCTTTCAGTAACCGTAGTTCTCAAAATACTTTTACTTTGGACTTATAGAATATATTTTTCCGATTTTAAAGCTGTCTCATAGGCAACCGAGTATTTTATGATTTTAGTAACTTTGGCTGAATTGACTCTCCTTTAATATCAATCTACAATCATCCCACATTCGTGGGATTTTGGGACACCTTGTAAAAACTCCCGAAATAATACTACTTAAGTATAATTTTATATCGCACCTGGGCAAAAATAGGGAACAGAATATCATAGTGTGTTCACAGATAGTCAAATCAACTGTTAAGAGACAACTATCATGACGTAATTTTATTTACTTCAAATAATAATGAGTCAAATCTAAGTTTTTTTATATTTTCTGCTTCATACAGTCCAGCTCTATCAGCCAAAGATGGAAGGCTCCAAATAATGTATAAAAGGAAGAATTCAACTTACCTTGAGTATGACACCTCGGGATTGCTACCTATGTCACTAGTCACAAAGATAATGGCTAATGTGGGATTGTTACCAAATCTTATCATACTTCACTGCCAAATGCTACACGAACCCACCTAAAAATTGTTGCCAAAAACTTACGCACACGCAGTGTTTGTTATTCAATTTATTTTTGTAGGATAATTTCAGAACAGTTTATGGAAAGTATACAATGTGATTTATTGTTTTCCCAAATTTCGTTTATACAATATCTAGTCCCTGCTATATATCTACGAATTTGTATATGCGCATTTTTGGGTGATTCATGTATGTATACAGGGTAAGTCCTAAGTTGATACCTTTTTTTTAGACTGTGCATAGTGATAGTTAAAATGAACAACCTTTTAAATAACTTTTTTTCAGAAAACTGGAGAGAAAGCGAGATATAGAATAAAAAACTGCTTATGTTTAGTTTTTCGCCCGGCTTTTTCTCTTATCAGTCAGGCATTCTACCTGTCAATTGGTGAACTAGCCAGTTTCCGTTTATCATATTTTGTTTTGAATTGGTAAATCCTAAAAGTTGTTCCATCAGCATGTACCGCCTTTAGGATTTAATAATTTAAAATTAACAACGATAAACAAAAAGTTTTTTGACTAGGTAGGTACGTCTTGATGCACCAGCCTTAATATAGTTTTTTATTCTGTATTGCGCTTATTTTTCAGCTTTCTGGAAAATGTTGTTCACTTTAGAGACTTCTATATTAGTTAAAAAAAACTATCAACTTAGGACTTACCCTGTATGTACCGGGTAGTCATAATGCAAAGTGGTGGTGTGTCTCGGAAACTGTTCGTCATAGAAACTTGCGGTAAAAAAATATTACTATAGTAGCAGTAAGAAGAAATGAAAAACATTTTTAGATTTCCAAGAGGATCACCAAGAGGTATAAACGCCGGCGCCGTCT
The DNA here is from genome assembly GCA_951848785.1 of Callosobruchus maculatus. Lineage (NCBI taxonomy): Eukaryota > Metazoa > Arthropoda > Insecta > Coleoptera > Chrysomelidae > Callosobruchus > Callosobruchus maculatus. Next base: position 5,111,280 of record CATOUR010000131.1, read on the forward strand.
TAAACATTTAAAGTGATCTTTGTTACCAAAAAAATATGTACTTTTCAAAACTGAGATTTGTTAAAATATTTTTTTCATCTATCAAGATAAATCGGTAGGGGGTAGTTTTTAATTCAATTTTTTTATAGACAGCTACAACAACTAAAATATAAGGTCAAAATAGTACTCGATCAAGTCAAAATACTGAATTAACGAGATATTATAGGTCAAGTGTGCAGAGGAAACAATTTTATAGACGTCATGCATAATTATCAAGCAGATCTATCAGGTAGGCTATAAAATATTGAACGACACAGTTCAAATAAGACGATTCTTCAATATTTCAAACGCATTTGTTTTAGAGTGCCTCCGTTCTGGATATTCCGTTCTGTTCATACTTGATATATTCTAAAGACAGGTAGGCAATTTCTCAAAGATTCTCCTAAATACCCTCAATGGAAAAATTAAATTTTAAAGCTCGTTTTTCACAAAGTACGGAATTATTGAGCAGGTTACGAAAACTGTCAATTTTTCAAAGCCTACCTGCTAAATCTGCTTGATAATTACGCATCACGCCTACAAAATTGTTTCCTCAGCATACTTGACTTTATTATCTCGATGATTTAGGGTTTTGTCTTCATCAAATACTATCAAGACCTTATCATTTAGTTATTCGTTAAATAAAAAACAAATTCGATAGTACTCTCTCAAAATAAATAAATTTCAGTACACAAATAGAAGCTATATTTTAAATTTACCGGAAAATCTAAATTACTCGGAAACTGATGGACTTTGGTACAACAAGCGCATACAAAGATTAAAGACCATATTGAAAGCAATCCTTTGGTATAATAAAATATTGGGGGTTAGATTTAAGAAAAACGAGAAAATCTGGATTTTACATTCTACATCACCCTATATACGAATATGCGTCGCGGACTTTTTTTATAGCCGGTTTTAAAACTAGAGGATAGTTTCAATCTTTCCGTGTAAAAAACATAATTTTTGATTCACTACTTTTTGATACACATTACGTTCGTTTGACAGCGATTTGGATATAAAAATGGTCATAACTTTTGAAATACCCTGTATAATGTTATAATACCTTATATCGTGAGAAGATAAATTATTAGTAGTATCTAAAAATGGGATAATATATGTCTCGTTTAAAAAAAATGCTTATTTGCATCACCACTTAGTTATGGATTACCCTGTATAAATCCAAATATTTTCTGAGCAAGGTACATATCCGTGGCTACAACTTCTATGTACAACTTTTTTTCGCTATCTTCTACAGTAGCGGAGTTATCGACCGAGCTGGTACTAAAAACTCACCCTGCATGTATATTCTATATTGTTCATATTAATTGGATTTCTTTAACAAATTCAGCTATATGACTGGGATCGTTCAGCGATATAAGGCGAATACCAAAAGGCACTGTTACAACAAGCATCACACTTTACTCACGCTCAGGTTCCTTATCCTGTCCTCAAGGTCGCTAAATTCGTAGTCCACTGAACGATAGTAAGGCCAGTAGGAGCTCCAGTAAGTAGAACTGGGCCAATAGTCGTTAAAATAGAGGCTTCTAAGATAGCTGCCGACAAATTTACAGTTTTACGCACCAGTAATCTTGTTTATTTGCTTCGAACTACATACGTTTTTGACATTCATAATATCTCGATGGGTCGCCAATGAAATTACTACTACTCTGTATCAGATTTAGTTCAAGTATTCAACTATAATTTCACTGCAGTCTGATTATAAAAGAATGATAACCTTGCATGGTAATCTCCATATAGTAGAAGATCCGAAAATAAAACGACCTTCACCGAACTGGTTAATGGATTTTATATTAAATTTAATATGTTAAAAAACATATCACGAATGGGCTGGCTGAAAAATTTCAGTCCAGGATATGATTAATTAAATACTGAAAAATTATTTTTTTTTTAACATTTCACTGGTTTAGTTAATAGACAAATCACATACCAATCGAAAGTATGAAGCTCATAGAATATGCAAACGTTAGGTTGGCTACGTTTTTCCCGTCCCAACTATAGGGTAGGCAGGTATAAACAGATAAATCAATAATAGTAATTTGGTTAATGCATGAAACTTATATCAAAATAAAGATAATTTTATTGCAAACACGTCGATATAGGGTTGTCTGCAAAAAATCAGTCTGGAATTCCGGTTGTCGAATTTTAAAGATCAAAATATTGCTGCCAGTGAATACGTGCGCCAAAGAGGTCCAAGCGAACTATCCCGTGTGCCGTGTATTAACAAAGGACGCAGCATAGCAGCTGCGTGTAGCTCGGCCATTGAATGAAAGAGAGTGCGCATGTCATGTGTCCATGAAATTGAAAAGGATATCGATACACTCGTAAATGCTGTGCATCATTGTATTGGAAGAGTTTGCCTCATTTTTCTGAATTGAAAAAGCCTGCTACTACTACTACACTGATTGTTGTTATTTATAAACATTAAATTGTGTAAAATTGAAAAGGATAGCGATACACTCGTAAATGCCGTGCATCATTGTATTGGAAGAGTTTGCCTCATTCTTCTGAATTGAAAAAGCGTGCTACTACTACTACACTGATTGTTGTTATTTATAAACATTAAATTGTGATAAAAAATGGCTAAAAAGTGTTTTCTATGCATTTCGGACGATGATATTCTTGATTTTAGCGATGAAACGTATAAAAACTGTTCGTTGAAATTAAATTTTCGTAAAAATAAAAATTTCAGTGGCGTTGAGTTAACCAATGCATCACTCGATTTTGTAGGTTATCATACCACATGCTACAAAAAAGTTACTGCTTTGGGTGAAAAATATAATGAAGAGTTTAATAACTTTCTTGGTGAGAATACGGAAGTACATAATAATTTAACCTTCAAAACTGTCTTAGTAAATGCATCTTTTAAATTTTTTAATTGTGAAATAATGACATGGAAGATTCATAAATTTGTACATTTTTGATTATGTTTCATTCAAATAAATCATTTCAATTTCACGGACACATGACATGCGCATTCTCTTTCATTCAATGAGATAGTTCGCTCGGACCTCTCTGGCGCACGTATTCACTGGTAGAAGTATTTTGATCTTTAAAATTCGACAACCGGAATTCCAGACTGATTTTTTCAGACAACCCTATATCGACGTGTTTGCAATAAAATTATCTTCATTTTGATATAAGTTTCATGTATTAACCACACCGGCGCAAATTAGTATTATTGATCTACCTGTTTATACCTGCCTACACCCTATAGTTGGGACGGGAAAAACGTAGCCAACCTAACGTTTGCATTTTCTATGAGCTTCATACTTTCGATTGGTATGTGATTTGTCTATTAACTATACCAGTGAAATGTTTAAAAAAAATTAATTTTTCAATATTTAATTAATCATATCCTGGACTGAAATTTTTCAGCCAGCCCATTCGCGATATGTTTTTTAACATATTAAATTTAATATAGAATGCTTTTCATCCATTAACCAGTTCGGTGAAGGTCGTTTTATATTCGGATCTTAGACAATAACTGCTGAGATATGTTAACAAAAGGTTATTATCTTTATAGAAACGCATAACTTGTTTCTGAAAGTAGACAATCCTGTTTCTGAGCATATTCATTTTTACTAAAGAAGCATTGTAATTTGATATCACAAGATAAAAAGACTAGTGCAATAGTATAACAATGAAGTTCAAATATCCTCCAAAGCACTCTTCATTCTGTTCAATATCAATGAATGAGGAGAAAGGCTTTCTGGTGTCCAGAACCACCAGTGCATAGGTCTACAAGCGCCTTTGTACCTCTACTTACTCTCGTTCTCAAGTTCAGTCCTCATCGCAAAGCATATGATGGCCTTGGGTCCTGCCCATCTTGAATCTTCAGGTTCAAGGAGTCTCGAACCTAGTATAGTTTGCCTGTGATACCCAAGTGGTCACAGTGACACACAGAACGTGTACCGATAGTTCCTCCTACTCGCCACAGCATACCTTAAGTCGCTTGCCACCTCCACCACATACAAATGACGTCTGAAGGTAGCAGGCCCATGAGTAACGTTAGGCGGCGTCTGTCCAATGAGAGACAGAACCACCTCTCCTTGGTCAGAGATCTTAAAAGAAGTTCTCTAGCTTCACTGAGATGTTCAGAGATTCCTCTCCATCTCATAAGATGTTAATTTTGCGACCAGACCTCTGTTTCTAATGGTTCCTGCTCAGGGCCCAAACTTTAGCCTGGCAAGTGCGTCCACTGTTTTATCACTGCAAACTTCTAGCATGACTTGGCACCCACATGACACCTCTTGCCAAAATGTCATCCAAAACCTTTCAGCTTTGTAGAACAAGCCTTGATGTAAGCCTACAAGCACTCAATGCTTACAATTCTGCCTGGCTGTCAGGGTAGATAGTAATCCACCTCCTAGGCTCTGATGTTCGTGAACCTAGTATAGTCCGCATGTGATACCCAAGGGTCACAGTAGCCACAGCGTTTACACCACAGCATAATAAACAACCAGCATAATATCTCTGAGGATTTCCTATATAAATATGGTTCACACAAAATTTGACCTTGGGAGGGTTTTTGGATGATTTTACGGCTCTCAAGTTTGGGTAGAGATGCGAAAATGAAAATATCGATACCGGTACCAGCTCGATATTTTTTATCCAAATAGGCGCGTTTGGTTCGTAGAGAGCATTTTGTGCAACTGATTACACCCCTCAATAATTATATAATTATTTTCGATACCGATACAAAATTATTGATTCCAGCTTGGAATGCCTCAAAAAGTATCGATGACAAAAAAACTTGATATTAGTGCAAAGGTATCGAAGTATCGTTAGCATCCCTACAAAAAACCCATCCAAAAGTGGGGATGCGCCTGTAATTTCCGCCAACTTGAGTTATTGTGCTGGTTTTTTATTATCCTGTGGTTCACACTTTGGATTGATTTCCATCCCTATCATTCTGTTGAATATACTTATCCCACGGCTTTATTCAGTTGTTGTTAAGCTTCTGGTCCTGTCTCCCTTCAGGAACCAGCAAGCCATAAAAAGGTGACCCTGTTGTGAGTCCGCGGACACATTGGTGTACTGAGTAACGATAAAGCTAGGATAGGGGCTGGCAGCCCCTTAGGCCCAGGCCCGATACTTGGAATTAGCAGGTCCCCGATCAATGTTGCTCTGAACGACTGGGCCTACAAGGAGCTGGTAAAACTCACTTGCGTCTACCGAGCAGTTTACACAATTTATCCATTATGAATCTAGGCAACCCACTGTACACTGGGAGGTGTATGACGTATGACCATTGTTTTTAATTAATAATTGAAAAGTTGTCGTTGGACAAACTAGAAATAACCCTCAAATCATTGAAGAGTGAATAATAATAAACTGTAGGTATATAAATAATTGTTGCTCATTAGGGCTGATAAATTTTAAATAGGTACCAGTTGAGTTGTGCGTTTTTTTACAAGTTTTTTATACTTTTTGGATTAAAATTATATTAATGTACATGAAATAAAATTATAAGACTTTTACTTCCATTTTAGAGGAAAGTAGGTATTTAAATTCATAATAGTTCTGTGTACCCTGATTTTTTGAATCTTGAAAGACGATATAGAAAAAATTTTTTGGGAAATATCAGTGGTTACATTGACTTATTTAAAAATTAAAAAATAAGGTTTACATTTATTTTAATATTTAAAATCAATTTTAAATTGGGGAATTAATTATTTAGATGGTCTAATATTACGTAAGCAAATGAAAAAATATGTTTTAGATGCTTATTCCTTGAATAAAACCATAGCAGTAAGCTTTTGACTCTCAGCTGCAGAGGGTTTTGATACTTTTAAGCACTTTTGTCTTTTGAGTTTTGAAAAAAGTTTCGTTTTTGTTGTGTGGCGTGGGGTATACTGATGTTGGTTTTATCCAGTTTCTTCCTTCCGTAACTTTAACTGCAGCCAATGTGGGTCTTAAAGGTGCCACTTTTTTTTCAAAACGTCCATTTCGGGCAAGGTTTTGGCTTTTTCTAAAGCCCCTAAGAAGTCTATTCTAATCCTTTCCGTATCTTTGTTTATATATGTCTTTCATTTCCTCGTAGAATTTTGTTTTGGGACAAAGCTGATCCTAGGTACTCTGTTTCTGCCTGTCCGTATCACAACAAATCGCATACCCAAAACCAAAAAAAAAAAATAGATTACGGTTACGGGGTTACTGTCAGTTGCTAATTACTCAGGCTTCATAGTGTGTAGTTGGTTGCCAATATGCACTATGGATAATTTGTGTAAACTGCTGCGTAGACGCAAGTGTAAAACTCTGGCTAGAGAGAGACGACTGCAGGCAAGCTAAAAGATCCATAGCGGGCCCTGATAAGAGCTGAACACTATGGCTTCTGAATAAGAGACGCTCGACTTTTGGTAGAGGTTATCATGGGCCATTGTCGGCTAAATAGACATTTGTTACTCAAGAGAGTATTAGGCGACCCCATCTGATCCAGATGCCGGGAGGAGCACGAGACAGCATTCCACTTCCTGGACAGATGTGCTATGTATCGCAACCTCATGGTTCAGATATTCGGCACGACGGAGTTTGCGGAGGAGTCACTTTAATCAGTGAGATAGTCGGACATATTGACTTTCGCCGTGAGGTCTGGTAGGTCTCACAGGAATCAGTGTTGTTCAGTGGGGTTAGAAAAAAAAGGCGAAAGGTGGTCTACTTGCCTGGCTTCGTCTCCCAATAACTACTACAGATGGTTCCTGAAGATCTTGAAAATAGATATTTAATTGTTATACTATAACACGAGTCTCTGAGTCATCCTCACGTCTTACATTTTTAAATTTTTCTTGGTTTTGTCACATAGATAGAATTCAGTAAAATGGGGTTATCAAATAGATATGAATCATCCTACATACAGATCCAGCAAAACGACGTATGTGATTGCTTTTTATGTGCAAGAGAGTAGCATATACAGGGTCCGGAACAAAGAACGAATGTTTTTGAAATCGCTAGTACTCTTCCCCTTTAGGACAAAAGAGGTAGTGGGGTTACCGTTGGACTCATGACTTTCTAGCATTTTATTACCAGTTGACATTATGGAGCCGTGAGCACCGTCGTGCCATTTCGCTAAATGTAGGCTTCATCACTCATGAACTGTTCTCATTTTGCTCGATAACTGCTTTCATCTCACTTTCGAAGTTCATTCATTGTGAGTCTGAACCTTCACATAAGACGAATTTCAGCAGCATGTTGTCGAGCAGGTTGAGTCGGACTGCGACGAAGGACTTGTCGAACGCGTTCCACATTTTCAGGGTTTCGAACCGTACACTGGCGGATCTACGGATCTATAATTTGTTTGAAGATCGTAAAATATTATTATCAACTTTCATATAATTCATCAGTAAATTAGTAAATGAAACATCCTGGAAGCTCCGCAATACAACGTTAAACTACTGTTTTGGTCGCTTGATTTTATGAAAGTCGTTTCACAAAGTTTTGCTCCGTTCAGTCTCCCCCAAAATCAAATTCTAGATCCGCGACTGGAACCGTATAAAATATAGAGCTCCTGGTGGTTTTTTGTTGATCAGTACACCACTTGTGCGTTGTGCTTCAACCCAATGAAGGATGGTGTTGAGCACCATGTACACCGTCCTATTGGTTTGATGATTTGAGGTGTCTTTGTATTCAACAGCAAGTCACCTTTACTTCTGATTCGTGGCACAATCGCTGCGCAACGTTATGTGAATGAGGTGTTAGAACCAATTGCCGTTCCATATGTCCGAGGCCTCGAATAAGATTTCTTCCAGCAAGATAATGCACGTCCTCATATTGCAAGGGTATCGATGCGGTTCCTACAGGAAGCTGAGTTCAGGGTACTTCCCTGGCCTCCACGATCACCCGATTTATCGCCAATTGAAAAAGTATAGGTTTGGATGACTCGATACACAAGCGATTTACCCAATCCTCCGACCACGCTGGACGAACTGGAACATGCTGTGAGAGCAGCTTGGGAGGCTGTACCTCTAGAGTTTATCAACAACCAGATTACGATGAGCATGACGCGTACTCTAGAGGAGTGCATTCGTCAACATGAAGGACCCACCCATTATTGATCTGTTGTATTTTTTTATAAACTAATTAGGGTTAATGGGTTCGTTTATTATTGTATATAGTCATACCGCATTTCATCGATCTCAACCCTTTTTACTTCCCACACCGATAGGTGAGGGGAGTATTGTGATCGCGAAAATTTTCGATTTTGAGATAATACTTTTTTTGGGCGTTTTATGATGTGTACATAACGAACATCCACGTCACTCATTTCCGTCGGTCTGTCTGTCTGTCGGTCTGTCTGTCTGTCGGTCTGTCTGTCTGTCGGTCTGTCTGTCTGTCGGTCTGTCTGTCTGTCTGTCGCGTTTTTCTACCCTCGTAATCTCAGTAACCGCTACATGGATTGTGATGAAGTTTGGACAGCGTTATGCTGTGGGGTCGTAGTAGGTAATGTTCCTATAATTTTGAAAATCGGTGCATGGGCGGCAGAGTAATTAGCAAAAAACAGAAAAAAAATAAATATTGCTCAAACTTCGTTTTTAGGCGTTTTAGGGGTTCCTGATCATTTTCTACTTTTTCTTAGGTGGAGGTGAAATTGGGGTGGCTGGGGGGTGGGGGGTTGTAATACTGAAAAATTTGTTGTATTCATAATGGGCCCTCTAATGACCTGTGAATGAAAAACTTCCATCCGAACATTTCCTTGCTTATAATAGAAACCAAGGGACTTAGAATAATTTGTGATTTATACCATTTTTATACATCCGAGTGTTGTTTTAGTTTTAGATCGTTCTTTATTGCGTAACCCCAAAATTATCGAATAGATTTTAATGAAATTTTGACACAGTATTACTGCCACGGCGAGGATGGAAAGCGCGCATGTTTTGGAAAGATCGTGTCAGTGGCGGCGCGGCAATAATGGAAAAACTAAAAATGTAAAAATAGCTCAAACTTTGTTTTTCGGCGTTTTAGGGGTTTCTGATCATTTTTTGCTTTTTTTTTGGGTGGGGGTGAAATTGGGGTGGTTAGGGGGGGTTGTAAAACTCAAAAATTTATTCCATTTATAATAGTGTCCATTGACCTGTGAAAGAAAGACCTAGCGGCATAATAGACGTTTGTTAGGTCCATCCGAACATTGCGTTGGCTATTACAGAAATCAAGGGATTTGGTATTGGTAGGGGTAGGTATTGATTCAGGTCGTTCTGAATTTAGCAACATGAAAATTATGGAATTAATTTTAATGAAATTTAGACACAGTATTATTACCGCGGCAAGGATGAAAAATGCGTATAGTTTCAAAAATCGTGTCAGTGGCGGCGCAGCAATAATAAAAATCTAAAAATATAAAAACAGCTCAAACTTCGTTTTTAAGCAATTTGGGGGTTCCTGATTGTTTCGTTTCGTCCAGTTGAAGCTGAATTGTGTCGTTTTAGTTCCTACGGAGAGATTTAGGAAACTATTTACTAGTTTTTGTGTTGGATGTTTTTTGACGATAGGCGGGTGATGATTTGGTTGGAACTGTTATGTGTGGGAAGTACTGAGTCAATCAACTTGACTCCATTTTTTTCTCAGTGTTCACTTGCGAGTAGTACATATTATGCAATATTGATAACCCTAGATAACCCTAGAACTGTTCCTCACTTTCCAAATTTTGCCGCCCTAGAACATTTGCCGTCCTGGGCACTAGCTCTGGCTGACACAAGTGTTAATCCACCACCGATGACATACCTCTACATATTTACTCAAAAAAAAGAGCGAGAAATCATTAAAGATCTGAAATTATGTTATAATTATCAGCTATGATCCTAGTGTGTTTTTCGGAAAAAAATATGTTACAATTCGATAATTATGTCACATCTGGCATCGCTGCGAGGCATACATGACAAAGCGCAATGCACTAGTGAGGCACCTCCTTAAGGGTACGCGCACATAAATCGGCATCGGACGGACGGTACGGATGGAACGGCCGATACGGTACGGATTTTTCATTAGGGTATCGCACATAGCTGATCAGAATCGTCGGAAGAATTGGGAACCAGTTGCAAAATATGCAAATGATCTGCATGCAGTGTTGCCAGGCAGATCAGATTGAAATTCGCTACCGAGCCGCCTTGAATGTCGCTACGTTGTCGCCCCACAAAAATAACGTATAAATCAGCCTGTGTATAACTTATTCGTGGTGGGGGGGTGCAATTGATGTTAGGTATATGTATAATATAATATAACCTTTCATTCAAATATCGCGGATTACCCGATACATAGTCTAGACACATCATAGTAAATAACCAGTAAAATATCTCTCAGGATTTCCTATATAAAAATGGTTCCCACAAAATTTGGCCCTCGGATGATTTCACGGGTGTGAAATCTGGGTAGAGATGCGAAAATAAAAATATCGATACCGGTACCAATTCAATATCTTTTAGCCAAGTACATGCCAATGGAGGCGCGTTTAGTTTGTAATTCAGTTCGTAATTATTTTCGATATCGGTACCGCTACAAAAATAGCGATACCACCTTGGAATCGCTCAAAAAGTATCTAAGATAAAAATATTCGATATTAGTGCAGAAGTACTGATACATTTCAGGTATCGAAGTATTGTTAGAGTCCCTACAAATAATAATTATCCAAAAGGGGGGATGCGCGTGTAATTGCCGCCAACCTAAGATATAGTTCGGATTGTTTACTGTGCTGTGGTCTCGACACCAATACAAGACAGTCTGGGCAAAACCGAAAAGAAGAATAGATAAGCAGTAACCAGTAGCGAAAAAAAGATAGTAACAGAATTTTCAAAAAATCGCTACAAATCGGTTTATTTTGTTAAATCGCCGCTACGTCTCAACGTAATCAAAATGTCGCTATTCTCGCGACAAGTTGCTATGAATGGCAACACTGTCTGCAGGCAGTACAGGTAAAAACTTGAAAAATGCCGACGGTACCTCGGCAATCGCCGATCAGCATCGCACATACGTCGGTATCGGCACGCACGGCACGCATCGGCCGGCTTTATTTCTAGTTGCTATATTTTCGCCGGATTTTGACAATCTGATGCCTACCGTCCCGACTTATGTGCGATGATCGATAAAATTTAATAGAAAGGAGCTTTTTCCGATCCGTACCGTCTGTCCGGTGCCGATTTATGTGCGCGTACCATAACTCGTAACGAACTGCTAGAAACTCGCGGGTCGAACGGTACCACCCCTACCCCTCTAGCCCTGACGAGCGAAGAGTACTAGCCGTTTCAAAAACGCCCGTGGGCCCTGTATGAAATCAAGGTATCGAGACATCGAAATCAACAAACAAACATATTGATCGACTCACCTGCTAAGGTAGGGCCTATAGCTGGGCCAGTAGTAGGAAAATGACGGATAGTAGTACCGCCAGTAAGAAGAGTACTGCCTGGGCCACGAGTAGTACCATCTATAGGTCTTTGGTAAATAGGGAGAGCTAGGAAGATTTATCGAGTCGTAGAAACCGTAGTAGGAAGTGGGGTAACTAACGTGGTAGTAGGTCCTCTGAAAGAAAATATAACCCGTCAAATTGGCAGGCAGAATGTGAAGATGGACCAGATGATGTGTTAGAACAGGATGAAGCGAGAAGCGATATGTTGACTGATTGTGAGATCGAAGAGTGGTTTTGGAGAAGAATGGAACACAAGACTGGTATGAGACTACACAGAAGAAAAAGCTTGTTTCTCATAAACGAAATGAATGTCAAGCTGATATTAAACTGTTTTGGATATAGCTTGAGAAATGTTTGTTACCATGGAGTTTACTGCTTATTTCTCTGTTGATAATAAATAATATAATGTATATTATAAGAAAATGGTTATTTGTAAGCAGTTTGTTTACAAAGAACTCTTACGAATTCGTCAACAAGGAAATCACTTGTATGATTTTATGATTTGCTGAATGAAATAGTAGAAGGTTTGCAAATGAATGTTTGTTATATTACATACAAATGTTGTATTATTTCACCACCGGTAACTATACTGTGAAAATATTAGACGACAGACAATCAGACAATGTGCATCTTAAGCATTTTTTTAAAATCAAATATATCAAAAAATATGCTTTGTTGTTGTACGTATGAATCAAAATAAGCTGTTATGGTATTTGATCAAATACATCGAAAAGCTAGCACCTTTTTAGCAAGCTAAGGTTATTTCCCAGCATATGCTTATCTTTTATAGATAAAAGCACCAGAATATGGCATCTTATACTTAATGTGTCCTTGTGTGTTTGTGCTACAGAGTATCTAGAGTTAAACTCCAGATATTCAGCAGCTCAGCTTCACTACTATCGCCCATATAATAATATTTCCTCTTAAAGTAGCAGCAATAACTGCAATATTATTGTTGTTTATTGCATAGCATCTAGTTAAGCTCAGCCTCCACTAAAACGTCCCGCGAAAGACATTTTGCGTTTAAAAAAATGCACATAAGTGGGAGGGATGCAAGTTGAGCATTTTTATGAACTATTAGGTGATATATAAAGCGTGTTTGAATAAGAATGTAGCATTTGAATTTCCCGCCATGTATGACAGTCATACTACTACTGGATAATAATTATAGACGTCTTCATTATTGAACAGTATAACGTATAACAACTTATGAAAAACCTGGTTGTTGAAGTTCAAGTTTAGCATATGCTAATCTAACACTTAGGCCCAGTTTCACAATCGTTAGTTAACTAGTGGTCAAAGAAATCTAGTGGTTAACGAGAATATTCCATTTCATATTCGACAGTTTACGTCAAAAGCTCTGGTCAATCAGTAGTTATGTTAACCCAAGGACAAAGTATGGGTTATCTTTACGCTTGTTGTAGTCAACCGATGACAGCTTTGGGGGTTATAAAAGCTTGGATTGTGACACTGACGTCTAAGACGTCGATGGATTTTGATTATACTCTGTAATGACATAAATGAAAAATATGAAAAGAAAAGTTAGGTTTCTTTGTCAAAGGGTTAGGTTGTATTCACGGAACAGCATTATGGCAGTGCTCTGAGACCAATACGTGGTGCCAACATAAAGATAAATAAACTTTACCATTGGTTTCCTTTGTAAAACAGAGCTGCCCGATAACTACTGGTTAACTTACATCTGTCGGTTGAGTGACTACCAGAGGTTACCAATGATTGTGAAACTGGGCCTTAATCGGACAGATTAGCAGCAAAAGTTGGTTGCTGAACTAAATAAATTATTTTCTCAACGTAAGCAAGCTTTGAAGTTAACAACAATTAATTTATACACACTAAGTAGTAGTATATTGTTCAACGTTGCGATAATGACGGTGATAACCCACGCAGTTGACAAATCCGAATGATTAACAAATTAACCTCACTGGTAAAATAAATACTGTACAATTTCGAATTAGCATGGCCACATTTGGAGTTATTATACCGTGTATTTGATCATAATATCAAGTAGGAGTTGTTCTTAACCCACGGCTGGAGCGTGAGTTATGAAAAATGATTCAAGCTGTTTGTTTATAGGTAGTACCTGTTCAAAAGCAGATTGGTACTCGCTGTATAACTTCATGGGAGTAGATAAACATATTTTACTAAGTAATCCATTTTCATCCAATTTAGTATTTAGATAAGGCATATGCAATTATTTTGAATTACTCGAATATTATTTGTAGAGAGCGATTAGACGTAAAATGGATTCATTTTACCTTTCATGACGTATCAACAATAGGTATAACAGATCTGTTATGGATCAAACTCCTCTAGCCTCCAAAGGTGTGCACAGAATACCGTATTCTTGTGGCCATGATACTACGACTTTAGAAGGTATGCTCACGCGCATGATGTCTTCCGTCTCGCTTCCACCTGTGACGTCATCGTGTGACAAACGGGGTTTGTTTACACGTTTAGTTACATGAGGTTATAGCCGAACATTTTCAGTTTATTTTCTTGAGTTTACTCGTTTACCGTAGTAAAGTTTGATAAAACATTAATTATTTGCAATTCTGGAGTTTAACACATATTTGAACAATGGTTTGTTGTGCGGTTGTGGGATGTGTAACAATAAAGAAGTAATTCGTCACACTACCGCAACTTGGGATGGTTTGGAAAATTTGGCAGGTTTCATTGCATTTAAGTTGAAAAATAAGGAGAAACTGGGTTATATCCCAGATTGCATAGATACTTCTCTCACTTGGGTCAACCATTTAACAGAAGGTGAACTACAAAAACATACAAATGAGTTCTTGGCAAAATGTAATGAGCTCGGCCATATATTTTCCGACTATAATGGAGACGCTTTGGAAATTGAAAAAAAAATATCTTGCGAATTTAAACAGATTATCAGAGAATGTATATGTGACTGAGAAAGCAAAGATGAGCTTGTTTTCTAGATGTAAAATGTATTTCAGAATACGAATTCTTGATAGGGGAATTAGAGAGACCTCGAATATTAGAAAACTGAAATTCACTAAATAGTATAAAGTAATAAGTATAACGCGTCCTGCGACGGTGCATCCAGCTTTCCTAGCGCCTTTCCTATTTGGAATAAAAAAAATACTACATAAAATAAAAATGCGCTAAAGATGGAGATTTACCGGTTGCAGAACGTATTTTGATATTTCATTTTCAGTTCATATAGAGAAAGGCTAGTTCTATATTCTCTTAATCTTTTTCTTCAGTTCTTATTGTCTGTTCAAAATATATTTCCCCATAAACTCATATATACAGAATCAATACCTAACTACAACACAAGAGCGCAACAAATAATGTGCCCTATACCCAGGCCATCAGAAACCATCACTACAAGTGCATCAAATTTTTTAATTCAAACATATTATTAAACAGATACATCGTGTAAAAACATTTTGAAAAAAATTGAGGAAAAACCTGATATTACTAGGACACTTGTACTAGTTAAATACATTGCCCAGAAAGATATTGTATTGTTGTATTGTGGTATGTTATTTTATGTTTAACATATACGCGGTTGTGACATATATTTGAATAAATAAAAAATAAGAAAATTTGGTAATGTATTTTTCCACCAATCATTAGCAGAAAAAAGTCAATATTCATTCGCAATAAAAATAATGCCATTATGCTTGTTCATGATTTTTAAAAACCCCTAATGACAAAATCATGTTATTTATTTCTTGTCTACCTTTTAATACATATGCAAATTGGCTTGACGAGCTGGTGACGCAACATCATAACCTATATATAAAAAATAAGAACGGTAATCAAAGGCTCCTGAATGGAGTATATAAAAATTCCACCCCCTACCCGAGAAATTTTGCCACAAAAAGATGGTTTCACTAGGCACTCCAATCGACCTCTTATATGAGATTTCAGAAAAATACGTCCAGACTGCTCTCACTCTGTTCTTTTTCCACAATGTAAATTTTTTTTGAGTACATACATTCAAATTTTTGTATCTGAAATTCAGAACGCTCGGAACTACTGCAAACAAGTCAGGGGTCGAGTAATATCAATTCTCTGTATAACTATTTCACCAATTTTTTATTCAGATACAAAGCAATATGTATCGTTTATATTATACTGTGCATGAGCTATTTTCATTTTGTATGAATATTAAATATCTAAGACAGATATAACAAGAAACGAAATAAAACTTTCAAAAATCAATGCTTTGGCGCCATGTGCTTGTACACTTTTGTCACGCGGTGACGTCATGCGCAGACCGGTTCGAAATCTGTCCACCAAGTGATCATATCTGTCAGTGTCGTAGTATCATGCTTGTGGCGAAGTTCATATTCGCTTAATTTATAGCTGTTAACAGCATACTAAACTTGTCAGGATCTGCCCTTGCACAACATCATATTGACACAGTCGCAAAATCATATCGAAGGATACAAAGATTAATCCAAGTGGCGCATATACTGCTGGAAGGGAATATCTAGATTCAATTGAAATTCTAAAACAATCTAAATCGCGACTGAGGGCTCCATCTGCATAATATTTGGAAATATTTGTTCATCGTTAATAATCCACGTCATCTACATCGATACAAATGTCATGACAATTAAACTTATCGGTCCGCTAATTCTCTTTATATGGGTATATACAGGGTGTCCCTAAATTTCCTTGACACGTGATATTCTCGTAACAAAAAAAAAGTCCAAAAGAAAACTAAGTGAAATTTTTGAAAGTACTAGACGGTTTATCATACCATGCTTTCAAAACATTTTTTTAAACTCACCCTCAACTTTTATTTTTCAAATAGCACCCAATAGTTTTTCCTTGACAAATTAAGTCCTTATTTTATTCAAAATCTTGTAGAACATTTGATTTTATACAAAAACGTATTTTTTTCGTAAAGTCATAGGCGTAGAATAAATAAAATAGGATTTGTTTGAGGCGTAATATTTTCGCAAGAAAAAACTGATAAAAAGGAAAAGTGCATCTTTCAAGGGTACTGAACAACCTATCATACCATGCTTTCGAAAAATTCTTTTACTTTGAGCTCTAAAACTCGTTTCCAAGTTTTCTTCTTGATAGTACCCCGCAGCTTTTCATACATTAATGAGGTCATTATTTTATTTAGAATATATCTTGCAGTGCCTTTGACTTCATACACAACCACAAGTGACTAACATAAGATAAATAAAATGAGGATTTGTTAGAGGGGAAATATTTTCGTAATAAAAAAGCTTAAAAAAGACATTTTTTTCGAAACCATGTCTTATAGGACATTCAATAAACTTAAAAATCCACTTAGTTTTATTTTCGTCCATTTTTTGCAGCAAGCAAATTCTTATTTTATCTATGTTATCCTTATGATTATACGTAAAAAATGAGTTTAAGTATAAAATCCAAGGTACTACAAAATTGTTAATAAAATAAAGATTTAATTTATGCAGGAAAAACTATTTGATGCTATTTGAAAAACAAAGTTGAAGGTGAGTTTTACGGGTTGGGTTACAATAAAATTGTTTTAAAAGCATGATATGATACAACCTATGGTACAAAAATTTCACTTAGTTTTCGTTTGAACTTTTTTTGTTACAAGAATATCATCGTGTCAAGAAAATTCAGGGACACCCTGTATCTACAGGTTAGGTATACTCTGTTACGTGATACTTTAAACTGGCTTGACGTCTATTTGATAGGTATCAGCTGACGAAGAAATGTATCTCAAATTTAATCTTTTGCTAGTGGTGTTGATTGGCAATCCTTCGATCAGGACCGTATTAGTAATATTCTTATTGAATATTTGCCAAAAAGTAATGACTATTGTTGTAAACAAGAAATTGCTTCAATATCCAGAAATTCGCAGCAAAAATGGTTAGTTATAAGAAATAGATTATTTTATTTATTTGTATATTGTTAGAGACTATCACAATACTCCTACATTTAGCAATAAGGTCGATTCAATGGATAGCTTGCGTTACTAGTGGGATATTTATTGGTTGAAACGTACAAGGTACAATTGGAGAAAAGTATAAAGTAAGTACATAGAGTAAGATTAATATAATAAGGTAGTTTAACTGAAGCTTAAGCTAAACATGCTTTTATCTTCATTCTTACATCATTTAAAGTGTACCTAATCATCATCATTCAGACCAGCCATACTGATATACTGAAAGACACTCCGGATTTTCCGAGAAAATGTAAAATAAGCATAGACCTCAGAGCATAGATGAAAACGTCACCAAGTGTCAATTACTTGTTATTAGTAATGCTTCCACTCAATACAGCCCTGCATTTCTTCAAAGCTTAAGATTGATACGTCATGACTCAATCTGGAGTATTTTTAGTTATCACTAGCCGAACAGCTGTTCGCTGTTGACACGGCTGACAGTTTAAAGTATCGGGTAACAGGGTATAAGTGCTAAGGTCTCAGTCGTCATAGAGTCCTGATGATGTCTCGTGGCATACAACTTTTAACATAAACATGGCGGAGCTAAATGCCTTTAGCCACCACTCGCTAACAACTAGAATGGGTCCCACTTTGGCAAGTCTCCGATAGCTGCCACCAGCTTACTTAAAGATTTCATTAAGGGGCCTGGGTACACACAGTTATACATATGTATTCGTTTTTTAAACTACATACACAGTATTTCAGAAGGTGATAGTTAAGACCTTAATGAATGTCATCTAAGAGCAATTCTTTCAAAAAAGTTTTTTAGTGTGCAAAACAATGCAGCGCAAAATCGTGCATTCTTCAAATGTCTGAAATTTAACAACCAAACACGACATCAAAAAAAGCCCCCACACAGTGACAAAGCGCAAGCTTTCTTCTTCAATTTGCTTTTTGAGTCATTACTGTAAGTTTAAAGGTAACGTCAGGAGCTTCGAAATGCGAAATTGATTTTTATGGTGACCTTTGGACCTTACCTTTGGACCTTTTGACTTTAACTTTGGGGATTTTTGGTCCTATCTCCCCTCAGCTTAGACACAGACACTAGAGAAACGGAACAGGCGGCCATGCCTCCTCGCTAACACGGGAGTACGTATTTTCTTGGATTCCAAATTCGCGCGCTATACCCTAGACCCTTAACACACTACGTTTTAGGCATCTATATCGATAACCAAATTATCTGCAAGACACATATAGAACGTATTTGGAAAACCCTTTTAAGGTACATCTATGTGTTCAGAAACTCGAAAAATTATGTATCGGAAAGTATTCTCATATTATGGTATGTCATATATAACCCCACAAAGGACCTCCACAGCCTCAAACACCGAAGAAGGTGGCTGATTTATTCCTGTTTCACAGATTCTATATTCTATCACGGAAGATGTTCGAGTGAGCTCTCCCAGATAATAACACCAAACGCCGTCCGAATCAGGAACACTAGAGAGGCTCTGCGAGCTCCTCCTTACCAGGTCGAGATCCCTACTCCCCGAACCAGTCTCCTCCAGCATTCCTTCTTTTGGAGAACTTCGACGTTGTGGAATAAGCTGCCAGAGAATTTGTTTCCCGGAGGCTACAACCTGCAGCGTTTCAAATCTAACGTGCACACACTCATCCTTCCACAGCACTTCTGCAGCGCCATAGGCTTTCAGCCTTTCCGGGAGGCTGACCATAAAAAAAAATCATACTTTCATAGCAAGATGACCTATGGGTTCTCACATGACAAGAGTGTGATCACAGACCATAGTAGGCCTTTACGGAAACTATGATCGGGTTAACCCGATCACTTGGATCGCTGATCCTGACGTTCGGAAAGTGATCTAGGGTCAGTCATAAATATGGTCAGTTCTCTCTTGTACGGTAAGTGATCCCGATTGGGTTATACAGATCTGTTTTTTTATTCTTAAACCTAGTTTTTCATTGTTCGATATCCGTTAAATCCATGGAATCGTAAATCCTACTTGACAGATCGATCCGGATCCAGATCACTGTTTCCGTAAATGCCTAGTGTGACATCCAAAAAAATGTGCATTTAATCAATACGGTATTTCCTAGTACTAATGTCAGCGGTGGCTGATCTGTGGCCTCGCCATCTTCAACTCTAAATGCGTTTTCTGACAGATGACGACAGTCCATAAGATAAATTACATATCATTTATCATTTCTTATGTTTGTTCCATTGTTATGAACATATATGACTTTGTTTAATAATGGCCTAGCGCCGATTCAGTGTTTACGTTGTATTGATGGAGATTTGGAGAAGATAGTAATTTCTTTATGTTTTGCATTGATCGCTTGCTATTGGTTCTTTGAGAGTCCCAGTTTATTGCGTCACTAACCTTTGACCGGAAATCTTTGTGACATTAACCGATTCGTAGAACTCAAAAAATTGGCTACAGCGACGCGCGCGACGTTGCTGTGACTGGACTGCAAAAGCCACTCTCGAGAGTACCTTGATTGGTCTAATCCGAAAACGCTTTTCCAGAATTTTATTTGACAATCAAAAATATCAAACGAAGTTTAACATCTCTTTCGTCGTTGATTTGCACTAGCAGATGTTTGACGAGTAGTTGTGGTTCAACTGAGTTACATGATATAATAATGTTTTACTTCAGTAATGTAGTTTCTGTTATAGTATTCTATAAATACTTGCAATTCCTCCAATAGCAAAAAATAGCACAAAAAACGTAGCTGGCAAAGGTTAATGCAATAGCTTCTTCTATACACACTCACAAGCATTTTAGGAGTCTAGCATCTGTGACCATTAGAGTGATCTATCACTAAAACATTATCTATGTTTCATGGTGCTATAATGGCCCATAAATGAGCTATAAACTTTTTTTTAACAATTCGTACTTCCGTAATCTTAAAAGTACAAAATGGATTTTACAATGAATCACAAAATTAATTTAGTTTGTAGTTAAATCTCCATATTTCTATCCAAAAAGCTTTAGTGATACTTTTGAAATATCTGGTTACATGTTTCAAAGGAAATAAGAAACCTTAATACAAAATATAATTTATTTATACAGGACTGAAAGATTTCGCTGCCGATAACATTGAGCAGAGATTTCAGTACCTGTGTTTTGACCAAACTTCTTCAAAGTGAAACTGAAAGTAAACTGTAAAATAATTACAATACGCATATAAGTTCGCAATGCGACATCTGTGAACATTCTACAGCATGCATGAAGCAAGTAACTAGCAAATGTCGGCTAAACCAAGAAAAATAAGCCCAAAAAGATTATTAGCACTAATTGCCATAAGAAATATACTATACTCGCACGTAAAATCCTAGCACCTAGAGAAAAAGTGTAATCGCACTAAAAATGCAGCTTGACAATATCCTCCCTAATACACATTAAAAGTGGCCTACACACGTTGATTATCAACACCTACGTTTGATGATGCAAGTCGCAGCGTGTGTAGTATTGAATCACGTATTTGGCATCAGTTGCGGCTTGCAGCGATGCAGAGTCTGGTATCCCATTTTGGTCGGTGAGCCGTGCCGCCGAGTCGGTGACGCTGATGCTGATGTATTGCATCGATACTAATACATAAATAACTTCACCTTACTATTCTTGTGTTGCATGAAACGTGCATAAAATATGAAGTCGATTCAGGCATCACAATAGGTTACGATTTGAGTAGGAACTTATGCAACTGATGCAAGTTTCATGAAACCTTGAGTTGATTTAGAAATCGCAACATGCATCATCGTCTGTAAGCAGCTTTACACTCGTTTGTTTAGTCGCTTTTTCTGTGGCTAACGGTTTATCAATTGCCGCCCCCCTTTTCTAATAAGAATAATTCAATTTTTGTCGCTCCAAAAACTATGAAATCTGTTACAAATATGACAAGAGTTAGTTGTGTAAAGATGTCCCCCATAAAACAACAACCTCAGTCTACGCAGTTAATCCTGTTTGATTGTAGACCAACGAGAATATGGTGCTTCTTTTAGGGCAATAATTACCCTAACTATAGTGCGTAGCAACTAGGCCGCACATTAAGACAGGCCGGCATATATATCTGTCTCTGTCGTCGCCTACGTCACAAATATCGACCTAAGCCGTCCGCCGCGCTGTCCGATTTCGGCGAGATAACAGTGATAACGCTGGCAGTACTGGCACTTGTGACTGGCACGTTGTATTCCTGTGCAGACAGCAGACGAGTGTGCATTTCAGTAGATTTGAGTTATTTTATTATATCGGTAAGGTGAAAGTTTTACTTGATATTCTGATTTGATCTTGTGTTTATTATTTCCGGAATTTTAGGCTTATATAGAGAAACTATACAATAATGCCATCAATGACAATTGTATGAAATCTATTAAGAAAAGAAAAACTGATAAGCTGTCCAGTACTTAGTTCTTCCGAAAACTGAAGTACTATTTATCCTTTCGTTCCCATTTTCTATTACTTTGTGATTTACATGTTTGTTCCCATATTTTGTGTTACCTAAAGACTTATGTTTCTGTTGTTGTTGTTTCTTACTTTAAGTTATATGACATACATATTTTTGTATTTTTGTTCATATTTTGTAGGTATTCCTTGGTGATTTATATGATTGTTCCTATATTTTTTAATACCAGAAGAGTCGTTTTTATTTTATAGTTTCTTATTTATTTTATATGACCCGAAAATGTTTTTATTTTTTGTTTTTAGTTCGTATTACTTTGTGATTCACATGTTTATTCCTATATTTTCTAATAGCTGAGAGTTATTTTTCTGTTATTGTTATTTTTATATGACCTGACCTATCTATTTTTTGTTCCTATTTTGTATTACCATTGATTAAGGTATTACTATTTGATTTGTATGTTTGTCCCTGTTTTTCAACACCTAAAGAGTTATTTTTATATTAGTGTAGTTTTTTATTTTTTTATATCACCTGCTTAATAAAATAGTTTGAACCAGAATGGGAAATGCCTTATTTTAACTGAAAATCGACATTTTCATTGTTCTATAATAGCCAATTAAGAATTATGGGTAGGTATCTTTATTTTCTTTTATACTTTACAATATAGCAGAACTCCTGATGAGTAAATTATATATGCAACTATGCCAAAAAATCGATTTACGGCAAGCTGATATAATAAAAATACCGCGCGCCCCATATAAATACATAAAAAAGTCGGTCGAAGTTTGTGACGTCACGCAAGCTGCCTGCCGGCCTGTCTTACTGTGCGGCCTAGGTAGCATGGCTATAGTTGTAGCAGTATAGCGTGCATGGACGAAAGAAGGGTGAATGCACCGAGCTAGAGGCTCTGGCCTACGATCAACCGATTTTTTGCCAATTTAAAAAGTATAGGATTGGATGATACAATCGCAATTTATCCAATCCTTCGACTACGCTGGATGAACTAACTGCTGGAACATGCTGTGAGGGCAGCTTGGGAGGCTGTACCTCTAGAGTTTATCAACAACCAGGTTACGAGCATGCTGCGTAGTCTAGAGAAATGCATTTATCAATTTAGGGGACCCACCTTTGTTATTGATTTGTTGTATTTTTTAATAAACTAATTATTATGGGAAATGGGTTCGTTTATTATTGCCTTTAGGCCTGTCGCATTTCACGAACTCCCTTTTTTCTCACTGTTTGGATTTCACATACGAGCAGTATATATAAAAACAATATATATCAACAGTATTTGACAGAGAAAACTACGAGAAGTGGAAGTTCATCCAGAGTACTCTCCGGAACCAACAAAGTATAGGCGGTATAAAGTGACCCAAACGCAGTTTGTATGTAAATAGTTCAAAATATAATTTATAGCACAGTTCGGTAAGTTGATACTTCTAAAATAAGATACAAAATCACGTACAATAGATCAAAAGGGCTAGCATACAGGCAGATATGTAGAAAAACGTAAAAGCCGCCTTCTTCTAAACTTGTTTAACCTTCCTGTATTGAAATTCACAACTGAACAATCCTTTTACAACAATCGGGACACCCAAGACTCTCTTCTGTTGTGTTTAGAACTATTATTCGTAAATAACACAGAAAATACTTCACTTCATTTCACGACATCTTCAGTATACTTGCTCTAATAAAGGAGTATATCATGATTTTCAATAATATAATTTATTCTGGGATAGAGTTGATACCATTGCAAAGTATGGATTTTTGACATACACATTTGCTCACATATTGATGTTTATTTAATTTTTTAAGATTGTGTCTTGTTCCATATGCGTGATCTATTTTTTGTAAATATTTTCAAATGAACTACTTTCAGAAATACATGAATCTTTAGAGATTTCAGATTTAAAATAGCATCCGCTCTGAATAAGTTTGTCACCTTCTGGCGATTCTTCATTTTAGATATTATTCTTAGAATACAATTTTGACGGCCCTGTATTATTTTAGGCTGGTCAAGTAAGCGGATCCTCACACAAAAAATCCATATCTAAGAATAGATTCAACTGAACTGCTGTATACAATCAAAGAATTTTTTTGTTATCATTATTGATAAATAATCATTGCCTCGTTTTGTCAACTCAGCTCACTCTCTCAAAAACGATTAATATATTTCTTATGACAATTAATTCCTGAAAAAAAAGCAGTTATTTTCCTTGATTAGACGTCATGGACAGTAAAAGCTTAAAGTATGAGCTGCACTCAAGTCTTACCACGGCGGAGTCGGAGTTGAGGTATCTGTTGGTGGCCGAGTACGCGTACCACGGCCGGAGTTTGTTCTCGATCCGTTCGAACTCCTTGTGGAGCACTGCCGGTCGAGTCGCGTACACTCGCGGCGGCGTCACAACGGTCAACCGCTTGTGGCCCACGTACGGCGTGTAACGGTCGTACGAGTATGACACGTGCACCTGGGTGGATCAGAAAAATCGAGATAATTTGGTTTTTGATCGTTTTCTGCAAGCGGCGCCAAGCGATCTAAAAGCTCAAAAAATGGTGAAGGAGAAAGCCGATCTAAAAATACCAATAATGGTGAAGGAGCAAGAGATGCTAAGCGATCTAAACGCTCAAAAATGGTGAAGGAGCAAGAGATGCCAAGCGATCTGAAAGCTCAAAAATGGTGAAAGGGCAAGCCGATCTAAAAATACCAATAATGGTGAAGGAGCAAGAGATGCCAAGAGATCTAAACGCTCAAAAATGGTGAAAGGGCAAGCCGATCTAAAAATAGCAATAATGGTGAAGGAGCAAGAGATGCTAAGCGATCTAAACGCTCAAAAATGGTGAAGGAGCAAGAGATGCCAAGCGATCTAAAAGCTCAAAGATGATGAATGAGCAAGCCGATCTAAAAAGACCAATAATGGTGAAGGACCAAGAGATGCCAAGAGATCTAAAAGCTCAAAAATAGTGCAGGAGCTAGCCGATCTAAAAAGACCAATAATGGTGAAGGAGCAAGAGATGCTAAGCGATCTAAACGCTCAAAACTGGTGAAGGAGCAAGAGATGCCAAGCGATCTAAAACCTCAAAAATGGTGAAGGAGCAAGCCGATCTAAAAAGACCAATAATGGTGAAGAAGCAAGAGATTCTAAGCGATCTAAACCCTCAAAAATGGTGAAGGAGCAAGAGACACCTAGTGATCTAAAACCCCAATTATGGTGAAAGAGCAAGCCACGCCAAGCGATATAAAAACCCAAAAAGTGGTGAAGCAGCAGCACCTGAGCTCTGAGCGAACACACAAAGCTTAATTAAGGCCCGATTTTATCAACATGCATATTTTAACAAAGGCTTTTACAAAGCTTTTCTATTGGAGATTAGTTAGCAAAAGCTTTCTATTGGGTATTGAGGGCTATGTTAATAAGTATCATCCAATAGTATTTTATCAATATTGGAAACAAAACGTCAATGCTGGATGACATTTTTGTCAAAGATACTTTAGAAATTCATGGATCAAAATCATAGCAGGATATCAGAACAAAGCGGTTGATTTGCAAATTAATGCCACATTTTTCATGTTTACATTATAATTATTGTATAATTACTTATTGCAAACTGCGATAATCTCTGACAGAATCGTAAAAGTATTATCAATCACAGCAACTACCTTATTTAATAATTACAAATTTCACCTCCATCAGTCAGATGGATTATAGAAAATACATACTTTTATGAAGAATCAATCTTTCATTTACTGGATGCATGTTTGTTATAGACCTTATAGAAATCTTCACAGAGGATGTAAAAGTGCAGCGTACACATTGTATGTACATAAAATAAGGCTATAAGCAGCTAAATAGCGAGCTTTGCCGTTCTGAATAGGCAACCAGTAATGCACATGCACGCTTGGGAAATAGCTTGGCTAACAGTTGAATCGTGTGTTTAACTTCTGAAATGTAACAAAATGCTATTTTTACCCCTTTTTACTATAAAACAAAGATAGTAAGTTATTATTTTATCCAAATAAGGCAGTGACTAAATTTCTTGTCATCGTATCATTTGATACACCAAGATACTAGTGATCAAATGTAGCGCTTCTCTGAAATCTGATTGGTTGAGATTAGTAATTGCTAAACTTTTTGTTAAACAAGAAAATGCAATTTTTGACCCATTTAGGATGGAAAATTAGACTGGAAAAGATACTAGATGGTTCACAATGGTCGACTGTATGTAAAGTATGTCATTTTTGAGCTTTTTAAGGTCAACTTTAAAGGAAATCAATAATTTTCAGAGTACTTTTACAGATGCATGTTCTTGAAAGGGCTGCTCTGATTGGTCAAAGTCTTTGTTAAAATGCGCATGTTGATAAAATCGGGCCTTAGCGTGTTAGTGTAAGTGTAAGCTAATGTTGTTCAGATTTTTTTGATCAATCGGCGTTCTTTAAAAATAAAGCTGATAGCACCATCGTTCTCGTAGCGCTTCTAATAGAAGCAAAATTTTTTTTAAGATTGACCTTACTTTCAATTTGGCCACCGCTGTGGCATTTAGCAAGGTAAAAAGATTTGAAAAATAATAACCTTGGCTGACACTGTTTGAAAGCTGTTCCAGGTATTTGTTTTAATTTTTTTAACTAATTTCATTCATTCATTCATTCATTCGATATATCAGTCTCTTAGGATGAGAATAGTGACTGTCTTATGAATGAATAACAATGACAACAAACTATTGAGAAACCTAACGGTCCAATCTTTAATCAATTATAGCTGTTATCCTTTATCTAGTATAGAACCCAACTGACAAGCAAATACTATTTTGGTGGCCTCTCCAATGTAGAATCAAATAACATAAAAATTACATAATCAAAGGGGAAACATTAAAATCACCACTACTAACACTTTTGGGAGTCATGAGTTCAGGATATCGTGTAAAATGAAATCATCCTCGATGGTATACAGGGTTATTCACGTTATTCGACAGGGAGGATTATGGCTAAAGTATTTGATAAAAAAGAAAATAATAATTTAGGATCGATAGAGACCCATAAAGCTACATTTAAAAAATATTTTCATGTTATACAGGGTGTCTCAAAAAGACTAAATGTATCAAAGTTATGTTTTTTAAATGGAACACCCCATATATTATTGCATATTCAGAATCCTTGGTGAGTTCTAGTGTGATTTTATATATCATACATGGGACCTAAAGCGAACCGTTTAGGTGTAAATCACCATTTCCGGTATAAGTAGATATCAGGAAAAAATTGAATATCACAGACATTATAAAATTTAGAAGGCTGTGACGTTGCTGTATTACTAAGCATAAAATGCGTCAGCTTTGATGAGACTATCAAATTTAAAATAGGTTTATACTTGGAGAAATCGGGCGATTAATTAAGGAAACTTCGATCAGCCATAACTTGATTTTTTCAAATGGGAATGCCTAATTTTTTTATACGGTTAAACGTAGAATTTGATAACCTTTCTAATGATATAACGTTGTGAATATCAGTTTCTGGTAGTTTTCATTTAATTTTAAATTTTCAAACAAATCGGCGTTTTTCGATTTTCCTACCTATAACCAACGTAGCAGGCCATGAAATATAACAAAAACATGTTCGTTCAGATGTAAGAAAACAAGTAACTTAGAAAAAAGATACAGAAGAAATAGAATAAAGAGACAAGATGATAAAAATTCCTTACAATAAATCAACTCTCCCAGAAACAACTACGATAACATCTCTAAGGTCAAGGAGAAGCTGGAGTATGGCAGTAATAGATATTTTTTACAGTCTACTGGCTACCGCAATTTACTAGAGTTTAAAAATTTCCAAGACGATTAAAAACCCTGATATGAAACAAAAACAACTAGCGACTGTTGCCCCAGCACGCAATTATCAATCATATTTAATGGTGTAAAAAAGTAGTAATTTGCGTCAAAGTTGATACCTCTGACTGCAGCCCTCCTATTTTTCTATATTTATTAGCAATATTGCAAAAAAGGAATACTGACAAATCAGATTTAAATTTTCTACCATTAAAGTTTTATAATTTGAACAAATTTTAATTCATTCTTCATTTTCTGTGATATTGCTTCTCTTTGACCAAAGATTTGTTACCGCCGTTGTTTCTGGTTAGACTTTGTTTGTTGTGAGTAATTTTTATAATCTTGTCCTTTAGTCTAGTTAGTGTATATTTTTCTGCTAGGTTAGTTGTTTTCTTCTACCTGAACAGATTTCTGTTTACATTTTATGGTCTGATAGGTTGCTTATACGTTGGAAAATCGAAAAACACGGATTTGGTTGAAAATTTGAAATTAAATAAACGTAATTTAAATTTGACAGTCTCATCAAAGCTGACGCATTTTAAGCTTAGTAATACGGCAAAGTCACAGCCTTCCAAATTTTATAATCTCTGCGATATTCAACTTTTTCCTGATATCTACTTATACAAAAAATGGTTTAAGTCCCATATATGATACATAAAGTCACACTAGAATTCACCAAGGAATCCGAATATGCATTTAAAAAACATAACTGTGATACATTTCGTGTTTTTGGGACACCCTGTATAGCCTGAATATAATTTTAAAATGTAGCCTTTATGGGTCTCTATCCATTCGAATTATTATTATTTTCTTTTTTATCAAATACTTTAGCCATAATGCTCCGTGTCGGATATCGTGAATAACCCTGTAGATTAATAAATATAAAAAAGTAAAAAAAATCAACCTGAATCGCAATTGCACTTCTAACTCATCTGTTAACTGTGACTCAGTATTATCAGATATGCTTCGAAGAAAAATCTAATGTTCTTCAAACTAAAGAGTGGGTGTTAAATATTTCTAGATTTTTTTATGATTTATTTTTAAATCGCGGATGAGATGCAGTGTTGCTTCATCTTTGGATTGCAGTTTTATATAAAGTATATAGGTTATTAAAAATAAATACATCCTAATAAGGTGGGAAGGTATGATTATCCAATTAATGATTTTACTTGCGTAACACATGAATATGGAAACATCATGAACTTAATTACATGTTTGAGCATCGTAGCACGACAGTAGCAGCACAGCATTGGAAAGTAAATATTGTATTTATAATTAAGTCGCTCCATCTCAAAAGTCATCTTATCCATTTTTCATGAAAATTATGCTAACCTCTCAATTGAAATCTTTGCCATAAACTCTACATTTCCAGTAGAAAATATCGTTCCGGTACTTGCCGTAACCAATAGCAAAGTAAGGGAGAAAATTGAGAATCGTTCCAAAACTCGCCTAATCAATTCATAATTACACTCCAAAAGTTCCCTTATCCCACTGACCAATCACAACGCTTTGAATGGTTGGCAGACGTGTAGCCGGTGTTGCGCGTTTTAGTATGTAATAAGCTGCTATATCATAGCATTGATTAACGTAGTATAAATGTGTTAATCAATGATCATATTTGGTATAGTGGGTATTATTATTAAAAGTGAAAATAATATTAACAATATTATGGAGATTCATATTTTGCCACAATGGAAGTAGAAAACCTAGGTTTTAGTTTGCATTCTGTTACTTGAGAACAGCCTTATGTTTTATGTTGTATAACCAGAATTAGTTTCCTTTCTGATACTTAAAAGCAACCTTACTGATTGTGTTGAATGAAAGAAGTCTTGGGTTTAGATTAAATCATTTGTTTCTTTTTATACGCCTTCATGTGACGATTTTTTTCCGTCAAAACTTGCTTTACCCACTGGTGATACATCAGAACTAGCCAAATTCAAACCAAAAAAATTGAAATTGTTGTTATTTATATCAGTTTTCTTTAAAAGAAAAACACCGTTGCTGTTGCTATCTTCTTATCAGTACATAAAAAAAATTATGCACCGACAGTGTTATTAGTATGTTCAAAAAACGATTTTGTTCATTTATCAAAAATTGGGTGAACTGGATAAGAAGACTTTTGGAATGGAACGACTCAGTTATGGTAAATAGATAAGTTATCCTATTGTGTAGACGTCTGAGTCCACATTTAACCACTAGAAAAATTAGCACTGTTATTTACTCATACATAATAGTAGATGCTATTGGTGAATGATTTCATGCACTAAATTAATGACATACATATACATAATATATACATAGTCAACATTGAAATAATGGAATTACTCTACCTATGATACCAAAATGACAGTGTCAAGTGAGTAGTAATGTAACATAACCCTATAGCCTAAAGCGTATCTACTAGTCCAATATGTGTAAGAGAAAATATGAAACGTCGGAGTATATCCAAGACTCGCATGAAAAAAATCAACTTCATTTATATTTTTATGACTACCTTTCTAACTTCAGAGATCGATATAACTAACAAAAAACCACAAGCTTTTTTATTAAGGAGGTCATAACGATCGAAAAAGGAGCTGGAATGTGTCATAGCTCTCGATAGACCACTTTATATTTAGATTCGCTATTATTTACTGTCGCCAGTTATTTAGTCAACATGGCCTCATTGTACTGAAGCAGAACTACCTTCAAATAATTAATAACCATAAGTGATGTAATCTACCAACATATTGTGATGTGTTTAGTTATTACTATCCTAAAGGGTGTAATTTAGGAAATTCTGATCTTTTCTTTATGTTATTGATCTTTATTATCAAGCTTAAACGTTTCTTTCCTTGAGCTCTAGTTGCTGTTATTTTATAATCGTTATCATACCATCCAACAAATCCAGGCAATTATCGCCTGCTTTAGTTAATCTCTCATGCAAGCAAGGTTCTACTATATATTTTATAGTCTCGTTTGGAGGGCTTTTATTGGCTGGCAAATTTCTCTGGCGCAAACAGGTTTCGTAAAAGGACGCGGTACGCGTGAACAGACCTTAAACTTAAGACAAATTATTGAAAAAGCCAGACAGCATTATTTTCCAGTTTTTATCTGCGTTGTCGACTATTTGAAGGCGTTTGATAACGTAACGTGGCCTAAACTGTGGGAAATCCTTATCTCCGTGGGAGTTCCTTACCACTTAGTATCTCTCATACAGCAAGTCTATGAGACTAGCTCGTCTCGTGTAAGAACTGATGGTAACATGTCTGGTCAAGCAGCTACCAGAGAAGGAGTTCGTCAGGGATGTGTATTATCTCCGATGTTATTTAACATTTACTCTGAATTTGTGATTAGACAGGTATTGGACAACTGGAATGGTGGTATAACTATTGGCGGAAGCAGAACATCCAACTTAAGATTTGCTGACGATAAAACGCTTATTGCTGCTTCTCAGGAAGAACTAGTAGCTCTACTAAGCATCTTGGAGTTTTGTGTACCTCGGTTCCTTGATCGACAATTCGGGTAGCTGTGAAAATGAGATTCGACGGTGCAGGGCGCATTCAACAGGCACATGTGGCCATGGCAAAGCTTACTCAAATATGGCGTGACCATAACATCACTAAAGCTACCAAAATGTCGCTGGTTCGGTCTGTTGTGTTCTCTATATTTTTGTATGCCTCTGAAACTTGGAGACTGTTAAAAAGGCAGATCGAGCTCGAATAGATGCTTTTGAAATGTGGACGTGGAGGAGAATGCTGAGAGTTCCTTATATCGCCCATCGAACCAACGTTTCCATACTGGATGAGCTCGGTAGTCCAAAGAGACTATCCTCCATTGTGTCGACGAGAATGCTTACATTCTTCGGACATGTTCACAGAACCGATAATATGGAGAAACTTGTAGTTCAGGGTCATGCCTCGAGTGGGTGGCGCCGTGGTCGTTCCCCTACACGCTGGGTGGATACGACGAAACTTTTGCTGGATATGAGTATCAAGAGCGCCACTGAACTGACAGGAAATCGCGAACGATGGCATTTTTACCAGTTCACAACGTGTCTGTTAAGGCATTGTGACTATGATGATGATAATTATATCATATGTACCCCCCCTCCCTCAATGTTTGACCATCATCCTCATTACAGCTTCCTTCAGACAACTGGCTACGAATTATGCGACTGGAACTGCATTTACACAGATTTTTGCAAACTGGTCTAACTACTTCTTAGAATGCCAACTAATCTGGGCTCGGTTTAAGATAGTTGCCAGGATCAAATGTCTATAGAGATTTTAGTTACATTATTTACCACTGTCTCAAATTTTGATATCATTCGTCAGTTATTTCCATTATTTCAATGTTGGTAAAAGGTTAGAAACTTACCTTGCCCAAACCTGGTAGAACTCTTACTTGACGAGAAGGACCCTGGAAGTCAATGGAGGGCAAATTAGAATGGAGAAGGATGCCCACATAAGAGCTTTAGGTTTTGAAAGTATGAAAAATTCAGTCATACAGGACTGGCCATAAAGTTGTGGCACGCTATTGTATTTCAATTCTTTCTCAAGTTTTAAGCAAAATCGGACTAATTTGGTGTAAATCGCAAATCGAGACATCCTGAGATGACATTGTTCTCATTTTAGTCAGTTTTTTGCACCATTTAGTTACATAGTGCCATGTTTCGTCAGTCATTCGTGATCCAGATCGACTGATGGTAGCTAAATCTATGGAAAAAAAGAAAGCACCATCTTGCTGATGAAGTTTGACAGCATTTTTAGTGGAATTTAAGAGAAGTAATTAAAAACAATAAAATGAAATCAACTAAAAACGAAAAGTCTGGTGTCTACAAATTAGAATGTGTGGATTGCCCTAAAATTTATATTGGACAAAGTGGAATAGCATTCAAAAACTGCATTAACGAACATAAAAAGTCATTTATAAACGAACTCTATAACTCTAATTACGCCAATCATTTGATCTCCGAAAACCATCATTTCAACGAAGATTTTAAAATATTACACATAGAACGGAAAGGACGCAAATTAAATTTTTAGAAGCATTAGAAATCAACAAGCTCAAATTCTCAGGTAACCTCCTTAATGACCAAACAGATTTAAATAATTCACCATCACTAAATCTGTCCGATGGTTTTCGGAGAACAAACGATTAGCCATAATAGTTACCCCCATTAATGTGTGTATCTTGTATAAATATCGTAGTACTTTAAGTTTAAAATCATTGTTTGATAAAGACATTGTGTGTCGAAACAATTGTCGTAAGTTTTTTAAATAAAAGTGGTGACCATTCATCGGAAAAACTTTTTTGTAACATTAAAAATGTTCTGTTTGGTGCTTTTGTTTCTACATCTGATAAAGTATTATTATAAAATTATACTTCATTTCTAAAGAAATATGAGCATGCATAGCCTTTTATCCTTCTTTATCTATAATTACATCATTGATACTAACCAATTATTAAAAAAAACAGATAACATTAAAACCCATTGCACGGAAATTAAAAAGAAGTACCAGCGTACTGCGTAACATTTTGTAAGCTTTCAATAATAGATGGATTCCGCGTATCAACATTTTGTTATTAATTGTATGTATTTTAAACAAACACAGTCTAACCACTCTCTAAACTGACTGTTTCCAAACCTGATAAGTTTTTGCTAACTGTGTTAGAATCTTCAGATGAATATTTAGTTTTAGTCTTACCTTGATATTATCTATGAATCATCCTTTTGGAACTGATTTCTTGAAAAAGGTCTGTTTCGGACTTCTACTATGATGTTTGAAGATAGTAGATCTATAGAAACGTTGTACAAAAATTGGATAGACAATGGAAGTAGGAAACAGACCTTTTAAACATCTACCTTGTCTACAAACTTCAAACAACAGTTGATTTCTTGCAACTGTCGATGAAAAAAAAAAGTTTAACTAATCCAATGTGAACTACCAGATCAGCTGCAGTAAGATGCCAGTTGAAGAAACTGATGATGATCCGCAGTTTTGTGAAGTTCCTGAAGGTTCAGGACTGTCAGCTCACTAGCCGTTTATTTAAAATACGTTTCTAATAGGTACGTATTTCCAAAGTTTACGGAATACATATAAGTTGGATCACTCCGCAAAAATATCAAAACGGCCTGCCCCTTGCCCCGTCTCCCCGGTACACCGGTAGCAGTGTACCGACGTCAGCCGGGAGATGCGGGGCGGCGCAAAGTAGAGGTTGAACGTGTTTAACGCGAAGTGTATACAGTGTCTCAAAAATATCGGATTTTGTTATCTCGGATTTGTTTGCAGGAAATGGATAGTATGTTTAGAAGTTTGATTTTACCGATTAAATTTATTAAGGGATGGAAAATGACAATCAGATCCATCCTTATTTTGTGGTAAACCTTGAAACGTAAATGATATAAATACAGGGTGTTTCACGACGATTAAGACAAGCAATATGTTGGAACTGGGCAGTAGTGCACTATTATAATTTTGGGGATGTAAATTAGACCAGATTTGGTATCTTCTTTTTTCATTGTACTACCCAATGAGGTATTTGTTTTTGGTCACATGGCATTCGATTCAAAATTATTAATGAGACACACTGTACATAAAACACTTCCAACTAACTAGCACATTTGGGGTCTAAAGGGGTGATTAATTCAAGGCCTACAGGTACATAAAGGATTCTATAACGCTAAAAGCGTATAGTGAGAGAAACTATTCATTCGGTAATCTTACCATACCACCTAGTGACATTCTAAATTATATTTTAGAGCTCGGAAATATTTTTATTGATAACTTTGACAATTTATTTTCTACAGTAGCAATTGGAATGACACTAAGAAGCAATATGTCAAAAATAATATTCACATATTCACAGCCATGTAAAGCATTTCCACATGATTATCTTTTAAAATTGTACATACGAGTTCTTATATACCATACCATAAGTTTTATAAGTTTTGGTCTCAAAAATAAGCCAAATAAACAAAACATTAAGGTAAAAATACTACAGCACCTTTGAACCAATTTTTACTTATCTACGAAATACATACAGTATGTGAAATCATTTGAGATTTATTAGTAATAGTTTTACTAGGTTTTATTTTTGATACCCATTTATGTAACTTATTGTATTAGCAAAATAAACGTTATATTTGTATGTCTAAATGGGCTGTCAGTACACAGTCTTTCAATGACCCTCGTATATACGTAAAACCCAGGCGTTAGCAAGTCCCCGCTAAAAGACCCTCGTACTTGGGCAAAAACCAACACAAAAACTAACTGGCGCGTGCGGCTGCGGCATCGCTTTGATGTGAGATCTTCAAAGTGCCGACGGAGAGTGATCCAACTTTATGTATTCCATAAACTTTGGTATTTCATAGCTATTCAACAAATGTAATTCAATACTATGTTGTGGCCTGCTTTTTTACAAAAAAAGCAGTGGTACAGGAACTAACACACTTCAAATTATAACAAGTCTTCTTTGTTTGAGATTCCGCAAAGTATTGTCACTTCTGCCACCCTTATACAGGGTGTCCGAAGTTGGCACCGACAGTATGGGTATCTCGCAGACTATAAAAGGTACAAAGACGGTTAATGACAAAAGTTTTAAGTAATAGTATTTGTAGTTTATGACCATCTGTAGATTGGTTTTTGAGATATTTTTGAAAAACCAGAATGGTACGTATTAATGAATTGTCTTTTTTTTATTTTTCGGCAATTCTCAAATTTATGAACATATTTTGACTCCAATTTTTCACGTAGAATAAGCCTATTCAATCAGATATTGGGTGCAATGATTCGTTTGCTTGGAACTATCCTCATCATCTTCCTTTTACTTCCCATACCAATAGGTGAGGAGAGTGTTGTGATCACGAAATTTTTCAATTTTGAGATGATACGCTGTTTGGGCGTTTTATGATGTCTATATAAAGAAAATCTACGTCACTCATTTCAGTCGGCCCGTCTGTCTGTCGGGTCTGTCTGTTTGTTGGCACTTCATAATATCAGCAACCGCTGCATGGATTGTGATGAAATATGGATAGCGACATGCTGTGGGATCATAGTAGGTAATGCTGCTATAACTTTGGAAATCGTTGCACGCGCGGCGGAGTAATTAGCAAAAAACAAAAAATATAAAAAATATTCCTCAAATTTCATTTTTACGTTTTAGGGATTCTAAGCCATTTTCTACTTTTTTGGGTAGTGGTGAATTTGGGGTGGTTGGGAGGTGGGGGGTTCTGTACTGTAAAATTTGGTGTATTCATAATGGGCTGTCCATTGACCTGTGAAAGAAAGACCTAGCGTCATAATACACTTTTTTACGTCCATCCGAACATTGTGAAAGTGAAAATTATTGAATTTATTTTAATAAAATTTTGACTCAGAATTCACTACCGCGACGAAAATGAAAAACGCATCGTTTTTGAAAAATCGTGTCTGTGGTGGCGCAGCAATAATCAAAAAACCAAAAAATATAGAAACAACCCAAACTTCGTTTTTAGGTGGTTTGCAGACTCCTAATCGTTTCGCATCGTCCAGGTGAAGCATTTTTCCATAAGGCGGTCATAATGGATTATTTAGTCATTAAAAGCGCTTAATTTTAACCTATTAGTATGACAAGTCATTATTAAAAAAATTGAAAATAATGAGTTAAAAATCACAAAAATTAATTTCCAGGCAGTGTTCCTATGTTGCAGAGCGCAAAAGAAATGGTCGCTACACCTAAGCGCAATTAAGTAAATAACGTTACAATAATGATATGACTAAGGATATTCCGATCTCTGTATTCAAGATTCATTTTTACGTTTTAGGGGTTCTAAGCCATTTTCTACTTTTTTGGGTAGTGGTGAATTTGGGGTGGTTGGGACGTGGGGGGTTCTGTACTGTAAGATTTGGTGTATTCATAAAGGGCTGTCCATTGACCTGTGAAAGAAAGACCTAGCGTCATAATACACTTTTTTACGTCCATCCGAACATTGTGAAAGTGAAAATTATTGAATTGATTTTAATAAAATTTTGACACAGAATTCACTACCGCGACGAAAATGAAAAACGCATCGTTTTTGAAAAATCGTGTCTGTGGTGGCGCAGCAATAATCAAAAAACCAAAAAATATAGAAACAACTCAAACTTCGTTTTTAGATGGTTTGCAGACTCCTAATCGTTTCGCATCGTCCAGGTGAAGCATTTTTCCATAAGGCGGTCATAATGGATTATTTAGTCATTAAAAGCGCTTAATTTTAGCCTATTAGTATGACAAGTCATTATTAAAAAAAATTGAAAATAATGAGTTAAAAATCATAAAAATTGATTTCCAGGCAGTGTTCCTATGTTTCCAAGCGCAAAAGAAATAGTCGCTAAACCTAAGCGCAATTAAGTAAATAACGTTACAATAATGTGACCATTGATTAACGTATTGTATAGCCTAAATACGTTAATCAATGGTATGACTAAAGATAGCCCGATCTCCGTATTCAAGACCGTTTTTTCTTAGTAGGCTTTGAAAAATTTAATTTATATAAGGGCCGACGTTACGATAATATGACTAAGGATATTCCGATCTCTTTGTGTTCAAGACCTTTTTTTCTTAGTAGTCTTTGAAAAATTTAATTTATATAAGGGCCGCCGTAAGAAAAAATAAGTTGTAGATGGTTCCAGGAAAACAAAATGTTTTATTTAAAAAATTAGTGAAGAAGCCTATGCTACATAAAAAAGTACTGGGAAGATTCAGAAATCAAAAAGTTACAGCTGATCCAAGAAACGCATCATTTGGTTTTTCGAAAATATCTCATAAACAAAAAGAAAGAAAACCATTCTACTACTACGTTCCAAAATCCCATCTATCCAGTGAGCAGATGAATTTTTGAGGATATTCACATGATTCCAGATGTTAGGGATGTTGGAATATTTATGAAACGGCAAAGATCTTTTTTTGACAATTTTGACATATCACATAACCTGTGCTGTTTTCTCAGGGTCAGAGTGTCAGAGTAGTCGTACCCGTTAGAATGTCAATGCCTACAAATAAAGCAGAATAGGTTATGTTAAGTTGTTAGCTGTCAAGTGAAAAATATCTCTTGACAGTCTTGACACAAAGGTCGCTAAAATCTCAATTTGATTTCCGAGCAAAACGATGACATCCATGGCCTCGGAAATGCAATAACGGAACACAGATTTTTGTTGACAGTTTGATGTTGAGTGAATACTGAAACGCTACAGAGCAAATCGAAGTCTTTGATGGGATTTTGGAACCTAGTATACAAGTGGCAACAAACTGCACTCATTAAATCTTCTTATAGTTATAGTTTCAATCTACCCATACCCTCTTTGTTTCTAGAGCCTAGGAGACTACCACAGCCCCAACTAACTCCTCTAACTTTGTGTGACCACACCAGGTTTGTTCAACTCAATGCCGACCATGTTATCGTCAGCAGCGTCAAGTTGATTTCTTGAATATCTTTTGTGTATGACTAATGTCTAGCGTCCTGATTTGTTTTTTGTGTCGTTCTAATTTTACCTAAGTGCAATGTCTCCGGAGAGAGTTGGTGTGAAGTAACATACATATTTTTTGCGTCAGCGTTATTCAAATTCGAAATAAGACACTGCCTATAAACAATGTCATCCGCCATGTTTTCTGCGCCTGTACATCTTCGATTGTGCAACGTCACTGGCATTTTGACGTTTGACATTTTAGAGTAAGCCTAGCTTCATAACCTTCATTATTTTAATGTCAGTGAGCTTGAGCTTGGGAACACAAATTTGATTAGAATAAACAGTTGAAAAACTGTTGCCTCAGTATCAGAACGTGGAGTAATTTATGTTTTGGCACTTAAAAATACACGTAAACACACTGTTACGGATTGACAAGGATTGTAAAATAGGATACATTATTTGGATGTTTAGAGGTCTAGAAATAAAAACCATAAACTTCAAGAAACATATATACTACTTCAAATACCACAATGTTTCAGAAAATAAATAGAAAGCCTTACGAAATACATTTTCTCTAAACAAATCAGCAACAACCTAAATATAAAAAATAGATTTATTTGTTAATTATTTCCAACTAGATTAATAATGCTGCAAATAACACTTTAGTTAATAATTCATTGACAATTATTGACGTGTATATTATGGGTTACATTGTATTACAAGTTGTTCCTACATACAAAGCAATTAAATAAGTGCATATATATATTGGAAAATAATTAAATACATGGTTATATCGTGATTACAGTATAGAGGTTTGGTTTTTAACTGTTATTAGGTCAGAATCTCCATATCTTAAAAATATGTCCATGAAACTGAAAAGATATAAAGTAAATTAAGTGAAGGGGATTCATAAACAGATTTGAAGATTTTTTATTGACTTACCATAGCTTGAAGCTTTTGAATACTATTATCCGTTATTAAAAATAATCCCAAATGAAAAAAAATATAAAAAAATCACATTTGCAAATCCTCTTTATTAATCTTTTAGTTAGCTTATAGCTTATAATGTATGAATTAAATTTATCAGTCTTAGTTATAATTAGTTTGGAATTTGGGATCATTTCTACTAGTAGATTTTTTCACAAAAATTAAAAAGATTACATGTTTTGGTTATTGATGACGAATAATTTGAGACAGTCTATTTACTAATTTTTTAACAATGTTTATATGTAATTTATGAGTTTTGAAATTAATATTGCTGAAACTTGCTTGCGATCTAATAGAATCATCAAAAGGCTGTATTTCCTCTAAAGCCTCGTTTAGACGCGATAGGAATAATGCCTGTAGGTGGTTCCACCAGGCAACCTTCCGCTAGACGTGGAGCTATAGCTGGAGCTATATCCTCCAGGAACACCGTCTCCACGTGAGCGAGTGCTACGCTCTGTCGAGTAGCTGTAACCTCCAGGACCTCCAGTGTTAGAACGGGTCACACTTTCGCTGGACGTGTAAGATCGGCTTGACGGGCCGTACGGGTCGCCATACCTGAAGTGTAGACGCGGCATTAGAAGCTAGACTATTAAAGGAAGAAGCGAAGCGCAAGCGGTTAAAGGAAACCATGATTCGATTGCTAAGACAGCGAAAAAAAGACTAATGGGTCACTCTCACCAAATTTAGAATACCCAGATAGATTTAAAAATATTTTATTTTTAAAATACTGATATTTTTAGGAAAAAATGTTCACGGTGTCTAAGCATAGACTTCATCTTTGAACTTTTTTGTTTTGTTCATCATTGTGTGCTTTGATATGTGACCTACTCATAGTACCTGCAGGTAATAGTATTTTTATCGCAATATTAAAATTCTTTGTACTTAGTATCCACTATGTTAAGCAGTCAACCCTTCCATTACCTTAAAAGTTTACGGAGGATAGGTTAACGGAGAGGAGAATGTTTTCGTTCCAGGACAATACAGACTAAACCAAAACATTTCACCTAATAGGTATACAAGGGCTGCTCTATACCTCCGTCAATCCACCAGTACGCAGACAGCTGTTTCACGCTTATTAACGATCATCAGTGCGCCATAGGTCGATTGACGGAAATAGAGAGCATCAATACCACCATAGGTGGATTGACGGAGGTATAGAGCAGCCCGCGTATATCGGCTTTCATACGCAGCGGTGTATAAAACCCGCGCTCTCTAGTGGCCAAGCGGATTCACCTTGGCGTCCCACCAAGAAGTCTACTGCTGTTAAGTAGAGATTTCCTTGGTTTGCCGTTACCTTCGGGTACTAGATGGCGCACCGGCAGAATTCTTTCTGTCTGCTCGCATTTCACCTAATATCAAATGCGTAGTTAGAGAGTCCCGGTTATCCTTTATAAAGTCGTGGTTATTTTGAATGGACCATTTACACAGGTTAACGAAGGAGAGTAATATGCTTTACGGATAATTTCACTTGCATTTTCTAGGGGAATTTGCTATAATTGTCTTCCAAATACAGTAAAATCGCAAGAAATCATTCACATGGATGGCGTCTTAACTCTAGTATTGCTCCGCCAGTTGGTGCTGCGGTTATAAGCGAATTTTATTAATTCATTAAATGTGAAGGGAGACTTTGACATGAGACAAAAAATTTGATACTGAGAAAACCAAATTTCAGATTTTAGCAATAATGCAGCCATACTTAGACAATAGACGCATTTGTTTTACACAAAATCTCAGACAACCTCAGATAACCTAACTTTACTCAGTCCAACTCTTTTTTTTACCAAACTCAATTCAAATGACGTTAAAACTGCCACTTTTAGGTTATAACCTGATCAACTGTGCTCTAGTGATGTAACAAATTTCAGATCTGCTGCCAACATTCGCGAATGCGAATATTCAGTTTTATATTAATATTATATTTATAGTTTATTTATTGTAAAAGTATTTATTATTATTTTTAGATTTCTTCAAGAATATAATTAGAAAACAATAAAATTTGGATAAAAATTCATAGGAGATCTTTTTTTATTTACATTGCATTTGGTTTCTTAGATTTTTATGAAAGTTTAATTGTTTCAGGTTTCGTTGCCCAAAATTAAATAAATAAATGATACCAAGTGATAAACAAACGATTGACGTGATTAAAAATTTAGACTATCCTTTTATTATAATAAACTCAATAAATAGATAGATTTTGTTTTACCAACGAACTATTACATTTAAAAGAGGTAAAAAAAATTTTCGTTTTTGGTGAGAATGACCTCATATCATAGTTGGGTGAAATACAGCGAATAATAGGTGTTTCAATAGGGACACAAGATTTGAATTGAGCGCAAACGTTTGACAGTCGTAATGATACGTGACAGAAACAAAAATGATATATATGAGGGTTGAAAGAATGAATGAGGAAGAGAGACTTTCTGGTGACCAGAACCGCGAGTGCATAGGCCCACAAACGGACCCATATGCCCCTCATCGCAAAGGTGAAAATGGCCTTGGGTCCTGCCCATCTTATATCCTCAGGTTCAAGAACCTTTGAACCAAGTATAGTCTGCCCGTGATCCCAGGGCTTCACAGTGACATAGAATATATGCCGAGGACTCTTCCTTCTCGCCACAATGGGGACACGTCGGGTCAGTTGTCACCTCCATCTCATACAAGTGACGCTTGAAGGTGTTATGGCCAGATAACAGGTCGACAAGTAACCTTAGCCGACTTTTGTTCAGTAGAAGACAGAACCATCCCACCTTGGCCAGAGGTCCCAAAATAAGATCTCTAGGGATTCCTCTCCATCTGATAAGATGCTGATTTTGCAACCACACCTCTGTTTTCCTTCTAATAGTACCTGCTGCCAGCCCAATAGCTGGCTCAGGACCCAGGAAATTATTCCTCGACCCTCGCCTTGCGAGGGCGTTCGCCATTTCTTTGCCACCAACTCCAACATGACTCGGCACCCACATAAGTGACACCTGATGTCTTGCCAAAATGTCATCCAAAACCTTTCTACATTGCAGAACGAGCCTTGATGTAAAACTACAAGTACTTAATGCTGCCTGGCTGTCAGAGCAGATGGTGATCTGCCTGCTAGGTCCTGAACTTCGTAAATACGAAAGGCACAAGCTAAAATCGCACATACAGGGTTGGGATAAAGTATGGAACCAAGCAAATAACTTTGGAACGGAGAAAGTGATATTGCTGAAAATTTGCAGGCAAGTGTAATGACGTCTAGTGCATCCGAAGACGTTATGTTAGCTATTAATGTACTTCCGGTTTAACCGGAAGTACCGTCAACTTTTTTAATTTAAATGGGAGACCCTATATATTTTATCAGATTTTAATTCATCTTTTTTTTCCGAATACGTCCATAGTGGGTTTAGCATTAGTTTCTGTAAAAACGGGAAAGATAAAGCTTCTTCATCATTTCAGGTGTTTAAAATGCCGGTCATTCAAAGTCGGTTTTGGCGATCGCGTGAGAACTCACAAAGAAGTGTGTCAACTTTTAATGATTTACGTCCCGACAGGGGTCCTATAACACGTTTGACGGTGACTAAAAAAAAAATACAAACAAAATTACCTCAAACGGGAAGACCGCAGACCGCCACAGACGAACTTGTGAGACAAATTTTTTAAGAAACAAATACTAAGCCCTCTATGGACGTATTCGGAAAAAAGATGAATTAAAATCTGGAAAAATATACAGGGTGTCCCATTTAAATTAAAAAAGTTAACGGTACTTCCGGTTAAACCGGAAGTACATTAATAGCTAACATAATGTCTTCGGATGCATTAGATGTCACTACACTCGCCTGCAAATTTTCAGCAATATCACTCATTCCGTTCCAAAGTTATTTGCTTGGTTCCATACTTTATCCCAACCCTGTATATCTGCTTAGAATACCGTAGTAGTTTGGTAGGCCAACATGTAAAAGGAACCGAATACTGTCTTTTTAAATAGAATTTTGGATAAACATGAAGCTTTTCGTATTACCTACAAGCTACAACTCTTGAACAGTAAGCTAATGTATATTAATAAGCAGTATTTTAAAACTGAAACGTACTATTTATTAATCTAACAGAAAAGTTGCTTTAAGGCGCCAACAATTGGATGATTTATGTTACATCTATCTACCTGTCTAATGATTGTTATTGTACAAGACACAAGTATGAAGCTCGTTGATCCCTTATAAAAGGTGTATTTCTTTTCTATGGTTATTGGTTGATAACACAAATAATAAACAAACAAAAACTG
Organism: Callosobruchus maculatus; assembly: GCA_951848785.1. NCBI lineage: Eukaryota > Metazoa > Arthropoda > Insecta > Coleoptera > Chrysomelidae > Callosobruchus > Callosobruchus maculatus. Next base: position 5,154,473 of record CATOUR010000131.1, read on the forward strand.
AGGAAAATTTGAACAATGTTAGCCTCAAATGCGTCCTTGTTCAATTAGGATTTCCAGGTACTGGGAAAATGAAAATGTATCTATCTTGAAAGCAGTGAACCAACAGAAGCAACTACTGCAAAGGCAAGTACCCCTACCGTCATTGAATTACACTATTGGCTCGAGTGTTTTTTTTTTTGAAACATGAAAAAAATGATTTCCACCGTATCCAAAGTGAGCTCAAGAATATCACAACCCTTGTTTGGAATATGTCTTGAATCGTATCAAGCACGAAGTCCCACGACAGCGCTGTTTGGATCTTTCTGATTTCATCTCATCATCATGGATCTGGATAAAGCCCGTTATCAGAATGATATGAAAATAAAAATAACTTTTGGGTATACTTGCATAATTCTACATTCTTAATATTTAGTTGACATTCAAAAGCTGTAAACTGGTATCAGTTATCTCAATGCCTTTTTCATCCATTTGAAAGCACCTTAAAGAACTAACAGGCTTTGTAAGTACAAAAACTACTACTGCATTACTACTTATAAACTAACCGGTTAGATGAAGAATCCACGTTGGAATTGTAGGAGTACGAGTAATTCTGCTCAGAGCTGCGGTACGAACGCTCAGGTGTATCACGTACTACGTAGTGCCTACTGGGACTCTATAGAAAAAGAAACAATATTCAGGGATCTATAAATAAGAAAATATTATTTTTTTGAGTTTGACAGAAAAAATCACTTGAATGCAGTTCAGCTTCTGAGGCTGATTATGTCATAGAGATCAGTCCGCGATCTGTCGAATAAAGTCCAATGAGATCATGTCTCATCAGAAATGTATAGATGTTTGAACATAAATATTTGTATTACATGTACCATCTGTAACTCTTTTTCTATCTTATTGGTATATAAAGGGTTATCATTTTTAAACTTTCCAACAGCGATTTATAGAAAAAAACTGATTAAATGAAAAAACGCCGAGACTCGTCAAAAGATTTGCCAACATTTTTGTCAAATACTTAACGTATGTCGCAAAAGTTTTGAGAATTTCTTTCAAATCTCAGGAGGTAGTTTCACCGGTGAAAACAATTCATAAATCGTTACCACGGTAACCAGTCAACCTCTAAACGAAACGATAAAACCATTTTGGTTATGATAGTTGTCAAAATGTCCTACAAATTAGATATTCGGAAGAGTATTTACAGTCTATTTGGACGACTTGAAAAAAAAAGAAATAGTTCGCCTATATCAAGATCAAAATATTTCTGTTGCCACAATTTATCGAGCGATCCGTGAATAAAGGTATTCCTTGTATAAATTTACCAAAAAGTGGACGTTCAAGAGCGTTGAATGCTGCTGTAGTTTAAAGAATGGTCAATAAAAGTGAACATCGAGTTGGAACTTCAACACGAAAACTTGGACGGATCTTCCACGTCAATGCTAGCATAATCTGTAGAGAAATGAAGAGAAATAAATTCCGAAAAAGAAGAAAATGTCCAAAGTATTCCCCAAATCAGTTAGAAAGAATTCCTCAATGCTGTCACAATTTACGTCGTACTCATTTTGCTGGCAACATAAAAATTATTCTTGACGATGAAAAGTACGAGTATTTCACTTCTTGGAACTCAGAAATCAAAGGTAATGATGGTTTTTATACAAGAGACTTTGAAGCCTGTCCAGATAATGTAAAATTTAAACGAAAAAAAAGTTTGAAAACAAAGTGTTAATGTGGTACGCTATATCAGACAACGGTATTTCACAGCCGTATGTTGGACGATTTAGTGCCGAAGTGGTTACCGCAGAAGTCTATACTCAAAGATGTTTGCCTAAAGTACTCAATTTTATTAATACCCACCATGCTAATGACAATATAATGTTTTGGTATGATCTGTATTCAAGTCATTATGCTTTGCGTACGAGAAACTGGCTAGAACAAGACTGAATACCTTTTGTACCATGCAACGACAACCCTTCCAATCTTCCTCAAGCAAGACCCATCGAAAATTTTTGGGCTCAACTGGGTGCCAAAGTTTATAACAATGGCTGGGAAACTCAAAACGAACAGCAGTTAAGAAGAAGAATAATGCTAAAGGTCAGAGAAATAGATTTAAAATCTGTCCAAAGCCTAATAAGGAACATTAAGAGAAAATTGCGAGCCGTGGAAGATCATGGCCCATTAGCAGTACTTTAATATCATTTTTATATTAAGAAATATTGTTATTTGTTTTAGTTCTTGTTTCATTTCAGATATATATTATTGTGAAATATTTTTTTAATCTTTTGAAAAACTTTTGCAACATACATTATTCATCCCCTTTACCTTCTGTCTCTCAGGGTCATCCACTTAAAACATACAAAATGACAAGGGGTATGTAGTAACAGCTTGTTTTGAACGTACGCCGAACTCCTTTATTTTGACGTTTAATTTTTTTAAATCGGTCGATTTTCGAGAAAATTCGCAAAATCGTTATGCTTATTAATTCCTTCAGGTAGAAAACAAAAATATATGGAGGACATAGCCAGTATCCCTAAGAAATTAATGTGTTTGAGCAGGCTCTTTAGAAAACCAAGTGATTGGGCCGTAGCTGATTAATAGAAATTTAAATGGAAACATTTATTTGGATATTTTGGAAAATACTAATCCGCTTATGACTGAAACCATTGAAAACCAAATCGAAGAGTATGAAGACCTATAATTGATGAGGCTGAAATCTATTTCAAGCAAGACAAAATTTTTAAGGGGATGACCCTAGGGGGCAGAGAATACAAGCAGTGAAGTAGTTTTCGGTTAAAAAGTGGTCCACCTTGATAAATCTTTTGACGTGCCTGGGCGTTTTTTCTTTGAATCAGTGGTGTTCAATAAACCCATGGTGAGAAGTTTTCAGATAAACGCCCTGTATAACAGTCCTGTTGAAAATCCATATGAGTTTTAGTTAGTTCTTACCAAAATATATACAAATATCTGTCAATTTTGCATCCAGAAAGACCAAAGAGAAGATTTGCATAACTGTTATAAGACCAACAGCGACAAATGCTTGTGAAACGTGGAGTATGAACAAAGAGGGGGAAGAAAAAATTATAAGATGGGAAATATACTGTGTAAGGCTTTCGCGGCCATCGTCCAATGAATTTGTGGTTCTTGGGTTTTTAGGCCGGCGTCGTTTAGCGTTAAGGCTTGACGTCTCGTCACCACAAGTGGATGCCATCTTCAAAAGCTATTTCACTTCGGCGACTTCCAAAATACTGACGGCTGGTGGATCTGCACCTATATTTATACCTGCTAATGGTAACAAGAAAAGGAGTTACATTAGGACACAAGGTATATAGAAAGCCAACTCATACTCACCGGTACTTACATAAAGCATCAAACCACCACCCATCTCAGAAGTACGGAATAATTAGAAATTTGACAGAACGGGCTAGAAAAGTGTGCCAACCAGAAGAACTCGACACCGAACTGGAACATCTAAAGAATGCTCTTAAAGCTAATGGTTACACAGAAAAGGAAATAACAAGAACAATGAGAAGAAATAGGGCAAAACCACAACCTAAATCGATAGCAAAAGCTTTTCTACCCTATGTGCCTGGAATAACAGACAGAATAGGAAAAATTTTACGAAAGGAAAACGTCAAGACCATCTACAAGCCCACAAGAAAGATACAGGAATATTTAAGAACGGTGAAGGATAAAAGAGACCCACTCTCAACACCGGGGGTTTATCGCATACCATGCACATGTGGGAGTGTATACATAGGAACAACGAAGCGATCTATAAACACAAGAATTGCAGAACATAAGGCTAGCTGTCGACTAGGCCATACGGACAAATCAGCGGTAGCCGAACATGCGATTAAGGAGGGAAGTCACAGGATCAAGTTTGAAGAAACTCAGGTTCTTACCGCAACGTCTGCATACCATGCCAGACTTCACAGAGAAGCCATCGAAATACAAAAACATCATAACAATTTCAATAGGAAACAAGAAACACAGAAAGTCAACCGGACATGGGTACCCATCCTAAAGGACCTAAAGACACTACCATATCGCGAAGGGGCGGGGCTACCAACGCTACCTGGTTGGGCTACGTCACCATTAGCAGGTATAAATACAGGTGCAGATCCACCAGCCGTCAGTATTTTGAAATTCGCCGAACTGAAATAGCTTCTGAAGATGCCATCCACTCGTGGTGGCGAAACGTTAAACGTTAACGCTAAACGACGCCGGCCTAAAAACCCAAGAACCACAAATTCATATCAGATGGGAAAGACAAATGTTGAGAGCTATTTATGGAGGCGTAAAGACAAATGAGGGATGGAGGAGAAGAACAAACCAGGGCCTGGAATACATATATGAGAACCCCAATATTATAGCAGTCATCAAAGCGCAGAGAATAAGTTGGCTGGGACATGTGGAGAGGCTCAATGGGATGAGAATGGCAAAACTAGTCCTCAATCGGAGACCAATAGGCAAATAAAGGTAGAGTTGACCAAGGAAGGAATGGCTGAAGAAGGCAGAAGATGATTTATAGAAAATTAATATTAAACACTAAAGAGAAGACGGCAGACAGAAATAGGTGCCGACGAATAGTGCAAGATATACTTAGAAATAGGTGGTAAAACAATGGAAACAAGCATCCAAAGACAATTTTAAGTTACATGAATTTTAGCGGTATAAGATCAGACTGTACTCATTTCTGCCATAGATCTTCATGGCTTGTTGAGCAAACTAATATTATTAATTTTGCAGCTACTGGACTATTGGTTTCGCAGGATATTGCGTGATAAGTGAAGCCACTTTTGTGTACAGTTCAAAAATCTTAGAGACGAATTTCCTGTCTCAATAAGACATCGCTTTTTGGTGAAAAATGTGTTAGTGAAGACAGAGCTTCTTTTGATAAACATTATCCAGACTCTGCACCAGAAAAATCAACGATTGATAAATAGTTTGTTGAGAGGACGCCCCAAAGACGCTGCTATGAACAAAAATATCAAAAATGTCCACAAAATAACTTTGAATGATAATAAAATAGATTCTATCGAGGTAGCCAAGAGTAACGTGCATGAATGTTTAGACGTGCGAAAGCTGTATGCAAAATACGTGCCGCGTGTGCTCACGATCGATCAAAAGCAACAAGTTTGCATGATTTGGAGTAATTTTTAGGTATTATCAAATGTAAATTTTGCCGCCGATATACAATGAATGAAAATTCGGTCCATCACTCCACTGCAGAGTCCAATCGATATCCAACCGAGTGGACTTCACGCAGGCGCGGATGCAGAGAGAAGTTTGGGGGGGGATGGTTTGAACATAGCATAGGTGATTTTCCAGTAATTATTCAACTAAAAATATGTTTTGTAGCTTAAACTTTTATTAAAGTATTCCATTGTATTGATTTTGCCACCTATGGAATATTATAGTGGTAATAGTAACATAAAGTAGTCTATTCCGTATATCCTCAGTATTTGGGGGAGGGGGGAATTTCCTCCATCCCCCCCCTGGATGAATCCATGCCTAACTGTCCGTGAAGACTCCAAAGCGTCAAAAGACGAAGACTGTTATGGCATCAGTATTCTGGGATGCGCATGGTGTTATATTCTATATTCCATTTGAAGGATGAAATCAGTAAAAAAATGGGCTAGAGTTCGTTTTAGCGAAACTTATGCCAAACGGTCAACTTATTGAGGTCAAATTCGGTTTAATTGGTCGTTAAGTAAGTGTTAATCGATTCTGCTTGATGTCCTGAGTCGAATTAGACCTCTCCAAGATTGAGGAAACGCTCCGATGAAAATCTGCGCCACTTTAAAATTTCAAACCTAACCTCAAAATTACCTCGATATTTCGATGATTTTTCATGAAATATGTGGTCAAACTATATATCGTGCGAAAGCGCTAGATGAATACAACACAACGCCACCAGTCGCAACATCCTAAAATGGAAAATAAAAATGTTATACTTTAAATGTTTAATGTTAAAGCTATTGAGAAAATATGAATAACCGAAAACCAGGTTAGTTTATGTTGAATTAAGTTTGTGTAAACGTATAACGGGGGGCCTGGGGAGGCCAGCCCCCCCAGACGTCACTGTCTTTGCATATTTTGAATAGTCTAAGCAACACAAGTTTCCCAAGTAGGATTCTCTCTGCGGGGGTAGGGCTCAAAGGAACTTATTTTGATTAATTTCCAATTGAGGATCAAAATAAACGGTTGTACAGTTTAGGTTTGGTACAATTTAAGTCAAAATATCAGGTTGAGTCGCTAGATACACCTTTTTACCTCAACCGATTTGCTTACTTGATATTAGGTAAGCTATTGGAATTTGTGAATTTCAAAATAGCGCAGACTTTCACCAAAATGTTTTCTCGCGCTGGTAATAGTTTGGTTCGTCTCAGGACTTCAAGCCGAGTCGATTAGAACCCATTTCAGCTTCAATAATTCAACTAGTTTGGTTAAGTTAGATTAGGTTTGGAATCTTCAAAGTGCTGTAGTTTTTCACCGGAGCGTTTCCTCAGTCTGGGAGTGGTATCGTTCGACTCAGGGCGTCAATCCGCGTCGATTGACACCAATCTCAACGCCCGTTTCGGGTTTCGATAAAATGTACCCTTACCAAAAAATGGCCCCACTTGGAGGAAAAAAGGTGCTTTTTCATCAAGATAACGCAGTAGGGGAAGCTCGCTGGGAAAATATTTAGGACCAGTGAAGAGATAATCCCCAAAACAGAGACTTATTTTTAATCCAAACTTCCAAAGACAAGTCGTGTTATGAATATAAAACGATGATGATGGCACAGAGGCTGACATTCTGGCAGCCCTGCATCATGATATTAACAGGTTGTTCAACAACAACCGTTGTTGATGACAAAAACGTGTTTTGAAGCTGTGTTTGGAGTTATAAATGCCTCAACAGAATGATCTGTCTGCTGTTAATCTTACAACTTTACGTTTCTGGCTGTGACTGTCTCTTATTAGAAGAAATGCTTGTTAGGAGAGGGAGAAATAGTTGTTAGATACACAACAACAGATAAGCTGTTTAACAACCATAACAGTTGATGCCGCATATTGGAAAAACAGAAAACCGGACTGTCGACAGTACAGGGAATCAAATCTATATCAGTCAACATATATATCTGAATAGGTCTGTCCACAAAATTTAATTTTTTATCGAAAATTAAATATTTTCTAAAGAAGTATCTTACTTTTACCTGAAAGTTTTATACTCTCTCAAAAAATATGCAGAAATCTTCACAAAAAAAAAGTTATTAACGATTAAGGATTAACGGATTAACGACTCCGAAAAGAAATCTTCGGATACTACTTAAGGGTCTAGGGTATAGCGCGCGAAATTGAGAATCCAAGAAAATACGTATTCCCGTGTTAGCGAGGAGGCGTGGCCGCCTGTTTCCTTTCTCCAGTATGTGTGTCTAAGATGAGGTTAGGTAAGTCCAAAAGTCCAAAGGTAAGGTCAAAAGGTCCAAAGGTATGGTCCAAAGGTCGCCATAAAAATGAATTTCGCATTTCGAAGCTCGTGACGTTACCTTTACTTACAGTAATGATTCAAAAAGCAGATTGAAGAAGAAAGCTTGCGCTATGTCACCCTGGTGGCCATGTTTTGATATCGTTTTTGGTTTACGAGGGTTGCTCTATATCTCCGTCAATCCACCAGTACGCAGACAGCTGTTTCACGCTTATTAGCAATCATCAGTGCGCCATAGGTCGATTGACGAAAATAGAGAGCATAATTTTTTTTATGTTTACTAAACATGTGAAACATGTGAGAGCAGGCAGAAAGAATTCTGCCGGTGCGCCATCTGGTACCCAAAGGTAACGGCGCACTGGTGATCGCTATGGCGCACTGATGATCGCTAATAAGCGTGAAACAGCTGTCTGCGTACTGGTGGATTGACGGAGATATAGAGAAACCCTCGTATATCGGCTTTAATATGCAGCGGCATATAGAACCCGCGCTTCTCTGGTGGCTCAAAGAGGACGCGCCGTGTCGTTCCACCAAGAAGTATGCTGCTGTTTTAGCAGCGACTTTCTTTGGTTGCCGTTACCTTCGGGTACCAGATGGCGCACCGGCAGAATTCTTTCTGTCTGCTCTCACATCATTTTTGGTCGTTACACTACAGATATTTGAAGAACGTATGATTTTGCATTGCAAGTTTTTTTGCACACTAAAAAACTTTTTTGAAAATCTTGCTCTGAGGTGTCATTCATTGAGGTCTTAACTATCGCCTTCTGAATACTGTGTGTACTCAGGCTCCTTAATTTGTCAATACACAGCTAATCAGCGACTGTTTATAAGTAGACGTTTAAGCCTCGTGTCCACTAGCAAATAGAATTACTAGAGTTACTCTGACAAGTCACTTGCGTAGCGTGTGCACGACGTCATTAGAGAAATATTGCAGCAAAATTACTTGCACATAAAGGACTTGCGACTTGCTGAGAGCTTGTAGTGTACACGGTTACTCTCCGGAAATTAGTTTGCCACAAAAATTTCGAGGCTATTTCGAAAGTCTTACACTTAAATCAAATATGGAGGAGTTGAACTGGACGAGAGAAGAAGACACGTGTCTTTTAATTGAAAATTTTGGAAGTCGCCGAAGTGAAATAGCTTCTGAAGATGCCATCCACTCGTGGTGGCGAAACGTCAAGCTCTAACGCTAAACGACGCCGGCCTAAAAACCCAAGAACCACAAATTCATTGAAAATTTTGAATTATATCCTGAATTATGGAATGTACATACTACAGAATTTAAGGACAGAATCAAAAAGCAGAATGCATTACAAAAATTCTCCGACTTATTTAATACTTCTCCAACGGAAATTCAAAAGAAGCTACATAATTTGAGAACGCAAGTTAACCAGGAGTGGAGAAAAATTCAAAAAATGAAAATTGGACAAGGGACTAAGAGTACTTGAGAGCTTTTTGATTCATCAAAGTTCATGTATCCCTAGAGTAGTTCTACGCTGAATCCACTTTCTCACCCAACATTTTGTCCGCCTTTTACTATCTTTCTCTTGTTTTTTTTTTAATTAAATGTATCACAACTACCGCAAGAGCTACAGATTTTGCATACGACATCTTATCTATAGTGTACACGGAAACAGAACAATCAAGCCCAAGTGCAAATGCGAGAGCAATTCCCTAGATTAAATTTGCGAACAATTATAATATAGTGTAGACAAACAAGCAAGTACTTGCTGCAAAAACTATCACAAGTTACTTGCAAGTAGACATGAGGCTTTAGAAACCTAAGGCCGGTGTTCATCAGTAGTTAAATTGGTCAAAGAGCAAAAAATGCAACAAGATGGAATCTTCAATTTTCGTGTAATCAGAGAGATTTATAAATTTCATATTGATTCCAGAGCAGGTTGAACTTTTGTTAATTAGAACATTGTCCATTGGTCCGACCTCACACAGTTGCACATAATGTCAATTAGAAATGCTCTTTAGCTCTCGCGAATATAAAACACATGCAAAATTTGTTCCACCATAACAGAAATTCAGAGAATGCACAGAGCTTGTGACATCACCACCATGTGTTTATTTCACCTAAGCAAAGCAAGCAATCCTAACAGCCGCTGTGTTTCAGATTGATTTTTTTAAACACACTTCAAGTATTATAGTTAATGCAATGTAATCTTCAGTACTTATGTACTACAGTACCTTTTTGAAGATTCCTGTTTTAGGGACAGACCTATTGCTACTTGGACATACACACACTGTTAAATACTGGCGAATTTAAATCCCAATGAGATGTTGGAAGTATCTACCTTATCTGTATCATATCAAATAAGTGCTGGTGATTCCTATACACCTTTTTAATATAAGATTTATATGGACATAAGCACCTTTAGGAAAGCAAGAGATGTACTTGAATTCAAAAAGAAGGTGTCTGCGACTAGTTTTTTAATGTTACAATTTGAACAAAGTAAGCTCAAAACAGTTTCACTGCCAAGGTTGATGTTATGTTATGGACAATATTTTATTACACAGATAAGATAGATAGATATGAATGAATGTAGCGAATATGAACAGGACAGAGACTATGCGGATCTGTGACACACGTTCAAAAAGGGTGCTGAAAGAGTTTGGAAATCCATTCAAACTTACTATATAGTCATATTCATCATTCAATCTGTATGCATATGAATACATTTGATCTACTGTTGGAAAGTCCATCGGATGACGTGTGAGGAGATAAATTCTTGGAACCTAAAAACCGGCAGATGTTTAGTATCAATTTTCATATTTATTTGGTACGGTACATCTAAAACGGCAAAACAATGCTTGCTACATACACATATTTGAACACACATAGTGAGATATCTTGTAAACCAGATAAGCAGATGAGGATACTAGATGAGGCAAGAGAACTGCTGTCACGAAAGCCGAATAAAGATTTTAGATTTTTTGAGTTGAAACTAAAAATTAAGGGTATGGGAAATTTTTGATTTTCGTCCTGCGAGACTGAAACTTAAACCATCGACTGGAGTTGCAATCACCACCCTCAATTTATCCAGGATACCGGATTTACAGTCGATAGAAAGCTGAATAAAGATTTTAGATTTTCTGAGTTGAAACTAAAAATCAAGGGTATGGGAAGCTTTTGATTTTCGTTCTGCGATACTGCAACTTAAAACATCGACCACCGGATTTGTCATCACCACCCTCAAGTTATCCAGGATACGGGATCTCATGTTCATAGAGAGCCGAATAAAGATTTTAGATTTTTTGAGTTGAAACTAAATATCAAGGGTATGGGAAATTGTTTATTTTCGTTCTACGAGACTGAAACTTAAAACATCAACCGGATTTGCAATCACCACCCTCAATTTATCCAGGATACGGGATTTCATGTTGACAGAAAGTTAAATAAAGGTTTTAGATTTTTTGAGTTGAAACTAAAAATCAAGGGTATGAGAAATTTTTTATTTTCGTTCTGCGAGACTGAAACCTAAAACATCAACCGGATTTGCAATCACCACCCTCAAGTTATCCAGGATACGGGATTTCATGTTCATAGAAAGCGGATTAAAGATTTAAGGTTTTTTGAGTTGTAACTAAAAATCAAGGGTATGGGAAATTTTTGATTTTCGTTCTGCGAGACTGAAACTTAAAACAATGATCGAATTTGCCATCACCACCCTCAAGTTATCCAGGATACGGGATTTCATGTTGATAGAAAGCCGATTAAAGATTTTAGATTTTTTGAGTTGAAACTAAAAATCAAGGGTATGGGAAATTTTTGATTTTCGTTCTGCAAGACTGAAACTTAAAACATCGACTGGATTTGCCATTACCACCCTCAATTTATCGAGGATACGGGATTTCATGTTGACAGAAAGTTAAATAAAGGTTTTAGATTTTTTGAGTTGAAACTAAAAATCAAGGGTATGAGAAATTTTTTATTTTCGTTCTGCGAGACTGAAACCTAAAACATCAACCGGATTTGCAATCACCACCCTCAAGTTATCTAGGATACGGGATTTCATGTTTATAGAGAGCCGAATAAAGATTTTAGATTTTTTGAGTTGAAACTGAAAATTAAGGGCCTGGGAAATTTTTGATTTTCGTTCTGCGAGACTGAAACTTAAAACAATGACCGAATTTGCCATCACTACCCTCAAGTTATCCAGGATACGGGATTTCATGTTCATAGAGAGGCGAATAAAGATTTTAGATTTTTTGAGTTGAAACTAAAAATTAAGGGTATGGGAAATTTTTTATTTTCGTTCTGCGAGACTGAAACTTAAAACAATGACCGAATTTGCCGTCACCACCCTCAAGTTATCCAGGATACAGGATTTCATGTTTATAGAAAGCCGATAGAAGATTTTAGATTTTTTGAGTTGAAACTAAAAATCAAGGGTATGGGAAATTTTTGATTTTCGTTCTGAGAGACTGAAACTTAAAACAATGATCGAATTTGCCATCACTACCCTCAAGTTATCCAGGATACGGGATTTCATGTTCATAGAGAGCCGAATAAATATTTTAGATTTTTTGAGTTGAAACTAAAAATCAAGGGTATGGGAAATTTTTGATTTTCGTTCTGCGAGACTGAAACTTAAAACATCAACCGGATTTGCAATCACCACCCTCAAGTTATCCAGGATACGGGATTTCATGTTGACAGAAAGCCGATTAAAGATTTTAGATTTTTTGAGTTGTAACTAAAAATCAAGGGTATGGGAAATTTTTGATTTTCGTTCTGCGAGACTGAAACTTAAAACAATGATCGAATTTTGCCATCACCACCCTCAAGTTATCCAGGATACGGGATTTCATGTTGATAGAAAGCCGATTAAAGATTTTAGATTTTTTGAGTTGAAACTAAAAATCAAGGGTATGGGAAATTTTTGATTTTCGTTCTGCGAGACTGAAACTTAAAACAATGACCGAATTTGCCGTCACCACCCTCAAGTTATCCAGGATACAGGATTTCATGTTTATAGAAAGCCGATTGAAGATTTTAGATTTTTTGAGTTGAAACTAAAAATCAAGGGTATGGGAAATTTTTGATTTTCGTTCTGCGAGACTGAAACTTAAAACAATGATCGAATTTGCCATCACTACCCTCAAGTTATCCAGGATACGGGATTTCATGTTCATAGAGAGCCGAATAAATATTTTAGATTTTTTGAGTTGAAACTAAAAATCAAGGGTATGGGAAATTTTTGATTTTCGTTCTGCGAGACTGAAACTTAAAACATCAACCGGATTTGCAATCACCACCCTCAAGTTATCCAGGATACGGGATTTCATGTTGACAGAAAGCCGATTAAAGATTTTAGATTTTTTGAGTTGTAACTAAAAATCAAGGGTATGGGAAATTTTTGATTTTCGTTCTGCGAGACTGAAACTTAAAACAATGATCGAATTTTGCCATCACCACCCTCAAGTTATCCAGGATACGGGATTTCATGTTGATAGAAAGCCGATTAAAGATTTTAGATTTTTTGAGTTGAAACTAAAAATCAAGGGCATGGGAAATTTTTGATTTTCGTTCTGCGAGACTGAAACTTAAAACAATGACCGAATTTGCCGTCACCACCCTCAAGTTATCCAGGATACGGGATTTCATGTTGACAGAAAGCCGATTAAAGATTTTAGATTTTTTGAGTTGTAACTAAAAATCAAGGGTATGGGAAATTTTTGATTTTCGTTCTGCGAGACTGAAACTTAAAACAATGATCGAATTTTGCCATCACCACCCTCAAGTTATCCAGGATACGGGATTTCATGTTGATAGAAAGCCGATTAAAGATTTTAGATTTTTTGAGTTGAAACTAAAAATCAAGGGTATGGGAAATTTTTGATTTTCGTTCTGCGAGACTGAAACTTAAAACATCGACCGGATTTGCCATCACCACCCTCAAGTTATCCAGGAAACGGGATTTCATGTTCATAGAGAGCCGAATAAAGATTTTAGATTTTTTGAGTTGAAACTAAAAATTAAGGGTATGGGAAATTTTTGATTTTCGTTCTGCGAGACTGAAACTTAAAACAATGACCGAATTTGCCGTCACCACCCTCAAGTTATCCAGGGTACGGGATTTCATGTTTAAAGAAAGCCGATTGAAGATTTTAGATTTTTTGAGTTGAAACTAAAAATCAAGGGTATGGGAAATTTTTGATTTTCGTTCTGCGAGACTGAAACCTAAAACAATGATCGAATTTGCCATCACTACCCTCAAGTTATCCAGGATACGGGATTTCATGTTCATAGAGAGCCGAATAAATATTTTAGATTTTTTGAGTTGAAACTAAAAATCAAGGGTATGGGAAATTTTTGATTTTCGTTCTGCGAGACTGAAACTTAAAACATCAACCGGATTTGCAATCACCACCCTCAAGTTATCCAGGATACGGGATTTCATGTTGACAGAAAGCCGATTAAAGGTTTTAGATTTTTTGAGTTGCAACTAAAAATCAAGGGTATGGGAAATTTTTGATTTTCGTTCTGCGAGACTGAAACTTAAAACAATGACCGAGTTTGCCGTCACCACCCTCAAGTTGTCCAGGATACGGGATTTCATGTTTATAGAAAGCCGATTGAAGATTTTAGATTTTTTGAGTTGAAACTGAAAATCAAGGGTATGGGAAATTTTTGATTTTCGTTCTGCGAGACTGAAACTTAAAACAATGATCGAATTTGCCATCACTACCCTCAAGTTATCCAGGATACGGGATTTCATGTTGATAGAAAGCCGATTAAAGATTTTAGTTTTTTGAGTTGAATCTAAAAATCAAGGGTATAGGAAATTTCTTATTTTCGTTCTGCAAGACTGAAACTTAAAACATCGACTGGATTTGCCATCACCACCCTCAATTTATCCAGGATACGGGATTTCATGTTGACAGAAAGCCGATTAAAGATTTTAGATTTTTCGATTGAAACCAAAAATCAAGAGTATGGGAAATTTTGGATATTCGTTCTGCGAGACTGAAACTTAAAACAGTGACCGGATTTGCCATCACCACCCTCAAGTTATCCAGGATACGGGATTTCATGTTCATAGAAAGCCGATTAAAGATTTTAGATTTTTTGAGTTGAAACCAAAAATCAAGGGTATGGGAAAGCTTTGATTTTCGTTCTGCGAGACTGAAACTTAAAACAATGATCGAATTTGCCATCACCACCCTCAAGTTATCCAGGATACGGGATTTCATGTTCATAGAAAGCCGATTAAAGATTTTAGATTTTTTGAGTTGAAACCAAAAATCAAGGGTATGGGAAAGCTTTGATTTTCGTTCTGCGAGACTGAAACTTAAAACAATGATCGAATTTGCCATCACCACCCTCAAGTTATCCAGGATACGGGATTTCATGTTGATAGAAAGCCGAATAAAGATTTTAGATTTTTTGAGTTGAAACTAAAAATCGAGGGTATGGGAAATTTTTGATTTTCATTCTGCGATACTGAAACTTAAAACATCGACCGAATTCGCAGTCACCACCCTCAAGTTATCCAGGATACGGGATCTCATGTTCATAGAAAGCTGAAAAAAGATTTTAGATTTTTTGAGCTGAAACTAAAAACCAAGGGTATGGGAAATTCTTGATTTTCGTTTTATTGTACTTCTTGAACGACAAAATAGTTTTACCAATCATTAGAATAATCACGGGATTCATGAAGTAATCTGACGCGGACAGAGTGTTATATTCTTAGGAACCATTTGAACAAAGGAAACTTTTTAAACATTCCATTTGTTTCTTTCTCTTTACCAGACAATATGCAAAAATTGACTGGAGTTAGTAGTACTTCCTCCATGATCAATGTCGCTAAGACAGTGTAAAAATAAATAGAGTACAGACACAAAGACACTTGCTTTATTTTTGCAACGCTTCCATTCAAATTTGACAAAACGCTGTAGAAAACGTAACGTCTGGAGCAGCCGTTTGTATGATTTTGCTTTATGAACCATATCTCTCTCAAAGTAACGGACACCATAATGTCTTTATAGTTAAAAAAACTGTAAAAGTCTGTATAATCCCAAATCCATGAAATTTCTGTGTTTTACTTATATACGTTCCAAATTAGTATACACGATTATGTAATGGTAATCCTATTAAGAATACCAAAAGATAATGGTTGAAAAAGTTCAAAGAAGAAGGTGTTTATACCTCAAGTCTATTGGCATTTTTCCAGACCGCGGAATATGTAACGATGAGTTATGTAGTCGATTTGATATTAATAGTTTAGATAGTGGTTAAGTGCATCTGTTACATAAAGGACTGCATAATTTTGCAAACTGTTCCAAATTTTTGGAGCAAATCAGTTGAGTCAATCTTAACGCGCTATCATTTATACCGACAAATCACCGTACCTAATCTCGCAAGTCACTGACTAACATTAGTAGCTAGTTACTAATGTTAGGGATACAGAATTAACTAACTCAGAAATAAGTTATTTAAAATGAAAGCTGAAGGATAAACAAAATATGTTATAAATATATCTTGGGACGACTGTATTAATTTAATCTGTGTGTCACGGCAACTGGTTTTCTTTTAACACCCCGCCATGAACATGAGGCACACCACAATTCTTGAGAATCTGCGGGCCGACATACTTGCATAGGCGTAGTTAGGTGGGGGCTTGGGGGGACTTAGCTTAGAATGGGGAATGGGATTAGGCGCGCCAGAAATCCAAAAATAATTCGTTCTGTTAAGTTTATTGCATCTAGGGCAGAGACATAAGCCCCCCCCCCCCGATTTAGGGACTTAACTACGCCAATGCATACTTGAGATGCCACGCGACAGAATGCCAACAGTCGTGGATACAATAAAAAGTCAACTTCCGTGAAGCTTTTGAGGATCAACATCGACAATAACACGTCCTGGCACGACCACGTCGTCAGTATTGCTAAAATGGCATCCCAGAAGCTTGGAGTTTTGTTCCGCTGTAGAAAGCTGTACACACCAGAGCAACTACTGCTGCTCTACAAGGCACAGATGCGACCATCGTTGCATTATTGCTCCCATGTGTGGGGATGCGCTCCGAAGCACTCTCTAAAGCTTCTAGATACTTTCTAGATATTCACGACTTGACTTGATATTCAAGCTACTTGACTTGACTTGACTTGCTACCAAGTCAAGATCAAGTCAAGTATTTGCTTTCGAAATTCAAGTCAAGTCAAGTAGTTACACATCAAGTAACTTGAAAATCAAGTTTTTCAAGCTAACTACTTGATTTTTCTTGAAAAAATTATTCTTTTTTGATATTAATCTGATTAACTGCCAAAACGCAATAACAATAAAAATCTATGTATATAAAGATGTGATCTTTTATTTAAGGCGGACATTTATTTCTGGTTTTTTCAATCAAAATAAATATCCATAAAAAAAGACTCAGCGAAGAATCCCCAGCCTTGGCATATAATTAACAGTGCTGTTCCTAGAGTGGCGCCGGAAAACAGTAACAAAGCCTACACAGAACACCAGGCTACTGACCAGAGCAGTAGGTAGATGCCGATGACACAATACTAAAAAAAATTAATATCCTCAATGCCATCCATGATTTGAGACACATAAGACTTCTAACGAAGTTATCGCCTAAACGATTGCTTGTTTTGGTAAGAGTTAAGGCAGCTCTAGAAAACTGCCTTTCAACTGGAGCTGAAGAAGCTGACGTTGCCAAAAAGTCTTTGGCCATTGCGGCAAGATTTGGAAAAATACATTCGTGCCTTTTCCACCATTATCTTCAGTACTGTCCCTTGCCGCTTGAATACTATTTATAATCTGTTTATCGGTTTCATCTCGATCAGGTTTATTGCCAAGTTCCAGAGCCCACGAATCTAGTCTATCGAGCAGCATATTAATGCAAAAATGATGGAAATACTCTTAAAAACATTAAGGTAGTGGGAAATTCGTTCAATTAACGACCATTCTGTGTCGGTTGGCTTTAAAGTTTTAAAGTCATCGGGTGCCTGCTTGCTATCGTAACCTCGGTGATTCCCCTATTTTAACGCTTCGATTCGCATTTTACAGATCGATATCAAGTAATATCAAGTAGTTTGATTTTACTTGATATCAAGTCGAGTAGTTCAGATCGAAAATCAAGTCAAGTCAAATATCAAATTGTCAAAAGCTTGAGCTTTCAAGTCAAGTCAGTAAGAAAAAATTCAAGCTACTTGGCTTGATGAATCCCTAATTCTATCCATAAAAGGCCAATTACACTAGTCGATACGCCTAACATCACAAAGGATCTCCACAGCCTGGAAGATCGAAGAAGGGTGGGTGATCTGTCCCTGTTTTACAGATTCTATCACGGAAGATGTTTGAGTGAGTGAGCTTTCCCAGATAATAACACCAAAGGCCGTCCGAACGAGGAACACTAGAGAGGCTCCGTGAGCTCATCCTTACCAGCTCGAGGTCCCTACTCCCCGAACCAGTCTCCTCCAGCATTCCTTCTTTTGGAGAACTTCGACGCTGTGGAATCAGCTGGCGCTGAATTTATTTCCCGACGGTTACAATCTACAGCGTTTCAAATCTAACGTGCACCGCTTCTACAGGGTCATAGGCTTTCAGCCTTTGCGAGAGGCTGACCATAAAAAAATGGTATGGGCAGCTGTCACCAGTTTGGTGTCAAATGAGCACCAGAAGCGCTGGGACAGAGTGGTGGGGAATGTTCAGTACAAGAGGATGCTGACTCCTGCAGCAAGGGTCCCCACCCACGTGTTCTAATACCGCAGACGCTCTCAGACTGAACAGGAAGGAACTAGGAAAGGTGGTTGGATTTATAACTGGCCATAAGACATTCGGGGCACACTTGTAAAAGTTGGGGATTGATGAGGAAAGAAAATCCTTTATGCAAGAAGTGCGGTGAGGTAAAGGAAACAGCTAAGCATGTTATCTTCGACTGTCCTGCCTTAAATGAAATCAGAGACTAAATATAGGCAAGGATTAAATACAAGGTTTGTAAAGATCTTACAATGGGACTCTTCTAATCTCTAGGATCATGGGTGCTGTGGTTCCCCAGTCTTAAAGCTGAGCTTTAGGGTAACTGAAAGCTAACAGCCTCAATACTAAAAAACTCAGAAATAGTTTATTTAAAATGAAAACAAAGTGATAAACAAAAAATCTTGTAAAAATATCTTGGGGTTATTCTACTGATTTGATTTGTTAGCACTCCATATGTTGAAGTCAGAGAATTCGATTCAAATTCGTTAGTTGGAGTCCACTATTTACTAGTTCTTAAGGTTTCGTTTTGATAAGATATAGTTATCTCATAGAAAAAAGCTACACAATAAGATCCCGTAGTAGCTGACACTATTCAGTGCAAATAAAACTAGCTATTGCATCCGTAGTTTATCGATATGCATTCACATAGGTACTAAAGTGTTGCAGATGCACATCAATGAAATATATTTGGTAAAATATCAGTGTCTGACATTTTAATGTGACTATTATCTGTCCAGCGAAGAAAAAGACTGATCACGCGCAAGATGAGTGAATTCTTGTCGCCTGGCCGTAGTCAAGCTTACATCACAGCAGACCGCCTCTTGAAACGAACACGATGTGGATGGCGTTGTGCCATAAGGAATTTAGGTTATAATCGTTTATTTGATACCAAAACCTGGACGTTCCATTCTACATTGAGCATAAATGTCCTGAACCACTGTTCACACTTTGGCGACATCTGTAGGCAAGTTTCTATTCCATATTGTCGAACCAATAATCTAATGAAGAAATTCATTAATATCTATCCAGCGGAGAAACGGGAAAACAGGTGAGCAATGACTGAGTTCTCGTGGCTTGGTCAGACGCAAGCTTACACCACTTGGAAATGCCAATGCCTAAGCGCACGCCTGGCACCGACAAATTTGGAGCACAGGCCACCTTTCCTGAAGAATCAAATACACAGGTGTTTGTCGACGCCTCCTCATAATATGGCCGCGGTCATATTGTGATCTAAACAAGTTTGCCAAACACCGAAAATACATGAACATGAACATCACACTTTTTTGTGCCCTATGTCTCCGCTAGATAGATATAGCGGTATTATAATCTACAATATGTGAAATATATACCATTATTAAAAAACTATAAGTCGTTAGTGCAGATTTCTAGATGAAATATGATATCAAAACTGTACAAGATTAGGTTGAACGTATTCCTTGAAGGTATATTCTATTCTATTCCTGTTAATAAATCTTATGTCTAGTTTGGTAATTTTTTCCTAATTTTATTTGAATATGAAAAATTATAATTAGAGTGTTTTTTAACAGTCCAGAAGGCAGCTTAATGCAAAACTAACTTTCTCAAAACAACAGATCGGGTGCTCATGTCACTTTTGTATAACACCGTCCATTTGTCCTTCCTGAAAAGACTGTTACCGTCGCGTCGATGGTTACCGTGTAAACAGGTCTCGCAAATATCGAGAGCACGTGAACACCATGAATTTTTTGCGCTCTTTTTCTTCGGTGGACCGAGTATAGCTACACCAGTCAACCCATTCTTTGCAAAATCAAACGCGTACATCTGTTTTAATTTCAAGTCGTATAAAATCATAAATTAAGAAGTCGGTAGTTTTCAAGGTATAGGGTTATCGAAAACAAGTGATAGGTGTCAAAAAATGTATCAATACCATTTTCTTTCGCTAGGTTCAGAAGATACAGGATGTCACAAGTATCAAATTTTATACAGCAAAGGATAACCATGACAGCAGGTAAAAATCAACATCTTATGAGATGGAGAGGAATCTCAAGAAATATCTGTCAAGCTAGAGAACTTATTTTAGGGCCCTTGGCCGAGATATGGTGGTTCTGTCTGTCTGCACTTGGGTGTCACAGGCAGACTATACTAGGTTCAAGAATCCTTGAACCTAAAGCCACCTTTGCGATGAGCATAGCTTGTCACCAAAAATCCTCTCTCCTTCTTTAGTTCATTCATTCAAATGATTGCCATTCATAGACACAAAACGTTTTGCAGCTCACCAAACTCACTGGTGTCTACCACCTCTTTAATATCTACGTTTTTCTTTCTTCTAAGCATACTCTTAAATCCAGACTTGTAATAACCGCAAGACACATTGTAGAAAGTTGCACTGTTAGTACATGTCTATGCTATGATTCGCGTGTAACTGTAACGTTGTTGTGCCATTTTAATGTAGTGCAATGTAAATATAGTGTAGTGTAATGTAGTGTAAGCGATGTTGTATGGAATGTACCATGGGCATTGATGCTAAGTACCTAATGATTGTAACTTTGTTAGTTTTCTCTACTTTTATTTGGAGTTGTGTAATAATTTCAGACCTGAACTCACTTTAAATACTCTTGTATAGCCTAGAAGGGAATATAAATAAATACCTACCTTGAATAGTAGTGCCAAATACACACGACATCACTTATAACAATAGCACGATAACGATAGAAATTACTCATCGGCCAGATTTACTGTAGCTAACTAATCAGATATACTCATCCTGACCACATAAGTATTTATAATTGTTGTTATTGCACAATACCCAACAAATACAAAAGTATAACTAGACCAGGAACTAACTGCATTAAAAAATGCTTTAAAGGTAGTTGGTAAAGTGAAACGTTAAAATTCCTTGGAGAACTAAGAGAATGGTGACCGTCGAAAGAATCCAAATGCAGTAGAAACTAGATAAACCATAAGTTATATGTTAGGTCGTCAGTGAGGAAACTGCTACAAAAGCTTATAAAACAACAAGACCTTTGATAGATCTTTTGAAATATGCAAAAACCCGTCTGCCTATATCTTCAACTTGCAGTAACTCCTTTTAATAGGGGGCGGATTGTAGGCCAACGAGAACGTGGTGCTTTTTTTCAGAGCAATTGCTGTAACCATGTGGCGTATAGCGTGGCTACAGCTGTAGCAGCATGGCACGTATGGATCGAAGAAGGGCGAATGCAGCGAGCTAGAGGTTCTGCACCACGTAGAAGAACTACACACTGGCAATATTGTCATCTACGACTACTAGCCCTTCGAAACAGAATGCAATAGTAGTAAATAGTATATTTAACCAGACACATACCGGGAGTTCTAGTTGATGAGTGTTCAGTTTGGACTGTATTATATTTGTGGTTGATGCGCCAAAGGTCTACTGTCACATGATGTATGAAACCTGTATCAACAAATAAAAGTTTTGATTATATCATGAACTACAGGTGTGTAACACCTTGGCAGTGAATTTGACCTTAATGTCAATGTCGCAGCATTTGGCTTGTAATCAAGTGAAAATGCTCTGTAGCATTTTTTGCTTTGTTTATTTTTAATTACATTGAATCATCAAACGAATGTGCTTGCATTTGATTTTATAACAATTGTTCTTAGGTGTTTCATGTATATAAGCGTTTTATTTATTTATCCACTCTTTTCATCAGTAACCTTCTATTATCTACTATGGAGGTTTTCAGTGTTGATCTATGAAAATATATCTCATAAATAATGTACACTAAAATTATCCAAATCTTCCAATGGGACTAGCAGGCAAGTACAGTGACCAAGTTTTCACCTAATTTTTCCTAGGGCTTGCCATTTGCAATACAGAAAGTTTTTTATCTCCATTATAGCAGCATTTAAACAATAAAGATTAAGCTGAATATAAAGAGATGAAGAACAGCAACAGCTGAATGCAGAAGAGCAACAGAAAGTCTGATGGACAAACATGGCGTTGAAATAGAAGACGTAGAGGCTGGAAGAAATGATACAGTCTATTCTAAGTTACTTAGTATAGCCCAAACATAAAGAATTATATAGTGAAAGATAAGGAGGAAGAAGAATATTATGTAAAACAATAGAAAGGTAGCTGGAAGATATAAGTCCTAGATGGATAAGTACAGGACCAAACAAGAAATAAATATATGGTTAAACGCAACTGACGTGATATTAGTTCTATTATTCTCATTCAGTTCAGAACTATTATTATGTTTGAAGCACATACTTATTCCAGAATATCCAGAATGGTTAGTACTTCATACATACTCTCGTTTTTCATAGCGACAGTGTTCGGTAAAATAAATATACATATGCTAGCATGTTCGTCAGGGATGTATATTATCTCCGATGTTGTTTAACATTTACTCTGAATTTGTGATGAGACAGGTTTTAGACAACTGGAATGGCGGTGTAAATATTGGCGGAAGCAAAATATCCAACTTAAGATTTGCTGACGATACAACCCTTATTGCAGCTTCTCAGGAAGAACTAGTAGCTCTATTAAACATCTTAGAACAACGTAGTGCAGAGTATGGGCTTGGTATTAACTACAATAAGACCAAGGTTATGGTCGTAGATAGAGAGCATGATAATTATCGAGAAATAAAGTCAATAGGCCGTTGTGAAGTAGTTCAAAGTTTTATATACCTCGGTTCTTCGATCGATAATTCGGGTAGCTGTGAAAATGAGATTCGACGGCGCATTCAACAGGCACGTGTGGCCATGACAAAGCTTACTAAAATATGGCGTGACCATAACATCACTAAAGCTACAAAAATGTCGCTGGTTCAGTCTCTTGTGTTCTCCATATTTTTGTATGCCTCGGAAACCTGGACTGTTAAAAAGGCAGATCGAGCTTGCATAGATGCTTTTGAAATGTGGACATGGAGGAGAATGCTGAGAGTTCCTTATACCGCCCATCGAACTAACGTCTCCATACTGGATGAGGTCGGTAATCCAAAGAGACTATCCTCCATTGTGTCGAGAACGCTTACATTCTGCGGACATATACGCAGAAGCGATAATATGGAGAAACTTGTAGTTCAGGGTCATGCCCCGAGTGGGCGGCGCCGTGGCCGTCCCCCTACACGCTGGGTGGATACGACGAAACAGTTGCTGAATATGAGTGTCAAGAGCGCCACTAAACTGACAACAAATCGCGAACGATGGCGAGCTACAGTGCTCAAAACTATTGATAATATTCGTGTCGGCAATACTCTAGCTCCGACTTAATGCATTTTACGAGTTCACAACATGTCTGTTAAGACATTGTGACTTTGATGATGATGCTAACATAACCGCGTACCTATTTTGTGAATTTGTAATCTGCAACGGCATCTGATCTGTGTGAAGAAACAAATTATTCATTTTTAACAGACCTCTACTAGATAAATCTGAAAATTGCAAGCACAACAAGAAAGAAATGGCCGATCTGCCATTATTATGAGATCCTCTTGTAACTAAGCGATTGCCCACTCCTCAAATTGCCGGCTTTTCGGCTACAGATTATAGTTTTTTGGAATAATTCCAATAGTTAGACTGCTACCTGAATGGGTGTTTTGAAAAATACGCATATTTAAGTTTCACTCGTAGAGTCAATATTATATTGGGACTAAATTGTTCCAATGCAAGTTCATAATGATTGAGAAATCTATTGTGTCTGCGCAAATTTATTTTTTCGCCATCAAAAACGACTACATTGTTAAACCTAGAGACTCGTCAATTCAGCACGACGGAAATATAAAACCAATGATGTGAAAACATATTTTGGATGATTTCCAACAAAAACATACTAGATGCTGTCCAACATTCCAGTAAATCTGCTGTTTTCTATTTTTTTTAGAAGTTGGCTCTATTACTGCAATAGAAATTATACTAAAAGTCTGGATCAAAATTGACGATAACGTTATTTTAACGCACGGCAATTTTGTTGTGTAATAGCACAGTATATCCAGTTATACAGTAGCGCAACTCCCTAGAAATCATGCAGACAATTTGTCTCCGAAAAACTGGTCTCTCATAATCCCACGTCAGCTCCTCAGCACGAGCCGAGAGTATTGCCGTTTACATTTTGAGCACAGGGTTGGCTTAGCAATAATCGAGTGAAGAAGCGTAATTATTGTGTTGCAATATGTTTAATGGACGCGATATGTCTCGTAAATAAAGTAAATTTTGAGAGCAGTGTGGTAATGTGATATTCTTCATCGAGGTCAGGCAATTGTCTTTGGAATTCTGAATTACAATTTGTAAGTTATATCCATGCATTCGCATTTATTGTACGTGAAAATATTTTGTTCTGATTCTTCTAATACATCATGAATTCTTTGCATATAAATGGGGTCTAAACATTTTTTTTAGAACCACAACCTTTAAATTTATCTTCATCAATCATCATAGAAAAACGTTTAAGGTACGAAAACGTGGTAAACAGCAGAACCGATGAAAACTTGTTAGGTGTACATAAAAAATAATGATCAGTATGTTTATAACAACGATAAAATATACTAAACTGGTCGTTGTTCATAAAAAATTGCAAAACTGTTTTTTATCTAGTTTACCAAGACTACCTTTCCTAGTGTATTTGTATATTACATATGAATAGGCATATTGAAAAAAAGAATCCATGTTTATAGAGGAAAATGATATATTTTTGAAACTACCATGTTGATTCTTTTTATTGTGAACTTTCTATTTGAGCATCCATTAAAATGGACTTCACTTCCTGCTTAAAATTTCATAATGTTGGAATGCATGATATCATTCATTTTGTAATATGTCGTGAAAGATCTTTTGAACATTGTGGTGCTGTGAGGAAACAGTGAGAAATTATTATTCTGACTTTAGGCTCATAATTAAAGAACGATTTTCCGTAACGTCTAACTTTTCTAAAAACTGAAAAAAAACACACAGCTACCCTAATACCCGACAGACTTTGTTAGAGACAAATGGACTTTAATATTATTAGGTAATAAAGGAGCATATTAAACATTGGAGGAATCGCATAGCTGGCAGCGTCTTGAGGAAGCTTAAGAAACTATAGTAACAGTTTTTGGAATTGTTAATACAGCCTACAGCGGCGCAACATTTGACTTCACGCGTCCCGATATCCATACCAGCGTATCACCAAATTCCTTAATCCGGTTCTGTCAAAGACACTACCTTCACTGTCATAGACTGAACGCGACTCAGGTGATCGCCGTGCTAAACATCCTGCGAACGATGCGCGGAATGCTATGCGCGAACCACCAAAATTCTGGAGAGTTGCGCTACTGTATAATTGGATATACTGTGGTAATAGGTTAGCTCTTTCACCATAATTTGATGTATTCCATAAAAGCTTTGGATCTACTCCATGTTGAATGTTATAGTAAAGACTAAAGAAGTATTGTAGAACTCAGATATATATGAGCTGTTTACAGCTTTCAGGTCTCAATCAGTGTCGACACTCCTATAGTGCAGTTACGTTATCATGTAAAGCTGAGTAATGGTAAAACCGTAATTATCTATACAAAATATATATTGTCACGACGGCCTCCTTTTTTTCACCCAGGGAATCAAACTGGACGTAACTTTCACCGTTTTACTTCACAATTCAATACAATATCGCTTAACCTTATCTCAACTACAACTCAACTCAACTGAACTACTCCACGCTACCCGTGCCGCCTTATATACACTTCATCGAACCATCTAGAGGATTCGATGACATGCGAGAATGCCAATCCCTCATTCTGGAAAACTCTAGACGATTCGATGACATTTACACTTCAAAGATCTAACCTAACACTTTGACTTTACATCATGCATGACAACTAATACACAATACACGAATAGCATAATATACAGTATGTTACAATATTATAACAATTCAGAAAGTGATAGGAGATCAAAAGAAAACACCAATTTGCAATAGATAAAAACAAAATAAATTGATCTATTTATTGTATATTAACATCTGATTATACACAGACATATACAATTTTGACCACACTAATGACGGTGCCAGTTTTATCGCCAATGCAATAAAACATGCCGAAAGGGATAACCCCACTCGTCGAGTCTCTTTTGAAGGACTAAGGGATCCTTTGTTGTGTCGGCACTCGGTAGGAGGACAAGAAATGTAAACAGCTCTTATATTTCTGACGCGTACTATAACAGAAAGCAACATTCGTCATAGTTGCTACTTGTCGATGAATGTTTACATATTACTCGTATGCATATCTCACTATGTAAGAAATGTCATTTTTCAAGTAAAAAGTCAAAAAAGTTTTTCTAAGAAGTTTATTGTGCAATGGTGTAACAAAAAAACTTATGGATATAGCACTTTCTATTTGAGGTTAGGAAACACTGTGAGTATCACAATTATGTAAGCGTAAGCGTCATAATACAATTTTAATACTACATATATAGCTATAAGCGAAAGCAATAACTAATAACAAGCTACAAATAATATTTTGTATTTGCCGTGGAAATAACTATTAATAAAATATTTTTTGCCAAACGTTATCAAAGTACTTTACTGCGAGAAATCGAAATCATTTCAATGAGTAATAATGAGTGATATCATGCAGATGACTTTAGTTTGCTTATTTCTATTGAATGTTGAGGAAAACCACAAGTATCACAATATTGTAAGCGTAAGCGGAAAAATACTATTTCAATACTATCTAACGAAATGCAGAAGCAACAACCTATAAGTTACAAATGCTGCTGTGGAAATACCTGGAACTGAATATTTTTTACCAAACATTGTACAAAGTATTCTAGTTACGAACATCCAACATTATTCCAATAATAACAAAAGACTGTGAAGATGACTCTAATGCTCTGCTAAAAAGTACAAGTGATGGGTGAATCTGTCTGTTATTGATGGTATGGAAAATCTTAGAGATCAGTTTGATATCATGGGTTAATTTAACTAAGTACATAACTTGAAATATGCCACAAATACCATAACTGCTATTATTTCATTGGAGTCTTGGATTTAAGGCCTTGTTGCCCTGTTCAAGGCACAACATGATCACCAGGGGAAGGTAGACGTCAACTGTTGTGAGATGAATGTTCGACACATCCCTAGCACACATCTCTCGCAACACATTTCTAGCACACATCCTCGAAACACATTCCTAGCACACATTCCTCGCGAACATGTCTTGTTTTGTACGTACAAAAACCTCGCTTCACTGATCCGTTTCCACTGGAGCTGTCTGAGCGAGGTGAGGTAATTCAAGAGATTCTATTGGTTCGTTAAAAACACATTCCTCGAAACACATCCTCGCACATCTCTGGTGGAAACGCAGCCTAAAACGAAGGTTTTTGTATGTACAGAATAAGGCACGTTGGCGAGGAATGTGTGCTAGGAATGTGTTTCGAGAGATGTGTTGCGAGGGATGTGGGCTCGCTGGCAATATAAAGCTTGTTGAAAAAATTGTATAACAAAAACCTACTGCTGTATAAATTATCATTCTGGCATATTTAATAACAAGTTTGTTTATAAAGGGTGATTCATTTAGAGCTTTGTTTTTCGTATGACTTTTTTGGCAGATTACTAGTGACAGCTGTCACAAAGTCATCCTATTTTGATTCAGTATTGCTTGACATTTCATTAGGGAAAGACTCACACCACAACAGCGTCTCCAAATAATTCAGCTATATTATGAAAATTATCGTTGTGTAAGACAAGTTTTTCGTGCACCTCGTGCAATATATGACGTGCATCATCGACCTTCCGAGACCACTATTGCCAATACCATCCGCAAATTTGAGTCTCAGTATACGCTATTGGATGATATGAGACCGAATAGACCACATCCAGCCCGTAATGAGGAGAATATTGCTGCTGTAGTGGATAGTGTAGCTGAAGACCGTGAGGGATCAATTCGACGTCGATCTCAGCATTTGGGCTTATCGTATTCGACAACTTGGTGAATTTTACGTAAGGATCTTAGCTTGAAGTCTTACAAAATCCAGCTTGTTCAAAAATTGAAGCCTCAAGACTTGAATTTATGCTTAAATTTCAGTCAGTGAGCTCTGACACAGCTTAATGAAAATCCGCTGTTTTCGCGTCGAATTTTGTTCATTGACGAGGCACATTTCTCGCTCAACGGATACGTCAATAAACAAAATTGCCATATTTGGGCTGACGAACAACCCAAAGCGGCACTCGAGGTACCGTTGCATCCTGAAAAATGCACTGGTTTTGCTGTGGTTTACGGGCCGGTGGAATCATCGGTCCATATTTCTTCAACGACGAGGCCGGACAGAACATCACCGTCAATCAGAGCGTTACCGCACTATGATATCAGATTTTTTGTTGCCTCAAGTCGAAGCCCGTAATGTCGGCGACATTTGTTTTCAGCAAGATGGAGCTACGGCACACACAGCGCGCGAAACAATGACTTTATTAAGAAATTATTTTGGTGAGCAGATAATTACGCGTTTTGGACCTGTCAACTGGCCGCCTAGTTCGTGTGATATCACACCTTTGGACTTTTTCCTGTGGGGATACGTAAAGTCAAAGGTCTTTATTGATAAACCAGAGAAAGTAGAAACTGTGAAAATGGAGAAACTTTCTTAGCTGAGTCACGTTATACGCAGAGAAAGATGCTACATTCTACAACTAATACTATAAAGGCTGAAAAACTTACGAAAGTGGTATCACTGTAGATCAATAGAATTACTTCGAGTAGCCACATCTATGGCAAGCTATGGCAAGAATCGCCATGGTGTTAATCAACCTTCTTAGAGGAGACGGTACATAAACAACAAGTGTCTTGAGTCTACCTTCCGCCGTTACCAGTTGATCTATTGCGGCTTTAACAAGTGAGGATTAAGGCACATCTACAAGCAAGTCATCTAACTTAGAGTGCAACATTTTGGCAAGTAACTTGTAAGGCATAATTTTAGCAGCTTTTGTAAATCTGTTTGAAGGCTAAAATATAAGTTCTATAAAAAACTATTTCAGTTGTTTAGATCCAATCTTAATCACGGTACTAGAGAACAGGTGGTAAGTCGGAATTGAAGGCTATCCTCCTCTTGTAAGGAAGATCGGGTACTTCAGCTACTTTGTGTACTCTGGGGAGCACGTGGTCCATGGCTTCGCTGTTTGGTGCCATCTGGTTCCTCAAGATGCCGCTGAACACTTTCTCTTTAGTGGCTTCCCGTGCCGAAACGTAGGGTTTGATCGGTTCCAGGTATGCCTTGGGTTTGATCTTAGCACGCTCTTCGGGGTGAAGAATGGACCTAGGTGGAAGTTTAAAAATTTGTGAGTTTGATAGCTGAGTTCGTACGTTTTAGTATGAAGGTCACTTATCTTGTTTTTTTTTAAAAATGGTCTTAGCAGTATGCTATTCGGCCAAATCGTAAGCTATTTATCTGAAAGAAAAGGAGGTGAGAGTCGTGACCGACACAGTTACAACAAACAACTAGAAATAGTTGGGTATGCGGTCAACACAACCAAAACAGGGGGCTCAATTGAAGGAGTACTCTTCCTTTAAATCAAGCTTTCGAAAAATTTTATTTTCTTCATCAGGATTCTACAAAATACAGAAAAACACTAGTCAGCTACAATACAGTAGAACGGGTATAGATCACCACGTTCCAAGAAAGTGAGCATGCTTTCTTTATTAAACCTCACATGTTCAGTACCTATGTATTAAAAACTTTATTTTATAGTACTATTGGTTTAACTTTGGGTATTTTTCTGTATTTTGTAGGATCCTGATGAAGAAAATAAAACTTTTCGAAAGCTTGATTTAAACGAAGAGTACTCCTTCAATTGAGCCCCCTGTTTTGGTTGTCTTGACCGCATACCCAACTATTTCTAGTTGTTTGAAAGAAAAACGTATGCCATTTATCTTATTAAGGTATTTATAATGCATTGATTAAATAGTATATGCTACGCTAATGTTGAGTGCAAAATACCCGAAGGGTAACACTCAATCTTTTCGGTTTTATTGATGTGTTTTAGTTGCAAGAATGTGGCCTAGAGCATATCCAAGCAACAAGGATCTCTTCCAAGGCAAGCCATCAGCCGTAGAATGGATTTCCAGGCTAGATATTATCAACTTATAGCCTAGTTACTATTTAGATTTTTAATTTCTTTTTTTTAACTAATTTAATTATTTTTACTTCCCACACCGATAGGTGAAGGGAGTATTGTGATTGCGAAAAATTTCGATTTTGAGATAATACCTACACTTTTTGGGGGTTTTATGATGTCTACATAACGAAAATCCATGTCACTCATTTCCGTCGGTCTGTCTGTCTGTTGCGTTTTTCTAGCCTCGTAATCTCAGTAACCGCTGCATGGATTGTGATGAAATTTGGGCAGCGATATGCTGTGGGGTCGTAGCAGGTAATGCTGCTATAATTTTAAAAATCGGTGCATGGACGGCGGATAGCAAAAAATAAAAAAATCAGATATTCCTCAAATTTCTCTTTAAGGCGTTTTAGGGGTTGCTGATCATTTTCTACTTTTTTTTGGTGGGGGTGGAATTGGGGTGGTTGAGGAGTGAAAAATGAAAAGTTTGTCGTATTAATAATAGGCTGTCTATTAACCCATGAAAGAAAGACCTAGTAGCATAATACACTTTTTACTTCCCACACCGATAGGTGAGGGGAGTATTGTGATCGCGAAAATTTTCGATTTTGAGATAATACACTTTTTGGGCGTTTTATGATGCCTACATCACGAAAATCCACGTCACTCATTTCCGTCGGTCTGTCTGTCTGTCTGTCTGTCTGTCTGTCTGTCTGTTGGCGTTTTTCTAGCCTCCTAATCTCAGTAACCGCTGCATAGATTTTGATGAAATTTGGGTAGTGATATGGTGTAGGGTCGTAGTAGGTAATGTTGCTACAATTTTGAAAATCGGTGCATGGGCGGCGGAGTAATTAGCAAAAAACTAAAAATTTCAAATATGCCTCAAACTTCGTTTTTGGGTGTTTTAGGGGTTCCTGATCATTTTCTACTTTTTTTTGGGTGGGGGTGAAATTGGGGTGGTTGGGGGGTGGGGGGTTGTAAAGCTGAAAAACTTGTTGTCCTCATAATAGGCTGTTTACTGACCTGAGAGAGAAAGACCTAGCGGTATAATACACTTTTTTAGGTCCATCCGAACATTGCCTTGTGTATTACAGGAACCAAGGGACTTATTTTCCGATGTATACGTACGAGTATTGCTTTAGATCGTTCTGTGTTTTATAATGTTGAAATTACTGAATTGATGTTAATGAAATTTCAGCACATTATTACTACTTTGGCGAGGATGGAAAACGCGTCTGATTTTTAGAAATCGTCTCAGTGGCGGCGCAGCAATATTAAAAAAACTAAAAATATGAAAACAGCTCAAACTTCGTTTTTAGGCGTTTTAGGGGTTCCTGATCATTTTCTACTTTTTTTTGGGGTGGGGGTGAAATTAGGGTGGTTGGGGGGGTGGGGGGTTCTAACTCTGAAAAATTTGTTGTACTCATAATGGGCTGTCTACTGACCTGAGAGAGAAAGACCTAGCGGTATAATACACTTTTTTAGGTCCTTCCGAACATTGCCTTGCCGATTACAGAAACCAAGGGACTTGAACTTTCTGATGCATACAAAATACATACGAGTATTACTTTGGATCGTTTTGTATTGTGTTACGTGGAAACTTCTGAATTGACTTTAATGATATTTAGACACAGACTTATTACCGCGACGAGTATCGAAAGCGCGTATGGTTTTTAGAAATCACTTCAGTGGCGGCGCGGCAATAATAAAAAAAACTAAAAATATAAAAAACACCTCAGACTTCGTTTTAGACGTTTTAGGGGTTCCTGATCATTAAAATTTTTTTGGTTGGGGGTGAAATTAGGGTGGTTCGGGGGTGGGGGTTTGTAAAACTCAAAAAATTGTTGTATTCATGATATATTGTCCATTGACCTGTGAAAGAAGCACCTAGTAGAATAAAACACTTTTTTTGCGGTCGGGCGAGCGATGATTTGATTGCAGGGGCATCTAGACTATAGTTTCATGCTGTGGGAAAATAATAAAACTGGTGTCATCGGAATGTGTGGGAAGTACTGAGTCAATCAACTTGACTACATTATTTTAGGTCCATCCGAACATTGACTTGCCTGTTACAGAAACCGAGAGAAGTTTCTGATGTACACATACGATCATCGTTCTGTATTGTATAAAGAGGTAATTATTAAATTGATTTTAAGGAAATTTTGAAACAGTATTACTACCTTGGCGAGGATGGAGAAAGCGTATGATTCTTGTGTCAGTGGCGGCACAGCAATAATAAAAAAAACCAAAAATAGAGAATGAAATTGGGGTAGTTAGGGGGTAGGGGGCTATAAAACTGCATTGATAGTAGGCTCTCCATTGACCTACGAAGGCAGTACCTTGCGGAATAATACACTTTTTTTTTTCTAATGTACGTATACTCATACACACGTTTATTGCTCTAGCTTTAAATCTTTCTGTATTGTGTCAGCTGAAATTGATTTTAATGGAACTTCGACACAGTATTATTACCGTGGCGAGAAGAAAAAATGCGTATGGATTTTAGAAATCGTATCAGTGGCGGCGCAGCAATAATAAAAAACTCAAAATATAAAAATAACTCAAACTTAAGTTAGTTTTATCCAGTTGAAGCTTGTAGAATAAAAACTGAGTCGTCCTAGTTCCTGCAGAGATGAAAGAAACTAATTTAAAAACGTTTCTGTGTTGGATTTTTTTTTAGGACGGGCGGATAATGATTTGGTTGCAAGAGGATCTCAGACTCTCATACAATGGGAAAATAATAAAATGATATAACCATTATGTGTGGGAAGTACTGAGTCAATCATCTTGACTCCATTTTTACTTCCCACGCCGACAGGTGAGGGGAGTATTGTGGTCGCGAAAATTTTAGATTTTGGGATAATACGCTTTTTGGGCGTTTTATGATGTCTACATAACGAAAATCCACGTCACTCATTTCCGTCGGTCTGTCTGTCTTTCTGTCGCTTTTTTCTAGCCTCGTAATCTCAGCAACCGCTGCTTGGATTATAATGAAATTTGGGCAGCGATATGCTGTGGGGTCGTAGTAGGTAGTGTTCGTATAATTTTGAAAATCGATGCATGGGCGGCGGAGTAATTAGTAAAAAACAAAAAAAAAATTAAATATTGCTTAAACTTCGTTTTTAGGCATTTTAGGGGTTCCTGATCATTTTCTACTTTTTTTGGGTGGGGGTCAAATTGGGGTGGTTGGGGGGTGGGAGGTTGTAAAATTGAAAAATCTATTGCTTTCATAATGACCTACGAAGCAAGACCTAGCAACATAAATAACTTTTTTAGGTCCATCCGAACATTGCCTTGCCTATTAGAAAAGCCAAAGGACTTGATTTTTTTCTGGTGCACACATACGAGAGTATTGCTTTAGATCGTTCTATATTGTGTTACGAGGAAACTGTTGAATTGATTTTAATGAAATTTTGACACAGTGTTACTACCGTAGCGAGGACGGAAAACGCGTATGGTTTTTATAAATCGTGCCAGTGGCGGCACAGAAATAATAAAAAAAAACTAAAACTATAAAAACAGTTCAAACTTCGTTTTTAAGCGTTTTAGAGGTTCCTGATAATTTTCTGCGTTTTTTGGGTGGGGGTGAAATTGGGGTGGTTAGGAGGTGGGGGGTCGAAAAACTGAAAAATTTCTTGTATCCATAATAGGCTGTCCACTAACCTGTGAAGGAAGACCTAGCGACACAAATCACCTTTTTAAGTCCATCCGAACATTGCCTAGCCTATTATGGAAACTAAGGTACTTAGAATTTTCTGTATACATACGAGTATTGCTTTAGATCGGTTTGTATTTTGTAACGTGGACACTATTAAATTGATTCTAATGAAATTTTGATATATTGAAATAATAAAAAAAAAACTTAAAATAGAAAAACAGCTCAAACTTCGTTTTTAAGCGTTTTAGATGTTCCTGATCATTTTCTGTGTTATTTTGGGTGGGGGTGAAATTGGGGTTGTTGAGGGTTCAAAAACCGGCGACGATTTGGTTGCAAGGGGATCTCAGACTATAGCTTCATGCTATGGAATAATGATAAACTGGTATCACCGTAATGTGTGGGAAGTACTGAGTCAATCAACTTGACTCCATTTTTTTCATATGTACTATAACCATACGCTAAATAAATATGACAAAGTTTCTTGCAAGATAAATGTCCTTCATTCGAGTGCTTATAAACTATAGCTACGTGCTTACCTTTTGCCTCTAACTTCATAAGGGTTATTCTCTTCCTGTTTTTTCTTCCCAAAGGCGGTGACAGGATCCGCAACCAGGCTCGGTCTCGGGACGAAGGGCACTTTCTCCCAGGGGATCTCGCGTTTCTGGAAGCACACACACGGATGGATCAGATGCAGTGCCGTTCGTCCCCATCCGAGCCTGTATACACTAACACATGACGTCATACGACCGAAATAAAAGCGAAAACCGATCTAAACCAACCGCTACTAATCATGGTCCAATTTTTACGTCGTAAAGAAAAACTTTTGACAGTAAAAGGTTGGAAAGAAATGAAGTTTGGTGGAATGGTAGACATTGACCTAATAGTCTAAGATCCGAATATAAAGCGACCTTCACCGAACTGGTTAATGGATGAGAAGCATTTTATATTAAATTCAATATGTTAAAAAACATATCGCGAGTGGGTTGGCTGAAAAAATTCAGTCCAGGATATGATTAACTAAATATTGAAAAATTAATTTTGTTTTAAACATTTCGCTGGTTCGGTTAATA
The DNA here is from genome assembly GCA_951848785.1 of Callosobruchus maculatus. NCBI lineage: Eukaryota > Metazoa > Arthropoda > Insecta > Coleoptera > Chrysomelidae > Callosobruchus > Callosobruchus maculatus. The sequence goes on from CATOUR010000131.1 coordinate 5,189,422, forward strand.
GACCAATCTCATACCAATCGAAAGTATGAAGCCCATAAAATATGCAAACGTTAGGTTGGCAACGTTTTTCCCGTCCCACTGTAGGGTAGGCAGGTATAAACAGGTAAATCAATAATAGTAATTTGCACCGGTGTGGTTAATGCATGAAACTTATATCAAAATGAAGATAATTTTATTGCAAACACGTCGATATATGGTTGTCTGCAAAAAATCAGTCTGGAATTCCGGTTGTCGAATTTTAAAGATCAAAATATTGCTGCCAGTGAATACGTGCGCCAGAGAGATCCGAGCGAACTATCCCGTGTATTAACAAAGTATAGCGATATACTCGTAAATGCTGTGCATCATTGTATTGGAATAGTTTGCCTCATTCTTCTGAATTGAAAAACCGTGCTACTACTACTATACTAATTATTAAATTTGAATTTAAATCAAAATAAAAACTAAAAAAATCGAGGAGCTTTTAGAGATGTTGGTTCAAGTTGGAGACTACTTTCTCGAATGCAAATCTGGCACAATTTCTATTCTTATTCTTTCATTCTTTTAATGGCATTTAAAAGAATTATTGGTCTCCTTCGTGTTATGGCGATTAAATATTTCCAAACTTGAATTCTGTGCAAATGTTGAAATATCTTAAACTTGTATGCATGGTAACTGTATTTTTTTAGAATTCTTTCTGCAGTTGATACTACAGCTTCTTCTATGTGCTTACAAGATGATGATAGGCATTGCATCTTGTAACCTAATACGTTTGTTACCCTCTGCTCCCTATTCTCGTTGAAATGAATTTAGGATGTCGTTGAATAACCTACCGAACTATATTTATTTTTAGACGAGCAAATAGAAACGGAAACGGTTGTTGTCTCTCTGGGTATCAACTGTCCTTACTATAGAAAATTGACAGTAATTGAAATAAAAACACAGTAAGAACAAAGCTATATTTAATAAAAATATAAATAAAAACTGACAGTCTCGCAAATTTTTTACAGATTTGCTTTTTTGTTTTTAATAGATGAGTCATAGTCCAACAATCTAGTCAATATTGTAGTAACACAATCATCATTTTAATGAGACATTATTATTAAAAAAAGGTATTTTGATTCTGTTTTTTCGAATTTGAGTAGGAAGTCTCTTGTAGAGTACAACTGCTTAGATGCTTATTATTTATAGTAGATTAACCATGGCCTACTGCTACAAATAAAGTAAAAAATGAAAAAATCAAATTTTGAGCGCAATTTTCAAAACAACTTAATACTTATATATATTTTTGAAAAGCTCGAATTATTTTCGATTGACTTCAAAAATAATATACAGGGTGTCCTATTTAAAAAATATATGTTTGCTTCATAATTGAAAAATGGCTAGAGAAAGAAAAAATCAAACTATACCACTGGATTCTCCAGAAAAAATTCTGTGAAACTCTTTTTAAACTTTTCAATAAGATAACAAACAGTCGAGTTACGAGGGTGGTCCCAAGATCGATAGATTTCGATTTCACCCTGTATCTCAAAAACCAAGAGGGCCATAATAATTTTGTTAACGGCATCTTCATTTTCACAAAAAAGTAGCATAGTGTCGCGAAAACCGCAACTCTCTATCTTCAAAAATAACCGAGATACCCTGTAAAAGTGCACAAAATGAGACACCCTATCCACCGTCCTATTGGTTTATTGTCGTCGGTGGTTTGATGATTTGGGGTGCCATTGCATTCAACAGCAAGTCGTCTTGTGATTCGTGGCACGATGACTGCGCAACGTTATGTGAATGCACAATTGCCAATGTGTATGACCGAAGCCCGAAGAGGGTTTCTTTCAGCAAGATAATGCACGTCCTCATAATGCAAGGGCATCGATGTGGTTCCTACAGGGAGCTGATATCAGGGTACTTCCCTGGCTTCCACGATCAATCGATTTATCGCCAATTGAAAAAGTATGGGATTGGATGGGTCGATGCATAGGCGGTTTACCCAATCCTCCAACCACGCTGAACGAACTGGATTTTGCTGTGAGGGTAGCTTGGGAGGCTGTACCTCTAGAGTTTATCAACAACCAGATTACGAGCATGCCGCAAAGACTAGAGAGCACATTCGTCAACATGGAGGGCCCACCCATTATTGATCTGTTGTATTTTTTATAAACTAATTATGGCAAATGAGTTCGTTTAATATTGTATTTAGTTCTATCGCATTTTATCAAGTAGTATATGTTTTTTGCTGATTATTCTTATTGAGATATTAGACACTTAGGCCCTATAGAAGCTAAACTCTTCAGTTATGGAGTCAGAATCCCAAGTTTCTTATGAACTGCTATTGAAACATGCCACATCGAAAGCAAAAGTATGAGGGAAATTTAAACAGAAAATTCTTCCATGAAAAGGATATCAAGATGAGCTGGGTGGCCACGAATCGTATAAAATTCCTGTATGGTCCAAAAATAACGATTGTTTGTAGCCGTATGTGCTTCGGGAATTGGGACAAACAGCCGTAGCCTGGAGATCTGCATCAGGTATTTATAAACTGTTAATAGCGAGATATTCCAGAAATATTGAGCAAGGATGGCGCACAAATTACTGTGGCGTAATGTAGTCGTATTAAAGACCGACGTGTAATCATGCAGAATTAAAATATACTATGTGTAAGTGACGTAGAAAACAGAACACCCAGTATTAATCGATTTATGCGAGAGAATTTCTAAGACTGTATTTGTTTATGTTAGGATGAAAAAGGGTCAGTTTTTCACCATATAGATCTCAGAGAGGTTTTTTGTTAATGTCTTTTCTCACAAAAAAGGTAAGTACATGACAATTGTGTGTTGTAGCTACAATTCCCAATTGTCCTTGTGAAAAGCTACTTCAATCTATAATCATGTGATGGGGGAGAAAATGTCCATCGGCTGACCGAGTTTGGTAGGGGGCAAATAGTGGAATTATGCGACGCTGGATTTGAAAACTTCCCATCACGAATTTAACGAAAACCACTGGATTAAAAGAAAAAATGGAGTCAATTCATTGACTCAGTACTTCCCACACATAACAGTTGCAACCAAATCATCGTCCGCCTGTCGTCAAAAAACATCCAACATAAAAACTAGTAAACAGTTTCCTGAATCTCTCCGTAGGAACTAAAACGACACAATTCAGCTTCAACTGGACGAAACGAAACAATCAGGAACCCCCAAATTGCTTAAAAACGAAGTTTGAGCTGTTTTTATATTTTTAGTTTTTTTATTATTGTTGCGCCGCCACTGACACGATTTTTGAAAACCATACGCATTTTTCATCCTTGCCGCGGTAATAATACTGTGTCTAAATTTCATTAAAATTAATTCCATAATTTCCATGTTACTAAATTCAGAACGACCTATATCAATACCTACCCCTACCAATACCAAATCCCTTGATTTCTGTAATAGCCAAGGATGGACCTAACAAACGTCTATTATGCCGCTAGGTCTTTCTTTCACAGGTCAATGGACACTATTATAAATGGAAGAAATTTTTGAGTTTTACAACCCCCCACCGCCTAACCACCCCAATTTCACCCCCACCCAAAAAAAAGTAAAAAATGATCAGAAACCCCTAAAACGCCGAAAAACAAAGTTTTAGCTATTTTTACATTTTTAATTTTTTTATTATTGCTGCGCCGCCACTGACACGATTTTTCCAAAACATGCGCGTTTTCCATCCTCGCCGTGGCAGTAATACAGTGTCAAAATTTCATTAAAATCCATTCGATAATTTTGGCGTTACGCAATAAAGAACGATCTAAAACAACACTCGGATGTATACATCACAAACTATTCTAAGTCCCTTGGTTCCTATTACAAGCAAGGCAATGTTCGGATGGACCTAAAAAAATGTAATATGGCGCTGGGTCTTTCATTCACAGGTCCTTAGAGAGCCCATTATGAATACAACAAATTTTTCAGTATTACAACCCCCCACCCCCCAACCACCCCAAATTCACCCCCACCCAAAAAAAGTAGAAAATGATCAGGAAGCCCTAAAACGCCTAAAATCGAAGTTTGAGGCGTATTTGAAATTTTTCGTTTTTTGCTAATTACTCCGCCCCCCGTATAACGATTTTCAAAGTTATAGGAACATTACCTACTACGACCCCACAGCATAGCGCTGCCCAAATTTCATCACAATCCATGTAGCGGTTACTGAGATTACGAGGGTAGAAAAACGCGACAGACAGACCGACAGACCGACAGACCGACAGATCGACAGACCGACAGACCGACAAACAGACCGACAGACCGACAGACCGACAGACCGACAGACCGACAGACCGACAGACCGACAGACCGACAGACCGACAGACCGACAGACCGACAGACCGACAGACCGACAGACCGACAGACCGACAGACCGACAGACCGACAGACCGACAGACCGACAGACCGACAGACCGACAGACCGACAGACCGACAGACCGACAGACCGACAGACCGACAGACAGACCGACGGAAATGAGTGACGTGGCTTTTCGTTATGTACACATCACAAAACGCCCAAAAAACGTATTATCTCAAAATCGAAAATTTTCGCGATCACAATACTCCCCTCACCTATCGGTGTGGGAAGTAAAAACGCAGAGACACGTCAAAAGACTTATCAAGGGGGACAAATTTTTAATCAAAAGCTACTTCACTCCCTTGTACCCTCTAGCCACTAGGATCAACCTCTTAAAATTTTCAAATGACAAGCGAGTATCGAGTAATATGTTGTTCCAAAGGTATGTCAAAGTCCTTCATTCTGACGTTTGGTTTTCTTAAATTGGTCGATTTGTTTTCGAGAAAAGTAGAAAAGTATTATATGTATCTTAATTTGTTCAAGTAGAAAAAACACACGAAAACACCACTTTTTATTGCAATAAAAGTTCAAAATTTTGCGCATTATCGCCCAAACAATAATATAGGTGATGTTTAAATTCCTGACGGACAGTTGCAAAAACTGGTTGTGGGATATCGTGACTGCCTTCTAGTTATAATGGGTGATTTTTTAAGAGCTTGGATTTTGAAAATTGAAAAAAATACATACATTTTGCAAAAGTGAATGAAGTCTTATTTGGATCGATAAACCAATGCCTGCCATTTATTTTTTAAAGATTATTTTAAGCAAATGTTGACCGCGGCTGCGCTTTCAATGGTCCATCCTCGAGGTCCAATTTTGTTACACCTTTTCCAACATTGCGGCCCTATAACGCGTTCAATGTTTCCTTCCAAGGCAGCAATCGCGTTTGGCTTGTCTGTATAGACGAGAGGTTTAACGTAACCCCACAAAAAAATATAGTGGGGTTAAATCGCAGGATCTTGGAGGCCAATTGACGGGGCCAAAACGTGAGATTAATTGTTCACCGAACTGGCGTCTCAATGAGTCCATGATTTCTCGTGCGATATGGCTTGTGGCACCGTCCTGTTGTAACCACATATCGTCCAAGCCCAATTCTTCCAATTTGGGTAGAAAAAAGTGCTCCAATATTGAACGGTATCTTTCTCCATTGAGGGTAACGTTACATCCTTTGTCGTTTTTGAAAAAATACGGTCCAATGATACCGCCGGCTCATAAACCACACCAAACAGTGACTTTTTCAGGATGCAATGGCAACTCCTGAATTGCCTCTGGCTGCTCGTCGGACCAAATTCGCCAATTTTGCTTCTTTACGTAGCCAATCAGCCAAAAACTTCGCTTCGTCGCTGAAGATAATTTTTCGATAGAAAAGCAGATCTTCTTCGAGCTTTTCTAAGGTCCATTCACGGAAAACACGACGCGATGGTAGGTCGCCTGGCTTCGGTTCTTGCGTCAGCTATATTTTGTGCCGTTTTATGCAAAGATCCTTGCGCAAAATTTTCCAGGTGATCGAATAACACAAACCCAATACCTGTGATCAGCGACAGATGGACATTTCTCGATCCTCGTCAACACTAGCAGATACAGCAGCAATATTCGCTTCTGTGCGCACCCTGCAGACACGGGTTGGTGGATTGATGTCCAATAGAGTGAAATTGGTTTGAAATTTGCTCACAGTGCCTTGAATTGCTTGTTCCGTGAGCTGATTATAACGACCATAAAATGGACGCAATTTTCGAAACACATTTTTCACTGAGCAGGAATTTTGATAATAGAATTCAATAATTTGCAAGCGTTGTTCGGGTGTCAGTCTGTTCATGTTGAAATGGCAAAACATACTGAGTTACTGAGGATTTTTGACTTTGACAGACGCCACCAACTGTACGTCAACTGTCAAAAATTGTAACCTCAAAAACCAAGTAGTAAAAACTCAACTCGCCCATCGAAATCGGCTTCAATTAACTCTTGTACTATTTTCATTTTGAATGGATAAAATTTATGGAGTTTAGTAACTGTGTGTGTAGAACCAAATGAAAATGTCAGTCGAAGCCACAATTTTTCGTAATGAAGTATTAGGATTTACGCCGAAATTACCCAAAACTTCAACTTGAGCGGCTTCATCCAGAACTTTCCGTTTCTTATTTACAACAGATCCAATTTGAATAAATTTCGTAACAGGGTCCAAAACATACCAATGCGAAGGTATCTTCAAACAGAAGATGAGATGAGATGAAATACCTCAAAAAGAAATCGACTATCGTATAAGGAGTATGCTCCAATGTATAAAATACGACGTATAAAATTATAACTATACTGTATATGTATTAAGTGATAAGTGTAAACGTTTCCAAAAATCAAATGTATTGGTTGTTTGACCAACATGAGCGAGTTTAGGGGTAATTTACTCCCAAAACAATGCAGTGTGGTCAGTGTACACAGAAAAAAATACTGTTGCGTTTCCAATTAATTGTTAGTATTTGGATGTTTTTCCATCGCTTTAAATATATTTACAGTTGTTTCAAATCCATGTCATTGAGAGAATTCAATCCTTATATTCGAAGTAATTACAGGTACGCCAATAAATTCAAAATAATTTTATATTCGTTCTAACGACATGTATAATCCTTCTAATACCAGTATTGACATATAATGCAATCAAAACATCCTTCTGTTTTCGAAATTTATATGTTTCATTTAAGCAAAGCATACAATCTATTCAATGTACAAAAATTATTACTGCAACAGCAGTTCGTGATAACTCATCTGATAAAAATTAATTTTGTTTCAATGGCCCTTGTCGTTCGCTGAACTATAACCAGTATTTGGCGGGACTGATGTCCCGATTCAATTTACGTAAAAATAAAGAACAGGGGATCATCTCAGTATTGCTATCGCCGCGAACCCGCCAACATGGACGAGGTTGTGTCGTTGTGTTGTTTCGGTGTTAGCCGTGTTGTGTTATCTCGTGGTTTTGCGTATTGCATCAGCAATTATTGTGTGATTTAAATATGTCCAGTTATATATTAAATGGAGGACCTACTGAGAAACTGGGACGAGTTAACACCTACATTTGAATGTAGGTATTTAGATTAGTTAGACAGTTATATTTCAGATAATAATGCAACAACTCGTGCAGGCTTATGTTTAATTCTTATATCATGCTCCTTATAACTTCATACAAAATCACACAAACATAAAACGAATCCATCAGCTGTCCTCGCAATAAAATCTGTTGGTCCAAGGAAAAGAAAGTAGTTTAGGATCAATTACCAAACACAAATTCGATTCGACGACAGGCTGCGATTGAATTATTCATTGGAATCCAATGACATCTTGTAGTTGAATCGACAATACGATATAATTCGTTACCAACTATACACTTCTCATTGGATAAAACATCGCTGTATTTGAGGAATGCTGAGTGTAACGTCCCATTGAATCCAAGCGTAAGTCTTTGACAGAACGACAGATTTTTCAGTGTGTGTGAGTTATTTTTTGTTTCTTTTTTTTTATTTGCATTTGGTTTCATGCTTCACCGAAGAGAGTTGGTGAGAAGTAACTTACTTAGATATCTTTTGCGTTATATCATTATTCAAATTTGAATTGATAAAACAAGTGTTATGCCACTGACTATATTATATAAGCAATGTCAAGGGCCATGTTTTCTGCACCGCTACGTCATCAATTGTGTGACGTCACTGGCCGTTTCTGAAAATGAATTATTTGTACGAATCGTTGAAAAATATTGCATTCATAGAAAAACTAGCACGTTTCTTTATAATGTGCCCATGAAAGGCTTTTTTTATTCTTGACAACGCCTTTGTTTATTTTATATTGAATTGTGTAATCAGTAATATTTTTATGTGTTAAAATTCGGCACAAGTTTTTGAGTTTTATTCAAGTTCATTTGTGATTTAATATCTCACCGCAAAACATTACTATAATATACATATATGTAAAACTCAAGTGATACTATATGGATTTACACAACAATGTTCTATAATATTCTCGATAAAGCAATTCACAACAAACTATTCATGTTAATTTTCTCCTGTTTTAACGCGCAGTTTGTCGAGAAATGTGAGCTCAGACAAATGTAATAAAAAGCTATTTATAACTAGACTCTCATTTCGTAGAGCGGATAACATGTTATGACGTTTTTTCTCCAAAATAACCTCATAGATCTGATAAACAGTATCGTCATATCCGGTTTTACTTTGTTTTTAGGAGTTCTGAAAATTTATTTTTTTCCTAGTTTCACCAATTAGCGTGGTGAGCAGAAGAGGACTTATTATTACCTTAAATTATTAATGACTTTGGTGAGATTCTGTATCAATGTCTTGACGTGAATTCTATAAGCTTACAGTTTGCTAACTGTGACAAAACTGACAAAGCATTATGCCTCATAACTATCAGATGATAAAAGGTTCTTTTTAAATCATTATCATCCAGCTAAAGGTGCTGTGTTAAAAAATGTAGCATATATTGTACCTATGTGAATGCATCTTGATAAACAGCAGATAAAAGAGCTCTGTTTTCTACATGGTTGCTCATTGTGGGCAACAACTTAGATACGTGGGGTCTCATAACATAGCTTCCTTTTATGGGACAATTTTAGTCGTACGCCATGAAAAACGAGAATATTTATTTGGAAGATGCTTAATAATTCTACTTAACCTCATTTTCAGCATAAAATTGATTGTACATTTATTTTCTCGCAACGACTGTATTATAGATATCCGAGATGATATATAAATAAAATATATACGATGACATAATATGTTGTCCTTAACCAATCATTATAGGTACAAAGCTTACAAAAAACAACATATCGTAAATGTTTTTCAATGTCAGAGTAAGAAATAGACACATAAGACGCAGGCTCAATATCACCACTACATGTACGTCGAATAGTCGACAACAGATTGCCCAGCACAAGGAGTATTGGGACCTGAGGCCTGGAAGTAGACATGGGAAAGTAGACACCAAAACCCCACGCCATAAAATGGCTAAAGGACTGTCTTCTGTGAACAAGAACAACTGGTCTCCTTTTAGGGCATTGTGGCTTGAAGAAACATCTGGAGTGACTCAGACTATACAACTAAGACCTCAACTGCAGACAATGTAGGAGAGACTTCAACTACAGGCAATGCAGGACAGGTCTCAAGGATTGAAGGTAAAGAAAGTAGTTTTAAAGAAGAGTTTTAGAGTTTTTAAGCATCTCTTGAAAGGGCATAGCAATTATAGTTTTTAATAATATAGGATTGGTTAAAAAGCTGTGGTGCACGAGAGTTGCACTTTTTCAAACAGAACGCTTTCTATATTCATAGAAAAAAAATCCTCCGTTGAATTCCAAACTAAAACTGTATGCACCTAGATTTAACTCTTTCGGAGTTATAGGGTTTTAAATCTTACGAATAAAGAACAGCCATATCTGATACAAAATTATTGCATCACCTAAGATTTCTGTTAACTTCAAAATTTTATTACTTTGTCATTCATTATTCGATTTCCATAAATTTTTCGAAAAACATTATCCACGTTCAGTTTCATATCTCGAACTTTGGTGAGCATTGTTGTTTGACCTAAAATACAGGGTGGATCGAAATGTTGTTTCATTGCCCTAACTTCAAAACACCCTGTAGAATAATTCAATCAGCAAATCATAATCAAGAAGCAGAGTTTGATAAGAAACATAATTTTCTCTATCTTATGTATTTTGTTTTATGTCAATGCATGGTGATGTTGATTTTTTACAGCCAAATAGGCATTTCGTAAACAGCTGAGGTCTTATCTTCCATAACTGGAACATAATTTTAGTCTGATAATTGTTATTTTCTCAGTCTTTGAAAAAAACATCTTGTCGGGTAGTAAAACATCATTTCCATTCACTCTGTATATTAGTTGATCAAAGTGCGAGAGTGTAACATGGCTCATGTTTTTCAAAACTTATGAAAATTGGATAATATTAATTATTTAGTAATATACTATGTATAACAAATGCGAAACATTGACTGACATACCAATGAGGGCATGTCATGTCAAAACCAGGATGTCTCTATTTGCGATTTACACCAAATGGAGTTCTAAAAGTCCAAAACGCATATCCAACGCCATATTAAAAACATTTAAAATAGAATAACTATCTAATATATTAATAATACTGCCATCCTCAGTTTAAACGTCCTAACTCTATTTTCAAAATTTTCAGGTTATCTTCATATTTATACCAGTCCTCAGTTAGAACGTTCTAAGTAAAATGAAGTCAAGTTGATTGACTCGCAGTACTTCCCACACATTACTGTGATACCAGTTTATTATTTTCCCATAGCATGAAGCTGTAGTCTGAGATCCCGCCCCCCTTGCAACCAAATCACAAGTCAATGAACAGCCTATTATGAATACAACAAATTTTTCAGTTTAACAACCCCCCATCCTCAGCCACCCCAATTTCACCCCCACACAAACATTGAAAATGGTTAGGAACCCCTAACTAAAATGTTTAAAAACGCAGTTTGTGCTGTTTTTATATTTTTAGGTTTTTTCGGATGTTGCTGCGCTGCCACTGAGACGATTTCTAAAAACCATAAGCGCTTCAATAGTTTCCACGTTACACAATACAGAACGATCTAAAACAATACTGGTATGTATACATCACAAAATTCCGAGAAAAATTCTGTCTACTGGTTTCTGTGATAGACAAAGCAATGTTCGGATGAACCTAAAAAGAATTAAGAAAGAATTTACTTCAGTAAATTCAAACGGCGCTCTCACTGTGGAAATTGTTGCTATAAAAATTTAATTTTTTTATTATATTGATAAGACCAGATTTTTCCCGGACTAGTTATCAACAAATTTAACATTTAATCTTAAAAAAAGAAAAAAAAAGTTTTTGGCCGCGGTGAGATTCGAACCCACGCCTTTTCGGACTGATGCCTAGCGTCTTAACCGCTCGGCCACGCTGCCTGTGCTTCAGGAATATCAATAGACCGTACATAACACGTCGTCAGTTACCTGTCGTAATTTAATTCATTTTTTTCAAACGGGAAGCGATATTGACAAAACCGGATGATTTTCCACGGACTAGTTTTCTCATTCTGATTCCGAATCTGTATTTAGTTTTCCTCTAGCACCTGCAGTTTTGGCTATCTTTTGTATACGGACAGACGGACGGACGGACAGTGAATCGGTGAGAACTAAGTGTTTTATGCCGCTAGGTCTTTCTTTCACAGGTCAATGAACAGCCTATTTGAACACAACATATTTTTTAATTTACGACCCCCCACCCCCAACGATCCCATTTTCTACCTCCACCCAAAAAAAAAATAAAAAACTATTAGGAGCCCCTAAAACGTTTGAGGAATATTTGAATTTTTTTGTTTTTTGCTAATTACTCCGCCACCTATGCACCGATTTTCAAAATTATAGCAGTATTACCTACTACGATCCACAGAATACCGCTACTCAAATTTCATTTCAACCCATGCAGCGGTTACCGAGATTACGAGGCTAGAAATATGCCATCAGTCCGACAAACAGACAGACCGTCAGACAGACCGACAGACAGAGCGACTGAAATGAGTGACTTGGATTTTCATTATGGAGACACCATAAAACGCCCAAAAAGCGTATTATCTCAATATCTAAAATTTCCTATCGGTGTGGGAAGTGATACTGTAAATAATGGTAAAAATGTAGTATAAAACCAAGACTGCAAAAGCAAATTAATAAGATCTCAATTATTTCAGCTTTAACAAATTGTTGGTTAGGACGTTTTTAACTAATGAGGGCAGAATACACCGATAAAATAAGAACCATTTACGAGAAATCCAAGCAACTTACCGAGATTGTGTAGGAGGACATGGAGGGCGAGGTTCGGTACCTTCTGGTGGTGTAGAAATCGGATTCGTAAACCATGTTTGGGCCGGAGGTTCGGAGTTAGTTTGCGATAAAAAGGCTGACAAAGGTGCGTTAAGATCGGCGTCTCTGAATCGATGTAAGCGAGACTGAGCTAAAATGCCACATCTCCCAATCCACGATGTAGTCTCCGCCGGCTATTTTTAGGAGACTTAGTACGAATGCTTTATTTTTAATTCTGATTGTCTTCATCGATTTTTGCTGCGCTGAAAAGTTTTATTGACTCACAAGTTGTTGTTCTATATAAATTTTGGACACTCTTATACACCCTTATTCATGTTATTCGACACGGAGCATTATGACTAAAGTATTTGATAAAAAAGAAAATAATAACTTTGGATGGATAGAGACCCATAAAGGCTACATTTAGAAAATATTTTCATGTTATACAGGGTGTCCCAAAAACACGCAATGTACCAAAGTTATGTTTTTTTAAATGGAACACCCCGTATATTATTGCATATTCAGATTCCTTGGTGAATTCTATTGTGACTTTATGTATCATACATGGGGCTTAAAGTGAACCGTTTAGGTGTAAATCACCATTTCTGGTATAAGTAGGTATCAGGAAAAAATTGAATATCGCAGAGATTATAAAATATGGAAGGCTGTGACTTTGCCGTATTACTAAGCATAAAATGCGTCAGCTTTGATGAGACTGTCAAATTTAAATTACGTTTATGCTTGATGGAGAAATCGGTCGATTAATTAAGGAAACTTCGATCAGCGATAACTTGATTTTTTCAAATGGGAATGCCTAATTTTTTTATACAGTTAAACGTAGAATTTAATAACCTTTCTAATGATATCAGGTTGTGAGTATCAATCTCTGGTAATTTTCATTTAATTTTAAATTTTCAAACAAATCGGCGTTTTTCAAATTTCCTACCTATAAGCAACGTAGCAGGCCATGAAATATAAACAAAAACCTGTTCAGGTAGAAGAAAACAATTTAGCTCAAAAATACACACGAACTAGACTAAAGGGACAAGATTATAAAAATTCCTTACAACAAATCAACTCTCCCAGAAACAACTGCGATAACATCCCTAAGGTCAAAGAGAAGCTGGAGTATGGCAGTAATAGATATTTTTTACAGTCTACTGGCTACCGCAATTTACTAGAGGTTAAAAAATTCCAAGACAATTAAAAACCCTGATATGAAACAAAAACAACAAGCGACTGTTGCGCCAGCACGTAATTATCAATCTTATGTAATGGTGTAAAAAAGTAGTAATTTGCGTCGAAGTCGATGCCTCTGACTGGAGCCCTTCTATTTTTCAATATCCTTTAGCAATATTGCAAAAAAGGAATACTGACAAATCAGATTTAAATTTTCTGCCATTTAAGTTTTTACAATTTGAAAATAATTTAATTCATTCTTCATTTTCTGCGATCTTGCTAATAGGTACTGAAGAATTTTCAGAACTCCAGTCAGAGGTAGTTTTGACTTGAGTTTTGATAGAATTGCATACTTTTTTATATCATTAAATATGAAATTTTATTATGAAAATAATAAACTGCCTACAACATTATCCAGTCGTTTTCCTTTCATTTCAAAATGTTTAATGGTTTTGGAAATTGCCAATCTCTAAAACATTGCCGTAGGCAATAGGCCGTGAAAAAATCCATTTCTGCCATACTCCAGCTTCTCTTTGACCAAATATATGTTACCGCCATTGTTTCTGGTTAGACTTTGTTTGTTGTAATTTTTATAATCTTGTCCCTTTAGTCTAGTTCGTGTGTATTCTTCAGCTAAGTTAGTTGTTTTCTTCTACGTGAACAAGTTTTTGTTTATATTTCATGGCTTGCTACGTTGCTTATAGGTAGGAAAATTAAAAAAACGCCGATGTTTGAAAATTTAAAATTAAATGAAAACTACCAGAGATTGATACTCACAACCTGATATCATTAGAAAGGTTATCAAATTCTACGTTTAACCGTATAAAAAAAATTAGGCATCCCCATTTGAAAAAATCAAGTTATCGCTGATCGAAGTTTCCTTAATTAATCGACCGATTTCTCCGAGCATAAACGTAATTTAAATTTGACAGTCTCATCAAAGCTGACGCATTTTATGCTTAGTAATACGGCAAAGTCACAGCCTTCCAAATTTTAGCTCTGCGATATTCAATTTTTTCCTGATATCTACTGATACCGAAAAATGTGATTTACACCTAAACGGTTCGCTTTAAGTCCCAGGTATGATGCATACAGTCACACTAGAATTCACCAAGGAATCTGGATATGCAATAATATACGGGGTGTTCCATTTAAAAAAACACATAACTAGGATACATTTCGTGTTTTTGGGACACCCTGTATAACATGAAAAGATTTTTAAAATGTAGCCTTTATGGGTCTCTATCCATCCGAAATTATTATTTTCTTTTGGCTGGGACTGTAAAACAATGAAGAGAGATGGACCATCAAGCGACAGTAGTGTCTTTTTTTGCCTGTCCGTTAATTGTATTTGTTTATTTTGCTGTATGTTGCGGTAACTATTTTTGTCGATTGGGGCTCAAATTCCGGACATTTTGCCCATTTTACCGATTTTTGTGATTTTTTTCCCTGCCCATTAGCTGTATTTGTTTATTTTGGTGTATGTTGTGCCAAATATTTTCGATTGGGGCTCAATTTCCGGACATTTTACCGATTTTGGTAATCCCGCCCGGACACGAAATTTAGCCCCAAATTTCTGGACATGTCCGGGATTTTCCGGACGAATGGTCACCCTACTTCATTTTTTCCAAGAATATCAATGAAAAACAATGGAATAGAGTAAGTCTTGTATGCTCGCTGAAATCAAAATAGGGATTCAATAAATGAGAAAATCTAAAGTAAACAACTATTTATTTATTAAACAAAAATACGCATGTTTTATTAGAATTACATATTTAGATCCTATTCCCTAGTCTGGTAGTTCAACGGAGCTCCCGATGTCTGGTAGAGTGGCCTAGCCTGTCCGCTGTATAGCGACGATGTAGGGGCTTGTTGATACTGTGGCTGACTACGCACTGGATAGCCTGCCGTTATACTGCCACCTTAAATCCCAATAAAAAATTGCATCATGAAACTGAAGACTAATACATTACACAACTTCTTTTACAAGATTGAGGGCCGGTTTCACCGAACTACGGAACTAATCTAACCCAAAATGTCGCTCCACAAAGGGATCGGCGCAAAGCATCCTCACGCCTTGAGAATGACAGCTGATTTGTTTGTTGAGCCGTGTTATTTATATGACGTTATCTGACAGATAGGCTATCTGACACTTATCGAGGGCCGGTGAAACCGGTCCTTAGGGGAGATTCTGTTAATTACCCTCGGAACAGCAAAGGGTTGACCCTATCCTACATATTATGAGAAGTGATATGATTTCTCCTACATATTGCTTCGACTGCAAATTGAGATTTTAAATAATTTTTTTTGTCATAAATGGAAAGATCATATATAAGTTTTATAAAAAAACTGTTTTTGTTTTCTTTTTTTTTTCGCAATAATTCAAAAGTTATATCAAAATAAAAATGAGTTTTTGAATCGAGTACCGAAAACACGCCGACGGCTCCCAAACCCGTGTGACGTCACCATGGCGGTCAAGATGCTCCTTTGACCAACGACGTCCTACTCCGATACTGGATTCTAGATTCCCAACCAATTGCGAAAATACTTGCTGGTAACTAGTGTATATTTGTTGCAACATAGACGATGAATGAAGTTTGCAGCTCGAGACTAAGTCTACGATCGGAATAAATATATTTTTGAATGTTTGAAGTCAGTACAGATTCCAGTAAGTATCTAATCAAATATGTTTCATTAAAAAGATCTCCTCAATTAAAGGATGGCCCAGTGGTTAGAGAGTCCGGTAGTGGATCTCGGGGTCTTTGGATCGAAATCCAGGACTTCAACTTCAAACATTCAGAAACATATTTATTTCAATCTTAGACTTTGTCTCGTGCTGCAAGCTTCATTTATCGACTGTATTGCAACAAATATCCACTAGTTACCAGTTTACCAGTACGTATTTTCGCGATTGGTTGGGAATCTATAATCTAGTATCGGAGCAGGACGCCGTTGGACAAAGGAGCATCGTGACCGCCATGGTGACGTCACACGGGTTCGGAAACCGTCGGCGTGTTTTCGGTGCTCGATTCAAAAACCCATTTTTATTTTGATATAACTTTTGAATTGCGAAAAAAAAGAAAACAAAAACAGTTTGGTTATAAAACTTATACAGGGTGTCCCAAAAATAAGTGTCAAGCGGGAGTCCAGAGATAGAGCACACCTAGAAGTATCTGAATCACCCCCATATATGTTATGCAATTTTTTGTAGTTTCCGAGTTATGAATTTTTTTCTGAATTTTAGAGAATTCTCTACCTCGACAACTTAAAACTAATCCGAAAGAAAAATTAAATGACTTTCCAAATTCTCTTTTTTGCTAATTAATCTCCAAAAATTTACTGTTTATACATAAAATAATCGGCTTCGTAACTTTGATGAAAGTCATCAAAATTTTAGTGTAAAGTGAAAAATTTACGATCTGATAATGGACTAGTATCATGAATTTTATTTCTGGTTGCATATGATAGAGTACGTCATAAAAAGCATCTCATTTTTTTCTCCGATTTTTTTGGGGACAGGAAAGCCGTGAAAATAAGGAAAATATTTGAATTCTCCTAGGGCAGTGACGTCACTGCCCTATAGGCGAACAGCCAATCAAAAGACAGATATGTGTGCTGTGTTGCCGCATTCTGATGGCGCGCGAAATGCCGGAGCTGTACGCGGGCTGGCTCATCTATCTTGTCTTCTGTTCCCGTCTGATATGTTTTGTGGTTTTAATGTCCCGTGATCCAAAATTCCAGGGCTGTTCCAAATTACGGTGCTATCACCATCCTAGAACTGTTTTCATCATGCCCCGCCCATTTTGTGATTCTAGAATCGATGATTGGTTGGGACGCTGGTGGACCAACCAATCACCGTTTTTAGAACTGTAAAATGGGCGGGGCATGATGAAAACAGTTCTAGGATAGTGATAGAACCATAATTTGGAACAGCCTTTCCGAAAGCTAAGTTAAGGTTCCTGATCCGTCAATCCTGTCAATCAATCGTCATTCGGTCATTGTCATTTCCAAATTCCATTGGGCTTTGACTGTAATTTTCAACAATCTTAAAGTTATTATTATTTGTTTGCGTTTATTTGTACAGGATATCCTTTTATTCCATTTTACTAGGTTTCAAGTTATTTTATCATAACATAACCAAAAGTATGAGTAAAATCGATAGTGGATTTGCAAAAGCCGATTCAGATAACCTGCCTAAAGTTGATATGGCTATGGTGAACGACTTTTATGGGGATAATATGCAGTTCTTCAATACGGAAATGAGAAATGTGAAAGCTAAGAAGTGAGTTTCAAAATATTTATAACACTTGGGATAGCAAATAACATGTTTATGTGAAATGTAAATGTTTTGCGAGTCGGAGCTGTTCTTGGCAACAATGAACTGCTGATAATTCGCGCGGTTGGCACTGATTGGCTGAATTTGAATTCCTTTCTTTAAACTTTAGAATGGAATTACTAAAAAACAAAATGATATAGAAAGTAACGAAATGCAGCAGAACGTTTATTTTTGTATGCACTAAGCGGTCGTAATAATTAAATCATTGTTCTTAACCTCGTGATACTAGTCCATTATAACATAAATCTTCGACTCGCAATTAAAAATCTAAAGAGGTGATTTCATGATTTCTAAGTAGGTCTAAAAACTTCTTCACACTCTCAGCTATCAAAGTCATTGAAAAAAAGTAGTACTTAATGGGGCTGCTTTCGCTCCAATCGACCTTCAAAGACAAGCGGCGAAGATTTCTTGAAATTGACGATGTGATTTTCAATTCATCAATAACTTATGTGAACACGCTAATAGCAGAATGGTTGTCAGTACCGCAATAATAAACGGTAAAAACGTTCCATAAATTGAACATTTTGTTAAAAAAGAGCCTTTTTCTTGCTAAAAACCACAAGGAGCGCATTCCTCAAAACCGGTTTTTACCTAAGCGACAACAAAAAGAGCTAACGCTAGTACAGTAAACGATGTTAGAAAGAGATAGCTATGATATTGTTGTGATGTCTTTTCAAAATGTGTCATTGCATAGGTTGCTTTCGTTAACTTTATTCAGTCGTCTGTCTTTGCGGCTTTAAAATGATACGCTCTTGTTTGGTGAATTATTTTGATAATTGGGCTTTTTTTACGGACTATTGAGTGCACGCAGATTCGAAATTTGGCATGACCTATGGACTCTGAATGCTATCGTTTTGGATTGGAGTTGTTTCTGATGTCTACTTCGCTATTCCTACGGAACTTGGGCGCACGTCAACTGGCTTTAACGATGCTGTTTTCTGCAAGAGACTATGCAACAAATGGATAGGTCGTGCTGGACCCACTGAGTGGCCGCCAGGGTCACCTGAGTTAAATCCAATAGAGTTTTTTGTGGGGGGCTACTACAAAGAACTAGCTTATGCTAAAGAGTGTCGAAACATCAACGAATTACGCAAGAAATTGACACAGGCTGAATAAACAATAAAAAACAAGCGAAGGGCTTTTGTTAATTTAAAAAACAATTTTTTCAGATGATGTAGATTATGCATCGAACAAGAGGGTAGACATTTTGAAAATTTCTTGTGAAATTTAATAAACTTAGTGAAGAAATCTGATAATTTCGTTTCATTTTACAATTTCCCACTTACAAAAAAGAAGTCGTACATGTAAAAAAAAATCTTAGCAAAGTGACACAGGTGGTCATCTATGGATCTACTGATCGCACTGAATGTTTTTTATTGCGGCACTGACAATCATTCTGCCATTACAGCCCTAAAATTAGTTATTGTTTCATTTAAAGTCCTATCGCTAATTTCAAGAAATCTCCGCCTCTTGTCGTTGGAGGCCGATTGGAGCCAAAGTAGCCCCATTAAGTATTACTTTTTTTTAATGATTATGATAGTTGAGAGTCTGAAGAAGTTTTTAGACCTACAAAGAAATCATGAAATCACCTCTTTAGATTTTTAATTGCGAGTCGAAAATGTAAGTCATAATTAACAGAACGTAAATTTTTCACTTTACACTATAATTTTCATGACTTTTGTCAGATTTACTAAGCCGATTCCTTTACGTATGAACAGCAAACTCTTGAAGATTAGTCAGCAAAAAAAATAATTTGGAAAAGTCTTTTAATTTCCTTTTTTGAACAGTTTCAAGTTGTCGAGGTAGAGAATTCTCTAAAATTCATAAAAAAATTCATAACTTGAAAACTACAAAATATTGCATAACATATATGGGGGTGATTCAGATATTTCTAGGTGTGCTCTATCTCTGGACTTCCGCTTGACACTATTTTTTGGGACACCCTGTATATGATCTTTCCATTTATCACAAAAAAAAATATTTTTTTTCTTAATTCAAAACCTCAATTACCTCGCTCAGCACAGCCCTGGTGGAAACGGCTTAGCGGAGCGAAGTTTCTGTACGTACAAAACAAAGCATGTTGGCGAGGAACGTGTTTCGAGAGATGTGCGCTAGAAATGCGTTGCGAGGGATGTGGGCGTGGGACGTGTGCTGTTGATGTAGGCGAGCAAAAATAAAACTCTGAAAAGAGCCCGCTACAAATCCTCGCAACGCTCATCTGCACACCGTTTCACAGCTGCGCCACACATCTTCGCACCGCTCATCTTCCTCGCACATCTCTGGCGCAAACACCCGCACCGTTTCACAGCTCCGCCACACATCTTCGCTGCGCACATTTTCCTTGCACATCTCTTGTGGAAACGCAGCGTAACGTCAAAGAGTAGGTAACTAACAAGAGGAGACAGACAGAGCGAATAAAATTAGACAGAGATAAAGCTACACCCAAATTTAAAGGGCCTCGAATTCGCCCGAGCTGACCCGAGCTAGTTCGGTGTCAAGCGTTGCCACATTGAGATCTGTATTTGCATTTCCTGGGACGTCATTATTTGGAAGATTGATAGAAAGTAGAAACACTTCGTCGCAATATTGATAATTTAGATATATTTTAACTCTTTTTCTATTGACCAAAGTAAGTAGGTACCTATCTAAATTTACTTTCATTCATAATATTCACAGATGCGTTTGCTGATGGTTAATATTTTATTATGTCATTATACTACGTCAATATTATAACTTTATGACAGAAAAAATATTTGAAGCTAATGACCAAAGCAGTCGATGCCGATGACACAGAATTTAAAAAAAAGAAAAAAAGATGTCGTTTCACCATTGGAACATACCACATTACGATATTGTTTTTATTTTAATATTCGGTAAGATCAGTTTTCGTTCGGTAATATATTAATACAAAAATTTTTTGGTATCTTTACTTAATATCATATCTGCTAATTCTCCTGAAGTAAATATAATCCAAAATACACAATGTAACGGACCTAGAGATTTTTACGATAGACCTACAAGAATTGGCAACGGCGCATCGATTCCACGTTCTACGCCAAACCAAGACCAACCGCCGTCCGCCATTGCGTTTGATTTCGTATTGCGTTTTGTTTGTGATTTCGATTTGTATCATTGTGTTTTTAAAAACTTTTGTTTTATTAATTTGTTCTGCTTGTTTGTTAAGATATGCTATCACCTCCTTAATATGTGTTTTAATTCCTTGTTGCCTTTTATTGCAACAAACTGGTCCATACATTGAATAACATGCGTAAAACATAAGCGAACTGTGCTCTGACAGCTAATAGACAAACATTTAAAAGAGATTGTCAGAGATAGGTATTATAATTTATACTTTGAGAAACGTCACAGACGTCGCGAAAACGTCAGTAAACAGTAATAAACAGTTTTTTTTTGTTGTTTGATCCATTTGGTTCAACTTATGGGCCAGTTTTTGGCAATAATTAGGAAGAGAGAAATCACAGGATAAGTTTCAGGACCCATATTCCTTGTCACTAAAATATTCATGACCCAAAAAAAATTTGGTATTTTAACTCCAAATTTTCCTAGTTTGGCACTTTTTGACGGTCAGATCTTTAAAAATCACAACCGTTGTGCAATCGTTCATATAGAGTAATGAAACAGAATTTACTTAAATTATTTATTTATTTTCAATCCCTTCAGGATACATTCCGTTTAGGCTATATTAAAAGTAGGGGTATTACTGAAAAACGGAAATGGCAACATTGCTTTTTCCAACTAATTCAGGTATTGCGAGACATCTGGCAACTACTGCACACCCAAATTTAAAGGTCCGAGGTCAATGGGAGCGGATTGCAAACATAAAAGGAATTCCGCCGGGTGTCTCCTCTTGTTAGTTACCTACTCTTTGCTATGATCTTACCTTTCGGCTGACCTTGCTGTGCGCCGCCCATCGCCATCACGTGACCGCCGCAATGTTGCGGCTGCTGCTGCTGCTGTTGTTGTTGTTGGCTCTGTTGCGTGGCCCTGATGTTGGCGTAGTGATCGGCCATCAGTTGCTTGGGCTCCAGATGGTAGGCCGGTTGCGGTGGCTGCGGTCTGGGGGAGTCCCCGTACACCCTGCCCGGGGGTGGCTCGCGAGACAGCGGGTAGTAGATGGGCAGGTCTTGGGGCGGCGGTACCGGATAGAATGCCGACGGTTGGCTGGCGTATTGCGGAGTTTCTGTCAAAATGCCGGCAAACGTTAATCCAATACTGTCGTATGAGACAGAACATAATAATAATCTTGTAACACACTATTATACCGGGTGTCCCAGAATTTCCTTGACACGCGATATTTTCGTAACGAAAAACGGTTCAAGCAAGAACTGAGTGGTACTTTTGAAGGTACTATAGGGTCTATCATACCATGCATTCAAAACATATTTTTTCATACGTCAACCCCTAAAACTCACCCCCAACTTTTTTTTTCAAACAGCACCCCATAGGTTTTTCTACATAAATGATATCCCCATTTTATTTAAAATCTTGTGGTACCTTTAATTTTATATGCAAACTTATTTTTTCCGTAAAATCATAAGCATAAGACAAATGAAATGATAGTTTGTTTGACCCCTGTTATTTTTGTAACAAAAACGGATAAAAAAGAAAAGTAAGTGGGTTTTTCAAGGGTAGTGAATGACCTATCATTCCTTGCTTATGAATCATTTTTTTCTTACTTAAACCCCTGGAAGCCACCCCTAGCTAGTTCTTTCAAATTTCAATCCATAATTTTGCATGGAAAAATAAATCCTTTACTTGAATTTAATTATCGTAGTGCCTTACTTTTTATGCCCCTACTGCAATTTATCGTTAATTTTGGCGCCCATGTGCGGGGCACACCCTGCACACGGGGTTGGCGCGGCCCGATGTAACCATACTACTTTTTCACGTCACGTAAGCATAAATTAATTAAAACACATGTATGGAAAATATTTTTTTGATTATCATGAATCAAGTAATAATAAAAAATGTGACAACAAAACTAAGTGCAAAAACGTGAAAAAGTAGTATGGCTACATCGGGCCGCGCCAACCCCGTGTGCAGGGTGTGCCCCGCACATGGGCGCCAAAATTAACGATAAATTGCAGTAGGGGCATAAAAAGTAAGGCACTACGATAATTAAATTCAAGTAAAGGATTTATTTTTCCAGGCAAAATTGTGGATAGAAATTTGAAAGAACTAGCTAGGGGTGGATTCCAGGGGTTTAAGTCAGAAAAAAATGATTCATAAGCAAGGAATGATAGGTCATTCACTACCCTTGAAAAACCCACTTACTTTTCTTTTTTATATGTTTTTGTTACAAAAATATCAGGCGTTCAACAAATTATCATTTCATTTGTCTTATGTTTATAATTTTACGTAAAAAATAAGTTTGCATATAAAATTAAAGGTACCACAAGATTTTAAATAAAATGGGGATGTCATTTATGTAGGAAAACCTATGGGGTGCTATTTGAAAAAAAAAGTTGGGGGTGAGTTTTAGGGGTTGACGTACAAAAAAACATGTTTTGAATGTATGGTATGATAGACCCTATAGTACCTTGAAAAGTACCACTCAGTTCTTGCTTGAATGGTTTTTCGTTACGAAAATATCACGTGTCAAGGAAATTCTGGGACACCCGGTATATAGCAGGGGTTTCCAACCTGTGTGCCGCAGCGCCCTGGTGCGCCGTAGAAAGTAAAGAGGGGCGCCGTGAGTCGATCCTCTAAGTCTAAAGCACAAATATTTGTGGGTGCCTAAAAAGCAACAATACCTATTCTGACGCTCGCCACGTTTTGAAACTACTGGAGAAGATTACAACGTTCAGGAAGAAACTACAAGTTTGGATAAAAAAGACGAATGAAGGCGGCGGTCAAGATTGCTTTCCACAATTGTATAAATATGCGGGATCCAATGAACTGGTGGTCTCACAAGACCTGATGGCCCTTTTCACGGAACACTTATGGAAGCTCACTGAATGGTTTTCGAAATATTTTGCAGATGATGATGTCGAAAATATGCATGGATCCAAGATCCCTTTCATACGCAAGCTCCGCCAGAATTCTCCAAATCCGATTTGGTGGAGTTTTGGTTATCGATTCAAAATGAATATTCAAACCTAACTTCAAAAGCTTTAAGAATTTTTATTCCGTTGGCAACATCATATTTATATGAAGCTGGATTTTCAGCCGTAGCCATAAGCAAGAACAAATATCGCTCAAGGATCAATGAGGAGCAAGAATTGGGAGTCGCAGTGTCGAATTTTATTCCCCGTTTTGAAAAACTATGCGGAGATCACCAAGCTCAATCGTCACTTTCATTTGACTGTCGTATTTTATTTTTGTTTTTCTTGAGTGTTTCTTTTTGTTTTCTTTTCTGTTTCAATTCTGAATTCTTATAAATATAATAAAATAAACTTCATTTCCTATTGAGGAATTTTTTATTTTTGTGTCTACTATTATTGTAGATACCTATTTGTTTCGACAGTATCTATTTAAAATAGCTGTCTAAGGTAGGGCGCCGTGACAAAATGCCAAACTTGAAAGTGTGCCGCTGGTTGAAAAAGACTGGGAACCCCTGATATATAGTATTATTGTTTTGTGACACTGTTGTCATGTTACTTTCAAAATTGTAGATTAGATTTGTGATCTGTAGACCTGGAGTTTTCGAGAGTGACAGATGGGCTTCTAGAATGTCGTCTGGATGTCTCGTATTCACTAGAAATGATTGGATGAGGTATACAAAGCTTCTTTTCTGTAATGTCCCCCTCCCCCTTTTATTTTTTGAACGGGTGAACTCCATGAATGGCACCTCATCATCATAGTCACAATGTCTTAACAGACATGTTGTGACCTCGTAAAATGCACTAAATCAGAGCTAGAGTATTACCGACACGAATATTATCAATAGTTTTGAGAACTGTAGCTCGCCATCGTTCGCGATTTACTGTCAGTTCAGTGGCGCTCTTAATACTCATATCTAGCAACTGTTTCGTCGTATCCACCCAGCGTGTAGGGGAACTGCCACGGCGCCGCCCACTCGGGGCGTGACCCTGAACTACAAGTTTCTCCATATTATCACTTCTGTGAATATGTCCGAAGAATGTAAGCATTCTCGTCGACACAATGGAGGAGAGTCTCTTTGGATTACCGAACTCGTCCAGTATGGAAACATTAGTTCGATGGGCGGTATAAGGAATTCTCAACATTCTCCTCCACGTCCACATTTCAAAAGCATCTATGCGAGCTCGATCTGCCTTTTTAACAGTCCAAGTTTCCGAGGCATACAAAGATATGAGAACACAAGAGACTGAACCAGTGACATTTTGGTATCTTTAGTGATGTTATGGTCACGCCATATTTTAGTAGGCTTTGTCATGACCACCCGTGCCTGTTGAATGCGCCATCGAATCTCATTCTCACAGTTACCTGAATTGTCGATCAAAGAACCGAGGGACACAAAACTTTGAACTACCTCACAACGGCCTATTGACATTATTTCTCGATGATTGTCATGCTTTCTATCTACGATCATAACCTTGGTCTTGTTGTAGTTAATACCAAGACCATATGCTGCACTGTGTTGTTCTAAAACGTTCAATAGAGCTACTAATTCTTCCTGAGAAGCAGCAATAAGGGTTGTATCGTCAGCAAATCTTAAGTTAGATATTTTGCTTCCGCCAATAGTTATACCGCCATTCCAGTTGTCCAATACCTGTCTCATCACAAATTCAGAGTACATGTTAAATAACATCGGAGATAGTACACATCCCTGAGGAACTCCTTTTCTGGTTGCTGTTTGACCAGACAGGTTACCATCAATTCTCACACTAGCTGAGCTAGACTCATCGAGTTGCTGTATGAGAAATACTAAGTGGTAAGGGACTCCCATAGAGATAAGGATTTCCCACAGTTTACGCCACTTTACGTTATCAAAGGCCTTAGATTAGTCGACAAAGCAGATAAAAACGGAAAAATAATGCTCTCTGGCTTTTTCAATGGCACTTGGAACACTATAAATTGACAGTTGAAACTTTCAAGATGGCGACGAAAAAAGAATTAAATTGAAAGGGGTGTCTCGTGACACATCTTTTTAAATCTCCTGACGAATACTTCTCAACCCTATATTAAGTCAATATGTCAAAGTACCCAAGTCACCTTTTTCAGTTTTTGCGAAAAACGCTTTTAAAGTTTATATTTCTCTCTGGAAATATTACCTTTTCGAAAAATCATTTGATTTGTTATATTTAGATATACCAGTTTAAGTAAAAGCTAGTTTAGTGGTCTACTTTCCAAGATTTTGTGTTATTCAAAAATGGCATTGGGCACTTTTTTCTTTGGATTTCAAAAAGGTAATAAAAACCTATAACATACTTTAAAGTTTTTTTTATTTTACAGTATATGAGAATATAAAATACATTACAAATACAAAAGTTATTCATAAATATCGGTGTCAGAGTCTATTGTTACATCAAGAACTTCATTCTCTAAGCCAGGACGAATATCAGATGTATTATTAACTGTAGGCCAGATATGTGATATCTATAAGAGAAAAATGTGGTAAGATTGACAGTTTTGCTTTGTATGATAAAATTTTTAGCATAAAACAGGATTTTCCTATACAAACACAATATCATCGAAAATATGAAAAAACCCACTTACCTGTGTTTCTTATACTATTCCTTCACAAGTTTTCAACTATAAACGATTAGACAAGTAGAATAATAATAATAAATCACTAAGAGCACGCTTCTATCTGTGAATGGAAAACCGAATGGTAATCCACAAACTACGCATAAATAATATGCTAGTGGACTAAGGCAATTTTTGCCATGCAGTGGTCATTCACAGTGACTAACAGACTGTTCACTTAGGGTTATCTTCCATTGAATATATTTTATACTCTGTTACCTGATACTTTAAACTGGCTTGACGTCTATTTGATAGGTATCAGCTGACAAAAAAGTGTATCTCAAATTTAATTTTTTACTAGTGGTGTTGATTGGCAATTCTGCGATCAGGACCGTATTAGTAATATTCTTATTGAATATTTGCTAAAAAGTAATGACTATTGTTGTAAACAAGAAATTGCTTCAATATCCAGACATTCGCAGCAAAAATGGTTAGTTAAAAGAAATAGATTACTTTATTGATTTGTATATTGTTAGAGACTATCACAATACTCCTATATTTAGCAATAAGGACGATTCAATGGATAGCTTGCATCACTAGTGGGATATTTATTGGTTGAAACGTACAAGGTACAATTGCAGAAAAGTATAAAGTAAGTACATGGAGTAAGATTAATATAATAAGGTAGTTTAACTGAAGCTTGAGCTAAAAATGCCTTTATCTTCATTCTTACCTCATTTAAATTGTACCTAATCATCATCATTCAAAACAGCCATACTGATATACTGAAAGACACGCCGGATTTTCCGAGAAAATGTAAAATAAGCATAGACCTCAGAGCATAGATGAAAACGTCACCAAGTGTCAATTACTTGTTATCAGTAATACTTGCACTCAGTACAGCCCCTGCATTCCTTCAAAGCTTAAGATTGATACGTCATGACTCAATCTGGGGTATTTTAAGTTATCACTAGTCGAACAGCTGTTCGCTGTTGACACGGCTGACAGTTTATAAAGTATCGGGTAAGAGGGTATATCTAATATTTGGCTGGACTTAAGCACGTTTCACTGAACTGAGAACCATTTTAAAAAACTCATATGCTCATATAATCACTTAGATATAAATATATTGATGAAAATGTGACTTAGGCACCCAGTCGCCATTTTGAAAGTTCAGTCAATTTTACTCCAAAATATAGTACTGACGCATCAATTAACTTCGTTATCCCAAGTTTCATTCATTTGAGTTGACCCGTTCCGAAAATAAAAGGTGGGGGGCATTAAAAAAAGCACTGTATATAATGCGCCATAGATTTTGTATTGAGTTGTAAAGTAAAAAGGTGAAAATTACGTCCAGTTTGATTCCCTGGAGTAAAGGAAAAGCGACCGTAGTGAAAATATGATAAATAATATCCAAAAATATTGTCTGCAATATGGACTTTACAGGTATATTATGGCATTTAAACATTGTTATTAATTATTAAAGTCATTGTAGTTAAAATTCTTTCGGAAATTAAGAGACCATATTGAAAACTGGCAACAGCGCGCTGTTTTACGAACCTACAGCCTTCTGTCTCTTCACAAAAAGCCATAGTGACAACTGACGAACTGACAGTAATCAGTGATGTCAGTTAGGTTAGGTTGCTTCGTTGATTATCGTTTGTCTGATGTTTATCTTTTTATTTATCCGAGAACCATTGACCTTTGATGAATTGTGAAATGATTATACTTTGATAAAGGCTGAAAAATAAGTAAAGAACATTTCAAATATCTAGAAGAAAAAAGGAGAATGTATAGTTCAACACTGAATGAAATATACATTTACATTATATTAGACCACGCCACATTTGTTAAGGTAAAGTAGGAAACAGAAATGAAGATAGATGGTTATAGAAGAAAAAAACGTATACCAAATTTTTCACAGCACTGCCACAATAATGGGTAGGATAATAACCAACAGATTCAAAGTCTAGGTTTCTGTGTTTCTTATGAAATTATCATTCACCAACTTTCCAAAGTGCTCTGTATTTACACCTCTTGGAGCTATTTTTTGAACAAAGAGAATGAAAAAGCATCTATCTATAGCATTATTTGCAAACAGTCTACTACACATAAGGTGGTTTTTGCAGAGTGAAACAAGGAAGCTGTCACACTTTGGAGACTCTCAAGTGGCTATCCAACGACTGAGAAACATAAAACAGTATTTAAGGGACCTTCAAGTATTAAGGAACCCTCATTAAGACACAACGGGGTATTTTCCGTACAAAATTTTATGACGGAATATTGATGTTATGTCCCCAAAAACCATGTAACTGATATTTTTACTTTTTACTGTGAACGCGAAGTGGCTTAAAAGCACCTGCAAAGTTCAAACATAAAATTTCGCGCCAAAGCTGTGACGTAATAAATCTAAGCGTGACGTAATAAGTCTTTCGTGGAGCTATCGTTAGAATGTGACTCTACTTTGTCATATGACCTCCTTTTCTCCATCTACAGACATAACCTCCGCTTCGTATTTTTGATATTGACAGATGTTTGTTTACATCATTTCATGATCTATCTTGGTTAAATGAGATACCTTGTCAGTCGTGACTTACGTGACACCAGGGGAGGTTATGTATACATGACACTAGTGACAGGCTGTTAAAGACGAGTGTTGCCGAATGACGAGTGAAATTGTGAAAAGTAACTATGAAACATTTCTCAGAGTAAACTGCTAATTACATAGCAATGCAAAAAATGGAATAGCTGGGCAATAAATGGAATAGCTGTGCAACATAACATTTATAGTCTACAAAAAGAGGGAAACTAAATAAACATAAAATAAAGTTTACATCCTTTATAAAAAAACTATGCAAAATATTAACAGCGTGACAACCTTGAATCTACGCTCAATTCAAATTAAAATAGTCACATCCTATCTACATGCGGCATAAAAATCACTTTTGATTGGTTGATTTCTTAAAGGGGTGATACACGTACGAGCAAGTACGCGTACTTATGGCTCGACGACCTTGTTCGCCTGTGTGTCACCGTAAGTACGCGTACTTTAGAACCGTCGCGCACACCGTCGGCGATCCAACTGGTTTGAAATCCTGCTCGTAGCTTGTCTCGCCTCGTACTGCGAGCCGTGAGCCACCACTTTGTTTCGGCAGGCCATCGATGCGCAACGCTTGTTGTGTTTGGAATTTGTTAAAAGTTTTGTTTATTTAGGAAACTTATCAAAATGAGTGATTTCAGCTTCACGTGTGTCACTGCGTCGAGCCGAGTAAGTTCGCGAACTTAAAAACCGCGTACTTAAAGTTCGTACGTGTGTCACCCCTTTTAGGCGGGAGGTTTAAGAAATTTAAATGAGCTTTCTTCAAAGGAATGATTTTAAAAGTCTATCTTTACTCCACGTGGGCAGAAAAAAATTGAGCAAACACTGCCATCATTAGAAATTAGATACAGCACGCCATTTCAGCCATTAAACAGGCAATATTAGCAAGTTGGAAAATACCCCATTATGAATATGTTTTTTCTTTCAGATACTTTCTCATTTTGTTCCATATTTACGCTACTAAGGTAACAGCCAATTTCAAGCAAATCTTTAAAACTATTCCATATATACTGTTGATATACTGGTGAGTGACAGTGTTGTGAGTTTTGTAAGCAAGAAAATTTGTGTAAACACCTAACACCAAATGAGTTTTTATGTGCAAATAAGGCATAAATTAATACTAGCTTAAAGCACAAGTAGTGGTGTGAAAAACACTCACTGTTCCATAGTACAGCTCGCACAAGCTCATTACGTCTACCATCATCCTCTGTAAATAAAGAAAACATTGCATATTTTACTATCAATATCGTCAAGCGCCACTTTCTTTCTCATGTTCATTGAAAAAAAAATCTTATCTTAAGACTAAATATACAGGGTGAGTTTTTAGTACCGGCTCGGTCGATAACTCCACTACTGTAGAAGATAGCGAAAAAAGTTGTACACAAAAGTTGTAACCACGGATATGCTCCTTGCTCAGAAAATATTTTGATTTATACAGGGTGATCAATAACTACGTGGTGATGCAAACATATATTTTTTTAAATGACTCACCCTATATATTATCCCATTTTTAGATTCTGCTAATAATTTCTCTTCTCACAATATAAGGTATTATAACATTATACAGGGTATTTCAAAAGTTATTATATTACGATTTTTATATCCAAATCGCTGTCAAATGAACGTACTGTTTATCAAAGAGTAAGGAATAATAAATTATTTTTTTTACATGAAAAGATTAAAAATATCTTCTAGTTTTAAAATCCGCTATAAAAAAAGCCCGCGACGCATATTCGTATACAGGGTGTTGTAGAATGCAAAATCCAGATTTTTTCTTTTTTTTTAAATGTAACCCCCAGTATTTTATTATACCAAAGAATTGCTCTTAACAAGGACTATACAAAGATGAAAGCGCATATTAAAAGCAATTCTTTGGTATAATAAAATATTGGGGGTTAAATTTAAAAAAATAGAGAAAATCTAGACTTTGCCTTCTACATCACCCACATAAGCGTCGCGGGCTTTTTTATAGCCGATTTTAAAACTAGAAAATATTTTTCATTCATCCGTGTAAAAAAATGATTTTTAATCCATCACTTTTCGATATACAGTATGTGTATTTGACAGCGATTTGGATATAAAAATGGTCATAACTTTTGAAATAGCCTGTATAATGTAACAATAGCCTATATTGGAGGGACGGAAATTATTAGTAGAATTTGAGTATGGAATAATATATAGGGTGTCTCATTTAAAAAAATGCATGATTGCATCACCACATAGTTATGGATCACCCTGTATGTATCCAAATATTTCCTGAGAAAGGAGCTTATCCATGACTAAAACTTTCATATGCAACTTTTTTCGCTATCTTCTACAGTAGTGGAGTTATCGACCGAGCCGGTACTAAAAACTCACCCTGTATGCAAAAGGTTTTTCCTCATACTATGTTCTTCCCTATATATATAGAAAATATGACATTACTCAAATAATGGAGCTTGTATGATACAACCATATTCCTTTTCATTCTATCCTCCTTAAATATTTCCTGAAAAAATTGCAAGTTATTGTTCTCTCAGCAGTTTTCTATTTTCTGCTTGATTTTTAGCATTAATGCATAAGGATGTGATCACCTAGTTGTAGATACTAAAACATTCAACAACTTAGGGAAAATATTTTTATAGTAATATCTAAAGGCAATCACATTTTACTGAAAAAAACCGATTTTTGTCAAATGTGCGGCTGTATTCACAAACACTTGACTGATGTGGCTTTAGACTGATTTCCTGTTCTTTTTTTACATTATACATTGTTGCAAGTAGTGGCTAAGTTTTGAAATATATCGTTATTATTCTATTAAGTGTACATACTTTGAGGAGATCCCTGGTATGCCTGTGGAGACGGTTTGTATCCATATCCAGCAGCAGCGTGATACAAAGAGACAGGCACCTGTTGAGGCGGAGGGGGCGGGGGACTTGGACTCCTTGGTCTCTTGGGGTTATTTTTGAATCCAGGTTGGGCCTACACAAATATGTAACATTAGGCTCAATCATGGCCGACTTTACTCACTAGGCCGGAGCATGAAATATGGCAACACTGAATCAGCGGGCCGTCATTTTGTTTGTGGTTAAGTCATTAGTCATCATTAGTGTAATCTTCCAGAGTGAAAAATAAGATTGGAAGGTGATTTTTAATGTGTTTCTAATTATTTACTTGCACAAACGAAACTATAAAGATAAACAGATGCCTGCAAAGTGTGTAGTACCAGGTTGCAATAGCAATTAGTGCTTCAAATGAAGGACATAAACAGAAGTGGGTGAAAGGTATTCCTCATAAGGGCTGGTTATATTTATAAGAATAAAGATAATAATTACAAACATTTCAAAGAATAAGACCTATTTTAAACCACAATGTGGTACCTACAATGTTTTCTGGATCTCCCAAATATCACAGAAAAAGACAGTTAATAGAACTCATCTGGGCATGCATCTGGGCATACCTACGAAAAGATTTGATATTGAAAGGGAATCAAGACCAGCAAGAATGGCTTCAAAGTGACCTAATAGTGAATTTTTCTAGCTCAAGTTAAAATTTACAAAGTAAATTGAGTGTTCATTAGCAATTGTGCTTCCAATAAGGGACATAAACAGAAGTGGGTGAACAGTATTCCTCGTATGGGCTGGTTATATTTATAAGAATAAAGACAATACTTTACAAACATTTAAAAGGATAAGACCTATTTTAGAGCACAATGTGGTACATACAATGTTTTCTGGACCTCCCAAATATCACAGAAAAATACAGTTAATGGAACTCATCTGGGCAAGCCAACGAGGGCATGCATCTGGGCATACCTACGAAAAGATTTGATAGTGAAAGGGAAGCAAGACCAGCAAGAATGGCTTCACAGTGACCTAATAGTGAATTTTTCTAGCTCAAGTGACAATTTACAACGTAAATTGAGTGTTCATTTAAGTGGAAGTGGAAGTGGCAGCAGTAAACAGGTTGCTTTATTTTTATTTTGTAGTGTCTGACTATGATGAACCAGAAATCAGATGTAAGTGGTATTAGTAGTAGTAGTTCTAAAAAGCATTTTTTTTTTCTTAATTTATTAACCCAGATGAACTCTAATACATATAAAATGTAATAATTATTCTGAAACTATAGGCCCACTATTTGACAGCTAAGCCACGTTGCCACATCTAAGGCTCCGGCCTAGTGTAGAGTCGGCCATGGCTCAATACATCATACTGACTGACTGAAGACTGGCATGATACAGATGCGTTATATGCAGAAATAAAGATAGTAATAATCACCTGGATGACTTCAAATGGATATTGTGGTGTCTATACCCTGTTACCCGATACTCTAAACTGTCAGCCATGTCAACAGCAAACAGCTGTTCGGCTAGTGATAATTAAAAATACCCCAGATTGAGTCTTGACATATGAATTTTAAGCTTTGAAGGAATACAGGGCTGTACTGAGTGCAAGTACTACTAATGATGAGAATTGACACTTGGTGACGTTTTTGTCTATGCTGTGAAGTCTCTATGCTTATTTTACATTTTCTCTGAGAATCCAGCGTTTCTTTCAGTATATCGGTATGGCTGATCTGAATGATGATGATTACGCTTTAAATGAGGTAAGAATATTACTGATATGGTCTTGATCGCAGGATTTCCAATCAACACCACTAGCAAAAAAATGAAATCTGAGATACATTTCTTCGTCAGCTGATACCTATCAAATAGACGTCAAGCCAGTTTAAAGTATCAGGTAACAGAGTATATATTACCTGAGGTTGCTGCTGAGGTTGCACCAGCCTTGGTTGCTGTTGTTGTTGCTGCTGGATGTATAGTTGAACAGAAGCTGCGGATGGTCCATTTGGTACCATATTGGCTGGAGGGCCAGACATTGTCTGCATTGCCATCATCTGCTCACTATATATGAAACAAAACGTGAAGCTGGATAGAGCAACAGACAATGAGCAGTAACCAACGAATACAGTTTTATATCAATGAAATGATGACTCAACCATACATGTCTGATATCCACTTATTTAAAACAATACATACGTGTTTTCTTTCACCAATTGCCTACGCCTATTGTCGTCCTCATTCAATACTTTCTTTAGCTGCAAAAACAACTGGTGTTTTTCTTCTTTAAGTTGTTGAAGTTTTATCTCAAGCTGAGATATCTGCTCTCTTGTTTCACCCAAAGTCATAACATCCTGCTGTTCTCTGGCTTCTCTTTCTTTTCTCAAACGTTCCTCTTCGACCTCCTGCTCTCTTTCTTGTTTCTTGCGAGCCCTTTCCCTCAGAATATGTGCCTTTAGCACTTTCCACATTTGTTCCGAATGATCGGCTTTAACTGTTTCTTGCAATGCAGCAGGCATTTTTCCTGATATTTTGATTTTTTATACTTAGGTAAATATGTTTGTGTTCAAGAGAATTCAGTTGTGATTATTGTAAGGCCAATCATTCATGCTACAAATCACCATAAGCTGGGGTGAAATCGAAAGACGCACGAATTCCTAAACACCACAAAATCTTGTCTCTTTATTCACCCAAATAATTAGTCTTAGACCACCTATATTTACAGTACTTTCACCACTTTTTCATGTTTTCCTCTTGTTCCTCCACATTCCTCCAAAACAGTGATGTTAACTCTCCAAACGTACTTTTCCCTATGCCAACTTGAAAATTTCCCTACATTTCCCTACGTAACTATTTCTGTGTTTTTTATAAATGTTTTGTCGTTTTGTGTATGACTTACCAACAACCACAGACACACAGAGCGATGACAAGTGAAGAGTTGTACACTATTTGCTAATAAAATCCGCTAGAAAAATGGCCGTCCCGTGTCTAAGCACGTTCTAGGCCATGGTCTTTCTTTCCATTTGTAAATATAGGAGAATAGCACCGCCGACCGCCTAGACGGCCATTTTTTTGGCGGACTTATTCTCAAATACATTTTTACGACTGTTGTACAAAAAATGGTGTTGAGGCCTATTGCATTTTTTGCACAACTAGGTTTCTGAATACCATATAATTTTTGGTCTGCTAATAATAACAAAGATAATTTATTAAAATATATGAATTACAAAAAACAAGGTAATATTCTTACTCAAATTCTCTCAAGCACAGAATCTCATGAGCCGCGAGCACACAGAACTAAAAACTACTTTGACATTTGCCCCTTCACTAATTTCAAGTTCTGTGCATTGAATCCAAAAGGACGGGTCCGCGTTAGTTGAGACGGTGTTGTACGTCGTACCCTGAAGATAAAAATTTCCCTACAAAATAGAATTTCTCAAATTTCTGTCCCTGTTTCCCTATCATCTGTTTTTAAGACGATTTTTCCCTACGAATAGGGAATTTCCCTACGAGTTAACATCACTGCTCCAAAACCAAAAAAGTGCACAAAATGTCAAAATACAAAATAGATCAATGCCCTCTTGGACTTCTTGACACAAAACAAAAACAAGCAGGCAGTGACAAATGACGAATCAACGTCAGCGTTGTGCTTGCTATTACAATTGTACTAGATCTATTACATTTTGCCCATAGCTATTACACTGTTACTACAATAGCGAAAATGCCAAAAATCTATTACATTTTGAAAAATTCACAAATTTCAAAAAATATTTCAGAAATATTAAAATCAAAATCCTGGCTATGGTCTTGGGTTATGCGATTCGTATAACCGGGAAGCGCATAGGTTGGGAATTACTGATCTCTCGTTCTCGGGTACTGTTTATTTTATAGTAATTTGCAATTTATAAATTTCCTGAACTGCAGTTGAATTCCCACTATGCACCGTGTCCCAGGACGAATCCCGAAAACTTTAAGCGATGATTTCTGGCACCGACTTATGATATGTGTAATATGATTAAATTATATATTTATTCTTGATAGCAAAAAAGTTCAAATGCCCTTAATTACATCGCGAAATGGTTACTGTGTGGCCTCTCTTACCATATTCCTACGTCACTACGTCACCTGCTACCTGCTGAGGTAGACAATCGACAAAAACATTAAAAAATACCTGTTAGCGTAACCGTATTAAACGATCCGTTCCCTATTATTGCTGTAGAGTGTTATAGAAAGTGAAAGTGATAAAATAAAGTGTAGGCCACACACGTTTCAATCATCTTTACAACAAAACTTCAAACGTTGATTTCTCTGTAACAAATGCGAATTTAAGAATAATTCCTTTTGATATCGGCTTCACATTCCGAAACCTAAGTGCGATTTCTTTTTTCGGAATTCGTCCTGGGTCACGGTGTATAGTGAATAGACAAAAGGTTAGGGTTTGATGCTATCAATAGCGTCGATAAGGGGTTAATTATCCCCCTCCCCCCAAGAATAATAAATATAATACCTAATCTACTATTTATGTGCTTCAAGTCAGGCACGTATACGTAAATCCACAAATAGCCCCCCCCCCCCAGCCTCAATAATATTTTGACACCCTTGGACGCTATCACATCACACAGAGGCAAATTTTTCACATGACTGGACAAAACTGATACCGTAATAAGTAGTAACTTATGCTTCTCACGGCTAGATGGCGAGCAACTTCGAATCTATTACAATTTATTGCAATCTGTTACATTATCTAGTACAATTGTCTTACCTCAAAAGCACAACGCTGATCAACGTCAATTCAGAAAACATTCCCCGATTCTACTTTGACGTATTGGTTGTGATGTGTCGCTACCTTGACATTCGGGGTAGTATTCTACGGCGACGAACATGCTGGTATGCGCCCTGTTGTATTGATCCATGGCCGTCTCTACACTAGGCTGGAGCCTTAGATGTGGCAACGTGGCTTAGCTGTCAAATAGTGGCCCTGTAGTTTCAGAATAATTATTACATTTTATATGTATTAGGGTTCATATCGGTTAATAAATTAAGAAAAATACTTTTTAGAACTACTACTACTAATACCACTTACATCTGATGTCTGTTCCATCACAGTCAGACACTACAAAATAAAAATAAACGCAACCTGTTTTCTGCTGCCACATCCACTTGCACTTAAATGAACACTCAATTTACTTTGTAAATTGTCACTTGAGCTAGAAAAATTCACTATTAGGTCACTGTGAAGCCATTCTTGCTGGTCTTGATTTCCCTTTCACTATCAAATCCTTTCGTAGGTATGCCCCAGGCCATGCCCAGATGAGTTCTATCAACTGTATTTTTCTGTGATATTTGGGAGGTCCAGAAAACATTATAGGTACCACATTGTGCTTTAAAATAGGTCTTATCCTTTGAAATGCTTGTAAATTATTGTCTTTATCCTTATAAATATAACCAGCCCTTCCGAGGAATACCTTTCACCCACTTCTGTTTATGTCCCTTATTGGACGCACAATTGCTAGTGCAACCTGGTACTACACACTTTGCAGGCATCTTTTTATCTTTATAGTTTCATTTGTGCAGGTCAATAAGTAGAAACCCATTAAAAATCACCTTTTTATTCTGGAATAAGGTTATGTTGGGCCATGGTTTGGTAGTCCTCTACCCATGCCTCTACTGGGGTGCAACCTGGTACTACACGCTTTGCAGGCATCTTTATCTTTATTTTATCTTTATAGTTTCGTTTGTGCAGGTAAATAAGTAGAAACCCATTACAAATCACCTTGCAACGTTCTTTTTAATCTGGAATAAGGTTATGTTGGGCCATGGTTTGGTAGTCCTCTCCTGGGCTGCAACCTGGTACTACACGCTTTGCAGGCTCTTGTTATCTTTATAGTTTCGTTTGTGCAGGTAAATAATTAGAAACACATTAATAATCACGTTCCAACCATATTTTCTGCACCTGGAAGAATACACATGACTTAACAACAAAAGCAAACTCGGCCCCCAGATTCAGTGTTGCCATATTTCATGCTCCGGCCTAGTGAGTACAGTCGGCCATGCACAATCGCATCTGAATTTAGCTAAATTCTTCATCTTCTAAACGTTGGCAACGCTATAATCCCGCCAGTTCATTAGTGGAACGTCAGATTTGTTTGAATTTTCAGATCTAACCTTATCTGTTTTGTGTTTCTGATTCTGTGTGTTTACTATTGTGGAAAGCAACATTTTTTACCTTTTGTTAATAATTGTTTTTCTGCTAGATTTCAACTTCAACAATAAATACTTATAGAAAGAAATCTTCCGATTAATGGTAAAAATGCTAATGTAATCTGATACTAATTTCAAACCTAGACTTTTTTATCACTTTAGCACAATGGCAAAGGCTGGAGTGGCCCCAAAACGTAAAGCAGCAACTGGCTACAAACTAGCGGAGCGATTACCTATGGGAGAGATACTACAGGACCTTGGTAAGACCAAATGGAAACTGGGGCCATCCATAGGCCATGGAGGTTTCGGCGAAATATATTCTGCCCAAGACTTTTTGAAAGGTGGCAACAAGTATCCTTTTGTCATAAAAATTGTAAGTAAAAAGGTACAGCATTGGTTTTGAGAGGAAGGTTATTATATTATTTTTTAGGAACCTCATGCCAATGGGCCTTTGTTTGTAGAAATGCACTTTTATATGAAGAATGCAAGAAGTTTAGATGGTAAGCTGAACATATTTGTATAATAACTCTACTAAATCTTAAGGATATTACATCCTTTGAGTAGGGTGAAAATAATTTTCTTGATGGTGGAGCCAGCAGTTTTGTGGTATTACGAGCCCCTTCCCATTTCGGTTGGCCTACCATAGGTTTTAATTTTATTTTTCTTTCCAATGATATTCAAGCACATAAATAATATTTTTTTAATACTTTAATAGTTTATTTAATGCCTTTTTTTTCAGAACCAGATACATGAAAGTCAATAAGTTCACAAAACCACATCAAATGAGACAAAACTGTGAACAAATGGGAAAAATATTAAAAATGCTCTTATAAAATTTACCATTGAGTAACATCGCCTTTATTTTTTATAACATCCAAATTTCTTTGAGGCATAGTATTTACCAAGCCTTCGCAAAATTCTGGCATGAATGAATCCCATATTTCCTGCAGCCTTTGCTTTAATTCAGGGATTGTTCTAGCAGGGTTTTTGTGTAGATCTTTTTTCATTTCATGCCACAAAGTTTCTATTGGGGACAGATCGGGACTGCTAGAAACCCACTCTAAAAGTGGTACATTGTGATTTTCCATCCATTTTAGGGCTTTTTTAGAAGTATGGCATCCTGCGCCATCCTGCTGGAACACATAATTTTCTCCAGATACTAAACATTCCTCCATTACTGGCAACATTGATTCTTCTAAAATATCCAAGTATGTTGCTGTATCGACAATTCCGTTGATAAAATGAAGTTTTCCTACTCCTTTGGATGACATACTTCCCCAAACCAGGACCGAAGCAGGAAATTTAACTTTCCTTTTTAAGCAATCTGGATGGAAGGCTTCTTTTTTTTTCCAATAACTCGACTTCTGCTGTCTCCAACACAAACTTCAAATCGGGCCTTGTCGCTCCATTGAATGGATCGCCATTGTTGAAATGTCCAGTCTTTATGTTGTCTTGCCCATGCTAGTCTGTTTTTCTTTTGCTTTGGTGTTAAAGGTGGCTTTCCTTTGGCCTAAAACAAATGTATCAATTGTAAATTTTTTTTCGGAATTTCTATAGTATAAAATGTTACCTCGTAAGTTCCAAATCCTAGTTTGTGAGCCTCTCTGTGACATGTTGATCTCGAAATTCTCCTTCCCACCGAATTGCTCCACAGAGCACTTAACTCAAGGTAGTTAACACGCCGGTTATTCCTGATAATTCTTTGTAGTGCTCGTCTATCAACATCTGTTAGTTTACTTTTTCTGACATATCGGGGTTTTGTGGCAACTGAACCAGTAACCTTGTAAGTTCTATAACGTGACAAATCTAACAAATTTGCAATTTCAGTGTTAGATTTTCCAGTATTCAAGTCGCCCGTCAATTTTAGCTTATTTAGTGACATAAACCAGTAGGATGGATTTATTAAAAATATCCTTATCTATCATATGTTTCATTTTTTGCTAATAATTTAAAAAATATATAAGTAAATTGACCTTTCTCTATAGAATAATATTGAATGTACCCCATAAATCAATCACTCACCTAAAATACAGGGTGGGCCAATAGTGCGTGGACGGAGGATTGTGGGCTTACTGAAAAATATTTCAAAAATCTGTCACTTGATAATGGTAGGGACCCTTAAGGGCTATAACGTAAAAATATTTTCACTCAAATTTTGACGTTTATACAGGGTGATTCATATCAAACTTACATTTTTTTGAACGGAACTCTCTATATATTATTGCATATTTGGATTCCTTGGTCAATTCTAATGTGACATTATGTATCATACATGGACCTTTAAACGAACCGTTTAGGCGCAAATCGCCATTTTTGGTATAAGTAGATTTCAGAAAAAAATTGAATATCGCAGCGATTATAAAACTTAGAAGGCCGTGACTTTGCGGTACGACTAAGCATAGAATGCGTCACCTAAGGTCAGACGGCCAAATTTGAATTCTTTTTGTACTTGGAGAAATCAGTGGATTAATTAAGAAAACTTCAATCACAGATAACTTGATTTTTTCAAATGGGAATGCCTATTTTGGTTTAAAGAATCAAATGTAAAATTTGATTACCTTTCTAACGATATAGCATTCTTGATATCAATCTTCTTTGGTTTTCATTTTATTTCAAATTTTCAGTCAAATCGGCGTTTTTCAATTTTCCTGCGTGCAAGCAACCAAGTAGGCCATGAAAAATAAACAAAAGCTCGTTAATATGGAAGAAAACAACTAAGTTAGTAGAAAGATGTAAACGAACTCGAGTAGCGAGGCAAGAACATGAAAATTCCTTACAACACATCAGCTCTAACCGGAAACAACAGGGGCAAGATATCTAATGTCAATGAGTAGCTGGGGTATGACAGAAGTGTTTGTTTTTCACAGCCTACTAGCTATTGAGGTCTACTAGAGCTTGACAACTTTCCAAAACGATTAAAAATGTTGAAACAAAAAGAAAACTATTAGCGATTTTTGCTTACAGTCTAACATGTTTAGAATGAAATTTCACCTTTAATGGGATAAAAAAATAGTCATTTCCGTTTAGTTAAGTCGAAAGTAAAGATATCTCCAACTGGAGCATTCTGAACATCTACTGAAATAATTGCTAGAATTTTTTTATTACGCTATGTTGTAATTGTGATTATTTCATGTAGTTTTCTGCAAACTAATTTATGTTTTACAATTCGAACAGACTGCAATTCAAGTTTCATTTTCCGCGATTTTGCTATTAAGCAGAAGTACCTACTGAAAAATTTGAAGGGTTCCAGTCAGAGGTATCATTACTTTTGACTTACGGAAATGACTACTTTTTTATAGCAATAAATGTGAAAATTTATTCAAATTTATTCAGAAAACATAGATATTCTACTGCCAGCAACAATCACTAGTAGTTTTTCTTTGATTAGATATTTTTTTACTAACTTTGGAAATTGGCTAATAGCTGTGAAAAATGAGTGTTCTTGTTACCGCTATTGTTTCTGGTTAGAGCTAATATGTTGTAAGGAATTTTCGTAATCTTGCCTCGCTGCTCCAGTTAGTTTGCATTTTTCTACTAAGTTAGTTGCTTTCTTCCATATTAACGATCTTTTGTTTATTTTTCATGGCCTGCTAGGTTGCTTGCATACAGGAAAGTTGAAAAACACCGATTTGACTGAAAATTTGAAATAAAATGAGAACCAAAAAAGATTGATATCAAGAATGCTATATCGTTAGAAAGGTAATCAAATTTTACATTTCATTCTTTAAACCAAAATAGGCATTCCCATTTGAAAAAATCAAGTTATCTGTGATTGAAGTTTCCTTAATTTATCCTCTCATTTCTCCAAGTACAAAAAGAATTCAAATTTAACCGTCCGACCTAGGGTGACGCATTTCATGCTTAGTCGTACCGCCAAGTCAAGGCCCTCTAAGTTTTATAATCGCTGCGATATTCAATTTTTTTCTGATACCTACTTATACCAAAAATGGTGATTTGCGCCTAAACATTTCGTTTAAAGTTCCATGTGTGATACATAAAGTCACACTAGAATTGACCAAGGAATCCAAATATGCAATAATATATAGGGGGTTCCATTCAAAAAAATGTAGGTTTGATGTGAATCACCCTGTATAAACGTAAAAATTAAAGTGAAAATATTTTTACGTTATAGCCCTCAAGGGTCCCTACCATGATCAAGTGACAGTTTTTTGAAATATTTTTTAGCAAGCCCACAATCCTCCGTCCACGCACTATTGGCCCACCCTGTATAGTACAATAACTTTTATTGCGAATAATATTCAAGGAAAAATCGAATTTCAATGCTTGGGCCAACTGAAATGGGAAGGGGCTCGTACATAGGTATTCATCTTTATATGTAAACCAGTTCATAAATATTTGTCACTGTCATTTATGAATTATATCTGTTTATTTCAGTTGATCAGTTTAAGAAGGACCATAACTTGAAAACATTTGGTATGCCTGTTTACTATGGATCAGGATCCCACGAATATAAAGGAGACAAGTACAGATTCTTAGTGATGGAGAAATTTGGATCCGACATCTGGAAAATATTTCTAGAGAATAACAGAATATTTCCTACATCGACAGTATTCAAAATCGCCATTCAAATAGTAAGTGGCTCAGCACCTAGATGACATAACAAAAATAGCTTCCACTTTTCTATTATTTAGGTGTTGTATAACACACATTTGATTATCACGGGATTATCTTTCTGCTTTCCATACCATGAGTGAAGAGAGTATTCTAAAGTTTTGATTTCAGGATATAATTTTGTACGTTTTATGATATGTACATCACA
Source organism: Callosobruchus maculatus (assembly GCA_951848785.1). NCBI lineage: Eukaryota > Metazoa > Arthropoda > Insecta > Coleoptera > Chrysomelidae > Callosobruchus > Callosobruchus maculatus. The sequence continues at coordinate 5,232,179 of CATOUR010000131.1, forward strand.
AATAACAATATTATTAATAAATTTATGTTTGTATTATGTTTATTTCTTATCAAACATAAAACGTTCCCTATTAATGTCATCTAGGTGCTCAAATAGCAGATAAAAGTTACAATTTTTTGATAGTTGGATGTTCTAGAATACATTCACAGTAAAGGATATGTTCACGCTGACATAAAAGGTGCAAATATCCTTTTGGGTGAAACAAAAGAGGCCCAGAACAAACAAGTGTATCTAGTAGACTTTGGTTTGGCTACGAAATACACAACAGAGCCGATTTTCAAACCCAATCCAAAAAAAGCTCATGATGGAACTATAGAATACCTCAGCAGAGATGCACACCAAGGAGGTAAGACATACCATCTTTGTACAAAAGGTCCCCAAAAATATTATTAAAGAGGGCATCCTAACGCACCCCTGGTTGTACTCAAATACATATGTAGAATGAAAAAAAATTTGAAAGCTTTATGGTTCATCTTTCCAAAAGCATACTTCAAAAGTATCTTGACATTCGATGGAAGTTCTAATTAGTTTGATGAAAATTCTACCTCAGTTAAAGAGGGGTTTTCACAGCACAGCTACTGGAGGAACCAAAATCTCTACTGTCACCTCAAATAATTCATGTTTAGCTTGTATTTGGTTCTCTTTTGTTGCTTACAGTGTTACAACTAACCAATTTTCATAATTTCCTTGTGCACTTAATCTTATTGGCTTGGAGGATTTATTTTATGTATAAAGGTTTGTTTAATATTAAATATAATTCATTTTAGTACCAACCAGAAGAGGTGACCTTGAGATCCTGGCTTACAATTTAATACATTGGCTGGGTGGTACTCTACCATGGGACAAAAAGTTGTCAGACCCTAAAGTTGTTCAGAAATGCAAAGAAGAATTCATGGATGCTATACCCAAATCGGTGAAGGCTTGTTTCGGAAACAAAGCACCACCAGGTATAACCTGAACTGATATTAATATTGTTATTGTGGAAGCTAGTGAAAAAAAATATCTATCCTGTAATCAAATATAGAATAAGTAGCATTTACATTTTTTAAGACAACTTATTCAGGGTGTTAAGCCGCAATTTTAAGGATACATTTTCGTACATTTTGTAATATTTTCATTTAGGAAGTTCTTTATTTCATTCCCAGGTGCTCTGCTTGAATATCTGAAGTACCTTAAATCTCTGGACTTTGATTCCACACCTGACTACAAGAAAATTCGTAAGATATTCCTGTCTGGACTAGATCCTCAGGACAAATTAGACACACCACTTAAGTTTGTTGAAACTAAGAAGACACCACAGAAGAGAAAAACAAGAGAAAAGTCTCCTGCCAAGAATGCAAAGCCGCCAAAAGTCAGCAGGGCCCAGAGAACTGGTAGAAGAGTCGCTAAAAATGTATGTATTCTGAAGTTATTTAGTTTGAAAATAATCATATCGTACAAACTCTCTAGAGTAAATTGATCATTTGACTCAAAACCAACTACAACCAAATACGGTAACTTTTGGGCTGTTGTGTTTTGTGGATATGATAAAAAACAACAAAACAAAAAAATCAGAATATTATTTTTTTGTATTGTGTTTAAGAGTTCCTGTTCCTTATTCATTTTTTCTAGTACCCTACAGTTTGTTACTTCCTCGGTCATACCTTTAATATGCATCTGTGTAGCCACACCTCAAAAGAATCCAAACGTAATATGATCAGCCCTTTTAATGTCCATCCCTCAACTCAGTATAATTATGTGGACGGTACATATCATTTTGTTGCTTGCTTTTGAGTAGGAAGACTGAAATGTCTAGCAAGGTAACATTTTCATTTTGAACAAAGTATTTCTGGCTGTTTCAATTGTGCTTTTAATCTCTTCATCAGGATCCCATTTGTCATTTAGTCAGCACCCCAAAAATTTTAATATTGCTCTCTCTGTCCTGATTTTTTGTTACTATTCTAAAATTATCACTGTTTCATTTAATGATGATCATACATTTTGTTTTAATATGTTTATATTGAGACTATAGCTTTGACCAACATTGCTCTGTCCAATTCAAAGATAATAATTGAAAAAATAATGTTATCTTTACAGGTAGATTATAGTGATGATGTGCCCGATACAGAAGGTGAGAATTCTGATATAATTGAAAGCGATGATGAGATACAGACTGTTGAACCAAAGAACTCGAGCAGAAAAAAAATGAATGGCAGTATTACAGAAAATGGTGAAAGCGATGCTGAAACAGATGCTGTGACGTCACTCGAATCAAACACCAGGAAGAGAGTGCGAAAAGTTGTGTTAGAAAATGGTGATGCTAAAAAAGTAGGAAAAGCAAAAAGTGTGGAGAAATTGAAACAAAATGGGAAGGCGACAAACAAAGAAGTGAAGGTTAGTATCACGTTTGTGCGTACAACCTTCATGAACTCTAGTATTATCATTCAAGTTATGATAATGATAATGTGTTTGTTTTGTAACTCTTTTTCTCACAGATCAACGCAGATATCAAAACAATTGTCGAGTGGGGATTAGTAAATAAAGTACAGGTCAACATACAGAAAACCCAGGCAACATCACTTACAAAGAAGTCTCTCGTTGGCTAACCAACAGTGGAAATGGAGGGTCACCCCATAGGCGAGTCACCTTCCGTCACGCTTTTGGGGATCGACATCAACAACAACATGTCCTGGCACGACGGCGTCGTTAGTATTGCTAAAACGGCATCCCAGAAGCTTGTAGTTTTGTTCCACTGTAGGAAGCTGTATACACCAAAGCAACTACTGCTGCTCTACAAGGCACAGATTCTACCATCGCTGGAGTATTGCTCCCATGTGTGGGGATGCGCTCCGAAGCACTCTCTAAAGCTTCTAGACACTGTCCAGAAGAAAGCAATTAAACTAATCGATACGCCAAACCTCACAAAGGACCTCCACAGCCTGGAACATCAAAGCAGGGTGGCTGACCTGTCCCTGTTCTACAGATTCTATCACGGAAGATGTTCGAGTGAGCTCTCTTAGGTAATAACAGCAAAGGTAGTCCAAACGAGGAACACTAGAGAGGCTCTGCGAGCTCATCCTTACCAGGTCGAGGTCCCTACTCCACGAACCAGTCTCCTCCAGCATTCCTTCTTTTGGAGGACTTCGATGCTGTGGAACGAGCTGCCGGGGAATTTCTTTCCCGCCGGCTACAACCTGCAGCGTTTCAAATCTAACGTGCACCGATACTTATCCTCTCGCAGCGCCATAGGCTTTTAGCCTTTGCGGGAGATTGACCATAAAAAAATAGAATAACATTTGTCATATCACTATTATCTTCAATTTTTTAAATAACACTTTTGGGCTTAGAAAGAATTCCGATATTTAGGACGATATGGCTACCTACTACCGATCGCGAAGCAGTTTTCACCCCCCCCCCCCCCCACTTGTTGCTGTCAAAAGCCTCTTTTTACGACCTATACTAATCAAAATTGCTGTTGTTTCAGATGGAAGAAAGCGTTGATGATATGGAAGGATGGACACAAGCTATGAGAGATATCGCCCTGAAAAAGAAGGAACGATTGGTCAAGAAACCTGCTAGTACAAGAACCAGAGTTAAACCATCATAACCACAATTTTAATTTTAACTTTTTTTTGGCCTTTTTTGTAAACAGTAAACGATACGAATTTTTCCTAGATACACATATTTTTAATATGGCCGTCTTTTCTTATTAGCTGAGAAACGTTATGGCACACTGTGGTGTAAGGTTAAAATAAAAACTGATTTTTATTGTCCCGTTTTTTAAATCATTCTCTTCAATTGTCAGAACCATATGTTCAGTTCCAAAAGTTCTTCACTTTCGTGGCGAAATCTGTTGATATTCACATTCCCACACATCTGGACACACTTCAACAAACACCTATCTGAGGAACATCACTACAGACTTGACAGACAGACTTGTTGCAAATATAACCTTGAGAAGTCCACAGTTTGAATAATTCAGCAGAATTACGTTTTTCAGTGGGACATAACGTTTCTTTAATTTAATTATTTATTTAATTTCAGTATATTTTACCATTTATTCCTATTGCTGCAATTGTAATGTAATTGTGTCAGTCGACAACAAACTGTGACACGTTTTTGAACTTTATGTAAGCATTAAACTATTAAACAATTGTATTTTACTAAGTTTGTCTATTTCTTAGTTCTACAGTTTACACCGAGTTAAATGCTCAAGAAACGTTAGAGACTTAGAAATAAATGTGGCCCTAAACTGACGTTATGATGGAACACCTATTTCGTGACCTTAACCTTGACCTCCAAGATAATATGAACGTCAATATAGTTTTTTAATGGAAACCACTGGAATTGGAAAGATGAGAAATTTTGCGTCCGAATATGACCTTGATCATCATATTGACCTTGGATGTTAATGTCAAGGTTGTGAGGAGATTAAAATGGGACACCCTGTATATTTTTTGGGCAACAGTCAGAATATAATCTTTCATACCCAGACATTTGGAAAGTGTTGTAAATATAATCTTCTATGGTTTGAATAATCTAGCAGAAAAAAGGTTTTTAGTGGGATATAACGTTTCTTTAATTTTCGTACATTTTACCATTTATTATTGCTGAAAATGTAATATAATTCTGTCAGTGGACAACAAACTGTGACACGTTTTTGAACTGTATGCAAGCATTAAACTATTAAACAATTGTATTTTACTAAGTTTGTCGATTTCTTAGTTGTATAGTTTACTCAGAGTTAAATTCTCAAGAAACATTAGAAACATAGAAATAAATATGGCCCTAAACAGACTTTATGATCGAACACCTAGTTCGTGACTTTAACCTTGACCTCCAAGATAATATGAAGGTCAAGATAGTTTTTTTAATGGAAACCACTGGAATTGGAAAGGGTACGAAATTTTGCGTCCGAATATGACCTTAGATGTTAATGTCAAGGTTGTGGGGAGATCAAGACGGGACACCCTGTATATTTTTTGTGCAACACTCAGAATATAATTATCTTTCCCATAAAAAGGCGACGATCAATAAAACAACATAATAAATTACCATATTTATTATTTATGTAAAGGTTAATATTACAGTGGAAACAGCAAAAAATATGTTATTCTGAAGAAGCATTTAAAATGGGAATTCAACACCTAATCACTACGCCTATATACATCTTTATCCATAAAAATTGTAACTATAGCACATTATCTCAATGCGAATTACATTTGGCATACAAAATATTTACTTTATAGCTAATACCTATAAAAACCTTAAAGAAACGTTTCCTTTACAATACTCTGTAGAACAATACAATAATAATAATTAAACTAATATTTATGTACTTTACATTCTGTATTCACAGGGTACTCGACTCAAAATATCTAAATAATTGCTTTTAAAGCAGAAACCATTCTGTTATATTTGATTTCTTGCAAAATACACATACATACACACTGGTTTCTATTATGACGATGAGAATGATAACAACTGTTATTATTACTTGTACTCCCGCAAATAAGTTGGAATCATCACGTATACTCTTACACTCGTACTCATCATCTATCTTAAGAGCGTCCCATGGCCTCGAAAATTGTTTCAGACAAAATTTGTAGAGAATTTTATACTGTTTAACTTTCTTAATAAAGAAAGATCTCATAGAGTGCAAAAGCAACGAGCTATTCGCAAAAAATCGATTTTTATGATAGATGACCTTCAATATCCCAAGACAACGGCACGATATGATATTAGATTTTAGCCTTTCAAGGTCAAAATGAAGGTCCATCTAGCCTTTTCTGGGCTATAACTGTATTTATGACGTATGCCTTCAAAAACGCTGTACTTCAATGAACTATCTGAAATTTTGAGCAAACACCCTGTAACATACAATCACAACAGGTGAGGATTCTCTCCAGTAAATACAACATTAAATACATGTGTCACAAAAAACAGTTATATAAAAGCAAAGTGTAACGTGTAACAGACCAAATAATTTAAAGAAATACACTTAGTTTAATATCAAGCATAAAAATATATATGTACAACAGATTTGCAAAAAAAGAATAACCATTACAACTTACAAAAATAAATGTACACGACTAAAGGTTAAAAATCGAAGCCGTACGTTTTGTTTTGCTTGACTAGTACTAATAACTAAAAAAGTTCATGAACGGTGTGCAACCAAAAGAAAATCACACAAGAAGTTCGTAATTCAAGGTTTCAATCAGTGGCTGCTTATTGACGACTGGTTTATAACGCTGAAATTAGAGAAATTTTGTGAAATTTTCCAATTAAGCCATCGCAGACAGGATCAGATTACTATCACAGTACCCGGTATACAAATATTTCTAAATATATCGTCAATCAACATTTCTATATGGCGAATTTTTGAAACTGCAATGAGTCATCCTTACAAACCGCTTAGACACTTGTACATGTCTTGACTCGTCTCCAGGCGAGACCGTCGAGAGCTATCGGGCCTGATGCTGCTGCATGTGACGAGCATTTTGTTGATATACTGAGAAAACGGTCAAAAATACAAAAGTAATGTATAGGGATGATGTTATAGGAAATTGAATTTGTGATGAATGAAGCCAGATCTATTTAACTAGAGTTGTTTGAACGTGAGAAGGTTAGAAGTGGGACCTAAATGCGCCCAAATGATATAAAATTATCTATTATTCAAAAAATGATGTACACAGTCATATTATAGCTGTCAGTAGCTGTAGTATACAGAGTGTCCCAGAATTTCCTAGACACGTGATATTCTCGTAACAAAAAAAAAAGTTCAAACCAAAACTTGAATGGAATTTTTTATTGTACTATAGGGTCTATCATACCATGCTTTCAAAACATTTTCTTTGTTCTTCAACCTTAAAACTCACCCCCACTTTTTTTATATAGCACCCAACAGTGCTACTCAAATTGTGTCCTGATTTTATTTAACATGTTGTAGTACATGTGATTTTATACACAAACCCAGCGTTTGCCTAGTCATAAGCATTATCTAATCAAATAAAATAAGGATTTGTTTTGTATGAAAAAGCGAAAAATATAAACGAAGTGGGCGTTTCAGGTACTGAGGGACATATCATACTTCGAAAAAACATGTTTGTACTTCAACCCCTAAAACTTACCCCCAACTTTTTTTCCAAATAGCACTCTAGAGCTTTTACTACATAAATGAGGTCAGTATTTTATTCAAAATCTTGTAGTGCCTTTGATTTGATACAAAAAACATTTTTTTTCGTAAAGTCAAAGAACATGTTTAATAAAATAAGGGTTGTGGGCGTAATATTTTCGTAATAAAAAAAGATAAAAATACATTTGTTTTCGGAAGCATGTATGATAGGATTGATAAGTCATTCGCTACCCTTAGAAAGCCACCTGGTTTTCTTTTTTATCCGTTTTTATGCGTCAAACAAATTCTTATTTTATTTATATTGCTTGCTTACGATTTTTACGAAAAAAATAGGTTTGCGTATGGAATCAAAGGTACCATAAGCTTTTAAATAAAATAGGGATATACTTTATGTAAGAAAACCTATGGGGTGCCATTTGAAAACAAAAACTTGGGGGTGACGTACAAAAAAATGTTCTGAATGCATTACTTTACATTAATTGTTAAGTAGCATTTAATCTTAGCTCAAGGAGCCATTCGTCGTACCATCGGACCTTATAGCAGTATCAGTACGAATTAGAAATCTCCCTTGTGTTTCATACATATTACAGAAGAATCCTTTATGGTGAAGTTAGCGCGTAACCACAGCTTCCGTTTAATTACATCTTCTGATGTATGAAATTTGAACACAGGTGTGAGTTCTTTATCTATACAGGGTGGGCCAATAGTGCGTGGACGGAAGATTGTGGTCTTACTAAAAAATATTTCAAAAATCTGTCACTTGATTATGGTAGGGACCCTTGAGGGCTATAATGTAAAAATATTTTCACTTAAACTTTGACGTTTATACAGGGTGATTCATACCAAACCTACATTTTTTTGAATGGAACCCCCTATACATATTTGGATTCCTTGGTCAATTCTAGTGTGACCTTATGTATCATACATGGAACTTTAAACGAACCGTTTAGTCGCAAATCACCATTTTTGGTATAAGTAGGTATCAGAAAAAAATTGAATATCGCAGCGATTATAAAACCTAGAAGGCCGGGACTTTGCGGTGCGATTAAGCATACAATGCGTCACCTTAGGTCAGACGGTTAAATTTGAATTCTTTTTGTACTTGGAGAAATCAGCAGATTAATTAAGGAAACTTCAATCACAGATAACTTGATTTTTTCAAATGGGAACCCCTATTTTGATTTATAGAGTCAAATGTAAAATTTGATTACCTTTCTAACGATATAGCATTCTCGATATCAATCTTTTTTGGTTTTCATTTTATTTCAAATTTTCAGTCAAATAGGTGTTTTTCGATTTTTCTGCGTGCAAGCGACCTAGCAGGCCATGAAAAATAAACAAAAGCCCGTTAATATGGAAGAAGCCAACTAACTTAGTAGACAAATGCAAACCAACTAGAGTAGCGAGGCAAGATCATGAAAATTCCTTACAACACATCAGCTCTAACCGGATACAACAGCGGCAAGATATCTAATTTCAATGAGTAGCTGTGGTATAACAGAAGTGTTTATTTTTCACAGCCTACTAGCTACTGAGGTCTACTAGAGCTTGACAATTTTCCAAAACGATTAAAAATTTTGAAACAAAAGGAAAACTACCAGCGATTTTTGCTTACAGTCTAACATATTTAGAATGACATTTCACATTTAATGGGGTAAAAAATTGGCCATTTCCGTTTAGTTAAGTCAAAAGTGAAGATATCTCTAACTGGAGCATTCTGAATATCTACTGAAATAATTGCTAGAATTTTTAAATTACGCTATTTTGTAATTGTGTTTATTTCATGTAGTTTTCTACAAACTAAATTATGCTTTACAATTCAAACAGACTGCAACTCAAGTTTCATTTTCCGCGATTTTGCTAATAAGTAGAAGTACCTACTGAAGAAATTGAAGGATTCAGGTCAGAGGTATCATTACTTTTGACTTACGGAAATGGCTACTTTTTGATACGATTAAATATAAAAATTTATTCAGAAGACGTTCTACTGCCAATAGCAATCACTAGTAGTTTTACTTTGATTAAATATTTTCTTACTGGCTTTGCAAATTGGCTAATACGAGTAGCTAGTAGGCTGTGAAAAATGAGCGTTCTCGTTACCGCTCTTGTTTGTGGTTAGAGCTAATATTTTGTAAGGAATTTTCATAATCTTGCCTCGTTCCTCTAGTTAGTTTGCATCTTTCTACTAGGTTAGTTGGTTTCTTCCATATTAACGGGCTTTTGTTTATTTTTCATGGCCTGTTAGGTTGCTTGCACGCAGGAAAATCGGAAAACACCGATTTGACTGAAAATTTGAAATAAAATGAAAACTAAAAAAGATTGATATGAGAATGCTATATCGTTAGAAAGGTAATCAAATTTTACATTTGATTCTTTAAACCAGAATAGGCATTCCCATTTGAAAAAATCAAGTTATCTGTGACTGAAGTTTCCTTAATTAATCTACTGATATCTCCAAGTACAAAAAGAATTCAAATTTAGCCGTCCGAGCTAAGGTGACGCATTTCATGCTTAGTCGTACCGCAAAGTCACGTCCTTCTAAGTTTTATAATCGCTGCGATATTCAATTTTTTTCTGATACCTACTTATACCAAAAATGGTGATTTGCGCCTAAACGGTTCGTTTGAAGTTCCATGTATGATACATAAAGTCACATTACAATTGACCAAGGAATCCAAATATGCAATAATATATAGGGGGTTCCATTCAGAAAAATGTAAGTTTGATATGAATCACCCTGTATAAACGTCAAAATTTAAGTGAAAATATTTTTACGTTATAGCCCTCAAGGGTCCCTACCATCATCAAGTGACAGATTTTTGAAATATTTTTTAGTAAGCCCACAATCTTCCGTCCACGCACTATTGGCCCACCCTGTATAGTTACTATTGCAGAAGAGTGCACAGCAACTACAGATGGTATTCTTGGCTAGATACACGTAAAACAAAAAAAAAACTTAACAAAAATTCCCTTCCCGATAGCTCTCGACGGTCCCAGTACAAACGTCTCATAAACGCATCTTTAAAGTCAACGTATCTACCCTTTGACTTTTACGATCTCTGCGTTTTCAATGCTAGGGCAATATATCTGACGACTATTATATCGGTAAGTCTGCATTGAGAGCGTTCAGACTGAATATTCTAACTGAGAGCCTAAAATACCACAAATACAACCTTAGGAATGTGATGATTTGAAGAGCGCGCCAAACTATGACTATTGTTAAAATTTAAACGTCTACCGAGTTCCAGACCAACTAGTTTTGTCGGCTGTTTAAATTTCACAAATGCACACATCCAAAAACTTGATAAGCCAATTAAGCCAACCATCAGTATCGTCAAAAAAATTAGTTGAATAGTAAGACACCTATTTTCTCCCTATGGGAGTAGGTAGTAGGTAAAGCTAAGATCTACATTTTGAATTTATTTTATAATATACAGGGTTATTGATAAAGACACGGCCTACCAAAGTTGTGTTTTTTTCTAATGGAACACCCTATATATTTTCCCGAATTTTAATTGTGCTCATTTTCCCTATTCCGCAAATATATGGTTTTATCGGGGTATACAGCGTATTATCAGAGATATGGTCACTTTTATGTGAAAATATTAATGAATTCATCATCCTGTATCTTAAAAAATCAATAACTGGAGGCTTGATTCTCGATGCTAAAATAATTTCCTGGTTGTCTAGTTTTGTCTAAAATTATCAATTTTCTGCTATCTTAGATAGCCCTGTATAATCAACCTGATAAAACCCTATATTTCCGGAATAGGGAGAGCGAGCGCAATTCAAATTTAGGATAATATACAGGGTGGTCCAATAAGCGCGCGGTGCTCCCTAGAGGCATACCGTTCAAATTAGACGAAAATGTTTGAGATAAAAAACGTTTCTTTTCAAATGGTCTACATTTAGAAAATAATTTCAAAGATGGCGGACTTCCGGGTATACCGGAAGTAGGCATCAACTTCCTTATTTTAAATGGAACACCCTATAAATTATTACGTTTTTGAATTCAGCATCGATTTTTAGGTCCTATTTGTTAACCATTGTTTATGTCTACGAAGCCTATTTCCGGAGTTATTCAGCCATTTTTACAAAATTTGACGTTTGTAGCACTTTACAAGAAACGTTGATATCTCGAAAACTAAACGCGATAGAAAGATGCGGTTTTCGGTTTTGAAACAAGCAAGGAACGTATTTGTGTGTTAGTTAGATCATTGTTTCAAAAGAACATGAAATCAATAGCGTAGCAATTTTCAAACTTGACAAGTTAAAAACGTTAAAAACTTTTATTTTTCAAATGGGATGGTATCATAAGTTTAACATCGGTGGACGCGAAATTTAATTCTCTTTCACTTTTATCTAGGCACATGTGGTTCTATCTTTGATGGTTTTCGAGATATTTACGGTTCTGCAGTTACGGCGTAGGAATTGGAAAAATCGTAGGTGGCGTGGCTCGCAGACGAAACAATTGGCAGGAAACCTTTCATCCAAAGTGTTTCGGTCTCTTATACTAAAATGTGCTTTCGCTCCATCTACCTTTAACCACATTATTCTTAAAAACTCCAGTGGTAAATTTTCCAACAGGTTTTCCAAATTTCCATTTAGGAAATTTTAGAAAACATTAGATTAATATGCGGTTTCCAATAATGCCACCCCAAGTACTTAGACTCCATGCTGGTTGTCAACAAAACTCTCAAAATTTGGATTTATGTCGGTACAAAAATGTAACTTATGCCAGTTACATGGCCGTTAATGATAACGCTGTAGCTACATTTCATAAAAAAGAAAATGAAAGAATTTCATAAGAAATGAATCTTTATTCGTAAACAACACACTGTTGAAAAGGAGTGCATCTTCTTGGACTTGAGCACGACTCCAGTTACAGAAATTCATTCAGTTTTCAGTCTCGTCTTTCGACTGATTGATTTAGCGGCACGTGATAAGGATGTTATATGTACTCCGTTAAGATCATGTTCACAGATGTTTGACCAATGCCCAAATAGCGACTAATTTCTGTTGTAGCACTGCTATGCGGATCTTCAACTACAATTGCGAGAATACCAAATTCACTATCTTAATGTATTACTATTACGTGTTTCCTTCTCTCATTTTTACGCCCACGTAAATCCAAATTTTGAAAAGTTTGTTGACAACCAGCATAGAGTCTAAGCATTTGGGGTGGTATTATTGGAAACCGCATGAATAAACTAATGTTTTCCAACACGTTCTAAATGAAAATTTGGAAAACCTGATGAAAAATTCACCACTGGAGTTTTTAAGAATAATGTGGTTACAGTTAGATGGAGCAAAAGCACATTTTAGTATTAGAGGTCGAAACACTTTGGATGAAAGGTTTTCTGCCAATTGTTTCGTCTGCGAGCCACGCCACCTACGATTTTTCCAATTCCTACGCAATAATTACAAAACTGTAAATATCTTAAAAACCATCAAAGATAGAACCACATGTGCCTAGATAAAAGTGAAAGGGAATTCAATTTCGCATCCACCGATGTGAAACTTATCATACCATCCCATTTGAAAAAAACAGTTTTCAACGTTTTTAACTTCTCAAATTTGAAAATTGCTAGTCTATTGATTTAATGTTCTTTTAAAACAACGATCTTACCGAAACACAAGTACGTTCCTTGCTTGTTTCAAAACCGAAAACCACATCTTTCTATCGCGTTTAGTTTCCGAGATATTAACGTTTCTTGTAAAATACTACAAACGTCAAATTTTGTAAAAATTGCTAAATAATTCCGAAAATAGGCTTTATAGACATAAACAATGGTTAACAAACTGGACCTAAAAATCGGTGCTGAATTCAAAAACGTAATAATATATAGGGTGTTCCATTTAAAATAAGGAAGTTGGTACCTACTTCCGGTATATCCGGAAGTCCGCCATCTTTGAAATTATTTTGTAAATGTAGAGCATTTGAAAAGAAACGTTTTTTATTTGAAACATTTTCGTCTAATTTAAACGGTATGGCCGCTAGAGAGCACCGCGCGCTTATTGGACCACCCTGTATATGTATATTGTAAAATAATTTTTAAATGTAAACCTTAGCTTTGTCTACAACTTTTTTTCGAATGTTTTTTTTTGTATCTGCCATAATAACTGAGATATCAATCTTCGGAGTATAAATTGATCACCCTGTATATAAATAACCAATTAACCATTTATTTATTTTCATTGGTCCTCGAAACGATTTCGCTATAATAACTCACTGGGAACAAAGACATAGAACAAAAAAAAGCATAGAAGACAACACAACATTTGGGCAGCAGAGCTCTCTCTATTTCATGCTTAAAAACAAGTGAGCGGTTTTATAATGAATTTACATAAATCTCAAATGATTCTGCTCATGTAATTATCATTTATTGCAACGTTCAACTAGCAAAAATAAATTTGTATAATGTTTAGTACTCCAAATGTTAATGCTTCAGAATTGGGACATTTATTCGTATAATAAAGAAATAACGTTTAATTCTGTTATTTATACAAAATCCTGAAATGCTTATCACACCTTATAGACCTTTTACGTATGTTTTTCATAATCATAAACACGAGATTGTAAAGAAAATATAGTTAGCACAGACAAAAACATAACGTCCAAGCAAAAAATCACAGTTAATTATTTTTAGTCTAAGTAAATAATAATAATAATAATAAATATTATAAAATTCAATAGAAAATCGTTAGAAATATATAGAGCTGGCCATTATTTGATAGAAATTCATTGTTAAAAAGGAAACAAAATTACACACCGGCACAAAAAAAGTGATCTGTAAATTTGATCATGCGCTGAATACGAATCTAGTGTTCACCCCCCAAAAACAAGTCTGCTTAAATATACACACCACTTTTTTGTGTGTACCTCAAATGAGTAAAAAATTGATATTACAATCGACAAAAAAGTTTTCATATCGCAATACATATACGAATAAATTAATACTAATCTTACATAAAAACTAACTAGAAACAAACAGGTTAAAATAACCTAAAGGTTTAACAAATATAAACAATTCACGTCAATATAGTCGTCTAACAGATAACCGATATTTTTAAGGCAGCTAATATTTAATACGATTTGGTTTCCTGCCTTTTTGATGTCACAAACACAATTCAAGTCACTATGCAAAATCTTTACCAAAAAATCAAGGATGCGGTGGAGTTCTAGAAAACGTTTGGTACGTATGACAAGACTTGTCTGTCATCATCTTCATGTCAACAATACAATATACAACAATACACTGGGCTTAATTTTCCTCAATTTTGAGTTTTTAGAATGATGATACATCAAAAACAGTTTAATTTTTCGAAGTCACTCTTTATATTCAATTTTTCTATATCGGACAACCGAATACTACTTCACATTTTGATTTACCAACACTGAAGGATAAATCGCTCTTTTTAAATAACCCTTAGATAAGGAAAGAGAGGGGATACCACGCGCCCGTTTGATGCTATATGAATTAGTTGTGACCGAAAATGAATAGCTATTTGACAGCTGTCAAAATTTTTTTTATGATGTTTAGCGTTTTAAGACCAATCATTGTAAAATATTGTGGTGTGCATCAGAGCTGTCATTACTTCAAATAAAGTACTTGAAAAATGTATTTCAAGTACTTTCTGGTATCTGAAGTACTGTACTTCAAATACATTGTTTTTGTGATATTTGTACTTGATTCCCCAAATACTCTCTAAGAAGTATTTGTATTTGGTACTTGCAGCACAAAAAATATATTTCAAATACCTGGCATTTTTATTTGAAATACTAAAGAAGTAAAGTACTTGAAAAATTTATTTCAATTACTTTCTGGTATTTGAAGTACTGTATTTCAAATTAATTTTATTTCCCAAATGCTATCAGAAGTATTTGTATTTGGTACTTCCACACAAAAAATATAATTCAAATTTATACATTTATACTCGAAATACTAAAGTGAGTAAGAAATACATATTAGTATAGCTCGATGAAAATATAAAAATACTTGAAATACACATTTCAAGCATTAAATGCTCAAGTCTAGACAAGTATGGACAAATCAACATTACGCATCGCGTCGCCTTGCGCTCTGTCTCTGTCGTACACATAGGATAGTCTACGCGACACTCTGACTCTACAGGACAGTCTCATCACAATCGACACAATCACAAAATATCAGTTCGTCTTGTTGCGTTCAACAAAATGCGTTGTTGATGTTGATTGAGGTTAAAATAATCTGTGAATGTGAGATATGAATTTACTGCCATTATAATAACAATCTTCAAAACTCTGTACTTTGTCGTGGTGGTTACGAATTGCATATGTAAAAAGGTAATTTTTCTCAAGCATCTCATTATGAAAAAATTCATATACCGGGTGGCAATGGAATCGTTATACAGAGCTTCCTTCTTTTACAATCCTAGATGGAGGTTTGAAATTTTGGAGAATTATATGGTTAACGGAGATGCACAATAATGGCTATTGAGAAAACAAATGTATGCTTATTTTGGTTTAGCCGGAAGTGAGGTTAGGCTCTGAATTTTCAATGACACCCTATATATTTTTTCACACATTCGGATTGACATATTCCCTTGATGAATGAATTTGAATTGTTGTCATTGCTTGGTATTTCTGTTGTACTTTTCACGAGTTCTGTGAATGAATGTATGCAAGAATCAAACAAGTGGATATGCTTTTTATTTATTATGTATGCCAGAAAAATGCTAGAAAAGCGGCGCATTGTATACTGACAATTCAAATTATTTGATGGATCTGTTAATGTTAAACACCTTCATTTGCATGGCTTACGCGACGACTCGCGACGACGCCGCGCCGACTGTACCTTTTATTACTTATCTCTTCTTGCATGTCTTTGTAGTGTCATTCAAACAAAAATCAGTTTCTATTTTTATTGAAATGTATACCGTTTTTCCATTCATAAGGTACTTTTTATTACTCAACAATAATTATGAAATACTTGAAATATCCACCGCCGTATTTGAAATACTATATCAAGTAATTCAAGTATTAGTATGGTATTTGAATTACTTTTTTAAGTACTTGAAATATTAGTATCGTATTTGAATTACTTTATTTGAAAAATCAAGTACCAAATTAAAGTATTTGATACTTGAAGTACTTTCAAAAATAAAATTACTTGGTATTTGTACTTTGACGCATGCGACTCTGGTAATTGGTATTTGAAATACTATTTACTATACCTTATCCACCGAACAAACGGAGTAACCGTGCAAAATATATGTAAATTTTTACTGTATGGTCAAGAGTTATATGCACACCATCTACAAAACTGCATACTGAGAGCAATGATGTTATTATAAACAGAAAAATTAAGTTCGATTTATCCGAGTACAGCCCCAAAATATGGGTTTGAAATAATTTTTTACTCCTTTTCTTCAGTGGACAGACTATAGTACTTATGACAGCTCTGGTGTGCATAATGGTAGGGTGTGCAGCTTACGGTTGTAAAAGCCACAGCAGCAGGAAGGAGCCAGAAATTACGTATCACAGGTAAATTTAACCCTTAACCAACCATGTGATAATTTATGACATCGACGACCATGTGGCGTCTGACAGACTTCAACTGTAAACAGAGCAAAATAGTTTTTGTTTTCTGGAAAATGTTTATCACATGAGTCAGTAAACGAAAAATGGGCATATCCCTACGCATAACTGAGTGAATTTTGGCACCTTCTTACATGAATAATTGTGTACAGTCATTGTTTGATTATGAAGATTCAGACACGCCACAGCTCGACTACCATCATCAGATGCATGAAAAAAGCAATTGTAACTCAAAATTTTTTAATTATTTCATGGAAACGGATTCATTATGAAATGAACTTAGTAACACATTACAAAAAAAATGGATATAATATAAAATTTTTCTCCCACTTCTCTCATTTTCATAAACTCACAGGTGGCGTCTGGTAGACTACAGCGGAAAGAAAAGCGCTCTCTTTCGTGTTCAAATGACGCGTACGTAATGCAAATCGGACGCCTTATTCTTTACCAATAAGAGGAAGATTAGGTGACGTGATTTGTCGCAGAGCGTAACCGCTTCGAAGATATAGGAGAGTTTGTTTTTCGCATAGTCTATCAGACGCCACATGGTTAGTTAAGGGTTAATAGCGCTTTGGTACATTTTTGGTGCCATTTGGTAACAGAAATGTCAGTCGCGCGTTCCGTCCTCTCTCTTTCCTAGTCTAAGAAATAACCAAACAACAATTTCAATACACAGTACTGTCGTACTAGAAACAACCAATCTTGTGATGTCATTGTCATTCTAATGTATACGTTATGGGTTCGTTTTCTAAAACTCTGTACTGCAGACGCGGAAAAACAGAGCTAACATTCCATAAATTGGAAGTAAGAAGTATATTTTTTTGTCTTCGTCTGTTAAAAGTGTTAAACACAACTTTTGTTCCAACAATCGCAATCTTGTAGTCAAACTGTACACAAAACTTCTTCCCTAGTGTTTTTTTAAGTAACTTAGAGCTTATGCAAAAAAATGGTTTCATAGATATAAATATATCGATATATTTGTACATCAAAAGGTGATGTAGGTCAGTTTGGATTTTGTCGCTTCCAAACTTTGCTTTTGCAGAAAAAAATATGTCGTTTACGCGTTCCTTAGAACCTGACAAAATCACTTGTTTGGTTTTTTGGAATCGGCTGTGAGATATTACAAAAATTATTTCAAATGCCGGAAAATGCCGCGCAAACAACCTCTTACGTCAGTGATATCCTATAGTGATGGGATGTAAAGTATTGATATTCGATATCGATAGCCAGTGCTAACCTGACATTTTGACATTGATCATTATAACCACAAAACACAGTCACACACAAAAGTACAAAGGTCAAAAGAATAAAAGTTAGGCTAGATTACTAATTCACTTTGTAGGGATGGGCTTGAATTAGATTCTTTGGATTCATTCATAATGGGATGCGCCGAAATAAAATGATGGCTTCGATTAGTTGCGAATCTCGGTCACAAACAGGATGAACTGTGACCTATCAGATATAAAAATGTATTGCAACGAAAATGCTAGTTGGTTAATTGCCTGTTTCAAATATGTTTAAGTATCAATAAATTGAGTCGCTTTATTAAAGAATTTAGATCATCTCTAGTTTGCAGTTGAATCTCACTGACTTGCGCTGTAGTAGTATCGATTGTCGATATCGATAAGATACCTGTGATGTCAGCCCTTGTTTTAAGTCACGTGGAAAAATTTGAATACATCCTTACTTTATTTTGCAAATACCTTTTTTTTGGCCGTCAATAAAATCATGTTTTTTGTTTCCTACTGCTTTCTTGATATGGTTTTCTTTACGCTATGTATACTCCTGGGACGATTTCACGACCTCTGCAAGTACCCTATTGAGTCGTTCCATTTCAAAAGTCGTCTTATCCACTTTTTATGAAAATTGTACTAACCTCGCAACTGAAATCTTTGCCATAAACTCTTACGTTTTCAGTAGAAAATATCGTTCCGGAACTTGCCTTCACCAATAGCAAAGTGGAGGAGAAAATTGAGAATCGCTCCAAAACTCGCCTAATCCATTCAACTATCGCGCCAAAAGTTCCCATATCCCACTGACCAATCACAGCGCTTTAAATGGTTGGCAGACCGGTGTTGTGTGCTTTTGTGTGTAATCAACTGCTGTTTCGTAAATATCACGTTTTGTTATCTTGTTTAGAACAAAATTGGTATAGTGGGTATTATTATTAAAAGTGAAAATAGTATTAACAATATTATGGAGACTCATATTTTACCACAATGGAAGTAGGAAACCTAGGTTTTAGTTTGCTTTTTGTTACTTGAGGACAACCTTATTTTTTATGTTGTATAACCAGAATTAGTTTCCTTTCTGATACTTAAGAACAACTTTACTTCTTGTGTTGAGTTTAGATTAAATCATTTGTTTCTTTTTATATGCCTTCATGTGACGATCTGTTTGCGTCAAAACTTGCTTTATCTACTGGTGATACATCAAAACTTGCCAAATCCAAACCAAAAAGTTGAAACTGTTGTTATTTATACCAGTTTTCTTTAAAAGAAAAAACCTTTGCTGTTGCTATCACCTTATCAATACATAAAAAATATATGCACCGAAAGTGTAATTAGTATGTTCAAAAAGCGATTTTCTTCATTTATCAAAAATTGGGTAAACTGGATAAGAAGACTTTTTGAATGGAACGACTCAATTGGCTGGGCTACAAAAAGCATAACAAAAGAAATTCATTCATAGACATACGTATGTTTACTCGTTTACTCCACAACATTATCTATAGGCCAGGTAGCAGAGCTGATAGGGGGGAAAGACTGTCGAGCAGAACAAAAAAAAAAAAGACAAATACAAAAGGAAACTCAAAAAAGTAAATTGATTGACATCGTAATAGTAGATTGTGACACATAAAATTGTTGTAGCTAAAATGCAAGAACATTTTGAGGAAGGTCATAACCATGTTACCTCAAATTCTAGGCAAATTTATTTTTATTTACCCAGGAAACGATAAGCCTTGTTTACCCAAGAAATCTCTGATCACGTCCACGTAGTCAAATACAAACAGCAGAGTCAAAAACTGTTTTTTTGTATTTCTAAATCTGAAAATTTTAGAATGTAATCCATATGCTTACAAAGGAGGGTGATTATGGGACGTATTCTTCATTTTCAAAACTTAACTTTACCTTTGGGGTGTATTACTGGTTGCGTAGTGTGCGGTATTACTATCGGCATTGACTAAAGAAGTAAACTATCGGTTTTTGTTAAATTAACATGGTGATATAATGTAAAAACTTATATAGTATGCCATGAAGTAAATTATTTCACTTAGAACGCCCCATTTGCCCTAGACGTTACAAAAAATGACAAAGTTTATAGGAGTGACATCTTTCACTCAGGGGAGTTACTTTACTCATATGACTAATGTACTCTTTAGAGCTAGCTGAGTACGTGTATTAATAGTTGCATCAATATACTAGGACATAAATGTCAGATGTCAGTCATCTCTGAACTTTTGAATCGAATATAAGTACACACTTCGCATGTGAAATATCACCACTTGTATTGTTGGCTGCATAAATTTACTACAATAGATGTATTCGACCTAATTCAACTTGCCTCTAACTTGAAAGTGTACTCTAGGTGAATGCTGTAACTTTAGAGCATTCGCTTCATCATGATGTATTTATATAGGGTGTTCCAGACGAATCTCATAGCGTTTTCGACGCACTGATTTTACCCACGATTGCACTACAGTGCACATTGAAAACTCGTCTGGTGCCCAGAAGTGCAATACATCTGAACTGATAAGTCGAACATACACTAAATTTCAGTGCAATTGAAGTTACTGTTCTGTCAGCCAACTGATGAACTGATGACAGTTTGATGTCATTTTGCATCCCGAGAGCTCAATTTCATTCTGTGGTGGTTTTGGAATTTGTATAGTTTGAGTCCGCGGAGTCCGCCGTGTTCAACCATTTATTGATTTATCGACATAAAACCTAACAGCATTTTGTGCAATATGGCTTTTGCACCAGCCTAGGGTTTGCCCACTAAAAATGAATATCTTAAATACTTATGTATATCTTGCATGTTATATCTCTTCTTTCGTTAGTTTATGCACAACGTCTTCAACAAACATTCGTATTTTTGGGACACACGCAGCCGTTGTTTGCAATTAAACTAGATATGCTTAAATTTCCTCATCATCCGAAGATGACGATGTTCGCAGTTCTTTCAACTACACTTCCCGTATCTTCCGTAACCTATCCTAGCATCCATACTACTATGTATACTACCCTACTACCCAGTTCTTGATTCAAAAAAAAAATTTCTTTGACAAGTAAAATAGGTTATAATTAATATTTTATAGATGTCAAAAATGCACTGAAATCTCCATGAGCTCAGAGAGTCCGTGGCGGTAATTTGCACTCAAGTGCAATGGAGAAGTCTCATGATACTCATAATAAAATAAGCAGTTACGTATCCGTAAAATATAGACGAAAAGTAATTAGTCAGTGAAAAAATTTTTGAAATCCGTCAATAAATGGCAGAGAAATCAATAATTAAAGTTTGCATATTTTGCGCGAAATAGTTGCCGCCTTCAATTTGGCTGTGACGTCACGATTCCGCAATCCGCATAGCCAGCCGTCTGTGCCGCGCGCTGCCTTAGATCTGTGTATCGTGGTATCGTAGAAGTTGTAGAGTGTTTTGTATGTACATTATTTGATTTTTAAATAAGTGTTTTTTAGTTTTTTACCATAACGGAAGAAGGACTTGTAAAAGGACAAAGTCATATTAAAATATCTCTTATTGATCTAGGAACGCTTTAAGATAATAGTTTCGTGAGAAAATAAACGCCTTCCGGTAAACGCAAATAAAAACTAGCATTTGTTGATATTTTTGTTAGTGTCTCTTTGCAATACTGAGGGATGACTGTTGTATTTAAAGTATAACTAACTGAACTGTAGCAACTCTTAGAAGATACTGATTCTTTTGAAGGAGAACTCTCGGGTGATTGGGGGATGGTCATCAGACACTTATATTCTGTATCGTTCGTTTTTTTCCTTCTCATCATTGTTTGCACTTTTTGATCTTTTTGTTTAACTTTGCTGTCAACTTGCACTTTGTTTAAATATTGTCGTCGGGATTATATCTGATACATTCACTGTGCAATTCTTAGATAGTGGATTTTCTAGTACATCCGGCTCTTTGTATATTGAATGACACTGAATTACTTCGAAAGGTTGCCAACTTGAGGTCGATGAAGCATCGTTCTGCAATAAATTTTCTAAACATTCTGCGCGTCGCCTTTTTCATATGCTCAGAGTTTTCTTCTAGGATGAACAAATTTTTGACAGTCAAACTTATGAGGGCAGTCTTCAGTTTTCAGCTTTAATGTACCACCAACTAGTTTATATTTGATTAGATTTTCAGTATCATTTTCAAGCTGTATCAACAAAAACATAAGTTACGAATCCGAAAATATAGAAATATATAACACAGTAAAGTAATTCAGCATACGTAACGTCAAAATTTTATGTATCAGATATCCTATTAATGTATTTATTCAAGAAACGAAGACATGTGGAAGGCTGCAGAAGGGTCGTTTCAGTCCCGGCGAAAGACTGAATAGAAGGATAAATGCAATAGTTTAGCTAAATTATCGTATGTGTATATGCCTGTACCTCATACAAGCATTGCTTTCGAGGTGGCAATATTTGTAACTCATCAATAGGTACAAATAAATTGAAAAAAAATGAACTAACTAATTTACTATTGGGTAAAGTAATCTTTAACAACCAGTGAAGCTATCCATATATAGTTGATAATAATTAATACTTATCAATAGAAGATAAATACAATGGTATACTCGCATCAAAATGATCCTCACAAACATATTTTATACTTTTTGGTATTATTAAATCCCGTTTCATCACTTTGCACCACTTCTTTTGGATGCAAAGGTGCGTGGGAAAAAATTTTATTAGGTGTTTTGATCGTTGTGCTCACACACTTCGGAACAATGCAATATTTTTTATAACATCCTTTTTTAATGTCACTCATCATAGTAATATTATTTGATATGCACTAAACTACAAAACAAATGAGACGATTGGTTGCTCAGCTCACGGCGCCACCACCACGCTGTGCCTGTGTGCGTTGTCTGATACGTGCGTCGCGTCGTGTGGCTCAGCGGCAGCGGCCGCCCGCACTGGCTACGGAGCTATGACGTCACACCACTCGGTCAGTCGTGCCAAAAATATTTCTGCGGAGCGCGACTTTGAAACACTGTAACTTTTTTGTCTTTAGAGATATATTCATATTTCTTTCACGGTTTTCTTTTATTTTTCTTATATTTTCTTTTGAATCGATAAAAAATTTTTAGTAAACTTCTCCATTAAGCGGATAAGTCGAAAACAAAAAACCACACTAGTTTTGCACTCAAATTTAAGACGAACATAATTTTGACACTCAGTTCCTGTGAGTGCAGTCATAGGGCAATAAGTCGAAAACGCTATAACACATTTTGGAAGCAAATGCTAAGTAAACAAATCAAGTTAAATATATGCAGCATTCGACAATGTACATCATATTTGTCAAGGTTTTTCAGCCACCTTACATTTTTTTCGCCTACAACAGGCTTCAAAAAATGTTGACGCGTTACATTTTGACACATTCTGGAAGAGCTTTTTTACGTTTTGCAATGCTTTTAATAACTCAAGCGACTGCTGCTGAAGTTCGGTAAACTGATTAAGAGAAATAACCTCAGAGCTTAAGGCAAAAAGGTAAATATGAAAAAGGCTTGATGCTATTATTTAGAGTTTTTTATCATGTCTTACGCAAACAGAGAAATCAGCAATCGTGTTACTGTGCGCAAAGACAAACTCTATAACAGCAACAAAAAGACGAGTTAGACTACAGTTTAATTAAGTTCACCTACATGAAAATTTAATTAAAAGATTTGCAATAACCCAGGTCAGACTCTTCAATATCCAATATATTCAAAGCTTTTCAAAGGTATGAAAATTGACTCCATGTGAGATAAAAACCTTTCATAAACTCAAAGAGATTTTGAAACCTTCATTCATATGTGAGTCCCTCTTTCGGCAACATCTTGGTAGTAAAATTACTGTGAGGTAACACCCTATATTGAAAAGTAGAATTGCACTTTCAAACCACTACTAAAAGTCGCAGTCTTGTAAAAAAGTGACGTGTCAACCTTTTCGAGGGCTCTGTATGAACAGAAAAAAAATGTAGTAGCTTGAAAAGGGCCTCAGTAATATGTAGTACATCGGCAAATAAGCAAATTTCAATCTTAATTCAATTACCAAGCAGCAGCGTTTGCTTTCAATATGTTTCAAACTTGGCTGGGGCATCCCTGTGCAGGGTTATTCACGTTATTCGACACGGAGCATTATGGCTAAAGTATTTGATAAAAAAGAAAATAATAGTTTGGGATGGATAGAGACGCATAAAGGCTACATTTTAAAAATATTTTCATGTTATACAGGGTGTCCCAAAAGCACGAAATGTATCAAAGTTATGTTTTTTTGAATGGAACACCCCATATATTCAGATTCCTTGGTGAATTCTAGTGTGACTTTATGTATCATACATGGGACTTAAAGCGAACCGTTTAGGTGTAAATCACCATTTTCGGTATAAGTAGATATCAGGAAAAATTTGAATATCGCAGAGATTACAAAATATGGAAGGCTGTGACTTTGTCGTATTACTAAGCATAAAATGCATCAGCTTTGATGAGACTGTCAAATTTAAATTACGTTTATGCTTGGAGAAATCGGTCGATGAATTGAGGAAACTTCGATCAGCGATAACTTGCTTTTTTCAAATGGGAATGCCTAATTTTTTTTATACGGTTAAACGTATAATTTGATAAGCTTTCTAATGATATAGGGTTGTGAATATCAATCTCTCGTAGTTTTCATTTAATTTTAAATTTTCAATCAAATCGGCGATTTTCAATTTTCCTACCTATAAGCAACGTAGCAGGCCATGAAATATAAACAAAAATCTGTTCAGGTAGAAGAAAACAACTAACTTAGCAGAAAAATACACACTAACTAGACTAAAGGGACAAGATTATAAAAATTCCTTACAACAAATCAACTCTCCCAGAAACAACTGCGATAACATCTGTAAGATCAAAGAGAAGCTGGAGCATGGCAGTAATAGATACTTTTACTGTCTACTGGCTACCGCAATTTACTAGAGGTTAAAAATTTCCAATGCAATCAAAATCCCTCATATGAAACAGAAACAACCAGCGACTGTTGCTCCAGCACGCAACTATCAATCATATGTAATGGTGTAAAAAAGTACTAATTTGCATCGAAGTCGATACCTCTGACTGGAGCCCTTCTATTTTTTAATATCTATTAGCAATATTGCAAAAAAAGAATACTGACAAATCAGATTTAAATTTTCTGCCATTTAAGTTATGTTTCATAATTTGAACAAATTTTAATTCATTCTTCATTTTCTGCGACCTTGCTAATAGATACTGAAGAATTTTCAGAACTTCAGTCAGAGGTACTTTTGACTTGAGTTTTGACAGAATTGCATACTTTTTTATATCATTAAATGTGAAATTTTATTATGAAAGTAATAAACTGCTTACAACATTCTCTAGTAGTTTTTACTTTATTTCAAAATTTTTAATGGCTTTGGAAATTGCCAATCTCTAGTAAATTGCAGTAGCTAGTAGGCCGTGAAAAAATCCATTTCTGCCATACTCCAGCTTCTCTTTGACCAAAGATATGTTACCGCCGTTGTTTCTGGTTAGACTTTGTTTGTTGTGAGTAATTTTTATAATCTTGTCCTTTTAGTCTAGTTCGCGTGTATTTTTCAGCTAAGTTAGTTGTTTTATTCTACCTGAACAGGTTTTTGTTTATATTTCAAGGCCTGCTACGTTGGTTATAGATAGGCAAATTGAAAAACGCCGATTTGTTTGAAAATTTAAAATTAAATGAAAACTACCAGAGATTGATATGCACAACCTTATATCATTAGAAAGGCTATCAAATTCTACTTTTAACCGTATAAAAAAAATTAGGCATTCCCATTTGAAAAAATCAAGTTATCGCTGATCGAAGTTTCCTTAATTCATCGACCGATTTCTCCAAGCATAAACGTAATTTAAATTTGACAGTCTCACCAAAGCTGATGCATTTTATGCTTAGTAATACGGCAAAATCACAGCCTTCCATATTTTGTAATCTCTGCGATATTCAATTTTTTCCTGATATCTACTTATACCGAAAATGGTGATTTACACCTAAACGGTTCGCTTTAAGTCCCATGTATGATACATAAAGTCACACTAGAATTCACCAAGGAATCTGAATATGCAATAATATATGGGGTGTTCCATTTAAAAAAACATAACTTTGATACATTTCATGTTTTTGGGACACCCTGTATAACATGAAAATATTTTTTAAATGTAGCCTTTATGGGTCTCTAACCATCCCAAATTATTATTTTCTTTTTTATCAAATACTTTAGCCATAATGCTCCGTGTCGAATAACGTGAATAACCCTGTATATTGGCAAGACTGAAATAAACTGCACCGTACCTGACAAGCACTTTTAACCTTGAAAAAACCTCGCATCACATCAGGGCTACCATCACCAAGCATTAGCCCATGCTTCAGACAAAAACAATATTATCCTGAGGTGGGTTAAAGGGCACAATAACAACAACAAAGGCAACCGTATAGCGGACGGTCTAGCCAGGAAGGCTGCTGACCAAAAAATTTTAGGAACATGTGACCTTTCTGGAATGTCGACAACCACAATTGCGGAAATAGCCCATGCCCAAATGGTAAAACGATGGGAAGAACTACAAGGATGCCGATTTTCCAAGGAAACCCTTGCAGCTTTGGCATGGCAATATCCAAGAAGTACTTGGCCAGGTTAAACTATAGTAAGATTCCTGACTGGCCATTGTCAACTCTGGAAACACCTCCACATTATGGGGTTAAGTGACGCACTGATTTGTAGGAGATGTGAAAGTTAAGACGAAACTGTGAAACACGTCATATGTGAATGCCCACAGTTATCTTCTATTAGAGAGTGTGCGTTCGGCGAGTCTTGGCCTACACCTGTCCACATAAAGGAGATGTCACTAAGCGACCTGTCCACTTTCCTAAAATTGGCACGATGGACGATGATCTGAGGAAACAACTCCCTGGGAGGATGCACAATGGGCCAGTTGTGGTCTAAGTGCAGTGGGACCACTCACCCTCCCCACTCTACAGATTTAGATCCATGTATAATGCTTGATATAGGTCATGTTCATCATACTACACCTTTTCCAGCAGCTTCAAAAGGATCAAGCAACATTTCTAAGGTGTCAACTGTAGTTGTACTGGCAGTTTAAAACTACAATTGACAAAATTTAACTTGATCTTTTTGAAACTACAGCTGGAAAAGTTATAGAGGCACAATCTCACAGTAACAACTGAACATACAGGTAGTAAACAAACCATTTCAACATGGAATGTTCAAAGACATCATCTTTTGACACTTCAGCCTCCAAACATTGATCAGCTGTGACCTCGCAGTGACAGTTCAAATTGTAAACAATGCTGTGTAACGCCAACTAACCTGAAAATTCTTCCAATGCAACCCGTGTTACAAACACTGCACTTTTTGAGTCCCATCTCGAAAAACTGTTAAACTACACTCAAATATAGCACAGCAAGTCCGTAAAGCTTCACTACAGTTACCAACAAATAGTGAATTCGATTTTACTGACCAAGCATAAAAGACGCACAAACAAACGTTTGACAGTCGAGGTTCTACCGTAAATAAACCGCAGGAAAATTATATTATAATTATAAGAGTCCCCATTTCACCTACGACATGTGTAATATATACTACGTTTCCACGGGCTTTCAAAACAATTTTCAAAACGTTCTGCGATTTTGGATTGACGGTGTTTCCACGATAGGTTTCGGAACGATTTTCTAAATTAACGCACTCAAACAC
This sequence comes from Callosobruchus maculatus, assembly GCA_951848785.1. Classification (NCBI taxonomy): domain Eukaryota; kingdom Metazoa; phylum Arthropoda; class Insecta; order Coleoptera; family Chrysomelidae; genus Callosobruchus; species Callosobruchus maculatus. The sequence goes on from CATOUR010000131.1 coordinate 5,259,838, forward strand.
TTCACAAATGTAATTTTTTAGTTTTATAACCTATTTTGTTGTTTATTATGAATCTCTAGTTACGAATTTCGAATAAAATAATACGAATAAACTTCAAAAATCGACAATAATATTATTATTAGAAAGCAACGCACTACGCAGGGTCCATTTCAACACGAAAGTGACAGTTCGTGTTTCCACGACATTTGGATCTCGATACGATCCCAAAAAATAGCGAATCGACCTGGAACAGGGAAAGTTCTGAAAACGTATCCATTTGACGTCTCCACGATATATTTCAAAACTCAAAACGTTTTGAAAGTCCGTGGAAACTTAGTAATTGTATCCCTAGCATCAATATAAAGTTTGTTAAAATACCGTAAGTCTGCTGATCACTGGCTCTCGGCCTATTGAATTCGTGGAGCGTGAGCTTGTTTTTTAAAAAAACTTTAAAAGTCGAAAGAATTTCATAATCGGATAAATGGAAGATCAATTAATAAAGTCATTCAACTTATCTGTAAGCTGAGAATCCTCTGTAAAGGTTATAGAAAGTTAAAGATTTTGCTAAAATGTCACATTGAAATTAGGGTTTTGAATTGAAAAAAATAATAATTTTTTGTGATAAGGGGAAACATTACATATATTTTATGTTTTCTTTTTTCGCAATAATTCAAAAATTATATCAAAATAAAAATAGGTTTTTGAGTCCAGTACCGAAAACACGCCGACGGCTCCCGAACGCGTGTGACGTCACTAGGGCGGTCAGGATGCTCCTCTGACCAACGACGTCTTTCTCCGATACTAGATTCCCAGCCAATCGTGAAAATGCTTATTAGTAACTAGTGTATATTTGTTGCAAAACAGTCGATGAATTAAGTTGGCAGCTCAAGACGAAGTCTACGATCGAAATAAATATGTTTTTGAATGTTTGAAATCAGATGACAGATTCCAGTAATAAAGTACCTAATCAAATATGTTCCCTTAAAACGATCTCCTAACAATTAAATTTTCATAAAAACTGCTTCTCGAGCTGCAAACTTCATTCATCGTCTATGTTGCAACAAATATACACTAGTTACCGGTAAGTATTTTCACGATTGGCTGGGAATCTAGTATCGGAGTAGGACGTCGTTGGTCAAAAGAGCATCCTGACCGCCCTAGTGACGTCACACGCGTTCGGGAGTCAACGCCGTGTTTTCGGCACTGGATTCAAAAACCCATTTTTATTATGATATATCTTTTAAATTATTAAGAAGAAAACAAAAGCAGTATTTGTTATAAAATTTATATATGATCTTTCCATTTATCACACAAAAAATTTTTTATTCAAAACCCCAATTGTGAGTCGCGTCTCGAGTCACTAATAAAAATCTCATATTTCTCTTTACATTGAAATGCCATCGTACACAATTCATCAATTTATACACTCAATTTACGACTAGCTGGCTGTGGTGCTATTATTTTTAGGGCTGGTGGGTACTGACGGTACGGTCGACTGTTCTAACCTACTTATGTACAAACGGAGTAGTTTTAACTTGCTGCCCGACAACAGTTTTATATAGGGTTCCATACGTTCCTCTCCAACCGCTTTGTGTATGGCTACCATGCAGAATATGCTGCTTTTCCTCACGGAACTCTCGGAGTGGTCGGTACCCTGGAAAAAGTACAATTTATAATTAGAAGCCTCAACAAATTAAAAAACAGTAAAGCTACAGGCATTGATCCTATTCCTGCCGAAACGTTAAAATACTTGGATGATGACGGTATCTCTCTTTTATACAGGGTGGCCAATCAGGTGACGATAATAATTTTTTTTAGATAGCCTGTACCGAGACCTATCCAAAACACCCCCATATATATGTACCGATTATTGATAGTTTTCGAGTTATGATTTTTTTTTGAAAATTTAGAGATTTTCCAGTTTTTCCAAGAAATTGTCAAAAACAAAAACAAGAATGCTTTTTGGCTTATATTTTTTTCTGCAATTATACTCAGTATTAAGCCTATTTTAATATCCAATAAGGAGAACCTGTACATCCGAACAATAATTAAGTACATTCTGGGCCCAAAGTCTGAAATCTCTGTTTTTAGTCAGGAGACCAAAACCTTCAAAATAAAATTAAAAATACTTATGCCTGGTTTTGGAGCTTCAAACTAATCTTAGAAACTTTGCAAGACATTGCACTTTCGAAATAATAATGAAAAAATAGCACTTATGGGGGCATTTTGCGCCGTACGTGACTGTTAAAGGTAAAAAGGTGATAATTCACGAATTTTCAAAATGATTTAAAAAACTATTATTTTACTTTGTTATGACAAATTAAAGAAAAAAAACTCATAACAACCAATAAACACGATAATCATTGATGTTACAATCACTTTCAAGAAAAAAAATTAATACCTGTGCTTTTTGCTGTGTACTATTGAACTTCTGCTCAATTAAGTTGTATGGAAAGTCAACAAAGAAAAGGAATAATAAAACAACAATCTGACTTTTAATTCCATGGCGGAATTACCTGGGAAGCGTTATCGTAGCATACGCCATCCCTTTTACTTCGCACACTGATAGGTGAGGGGAGGATTGTGATCGTGAACATTTTCGATTTCGAGATTTTTTTTTTGGGCGTTTTATAATGTAACGAAAATTGTATTGTAACGAAAATCCGCGTCACTCATTTCCGTCGTTCTGTCTGGCGGTCTTCCTGTCAGTCGGTCTGTCTGTACGCGTTTTTTTAGCCTCGCAATCTCAGTAACCGCTGCATGGACTGTGATGAAATTTGGGCAGCTGTGGGGTCTTATTAGGTAATGCTGCTATAATTTTGGAAATCGGTACATGGGCAGCGGAGTAATTGAAACAAAAATTTCAAATATTCCTCAAATTTCGTTTTTAGGCATTTTAGAGGTTCTTGATCATCTCCTGCGTTTTTTTGGGGGGTGGAATTTGGGTGTTTGGGGGTTGGGGGGTTGAAAAACTGAAAAATTTGTTGTATTCATGATAGGCTGTCTACTGACCTGTCAAGGAAGACCTAGCGATATAAATCACCTTTTTAGGTCCATCCGAACATTGCCTTGCCTATTACCGAAAATTAATTAACACAACTCCGCTTCGCCGACATGAGCTTGCAAGAAGCTACTCTGAAAGAAAGGGATGGCGTATGCTACGACATCGCTTCCCAGGTAATTCTGCCATGAAATTGGAAGTCAGATTATTGTTTTATTATTTCTTTCCTTTGTTAACTTTCCATACAACTTAATTTAGCAGAAGTTCAATAGTACATAGCAGAACCACTTTAAAAATCACAATTTGGGTATGACTTTTTTATTAAAAGTCATCAAAACATCAATGATTATCGGGTTTATTAGTTGTTACGAGTTTTTTTTCTTTAAGTTGTTTTAATAAAGCAAAATAATAGTTTTTTAAATCATTTTGGAAATTCGTGATTTATCACCTTTTTACCTTTAACACTCACGTACGGCGTAAAATGTCCCCATAGGTGCTACTTTTTTATTATTATTTCGAAAGTGCAATGCCTTGCAAAGTTTTTAAGATTAGTTTGAAGCTCCAAAACCAGGCATAAGTATTTTTAATTTTATTTTGAAGGTTTTGGTCTCCTGACTAAAAACAGATATTTCAAACTTTGGGCCCAAAATGTACTTAATTATTGTTCGGATGTACAGGTTCTCTTTATTGGATATTAAAATAGGCTTAATACTGAGTATAATTGCAGAAAAAAATATGAGCCATAAAGTATTCTTGTTTTTGTTTTTGACGATTTCTTGGAAAAACTGGAAAATCTCCAAGTTTTCAAAAAAAAATCATAACTAGAAAACTATCAATAATCGGTACACATACATGGGGGTGTTTTTGATAGGTCTCGGTACGGGCTATCTAAAAAAAAATTATTATCGTCACCCGATTGGCCACCCTGTATAATACAGGGTGTCCCACGACGATTAAGACAAGCAATATATCGGAACTGGGCAGTAGTACAGAATTATAATTTTGAGGGTTTAAGTTAGAGCAAATATAGTATATTTTCTTATTATTGTGTCGGCCAATGAGGTGTTTGTTTTTGGTCACGTGACGTCAGATTCAAAAATTTTAATGGGACACCCTGTATATTTGTGACTTTTTGTGTTCCTCTCGATAAGACTATTCCAACAAACCAGCACACTTGGGGTCTAAAGTGATTAGTTCAAGAGCTACAGGTACTTAAAGGATTGTACCACTACCACTGAATATAACATGTACCCCTACAGTTAAATTACTTTGGTAATGTTTCATAATGGTAGTGGTACAGTCCTTTAAGTACCTGTAGCCCTTGAACTAATCACTTTAGACCCCAAGTGTGCTAGTTTGTTGGAATAGTCTTATCGAGACGAACACAAAAAGTCACAAATATACAGGGTGCCCCATTAAAATTTTTGAATCGGACGTCACGTGACCAAAAACAAATACCTCATTGGGCGAGACAATAGTAAGAAAAGATACTATAGTTGCTTTAATTTACACCTCCAACATTATAATTCGCTAGTGTTGCCCAGTTCTGATATATGTATTGCTTGTCTTAATCGCCGTGGAACACCCTGTATTTGTCTCTTACAGGGGTCTGGTCCTCCAGTGTTTGGCCAGATAATTGGTGCGCATCCATTTTGGTTCCACTTCATAACAAGGGATCTCCAACAAATCCATACAATTATCGCCTACATTCATTAATCTCTCATGCAAGCAAGGTTCTACTATATATTTTAGAATCTCGTTTGGAGGATTTTATTGGATGGGAAATTTCTCAGGCGCAGTCATGTATTAATCCGCTTTGTGGACTATTCTAAGGCGTTTGATAACGTAAAGTGGCCTAAACTGTGAAAAATCCTTATCTCTATGGGAGTTCATGTAAGAATTGATGGTAACCTGCCTGGTCAAACAGCAACCAGAAAAGGAGTTCGTAGGGATATGTATTATCTCCGATGTTACTTAACATTTACTCTGAATTTGTGATGAGACATGTATTGTACAACTGGAATGGCGGTATAACTATTGGCGGAATCAAAATATCCAACTTAAGGTTTGCTGACTATACAACACTTATTGCTGCTTCTCAGGAAGAACTAGTAACTCTATTAAACATCTTAGAACAGTACGGTGCAACATATGGTCTTGGTATTAACTAAAAGACCAAGGTTATGATCGTAGATAGAGAGCACGACAATCGTCGTGAAATAAAATCAGTAGGCCGTTGTGAAGTAGTCCAAAGTTTTGTGTACCTCGGTTCTTTCATCGAAAATTCGGGTAGCTGTGAAAATGCGATTCGACGACGCATTCAACGGGCACGTGTGGCCATGACAAAGCTTACTAAAATATGGCGTAACCATAACATCACTAAAACTACCAAAATGTCGCTGGTTCAGTCTCTTGTGGTCTCCATATTTTTGTATGTCTCGGAAACTTGGGACTGTTAAAAAGGCAGATCGAGCTCGCATAGATGCTTTTAAAATGTGGACGTGGAGGAGAATGTTGAGAATTCCTTATACCGCTCATCGAACTAACGTTTTCATACTGGATGAGCTCGGTAATCCATTGTGACCATGAAAATGCTTACATTCTTCGGACATATACACAGAAGCGATAATATGGAGAAACTTGTAGTTCGGGGTCATGCTCCGAGTGGGCGGTGCCATGGCCGTTCCCCTACACGCTGGGTGGATTCGACGAAACAGTTGCTGGATATGAGTATCAAGAGCGCCACTGAACTGACAGTGAGTCGCGAACGATGGCGAGCTACAGTTTTCAAAACTATCGATAAAATTCGTGTCGGCAAAATTCTAGCTCCGACTCGATGCATTTTACGAGTTCACAACATGTCTGTTCAGACATTGTGAATATGATGATGATAATCAAAAGGCGTTGTTCAATAAATTTATGGTTCTTGGGTTTTTAGACGGACGTCGTTAAGGATTAAGGCTTGACGTTTCGCCACCACGAAGATGACATCCACACGTGGTATACAAGGCAGAAAATCTGCCCTCCTATATCATTATCAGTCAATAACGAACTTATAGAGTCGTGTAATTTTCAGGTCACAAAGTTTCTAGGTATACATCTTGATGAGCACTTAAGCTGGAGATATCACTGCGAAAGCATTATCTCGAAAATTACTTCAGCTTCGTACCTGTTTAATAACCTTAGACATGTACTGAGCACTGGTCAGTTACTGATGCTATACTATGCGCAAGTGGAAAATAGACTGCGGTATGGAATATGTTTTTGGGGGATGAGTACACATGCCCAAGATGTTTTCTTATCACAGAAAAGGGCTCTCAGGTCCATGGCAGGGCTGCGCAAGAGGGAAACATGTAGATCACTTTTCCGTGAACTTTATATTTTAACTGTACCTGGTCTTTTAATACTTGAAATGTGTACATATGTATTTAGGGGAAAAAATAAATTAATACATATATGTGATATTCACAATAAGGGTACCAGACAGAAGGATAAGGTATATGTACCATATAGAAAATATAATGTAGTATATAATTCTCCAGATTGCTTAGGATTAAGATTCTACAATAAACTACCATCATACATCAGAGAATCAACTAATTCAAAGATATTTAAGACACGCTTAAAAAAGCTTCTAGTAGAGCTATGCATTTATAAGCTAGATGAGTTTCTCTTAGGCTGATTTTCATCGCCTAGTACGATATTATGTTATTATTTTTTCTCTTTTTCTATTTTTTTTTTGTGACTATCCCAACACAATGTATTTTGTCAACTGGAAAATAAATTATTGTATTATTGTAATATATTGTATATTGGTTAACCTAAGTGACAGATCGGAATGGATTCTAGGGGAACCTCGACATCATGTCGAATGGTATCACCTGGCATACTGATGGCTCCAAAAATGCATCAGGTACAGTGGAAGTCCTGAGCGGAACGTAAGCATCCACCTAGGTAAACTGGCTACCGCTTTCCAAGCAGAAATAGCCGCAGTTTTGGAATGCGGCAGAATAAGTATAAATAAAAGATACAGCAAAGAGAAATATCTTGGAGTAACGTTAGATCGCACCCTCTGCTATAAGAAACATCTCGCAAACACTGCAGGAAAACTCAGAACACGCAACAACATTATCCAAAAGCTGTGTGGAACGACGTGGGGTGCCACTGCTCCAACTCTACGAACCAGTGCACTAGCTCTTGTCTATTCATGTGCTGAGTACTGTGCGCCTGTCTGGATTAACAGCCATCATACCAGACTAATTGACGTCCAACTAAATCACACTATGAGACTTATTACAGGCGCAGTTAAGACAACCCCAACTCAATGGCTGCCTGTACTCTCTGGAATAGCCCCACCGCAGCTGCGAAGGACTGACGCCCTTCTAAGGGAGTATAACAAGATTACGGCCAACAACAGACTGCCCATCCACCGAGCAATACCCCCGTTGCAAATAAACAGACTTAAATCCCGACAACCACCAATAAGGGATGCAGAAGGGCTTAAAACCAACAACTTCGACTCCTTAAACCAATGGCGCTCTCAGTGGGAAGGTTTTGCGGAACACCATTCGCGATGCGCATTTATGGGGGCAGCCTTACTTCCAGGATCAGAACTACCCCGGAAAGAGTGGGTAAAACTTAATAGAGTCCGAACAGGCCACGGCAGATGTGCCGACTCCCTTTACAAGTGGGGCTATGTGCAATCTCCCTTATGTGACTGTGGCGCGCCCCGCCAAACTATAAACCATATTACGAGCGAATGTGAACTGCGTGCGTTTCAGGGATCGCGAGAAGAGTTCTTCACAGCCACACCGTTGGCGCTGAAGTGGTTGAAAGAACTTGACATCAACCTGTAAATACCAAAGACTATGTATCTTAGTTTGTAGCTGTATATATTTTATTTTAGTATAGGTTATAATAGTTTTTCTTTTAATCTATATTTACTACCGTCATGTTTTTGAGCCATACGATAAATAAAATAAACAGCAAAGAGACAAACTTTCCTGAATCTCATGTAAGATCTTTTGAATTACAGTTATTCTAATGCCTAAAGTACTTCAAATTGTTTTCTAGGTGACTCGGTTATCATCCTCGATCATCTGTTAAACAGCGGCAGCATTTTCATCAGACACTGCAGAAACTGGCCTTATTTGTAGCTCCAAGTTCAGTATAAAAACAATTTATAATATACCAAAGTAGGAAGACCGAATTAAATTGGATCAAGTTTCAAAATATTAAACACTAACTTTAGACAAATCGTAAGAAAAATATAAGACATAAGCTTACCTTGATTAATCCAGGCATTATCTGCTTGAGATGTTCATCTGTGACCTCTTTGGGATTGCATTCGATGAGCTTTGTGAGCATTTTAATGGCCCCAAGAAGCTGAGGGTAGCTAAAGGTGCGGATATGGGGGGCCAGGAGTTCTACAAGTATGGCGAATGGACCAACGCTCATAGCTGAAGCAGTTTCTTCCGCTTCCTTCACAACCTGTGAAATATAAAATTGACGATGGTCAGAAAATGTTTAATACTCAGAAGACAGTCATAAAATGAACATTTATCCATTTGAGGCAGATAAGTTATCTATTACGATAATACATACCATAATGTTTTCCTTAGACTGAAGATCTCCCTGCAAGGAAGCAACAAAAAATATTTCTAATATAAAACTATCTCCAAAAAAGTCCTTGTTTTGCACAGTGACATAAATACTTGACATGGCCAGTTCGCCGTCATCAAACCTTGAATGTTTTCTAACTGGACTAACAAACTTAGGGTAGTGATTTCACAACAGTGTGAATATTCAAAAAGTACGTTACACTGTTCTGGTTAGTAAGCATTTATTCTTTGTTTAGTTGTGATATGTATATGTTAGGAGCAAACACCGATTTCGGCCAATGGACGGAAAATATGGTCAAAACGCGTTTTGGCTGCTACCGCTTTGCCAATGTCCGAATTATCGCTTTCCAATGTAGCCCAGAACGCGTTTTGGGCCAACTACGATTGCCAGAACACGTTCTATATTCTACTACGAATAAATAAATCTCAATTATTTGCAGTGTTGTGTTACAATATTTCCTCTGAGCTTAGAATCCATAACTAAAATGAATAAAAGCACTTGTAGATCTTAGGTCCGTGAAAAAAAAAACTGAAAGAAACATACCTCACAATCTCTTATGTCCAGCTCCCACATGAGCGGAATGAATAACTTCAAATAACTCGTGGGTCATGCAAAAATAACGCAGATCGGCTGTTTCGTCTGTCCTTCTTTCAATTAGCATTTCGATATAGCCAATTTTTAAAATATCATACCTTTTCAATCGTTGTCTTTGTTTCGAAGATATTGTATCACCGTTACTTTTACAAGCTTTTGCCGCCTTTACCTCTGTGAGTGTTTGGTCGTATCTTTCTCTTATACAAATATTACTACGATCATTGCTACCACTTATGGCTTTTTGCAGTTCGTCATTAAAACATAACCTTAGGTCTTCCATGCCTCTCTCAGACGAAACAGCCGATCTGCGTTATTTTTGCATGACCCACGAGTTATTTGACATTATTCATTCCGCTCATTTGGGAGCTGGACATAAGAGGTATGATTCTTGCAGTTTTTTTTCACGAACCTAAGATCTACAAATGCTTTTATTCATTTTGTTATGGATTCTAAGCTCAGAGGAAATATTGAAACACAACACGGCAAATAATTGAGATTTATTTATTCGTAGTAGAATATAGAACGTGTTCTGGCAATCGTAGTTGGCCCAAAACGCGTTCTGGGCTACATTGAACAGCCGGAAAGCGATAATTCGGACATTGGCAAAACGGTAGCAGCCAAAACGCGTCTTGACCATATTTTCCGTCCACTGGCCGAAATCGGTGTTTGCTCCTAACATATACACAGGTATATTTATAATAGATTAAGGGTTATGATGTAGATTAGTAAAGTGAAGGGAACTGGTAACACCCAGTATATTGTATTGCTCAAATTACAGATGAGTGGTTCCCTTCACTTTACTAATCTACATCACAACCCTTAATATATCATAGATATACATATATACATATCACATAGTAAGAGTGAGGAAGTTAGGTATATAGGGTGTCCCTGAATTTCCTTGACTCGTGATATTCTCGTAACAAAAAAAAGTTCAAACCAAAACTGAGTGGAATGTTTGATGGTACTATAGGATCTATCATACCATGCTTTCAAAACTTTTTTTATACGTCAACCCTTAAAAATCACCCCCAAATAGCATCCCATAGGTTTTCCTATATAAAGGATATTATGCCTATTTTATTTAAAATCTTGTGGCGCCTTTGATTTTATACGCAAACTTATTTTTTGTGTGAAACCATAAGCATAATATAAATAAAATAAGAATTTGTTTGATGCACAAAACGGACAAAAAAGAAAACTAAGTGAGTTTTAAATAGTAATTGAAACATACTTTTAAAAACAAATGTCTTTTTTGTCCTTTTTTTATTACAGTAATATTACGCTTTAAAAAATCCTTATTTTATTTACCTTATACTTAGGAAATTGGGGAAATATTGCTTTGTTTATAAAATAAAGGCACTACAAGATTTTAAATAAAATAATGACCTCATTTATGTAGGAAAAGCTGTGGGGTGCTATTTGAAAAAAAAGTTGGGTGTGAGTTTTACTGTCTATGTTACGAAAATATTACGCCTTAAACAAATCCTTATTTTATTTACCTCATGCTTATGACTACGAAAAAAATAGGTTTGCGTAAAAAATCAAAGGTAGGTACTCCAAGATTTTAAATAAAATAGGGCCTTAATTTGTGTAGGAAAAACTATTGGGTACTATTTGAAAAAAGTTGGGTGTGTACGCATGGTATGATAGACCCTATAGTACTTTCAAAAGTTTCACTCAGTTTTTGTTTGAACTTTTTTTTTGTTACGAGAATACCACGTGTCAAGGAAATTCAGGGACACCCTGTATATTCTACATATTCTTAAATTTCTTGCAAACCTAAAGTGAACTACTACTATACTACGTATACAAAAATTATGATTTGATAAGTTACTTTACCCTTCCCCCAATAATTAACTTCCAAGAATCACTTAATTTCTTGTAGCCACTTATTTTTGGAAAAAATCAATCTCTTGTATACAGCGTTATTCACGTTATTCGACACGGAGCATTATGGCTAAAGTGTTTGATAAAAAAGAAAATAATAATTTGGGATGGATAGAGACCCATAAAGGCTACATTTTAAAAATATTTTCATGTTATACAGGGTGTCCCAAAAACACGAAATGTATCAAAGTTATGTTTTTTTGAATGGAACACCCCATATATTATTGCATATTAGTAAAGAAAGTAGAGAATTTTTATAATCTTGTCCCTTTAGTCTAGTTAGTGTGCATTTTTCAGCTAAGTTAGTTTTTTTCTTCTACCTGAACAGGTTTTTGTTTATATTTCATGGCCTGCTACGTTGCTTATAGGTAGGAAAATTGAAAATCGCCAATTTGTTTGAAAATTTAAAATTAAATGAAAACTACCAGAGATTGATATTCACAACCTTATATCATTAGAAGGTTTATAAAATTCTACGTTTAACCGTATAAAAAAAATTAGGCATTCCCATTTGAAAAAATCAAGATATCGCTGATCGAAGTTTCCTTAATTCATCGACCGATTTCTCCAAGTATAAACGTAATTTAAATTTGACAGTCTCACCAAAGCTGACGCATTTTATGCTTAGTAATACGGCAAAGTCACAGCCTACTAAATTTTATAATCTCTACGATCTTCAATTTTTTCCTGACATCTACTTATACCGAAAATGGTGATTTACACCTAAACGGTTCGCTTTAAGTCCAATGTATGATACATAAAGTCACAATAGAATTCATCAAGGAATTTGAATATGCAATAATAGATGGGGTGTTCCATTTAAACGAACATAACTTTGATACATTTCGTGCTTTTGGGACACCCTGTATAACATGGAAATATTTTTAGAATGTAGCCTTTACGGGTCTCTATCCATCCCAAATTATTTTTTTCTTATTTATCAAATACTTTAGCCATAATGCTCCGTGTCGAATAACGTGATCAGCCCTGTATATTTAATATTTCCTCTGTAATCCGTAATGTTGAAAGAAATTGATAATTCTTACCTCTCTTTTATCAATACAATGTGAATCCAATATCCTTAGCGTCAGTAATTCGATATACTCAGTCCATTGGTCTCTGAGTTGGTCGCACCTAAATATGGATCTGAGGATTTGTAAGACTGCTATCCGAACCGCAGGGTCACCTTCTTTCAAGTTATCAATCAGCAGCCTCAGAATTTTCCTGTAGGAAGATATGAATAATACTTGTAACAAACAATACGCTTGCGTACGACCTTAGAGTGACAACTGAACATAGAGGTAGCAAACAAACCACTTCAGCATGGCGTGCTCAAAGCCATCATCTTTGACACTTCAACCTCCAAACATTGATCAGCTGTAACCTCGCAGTGACAGTTCAAATTGTAAACAATGCTGTGTAACGCCAACTAACCTGAAAATTCTTCCAATGCAACCCATGTTACAAACACTGCACTTTTTGAGTTCTAACTCGAAAAACTGTTGAACTATACTCGAATATAGCACAGCAAGTCCGTAAAGCTTCACTACAGTTACCAACAAATAGCAAATTCGATTTTACTGACCAACCATAAAAGACGCACAAACAAAACAAACGTTTGACAGTCGAGCTTCTACCGTAAATAAGTCGCACGGAAACTATGTCAGCGTTGCCAGCTCCTCAAAATTTATTTAAGACTTCAGAATTTGCGTTTATGATGAAGAAATATGCATTAACGCAGTAGAGGTCAACATATCTATTGATTTTACTGTAATCATTCCTGAACCATCAAAATACAGTCTTTTATAACGTAGAATAGAATATTCCTGGATACTATACAATTAAGGTGATAGTAAACAATTAAGATTGCCGTATCTGGTGGTCAATATGACAACGTAAGAAAAGATGTCGGCCTGAATTAGTTGTTTACTACCTCTAGGTTCAGTTGTTACTCTGAGCTCACGACATTATGACTTTTTAAATAGAAGGGTTCAATAAGGTGAAAAGAATTTCGAAAGTCGCTAAAGTGAAATAGCTTCTGAAGATGCCATTAACTCGTGATGGCGAAACGTCAAGCATCAACGCTAAACGACGCCGGCCTAAAAATCCAAGAACCACAAATTCATTTTTGGGACACTCCCTGTATACCGTTCACTTTTTTTAATTTCGAGCCTTATAAGCATCGTATTTTTGGCGTATCTATCAAGCAAGTTAGATGACGCATCCTACATCTGTATTTGAAGCATATTGATAAAATACAGTTTGTATGGCATTGATGTTGATCAAATATAGAGGTACTTTACCACATAACCTCAATCTATAGTCGCCACTGTTACATATACAGGGTGTTTTAAAAGTTGGGACTTTCCTCTTAAAACGGCAAGGCTAATGCACGGTGAACCATGATACTACGACACTGACAGATATGATCACTTGGCGGACAGATTTCGAACCGGTCTGCGCATGACGTCACCGTGTGACAAAAGTGTACAAGCACATGGCGCCAAAGCATTGATTTTTGAAAGTTTTATTTCGTTTCCCGTTATATCTGTCTTAGATATTTAATATTCATACAAAATGAAAATAGCTCATGCACAGTATAATATAAACGATACATATTGCTCTGTATCTGAATAAAAAATTGGTGAAATAGTTATACAGAGAATTGATATTAATCGACGCCTGACCCGTTTGCAGTAGTTCCGAGCGTTCTGAATTTCAGATACAAAAATTTGAATATATGTACTCAAAAAAATTTTACATTGTGGAAAAAGAACAGAGCCAGAGCGGTCTGGACGTATTTTTCTGAAATCTCATATAAGAGGTTGATTGGAGTAACTAGTGAAACCATCTTTTTGTGGGAAAATTTCTCGGGTAGGGGGTGGAATTTTTATATACTCCATTCAGGAGCCTTTGATTACCGTTCTTATTTTTTATATATGGATTATGATGTTGCGTCACCAGCTCTTCAAGCCAATTTGCATATGTATTTGCTGTATAATTCTCTTAATAAAAGGTAGACAAGGAATAAGTAACATGATTTTGTCATTAGAGGTTTTTAAAAATCATGAACAAGCATAATGGCATTATCTTTATGGCGAATGAATATTGACTTTTTTCTGCTAATGATTGGTGAAAAAATACATTACCAAATTTTCTTATTTTTTATTTATTCAAATATATGTCACAACCGCGTATATGTTAAACATAAAATAAAACCATATAACAATACAACAATACAATATCTTTCTGGGCATTGTATTTAGCTAGTACAGGTGAATTCTCGTATACTAAAGATTCCTAGTAATAACAGGTTTTTCCTCAATTTTTTATCAAAATGTTTTCACACGATGTATCTGTTAAATAATATGTTTGAATTAAAATGTTTGAACCACTTGTAGTGATGGTTTCTGATGGCCTGGGTATAGGGCACATTATTTGTTGCTCTCTTGTGTTGTAGTTAGGTATTGATTCTGTATACATGAGTCTATGGGGAAATATATTTTGGACAGACAATAAGAACTGAAAAAGGGGTGAATAACAGCATATAGAACTAGCCTTTCTCTATATGAACTGAAAATGAAATATCAAAATACGTTCTGCAACCTGTAAATCTCCAACCATCTTTTAGCGCATTTTTATTTTATGTAGCTTTTTTTTATTCCAAATAGGAAAGGCGCTAGGAAAGCTGGATATACCGTCGCAGGACCCTGTATACTTATTACTTTATACTATTTTACAATGTTAGTGTTTTCAGTTTTCTAATATTCGAGGTCTCTCTAATTCCCCTATCAAGAAGAATTCGTATTCTTAAATACATTTTGCATCTAGAAAACAAGCTCATCTTTGCTTCATCAGTCACATATACATTCTCTGGTAATTTGTTTAAATTCGCAAGATAGTTTTTTTTTCAATTTTCAAAGCGTTTCCATTATAGTTGGAAAATATATGGCCGAGCTCATAACATTTTGCCAAGAACTCATCTGTATGTTTTTGTAGTCCACCTTCTGTTAAATGGTTGACCCATCTGAGAGAAGTATCTGTGCAATCTGGGATATAACCCAGTTTCTCCTTATTTTTCAACTTGAATGCAATGAAACCTGCCAAATTTTCCAAACCCTCCCAAGTAGCGGTAGTGTGACGAATAGTTTTTACTTTTTTATGATTACATCCCACAACCACACAATAAACCATTGTTCTAATATGTGTTAAACTCCAGAATCGCAAATAATTAATGTTTTATCAAACTTTACTACGGTAAACGAGTAAACTCAAGAAAATACACTGAAAATGTTCGGCTATAGCCTGTAACTAAACGAGTAAACAAACCCCGTTTGTCACACGCTGACGTCACAGGTGGAAGCGAGACGGAAGACATCATGCGCGTGAGCATACCTTCTAAAGTCGTAGTATCATGACGGTGAACCAGCAGCAAAACAGTAAAAAAAGTGTCAAGCAAGTACTCACTATTTGATTGATACGAAGTTGTAAGTGCGGTCCTGTCGCAGGCTTTTTACAGGTAAAAGTACGATTTACGATGTCTTCTTCAATTTGGAGCATACGAGGTTGTATAGGTCTTCCAGCGTGTCCACCACGATGTGGATTAAAACGTCCTGTATCTCTAGCTCTTTGCACGAGCGAGACAAATCGACGAGGTGCAGGGTGAGTACGGTTAGGGAAACGATCGGTATACACTCGCGAAGCCGCAGCGGTATTTTGACGACACTCACCGTACATTAAAATCATCTCCACCAATTTATTATTGTTATAAGCGTGCGCCATTGTTGTTGTTTTTAAAGTCCGATCGTCAAGCACCCTCGAATACTATGCGACAGCAACGCGACGTATGACGAACTGCCTGTTTTCTCACAGGCACCGCTGACGCGTAGCGCTGCTTTGTTGTGCTAGGACAATACATGGTCATCTCATTGCCCAGGGAGCAGGGACGGACTTAGAATTGATGATTTCTTTAGCGGTCAGTATATTGTTTTCTCTAAATATTTCGTTTATATGTTACTGGGAAAAAACACTAATTTTGGCGAGTACTATCCGCTGTATGAAAAACAGTCCCAACTTATGAAACACCCTGTATAGTACAAATAAAGCCTATACAGGGTTATTCACGTTATTCGACACGGAGCATTATGGCTAAAGTATTTGATAAAAAAGAAAATAATAATTTGGGATGGATAGACACCCATAAAGGCTACATTTTAAAAATATTTTTATGTTATACAAGGTGTCCCAAAAACACGAAATGTATCAAAGTTATGTTTTTTTAAATGGAACACCCCATATATTATTGCATATTCAGATTCCTTGATGAATTCTAGTGTGAATTTATGTATCATACATGGTAAATCACCATTTTCGGTATAAGTAGATATCAGGAAAAAATTGAATATCGCAGAGATTACAAAATATGGAAGGCTGTGACTTTGCCGTATTACTAAGCATAAAATGCATCAGCTTTGATGAGACTGTCAAATTTAAATTACGTTTATGCTTGGAGAAATCGGTCGATGAATTAAGGAAACTTCGATCAGCGATAACTTGTTTCTTTCAAATGGGAATGCCTAATTTTTTTACACGGTTAAACGTAGAATTTGATAAGCTTTCTAACGATATAAGGTTATGAATATCAATCCCTCGTAGTTTTCATTTAATTTTAAATTTTCAAACAAATCGGCGATTTTCAATTTTCCCACCTATAGGCAACGTAGCAGGCCATGAAATATAAACAAAAATCTGTTCAGCTAGAAGAAAACAACTAACTTAGCTGAAAAATACACACTAACTAGACTAGAGGGACAAGATTATAAAAATTCCTTACAACAAATCAACTCTCCCAGAAACAACTGCGATAACATCTCTAAGGTCAAAGACAAGCTGGAGTATGGCAGTAGTAGATATTTTTACTGTCTACTGGCTACCGCAATTTACTAGAGGTTAAAAATTTCCAAGGCAATCAAAAACCCTCATATGAAACAGAAACAACCAGCGACTGTTGCTCCAGCACGCAACTATCAATCATATATAATGGTGTAAACAAGTACTAATTTGTGTCGAAGTCGATACCTCTGACTGGAGCCCTTCTATTTTTCAATATCTATTAGCAGTATTGCAAAAAAGGAATACTGACAAATCAGATTTAAATTTTCTGCCATTTAAGTTATGTTTTATAATTTGAACAAATTTTAATTCATTCTTCATTTTCTGCGACCTTGCTAATAGGTACTGAAGAATTTTCAGAACTCCAATCAGAGGTGCTTTTGACTTGAGTTTTGACAGAATTGCATACTTTTTTATATCATTAAATGTGAAATTTTATTATGAAAATAATAAACTGCTTACAACATTCTCTAGTAGTTTTTACTTGATTTCAAAATTTTTAATGGTTTTGGAAATTGCCAATCTCTAGTACATTGCAGTAGCTAGTAGGCCGTGAAAAAATCCATTTCTGCCATACTCCAGCTTCTCTTTGACCAAAGATAAGTTACCGCCGTTGTTTCTGGTTAGACTTTGTTTGTTGTGAGTAATTTGTATAATCTTGTCTCTTTAGTCTAGTTCGTGTGTATTTTTCAGCTAAGTTGGTTGTTTTCTTCTACCTGAACAGGTTTTTGTTTATATTTCATGGCCTGCTACGTTAGTTATAGGTAGGCAAATTGAAAAACGCCGATTTGTTTGAAAATTTAAAATTAAATGCAAACTACCAGAGATTGATATGCACAACCTTATATCATTAGAAAGGTTATCAAATTCTACTTTTAACCATATGAAAAAAAATAGGCATTCCCATTTGAAAAAATCAAGTTATCACTGATCGAAGTTTCCTTAATTCATCGACCGATTTCTCCAAGCATAAACGTAATTCAAATTTGACAGTCTCATCAAAGTTGACGCATTTTATACTTAGTAATATGGCAAAGTCATAGCCTTCCAAATTTTATAATCTCTGCGATATTCAATTTTTTCCTGATATCTACTTATACCGAAAATGGTGATTTGCACCTAAACGGTTCGCTTTAAGTCCCATGTATGATACATAAAGTCACAATAGAATTCATCCAGGAATCTGAATATGCAATAATATACGGGGTGTTCCATTTAAAAAAACATAACTTTGATACATTTCGTGCTTTTGGGACACCCTGTATATCATGAAAGTATTTTTAAAATGTAGCCTTTATGGGTCTCTATCCATCCCAAATTATTATTTTCTTTTTCATCAAGTACTTTAGCCATAATGCTCCGTGTCGAATAACGTGAATAACCCTGTATAATATGAAACTTACTTGAAATGTTTTTTAACAGGTTCTATATGGCCAGATTTAATAATAACTTCATTAAGGTGAATCAACAACTTCCTTTTTTCTTCCTGAGGGGTTTCACCACTATTCACCAGACATCTGTCCAGTATATGTAATACAACTTGTTCCGAGTCTTCAGTATCACCTAAAATAAAATAAAATTTGGTTAAAGTCGTTCCATTTGTATGCAAATTTAAATTATTCCAAAATCAAATGGGGTTGATGCGAAGTTGACAGAAGCTTTCAAGTTCACATGCAACATAATATCACTCTTAAAACTCATGAAAACTTAAAAATCTGTTAAAATTCTCTGATAACATATGAAATAATATGGTCAACGTTTCTTGGTTTTTATTTTTAAATTGCAACATGAAAAACGGGAAAAATCGTTCGATCTCGAATGCGACAGAATAACAACATATAATATCAGTCTTAAAACTTACCTAAACTTCTAAATCCGTTAGAACTGGCCTCTGGAACACCATTCACAGCAGTGTATGGAAGCGATCTTGATCCTGATCTAAGACTAAAATTCGTTTTTATAGCTAAGTCTTCCATTCTGTCTTCTAGAGAGGTGATTTCTCTGCCTATGTCATTACCTACTGACATCTGAGAGATACCAGAGTCCTGAGATGCCGTGTCTCTATCCAGCTTAGAACCTACGGGCAAATCATAATATAAACTTTAAACTTGTGATACTAAGGGTCGGTTATCCCAATACCAGTTTAATAGTAGAAGATCCGAATATAAGACGACTTTCACCGAACTGGTTAACGGATAAAAAGCATTTTATATCAAATTTAATATGTCAAAAAACATATCGCGGGTGGGTTGGCTGAAAAATTCCAGTCCAGGATATGATTAATTAAATATTGAAAAATTAATTTTTTTTAAACATTTCACTGGTTTGGTTAATAGACAAATCACATACCAATCGAAAGTATGAAGCCCATAGAATATGCAAACGTTAGGTTGGCTACGTTTTCCCTGTCACAACTATAGGGTAGGCAGGTATAAACAGGTACATCAATAATAGTAATTTGCACCGGTGTGGTTAATGCATGAAACTTATATCAAAATAAAGATAATCTCATTGCAAAAACGTCGATATAGGGTTGTCTGCAAAAAATCAGTCTGGAATTCCGGTTGTCGATTTTTAAAGATCAAACGGCCCGTAGATTCAGTGTTGCCATATTTCATGCTCCGGCCTTGAGTAGAGACGGCCATGGCAAGGCACAAAGAATGCAACGGCGCAGAACTACGGCAGTGCGCTGTTGCCAGTACTCAATATGGTCAAGGCTTAAAGTTGATATCAGTTGTCCAAGCGGAAATGGTTGCATTCAGCAGAAAGATCAGGAGCCGCTACTTTTGTAGCCGCTACATCTCAACAGTTGGCGTTCTGCTGAAAATCATTATTTGTGCGCTCTGAGATATCACGATAAATATACCCCGTTACCCGATACTTTAAACTGCCAGCCGTGTCTACAGCGAACAGCTGTTCGGCTAGTGATAACTAAAAATACTCCAGATTGAGTCTTGACGTATCAATTTTGAGCTTTGAAGGAATACAGGGCTGTACTGAGTGCAAGTGCTTTTTTCTCCAATTGTACATTGTACGTTTTAACCAGCAAATATCCCACTAGTGATGCAAGATATTAATTGAATCGACCTTATTGCTGAATATAGCAGAATTTCGATAGTCTCTAACAATATACAAATCAATAAAATAATCTATTTCTTTTAACCAACCATTTTTGCTGCGAATTTCTGGATACTGAAGCAATTTCTTGTTTAAGAAAATAGTCATTACTTTTTGACAATGAGATATTCAGTAAGAATATTACTAATACGGTCTTGATCGCAGGACTGCCAATCAACACCACTAGTAAAACATGAAATTTGAGATACACTTCTTTCGTCAGCTGATACCTATCAAATAGACGTCAAGCCAGTTTAAAGTATCAGGTAACAGAAGGCCTTTACGGAAACACTGATCTGGATCCGGATAGATCAGTTATACGTCAAACAGCTGTTGAGGGCTGTTCCAAATTACGGTTCTATCACCGTCCCAGAACTGATTTCATCATGCCCCGCCCATTTTACAGTTCTAAAAACACACAAAATGGGCGGAGGATGATGAAAACAGTTCTGGGACGGTGATAGTACCGTAATTTGGAACAGCCCTCAACAGCTGTTTGACGTATAACTGATCTATCCGGATCCAGATCAGTGTTTCCGTAAAGGCCTACAGTATAGTTTGTGACGCCTGTCAGTCATCAGTGAAATGTCAAATGAGTGGTCACATTTGAGCCATTTGAGGTTATTATAAATAAAAAGATATGTCAGATTGTATCAAAGTTTTGGACTGTGTAAAGTAGTGTGGACTTTTTCTTTTAAATATGACAACATAACCTATAACAAATGTCATAACATGTGACGCACACAAGGTCAGCAGTAGCTTATTCCGCTCCGCTCCAAGTGAGCGTACCTTTCTATCGCTACAAAAAATGGCGACCGCTGGAACGGTAGCTGCTAGGTAGCGCACGCGTTCAGCAGAAAATTTGGTAGCTGCTCCGCAACTGTTGAGTTTGCTGAATGCACCCAATAATTGCTGGTTTAGTTAGACCTGGTTGATAATAAAATTCACTACGGCTGGCACTAATGGAGCATGCGCACTGTCATAATTGTATCAAAAATAACCTTTTCTGGTTTGTCACTTGTGAAAGTTTCTGTCAAATTCGGGCAACGATCGGTTTTGCCTCTGTTCTTTCATTTGCTTTTTCAAAAATAGCCTAATAAGATGACAAGCAATTTGACGGCTACTGCTAGACACCTGTCATTTGTATTTAAACCACAGTTAAGCTCTGGTTAAGTTACAATATGATTTGTCGGTTTGCAATGTACAGCGGATGTTTTGCAACTTCGGTGGCTTAACGACAGCTTACGTTAACTCCAAGCTTAAGCTTGAACCGTACCGAGAGGCAGGGTTGCCAGACCTAGAGAAATTTCCCTAGATCTAGGGAATTTTACAGCACAATAGGAAAAAAGGGAATTTTCATCTTTTTAATATGGAAAATAGGGAAATACTGACATACAGGGTGTCCTACGACGATTAGGACAAGCAATATATTGGAATTGGGCAGTAGTAGAGAATTATAATTTTGGGGATGTAAATTAGAGCAAATGTTGTGTCTTTTCTTGTCATTGTGTTACCCAATGAGGTATTTGTTTTTCGTCACGTGACGTCGGATTCAAAATTTTTATTTGGACTCCCTGTATATTTGTGACCTTTTCTGTTCCTCCCGATAAAACAATTCCAACAAACTAGCACACTTGGGGTCTAAAGTGATTCATCCAAGAGCTACAGGTACAGGATTGTACCACTATGACTGATATAACATGTACCCCTAGAGTTAAATTATTTTGCTAGTGTTTCATAATGGTAGTGGTCTTTTCATTATAAATTTTGTTTGTTTCTATACATATTTAATGTAGATGTACGTTTTTTTGGTATAATAAAAAACAAAAAATAAAGAATTGTATATACACTGAATTACTAATAATTCATGTACCTACAAAAATATATTACATATATTTATCTAGGGAAATCTAGGCAATTTGTAGTCAACAATCTAGGGAAATAAAAAAATATCATGTGGCAACCCTGCCGAGAGGTCAGATAAGAATGCAAAGTGCTGTATCTCGGAAACTATTAGCCCTAGAGACTTGCGATGAGAAAAATTATTACTAAAGTGGCTAAAAGAAGATCGTGACAAATATTTTCAGATTTCCAAAATGGTCACCCACCATGGCTTAAACATTTAAAGTGATTTTTTACCGAAATCCACCTAGTAAAATGTTACCAAAAATTATGTGCTTTTTAAAGCAAGGATTTACGTACTGAAGTAATTTCTGTTCAAAATTTTTTGACCTATACAGGGTGTAACTAAATAAGTGCAAAACATTTAAGATGGTGACTCCTAATCGAAGAAAATATAGGATCTTTCATATAAATAAATAAACATCATTGGAGCATCACTTGTTAAGATACAGCCCCTTAAAGGAGGTACATGAGTTTTGTTTAACCATTTTTTTCACAAGCACGAAAAAAATTACAATATTGAAATTAACCTGACATCTTCTACTACCAAAAATACACTTAGCCAGTAATTTATTTAGTTTATCCATGGTTGTAAGTGGTGAAATTTATTTTCAATGTAACTTTTTGTCTCATCATTTTTTTACAATTTAAAAATCTGTTTCCGATAGCCTGTTTCATTCTAAACAAAATAATTTTTTTGCTGCGAACGTTTATTTTGGGCAAAAAATTCAAGAGACTTTTTTGTTGGAGTAAACCAAATAAATTACTGGTTAAGTGTCTTTTTGGTAGTAGAAAATATCAGGGTAATTTCAATATTGTAACTTTTTTAGTGCTTGAGAAAAAAATGAAGCCAAGTTGATTGACTCACACATTACGGTGGTACCAAACCATCGCCCCAATTTCTTCCCCATCCAAAGAAGGTAGAAAACTTCAGGAACCCCTTAAACATCTAAAAACGAAGTTTGAGCTGTTTTCATATTTTTAGTTTTTTTGATTATCGCTACGCTGTCACTGAAACGATTTCTAACAAGTATACGCGTTTTCCATCCTCACCACAGTAATAATAATGTGTCAAAATTTCATTAGAATCAATTTAATAGTTTCCACATTACAAAATACAAAACGATCTAAAGCAATAAATACTCGTATGTATAGTCCCTTAGTTTCGGTAATAGGCAAGGCAATGTTCAAATGGACCTAAAAAGCTGATTTTTGTCGCTAGGTCTTCCTTCACAGGTCATCAGTGGACAGCCTATTATTAATACAGCAAATTTTTCAGTTGTTTTTTCAACCCCCCACCACCCAACTACCCCAATTTCACCCCCACCCAAAAAAACTCAGAAAATGGTCAGGAATCTCTAAAACACTTAAAAACGAAGTTTGAGCTGTTTTTATATTTTTAGTTTTTTTATTATTTCTGCGCCGCCACTGGCACGATTTATAAAAACCATACGCATTTTCCATCCTCGCCATGGTAGTAATACTGTGTCAAAATTTCATTAAAATCAATTCAACAGTTTCTTCGTTGCATAATATAGAACGATCTAAAGCAATACTCGTATGTTTATACCACAAAAAATTCTAAGTCCTTTGGTTTCTGTACTAGGCAAGGCATGGATGGACCTAAAAAAAGTTATTTATGTCACTAGGCCTTCCTTCACAGGTCAATGGACAGTCAATTATGAAGGCAACAAACTTTTCAATTTTACAACCCCCCACCCACCAACCACCCCAATTTCACCCCTACCAAAAAAAAAAAGTAGAAAATGGTCAGGAACCCCTAAAACGCGTAAAAACGAAGTTTGAGGCATATTTAAAATTTTTCGTTTTTTGCTAATTACTCCGCCGCCCATGCACCGATTTTCAAAATTATAGGACCATTACCTACTACGACACCACAGCATATCGCTGCCCAAATTTCATAACAATCCATCCAGCCGTTACTGAGATTACGTGGCTAGAAAAACGCGTACAGACAGACAGACCGACAGACCGACGGAAATGAGTGACGTGGATTTTCGTTATGTAGGCATCATAAAACGTCCAAAAAACGTATTATCTCAAAATCGAAAATTTTCGCGATCACAATACTCCCGTCACCTATCGGTGTGGGAAGTAAAAATGTATAAACAAATTTTATGTACCCCATTTAAGAGGCTGTATCTTAACAAGGGATGCTCCAATGAAGTTTCTATTTATGAAAGATCCTATCTTTTTTCGATGAGGAATCACCCCCTTAAATGTTTTACACTTATTCAGTTACACTCTGTATATTAAGATAAAGCGGTGAGGGGTTATTCGATGTTTTTTTTTTTTAATAAACCGCTATAACTCCTAAACCACTGAACGGATTTCAACAAACTTGGTCCTATAGGAAAAATCATTTATTGTTCCATCGACCCCATCTTATCTATGATATGTACAATTGTATCATTCGTAGTGATACTGCTAGAGCGCGTTCATTGAAATGAAAAAATCAAATGCAATGATGTGACCTTTTACTTCCCACACCGATAGGTGTGGGGAGTATTGTGATCGCGAAAATTTTCGATTTTGAGATAATACGTTTTTTGGGCGTTTTATGATGTGTACATAACGAAAATCCACGTCACTCATTTCCGTCGATCTGTCTGTCGGTCTGCCTGTCGGTCTGTCTGTCTGTCTGTCTGTCTGTCGCATTTTTCTACCCTCGTAATCTCAGTAACCGCTGCATGGATTGTGATGAAATTTGGGCAGCGGTATGCTGTGGGGTCGTAGTAGGTAATGTTCCTATAATTCTGAAAATCGGTGCATAGGCGGCGGAGTAATTAGCAAAACACGAAAAAAATAAATATTGCTGAAACTTCGTTTTTGCGCGTTTTAGGGGTCCCTGATCATTTTCTACTTTTTTTTGGGTGGGGGTGAAATTGGGGTAGTTGGGGGGTGGGGGGTTGTAAAATTGAAAAATTTGTTGCTTTCATAATATACTGTCCACTGACCTGTGAAGGAAGACCTGGCGACATAAATAACTTTTTTAGGTCCATCCGAACATTGCCTTTGCCTATTACAGAAAGCAAAGGACTTTTTTTTGATGTAAACATACGAGACTATTGCGTCAGATCGTTGTAACGAGGAAACTGTTGAATTGATTTTAATAAAATTTTAAAACGGCATTACTCCCATGGCGAAGATGGAAAACGCGTATGGTTTTGATAAATCGTGCCAGTGGCGGCGCAGAAATAATAAAAAAACTAAAAATATAAAAACAGCTCAAACTTCATTTTTAAGCGTTTTAGAGGTTCCTGATCATTTTCTGCGTTTTTTTGGGTGGGGGTGAAATTGGGGTGGTTGGGGGTTGAAAAATTAAAAAAATTCTTGTACTCATAATAGGCTGTCCACTAACCTGTGAAGGAAGACCTAGCGACACAAATCACCTTTTTAGGTGCATCCGAACATTGCCTAGCCTATTATAGAAACTAAGGGACTTGTGCTTGCGAGTATTTATTGCATTGGATCGTTTTGTATTTTGTAACGTGGACACTATTAAATTGATTCTAATGAAATTTTGACACAGTATATTGTTACCGTGGTGAGAATGGAAAACGCGTATGTTTGTTAAAAATCTTGTCAGTGGCAGCGTAGCAATAATCAAAGAACGCGACAAGTATGAAAGCAACTCAAATTCGGTTTTTAGATGTTTTAGGGGTTCCTGATCGTTTCCTACCAGTTTTTTGGGTGGGGGAGGAAAGTGAGAAGTTTGTAGTATCGATAATAGGCTGTCCATTGACCTGTGAAGGAAAGACCTAGCGGCATAAGACAATTTTGGGGGGGGGGGGGGGGTGTTGGCAATTATTTGGTTGCAAGGGATCTCAGACTAAAGCTTCATTCTATGGGAAAATAATAAACGGGTATCAGCGTAATGTGTGGGAAGTACCGAGTCAATCAACTTGACTTCATTTTTTTCGCGTGTCGTGACTTTAGAAATATGCTATTAAAAGCAACCCACCGATCTCGAAGCTGTAGTTCTGTATCTCAGCCGTGGTCCTCCTCAGGCTCCTGTACACCTCCTCGTGATCGATGACGTCTCTGTATCCCGGCGAACCCCCGGCTGCTCTAGGACTACTCACGGCGGCCCCTGAGGTACCCAGGGGGCTGCCGGGTTCGTCCCCGGCCCCCCCTTGGGCCGCCCTCATGTGACCGCGCACCGCCGCTGAAGCGACCTCTTGGGCCTCGGTGGGTAGCTCGGCCAGCAGCATGGTGATCTGCGACGTGTTGCAGTTCCACATGGCGACGATGCAGGATCTGGCTGCGGCTCGTGTTTCTGCAGACTGAAACAACGTTGATTTTGTTGAATAGGGTCGCTCAGTGAAATTCCAATAAGCATATTTATGCACATTTTCATGAAGTACTACTTACATACAGGGTGGCCAATCGGGTGACGATAATAATTTTTTTTTAGATAGCCCGTACCGAGACCTATCCAAAACCCCCCCCCATGTATATGTACCGATTATTGATAGTTTTCGAGTTATGATTTTTTTTTAAATTTAGAGATTTTCCAGTTTTTCCAAGAAATCGTCAAAAACAAAAACAAGAATGCTTTTTGGCTTATATTTTTTTCTGCAATTATACTCAGTATTAATCGTATTTTAATATCCAATAAAGAGAACCTGTACATCCGAACAATAATTAAGTACATTTTGGGCCCAAAGTTTGAAATCTCTGTTTTTAGTCAGGAGACCAAAACCTTCAAAATAAAATTAAAAATACTTATGCCTGGTTTTGGAGCTCCAGTCTAATCTTAAAAACTGTGCAAGACGTTGCACTTTCGAAATAATCATGAAAAAATAGCACTTATGGGCGCATTTGGCGTCGTACGTGACTGTTAAAGGTAAAAAGGTGATAATTCACGAATTTCCAAAATGATTTAAAAAACTATTATTTTACTTTATTATGACAAATTAAAGGAAAAATAACTCATAACAACTAATAAACACGATAATCATTGATGTTTTAATCACTTTTAATAAAAAAATTAATACCTGTGCTTTTTGCTGTGTACTATTGAACTTCTGCTAAATTAAGTTCTATGGAAAGTTAACAAAGGAAAGGCATAATAAAACAACAATCTGACTTTTAATTTCATTGCGGAATTACCTGGGAAGCGTTATCGTAGCATACGCCATTCCTTTTACTTCCCACACCGGTACGTGAGGGGAGAATTGCGATCGTGAAAATTTTCGATTTTGAGATAATAGGTTTTTTGGGCGTTTTATAATGTCTACATAACGAAAATCCGCGTCACTCATTTCCGTCGTTCTGTCTGTCGGTCTGTCTGTACGCGTTTTTCTAGCCTCGTAATCTCAGTAACCGCTGGATGGACTGTGATGAAATTTGGACAGCAATATTCTGTGGGTTCTTAGTAGGTAATGCTGCTATAATTTTGGAAATCGGTGCATGGGCGGCGGAGTAATTAAAACAAAAATTTCAAATAGTCCTCAAACTTCGTTTTTAGGCGTTTTAGAGGTTCTTGATCTGCGTTTTTTTGGGTGGGGGTGGAATTTGGGTGCTTGGGGGGTGGGAGGTTGAAAAACTGAAAAAATTGTTGTATTCATGATAGGCTGTCTACTGACCTGTCAAGGAAGACCTAGCGATATAAATCACCTTTTTAGGGCCACCCGAACATTGCCTTGCCTATTACCGAAAATTAATGAACACAACTGCGCTTCACCGATATGAGCTCGCAAAAAGCTACTCTGAAAGAAAGGAATGGCGTATGCTACGACATCGCTTCCCAGGTAATTCTGCCATCAAATTGGAAGTCAAATTGTTGTTTTATTATCCCTTTCCTTTGTTAACTTTCCATACAACTTAATTTAGCAGAAGTTCAATAGTACACAGCAAAAACACTTCAAAAATCACAATTTGGGTATTAGTTTTTTTATTAAAAGTCATCAAAACATCAATGATTATCGGGTTTGTTAGTCGTTACGAGTTTTTTTTTCTTTAATTTGTCATAATAAAGCAAAATAATAGTTTTTTAAATCATTTTGGAAATTCGTGAATTATCACCTTTTTACCTTTAACACTCACATACGGCGCAAAATGTCCCCATAAGTGCTACTTTTTCATTATTATTTCGAAAATGCAATGCCTTGCAAAGTTTTTAAGATTAGTTTGGAGCTCCAGAACCAGGCATAAGTATTTTTAATTTTATTTTAAATGTTTTGGTCTCCTGTCTAAAAACAGAGATTTCAAACTTTGGGCCCAAAATGTACTTAATTATTGCTCGGATGTAGAGGTTCTCTTTATTGTATATTAAAATAGGCTTAATACTGAGTATAATTGCAGAAAAAAATAAAAGCCAAAAAGCATTCTTGTTTTTGTTTTTGACGATTGCTTGAAAAAACTGGAAAATCTCTAAATTTTCAAAAAAAAATCATAACTCGAAAACTATCAATAATCGGTACACATACATGGGGGTGTTTTGGATAGGTCTTGGGACGGGCTATCTAAAAAATTATCGTCACCCGATTGGCCACCCTGTATAACATACAAAAAAAATTCAACTTAATTGGATGAGAATTGAAAAAGTGACGCGCCTTCAAAGATTAAAATATTTCATGCGACCAAAATTCATCGTTGTGACGTCATTGGGTCTGTCGGCGAGCCCAGACCGGCTGGCGGCTGTACAGCGACAGCGCCCAGCATACGTTTATAATACGTTCAAGTGCTTTGGTTGACGATATGTTTTGTTTGATCGGGTGGTTTTTTCTAACACATTCAAAAATCCAGATTCTTCTACAGTCATTTTATCGGTAGTTCTCAACACTCAAAATGAATGACTGGGTATCCCGATATAAATTTCGGATTATTTTGTATAAGAAAAGCAGTTCGCCTTTCTACAAGTTCCTTGTTGGAACTCGAACCAATGGTTAAGGAGTAACATTATTTTGGGATATGTTTTAATGGCATTTGTTTCTGCCTTCCCTTAGTGGCTGCCTTAGTATATTGAACACTTGTCTGTCTTCCAACGTTCCCTCTCTCGTTGTCTTCAGTACATTCTAGTTCTACTTACGAAACATTGCTAGATTCGCTGCTTGGTGACGAATATCGAGTTTTTTTTTGTGCTGGTACTAGGTTCATCTAAATCTCATTTTCGTTGTCTTAAGGAAAACATTCCGAGGATCTCTAGCGTGTAAGGCTTGTTGGTCTTTTTGACAAACAAAAATGTGCGGAACTACTTCCGGTTTCTTCTTGAGTTTTACATCTTTCATTAATTTGTAACACATGTAATTTTCAACATCTTCCTCAAATTTAAACAAAATATACAAGACTGAGATACACATTTGAAGTAGGGATATTTTGTAGGCTAAGTATCCACGATTTTTTACCCAAAATACAGAAATGTGAGACACAAAGAACTAGATAATATAATATACAACAATTTTTTCTACATAATCAAAATACATATGAATTTTGGTTACATCAAAGGACTGAAAACAGCCTTTTACACGTTCTACATATCAATGAGAATTGATTTCTCCAATGCTTTTATAATTGTTAGGTATATGATTAGTTCAGTATTTGGATTAAAAAAATCTACTTGTATTTCTTACATTTTAGTGTAGCAGTACCAGCAAAACCTGGTAACAACTACTGACGTCAACATACCTTTAGAATGGCATCCACAAATGCGGATTCTTGATAATAATACAATTTACTTAGTTATAAAAATACTTATATTAAAATGGTCCTCACAGAGTACTTTGTTGACCTATCGCTCACAAATTCATTCCTACGCATAGCTCTCTGCCACAATTTCCTGATTTTTATATTTCGTGGCAAACCAATAAAAAATTCATCAAGAGTGGTCACTGTCGTATTATTTTCACATTGGGAAACCATACAATATTTATAATTTTTCTTCATCTGTCCTGCTTCCATTATTATACTCAGTATCAACGAATTCAAATAGCTTGGTAAGTATTCAGTGTCGATAAAACCATTAAATAAATTATCCAATACACGCGTATGCAGTTCGCAAAGCTTGCATAGCAAGTAGGATGCTCTGCAGCGTTATTATTTACCAAGCACCCGTACAACGCGTGGCCAAGATGCCGCGCCGCGCCGGTCGGAGAGGTGTAGTGACGTCACCGTCGCACACTCGCAAGTGCCGCGCGTTTTCAATTTGCAGCACTTTTAATTTATTAGAATATGAAATCGAGCTCAGAAAATTCTGAAATTTTGCACAGCTGCTAAACTCAATACGCCCTTTTAGAATATGCAATAAAAAAAAATGCTGAACGAGCCTATTGGAGGTCATCATCATAGTCACGATGTCTTAACAAACATGTTGTGAACTCGTAACACGCATTAAGTCGGAGCTAGAGTATTGCCGATACAGATATTATCAAAAGGTTCTTTCCAACAGGCCTGAATACCGTACAATGTATCGTCTCGGACATGCGCAGGACGTGAAATGCGTTCCAACACGTTTTGTGACCGTTCATGAAACAGATTTCGTTACCTTTCATGGGACGGTTTCTGTACGGTCAAATCGGTACTTGGTCCAGAGTAAGGACTGTGAGGACTGACATGCGCAGTCGAAAGTGGATCGCCCGCTTGGCGCACAATTTCATTTTGTCATTTCTATGCGCCTTCTGTTTTCTTGCTTCCTTGAGTTTTGAGTGTTGAGATTGAGTGTGATTTGATTTTGCTGCTGCTTCTTGTTCGGCTGGCTTGTTTATTGGCCGAAACTTCACCAAAGCAAAAAATGGAAATGGAATCAAACAATAATGTTATACATGGTATGTTATGATAAATTCGGTCATTTTTATGGAAAACATAACCCAGGTTCTTTGTTTATAGAGCTACAGGAATACCTAGTTGTGAGGGGCAACCATTATTCATGGCTAAAATTACCCAAATAATCGTCATTTTTCGGTTGTGGTTGATAGACTAACACCAAGTCATCGTCACAAAACTCAGGCCCCGATCAATTTTAATGAAGCTCTTGACGTCTTGGCTTTTGACGGTGGCTTTTGAAATGAAATCGAGGTTAATTTTTTTATAGCTGTCAGAACTGACACGAGTCCAGTGAAATATGAGAAGGAACCGTTCCAACAGATTTTCCTGTTTGTACGGTCATGAAACCATCCAAAGTCAACGCATGCGCACCACAAACGATCCGAACAGTTTCGTGACGGTTCAGTGGACGGTACAAATTGTGCTGTTGGAAAGAACCTAAAAGTTTTGAGAACTGTAGCTCGGCATCGTTCGCGATTTACTGTCAGCTTAGTGGCGCTCTTGATACTCATATCCGGCAACTATTTCGTCGTATCCGCCCAGCGTGTAGGGGAACGGCCGCGGCGCCGCCCACTCGGGGCGTGACCCTGAACTACAAATTTCTGCATATTATCGCTTCTGAGTATATGTCCGAAGAATGTAAGCATTCTCGTCGACGCAATGGAGGATAGTCTCTTTGGATTACCGAGTTCATCCAGTATGGAAACACTAGTTCGATGGGCGGTATAAGGAACTCTCAGCATTCTCCTCCACGTCCACATTTCAAAAGCATCTATTTTATTTTAAAAATATTGAATTTTATACAGGGTGTCTAATAAAAGCGTGACATATCAAAGTTGTTTTTTTTTTTAAATGGAATACCCTGTATATTATTGCATATTTAAATTCCCGGGTGCATTTTAGTGTGACTTTATGTATCACACATGGGACTTTACGCGAACCGTTTAGGTGCAAATCACAATTTTGGGTATAGGTAGATGTCAGAAAAAAATTGAATATCGCAGCTATTATAAATCTTAGACGGCTGTGACTTTGCCGTGTTACTAAACATGAAATATGTTAGCTTACATTAGACGGTCGGGTTTGAATTACATTTGTACTTGGAGAAATCGGTAGATCAATTAAGGAAACTTCAATCAAAGGTAACTTGATTTTTTCAAATGGGAATGCATAATTTTTTTTATACGATAAAATGTGCGATTTGATAAGCTTTCTAATGATATGCGGTTGTAAATATCAATCTCTGGTAGTTTTGATCTAATTTCAAATTTTCAGTAAAACCGGTATTTTTCAATTTTCCTACCTATACCTATAAGCAACTTAGCAGGCCATGAAATATAAACAAAAAACTGTTCAGATGGAACAAAACAACTAACTTAGCAAATAGTTACGGACGAACTAGAGTAAAGGCACAAAGTTATAAAAATGACTTACAACAAAGCAATTCTAACCAGAAATAGCAGACATAACACATCTAAGGTCAAGAAGCAGCTGGATTACGACAGAATTGGGTATTTTTCACAGCATGCCGGCTACTACAATATTCTAAAGATTGACGATTCACAAAACCATTGTGAATTTTGAAATGAGAGGAAATCTACCACGTAATGTTGCTGGCAGTGTAATAGCTTCAGAACAAAATTTCACATTTCATGATTTAAAGAAAATGGTAACCGATACCTCTGACAGGAGTTCTGCAAATTCTTCAATACTCATAAGCAAGATCGCCGAATATGAAGAATAAATTAAAAATCTGCTCAAATTATTATACTGAAAAATTTAAAGGACGACAGTGAGAGGTATCATTACTTTTGACTTTGACGGAAATGACTACTGTTTTATACCATTAAATGTGAAATTGCGTTGTGAAGATATTAGACTGACGGCAACGATCGCTGAAAGTTTTGCTTTCATTTCAAAGTGTTTAGTGATTTTGGAAATTTTTAATCTCTAGTGCATTGCAGTCGCTAGTAGGCTGTAAAAATTATCCATTTCTGTCGTACTCCAGCTTCTCTTTAACCTTAGACGTGTTACCGCCGTTGTTTCTGGTTAGAGTTGATTTGTTGTAGGGAATTTTTATAATCTGGTTCTTTTACTCTATTTCTGCTCGATCTTTCTGCTAAGTTAGTTGTTTTCTTCCATCTGAATATGATTTTTTTTATATCTCATGGCCTGCTAGTTTGTTTATAGGTAAGGAAATTGAAAAACACTGATTTCATTGAAATCTCGAAATTTAATAAAAACTACCATAGATTGATATTCACAACCTGATATAATTAGAAAGGCTATCAAATTGCACATTTGATCGTTTAAAAAAAATTATGCATTCCCATTTGTAAAAATCAAGTTACCTTTCATAGAAATTTCCTTAATTTATCTACCGATTTCTCCAAGTAAAAATGTAATTCGAACTCGACCGTTTAACGTAAGCTGACACATTTCATGCTTAGTAACACGGCAAAGTCACAGCCCTCTAAGATTTATAATAGCTGCGATATTCAATTTTTTTCTGACATCTACCTATACCCAAAATTGTGATTTGCACCTAAACGGTTCGCTTAAAGTCCCATGTGTGGTACATAAAGTCACTCCAGAATGCACCCAGGAATCTAAATATGCAATAATATACAGGGTGTTCCATTAAAAAAAACATAACTTTGATACGTCACGCTTTTATTAGACACCCTGTATAAAAGTCATTATTTTTAAAATGTAGCCCAACTCGACCTACATACACTTGCAAAGTCGATTTTTCGAAAAGTGGTATCGTTTGGTCACAAGAGTCCGAGGCGTTGAGCTTGACTCACCCTGTATTTCTGACGCGTACTATACCTACCTTAGCATCCTGCGCGTAGGTGACGATCTTCATGAGCGCCTGACAAGCCGAGGGAGCAGTGGCGATGTGTTGAGCCGCCTCTTCTCCACCTTCCGTGCAAAGTTGCGACACGAAATTCAACGCCGTCACTTTCACGCGAGCGTTCGGAGTTTGTGTGGCATCCACCAAAAAACGATATGCAGCCGCAAAAAGGGATGCCATCGGAAAACTGCTACGGATCAGATCTAAGGTGGCTAGGAGCTTGTGTTGGATGGAAGTCAGGGTTTCGGTGCCGATCTTCAGGAACACCTGCAATGCAACAGAAACAAAATGAAGTTGATTGACTCAGTACCTCCCACACATTACGGTGATATCAGTTTATTATTTTCCCATAGCATGAAGCTATAATCTGAGATCCCCTTGCAACCAAATCATCGCCCCCCCCCCCCAAATCGTGTTATGTCGATATTATCAATACAACAAATTTTTCAGTTCTACAACCCCCCACCCCCAACCACCCCAATTTCACCTATATCCAAAAAAGAATGAAAATGATCTGGGACCCCCAAAACGCTAAGAAACGAAGTTTGATCTGTTTTTGTATTTTTAGTTTTTTGCTTATTGCAGCGCCACCACTGAAACAATTTCTAAAAACCATAAGTGTTTTCCATCCTCGCCAAGATAATAATACTGTGTCGAAATTCCATTAAAATCAATTCGGTCCATTCCAAGTTCTAAGATCCAAAGCAATACTCGTATGTATCTACATCACAAAATTCTAAATCCCTTGGTTTCTGTAATAGCGAAGGCAACGTTAGGAAGAACCTAACCTACTACCTAGGTCTTTCTTTCACAGGCAATGGGCAGTCTATTATGAATACAACAAATTTTTCAGTTTTTCAACCCACCACCCCCCAACCACCCCAATTTCACCCCCAGCCAAAAAACGTAGAAAATGATCAGGATCCTATAAAACGCTTAAAAACGAGGTTCGAGCTGTTTTTATATTTTTAGTATTTTATTAGTTCTGCGCCGTCACTGGCACGATGTATAAAAATCATACGCATTTTCATCCTTGCCACGGTAGTAATGCTGTGTCAAAATTTCATTAAAATCAATTGAACAGTTTCCACGTTACACAATACAGAACGATCTAAAGCAATCGTTTGGTTTTTGTTATAGGCAAGGCAATGTTCGGATGGACCTAAAAAAGCTATTTATATCGCTAGGTCTTCCTTCACAGGTCAGTAGACAGTCTATTACGAATACAACAAATTTTTCAATTTTACAACCGATACCAATAAAATGTAGCGAAAAAATCGCTGAAAAATATGAAAAGTAATAAAAAAGACAGCCGGGACCTGAAAATTACAATCTAAATCCCGGCAAACGGGATTTTTTACATTTTAATTTGGAATCCCGGCATCAGGGATTTTGATTGCAATTTTCAAGTCCCGGCTGCCGAGATTTTTTACATAAGGAAAGAAATCCCGGCAGCGCGTTTAGTTCATCAAAAATTTTGCATTATTGTAAATTGTAAAAAACCACCAAACAACTATTGTTGGTTTTATAGTGAAACAATGCATTACCTTTGGAGAATAAACAAATGAAAATCTACGTTGGGTAGACAAAGATAACACTAGTTACACAAATGACTATATTTAACACGTTTGTACAAAATAGTTCGTTTTATTTCATTTACAGGCTACAAACTACAGTTTCACATTTATTCTTTGTTTGTTGAACTAACACATCCGACAAAACCAATACTTCTGTTTAGGTCTTCTTGCCAGAGAAACAGATATCAAATGATACCGATTCAAGCAGCTACTACATCTGATGAAACTTCCATTGAGATCATGGTTACAAACAGCACATATCCACTGGTTCAACTCTTTCTTCTTTTTAATGATGAACTCTAGAGTACTCAACTGACACTGAGGTTCATGAGACCCCAAAACAATTTTAAAACTCCTTACTCAGTATTTAGAGAATGATTATGACTATCATTCATACGCTTCACCTCTAAGAACTTCAGTATATAAGAGCCAAAGTTTTGTTTGAAAGAACTGAAATACAAATACGAATCATTAATTCGATGAAATATAATTGTTTATAGAATTATTACCTTGTCTTTCTGTTACTCTTTTTTTCCTTAAGTCTTTAGCTTTTGACCCCCATGTATATGTTAGGAGCAAACACCGATTTCGGCCAATGGACGGAAAATATGGTCAAAACGCGTTTTGGATGCTTCCGTTTTACCAATGACCGAATTATCGCTTTCCGGCTGTTCAGTGTAGCCCAGAACGCGTTTTGGACCAACTACGATTACCATAACACGTTATATTCACTATACGAATAAATAAATCTCAATTATTTGCCGTGTTGTGTTTCAATATTTCCTCTGAGCTTAGAATCCATAACAAAATGAATAAAAGCATTTGTAGATCTTAGGTCCGTGAAAAAAAACTGAAAGAATCATACCTCTTATGTCCTGCTACCACATGAGCGGAATGAATAATGTCAAATAACTCGTGGGTCATGCAAAAATAATGCAGTTCGGCTGTTTCGTCTGTCCTTCATTCAATTAGCTTCTCGATATAGCCGATTTTTAAAATACCATATCTTTTCAATCGTCGTCTTTGTTTCGAAGATATTGTGTCACCGTTACTTTTACAAACTTTTGCCGCCTTTACCTCTGTAAGTGTTTGGTCGTATCTTTCTCTTGTACAAATATTACTACGATCATTGCTACCACTTATGACTCTTTGCAGTTCGTCATTAAAACGTAACCTTAGGTCTTCCATGGCACTCTCTAGCTACTGCCTAACCTGCACAAAGATCAAATACTAAAGGAATATACTAGCTCCAGAGGTATCGTTTACAAGCTAAGACACTCACAAAATCCACCACGCGTTATGGCAATCGCAGTAGAACGGGACGCGTTTTGGCAATCGTAGTCGACCCAAAACACGTTCTGGGCTACATTAAACAGTCTAAAGCGATAATTTGGACATTGGCAAAATGGTAGCAGCCAAAACGCGTTTTGGCCATATTTTCCGTCCATTGGCCGAAATCGGTGCTTGCTCTTAACATATACAACAGTATTTGATGTAGTAATACTTTAAATTCACATTAGCTTTCTCTATAATATGTGGTACACGTTTCTGGGCAGAAGTAAAAGTTCTATGATCTCTCATCCAGTATTCGGTTAATGTTTGCTTTTTATGCACTTCTAGTTCCTTTATGAAATCTTAAAAATGAATTAAACTTATCTCCAAGCTTCATTTTCGCCAGTAATAGTAGTAAAAACAGAGGTTAAAACTAAAAACACCATTCACCAAAGACTGAAGGTAAACACAGCATGAAGATAACCTCAAATTTTTTATGTGAAATGCCGGGTGCCGGGATTACTTTTCTAATGTAAAAAATCCCGGTTGCCGGGATTTATATTGTAACTAGCTGACCCGACAGACGCTGTCCTGTCTTAGCTATGAATATTGAAATTGAACTTAAATCTGCAATAAATAATAATCACCTATCTGAAGAGCATAGCGATCATTGAAATACTTTTTGATATCCAACATGATCCCACAAATGTTCAACGACTGTCCTTGCTATTTAGTTATCGTCATGCAAATGCAAGCCGCACTGAAAATTGCAACCGCTTAAAGTCGAATGACATGTTGTTTAAAATCATAGGGATGCGTGGAATCAAGACGTCTTCGCTTTTGTATTCCCCTGTATTTTTAATCAATTTTACGTTTTTTCTCTGAACGTATTTCCGACCCAAATTCAAGTAGAAAAGTTCACTTAAACATGTGCCTAAAGTCTGGTCTCCTAATTTTGGAAAATATAGAATGTATGCCACTGACCTTAAAAAAAATAAATATTATTTTTCAGACGAAACAGATGAAAATCCAACTTTTCTGTCTTTTGATGTCTCTTCGTATCCCACTTTGTTTTGGAGGAAAAAAATAAAAACCACTTCATATCCCGTCGAAAAAGTGGAGCTATGAAATGAAGTGGTTTTTATTTATTTGTTCCAAAACAAAGTGAGATACGAAGTGAAATTAAAAGAAAAGAAATGGTATTTTTATCTGTTTAATCTGAAAAACAGCATTTAATTTTTTCAAAGTTAGAGGCGTACATCTTTTTGCTAATATTCTCGTGGGACTGCCCCCCGACCCCCGACACGCCACTGGAAAGGATAATTATCTTCTAGTCAGTGGTGACTTCTTCTTCTTCTTAATGCAGTGAAAGACTACAGATTAAAAAAACGTCTCATTAATGTTTAAGTCATTGATAAAAAAACAATTTCATTTCCAATCTTTCACACCCTGTATCTTGAAATCCAGAATCTTCAAGCTACATGTCGATCCATTGTTTATTCAGGGTGACTTCACATTATTATGGACATTCAGATGGGACATGAAGCCTTAATATGCTCAATTTTCAAGGTACAGGGTGTCAATGTTTCCTTTTGTTTTGGTTTTATCTCAATTATTCCACAATAAAATGGCACACTAAAATTATGTATCGGTAATTCAACCACGGTTTTGCTAACATGAATAGAGGCGACACCTACGGCACATCGAACTCTTTTAAATTAAGGAAACTTTTTTCCGTTTTGGAGCATCAACCTGAATATTAAAAACATCGTTTCCCCAATATGTGTTACGAAAAAAAGGTATACTTTGTTTAAGTCCCTAGAGGTAACAGTTTTCGAGATAACCTTTACTATAATATCCAAGGCAGCCCAATTACTTGTAAAATGTGATCAAAGAATTATCGGTTTTCTGGCACGAATTAATATTAGGTAGATCAAAAAACATGTTTCAAATATATCTAGTTTTTAAAATAGGTGGTGTTGAAATTTGAGAATACTTCGTAAATGGTATTTAAAACTATGAGCCTAAGCCTGATGTTCATTCGTGCGGAAATACCGATAATTCTTTTGATCGCAATTTACAATTCAGTCGCATTGAAAATTTCAATGAAGATTATCTCGAAAACAGTTACCTCTAGAGACTCAAACAAATCATACCTTTTTCATGTAAAACATATTGAGGATTTTTTTGATACATTGATGCAGCAAACCGGAAAAGAGGTTTGATAATTTAAAAATGTCCCTTGGGTGGCGTCCACTATTCATGATAGCAAAACGATGGTTGAATTTGGATTTTTCACGTTAAAAAACCCCCGATACGTAATTTTATATCGTTGTGCCATTTTATCGCGAAAGAATTGAGAAAAAACGAAAATAAAAGAAAACATTTTGACACCCTGTATCTTGAAAATAAAACATTGTAAGGCTTCATGTTCCTATCTCAACGTTTATAGAAATGTGGGGTCTATTACCTGTCAAGCGTTGTCGATCGATTATACGATTATGAGCTTTTTTTATTTGAATTTGAGTCTTTGGAATTACGATCTATCAATAATTAGTTCTCTGTATACACATTTGTCATTATTTATACGACGTACAATTGACGTTTAAACATCTGACACCTAACCGGTATTTTTGACAGCAACGTCATACATGACAACAATAACAAACAAATCACCTTCGTAGTTGTCAAGTTTTCTCACATTTTTTCAAATTTTCTAATGTTCTGAATAATTTTCCTTAGATTTCTTCGCGTAAGAACCTTCTACGAAGTAATAGCAAACTTATAAAAAAAAGATGGCTGAAATTGGTAAAGCCGTTCTCACGTGATGCCGTGACCAAGGGAAAAAGGGACTCATTTTTATATATAGAGATTTGATCCACTCAAAATCCCGGATGCCGGGATTTCAAATTAAAATGTAAAAGATTCCGGTTGCCGGGATCAAGATTGTAATTTTCACTGTCAATAAGAAATCATTATGCTAGTCCATTCTTAACAGAATTATCATGGTACCAACCCTTTGTAGCAGAACATATAGCCACGAGTGCAATGCATGTTTGTAGTTCTTGATAACTTCGTGAAGCGTATCTAGGAAGACACCTAGACCCTTGGTATGAGAATCCATGAACATCTTCGTGAATATTTCCGTCAGATGTTTCAATTCGCCTACGGTCAGAAGAATTTCGTTGGCCATGTAGTACTGCAAGGACAGCAGACCGTCTTTCCGTTCTTGCCAGGTTGTACTTGCACACATCGCTATTATTTGGTTGATATCCTAAGGAAAATGATTAAATACATACGTAATAAAAAAATTAACAACTAGAATAGATTTAAAATAATTTTCAAGATGACACGTGATATAATTAAGCATTGACAGATGGTTTGTTCCTTCAGGCTTATTAGTCAGTCAAGTGACTTTAATGTTTATTTTTTTAGATTGTATTAAGTTTGTAATTTTACTTTTTTGATGCTTAATAATAATACATATACAGGGT
Organism: Callosobruchus maculatus; assembly: GCA_951848785.1. Classification (NCBI taxonomy): domain Eukaryota; kingdom Metazoa; phylum Arthropoda; class Insecta; order Coleoptera; family Chrysomelidae; genus Callosobruchus; species Callosobruchus maculatus. Next base: position 5,299,822 of record CATOUR010000131.1, read on the forward strand.
GAGTTTTTAGTACCGGCTCGGTCGATAACTCCACTACTGTAGAAGATAGCGAAAAAAGTTGTATATAAAAGTTGTAGCCACGGGTATGCTCCTTGCTCAGAAAATATTTTGATTTATACAGGGTGATCCATAATTACGTGGTGATGCAAACATGCATTTTTTTAAATGAGACACCCTATATATTATTCCATATTCAAATTCTAATAATGATTTCCGTTCCTCCAATATAGGGTACTGTTAGATTATACAGGGTATTTCAAAAGTTATGGCCATTGTTATATCCAAATCGCTGTCAATTGAACGTACTGTGTATCAAAAAATGATGAATTAAAAATCATTTTTTTTTACACAGATGGATAAAAAATATCATCTAGTTTTAAGATCGGCTATAAAAAAATCCCGCGACGCATATTGGTATACAGCGTGATGTAGAATGCAAAATATCGATTTTCTCTCTTTTTTTAAATCTAACCCCCAATATTTTATTATACCAAAGAATTGTTTTCAATATGCTCTTTCATCTTTGTATAGCACTTGTTGTACCTACGTCCATCAGTTTCCGAGATATTTCGATTTTTCGGTGAATTTAAAATATAGCATCAATTTTTGTACTGAAATTTATTTATTTTGAGGAAATTCTATCCAATTTGTTTTTTATTTAACGAACAACTAAATTATAAGGTCATGATAGTATTTGATGAACTCAAAACCCTAAATCATCGAGGTAATAAAGTCAAGTATGCCGAGGAAACAATTTTCTAGGCGTGACGCATAATTATCAAGCAGATTTATTAGGTATGCTTTGAAAATTTGACGATTTTCATAACCTGCTCAATAATTCCGTACTGTGTGAAAAACGAGCTTTAAAAATAATTTTTCCATTGAGGGTATTCAGGACAATCTTTGAGAAATTGCCTAGTTACCTCTAGAATATATCGACTATGAACAGCAATATCCAGAACGGGGCCACTCTAAAACTAATGCGTTTGAAAGACTGGACCGTGTCGTTTAATATTTCATAGCCTACCTGATAGATCTGCTTGATAATTATGCATGACGTCTATAAAATTGTTTCCTCGGCACACTTGACCTACATTATCTCGTTAATCCAGTGTTTTGACTTAATCAAGTACTATTATAGCCTTATATTTTAGTTGTTTGTTAAGCAAAAATAAAATTTGATAGTATTTTCTCAAAATAAATAAATTTTAGTAAACAAATAGAAGGTATATTTAAAATTTGTAGAAAAATCGAAATATCTCAGAAACTAATGAATTCAGCCGTAACAAGTGCTATACAAAGATGAAAGATCACATTAAAGGCAATTCTTTGGTATAATAAAATATTGGGGGTTACATTTAAAAAAAGAGAGAAAATCGAGATTTTGCATTCTACATCACCCTGTATACCAATATGCGTCGCGGGCCTTTTTTATAGCCGATCTTAAAACTAGAGGATATTTTTTATCCATCCGTGTGAAAAAAATTATTTTTGATTCATCATTTTTTGATATACAGTACGTTCAATTGACAGCGATTTGGATATAAAGATGGCCATAACTTTTGAAATACCCTGTATAATGTAACAATAACCTATATTGGAGGAACGGAAATCATTAGTAGAATTTGAATATAGAATAATATATAAGGTGTCTCATTTAAAAAAATGCATGTTTGCATTACCACGTAGTTATGGATCACCCTGTATAAATCAAAATATTTTCTGAGCAAGAAGCATATCCGTGGCTACAACTTTTGTATACAACTTTTTTCGATATCTTCTATAGTAGTGGTGTAATCGACCGAGTCGGTACTAAAAACTCACCCTGTATAAGAAAATAAAGGTTAGTTGCTACAATGCACATATAGTACAAGGTTAAATAAGTAGATCGTTAAAGGTGAAAAAATGTTAATTAGTGCAAAGGTTAAGAATATTACCAAACAAACTACAAATGTTAACTCTCGTAAAAACGAAGAACATGCTTATGAAAATAAAGAAAAGAAAGATATTGTGTTGTTTGCTACTGTCATTGACTTTTCTCTATGGAGATCACATATGTCTGAGAAAGAGGCGAATTTATTACGTATAATTAAATTAGATAGTATTATATAAATTTATCCTGAAATTACAATAAATATTTCGTAAGTAATCTGTGTTTTGTGAAACAGTTTGGTGGACTGCATCTGGTTATTTATTAACAGATGAAGAAGTTAGAATCGTGTCTGCTGTACTGAATTCCGAATATACTCCATCTATTGTAAAGGAAAAAAGTATTAGTATTCTCTAATAGTAGCTATGAGGATCTAGACCCATACCGCATACTTGCATTTTGAGCGAGCCATTAAAAAGTTTATTGTTTTCAGAACTGTTAAGTTTGTGAATGACATTATGCCTTATTTATCCTAAAGTTCTCATGGCTTTGTCAGATGTTTTGCTATCAAAATTAAAATCTTTATTGTGTCACACCTATTATCAGTCTCGTACCTGTATGTGTATAATAGTTTAATTTTTCCTACATACCGACTGCGTTTGAAAATATTTTTAGATAATGAGTTTTATTTACACCATTGTGTAATTGTATTTAAGTGACCTTGAAGTGTAATACATGTTTACACCTTAGATCATTTTTCTTGAATTGTTAATAAGTTGACCCTTGTGGGAGTCGCATTTTCCAAAGGTTATGATTTAAGTGCATAAATTTGACGGCTTATAATAAATAATTCAAGTGGCTCGTAACTGAGTTACGAGAATTCAAACCGGCATGGAAAATATTGTAACTTTTATTTTGGACACCTAGTGACTTAACGCGTTGCGATTTACAATTTAAAGAAAACTCGGGGCTAAATTAGCGTTCAAACCGGAATTTGATTGAGAAAAAAGTATCGAAAAAAGTGTTCCCTATGTGCTTCTGATTTGACTAGCACTTACAATTCGAAAAGAAGATTGTTAAGATAGGTGCAAAGAAGCAGTGGGGCTAGCTAAACAAAACTCTAATGTTTTACTTACTCTGGAGGGTTCCCACAGATCCCTGCTAGCTAACCTCTGCTGTGAACCGCTCCATGAGTACGACTGATGTACATAGAACGATATTTCAACATTAGATCAACATTAGGTATCGCATATGAACGTTCTAACTTTCAAGAAACGTATCTAAAGTCGCACTATGAAATATTTATTTTTTTTTTTTAGATTTTAGGGTGAACTTGAAGATCTGAGGGACTTAAAATTTTTGGTGTTCTTTACCTGGGGCTAAAATTTAAAACAACGGCCGCATCTGTAATTAGCACCCTCAAACTATACATGACGAGGGTTTTCACCCTCGTAGGAAGCCAGATAACGATTTTGGATTTTTAGGTTGAACTTGAAGACCAGAGGTTCTGGAAATTTTTGATGTTCTTTCCTGAGGCTGAAATTTAAAACAATGGCCGGATTTGTAATTAACGCCCTCAAACTATACATGACACGAGTTTTCGTCTTGACAGGAAACCAGATAACGATTTTAGATTTTTAGGGTAAACTTGAAGATCTGAGGGTCTGAAAATGTTTGATGTTCGTTGCCCGAGGCTGAAACTCAAAACAACGGCCGGATTTGTAATAAGCGACCTTGAACTATAAATGACACGAGTTTTCGTGCTGATAGGAAGCCAGATAACAATTTTAGATTTGTAGGGTGAACTTGAAGATCTGATGGTCTGAAATTTTTTTGTTCGTTACCTGAGGCTGAAACTTAAAACAACGAATTTGTAATAAGCACCCTCAAGCTGTACATGACACGAGTTTTCCTCCTGATAGGAAGCCACATAACGATTTTTGATTCTTAAGGTGGGATACTTGGAGAGTATACATATCTAATATTTGAATACGATTTATTGTTATCTTAATCCTGCACTGATGGCCTCTATTTATATTGTAATAATACTTACATCACAAGGTCTCTTGAAATTATCGAAGGATCGATCAGAAGACCGTTCTGAACACACGCTTGACGTTTCAGACTCATCGGAATGATTTTCCATGGATCTTGCACTCCTCCTCGGCGTTCTAAACTGCTCGGACGAGTTCTGTAAAAAATTCAAGTAAATACATTTTAAATTAGAGGACGTAATGTAATATAGGAGCACAACGGATTATGTTTTATCTACTCTCATTTAGTTATACAGCGAACAGGTAATACCACATATAAACAAACCCCGTGAATTATTCTTCATAACTCACGCTCCAGCCGTGGGTTATGAACAACGCATTTATTTTACAGAAGTGAGGTTAAGCTGACAATAATTCGTAATTATTATGTATTTCAGTCGTACTATTAATTGCTTCGGTCATAGATAAGTTATAGTATTCAACTCGCGGTAATGGTAATAACTCACTTGATCATTTATAGCACTGCAGACAGCTGTTTCACGCTTATTAGCGATCATCAGCACTATCATCAGTGTGCCATAGGTCAATTGATGGAGATAGAGAGCATCAGAATTTTCATGTCTACCAGACATGTGAAGCATGTGAGAGCAGGCGACAGAACAAATCTGCCTTGTGTACCATCCGGTACCCGAAGGTAACGGCAAACCAAAGAAAATCGCTGCTAAACAGCAGCTTCTTCTCTTGGTGGAACGCCACGGCGCGTCCGCTTGGCCAACCAGAAGAGCGCGGTTCTATATGCTGCTGCATATGAGGGACGAAATACGAGGGTTGCTCTATATCTCCGTCTGGAAGACATGAAAACTCGGATGCTCTCTATCTCTGTCAATCGACCTATAGCGCACTGATGATCTCTAATAAGCGTGAAACAGCTGTCTGCGTACTGGTGGATTGACGGAGATATAGAGCAACCCTCGTATATCGACTCTCATTACATACAGTTGGCATAAATGCGCGCCTATCTGGTCAGGCCAAGCGAACGCGCCGTGGCGTTCCACCAAGAAGTCTGCTACTGTCTAGCAGCGATTTTCTTTGGTTTGCCGTTACCTTCGGGTACCAGATGGCGCACAAGGCAGATCCTTTCTGCCGCCTGCTCTTATTACCGTTTTTACCGCATCGTTGAACAAATTAGTTTAGAGAATTTAAGATCTATTAGCTTTTTATCTATATTACCCAAAGTATTTGAAAGGATTATTTATGTAAAGTTACGTAAGTACGTTACGCCGAATAAACCTGAAGAATAATCAGGTGTCAGGAAAGGATATAGCAGCACTTCAGTATTACTAAATGTTTCAGATTATATCATAAGGTCTCTTGATGTTGGTCTTGCAAAAGCTCTAGTTTTGCTAAATTTTTGATACTCCCAATTCCCAAATTTGTTTGAATCCAATCCAATCGATATCATTTTGTATTTGTAGCCAAGACTCTGACTTTTATTCAGTAACATCAGGTGTATCAAGGGTATCAAAAAAACGCGAGTCTAAAAGGGGTGATACACGTACGAACTTTAAGTACGCGGTTTTTAAGTTCGCGAACTTACTCGGCTCGACGTCGCGTCGGTGACACACGTGAAGCTGACATCACTCATTTTAATAATTTTCCTAAATAAACAAAACTTTTTAACAAACGCCAAACACAACAGGCGTTGCGCATCGATGGCCTGCCGAAACAAAGTGGTGGCTCGCGGCTCGCAATACGAGCTGAGACAAGCTACGAGCAAGATTTCAAACCAGTTGGATCGCCGGCGGTTTGCGCGACGGTTTTAAAGTACGCGTACTTACGGTGACACACAGGCCAAAAAGGTCGTCGAGCCATAAGTACGCGTACTTGCTCGTACGTGTATCACCCCTTTAAGATTTTTGGCCTTTCGGGCAGTATTTTGTAGGTTTTTCTAGTCATGTATGTAACAAACTTTCTTTCTTGGTCACCTTGTTACCCCACCCAAACCCATTAAAACATTGCAACAAGACAACCAACTCCTGCAATCAATCTTCCTAAGTTTCCTATCGCAAATCTTGATTTCACTAATATGTATAAACCTGATACAATACATTTTACTTACGAGAACGTCAGCCAGGGCGTTTTCTGCCTCCCTACTTTGCTGTAAAATTTTCTGAGCTAAAACTGGTCTAGAGGTCGGATTCAAGGGCGGCCTTTCACAACCGCTTCCGCTTGCTTTCCTAAACCTGTAAAGTTACAAAAAATGATGTAATAAAATACTAGCAATCTTAGGAAGCAAAAATTAATTAATCTCCCAGTCTATCTATCTGTCCTATCCCCTGTACTGTTCCTACACATCAACGAGCTGCTGGAAATAACATCCAATCCAATCTACAGCTTCGCAGACGACAGTACATCAATATCGTGCATGGAACCAAGCAAGTCACTATCATCCCAGGAGACAGCAACATGTCTCATAGATCAACGTAGATAAAATGGAGATGAGTAAATAAGGTACAGTTTAACGTACAGAAAACTCAGGCAACAACACTGACAAAGAAGTCTCACGCTGGCTTACCAACTGTGGAAATGGAGGGTCACCTTCCATCAAGCTTTTGAGGATCAACATCAATGATAACATATCCTGGCATGACCTCTCGTCAGTATCGCTGAAACGGCATCCCAGAAGCTTAGAGTTTTGTTCCGCTGGAGGAAGCTGTATACATCAGAGCTCTACAAGGCACAGATCCAACCATCGTCGGAGTATTGCTCCCATATGAGGGGATGCGCTCCTAAGCACTCTCTAAAGCTTCTGGACTTATCCAGAAGAGAGCAATTAGACTAATCGATACGCCTAACCTCACAAAGGACCTCCACAGCCCGGAACATCGAAGAAGTGTGGCTGACGTGTATCTGTTTTACAGATTCTATGACGGAAGAAGTTCGAGTGAGCTCTCCAAGATAATAACACCGAAGGCCGTCCAAACGAGGACCATTGGAGAGGCTCTGTGGGCTCATCCTTACCAGGTCACTTCGACGCTATGGAACGAGCTACCGGGGGAAGTTGTTTCCTGTCGGCTATAACCTGCAGCGTTTCAAATCTAGCGTGCCTTTGCGGGAGGCTGGCCATAAAAAAAGGTGTTTTTATTTTCAGTTAACAGCTCATCGCTGCTATGTATTTGCCTATACTGACATTCCATGTGGTTTTACCTGCTTATCGATCCCCTAGTTGGACTAGTCTCTCTTGATCCATCCCTGGAACCCGCTGCCGACCTGGGAATGCCCGAAGGTAGTCTCCGTGTTCTTGGTGATTCGTGATCCGAAGTATTTCGTTGATAGATGTACGCCAGACGAGAGCTTGGTGATCCAGATCGACTCGTTGCTGTAAAGAATATATTTTTTCGTAATAAAATCGTCTAAAAATTAGAATGAAAACATAAAATCCTGTCACTGTGAATAGCAATATCGCTAGAAGAGAGGAGAGTTTATCATAATACTCACGTTGTGATTGTGAGCTGCGATTTCTAGTTCTGCTAGTCCGTTCCGGAGATGCCATCTGATCTGATAACTTCCTTGGACGAGCTAAACAAAAACCTCTTGTTAGAAGCAGCACATAATACACATAATACATTCATTGTAAAAACGACTTAAATATCATACCACAGTGTTGGCAGGTCAAAATTCAAAAACTCACTAGATGACGTGTTTAAAAAAATCACTAGAATTTCACTAGGTTTATATTTGCTTTGCTGCCTCTACTGAGGGTGGGGGTGGGGGGGGGGGGGGGGGGGGTGTAAATGGAAAATGCCGAAATACATATTTAGTGACATCTTAGTAAATATGCAAAAATCAACTCAGACTATATAATATACAGAATAAGCATAGTAAAGGTGGTAAGCCTTCGATCATATATAACTAGATAAGTAATGGTAGCTATTCAACACAGTGATTGTTTGCTTGCATCATCTTGGTGGATTTTGTAAACATCCAATATGTTTACCCTAGATAGGACATAGGCGGGTGCATATGCATTTGAACTTCTATCTGAGATTGATATGTAAATGTGTTCAGTGTCGTCAGTCCACTTTTAACAAAACAATATAATGAATGTGGGAGTTGATTGTTAGCTCTGGTACACCAAAATACTTATGAATGAAGCACTACACAAAACAAGCATTTTATTAATCGTTTAAAAGTAATAAAGTAGCTTAAAGTTGAGGACAAAAAACGTCACTGAGGTCATCGTAGTATATCACTCAACAATAACAGATATAATTTGTGTTAAAACAAAGACACCAGAACACTGGATCTGCAACCAAAAGGATGTAGATTGATAGATAATATTTGTGGGTTCCAAATAACCGTATTAGGGTATAGAACTTGTCAAAAGAATAAGACAAATTACATACATAAAATAAAATTAATGAAAACACACAAACATACAAAAATGTATACTCATCCATATATTCGTCAAATTGTGTACAATACATATTCACATTAAAGGTGTTCAACAGTACTTCATATGAAACAAAAGTAAATAAACTGAGCAGTTATCACAGTACTAGTTGATCATTCAAGAATCCTTGCAATTCATAGTATGCCTTACCTAACAGAAAGTTTCTGATTATGAATTTCAATATATTCAGTGGACTAGTACAGAGTATAAACAACTTATTCTGAACCTTTTCAATTGAATATTTAGCCATTTTAGCACTAAGTGAATAGTTCATTGCATAATAAGCTACTTTACTTTTCTGATGATTAGACATTGTAAGCTGCCTTCAGCAAAATTTATTATTTTTGAAGTAGGTCTGTATGTCCTAAGTTAGAACTTCATCAGCTCGTGCCTTACCTATTTCGAGATTATTCATCTACAAGCTATACTTCTCATTGATTTTTAAATAAAATGGTTATGGTGAATATATTTCTAATCCTTTCAACGGACTTCAGCTTAGAGGTTTCATGGTGAAATCTTAAACCAAAATATTTTTTAAAACAAGTTTTGTTAGATCAAGACAGTGCTCCTGATCAGATAAATGATTGTCAAATGTGTCAAAAACTGTATGAGGTAGATTCCTCATTGCATGATGTAACAAAAAGTCGGTACTTTTAAAAATCGTGGTCTCAGTTTTTTAAAAGATAACTGGACTTTGATATATTTTTCCGCAGACTTACAAATATTTATAGTAAACTGAGATGCATTTGTTAACTGCCCATATGCTTTTTTCAAATGGAAACTTGATAAAGGAACGTCAGGCGCTAAGAAACTGTTGCAAGCACGTACCGTAAAGTTACGCCACTGCAAATATGATATAAACATCACTGACAATATATCATGATAAACATTACTTACGTGTGACAAGATCGACCCTCACCCGGTATATGTTCCTTTTTGCACAGAAAACAGGTTCCAACCATTGTTTTAATCACAATTTGCACAATACTACTCAAAACACACACAGCCACCAACGTAAACAAAGATTAAATCGTGAAATGACGCCTAAACGCTGGCCGGTTAACCTCTGTCTCTTCCTTCGTTGACAGACAAAGCGCGCCAAATTTAAAATCTACCAATGCATACGCGAGTTGACGCTTATGTGTATCTATCCCTGTCTTGGACTCAGAACTACGATCTGCATAATTTATCTAGTTATATATGATCGAAGTGGTAAGCTAATAAACTGACCATGTCCAATTTCTAATACTTTCCAGTTTAAATTGAATTTTAGAGATTTTCAATAAAATGCAGAATTCCAAACGAAAACTAATAAAACAAAATTTTATTGTCAGATTTTGGAAAAGCATAATGGATCTCCGAGAGTAAAAAGTTTCAACAGAGCATTCGGCAATAGTTTGGCTTCGGAATTTTTGTTATGGGTACTTGAGTAGTCTGATGAATACATCATGATTAGTCATGAAAAGTGATCGGTTGACCAAAACTTCGGTATAGGGTCTCAAAATAGTATAATTTTAAAAGAAAATTTCAAGTTTTGATCAAAAATGGATTCGTCTTAAAAAATCACTCGATAATCAAGCAATCATGATGCCATGTTTTAAGGTCAAGATATTAAAAATAACAAAATGTGTGACGCAAAATGTCAGTGTAAAAAAATCACTAGAATATGATATTTTAATAAAAGTTTTCACTAAATCACTAAATTACAGAAAAATCACTAGATCTAGTGAAATTTCACTAGATCTGGCAACAGTGTCATACCAGCAGATAAATCCCAATTCATTTATTATATGCCCGTAATATAGCAATTTGAAACAAAAAAATCCTTTTTCGACTATTCTCAAGAAACGTTATTGATACTGTAACCATTTAAGCATCAAGCAGACTTGATTGCCATGTGTTTTTAAGTTACACACAACAACACAATACAAAAACAAAGCTCTCCCTCTCTCTCTCTCTGCTCTTGGAGGATACACCACAGTTTCCAAGCAGAAATATGTGAGATTTTAGCTTGAGCCTCTCGTATTCGCGACACTCAGGAGCGGCCTAGGACGCAGATTACTATATGCTTTGACAGCCAGGCAGCATTGAAAGCATGTTGGTTTGCATCAAGGCTCGTTCTGCAATATAGAAGGATCTTGGACGACATTTCGGCAAGACATCAGGTGTCACTTATGTGGGTGTCGAGTCATGCTGGAGTTTGTGGTAATGAAATGGCGGTTGCGCTCGCAAGGCGAGGGCCTTGATATGATTTCCTAGCTCTGTTGTGGGGTTGACAGTAGGTAGCATTTTTTTTATTAAATGAGCAGACCGCGCAGCCAGAGCCTAAATACCAGAGTACCGCGGGTGCTGTGAAAGGTTTATGTTAGGGGAAGTTTTTTAACGCGAGATTTGAATAGGCTAATACCCGCAGGCCCAATAAATACTTCTTCTGGCAGTCCATTCCAAGCCTTGAACACCCTGGGAATAAATGTGCCGCTCAGTTCTTGATGTAAGAACCGTCTTAGGATGAGATGCAGCGGTCACGCGGGTGCATCTAATAGGAGCGGTGAGCGGCGGAACGATAGAGGATATCTCAAAGGAGCAGATTCCGTTGGAATATCGGTAGAAGAGTGAGAGGTCACCAACAACATGCCGGTGAGAAAGTGTGGAGGTGGCGCGTTAAGGCCGGATCGCCAATTAGTCGAATTGCCCTCCCTGGACGGCATCTAGTATAGACAGGGTAGTAGGGGTAGCAGCTCCACAGACATGAGAGCAATACTCCAGGCAAGGTCTTATCTGGGCTTTATATAGCGTGAGGAGGTTACATGGTGAGAAGTGCTTTCTGGCTCTAAATAGGTACCCAAGCTTTTTACCAGCAGCTGTTGCAATTGACGCGATCATGCCAGATCAGATTTTCTGTAATGTTGACTCCTAACAGCTTGAATGAGTGACTCCTTGGCAGAGCCCGGTTGTTCATTAGAACCTGGTGTTGGCTTGGGCACTTCTTGTTTGATAACGTACAATACTGGGTCTTGGAAGCATTAAATTTAACCATATACTTAAGCCCCCAAGCGGTAATGGTATCGAGATCCGTTGAAAGTAAACCTGCCACTCATTGCCAGTCTTCTGCGTTCCAGCTCAACCACAGAGATCGGTCTATTGCTCATGATGCCTGCATGCAGCGTACTATCATCCGCAAAACTGTGGATTGGGTTTGTAGTGCTAGAGAGTAGATCATTAATGTGAAGCAGAAACAATGTCGGAGCCAATACCGATCCCTGCGGAACCCCGGCATTGATGCTATGAAAAGAAGAGGAAAATCCGTATACCACGACAGATATTTTCCGACCTGAGAGGAAGTCTGCGAGCCAACCGCAAAGCTTAACAGGGAGCCCATAAGACGGGAACTTGTTTAGGAGAGCTGCATGCCACAGTTGATCGAATGCCTTTGAAATATCGAGAGCAACGACGTGAGCCTCGCCAAATGACACATGTGTGACGTAAGCCAGGAGATCTCCAGTTGATTTTTGGTGTCGGAATCCATATTGTCTGTCGTTGATTAAGTGATGGAGCTCTAGGTATTTCATGAGCTCTTGGTTGACGCATCGCTCCATCACTTTACTGATTACAGAAAGCAGAGTTATAGGTCTGTAGTAGGTCGGATCAGTTTTGGATCCCTTTTTTGGCACCGGCTGGATGCAAGCTGTTTTCCAGTCTTTTGGGACAATGCCGGAATCGTAAGACATCCGAAAGAGACATGTAAATATGGGAGCGAGCTCCGGTGCGCACTTCTTCACAACAATGGAGGGGATCATGTCGGGCCCATTCGCCATATTAATGTCAAGTGACTGCAGCACCTTCCGAACTATTTTTGTTCTGAACGTTATTTCGCTCATGGCTTGGGGTACTCTCGGTATGGATGGTAACTGGGCACTGGATGGGACTTTTACAGTGGAGTTTGCTGCAGATGTCTTGGCAAATATTTCGGCCTTGTCCTTGGAATCAGTTACTACTGTTCCATCCGCACATGTGATCTATCTGTTTGATCAGGGTCCAGAAGGAGCGGCTGCCATTGGGGTGTGACATATCCTATTTTTTATTTTGGCATCGTATTGGCTTTTTGCATGTGGGATGGTTTCATTGTATCTGTTCCTGGACTCAATATCAGCCTGTTTGTTTTCGGCGGTGGGGTTCTGTAAGAAGGAAAACAGAGGTGTGGTTGCAAAATGAACATCTTATGAGATGGAGTGGAGGTTCTTGACATCTCCGTCAAGCTAGAGAACTTCTTTTAGATCTTCTGGCCAAGGTGGGGCGGTTCTGTCTCTCACTAGACAGAAGCCGGCTAAGGTTACTTGTGGGCCTACTACCTGGCCACAAGTAACCTTCGTCGCCACACTTGTATGTGATGCGGGTGGCATGCTACACACTGTGGCGAGGAAGAGACTCTTCGGCACACATTCTATATCGTTGAGGCGACCTTGGGTATCACAAGCAACCTATACTGGGTTCAAAGGGCCTTTGAACCTGAAGACATAAGAGGGGCAGTACCCAAGGCCATCCTCATCGGTGCGATGGGGGCTGGACTTGGAAACTAGAGTAAAGACAGGTGTCGAAGGGCCTGGTTGTAGGCCTATGCAGAGGTGACCATCGCCACCAGAAAGTCTCGCTTCTTCTTTCATTCATTTGATATACAGGGTGTCGCAAAAAATAGTGTCAAGCGGAAGTCCAGAGATAGAGCACACCTAGAAGTATCTGAATCACCCCCATCTATGTTATGCAATTTTTTGTAGTTCCCGAGTTATGAATTTTTTTCTAAATTTAGAGAATTCTTTACCTCGACAACTTAAAACTGTTCCAAAACAAAAATTAAAAGACTTTTCCAAATTCTCTATTTTGCTAATTAATCTTTAAGAGTTTACTGTTCATACATAAAGGAATCGGCTTAGTAAATCTGATGAAAGTCATGAAAATTATAGTGTAAAGTGAAAAATTCACGTTCTGTGAATTATGGCTTGGATTTTCGACTCGCAATTAAAAATCTAAAGAGGTGATTGCATGATTTCTATGCAGGTCTAAAAACTTCTTCAGACTCTCAGCTATCATAATCATTAAAAAAAAGGAGTACTTAATGGGGCTACTTCTTCTCCAATCGACCCTCAACGACAAGAGGTGGAGATTTCTTGAAATTAGCGATGGGATTTTAAAAGAAACAATAACTAAGTTTAGGGCGCTGATAGCCGAATGATTGTCAGTGCCGCAATAAAAAACGTTCAGTGCAACCAGAATATCGATAGATGACCATCTGTGTCACTTTGCTAAGATTTTTTGTTACATGTACGACTTCTTTTTTGTAAGTGGGAAATCGTAAAACTAAACGAAATTATCAAATTTCTTCACTAGGTTCATTAAATTTCACAAGGAATTTTCAAAATGTCTACCTTCTTGTTCGATGCATAATCATCTTCTGAAAAAATTGTTTTTTAAATTAACAAAAGCTCTTCGATTGTTTTTTATTGTTTTTTTAGCCTGTGTTAATTTGTTGCGTAATTCGCTGATGTTTCGACACTCTTTAGCATAAACTAGTTTTTTGTAGTAGTCCCAAACAAAAAACCTATCGGTTTTAAGTCAGGTGACCGTGGCGGCCATTCAGTGGGTCCACCACGACCTATCGATTTGTTGCATAGTCTCTTGCAGAAAACAGCATCCTTAAATTCAGTTGTCGTGCACTAAAGGTCCGTCGGAATAGCCAAGTAGTCAGACAACAGAAACAACACCAATCCAAACAAAAGCGTATCGTTTTAAAGCCGCAAAGACAGACCGACGACTGAATAAAGACAACGAATACAACCTATGCAATGACACATTTTGAAAAGATATCACAATCAATATCATAGCTATCTCTTTCCAACATCGCCATCGTTTACTGCGTTAGCGTTAGCCCTTTTTGTTGGCGCTCAGGTAAGAATGCGCTCCTTGTGGTTTTTTAGCTAGAAATAGGATCTTTTTTAATAAACGTTTAATGTATGCAACGTATTTAACGTTTATTATTGTGGTACTGACAATCAATCTGCTATTAACGCGTTAACATAAGTTATTGATGAATTGAAAAGTACATCGCTAACTTCAAGAAATCTTCGCCTCTTGTCTCTGAAGGTCAATCGGAGCGAAAGTAGCCCCATTAAGTACTCCTTTTTTTTAATGATTATGACAGCTGAGTGTCTGAAGAAGTTTTTGGACCTACTTAGAAATCATGAAATCACCTCTGGATTTTTAATTGCGAGTCGAAGATTTAAGTCATAATTATCAGATCGTAAATTTTTCACTTTACACTAACATTTTTATGACTTTTATCAAAGTTACGAAGTCGTTTATTTTATGTATGAACAGTAAACTCTTGGAGATTAATTACCAAAAAAGATAATTTGGAAAAGTCTTTTAATTTTTCTTTTGAAACAGTTTTAAGTTGTCGGGGTAGAGAATTCTCTGAAATTCAGAAAAAAATTCATAACTCAGAAACTACAAAAAATTGCATAACATATATGGGGGTGATTCAGATACTTCTAGGTGTGCTCTATCTCTGGACTTCCGCTTGACACTATTTTTTGGGACACCCTGTATAAATTAAGAAATTCTTAAATACCACATTTTGTTAAACGTTATTTCTGGCGACCATCTAATAGAACACTGTACGGAAGCAAGAAGCACTTTTGGTGAGATGATCGTAGTTTAGATGTTTCATTATTTCAACCCTTTTTTTATGTAACGTGAAGATATTGCGTTAAAAATACATGCAAACGGTAATAAATATGTCAAAAAAAGTGTTTCTCTTTTACTCATGTCGAGGTACTTCTCATATGGTATATGAAACAAACATGCATCTTGGTTTTTTCATTATGTTATTGGCTCTGATCTGAGATCAACTGGCCAGTTGTGATGCATCTTAGTTATCATTGAAAAAACACATGGTTCACCTATAAATAATATCACATCAATTGAAATGAAGTTTACTATCTTTTCGGCTGGCCGTTAGTTCTTTGAACAATAGGGTACTTGCAGAGGTCGTGAAATCGCCTCGGGAGTATACATAGCGTAAAGAAAACCATATCAAGAAGCAGTAGGAAACAAAAAACATGATTTTCCTGACGGCCAAAAACAGATACTTGCAAAATAAAATAAGGATATATTCAAATTTTTCCACGTGACATAAAACAAGGGCTGACGTCACAGGTATTTTATCGATATCGACAATCGATACTGCTACAGCGCAGGTCAGTGAGATTCCACTGCAAACTATTTCTGATGTTGCCAAATTTCTTTTTAAATTTTTACGTTGGTTATATATATTAATAATTTAATTTACGAGCGTGTTTTGTTATATGGGTATACATATTCCCAAATGAAATGAGACTTCTCTTTTATCCTACTACAGCCGTAGTTCCTCATTGAGTGATACTGCGAGATGCAAAATGCAAAACGAAATCATATCAGCTGCTCGAATGCAACCATATTTTCTTTGTGGTTTTCCAACTGCGCATTCGACTAGAGATGATCTGAATTCTTTAACAATGCGACTCAATTTATCAATACTTAACATATTTGAAACAGGCAATTAACCCACTAGCATTTTCGTTGCAATACATTTTTATATCTGATAGGTATCACAGTTCATCCTGTTTGTGACCGAAATTCGCAACTAATCGAAGCCATCATTATACTTCGGCGCATCCCATTATGAATGAATCCAAAGATAGAATCTAATTCAAGCCCATTCCTACAAAATGAATTAGTAATCTAGCCTAACTTTTATTCTTTTGACTTTTGTACTTTTGTGTGTGTCTGTGTTTTGTGGTTATAATGATCAATGGCAAACTGTTAGGTTAGCACTGGCTATCGATATCGAATATGAATACTTTACATCCCATCACTATACGATATCACTGACGTCAGAGGTTGTTTGCGCGGCATTTTTCGGCATTTGAAATACTTTTTGGAATATCTCTCACAGCCGATTCCAAAAAACCAAACAAGTGATTTTGTCATGTTTACTAGGCTCTAAGGAACGCGTAAACGACATAATATTTTTTTCTGCAAGTACCCTATTGAGTTTTTAGTCGTATGCTGATGCAGATTATTCATATCCCAGTAAAATGAGTTTCCTTATCAATCGGCCTTTCTAAAATTGTGATTTTTAGTGTTAAATAATACACTAGGTACGTCCTTCTTAAGTTTCCGTTTAAATTGGTCTGTTCAAACCATCTCTTTCCAGCTTTATCTGGAAACTGCTTTCGCATGCTTATCTCCACAATCACTGATAAAAGGGTTCAAACAATAATCGAGATGGCTAATGTCATATACCTACATACTTGTAAGCTACGAGTGATGTTAAAAAGGTAAGTACCTTGCTGAGCCACTTCACCCTCTATTGTTGTACATGAAAAAGCAAACAAAATGACGGTTAGTTAAATACGGACTAACATACTAAAATGCATTTTTTACGTTTTCCACAGATTTCCATGCCATTATTCTATCAACATTTTATCTCGGTATGCAACTTGACAAAATAATCTAAAACATTCGACAACATTCATGTTATTTTTTAATCAATACTTAAGGCACTAAGATTACGAAGGAATGAGAAAATATGTGGAAAATACCTAATTTATAATGTTCTACGGATCAATGAAAGCGAAACAACACTACTAGGAAAATCAATGGTTGTAGCATAAGTTCCATACAATTTCTATCCTTCCATCTAGATCATAGAACATAATCGAAGCATGCCTTTGAAGACAGTATGATCCTTTACAACCATTTCCACTTGTATAAGTACCTGGCACTTCGGTAAGCAAATGTTGATTTCAAAGTTACTTCAAGAATTCAGTTATGACTAGTAACTGCTTCTGTTTCATTGTGCGTAAGAGTGTGGTAACATGAATGACATAAACTTACAGAAAGCTCAAAATATGAATTCGATATGACGAAATATGAGAGATACAAAGTCTAAATTAAATCACTATGCTACAACCAGAGTAGAATAAACTATTCAAAAATACAGAACTGCAAGCCTTCGCAAACTGAGTATTGCTGCTAAATCCGCACAATATATTTTAAAACTTAGATATTGATATGAATGAATAATTATTGAACTCTTAGGTACACCACTGGTAAAAATTTAGCTTAGTTAAATTTTCGTTCTAATCACAGAGGTCAAATTATTCATGTAAGTTTAGTTAAAGTCTGCAAAAATTAATCTTCGCTCTTTTATACAGGGTGGGGCATATTAATAAAGTGTTTTTGAAATAATCATCAAATTAATAGTTTTCACTCTAAAAAAAATTATTGGTAGTAGAACATAGCTGATAATAAACCACTTTGAAATATCTAAGTGCAAAAATTACATCTGGCATATGATGCAGCCGTTCACGAAAATTGCACTCCACTGTTTCCAGCATATCTCTGTTGATTTTTGAGAGATTCCATGGCGAATCGCTTCCTTCTCTGAGTCTAACGTACGGGGCTTGGCCCTTTAAACACGTGACTTGAGTTACCCCCATAGAAAAAAATCACAAGTTGATAAGTCGGGAGACCGAGGAGGTCATCAAATGCCATCAAACCTCGAAATTGAATGATGTGGAAACAGGTGGCGAAGAACAGCCATGGATGCTCTGGCGGTGTGTGCCGTGGCCTCATCTTGATGGAACAACAAATCTTTGATATCCACACCTCTTCTTTGCAATTCAGGTATGAAAAAGGTATTCACCATATGAATGTAACGTTCATATGTTACTGTAGCGGTGACCCCATTTTCTCCAAAAAAATTATGGGCCAATGATGTCACGCGTTGTTCTAGCGTCTATCGCTCCATGATGGCAAGTGGCAAGTAAGAAAGTGAAATGGTTTGAGTCAAGGAATGGATTGTAATAAACCGCGCGCTCCTCCTTTTTCTAATACATGAATACTACTCAAACCAAAAACTCTTGGTTTTTATGCCCCACCCTGTATTTGTGCCCTCTATTTATAGACACCCTCTATATGATCAAAAAATGATTTTATGAATTTTCTCAGCAGCAATACTCCGTATAGGCTCAAACTATATTATGTTACTCAGCTTCAACCATGCTAAAAATGCCTAATTAAACTAATAAGCAAAATCAACAGAAATTAATTCTAAATTTCTTACGTAGACTGGCTGTTCCGGACTGTATTTTATTTCGCGCCATCGCTGAGTATTGTGCTCTTGCTTTGGCCCTTTGAGCTGCCTGTAAATCAATTGCAGAGTTGCTCCGAAAGCCCCTCCTGCCTGAATCTAGAATAAAAACACCAAAAATATTGAGATGTCTGATGGTATTATCAATTTAAATACTTTAGTACACCTAACAATTTTTTTTGTTCAAATCTTTCAAATGTCAGTTGTGAATTTTATGAATTTTATGTGTAAAAAATTTTAAATTGTTTTTAAAAATTAATTTAAATTTTAAATTGTTAAAGCGAATACTCAACGGCTTTCGATTAATATTTTTACTTATATATTTTTTCGTCTTCATACGAATTTTAGCCCCGAAGAAGGCGTGAAATAAACGCCATAACATCAGCTCTTTGAGTAAAAACCTTTGCAGTACTTTACCCAAAAATCCGAAGAACCTCTTCTACTATAAGTATATTTGCTGTTTGAGTATGATTTAATACCACTCCATCAAGTGTTGAATCAAACGGATCCTCTACATTTTTTTGTTTATTGTCCGAACAAAATAACAAGACTTTTGTTTTATCGGAGTTAATGGTTAAATTATGAGAGAAAAGAGAAAATTGATGAACTTTTTCTGTATCAAGTTGTGAAGTTAAAGCAGCATTTTTTAAATCATAAATATCAAAATTATAAATAATTTCGGTATCATCAGCGAATGACTGTATTTCAGAATTTTCGTATATTAAAAATAGTACGGGGCCCAAAATTGAACCCTGTGGAACACCTGATGCAATCAAGGTTACGTCAGATTGTTGGTTAATATTGGTGACACATTGTGAGCGACTCGTCAAATAATTCAGGATAGAACTAACAACTGTATCATCAAAACTTGTATACATACATACTCCTGTAAAAAATTAAAACATGTACCTGCTTTTGTTATAGTTTGAAAAAGACAAACTGAAATCAAATTTTAGGACTGTGATAAGCACATGATCTGTTGTATTTTTGAACACACGTAATCTCATTTATATAAGATTTAAAAGCAAAATGTCCCAGAATGTTAAAATAATTATTTGCAATCTCAGAACCTTCGGAGATTAATCTTTATATCCTCTGCCAAGTGGCGTATGTAGTAAATGTCACTTCTTCGAATTAAAAACATGAACGCTCAATTAAACATTGCGACGATAAACTTGAAATTAAATCTAGGAGGCATGGTGATATTCAACTGAAGTACATACAGGGTGTCCCAAAACCTAGTGTCAAGCGGAAGTCCAGAGATAGAGCACACCTAGAAGTATCTGAATCACCCCCATATATGTTATGCAATATTTTATAGTTTTCGAGTTATGAATTTTTTTATGAATTTTCGAGAATTCTCTACCTCGACAACTTAAAACTGTTCAAAAAAGAAAATTAAAAGACTTTTCCAAATTCTCTTTTTTGTTAACTAATCTTCTTGAGTTTGCTGTTCATAAGTAAAGGAATCGGCTTAGTAAATCTGACAAAAGTCATGAAAATTATAGTGTAAAGTGAAATATTTACGTTCTGTTAATTATGACTTAAATTTCGACTCGCAATTAAAAATCTAAAGAGGTGATTTCATGATTTCTTTGTAGGTCTAAAAACTTCTTCAGACTCTCAACTATCATAATCATTAAAAAAAAGTAATACTTAATGGGGCTACTTTGGCTCCAATCGGCCTCCAACGACAAGAGGCGGAGATTTCTTGAAATTAGCGATAGGACTTTAAATGAAACAATAACTAATTTTAGGGCGGTAATGGCAGAATGACTGTCAGTGCCGCAATAAAAAACATTCAATGCGATCAGAAGATCCATAGATGACCACCTGTGTCACTTTGCTAAGATTTTTTTTTACATGTACGACTTCTTTTTTGTAAGTGGGAAATTGTAAAATGAAGCGAAATTATCAGATTTCTTCACTAAGTTTATTAAATTTCACAAGAAATTTTCAAAATGTCTACCTTCTTGTTCGATGCATAATCTACATCTTCTGAAAAAATTGTTTCTTAAATTAACAAAAGCTCTTCGCTTGTTTTTTCTGTTTCTTCAGCCTGTGTCAATTTCTTGCGTAATTCGTTGATGTTTCGACACCCTTTAGCATAAGCTAGTTCTTTGTAGTAGCCCCAAACAAAAAACTCTATTGGATTTAAGTCAGGTGACCCTGGCGGCCATTCAGTGGATCCAGCACGACCTATCCATTTGTTGCATAATCTCTTGCAGAAAACAGCATCGTTAAAGCCAGTTGTCGTGCGCTCAAGTTCCGTAGGAATAGCCAAGTAGACAACAGAAACAACTCCAATCCAAACCGATAGCATTCAGAGTCCATAGGTCATGCCAAATTTCGAATCTGCGTGCACTCAATAGTCCGTAAAAAAAGCCCAATTGCCAAAATAATTCACCAAACAAGAGCGTGTCATTTTAAAACCGCAAAGACAGACGACTGAATAAAGTTAACGAAAGCAATGACACATTTTGAAAAGACATCACAACAAAATCATAGCTATCTCTTTCTAACATCGTTTACTGCATTAGCGTTAGCTCTTTTTGTTGTCGCTCAGGTAAAAACCGGTTTTGAAGAATGCGCTCCTTGTGGTTTTTAGCAAGAAAAAGGATCTTTTTTAACAAATGTTTAATTTCTGGAACGTTTTTACCGTTTATTATTGCGGTACTGACAACCATTCTGCTATTAGCGCGTTCACATAAGTTATTGATGAATTGAAAATCACATCGCCAATTTCAAGAAATCTTCGCTTCTTGTCTTTGAAGGTCGATTGGAGCGAAAGCAGCCCCATTAAGTACTACTTTTTTTCAATGATTGTGATAGCTGAGAGTCTGAAGAAGTTTTTAGACCTACTTAGAAATTATGAAATCACCTCTTTAGATTTTTGATTGCGAGTCGAAGATTTATGTTATAATTATCAGATCGTCAATTTTTCACTTTACACTAAAATTTTGATGACTTTCCTCAAAGTTACGAAGCCGATTATTTTATGTATAAACAGCAAACTTTTGGAGATTAATTAGCAAAAAAGAGAATCTGGAAAAGTCATTTAATTTTCCTTTTGGAACAGTTTTAAGTTGTCGAGGTAGAGAATTCTCTAAAATTCAGAAAAAAATTCATAACTCGGAAACTACAAAAAATTGCATAACATATATGGGGGTGATTCAGATACTTCTAGGTGTGCTCTATCTCTGGACTTCCGCTTGACACTATTTTTTGGGACACCCTGTATAAACTGAAACTTTGTGTATAATTTCTACATACTTTCCCTTGTGAGTACCGGTATACCGCTACTCCGTCTTGAAGTTCTAGGCAAAGACGGAACCCTATGAAGCCCACCACTGGCAGCACATACGTTTTCTGTACTACCTGAACATCCAAAGTTGGCAGCAAAAGTAATAAAAGTAAGTATTAGTTAGACCTATGTATGCTTGATATGTGTAACGTCTAGCTGAAGTGATCAACTTCTTGACTTGGGTACTTTAAATATTTGGATGAACATCATTTAGGGGTAGTTTCACCATCTTCTGATAAGTGTCAGATAGCCTAACCGTAAGTTTTTATCATCTGCTTCCTTATGTCAAGTGACAAAGACAAAATATACTGTTACCTCATGATACTACGACACTGACAGATATGATCACTTGGCGGACAGATTTCGAACCGGTCTGCGCATGACGTCACCGTGTGACAAAAGTGTACAAGCACATGGCGCCAAAGCATTGATTATTTCGTTTCCTGTTATATCTGTCTTAGATATTTAATATTCATACAAAATGAAAATAGCTCATGCACAGTATAATATAAACCATACATATTGCTCTGTATCTGAATAAAAAATTGGTGAAATAGTTATACAGAGAATTGATATTAATCGACGCCTGACCCGTTTGCAGTAGTTCCGAGCGTTCTGAATTTCAGATACAAAAATTTGAATCTATGTACTCAAAAAAAATTTACATTGTGGAAAAAGAACAGAGCCGGAGCGGTCTGGACGTATTTTTCTGAAATCTCATATAAGAGGTTGATAGGAGTGCCTAGTGAAACCATCTTTTTGTGGGAAAATTTCTCGGGTAGGGGATGGAATTTTTATATACTCCATTCAGGAGCCTTTTATTACCGTTCTTATTTTTTATATATAGATTATGATGTTGCGTCACTAGCTCTTCAAGCCAATTTGCATATGTATTTACTATATAATTCTCTTAATAAAAGGTAGACAAGAAATAAATAACATGATTTTGTCATTAGAGGTTTTTAAAAATCATGAACAAGCGTAATGGCATTATGTTTATGGCGAATGAATATTGACTTTTTCCTGCTAATGATTGGTGGAAAAATACATTACCAAATTTTCTTATTTTTTATTTATTCAAATATATGTCACAACCGCGTATATGTTAAACATAAAATAAAAACATATCACAATACAACAATACAATATCTTTCTGGGCATTGTATTTAACTAGTACAGGTGAATTCTCGTATACTAAAGATTCCTAGTAATAACAGGTTTTTCCTCAATTTTTTTCAAACTGTTTTCACACGATGTATCTGTTAAATAATATGTTTGAATTAAAAAGTTTGATCCAGTGATGGTTTCTGATGGCCTGGGTATAGGGCACATTATTTGTTGCTCTCTTGTGTTGTAGTTAGGTATTGATTCTGTATATATGAGTCTATGGGGAAATATATTTTGGACAGACAATAAGAACTAAAAAAGGGGTGAATAAGAGCATATAGAACTAGCCTTTCTCTATATGAACTGAAAATGAAATATCAAAATACGTTCTGCAACCTGTAAATCTCCAACCATCTTTTAGCGCATTTTTATTTTATGTAGCTTTTTTTTTATTCCGAATAGGAAAGGCGCTAGGAAAGCTGGATACACCGTCGCAGGACCCTGTATACTTATTACTTTATACTATTTTACAATGTTAGTGAATTTCAGTTTTCTAATATTCGAGGTCTCTCTAATTCCCCTATCAAGAATTCGTATTCTGATCTAGAAAACAAGCTCATCTTTGCTTCATCAGTCACATATACATTCTCTCATAATTTGTTTAAATTCGCAAGATAGTTTTTTTTTCAATTTTCAAAGCGTTTCCATTATAGTTGGAAAATATATGGCCGAGCTCATTACATTTTGCCAAGAACTCATCTGTATGTTTTTGTAGTCCACCTTCTGTTAAATGGTTGACCCAACTGAGAGAAGTATCTGTGCAATCTGGGATATAACCCAGTTTCTCCTTATTTTTCAACTTAAATGCAATAAAATCTGCCAAATTTTCCAAACCATCCCAAGTAGCGGTAGTGTGACGAATAGTTTTTACTTTTTTATTATTACATCCCACAACCACACAGTAAACCATTGTTCAAACATGTGTTAAACTCCAAAATCGCAAATAATTTATGTTTTATTAAACTTTACTACGGTAAACGAGTAAACTCAAGAAAATAAACTGAAAATGTTCGGCTATAACCTGTAACTAAACGAGTAAACAAACCCTGTTTGTCACACGCTGACGTCACAGGTGGAAGCGAGACGGAAGACATCATGCGCGTGAGCATACCTTCTAAAGTCGTAGTATCATGCTGTTACCTGATACTTTGAACTGGCTTGACGTCTATTTGATAGGTGTCAGCTGTTGAAGAAGTGTATCTCAAATTTAATTTTTTACGAGTGGTGCTGATTGGCAATCCTGCGATCAAGACCGTATTAGTAATATTCTTACCTCATTTAAAGCGTAATCATCATCATTCAGACCAGCCATACAGATTAGTGAAAGAAACGCCGGATTTTCCGAGAAAATGTAAAATAAGCATAGCGAGATAGAGACCTCACAGCATAGACGAAAACGTCACCAAGTGTCAATTACTCGTCGTTAGCAGTACTTGCACTCAGTACAGCCCTGTATTCCTTCAAAGCTTAAAATTGATACGTCAGGACTCAACCTGGAGTATTTTTAATTTATCACTAGCCGAACAGCTGTTCGCTGTTGACACGGGTGATAGTTTAAAGTATCGGGTGACAGGGTATACCGGGTGTCCCAGAATTTCCTTGACACGTGATATTTTTGTAACGAAACATGGTTCAAGCAAGAACTGAGTGGTACTATTAAGGTACTATAGGCTCTATCATACCATGCATTCAAACCATTTTTTTTGTACGTCAACCCCTAAAACTCACCCCCAACTATTTACTTTCAAATAGCACCTCATAGGTTTTCCTAGATAAATGATGTCCCCATTCTATTTAAAATCTTGTGGTACCTTTAATTTTATATGCAAACTTATTTTTTCCGTAAAATCATAAGCATAAGACAAATGAAATGATAATTTGTTTGACTCCTGATATTTTTGTAACAAAAACGGATAAAAAAGAAAAGTAAGTGGGTTTTTCAACGGTAGTGAATGACCTATCATTCCTTGCTTATGAATCATTTTTTTCTTACTTAAACCCCTGGAATCCACCCCTAGCTTGTTCTTACAAACTTCAATCCACAACTTTGCCTGGAAAAAAATTATTTACTTGAATTTAATTATCGTAGTGCCTTACTTTTTATGCCCCTACTGCAATTTATCGTTAATTTTTTTCGTTTAATCCATGAAATCGTAAGCATAAATTAATTAAAATACATTTATGAAAAATATTTTTTTATTATCATGAATCAACTAATAAAAAAAATGTGACAACAAAACCAAGTGCAAAAACGTAAAAAAGTTTTATGGTTACATCGGTCCGCGCCAACCCCGTGTGCAGGGTGTGCCCCGCACACGGGCGCCAAAATTAACGATAAATTCCAGTAGGCGCTTAAAAAGTAAGGCACTACGATAATTAAATTCAAGTAAAGAATTTATTTTTCCAGGCAAAATTGTGGATTGAAATTTGAAAGAACTAGCTAGGGGTGGATTCCAGGGGTTTAAGTAAGAAAAAAATGATTCATAAGCAAGGAATGATAGATCATTCACTACCCTTGAAAAACCCACTTACTTTTCTTTTTTATCCGTTTTTGTTACAAAAATATCAGGCGTCAAACAAATTATCATTTCATTTGACTTATGCTTATGATTTTACGGAAAAAATAAGTTTGTATATAAAATTAAAGGTACCACAAGATTTTAAATAAAATGGGGATATGATTTATGTAGGAAAACCTATGGGGTGCTATTTGAAAAAAAAAGTTGGGGTGAGTTTTAGGGGTTGACGTACAAAAAAAATGGTTTGAATGCATGGTATGATAGACCCTATAGTACCTTAAAAGTACCACTCAGTTCTTGCTTGAACCGTTTTTCGTTACGAAAATATCACGTGTCAAGGAAATTCTGGGACACCCGGTATATAGATAAGCTATCTGACACTTATCAAGGGGTGAAACTGGCTCTTAGTGTCGGTTTTGTTATACCTATATTATTTAGATAAGCCTATCTGACAGAAACGGACGGAAACTTTGACTGTCAAAAAGGCAGATCGAGCTCGCATAGATGCTTTTGAAATGTGGACGTGGAGGAGAACGCCGAGAGTCTCTTAGACCGCCCGTCTAACTAATGTTTCCATACTTGATGAGCTCGGTAATCCAAAGAGACTCCTCCATTGTGTCGACGAGAATGCTTACATTCTTCGGACATACACACAGAAGCGATAATATGGAGAAACTTGTAGTACAGGGTCATGCCCCGAGTGGGCGGCGCCGTGGCTGTTCCTCTACACGCTAGGTGGATACGATGAAACAGTTGCTGGATATGAGTATCAAAAGCACCACTGAACTGATAGTAAATCCCGAACGTTGGCGAGCTACAGTTCTCAAAACTATTGATAATATTCGTGCCGGCAATACTCTAGCTCCGACTCAATGCATTTTCCGAGTTGACAACATGTCTATTGAGACACTGTGACTATGATGATGATATGACAGATAGGATATCCGAAACTTATCAGGGACCGGTGAAAGCGGCCCTTAGAGTTGTGGATTTCATCTATGAAAATGAAAATTGTCTGTAGAAAAATAGACCAAAGAATTACCTGACTAAAAATCCAACTTACCTGAAGCACTAGCCACAGCGGATCTACCATAGGGTCTAGATGACTTCAAGGTACCAGCGATGTTGTTATGTGATGAACTGGCAGACATTGACTCTCCCTGTAAAGCCCTCTTGTAGCTAGGATCCAAAGACTGCAACAGGACCTCAGCCTGCTCAGGAAAATGCTCTCTCAAACTTTTGAATGCTCTGAAACACAGAAAAATAATTAGATTATGAGAAATGGAAGGTAACATTAGCAGTAACACTAGTTGGTTTTCAGACCATAGGTTAGGTCTATCCAAAAATGTCTAGAAAGCTTCAGGAAAGATCTGAAATTTTTTATTTTTGTCAAATCATCCAAAACACAAGGTTTTATATTAATGAAACTCAAAACTGCGACCGAATTTGTAATAAGTACCCTCAAATTATCCAAAATACGATATTTCATCTTAGTAGAAAGCCAAATAAAGATTTTGATTTTTTTTAGGTAAACCTGAAGATCTCAAGGACCCGAAATTTTTAATTTCGTCAAAAGAGACTGAAACTTAAAACTGCGACACGGATTGTAATCGGCACCCTCAAATTATTCAAAACTCGAGATTTAATCTTAATAGAAAGCCAAATAAACATTTTCAATTTTTTTAGTTTAGGGAAACCTGATCTCAACGACCTGAAATTTTTTATTTTCGTCAAACGATACTGAAATTCAGAACTGCGACCGGATTTGTAATCATCACGCTCAAATTATCCAAAACACGAGGTTTTATCTCAATAGAAAGCCAAATAAAGATTTTAGATCTTTTAGGTAAACCTGAAGATCTGAAGGATTCGAAATTTTTGTTATTCGTCAAACAATATTGAAATTCAAAACTACGGCCGGAGTTGTAATCAGCACCCTCAAATTATTCAAAACACGAGGTTTTATCTCAATAGAAAGCCAAATAAAGATTTTAGATCTTTTAGGTCATCATCATCATCATCACAAAGCTCTACAACCCCGGGTGGGTCTTGGCTGACTGCACAACTTGCATCCATGTCCTTCGGTCTTCTATCAGGCTGTGATCGAGTGGTATATTCATTGTTGAGAGGTCCGCCCTGATATTATCCTTCCAGCGCATTCGCGGGCGTCCTGGTGGTCTCTTTCCAGCTGGTACCTCCTCCCATACGAGTTTCGCCAGTCTTTCGTTGTTCATTCTGTGGACATGTCCGAACCATCTCAGGCGTTGGGACTTGATTTCCTGGACGATGTCTCCCTCGCCATACAGTGCTTTAATCTCGGCATTATTTCTAATGCGGTATTGGTTGGTGTCGGGGTGGTAACGCGGGCCGAAAATTTTTCTAAGCACTTTCCTTTCAAAACATCTGAGCTTACCCTCGTTTGCTTTTGTCATGGTCCAGGTTTCGCATCCATAGATGATTATGGGTCGAATGACAGCCTTGTAGATTTTAATTTTTGACGTTCTTGATATGACCTTCGACCTAAATATATTGCCCAGTGAAAAAAGGCATCGGTTTGCGGCTTGAATCCTTCCTTTAATTTCTTCTGTTATGTCATTATCCGAGGTGATTATGGCGCCAAGGTATTTGAAGCGTTCTACCCTTTCGAAGTTGTATGTGTTTATTGACACATTCTGTCCTATTCTATCTCGCCCCCTCGTCTGTTGATGCACATATATTTAGTTTTTTCCTCATTGATCTTGAGTCCCAGTTCTTTCGTTGTTTTTTCGATGTTGTTGAAAATGTCTTTCACTGTCAGGACAGTGTTTCCTACTAGGTCAATATCATCCGCATATGCTAACAGAAGCTTCGGCCCATTGATCTTTTAGGTGAACCTGAAGATCTGAAGGATTCGAAATTTTTGTTATTCGTCAAACAACACTGAAATTCAAAACTACGGCCGGAGTTGTAATCAGCACCCTCAAATTATTCAAAACACAAGGTTTTATCTCACTAGAAAGCCAAATAAAGAGTTTAGATCTTTTAGGTAAACCTGAAGATCTGAAGGATTCGAAATTTTTGTTATTCGTCAAACAATACTGAAATTCAAAACTACGGCCGGAGTTGTAATCAGCACCCTCAAATTATTCAAAACACAAGGTTTTATCTCACTAGAAAGCCAAATAAAGAGTTTAGATCTTTTAGGTAAACCTGAAGATCTGAAGGATTCGAAATTTTTGTTATTCGTCAAACAAAACTGAAATTCAAAACTACGGCCGGAGTTGTAATCAGCACCCTCAAATTATTCAAAACACGAGGTTTTATCTCAATAGAAAGCCAAATAAAGAGTTTAGATCTTTTAGGTAAACCTGAAGATCTGAAGGATTCGAAATTTTTGTTATTCGTCAAACAAAACTGAAATTCAAAACTACGGCCGGAGTTGTAATCAGCACCCTCAAATTATTCAAAACACAAGGTTTTATCTCACTAGAAAGCCAAATAAAGAGTTTAGATCTTTTAGGTAAACCTGAAGATCTGAAGGATTCGAAATTTTTGTTATTCGTCAAACAAAACTGAAATTCAAAACTACGGCCGGAGTTGTAATCAGCACCCTCAAATTATTCAAAACACGAGGTTTTATCTCAATAGAAAACCAAATAAAGATTTTAGATCTTTTAGGTAAACCTGAAGATCTGAAGGATTCGAAATTTTTGTTATTCGTCAAACAAAACTGAAATTCAAAACTACGGCCGGAGTTGTAATCAGCACCCTCAAATTATTCAAAACACGAGGTTTTATCTCAATAGAAAACCAAATAAAGATTTTAGATCTTTTAGGTAAACCTGAAGATCTGAAGGATTCGAAATTTTTGTTATTCGTCAAACAATACTGAAATTCAAATCTACCGCCGGAGTTGTAATCAGCACCCTCAAATTATTCAAAACACGAGGTTTTATCTCAATAGAAAGCCAAATAAAGATTTTAGATCTTTTAGGTAAACCTGAAGATCTGAAGGATTCGAAATTTTTGTTATTCGTCAAACAATACTGAAATTCAAAACTACGGCCGGAGTTGTAATCAGCACCCTCAAATTATCCAAAACACGAGGTTTCATCTCAATAGAAAGCCAAACAAAGCTTTTCAATTTTTTAGGTAAACCTGAAGATCTGAAAGATCCGAAATTTTTGTTCTTCGTCAAACGATACTGAAACTCAAAACTGCGACCGGAGTTGTAATCAGTACAATCAAGTTATCCAAAACACGATGTTCCATCTTGATAAAAAGCCAAAAAAAGATTTTCAATTTTTTAGATAAACCTGAAAATTTGAGAGATCTGAAATTTTTGATTTTCGTCAAACGATACTGAAACTCAAAACTGCGACAGGATTTGTAATGAGCACCTTCAAATTATCCAAATCATTCATGTAATGGAAAGCCAAATACAGAATTCTACTTTTTTAATGCATATGCGAGCATCAAATAAAAGACATTCTGTTCCATGCACAATTTCTAATCACATCATACATAAATAAATTATTTCAATAAAATCTTGCACTCATTGAAAAACGACAACTAGTGCAATTCTATATAATTTTTATCAACAAACTGTATAAATCAGTCCAAATTCGGTGTCACTTTTCAGGTTAGATTGACATCTCAACCATGTCATCACAAAGTAAATTCATCGTTCATCATTCTAAACTCTAAACTCCTACAACATCATCATGGAAGTCACCAAATTCTGAGTAAACCTAAACAAACACAACATCTGCAAAATGGCCACAGCTTTACCGACGGGCCTTCCAGTAGGCATAGACCTAGGCACCACGTATTCCTGCGTTGGAGTCTTTCGCAATGGAGCAGTGGATATAATCAGCAACGATCAAGGCAATCGAATCACTCCTAGCTGCGTGGCTTTCACAAATACTGAAAGGCTAATCGGAGATCCAGCCAAAGGCCAGATGGCCATGAACCCTACCAACACTGTATACGATGCAAAACGGTGAGATTCGCATCTTTTTTTGTTTTTATAACTGCGTAAGCAGACTCACGCGAGATTCAGAGACTATGCCGAAGAGATAAGAACTCTATACAGCGATTGTGCCAGGAAATAGAGATGCATGCCAATACTAATCATCCGAAAGAGATGTTTTTTTAAGGTCAAATGCCTCAGTCGGGATTTTAAACCTAAATCTTGGGCTGTTAAAAATCCCGATGTACAGCTAATTACCAACTTGCATGAGGTTATTGAGGTATGGCGAAATTACTGCAAAAACCTGGCCCTCTCATTGGATTTTGAATATGAACCTGATATTATTTTGTCTGAACATGCCCTCAACAAGTTAAAAACTAACAGAGCTACAGGCATTGATACTATTTCTGCCGAAACATTAAAATGCTTAGGTGAAGACGGCATCTCTCTTTTATATAATATTTGTAAGAGGGTCTGGTCCTCCGGTGTTTGGCCAGATGAATGGTGCACATCCATTTTTGTTCCACTTCATAAAAAATGATCTCCAACAAATCCAAACAATTATCGACTACTTTCGTTAATCTCTCATGCAAGCAAGGTTCTACTATATATTTTACAGTCTCGTTTGGAGGGATTTATTGGCTGGCAAATTTCTCAGGTGCAGGCAGGTTTCGTCAAAGGATACGGTACGCGTGAACAGATCTTAAACTTAAGACAGATTATTGAAAAAGCCAGAGAGCATTATTTTCCCGTTTTTATCTGCTTTGTGGACTATTCTAAGGCGTTTGATAACGTAAAGTGGCCTAAACTGTTGGAAATCCTTATCTCCATGGGAGTCCCTTACCACTTAGTATTTATCATACAGCAACTCTGAGTCTAGCTCAGCTCGTGTAAGAATTGATGGTAACCTGTCTGGTCAAACAGCAACCAGAAAAGGAGTTCGTCAGGGATGCGATCTCCGATGTTATTTAACATTTACTCTGAATTTGTGATGAGACAGGTATTGGACAACTGGAATGGCTGTATAACTATTGGTGGAAGCAAAATATCTAACTTAAGATTTGCTGTCGATACAACCCTTATTGCTGCTTCTCAGGAAGGACTAGTAGCTCTAGTGCACGTTTTAGAACAACACAGTGCAGAATATAGTCTTGGAAATAACTACAACAAGATCAAGGTTAT
The DNA here is from genome assembly GCA_951848785.1 of Callosobruchus maculatus. Lineage (NCBI taxonomy): Eukaryota > Metazoa > Arthropoda > Insecta > Coleoptera > Chrysomelidae > Callosobruchus > Callosobruchus maculatus. The sequence continues at coordinate 5,331,451 of CATOUR010000131.1, forward strand.
TATCGTAGATAGAGAGCATGACAATCATCGAGAAATAAACTCAATAGGCCGTTGTGAGGTCGTTCAAAGTTTTGTGTACCTCGGTTCTTTGATCGACAATTCAGGTAGCTGTATGAGATTCGACGGCGCATTCAACAGGCACGGGTGGCCATTACAAAACTTACTTAAATATGGCGTGACCATAACATCACTAAAGCTACCAAAATGTCACTGGTTCAGTCTCTTGTGTTCTCCATATTTTTGTATGCCTCGGAAACTTGGACTGTTAAAAAGGCAGATCGAGCTCGCATAGATGCTTTTGAAATGTGGACGTGGAGGAGAATGCTGAGAATTCCTTATACCGCCCATCGAACTAATGTTTCCATATTGGATAAGCTCGGTAATCCAAGGAGACTATCCTCCATTGCGTCGATGAGAATGCTTACATTCTTCGGACATATTCACAGAAGCGATAATATGGAGAAACTTGTAGTTCAGGGTCACGCCCCGAGTGGGCGGCGCCGTGGCCGTTCCCCTACACGCTGGGTGGATACGACGAAACAGTTGCTAAATATGAGTATCAAGAGCGCCACTGAACTGACAGTAAATCGCGAACCATGGCGAGCTACAGTTCTCAAAACTATTGATAATATTCGTGTCGGCAATACTCTAGCTCTGACTTGATGCATTTCACAACATGTCTGTTAAGACATTGTGACTATGATGATGAAGCAGACTAAATACCAGAGTACCGCATCTGATGTAAAAAGGTTATGTTAGGTGAAGTTTGTTAACGCGGGATTTGAATAGGCCAACGCCCGCAGGGCCAATAAATACATCTCCTGGCAGTCCATTCCTTGGGAATCCTGGGAATAAATGTGCTGTCGTACCGCTCGGTTCTTGATGTATGAAGAACGACCGCCAGGATAAGATGCAGCTGTCGCGCGGGTGCATCTGATAGGATCGGTGAGCAGCGGAAATATGGAGAGGTCACCAACCACACGCCAGTGAGAAAGTGGCTGGAGGTGGCGCGTAAAGGCCGCGTCACCAATTAGTCGAATGGGGTATTTTCCGAACAAAATTTTATGAAGGAATATTGATGTTACGTCCCCAAAAACCATGTAACGAACATTTTTACGTTTTATTGTGAACGCGAAGTGGGTTAAAATCCCCTCCAAAGTTCAAACATAAAATTTCGCGCCAAAGCTGTGACGTAATAAATCTTAGCGTGACGTAATAAGTCCTTCGTGGTGCTATCCTTAGAATGTGGCTCTACTTTGTCGTCTGACCTCCTTTTCTCCATCTACAAACATAACCTCCGCTTCGTATTGACATTGACAGACGTTTGTTTACATCATTTCATCATGGTTAATTTAGATACCGTGACAGTCGTGAGACCAGGGGAGGTTATGTATGGCATGACACTAGTGACAGGCTGTTAAAGAATGACGAGTAAAATTGTGAAAAGTAACTAGGAAACATTCTCAGAGTAAACTGCTAATTACATAATAATGCAAAAAATGGAATTGCAGTGTAATATAACATTTATAGTCTACAAACATGAACTTTTATTCAATTAAAAAGAGGGAAACTAAATAAACATAATACATAAAATTAAGTTTACATCCTCTATATGTAGAAAAACTAGGCAAAATGTTAACAACGTGACAACCTTGAATCTACGCATGATTCAAATTAATATGGTCACATCCTATCTACATCCGGCATAAAAATGACTTTTGATTGGTTGATTTCTTAGGCGGGGGGTTTAAGAGATTTAAATGAGCTCTTTTTAAAGGGACGATTTTCAAACTCTATCTTTACTCGACGTGGCAGAAAAAAATTGAGCAAACAGTGCCATCATTACAAATTAGATACAAGCAATCCATTTCAGCCATTACACAGGCAATATTAGCAAGTTGGAAAATATCCTATTGTCCTTCTCTGGACAGCGTCAAGTATAGACAGGGTAGTAGGGGTAGCAGCTCCACAGACATGAGAGCAATACTCCAAGCCAGGTCTTAACTGGGATTTATATAGCATGAGGAGGTTAGATGGTGAGAAGTACTTTCTGGCTTTGTATAAGTGCCCAAGCTTTTTCCCAGCAGCAGTTGTAATTGACGCAACGTGTTCGTGCCAGATCAGATTTTCTGTAATGTTGACTCCAGCAGCTTGAATGAGTTCCTGATTGTTCATTAGAACCGGGTGCTGACTGGGGCACTCCTTATTTGATAGCGTACTGGGTTTAGTACTTTTACGTTGATTTTATACACAAACTATTGTTTTGGACGGATATTTATAAATTAGAGTTAAGTTAATTGGCTCAGTACTTTCTACACCTGGAGAATATATCAGAAAATAACAGACTAGTCCTATAGGACAGTACAACAACGGAATATTTGTTTAAATAATAAAGTCAAGTTGACTCAGTACTTGAAGCTTGAGTTGTTTTTATATTTTTAGTTTTTTATTATTGTTGCGCCACTGCGAAGATTTCTAAAAACAATACACGTTTTCCATCCTCGCCATGGTAATAATACTGTGTCAAAATGTCATTAAAATCAATTCAATAATTACCAGGTTATACAATACAGAAGGATCTATAGCAATACTTGTATGAATACATCAGTAAATCTTTCCTTTTTGTAATAGGCAAGGCAATGTCCGGATAAACTTAAAAACTAAAAAAAGTATATTGAGCCTTTTTTCTTTCACACAATTTTACAACCCTTCACCCCCAACTACCTCAATTGCACCCTGACCCAAGAAAAAGTCGAAAATGATGAAGAACCCCTAAAACGCCTAAAAACGAAGTTTGAGGAATATAATACTCATTCTTTTTTACTTCACACACCGATAGGTGAGGGGAGTATTGTGATCGCGAAAATTTTCGATTTTGAGATAATACGTTTTTTGGGCGTTTTATGATGTGTACATAACGAAAATCCACGTCACTCATTTCCGTCGGTCTGTCTGTCGGTCTGTCTGTCTGTCGCGTTTTTCTACCCTCGTAATCTCAGTAACCGCTGCATGGATTGTGATGAAATTTGGGCAGCGGTATGCTGTGGGGTCGTAGTAGGTAATGTTCCTATAATTTTGAAAATCGGTGCATAGGCGGCGGAGTAATTAGCAAAAAACAAAAAAAATTAAATATTGCTGAAACTTCGTTTTTAGGCGATTTAGGGGTCCCTGATCATTTTCTACTTTTTTTTTGGGTGGGGGTGAAATTGGGGTGGTTGGGGGGTGGGGGGTTGTAAAATTGAAAAATTTGTTGCTTTTATAATAGACTGTCCACTGACCTGTGAAGGAAGACCTGGCGACATAAATAATTTTTTTAGGTCCATCCGAACATTGCCTTTGCCTATTACAGAAAGCAAAGGACTTAGAATTTTTTTGATGTAAACATACGAGAGTATTGCGTCAGATCGTTGTAAAGAGGAAACTGTTGAATTGATTTTAATGAAATTTTGAAACGGAATTACTACCATGGCGAAGATGGAAAACGCGTATGGTCTTGATAAATCGTGCCAGTGGCGGCGCAGAAATAATAAAAAAACTAAAAATATAAAAACAGCTCAAACTTCGTTTTTAAGCGTTTTAGAGGTTCCTGATCATTTTCTGCGTTTTTTTTTTTTGGGTGGGGGTGAAATTGGGGTGGTTGGGGGGTTGGGGGTTGAAAAATTAAAAAAATTCTTGTACTCATAATAGGCTGTCCACTAACCTGTGAAGGAAGATCTAGCGACACAAATCACCTTTTTAGGTGCATCCGAACATTGCCTAGCCTATTACAGAAACTAAGGGACTTAGAATTTTCTGTATACTATACGAGAATTTATTGGTCTAAATGGTTTTGTATTTTGTGACGTGGACACTATTAAATTGATTCTAATGAAATTTTGACACAGTATATTGTTACCGTGGTGAGAATGGAAAACGCGTATGTTTGTTAAAAATCTTGTCAGTGGCAGCGTAGCAATAATCAAAGAACGCGACAAGTATGAAAGCAACTCAAATTCTGTTTTTAGATGTTTTAGGGGTTCCTACCAGTTTTTTGGGTGGGGGTGAAAGTGAGGTGGTGGTGGGGGGGAGGGGGGGGGTTGTAAAACTGAGAAGTTTGTAGTATCGATAATAGGCTGTCCATTGACCTGTGAAGGAAAGACCTAGCGGCATAAGACAATTTTAGGGGGGGGGGGTTGGCAATTATTTGGTTGCAAGGGATCTTAGACTAAAGCTTCATGCTATGGGAAAATAATAAACTGGTATCCGCGTAATGTGTGGGAAGTACTGAGTCAATCAACTTGACTTCATTTTTTATCTTATGTTATCCTTCAATGGTTATTTGTTGGGTAATAAAGATCTATTATTTCAATACAGACTCATCGGTAGACGGTTTGACGATCCGATCGTTCAGCAAGATATGAAGCACTGGTCGTTCCAGGTGATCAATGACAAAGGAAAACCGAAGATTAAGGTCCAATACAAAGGAGAAACGAAAACCTTCTACCCAGAAGAGATATCATCGATGGTATTGACCAAGATGAAGGAAATCGCAGAGACCTATCTTGCATCCCGTGTTTCAAAGGCTGTCATTACCGTTCCAGCATACTTTAATGACTCACAAAGGCAGGCTACCAAAGATGCGGGTACAGTTATCTAATAAGGCATTAGTTTTTTTTAACCTTATTTCATGGTTCCGACTGTTTTATACCCATATGCAACCTCAGAAAGTTATCCTATCACTGCAAAATTATTAAACTCGCGACTGTGAACATCTTTACTGTCATACCTACAGAGTTTATACCCAATAATCTTAACGTACTCCCACTGACGATAATTAATATACACACTGCTATTTGAATGGATGAAAGAGAAAGGCTTTTTGGTGACAAGAGCCATTAGTGTATAGGGCTACAAGCGGGCACCTCTCCTGACTCTAGTTTCCAAGTCTAGCCCTCATCGCAAAGGTTAGGATGACCTTGGGCCCTGCCCATCTTATCTCTTCAGGGTCAAGGAGACTTGAGCATACACCGTGTTCAAAAAGTAGCGGACCAAATAAATAACTCGGGAATTAGGGGTAGCACAAAAAATAGTCAAGACTAAAATCGTATGAAATTTTAATGGCTACCCGATGGTGACCTTTATGATGACCTTGAACTTGGCGTCAAGGTCACATCAAGGTCAAAACGAGTTTTTACATGGAAACCCCTTTTGATGTCGGAAATGAAAAGCCAGGAATATTATACATCCAGATACAACCTTGACCTTTTGAAAAAATTGACCTTGGATGGTTAGAACAAGGTCAAAATGTGACCAGCAGAGTATCTTAAGTAGTATTGGTTGCACAAAAATTTATTCAAAGTAAAAGTCGTAGGAACATTTTCTGGCCATCCGATGGTGACATTTATGCTGACCTTGACCTTGATATTCAAAGTCACATCAAGGTCAAATAGATTTACTTAAACGGATACAGCTACTTTTGGTGCCGGAAATGAAAACCTCGGAAAATTCTAAGTCTCACGTTTTGACCTTGATCTAACCATCCAGGGTCAATTTTTACAAAAGGTCAAGGTCACATCTGGATGTAAAATTTTCCGGGCTTTTCATATGAAGGTATTGTGGCCAGACAGCAGACCCACAAGTAACCTTAGCCGGCTTCTGTTCAGTGAGAGGCAGAACTGCCCCACCTTGGCCAGAGGTCCTAATATAAGTTCTCATAAGATGTTGATTTTGCAACCACACTTCTATGTTCTTTCTAATGGAGCCTGCTGCCAGCCCCACAGCCGGCTCAGTACTCAGGAAATTATTTCTCGATCCTCGCCTTGCGAGCGCGCCCGCTGTTTCATTACCGCAAACCTCAGCATGACTAGGTTCCCACATAAGTGACACCTGATGTCTTGCCAGAAATATCATCCAGGACTCTTCTACATTGCAAAACGGGTCTTGATGTGGAGCTACAAGAATTCAACGGTTTTAATGCTGGATGTCAGACAGATATCTGTTTTTCTTTTTTGTCAGTGTTTTGTGCATTTTTGCCGGACACTTTTCTGGATCTGACAGAAGCAGTAAGAAGTCACAAAACCTTACTCCAAAATAAACCTAAAAAATTGCATTCAGTGCAACAGATTGTATCATGTTAACACTTCAGGGACACTCAAGTGGCTGTCGAACGACTGTGAAACAAAGAGCAATACTGGAGGGAATCTAAAGTTTTACGGAACACTCAAGTAACAACTACGGTCTTAAGTACCAAAAACATACAATATTTTTAATTCTGAATATATTACTGTTAAGGTACAATAGCTGGGTTAGACGTACAACGCATCATAAACGAACCGACTGCAGCAGCGATAGCTTACGGTTTGGACAAAAAAAGCGACGAGGACAGATACGTTTTGATTTTTGACATGGGCGGAGGTACGTTTGATGTGTCGATCTTGCTAATAGCTGGAGGAATATTTGAGGTGAAAGCCACCTCCGGAGACACTCATCTTGGTGAGTTATCATATCATATTTAAAAAATAAATAAAACAGAGGTTGAGCTTTCACTGTTGTTGTCTAATTAACAGTGCTGTTCCTAGAGCGGCGCCGGGAAACAGTAACAAAGCCTACAGAGAACGCAAGGCAAATGACCAGAGCAGTCGATATCGATGACACAGAAGTAAAATGAAGTGATAACCTTAGAAATGAGAATAATTGAAATATAGAGCAGAACAAATATCGGACTCTATGTGCTATATTACGGATATAAATAGAAACATATTTACATATCTATATCGTAGAAAAAATGCGTGTAAAGGGGGTGATACACGTACGAGGAAGTACGCGTACTTATGGCTCGATGACCTTTTTCGCCTGTGTGTCACCGTAAGTACGCGTACTTTAAAACCGTCGTGCAAATCGCCGGCGATCCAACTGGTTTGAAATCTTGCTCGTAGCTTGTCTCGGCTCGTACTGCGAGCCGCGAACCACAACTTTGTTTCGACAGGCCATCGATGCGCAACGCTTGTTGTGTTTGGCGTTTGTTAAAAGTTTTGTTTATTTAGGAAAATTATCAAAGTGAGTGATTTCAGCTTCACGTGTGTCATCGACGTCGAGCCGAGTAAGTTCGCGAACTTAAAAACCGCGTACTTAAAGTTCGTACGTGTGTCATCCACTTTATATGTGCAAATATCAAATCAATATTTTTTTTGGTAGAATAAATGTAAAAAAAGTTGTCACGCCCTGGGATCGAACCCGGACATTGTAGTCGTTGCTCAATGGTAGCTCTACTATGACGCCGAAAAAATTGCTTCAAAAAACATATTTGCTTAGGTACTTTATAACTGGATCTACTTTCAAACATACAAAAACATATTTATTTCGATCGTTGACTTCTTCTCGAACTGCAAACTTCATTCATCGTCCATAGTGCCACAAATGTACACTAGAATGAAGGTGCTTGCTTACTCCGCAAGAGGGAGATAAATTCAATCATTTGGTTCACAGAAAATCGGACAAATGAAGGGTACCGGCTGGATTTGAACCAGCGTCTGCGGCATTCTAGGCCGAGGCGTTACCAACTACACTACGGTCGCCCGTAATATAGCCGATAGCGCCAACAACATGATATCGAATCCGTCGACCTAGCCTAGAATGCCGGATACGCTGGTTCGAATCCAGCCGGTACCCTTCATTTTTCCGATTTTTTCTGTGGACCAAATGATTAAATGTACACTAGTTACACAAGTAACTCGTTGCACGATTAGCTGGAAATCTAGAAAAAATAATGGTAGAACGTCGTTGGTGAAAACTAACATTCTGACGTCACACGAGCTTGCTTTTGTTCGGGAGCTGTCGGCCTGTCTTCGGTACTAGATTCAAAAATCAATATTTATTTTAATATAACTTTTGAATTATTGCGAAAAAGAAGAAAAAAAAATGTTTTGTTATGAAACTGATACAGAGCGACTCTAAAGTACGGAGCGCCTCAATTATCTCGGAAACGGTTTCCACGATTTTTTTTCATTTATCACAAAAAAAAATTAAAAATATTCTTTCTCAAAAACTCAATTAAACCATGTGATGGATACCGTTAAAAACTCTTAACAGCTTGCTATTTAAAACTGCAGTTTACTACCAAATATTCAGTTTCGATCGCCATCTCTTGGATGTTCTAAGGACTAAGGACCGTTGTTTTAGCATATTTGAAAATGAATTATTATTTAACCCCATATAGACATTACAATATGTTCTCAGGTGGCGAAGATATAGATACTAGAATGACACAATACTTTGTCGAAGAGTTCAAAAGAAAAAACAAAATCGACATCAAGGAAAACAAAAGAGCGTTGAGGAGATTGCAAACTGCATGTGAAAGGGCCAAGCGAACTTTGTCATCGGCTACGCAAGCTTCCATCGAGATTGACTCTCTAGCAGAGGGAATAGATCTCTATACAGGCATAACCAGGTAGGCCTAGGTTTTACCGATACAGAGCAGGGAGTGTCCCAAAAGATATAAAATATCTTTTTCAGCCATTTATTGGATACGTTTTTCGTACAAAGTGTCAATATTCTATCAATTTCACTCCAAAATATCAATTCCACTACCCCAAGTTTCCTCGCATAGTAAGACATGGGGTCTAAGTCCAACCATGGCGCATTGGACATACACAATGGTGGTAAGACCCATGATTACATATGCGTCTTTGGTCTGGTGGCCAAAGATGAAACAGCGAGCTGCTATAGCAGAACTAAGCAAGGTGCAAAGACTTGCTTGTCTGTCCATAACAGGTGTAATGAAAAGCGCACCCACTGCTGTCTTAGAGACCATCCTGGACCTGCCTCCGTTGCAAATTGTAATAATGGGCGAGGCGAGAATGGGCTACTCTAGACTACAGACCCTACCAAGAGGAATTTAAGAGGATCTTGGACACAACCAAATCGCAGAATATGTGGGGCACACCATAATGGATGCTACAAAGGACTACATAACTCCGAAATACATCTTCAACAAGAAATTCGAAGCTATAATAAGAGATCGAGAACTCTGTGAAGTAAACGACCTGCATCGGGAAATAGTCTGGTACACAGATGGATCAAAGACCGAGCAAGGCACAGGAGCAGGAATATTTGCAAGAGGAACTAGACAAAGCATTCCGCTAGGAAAATACGCCTCGGTATTTCAGTCAAAGGTGTACGCCATCCTGCAATGTGCAAGGATCAATAATGAACGATCCTCAGAAATAAGAGGATCGCAATACTTACAGACAGTCAGGCTACACTCGGGGCACTAGAAGCGCCCAAAGTTACGTCTGCTGTAGTCTGGGAATGTTTACAAGAAATGGGAAGACTGGCAGAACACAACAAAGTAACTTTGGAGTGGGTGCCAGAACACTCAGGTATAAGAGGCAATGGAAGGGCGGACGAGCTAGCAAGACTAGGCTCGTCTGCTCTATACATTGGAGCAGAACCCGCCCTGGGGGTGCCTAAAAGCACAATCAGACACCAGGTCGGAGAATGGATGAAACATCAGCACAAGGAGCAGTGGAAATTGTTGCCAGAATGTGTTCATGGAAAAACATTCATTAAAGCTCCATGCAAGAAAATAGCTGAAACACTGCTCTCCTTGAGTAGAAATCAACTCCGAATAACGACAGGTCTCCTCACAGGACATTGTGGCCTGAAGGAACACCTAAATAAAATGGGACTCTACAATGGAGACCTCAACTGCAGATTGTGTGGAAGAGGAACTGAGTCAGCCCTACATGTGCTCTGTGAGTGCGAAGCGCTAGATCACAAGAGACAACAGCTCCTTGGGAAGACCAAGCTAGAACCAATGGAGTACAGCTCATCACCAGGACCAGTAGGTAAACTGCATAAACGTATGCAAGGATCCAGATTGCTGGAGTGGATACTGTAAATGAGAGGAGCAATAATACAATAGGCCTTAAGGCTTAAGTATTGACGGGGACAATAAGGTCGGACGGCTCCTGGAAAAAAACCCCAAGTTTCATTCTTTTGGGTTGACCCCTCCAAAAAATAAAAGGAAAAGCGCTGTATAACCGATCCAATTTTTGCAGAGCCACGTTTGAAGAGTTAAATAACGACATATTCATGAGAACGATAGAACCAGTAGATAAAGCTGTGAAAGATGCGAGACTAACCAAAAATCAGATCAATGATATTGTATTAGTAGGAGGATCTACAAGAATTCCGAAGATACAACAGCTGCTTTTGAACTACTTCAAGGGGAAGGAGTTGAACAAGTCTATCAATCCTGACGAAGCGGTTAGTATACCATGAGAAAGCCATGACAAGTTTATTGCTTGTTATTGCAACTTATACAGAAGTTACACCACAGAGTTAACATCTCTAGAAGGAGCCTAATTTGAATATTGGCCAGCCAACATCTATAGCGCTATTCCCACTCTTCTTCGTCCGCTTAAGGACCTTCCAGTTTCTTCAAAATCTGGCAGTTTTCGCAGTTTGAACGCATGTTCCTCAAAGTATTTAACTGGGTATTTAACTATACATTAAAATATACTTGCAATGTAACTGATTTACGTGAAGATAATTTGTATTGATTTAACGAAATCTCAAAAATGGTAAATTTCATAGCGGAATGTCGCAATAACTTCTAATATGTCGTAAATCTGGCAACCTACAATCGGCGTCCCCTAAAGCTGTCATGTGGCTGTCATTGTAGTTGTGGTTATTGCGTATGTTGAGATTTTTGTTGTTTTAGTGTATATTTGAGTAACTTTGTGACTATTTGCGGTGTGAATGAAATTATTTATGAACAATATTGTCATAATTGCATGATGGGACGAAACAAAAAGTGCATAGTTTGCTGCAATAGCGACGAATCGGTGAACACCACTTATCACAGGTTAGTATAGGTTTTGTTTTGGTTTTCAGTAGCGTAAAATATGGGGAAACACTTCATGGTAATAATAAATTATCAACTGTTACAATCAAGTTATAATAAGAGTAACTCTCTAAGTATAGCTAAATACTAATACAACTTATTGTATCAGTTTGTAACATCACAGTAATAATCGAATCTATTAATGAACATCCAATTTTAATATAAAATCGGACGCCACTGGTAATGCCCTCAAGCTGTCAAAACTTCCGATACATGATGGCTGGTCAGCGACCTGTGCATTTTGTTGTTTACATTCCCTCTAGAGATGTTAACTCTGTGAGTCACACATAAGTAATACGTTCCACGGGCTTTCAAAACTGTTTTCAAAACGTTTTGTGATTTTGGATTGTCGGTGTTTCCACGATAGGTTTCAAAACGATTTTCGGAACGCGTTCAAAACGTTTGCAACTGACACTCTTGACAAGCGTCATTTCACTCATTTCCTAGTTTTTTAACCTCTATTTTGTTGTTTATTATAGGGCTGTTCCAAATTACGGTTCTATTGCCGTCCTAGAACTGTTTTCATCATGCCCCGCCCATTTTGTGATTCTAGAATCGATGATTGGTTGGTATGCTGGCGGACCAACCAATCACCGTTTTTAGAACTGTAAAATGGGCGGGGCATGATGAAAATAGTTCTATGACGGTAATAGAACCGTAACTTGGAACAGCCCTATTAAATCTTCAGTTTAGAATTTGAATATAATTCAATAATCTAATGATAGTGGCATTAGACAGCAACGCATAGTGCATAGTTCATTTCTTTTTTTTTTATAACTGAGCAAACCGCGCAGGCAGAGCCTAAATACCAGAGTACCGCGACTGCTGTGAAAGGGTTATGTTAGGGGAAACTTGTTAACGCGAGATTTGAATGGGCCAATACCCGCAGGCCCAATAAATACATCTTCTGGCAGTCCATTTCAAGCCTTGGACACCCTGGGAATAAATGTGCGGTTGTACCGCTCAGTTCTTGATGTATGAAGAACGACCGTCTTAGGATGAGATGCAGCGGTCGCACGGGTACATCTGATAGGAGCAGTGAGCGGCGGAACGATACCGGATAGCTCAGAGGAGCAGATTCCGTTGGAATATCGGTAGAAGAGAGGTCACCAACAACACGCCGGTGAGAAAGTGACTGAAGGTGGAGCGTTAAGGCCGGATCGCCAATTACTCGAATTGCCCTCTCTGGACGGCATCTAGTATAGACAGGGTAGTAGGGGCAGCAGATCCCCAGACATGAGAGCAATACTCCAGGCAAAGTCTTATCTGGGCTTTATATAGCGTGAGGAGGTTACATGGTGAGAAATACTTTCTGGCTCTAAATAGGTACCCAAGCTTTTTACCAGCAGCTGTTGCAATTGACGCGACGTGTTCGTGCCAAATCAGATTTTCTGTAATGTTGACTCCTAACAGCTTGAATGAGTGACTCCTTGGCAGACCCTGGTTGTTCATTAGAACCTGGTGTTGGCTTGGGCACTTCTTGTTTGATAGCGTACAATACTGGGTCTTGAAGGCATTAAATTTAACCATATTCTTAAGCCCCCAAGCGGTAATGGTATCGAGATCCTTTGAAAGTGAAGCTGCCACTACCAGTCTTCTGCGTTCCAGCTCGACCACAGAGATCGGTCTATTGCTCATGATGCCTGCATGCAGCATACTGTCATCCGCAAAACTGTGGATTGGGTTTGTGGTGCTAGAGAGTAGATCATTAATATAAAGCAGAAACAATGTCGGAGCCAATACCGATCCCTGCGGAACCCCGGCATTGATGCTATGGAAAGAAGAGGAAAAGCCGTCCACCACGACAGATATTTTCCGACCTGAGAGGAAGTCTGCGAGCCAACCGCAGAGCTTAACAAAGAGCCCATAAGACGGGACCTTGTTTAGGAGAGCTGCATGCCACAGTTGATCGAATGCCTTTGAAATATCGAGAGCAACGACGTGAGCCTCGCCAAATGACTGGATGAGTTTGCTCCACACATGTGTGATGTAAGCCAGGAGATCTCCAGTTGATCTTTGGTGTCGGAATCCATATTGTCTGTCGTTGATTAAGTGTTGGAGCTCTAGGTATTTAATGAGCTCTTGATTGACGCTTCTTTCCATCACTTTACTGATTACAGAAAGCAGAGCTATAGGTCTGTAGTTGATCGGATCAGTTTTGGATCCCTTTTTTGGCACCGGCTGGATGCAAGCTGTTTTGAAAGTGACAGCTGGTGTTTCCACGACATTTGGATCTCGATACGATCCCAAAAATTCGCGAATCGACCTTGAATAGAAAACGTTTTGAAAATGCATCCGATTCTATATCTTTTTATAATAACTATATTGATAATATGCCCTATTTTCCTTGTTTCTTTCTCTCTCTTTTTCTCTTTTTTTTTTCTTTTCTCCTGCAGCTAAGTTAATTCCAAAACGTTCATCCAACACACCGATTTTCTGTAGGTGGCGTACGGTGCGGCGATTCAAGCCGCCATATTGGCGGGTGACAGTCACCATGTCGTCAAAGACGTACTACTGCTGGACATCACTCCGCTCTCCTTGGGTATAGAAACGGCCGGTGGTATCATGACAGTACTGATCAAGAGAAACAGTACCATACCGGCGAGACATACGCAGATATTCTCTACGTTCTCAGACAACCAGCCGGGGGTGCTGGTGCAGGTGTACGAAGGAGAAAGAATGCTAACCAGAGATAACAATCTGCTGGGGAGATTCGAACTGTCGGGGATCATGCCTGCCCCTAGAGGAGTGAGTATGTTTAAAATTATAATGACATCTTCTTCACTTCAGGTTTTAGGGCCGGTTGTACAATGCCAGCTTAAGCTTCGGTTTAAGGTAAGCCGACGTTAAACCACATCAGTTGCAAAACGTCCGTTGTACAATGCTGGCTTAACCGCCGACTCCAAGCTTAACACGAGCTTACGTAAGCCGAAGCTTAACGCGAGCTTAGCTAAGGTTTAAACCTAACCTGATACAAGTGACACGATGTGTCAAGGAGGAACCTTCAAATTGCTTGTCACTTTATTAGATTATATTTTTTGAAAGATTTGTGTCTAATTTAACAAAGAGAGCAAACGAAAGAACATAGACAGAAACGGTCGTTGCGCAAATTTGACGCTAACTGTCATAAGTGCCTAACCAAAAAAGGTAACTTTTCAGATGATTCTGTCAGTACGTATTGCTTCATTGATGCCAACTGTAATGAATTTCATTATCAACCAGGTTTAACTAAGCCGACGATTTTACAATGGGTGTCGACTTTAAGCCTGAGCTTAGCTAAGCTTAGGTTTAACAAAACTCGTGTTAAACCCGCATTTGTACAATCGGCCCTTAATCTGTCTAATTTTGTGCAACCTTTCACTCTTCTTAGAAATTTCATTTCTTGTGTTTGTATCCTATTTTCTTCTTTTTTTGTTGTTGTCCATGTTTCACTATCGTATAAGAGAGTTGGAACAGCTATCGTCTTGTAAAATTTCATTCGAGTATCTTTCCTTGCTTTATTTTTTAAGGCTCTGCTGATAGTTCCGCAAATATTCGCGAATTTATTAACTTTTTCTTCTATCTCTTTGCTTCTGTTATAAGTTATATCGTAGCCTAAGTGTTTGAAGTGATTTACCTGTTCCAGTACTTCACCGTTTACGACAATCTTTGTCCTAACTGGATATTTACCTGAGAAAGCCAGGGATTTATTTTTGTTTGTCGATATTTTAGATGGATTTTTTGTAGGGTGTAGACTTTTGATATCTTTGTTAAAAAATTGAGGAAAGTTGAGTGGCTCAGTACCTCCCTCACATTACAATGATACCATTTTATTATTTTCCGATAGCTTGAAGCCAGGTGCGTACCCAGGATTTTCGTTTGGGGGGGGGGGGGGGGTTCAAAAGAAAAGTAGGAAATAATTTACTTGAGTAAATTCAAACGGCGTTCTCACTGTGGAATTTGCTGGTATAAAAATTTTATTTTTTATTATATTGACAAAACTGGAGTTTTCCCGGACTAGTAATCAACAAATTTAACATTTAATGTTAAAAAAAAGTTGTTGACCGCGGTGAGATTCGAACCCACGCCCTTTCGGACTGGTGCCTAGCGTCTTTACCGCTCGGGCACGCTGCCTGTGCTTCAGGAATATCAATACACCGTACATAATACGTCGTCAGTTACCTGTCGTAATTTAATTCATTTTTTTTAAACCGGAAGCGATATTCCCAAAACCGGACTTTTCCCGGACTAGTTTTGTCATGCTGATTCAGAATCTGTATTTAGTTTTTTCTCTAGCACCTGTAGTTTTGGCTATCTTTTGTATACGGACAGACAGAGGCTCTGCATAAGCTTCAGTGAGTCAGTGTTAGCTAAAACCAGATATCTGTTATAATTGCAAAATAAACAAAAAGTAACATAGCACAGATATGAACGGATCAGTGCTAAACTGGTCAGTCGATAGAGGTCCACATCCAGCCAACAAAACAACAACACAACAAAACTTTCAGTTTTCGAAAACAAAAACAGACTGTCAAATGCTGTCCACATATTATCTAGGCAACAATTAGTCAACTCCGTGGCCGTCGATAGAAAACGTGGCCTGCACAAAATTCCGAATCGTGTTTTATATTTATTGACCAAAAAGATGAAAAACTTTTTTGAGTTAGACCCAGCCTAAAAAGGACCGACCCTCATCAGAAGAAGCATCACAAAATATTCCTAATTCCTTCACGGCGTGTGACCTTTTATAGCAATTGTACAACCAGATTACATAAAAACTTAACTTCTGTATAAAGTTCAATTGATTTGCACGTATTTTCAACACTCTATTTGATTTTTTCTCACGACATACTCCGTAGCACACATCAACTTTGACATTTTCCGACTGGCCACATGAAAATGATAAGTAGCTGAAACACCAACAAAGCAAAATATTTGCCTGAACGTTTTGGTTTTGTTGCCAAAAGGTTAGGGAAAATCGAGTTGCTGTTTTGTTGGTTTGATGAGATGAAGAATCAGAGTAGCAATGCATGTGTTGTTATGATTTTTCCGTCCAGTATCTAGACTATAAGTTTCAGTTCGTACTGCCTCTAGGCTAGACGAGGTTCATGCTTACGCACATGATTGTGCGCGTTTTCACGCTAGCAATGTTGTTTAATATTTCGCTGTGATATGCTGATACTAGAAAATGATGAGAGATCCCTAGAGTACCCAAAAACAGAGTCTTGGCTTTTATATTGTACTGTTTCTTTTTTAGTTTAGTTTCACCGCCACTAACACAATTTTCAAAAACCATAGACTTTATCGATCTCTACCATAGCACACAGTAAGGTTTAGAAATATGATTGCTATCAGTTTAGTGATGAGCTACACACATTACAGAATTATCTACAGCAATATTATTTCAAAAATTACTACTTGTCTAAGGTACAGCAGCGATAAAGCTGAAAACCCTACTATGAATACAAAAAAATTTTCAGTTTCACAACCCCCACCCCCAAGCTATCCCAGTTTTACCACTCTAAAAAAAAAGTGGAAGACGATCAGGATCCCCAAATCGCCGAAATACGAAGCTTGGGCTCTTTTTATATTTTTAGTCTTTTGAACACTGTTACGCCGCCACTGACACGGTTTCAAAAAATCTGAAGCAATACTCGTATGTATACGTTAGAAAATTCTTAGTCCCTTTGATACTGTAATAGGCAAAGCAATGTTCGGATGGACCTAAAAAAGTGTATTATGCCGCTAGTTGTATCTTTTTAGAGCCGTTGCACAAAAGATACCCCTGCGCGATTTTTGATTTTTTTTTATAAAAAGCGTATGTTCAAAGGCTGGCTCTGTACGCCATGGATTTACATACAGGAGTTAGTTGATGTTACACATTAGTTACATAATAAAGTGTTATTTCTTCTTCTTTAGGTACCATCCCCATTCTGGAGGATGGCAATCATCAAGGCAATTCGAACTTTGGAAACCGCCGCTCTAAATAGCTGGTTATTGGAGCAATAGGCTCGTTCAGCATATTTTTTTTATTGCATATTCTAAAAGGGCGTATTGACTTTAGCAGCTGTGCAAAATTTCAGAATTTTCTGAGCTCGATTTCATATTCTAATAAATTGTATCAAAGTGCTGCAAATTAAAAACGCGCGGCACTTGCGAGTGTGCGACGGTGACGTCACTACACCTCTCCGACCGGCGCGGCGCGGCATCTTGGCCACGCATTGTACGGGTGCTTGGTAAATAATAACGCTGCGGCGCATCCTACTTGCTATGCAAGCTTTGTGAACTGCATACGCGTCTATTGGATAATTTATTTAATTGTTTCATCGACACTGAATACTTACCAAGCTATTCGAATTCGTTGATACTGAGTATAATAATGGAAGGAGGACAAATGAAGAAAAATTATAAATCTTGTATGGTTCCCCAATGTGAAAATACGACAGTGACCACTCCTGATGAATTTTTTTATTGGTTTGCCACGAAATATAAAAATCAGGAAATTGTGGCAGAGAGCTATGCGTAGGAATGAATTTGTGAGCGATAAGTCAACAAAGTACTCTGTGAGGACCATTTTAATATAAGTATTTTTTTATAACTAAGTGAATTGTATTATTATCAAGAATCCGCATTTGTGAATGCCATTCTGAAGGTATATTGACGCCAGTTGTTAGCAGATGTTGCTGGTACTGGTACACTAAAAGGTAAGAGATACAAGTAGATTTTTTTAATCCAAATACTGAACTAATCATATACCTAACCATTATAAAAGCATTGAAGAAATCAATTCTCATTGATATGTGGAACATGTAAAAGGCTGTTTTCAGTTCTTCGATGTAACCAAAATTCATATGTATTTTGATTATGTAGAAAAAATTGTTTTATATTATATTATCTAGTTCTTTGTGTCTCACATTTCTGTATTTTGGGTAGAAAATCGTGGACACTTAGCCTACCAAATATCCCTACTTCAAATGTGTATCTGTCTTGTATATTTTGTTTAAGTTTGAGGAAGATGTTGAAAATTACATGTGTTACAAACTAATGAAAGATGTAAAACTTAAGATAAAACTGGAAGTAGTTCCGCACATTTTTGTTTGTCAAATAGACCAACAAGCCTTACACGCTAGAGATGCTCGGAATGTTTTCCTTAAGACAACGAAAATGAGATTTAGATGAACCTAGTACCAGCACAAAAAAAACTCGATGTTCGTCACCAAGCAGCGAATCTATTATAGCACCAATGTTTCGCAAGTAGAACTAGAATGTACTGAAGATAACGAGAGAGGGAACGTTGGAAGACAGACAAGTGAGTCCAAGTCAATATAAAGGCCAAAGTTATATCAAAATATGTTGAGTGCAATATACTAAGGCAGCCACTAAGGGAAGGCAGAAACAAATGCCATTAAAACATATCCCAAACTAATGTTACTCCTTAACCAGTGGTTCCAGTTCGGATCATCCAACAAGGAACTTGTAGAAAAGCGAACTGTTTTTCTTATAGAAAATAATCCGAAAATGTATATCGGGATACCCAGTCACTCATTTTGAGTTTTGAGAACTACCGATAAAATGATTGTAGAAGAATCTGGATTTTTGAATGTGTTAAAGAAAAAACATCCGATCAAACAAAACATAGCATTAACCAAAGCACTTGAACGTATTACAAACGTATGCTGGGCGCTGTCGCTGTACAGCCGCCAGCCGGTCTGGGCTCGCCGATGAATTTTGAGTGCATGAAATATTTTAATCTTTGAAGGCGCGTAACTTTTTTAATTCTCATCCAATTAAGTTGAAATTTTTTTTGTATGTTACATGTAAGTAATACTTCATGAAAATGCGCGTAAATATGGTAATTGGAATTTCACTGAACGACCCTATTATACCAATCCCTCAGATTTTTCAGCCACGAATTTCTTCTCCTTCCTATCGCTCTTTTTCCTACGATTTTTCGTTCTATTATTACTTGTAGTAGATGATATTTCTCCCCTCTCATAACGTGTCCGAGGTACTGTAATTTTCTTTTCTTTAATGTAGGTTATGGTTTCGTTTATAACTTTGTCTACCCACGATATTCTCAGAATTGGAAGTGTTATTTCACAGCATAATAAACAACCAGCACAATAACTCAAGTTGGCGGAAATTATACGCGCATCCCCACTTTTGGATGGTTTTCTTGTAGGGATGGTAACGGTACTTCGATACTTCTGCACTAATATCGCGTTTTTTGTCATCGATACTTTTCGAGGCATTCCAAGCTGGTATCGATAATTTTGTATCGGTATCGAAAATAATTATATAATTATTGAGGGGTGTAATCAGTTGCACAAAATGATCTCTACGAACCAAACGCCCCTATTTGGATAAAAAATATCGAGTTGGTATCGGTATCGATATTTTCATTTTCGCATCTCTACCCAAACTTGACAGCCGTATAATCATCCAAAAACCCTCCCAAGGTCAAATTTTGTGGGAACCATTTTTATATAGGAAATCCTCAGAGATATTATGCTGGTTGTTTATTATGCTGTGGTTGGATGGGGATAGTCTTAAATAAAAAGTGCCATTTTCCAACAGGTGCCACAAATAGAGGTGTCCTTCGATTTAGATGCCAACGGAATTCTGACAGTTAGTGCTTGTGAGACAGCTACTGGAAAAAAGAGCAATATCACTATCACCAACGACAAAGGAAGGCTCACCAAAGAGGAGATAAAGAAAATAATTTCTGAAGCGGAAAAATTCAAGGTTACATTTTTAATTTTTACGAAACATATTACCAGAACGTCGTTGAGTGTCACAGTGTCGTAATGTCAACCACAGAAATACAAACTAACTGTCATTTCAGATCTAATTTAGATGTTGCCAAATGGTTATCGACAATGGAGTAGGCTTTAGTTAAAGATTGGAATAAATGTGTTCGTACAAATCATTATAAACAAAGTGTCAATTAAAACTAAGGATCCTTAATTGGCAGTATCTGTTGTCTTCTGGCCCCTTGATTTTCCTAAATACAAAATACGTAAGCCAAAATCGCAAAAAAATGGATGCGGTTCATGGAACATGGCAGAACTAAAGACAATAGGCCTTTACGGAAACACTGATCCGGATCCGGATAGTTTAGTCATATGTCAAACAGCTGTCAAGTGGGACTTACGATTTCATGAGGGCTGTTCCAAATTACGGTACTATCACCGTCCCAGAACTGATTTCATCATGCCCCGCCCATTTTGTGATTCTAGAATTGATGATTGGTTGGTACGCTGGCGGACCAACCAATCACCGTTTTTAGAACTGTAAATGGGCGGGGCATGATGAAATCAGTTCTGGGACGGTGATAGTCCCGTAATTTGGAACAGCCCTCATGAAATCGTAAGTCCCACTTGACAGCTGTTTGACATATGACTAAACTATCCGGATCCAGATCAGTGTTTCTTGCCTAATAACATACGAACCCATTTACCATAGTTTATAAAAAATACAACAGGTCGATAATGGGTGGGTCCTGCATGTTGACGAATGCTCTACTCTAGCCTACGCGGCATGCTTGTAATCTGATTGTTGATAAACTCTAGAGGTATAGCCTCCCAAGCTGTCCTCACAGCACGTTTCAGTTCGTCCAGCGTGGTCGGAGGATTGGCTAAATCGCAAATATAGCGACCCCTCAAATCCCATACTTTTTCAATTAGCGATAAATCGGGTGATCGTGGAGGCATTGACCTCAGCTTCCTGTAGGAACCTCATCAACACCCTTGCAATATAAGGTCGAGAATTGTCTTGCTGGAAGGAACCCTTTTCGAGGCCTCGGGCATAAGAAACGGCAACTGGTTCTAACACCTCATTCACATAACGTTGGGACGTCAATATGCCACGAATCACAAGTAAAGGTGACTTGCTGTTAAATGCAATGGCACCCCAAACCTTCAACCCAATAGGACGGTGTACATGGCGCTCAACAGCAAACTGGAGATCACGTCGTTCACCCCGTCGTCGTTTCACGCGTTGGCGTCCGTCATGTGCCCCCAGACAAAAACTGGTCTCGTCGGAGAAGGCCGTCTGATGCCACCCAGCATGCCTTTGTGGGTGGAGGCACTAGATGCGGACGATATGATCCTAAGCCCATTTCACTCAATCTGTGGTACACCATGCGGATTCGAACCGGCCTCCCTAGAGCTGCATATCAAGCGCTAGCCACAGCTAGAGTGGATCGCATTCTGTCTCGAAGGGCCAGTAGTCGTAGATGACGATCTTGCCGGTCTTTAGTTCTCCTACGTGCTCCAGAACCTCAGTTGCTCGCTGTATTCGCCCTTCTTCAATCTATGCGCGCCATGCTGATAGAATGAGGAAGTTTCCATTTTTTCAAATTTTAGTTAATCAGATAGTCCTAAAGAGTTAGAGAAAAACGGCGAAAAAATGTCGTAATTATCTCCATTAATAGAAAAGTTATAGTCCTTCAAAGTTTGAATTGCCGTATCCTCCGCGCGAAGCCGCTGTGACGTCACACGACACAACTCAAGCCTGTGTGCCCTGTCGAGGATGCTGCTTCCGCAAGCCACCGCGCCGCCGCCGGCCTCCTCGTTCATGTTGTTATTCCTTGTTTTCAGTTTTCATAGGGTAGGCGACGCCGACGGTGACAAAACGATACAATGAAGTTTATTGGTACTCGTATTATTAGAATATATCTAGCAGACCGAGAAACTATAAATATTGCATTGTACTCAGATGTACTAACGCCACCAAAAAACAGTAAACAATATTACGAATAAAAAAAATTGAGTTTTATGACCCCCCCACCCTCCAACTACCCCAATTTCACCCCCACGCAAAAAAAAGTAGATAATGATCATGAAACCCCTAAAACGAAGTTTGAGCTGTTTCTATATTTTTAGTTTTTTATTATTGCTGCGCTTTCGCTGACACGATTTTTAAACATCATAAAGATTTTCCATCCTTGCAGCGGTTAATTGAAATCAATCCAATAGTTCCCTAGTTATACCACAGTGTATGTATTACGTATACACTGTGGTTATACCATACAGAATGATCAGAAGCAATACTCTCGCATGTATACATCAGAAAATTCTAAGTCGACGATCCGTAATAGCCAAGGTAATGTTCGGATGCACCTAAAAAAGTATATTATGACGCTAGGCCTTTCTTTCACAAGTTAGTGGACGGCCTATTATGAATATAATAATTTTCAGTTTTTCAACCTCCCACCCCCCAACCACCCCAGTATCACCCGCACCCAAAACAAGTAGAAAATGATCACGAACCTCTAAAATGCCTAAAAACAAAGTTTGAGGAATATTTAAAATTTTTGCTAACTACTCCACCGCCCATGCATCGATTTTCAAACTTACAGGAACATTACCTACTACTACCTCCACAGCATATCGCTGCCCAAATTTCATAACAATCCATGCAGCGGTTACTGAGATTACGTGGCTAGAAAAACGTGTACAGACAGAACGACCGACGGAAATGAGTGACGTGGATTTTCGTTATGTAGACATCATAAAACACCCAAAAAGCGTATTATCTCAAAATCGAAAATCTCCACGATCTCAATACTCGCTTCACTTATCGGTGTGAGAAGTAAAAGTCCATAATTATGTCGAGATCCACTTTAGGAAGATTACTAGAATCACCACGAAAGTAATTTTCTTCCATACTTCAAAAATATACTGGCGTCTGCCCGTTACAACAAACACCTTCGCTGTTTCACTCAAGTCTAAATGTCGCATACTGTACAGAGCATTCGTATGCATAGCGGAGTCCCGACCAGACTGTGGCTGCCGCGAACAATTAATGACATGTAACGTTATACGGCATTTCACCGCCGCGGTCGCTCTACGCAAATATAAAATTGAATAACTCTGCCGTTTTTTGGAATATTCAGATGCTTTTTTCGACATTCTTCAAGTGAAGAAATAGACTATCAGATAATAATGAATTTTCCAAATTTTTTTAGGAAACTTCTCCATTGTAGCCACGCTACGTTCCATGGTTACAGCAATAATTGCTCTGAAAGAACCACCACGTTCACGTTGGCCTACAATCCGACCCCGTTCAAAAAGGCTTAACTGCGTAAACTGGGGCTATCGTCTTCCAGGGGGCATCTTTACACAACCAACTAATCTCTCGACACATTTGCAACAGATATCATCGTTTTTGGATCGACATAAGGCTATGCTTTGTTTTTACACGTATAATTTTTGGAGCAATGAAAGTTAATGACGTCTGAATGTGTACTAGATATGGCACTGCCAAGTTGTCCACACATTTTTAATGCTAGTAGCAAATGTTTCAGTTTGACACCACAATAATCGAAGGTTATCAATTTTAGGACCAAGACCAAGAAGTTCGAGCGGCCATAACAGCCAAAAACGACCTGGAATCCTATCTATACTCGATCAGGAACTTGATCAACGACCCCAACATCGCCAGTAGAATCGGCGTCACAGAGAGAACCAAGGTCAACGAGAAAACTGAAGAGATACAATCTTGGATCGCAGCGAAAGACGTTTATACAGAAAGGGAGTACGTGATGAAAAAACAATCGCTGGAAAATCTGTGCAAGCCTATTATCATGAATCTGTACAGTTCAGCCACCATGCCGCAAGGAAGACAATTTGGTTCACCAGACCCAAATAATAGCGACAGCGACAACAATGGCGGACCGATTATTGATGAGCTCGATTGAAAAATTCTATAAAATGAAATTCACTCATTAACACTAGCATCATTTAACGTAGTTAGTAGAAGCCAAATAGCGCTTTGGTTCAATAGGTTGAGCAGTGGCTTTTCAATACAGAGGGTCGGAGATAGATTCCCAAATTAGACGACTTTTTTCTGATTACACAGGGTGATAAGTGAAAAACTGTTCAGAAATCACTCGTAAGAAATATTTTTTTGTGATAATAGCTAGAAAAACGGTTTGAGGAAACCAAAAACTCTTATTACATGCAGGGTGAAGCTACAGCCTCAACAAACTCAGATAGGATTGTCCTATAACCAGTTTTTTAAATTTTTTGCGCCCCCTCCAGTCACTTTTTCAAAAATTTAGGAACCGCAACTGGAGACAGCAGACAGTATAGAACCGAAGTTTGAACCTTGGAGGACGCCCGAACATTTTTTTATGGTCAACCTCCCGCAAAGGCTTAAAACCTATGGCGCTGTAGAAGCGCTGCGAGAGGATAAGTATCGGTTCACGTTAGATTTGAAACGCTGCAGGTTGTAGCCGCCGGGAAACAAATTCCCCGGCAGCTGATTCCACAGCGTCGAAGTTCTTCAAAAGAGGGAATGTTGGAGGAGACTGGTTATTATCTGGGAGAGCTCACTCGAACAACTTCCGTGATAGAATATGTAAAACAGGGACAGGTCAGCCACCCTTCTTCGATATTTCAGCCTGTGGAGGTCCTTTCCTCTGTGAGATTAGGCGTATCGATTAGTCTAATTCTCGGGATAGCGTCCAGAAGCTTTAGAGAATGCTTCGGAGCGCATCCCCACACATGGGAGCAATACTCCAGCGATGGTCGGATCTGTGCCTCGTAGAGCAGCAGTAGTTGCTCTGGTGTATACAGCTTTCTACAGCGAAACAAAACTCCAAGCTTCTGAGATGCCGCATACTGACGACGTGTTCGTGACGGGACGTGTTATTGTTGATGTTGATCCCCAAAATCTTGACAGAAGGTGACTCGACTACTAGGGTGACCCTCCATTTCTACAGTTGGTGAGCCAACGTGAGACTTCTTTGTAACTGTTGTTGCATAAGTTTTCTGTACATTGAACTGTACTTTATTTACTAATCCCCACTCGACAATTGTTTTGATATCTACGTTGATCTGTGAGGCATGCTGCTGTCGCCGACGTACCGTCTCCTAGGATAATAGTGGCTTGCCTGGTTCCATGCACGATATTAATTTACTGTCGTCTGCGAAGCTGTAGATTGGATTGGATGTTATTTCCAGCAGCTCGTTGATGTACAGCAGCAACAGTGTAGGGGATATGACAGATCCTTGAGTATCACCGGCGTTTATTGAAAATACGTCTGATGAGCAGGCTTCGACTACAACAGAGATCGGTCATTCAAAAAGCTATCCAGCCACTGGCGCGAGCCAGGTGGTAGTCCATAAGCAGCAAGCTTGGCCAGAAGACCCTCATGCCACACTCTGTCGAAGGCTTTCGATATGTCAGGTGTAGCAACACAGGATTCGACATGGTTTTCATTTATGATGTTATTGTTGTCCAGGTATTTCAAGAGCTGTGTGTTAATGACAGTCTCCATAACCTTAAGACATGATGCTGAGAAGAGGTCTATAGTTGGTGGGATCAGTTGTTTGCCTTTCTTAGGGATGGGTTGCACGCAGCCAATCTTCCATGAAGCGGGAAACATGGCTCGCTGATACGATAGTTTGAAGAGATTGCAGAGAATATGTGCAAGCTCAGCAGCACAGCGTTTAAGGACAATGGCTGGAATTTGGTCAGGACCAGTAGCTTTCTTCGTGTTTAGTTTTTGGAGGATGCTTTTTACGCCTCGAAGTTGCTATTTGGCCTATGCCATTCTCAAGTTCATGTTTATGGTGGTGGTCGGAGTACTTCCTTGGAAGTCTACAGTAGAATTGGCTGCGAAAAGCCTCCCTAAGGGCCGGTTGTAAGGCTTAAGCTTAAGATAAGCCGACGTTAAACGACGTCAGTTGCAAAACAGCCGTTGTACAATGCTGGCTTAGCCCCCCACTCCAGGTTTAACACGAGCTTACGTAAGCCGAAGCTTGACGCGAGCTTAGCTGAGGTTTAAACCTAACCTGATACAAGTGGCATGATATGTCAAGGATGAACCTTCAAATTGCTTGCCACTTTATTAGGTCATATTTTTTGAAAGATTTGAGTCTAATTTAAGAAAGTGAGCAAATGAAAGAACAGAGACAGAAACGGTCGTTGCCGTAATTTGACACAAACTGTCATAAGTGCCTAACCAAAAAAGGTAATTTTTCAGATCATTATGTCAGTACGCATTGCTTCATTGATGCCAACTGTAGTGAATTTCATTATCAACCAGGTTTAACTACGCCGATGATTGTACAACGGGTGTCGACTTTAACAAAGCTTGTGTTAAACCCGCATTTGTACAACCGGCCCTAAGACGTCTGCTTTTTCTTTACGAGTAGAAGCGATGGACTTGTCCTCTCTGGTCAAGGGCGGTATTGACGAATAGTAAAAGTTCTGACTAACAACTTTAGTTACAGACCAGAATGTTCTGAACAAACTAGGACATGTGAGGAGCTTGTTCTTAATTTGTTGGTTGTGTTCCTCCTTGCCGCTGTCAATCACGCGTCTACAGTGATTTTTTGCGTCGACAAAACTGCGGTGGTTCTCGGTATTTGGATTTCTCCTCCATTCTTTCTTCGTAATGTCGGTTTTTAGAGGTAACAGCATATCTACAACGCGGGTTAGATCAATGCTTGTTTTTGGAGGGACGCTTGACGACATGTACATTCATGATCATTGACGTTACATGAAACAAACGAGTGTCCGGTGTGAAGGTTAGAACTAAACTAAAAACAAGACATGGACATACCTTCTTGAGCTCTGTCTGGCTTCAGGGTCGGCATCAGCGATGCCACTCTTCACGGCCTCCTGCAACGCCCCTATGTGCCTTTCCATCGAATGCCTCGACCAGTTTCCTAGAATGTACTCGACGAACTCGCACGACGCTTTCCTAATTTCCTTCGATTTCGACTTGATCGCGTTGTACGTTATTATCGGGATCAGTCGACTGCTCTGCGTGTTCTGGATGATGAAACGGACCGCGATCAATCCGGACGACGCCATAACCTGATATCAATGACAACTGTTATGACCTAGGCTATCAAGAAATAACGACTTTTCAAGTGATACAAGGTAAGTTTACGGAATACATATAAGTTGGATCACTCCGCAAAAATATCAAAACGGCCTGCCCCTTGCTCCGTCTCCCCGGTACACCGGTAGCAGTGTACCGACGTCAGCCGGGAGATACGGGGCGGCGCAAAGTAGTTGTTGAACGTGTTTAACGCGAAGTGTAAACAGTGTCTCAAAAATATCGGATTTTGTTATCTCGGATTTGTTTGCAGGAAATGGATAATATTTTTAGAAGTTCGATTTTATCAATTAAATTTATTAACGGATGGAAAATGACAATCATATCCATCCTTATTTTGTGGTAAACCTTGAAATGTAAAGAATATAAATACAGGGTGTTTTTTCACGACGATTAAGACAAGCAATATGTCGGAACTGGGCAGTAGTAGAGAATTATAATTTTGATGATGCAAATTAGAGCAGATGTTGTGTCTTTTTTTGTCATTGTACTAATGAGGTATTTGTTTTTGGTCACGTAGCATTCGATTCAAAATTATTAATGGGGCACCCTGTACATTGGTGCCTTTCTGTGTTCCTCCCGATAAAACAATTCCAGCAAACTAGCACACTTGGAGTATAAAGTGATTAATTCAAGACCTACAGGTACTCAAAGGATTGTATCACGCTAAAAGCGTACTGTGAGACAAAATATTCATTCGGTGGTTTTACCATACCACCCAGGGACATTCTAAATTATATTTTAGAGCTCGGAAATATTTTTATTGATAACTTCAACAATTTAGTTTCTACAGTAGCAATTGGAATGACACTGAAAAGCAAAATGTCCAAAATAATTTATTCACATCCAAGTAAAGCATTTCCACATGATTATCTTTTAAAATTGTACATACGAGTTCGTATATATTATACTGTGGTCTCAAAAATAAGCCAAATAAACAAAACATTGATGTAAAAATACTACAGCACCTTTGAACCAATTTTTACTTATCTACGAAATGGCTACAATATGTGAAATCATTTGAGATTCATTAGTAATAGTTTTACTAGGTTTTATTTTTGATATCCATTTATGTAACTTAGGCCCGATTTTTATCAACATGCAGATTTTAACAAAGACTTTGACCAATCAGAGCAGCCCTTTTAAGAACAGGCATCTGTCAAAGTACTCTGAAAATTATTGATTTCTCTTGAAGTTGACCTCAAAAAGCTCAAAAATGACATACTTTATATACAATCGAGCATTGTAAATCATCTAGCATCTTTTCCAGTCTGATTTTCCATCCCAAATCGGTGAAAAATAGCATTTTCTTGTTTGATCAAAAGTTTAGCAATTGCTAATTTCAACCAATCAGATTCCAGATTCCATTTCCATTTGATCGCTGGTTTCATACTGTATTAAATGCTATGATGACAAGAAATTCACTCATTGCATTATTTGGATAAAACAATAATTTATTATCGATAATAATTATGAATACCTGCAACATATCTTTGTTTTATAGTAAAAAGAGGTAAAAAGTAGCATTTCGTTACATTTCGAAGGTTACAGCTACTTCCCACACGCAGGTGCATTACTGGTTGCCTATCCCCTATTTGATGTACAATGCACCTGTGAATACTTCTATAAGAAGATCTATAACAAACAAACATGCATCCAATAGATGAAAGATTGATTCTTCATAAAAGTATGTATTTTTATATAATCCATTTGACTGACGGACGTGGGATTTTTAATTATTAAATAAGGTAGGTGGTTGATGTGATTGATATAGGTACCTACTACTTTTATCACAAATTATTTCAGTTTGCAATTAGTAATTATGCAATAATTATAATGTAAACATGGAAAATGTGGCATTAATTTGCAAATCAATCGCTTTGTTCTGATATCCTGCTATGATTTTGATCCATGAATTTCTAAAATATCTTTGACAAGTGTCATCCAGCTTTGACGTGTTGTTTTCAATATTGATAAAATACTATTGGATGATACTTATTAACATAGCCCTCAATACCCAATAGAAAGCTTTAGCTAAATAACATCCAATAGAAAAGCTTTGTTAAATTCTTTGTTAAATATGCATGTTGATAAAATCGGCCCTTAGTGTATTAGCAAAATAAACGTTATATTTGTATGTCTAAAATCGGCCGTCAATGCATAGTTTTTCAATGACCCTTGTATATACGTACAACCCAGGCGTTAGCAAGTCCCCGCTAAAAGACCCTCGTACTTGGGCAAAAACCAACGCAAAAGCTAATTGGCGCGTGCGGCCGCGGCATCGCTTTGTGAGATCTTCAAGGTGCCGACGGAGAGTGATCCAACTTATATGTATTCCGTAAACTTTGGTACAAGGCAGTGGCGGCTGGTGAGGTAGTGCCACAGTGCAATGGCACTACTTTAATTTTTGACAAAAACATATTTATCTATCTCTCAAACTTTTCTTAGTCTATGTTAGTTTACAACGACTTTTTCTGTTTTATATGAAATAGCAATAGCGGCTCAGCACATAAATGCTTGCACCAGGCAACACGTGGCATCGCTGACGACGCGTCGATACGGCGAGATGGCAACAGCCTACCGTGCCGTTTCTTATAAGGCACAAACAGAGTGAGAGAAGTCTTATCACAAACGCTTACGAGTGACAGAGATAACGCTATGCTGGACGTTTGGATAGATTTTAAATACGAAAATCCGAAGTAGCCCGCGCCGTAGGGGATACATGACCCGCATGTATGAGAGGAGGTGTGAAATGCACCCAGAGCATAGCACGCTTACCTCTCAGAATCTGCGAGATTATGTATCGTACCTCCGGAGGCAGGGATATGTTCGTGCTCCAGCTCAGCCTGCCCCTTCGGCGGACGGAAGGCCTGTTAACCAGGCTGAAATTGCGAAATTTACGCTGCGGCTCTGAGGCTAGCTAGACAGGGGAGAGTGAGAGACTATCCTGTTGAGAGAGCACAGAGACGGGTGCGCCAAATGGAAGCGAAAATCCAGTTGGCTCGCCAGGAAGCATCCCGTATCCAGTGTGTGATGGAATATAGAGACGGCTGGGAAGCCATTTACGCGCCGAGTGCGCCAGATAGCCTGCGGGTTGAGGCGCGACCATCATACACTCAGTCAAGCGGTACTGGTTGTTGTCAAGCAACACTGTCTTGACAGGATACGGATGCTAATCGCTGCTAAGCGATCGCTGGTGGCGCGGGCGAGAGGTCTGGAGCAGAACAGAATGTTCTACGAAAGACCTTCTCGCCTTTTCCAACAGCCGCCTCCAGCCATAGAGCAGCCGCCAACTGCTGATCGCGTGGAGACCTTTTGGAGGGACATTTACGAACAACCCAAACCTCTCTCAGCAGACACTCCGGCCTTGGCGCAGTTCGAGTCCGTTTGTAAGAGGATTCCTAACTTGAATGTACTGCGTCATCCGATAAACACGGAAGAAATTCTTGACGCCTTACAAGGCGCAAAGAATTTCGCAGCTCCTGGCCCGGATGGCATAAACACCTACTGGTGGAAAAAATGTGAACTCAATTGCCACCGGCATTTAGCTAGAGTTTTTAACTCGTGGCTAAATCAGGAGCAGCTAATTCCGGCTTGGTTTGTCGAGGGTCGAACCGTGCTTCTCCCGAAGACCGGAGATTTGTCTGATCCCAAAAACTACAGGCCAATAACATGTCTGAACGCATGTTACAAGCTCTTCACCAGAATCTTGTACATGCGTCTCCTTCAAGCTGTGAATCCTGTATTTCTCGACGTGTATGAACAGAGAGGGTCAAAGAAAGGAGTAGCTGGCTGCATTCATGGTTCACTATTTTTGTTTTGTTTCAGCAGTTTCGATTTGTTTGTGTTTGATGCTGATGTCGACTTTTCTCGTTAAATTTAAGGTTTGAAATTTAGATCTTATTAGTTTGAGTGAGTTGTGCGTTGTGCATGAATATAATTGGCGCATTAATAAACTCATTTAGTAATCTTCCGCTGGAAGAAAAATTGAAAAACTTATTGGTAGTGGACAGAAATCGCGTTGTCGTAGATTCAATGAAAAAACTGTTTTGTTTTGTGTGTGTTCTATTTGGAGGCGATGACACTTGGGCGAAAGAAGGCACGGATGATTTTATTCATATATGGGAGAAAATGAAGACTCAGGAAAAATCTAAAATGCATATGAATAATGTGTTCAGTTTATCGATGTTTGGTAAGTCGAATATAAAGACTCAGTTAAATTCGGCTTATCGGCTAGTTTAAGTATTTTTTTTTCAATTTTACATCGGTTTGAAATGTTGGCTGTCATTCTGGCACTACATCCGTAAGTTGGCACGAGCCGCCACTGGTACAAGACAAGAGCAGAATAAGTCTGCCTTAAGAAACCATTTCAAATGAGATGAGATTCGACGGAGCATTCAACAGGCACGTGTGGCCATGACAAAGCTTACTAAAATATGGCGTGACCATAACATCACTAAAGCTACCAAAATGACGCTGGTTCAGTCTCTTGTGTTCTCCATATTTTTGTACGCTTCGGAAACTTGGACTGTTAAAAAAGGCAGATCGAACTCGCATAGACGCTTTTGAAATGTGGGCGTGGAGGAGAATGCTGAGAATTCCATATACCGCCCATAGAACTAATGTTTCCAATCTAGATGAGCTCGGTAATCCAAAGAGACTATCATCCATTGTGTCGACGAGAATGCTTACATTCTTCGGACATATCCACAGAAGCGATAATATGGAGAAACTTGTAGTTCAGGGTCACGCCTCGAGTGGGCGGCCCCGTGGCCGTTCCCCTACACGCTGGGTGGATACGACGAAACAGTTGCTGGATATGAGTATCAAGAGCGCCACTGAACTGACAGAAAATCGCGAACGATGGCGAGCTACAGTGCTCAAAACTATTGATAATAGTCGTGTCGGCAATATTCTAGCTCCGACTTGCATTTTACGAGTTCACAACATGTCTGTTAAAACATTGTGACTATGATGATGAAGAAACCAATCAGGTAAAAGCACAGAGCAGACCAATACACTTGGGGAATTCTTTAGATCTGCCCTAAGATATTTGTTGTCTTCGCAACTCTTTATTTGGCAGTTTTTGTAATTTAGTTGGGTCCATAGCCTCGTGTCTATGACCAAACCTCAGAGTAACAACTGAACATAGAGGTAGTAAACAACTAATTCTAATAGGCCGACATCTTTTCTTACGTTGTCATATTGACCACCGGATACGGCAATCATAATTATTTACTATCGTCTTAATTGTATAGTATCCAGAAATATTCCATTCTACGTTAAAAAATACGGTATTTTGATGGTTCAGGAATGATTACAGCAAAATCAATGGATATGTTGACCTCTGCTGCGTTACTGCATATTTCTTCATCATACACGCAAATTCTGAGGTCTTACATAAATTTTGAGGAGCTGGCAATGCCGATATAATTTTCATGCGACTTATTTACGGCAGAACCCCGACTGTCAAACGTTTGTTTTGTTTGTGCGTCTTTTATGGTTGGTCAGTAAAATCGAATTCGCTATTTGTTGGTAACTGTAGTGAAGCTTTACGAACTTGCTGTGCTATATTCGAGTGTAGTTTAACAGTTTTTCGAGATGGAACTCAAACAGCGCAGTGTTTGTAACGTGGGTTGCATTGGAAAAATTTTCAGGTTAGTTGGCGTTACACAGCAGCAATTTGAACTGTCACTGCAAGGTCACACAGCTGATCAATGTTTGGAGGCTGAAGTGTCAAAGATGACGGCTTTGAGCACGTCATGCTGAAGTGGTTTGTTTACTACCTCTATGTTCAGTTGTTACTCTGAGAACCAAACCTATTAAGAAATAAGACATTTCAAAAGGTACAAGGCAAGAGCAGAATAACTCTGCCCTAAGACACCATTCATGTAAAATTCCACAGCAGAAAAATGCACTTGTCTTATCTTTTAAGGTAATAAATGAGTTTGATCTCATCGCGATGCCTATTGATTCAGTCTTTAGTAGATTGAGGATGATTGAGGTGATTTCTAATTGGCGACAACATCACGTACTAAACGCCATTTCACGGCTCTAGGTCTACCTCGTTCAATCGCATTTTTTATTTGTAAGAATCTATTTTGTATTTTGAATGTGAAGTGACAGATGTCAGTTGTCTCGTCGTTCTGTGTTCGAGTTGGCAACGCTTCGGGTTGGCAACATTGTTTCAGTCACCTGTCAGTTGTCACTAGGCAGACACGTCACTTGTCACTTCGGCAGTCGGAGAAGATGGACGGACGTGAGAAACAGAGTTTAAGAAAACGAAAAGGAATTAAAGTCTTATTGAAACCATCTTGGGCCCCCTGACTTGCATATTTAGATTTAATATATCAATGAGACAGACATCTTACGCGCCGATATGGTTGCTGAGGAGAGGGGGGTGAACGCCCACATCCCCCCCCCTTTTATCTACCACTGAGTTAATAGTATAGTAACTTGTAAAGGAGAATATACTTGCCTTCGCTGAGTTTTGTATAAGATTTATCAACGGTTGCAGCAGTACTTCGGCGGTCTTCTCGAACTTGTTTCCTAGACACTGTGACAGATACGATATCGTCACACATGCCTCCCTAACCACTTGCGAACGTAAATCCTTGAGTGTGGCTTGCAATGGTATGTCCAAGTTTCTTAAAGCGGCATAGAATTCTTCGTAATTCAGCGCGCCTGCTACGATTAGTGAGCGTATTCGTTTTAGCTAGAAAAAAAGAAGTTGAGAATTAGAGAGTCAGATTTGATCAACAAGATTACAGGGTGGTCCAATAAGCGCGCGGTGCTCTCTAGCGGCCATATCGTTTAAATTAGACGGAAATATTTTAATTAAAAAACGTTTCTTTTCAAATGCTCTATATTTAGAAAATAATTTTAAAGATGGCGGACTTCCGGATATACCGGTATACAGGGTGTCCCAGAAGTCAACGTCAAGCCGCAACGGGGTGACAGGATTGGTCGTAACTATCATGGGAAAAATCAGAAAAAAAATCTATCCCATGTAGTTTGAGAATTATGGGCATTTAAAAAAAACCTAGAAATTTGGTCAAATTATAACAATTTTTCGGTTATTGTGGTTAACTTTTATTATTTTTGTTCATTTAAACTTTGGAACCGTAATCCTAAATAACATCTCTAAAAGCACAGTCAAAAATAATGACACAATTGCCCCAAGTTTTCTAGAATGAAGACTACTTATTAAACAATGAATTTAAAATTTTCAAAGTTTGCTGACTTTGAAAGGCCCTCCTTTAAAAAAAATGTACTAAAGTGCCTTGGCAAGTGGCATTAAAAGTTGGCGCATTTAACCAGGATTGTAAAATGGTACAACACTTTTTAGTTTCATACTAAAAAAAAACGAGTAAAAAAATAAAAACCTCAAGTAACCCGATTTTTGCTAACCCATTTCACTTAGGTCAGATGTCCTTTATTGGCACAATCTTCTGGAAGGTTCTTAATTTTACAGCAAAATGATGAGAAAGATGGATAATGAACATATTTGCTATGAGTGAGCGAGACAGATAGTGACGCCACTTTTAGAAAATTCAACAAAAATAAGTAAAATTAATAAAATAATGAAAACTTTTGACCTAGTTTAGTTTAGGTTTATTGGAATAAAGGTCAGGCAATAAATATTCAAATTGTTTACCATCACCCTCAAATTACGCCCTACGAGTTCATCTTCTTAAAAAAGATCTACAGGCATATCCTCGAGAGTTGATGTCCTCAGAAGCTTGAGAAATTCGTTTACGCAGCTCGGCTATGCTCTCAATGGGCTATGAATAAACTTTTTCTTTGAGAACACCCCAAAAACAAAATTCCAGGGGATTTAAATCTGGGAACGGGCTGGCCACGAGATAGTGCTTGAACATCCACCTCCACCTTCCGGATATTTTTGGTCAAGAAAACCTATTATTTGCACTGCGTAATGCGCTGGGCAGCCATCTTGTTGATACCTCATGTGGCGACGATCTGTTAAGCGGCCTACACACGTTGATGCATGCTGCGATTCAGGTATCAACTTCTACGTTTCCTAACGCAAGTAGTAGCGTGTGTGGTACTGAGTCACGAATTCGGTATCACTTGCGGCTTGCAGCGATGAAGATTCTGGATTCCTATTATGGTCGGTGAGCCATGTCGCCGAGCCGGTGACGCTGATGCAGTGATGCAGATTTCAACGTGTATAGTATTGCGCCCTACTATTCTTGTGTTGCATGAAATGTGCATGAAATATCAAGTCGATTCAGGCATCACAACAGGTTTCGATTTGAGTAGGAACTTATGCAACTGATGCAAGTTTCATGAAACCTTGAGCCGATTGAGGAATCGCAGCTGACATCAACGTCTGTAGGCGGCTTTAGTGGTACGTCCTCTAACAAAGTTGGTAAATTTTATCGTAAAAAATGTAGGTAATTTGTGCCATTCTCAGGCAGCTCAAAAGGCCCAACAATTTTGCCGTTTAAAATTCCGGTCCACAGGCTCACTTTAAGGCGATACTGGGATCCGTCTTCTCGCATTAAATGTGCCTGGCTAATAAGTAGATCTTTTTTAAGAAAATGTAGGGCGTGTATCGAAGCTGATGGTACACAGCTTGAACTTTTATTGTATTAAAAAGTGTTATTTCCCTATCTGAATTCTAATACAATAAACCTAAACTAAGCTAGGTCAAGATTTTTCATTATTTTATTAATTTTCCTAGTTTTTGTTGACATTGCTAAAAGTGGCGTCACTATCTGTCTTGCTCACTCATGGCAAACATGACCACTATCCACCTCTTTCATCATTTTGCCGTAAAATTAAGAACCTACCAGAAGCTTGTGCGAATAAAGAATATCTGGCCTGAGTGAAATGGGTTATCAAAAATCGGGTTACTTGAGGTTTTCCTTTTTTTACTCGTGTTTTTTTAGTATGAAACTAACAAGTGTTGTACCATTTTACAATCCTGGTTAAATGCGCCAACTTTTAATGGTACATGCCAAGGCACTTTAGTAAATTTTTTTTAAAGTCGGCAAACATTGAAGATTTTAAATTCATAGTTTAATAAATGGTCTTCATTCTAGAAAACTTGGGGCAATTGTGTCATTATTTTTGATTGTGCTTCTAGAAATGTTATTTAGGGTTACGGTTCCAAAGTTTAAATGAACAAAAATAATAAAAGTTAACCACAATAACCGAAAAATTGTTATAATTTGACCAAATTTCTAGGTTTTCTTTAAATGCCCATAATTTTCAAACTGCATGAGATAAATTTTTTTTCTGATTTTTCTCATGATAGTTACAACCAATACTGTCACCCCGTTGCGGCTTGACGTTGACTTCTGGGACACCCTGTATATATACCAGTAGGCATCAACTTCCTTATTTTAAATGGGACACCCTGTATATTATTATGTTTTTGAGTTCAGCATCGATTTTTAGGTCCAGTTTGTTAACCATTGTTTATATCTAAGAAGCCTATTTTCGGAGTTATTCAGCAATTTTTACCAAATTTGACGTTTGTAGTACTTTACAAGAAAAGTTAATATCTCGGAAACTGAACGCGATAGAAAGATGCAGTTTTCGATTCTGAAACAACCAAGAAACATATTTGTGTTTCAGTAAGATCACTGTTTCAAAAGAACGTTAGATCAATAGATTAGCAATTTTCAAATTTGAAAAGCTAAAAACGTTAAAAACTTTTTATTTTCAAATGGGATCGTATAAGTTTCACATCGATGGATGCGAAATTAAATTCTCTATCGCTTTTACACATGTGGTTCTATCTTTGATGGTTTTAAAGATATTTACGGTTTTGTAATTATGGCGTAGAAATTGAAAAAATCTTAGGTGGCGTGGCTCGCAGACGAAACAATTGACAGGAAACCTTTCATCCAAAGTGTTTCGGTCTCTTAATATTAAAAATGTGCTTTCGCTTTAAATGAGACACCGTGACAGTCGTGACACCAGGGGAGGTTATGTATGCATGACACTAGTGAAAAATTAAAACAGTCACATCCTATCTACATCCGGCATAAAAATCACTTGATTGGTTGATCTCTTAAGCGGGAGGTTTAAGAGATTTAAACAAGCTATTTTCAAAGGGATGATTTTCAAAGTCTATCTTTACTCCACGTGGGCAGAAAAAAATTGAGCAAACATTGCCAACATTACAAATTAGATACAAGCAATCCATTTCAGCCATTAAACAGGCAATATTAGCAAGTTGGAAAATACCCCATTATAATCACTTACAGGTAAGTTCGTTTGATCATTCAATTCTTTAGGATTAAAGACCAAACATTCATTCTAGTAATAAGTTATGGTGGATAAATGGATTCAATTCCTAAAGCAGTCAGGAGTGATGAACTGCTTTAAAAACACAATGCATATGAAAGTTGATGACTTGAATGAAAATATGTAATAATTAAATATATACATACAAGTATATTGGTACTTACAGCCTCTACCCTTTTATTCCATTCCTTATTTGAATCTGATATGATATCCTGGATAATTTTCAGTTGCTCAGTTGCTTCTCTCAACGAGAAAATTTGTACCGTGGAACAGTCTTCGAAGGAACTAATGAATGATTCTTCATCCATGGCTCCAGCTAAAAATTAAAAGTTAATTTTAGCTTTTTCTTTAAGAAACTATAACTGGATACGTTCGCTGAAAGTAACTTTTAAAAAGTACTGTTGTTCTGTTTTGAACTGTATGAAACGGAACTGCATACGTATAAATGTGTCTTACCAGGATTTGCGCTGCTAGGCGTTGAGGTAAGTTTCTGTTTTACCGCACTACCAACACTGGGCTTCTTCATTGGGACTGCTGGTTTTGGCATGGCTACCCTATCTACGTCGTCTAGGCTTACAACTGCAATAGAAATTTATCCGTGTAGTTTAACGCAAACGTAATTTTTTTGGAATACTCCACAGAATAAACCTTGTCAACTGGCTAGTCAATCGACCGAAAAGAATTTGATTAGTCAAATGCACAACACAATTCTGACTTACACAGGGTGTCCCACGACGATTAAGACAAGCAATATATCGGAACTGGACAGTAGTAGCGAATTATAATTTTGGGGGTTTAAATATAGTATCTTTTCTTATTACTGCGTCACCCAATGAGGTATTTGTTTTTGATCACTTGACGTCCGATACAAAAAAAAATTAATGGGACACCCTGTATATTTGTGACTTTTTTGAGTTCCTCTTGATAAAACAATTCCAACAACCTAGCACACTTGGGGTTTAAAGCTATTAATACAAGAGCTACAGGTACTTAAAGGATGGTACCACTACGATTCATTATAACATGTACTCCTAGTTAAATTACTTTGTTGGTGTTTCATAATGGTAGTGGTACAGTCCTTCGAGTACTTGTATCTCTTGAATTAATCACTTTAGACCCCAAGTGTGCTAGGTTGTTGGAATTGTTTTATCGGGAGGAACACAAAAAGTCACAAATATACAGGGTGTCCCATTAAAAATATCAAATCGGACGTCACGTGACCAAAAACAAATATCCCATTGGGTGACACAATAATAAGAAAAGATACTATATTTGCTCTAATTTACATCCCCAAAATTATAATTTGCTACTACTGCCCAGTTCCGATATATTGCTTGTCTTAATCGTCGTGGGACACCCTGTATAAACTATGATACTACTTTATTATTAACAATGTCAATCATGATTATTTTAAATTAAATTGTGACGCAGTCTGATTGGACATGCTTGGGGGAAGAATCTGACTGATGTTCTTCGCACCAAAGATGTTCCAAGTTTTGTACGTATTGAACATGTTCGCTGTTATGTCCATTCGTCATTGCAATGGCTCCAAAATCTTAAAAAGCCTTCAACTAGATAACTAGATTATCTAGATGAATACGTATATATGGTCTTTCTACATATGATTTCATTGTATTTTGAATTGTACATTGTGTTGCAATTATTCATTTCAAGAAAATGATCCCAAATAAGATGCGTTTTGCCTGTTATTAATTTAAGTGAAATTAATTGGCTAATATAACTTGCCACTAATGTTTTTTAGTCAATTTTACGTCATTTGAAAGAAAATGATGTAAAAAAATTGAAAGAAAAAAGCGATATTACTATT
This sequence comes from Callosobruchus maculatus, assembly GCA_951848785.1. Taxonomy (NCBI): domain Eukaryota; kingdom Metazoa; phylum Arthropoda; class Insecta; order Coleoptera; family Chrysomelidae; genus Callosobruchus; species Callosobruchus maculatus. The sequence goes on from CATOUR010000131.1 coordinate 5,370,283, forward strand.
CATTTTTTTTGTCAGCCTCCCGCAAAGGCTGAAAGACTATGGCGCTGTAGACCCGCTGCGAGAGGGTAAGTGGCGGTGCATGTTAGAAAACGCTGTAGGTTGTAGCCGTCTGGGAACAAATTCCCCGGTAGCTCATTCCACAGCGTCGAAGTTCTCCAAAAGAAGGAATGCAGGAGGAGACTGGTTCGGGGAGTAGGGACCTCGACCTGGTATGGATGAGCTCGCAGAGCCTCCCTAGTGTTCCTTGTTCGGACGGCCTTTAGTGTTATTATCTAGGAGAGCTCACTCAAACATCTTCCGTGATGGAATATGTAAAGCAGGGACAGGTCAGCCACCCTTCTTCGATTAATTACTCTTTTTTGGATAATGTCAGAAGCTTTAGAGAGTGCTTCGGAGCGCATCCCCACATATGGGAGCAATACTCCAACGATGGTCGGATCTGTGCCTTGTGGAGCAGCAGCAGTTGCTCTGGTGTATACAGTTTCCTACAGCGGAACAAAACTCCAAGCTTCTGGGATGCCATTTCAGCAATACTGACGGCGTGGTCGTATCGGCACATGTTTTTGTTGATGTAGATCCCCAAAAGCTTGACGGAAGGTGACTCGACTATTAGGTGACCCTCCTGGTAAGCCAACGTGAGACTTCTTTGTCAGTGTTGTTGTCTGAGTTTTCTGTACGTTAAACTAAACTTTATGATCTACACTCACCTGTTTTTTCTTCAATTTCAATACAAAATAAAATTGAAGTTTCATTCATATTAATTACAAAGATACATGGTGCCAGTTGAAAAATAGGCACAAACAGAGGTTGCTATAATTTCTATGAGCGATTCTCGCTCCAAGTAAATGGAAGCGCAAGACAGAAGATGCACGCCTTGTTATGTGCGATAAATAAGGCCAAATCATGGCAACTGTGACATTTACAGCACGTATTCGCCAACAAATTTTCAGATTCACGACCACGGTGGATTGCGCGGAGAATCGGGAGAATCACATTGTGGTCTGTATAATAATTGCGATTCGGGAACCGCTCACGATAAATGCGTGAAGCCGCCTCAGCGCTCCGTAAAGAATGAGCATCTGAACGTAATCAGCAGCCGTATAATGAGCCATGTTAACGATGTTTCACCAGATCAAAACTTTACACTCACTCGTCAGTCAGCCTGATCACTGACATATGTGTTTCTGTGTTTTCTGTGCCACCGACAATAGATTCACTAGCCTGACGTTTGTCCGGTCTAGTCTGTGGTCCAGTCTACTGATTGAGCTGTCTCTGAGAGTCTCGCTCTCACATCTCCTACTGCTCCCAGACTCACTCTATATGTAGTACGCGCCTGATTGGCTACTTGTATTAATTAATTACTAATTAAATACGTGATCAAAAAATTCCAAACATAGTTTTTTGGGCTCAGAATATGTTTCTATTTTGATCCCAGCAATTATGCGCGACTTTCAAGACACCACTTTTGTACACAAAAACTGAAAATAACACTGTAACTTCAACTTTCAATGATAACCAATATAAAAAAATATGATTTTGTTCATAGTTATTACGTAATAATAGATGTCGCATCCACGATATAACTGCCAGCTGATTTCAGATCAGAGACAATAACATATTTAAAAAAAGTGGAATTTGTTGGTATAAAAATTTAATTTTTTTATTATATTGACAAAACCGGATTTTTCCCTGACTAGTAATCAACAGATTTAACATTTAATCTTGAAAGAAAAAGAAAAAAATGTTGACCGCGATGAGAATCGAACCCACGCCCTTTCGGACTGGTGCCTAGCGACTTAACCGCTCGGCCACGCTGCCTGTGCTTCAGGAATATCAATACACCATACATAATACGTCGTCAGTTACGTGTCGTAATTTAATTCATTTTTTTTTAAACCGGAAGCGACATTGACAAAACCGGATTTTTCCCGGACTAGTTTTTTCATGCTGATCCCGAATCTGTATTTAGTTTTTCTCTAGCACCTGTAGTTTTGAGTATCTTTTGTATACGGGACAGACGGACGAACGAACGGACGGACAGACATAGGATCTCTTCAGTGACTTCAGTGAGTCAGCGAGAGCTAAAAAAACTTTCCATAAATTTCAAAACTGCCCAATTTCCTTCATTTTACTTCCCACACCGATAGGTGAGGGGAGTGATCGCGAAAATTTTCGATTTCGAGATAATACATTTTTTGGGCGTTTTATGATGTCTACATAACGAAAATCCACGTCACTCATTTCCATCGGTCTCCCTGTCTGTACGCGTTTTTCTAGCCACGTAATCTCAGTAACCGCTGCATGGATTGTGACGAAATTTAGGCAGCGATATGCTGTGGGGTCGTAGTAGGTAATGTTGCTATAATTTTGAAAATCGTGCATGGGCGGCGGAGTGATTAGCAAAAAACAAAAAATTTCAAATATTCCTCAAACTTCGTTTTTAGGCGTTTTAGGTGTTCCTGATCATTTTCTACATTTGGGGTGGTTGGGGGTGGGGGGTTGTAAAATTTAAAAATTGTGAAGGAAGACCTAGCGATATAAATAACGTTTTTAGGTCCATCCGAACATTGCCTTGCTTATTACAGAAACCAAAGGACTTTTTTCTCGTGTAAACATACGACTATTGCTTTAGATCGTTCTGTATTCTGTAACGAGGAAACTGTTGAATTGATTTTGGTGAAATTTTGATACAGCATTACTGCTGTGCTTGTTTCTAATGAAATTTTGACACAGTATTTTTACCGTGGCGAGGATGGAAAACGCGCATGGTGGTTAGAAATCGTGTCAGTGGCAGGGTAGCAATAGCAATAATCAAAAAATTAAAAAGATGAAAACAGCTCAAACTTCGTTTTTAGATATTTTAGGGATTCCTTATCATTTTTCACCGTTTTTTTTATGTGGGTGAAATTTGGGTGATTGGGGGGGGGGGTTGTAAAACGGAAAGGTTTGTAGTATTGTTCATAGACTGTCCTTTGACCTGGGGAGGAAAGACCTAATGTTATAACACAATTTTGGGGAGGGGGGAGGCTGTCGACGATTTGGTTGCAAGGGGATCTCAGACTATAGCTTTATGCTATGAGAAAATAATAAACGGGTATCACGGTAATGTGTGGGAAGTACCGAGTCAATCAACTTGACTTCATTTTTTTTTTGGGTGAAGTTCGGTGCTTACCGTCAGCAACGTTTTTGACAGCGGTGGGCAACAGGTCGTCAGCTAGTTTGGCCTCGTCGAACCGCGCGTTGAGCGCTGGCCATTTGGAGGCCGGGACCAGCTGTTTGCGTTGCAAGTCTATCCTCAGCCTCTCTCCCACATGCCTGTACAGCTCCACCAACGTGCTGAAAGCAGTGTCGCGCACCGCAGGCGTTGGGTCGGACAGCAGTCCGGCGATGTCCGGGATAAACTTTGATAAGCTGAGCGATTGAGTACCGTATCTGTAAAAGAAAATAATGGAATAGGAAGGATTTTATACACAGAGATAACATAAAACGCTGAGAGATGATTTTATGCATACTATGACCTTGAGACACAGTTTTTGCGCATGCCAGACGCGCATTGCGTATGGTGGCGATCCTTCGAACTTGTGATGACATATGATCCGACATAGGACATTGAATCCGAACTTTATGTATGTTCTCTCACAGTGGTTCTGTGCTGTCCATTGTCCAATATAACCTCAAATTGAGAAATGTGCAATTGTTTGTGCGAATTGGAAACGTTTTACCATTTTACCAATTTCAAACTATTTTAATAGCTGAAATGTGCAGAGTCAATGCTCGATACGACCGTGATACATAGGTATATTTATAGTGCTCAGTGTCTAACATTTCCTGATTTGTACCTGGTAAAGTAAGATTCTTATCACACATAAATTCCATGTACCATACTTGAAAGTTGAAACTTATTAAAAAGAGATTTGTATTTCATTTTACCCTTTTTATTTCACCACTCTTCAACATCCCACCTAATAGTATAAAATGCTCCAAAAATGAAGAATCACCAGTATCACTACTACTATAAAATAAGCCAAAAAATAAGCTGTAAGTTCCTGATATATCAGCAATAAATCATGAAGTCTGTGCCACGATTTCGTAGAGATGTGATGTTAGAGTAGTTATCGTTGTCAAATATACAGTGTTATTCACGTTATTCGACACGGAGCATTATGGCTAAAGTATTTGATAAAAAAGAAAATAATAACTTCGGATGGATAGAGACCCATAAAGGCTACATTTTAAAAATATTTTCATGTTATACAGGGTGTCCCAAAAACACGAAATGTATCAAAGTTATGTTTTTTTTAAATGGAACACCCCATATATTATTGCACATTCAGATTCCTTGGTGAATTTTAGTGTGACTTTATGTATCATACATGGTACCTAAAGCGAACCGTTAATGTGTAAGTCACCATTTTCAGTATAAGTAGATATCAGGAAAAAATTGAATATCGCAGAGATTACAACATATGGAAGGCTGTGACTTTGCCGTATTACTAAGCATAAAATGCATCAGCTTTGATGAGACTGTCAAATTTAAATTACGTTTATGCTTGGAGAAATCGGTCGATGAATTAAGGAAACTTCGATCAGCGATAACTTGATTTTTTCAAATGGGAATGCCTAATTTTTTTTATACGGTTAAACGTAGAATTTGATAAGCTTTCTAATGATATAAGGTTGTGAATATCAATCTCTCGTAGTTTTTATTTGATTTTAAATTTTGAAACAAATCGGCGATTTTCAATTTTCCTACCTATAAGCAACGTAGCAGGCCATGAAATATAAACAAAAATCTGTTCAGGTAGAAGAAAACAACTAACTTAGCAGAAAAATACACACTAACTAGACTAAAGGAACAAGATTATAAAAATTCCTTACAACAAATCAACTCTCCCAGAAACAACTGCGATAACATCTGTAAGGTCAAAGGGAAGCTGGAGTATGGCAGTAATAGATATTTTTACTGTCTACTGGCTACCGCAATTTACTAGAGGTTAAAAATTTCCAAGGCAATCAAAAACCCTCATATGAAACAGAAACAACCAGCGCCTGTTGCTCCAGCATGCAACTATCAATCATATGTAATGGTGTAAAAAAGTACCAATTTGCGTCGATGTCGATACCTCTGACTGAAGCCCTTCTATTTTTCAATATCTATTAGCAATAATGCAAGAAAGGAATAGTGACAAATCAGATTTAAATTTTCTGCCATTTAAGTTATGTTTTATAATTTGAACAAATTTTAATTCATTCTTCATTTTCTGCGACCTTGCTAATAGGTACTGGAAAATTTTCAGTACTCCAGTCAGAGGTACTTTTGACTTGAGTTTTGACAGAATTGCATACTTTTTTATATCATTAAATGTGAAATTTTATTATGAAAATAATAAACTGCTTACAACATTCTCTAGTAGTTTTTACTTTATTTCAAAATTTTTAATGGCTTTGGAAATTGCCAATCTGTAGTACATTGCAGTAGCTAGTAGGCCGTGAAAAAATCCATTTCTGCCATACTCCAGCTTCTCTTTGACCAAAGATATGTTACCGCCGTTGTTTCTGGTTAGACTTTGTTTGTTGTGAGTAATTTTTATAATATTGTCCCTTTAGTCTAGTTCGTGTATATTTTTCAGCTAAGTTAGTTGTTTTCTTCTACCTGAACAGGTTTTTGTTTATATTTCATGGCCTGCTACGTTGGTTATAGGTAAGCAAATTCAAAAACGCCGATTTGTGTGAAAATTTGAAATTAAATGAAAACTACCAGAGATCGATATGCACAACCTTATATCATTAGAAAGGTTATCCAATTCTACTTTTAACCGTATAAAAAAAATTAGGCATTCCCATTTGAAAAAATCAAGTTATCGCTGATCGAAGTTTCCTTAATTCATCGACCGATTTCTCCAAGCATAAACGTAATTTAAATTTGACAGTCTCATCAAAGCTAATGCATTTTATGCTTAGTAATACGGCAAACGTAAAGCAAAATAACCCTGTATATGTTATTCGTAAGTTAATAGTTCAAACTAAAAAAAAAAATGCAACAAAAAAGTATCTGGCGACTATCCTAACCTCACTTACCTCTACGAAATTGTGGCACGAACTAAATAATAAACATCTCAAATAAACCGGTATTCAAAAAGCCCGCGGAAACCACATTAGTTCTGCCAGACGTCCTTAGTGTCGCTAGTATCGAATAGTGTTTCTAATTTTTATAAGGATAAGACTACTCTTCTGTGTTTTGTTTTCTCTATGGGCAAAGCCCAAAGTCAGTTAAAAAGACACGCCTAAAGCGGCCCACAGACAAAAAACGTAATGTTGCTTATTTCCTCAATCTGGGTGAGGTAAGAACGATATGTGACAAACTGCCATCATGGCTACCACTACTCCAGCTATGCTGTCGTAAGCAGTAGAAGTTTCACTGTCCGAAATGTCCTTTTGGCACTACATTAATTTTCGACAAAAACATATTTACCTATCCCTTTTTTTATTCTATGTTAGTTTCAAATGACTTTTTCTGTTTTATATGAAATGGCAATAGCGCCTCAGCGCATAAATACTTGCACCAGGCAACACGTGGCATCGTCGCAACTCACATGATGAGAGCTGACGACGCGACGAAACGGCGAGATGGCAACAGCCTACCGTGCCGTTTCTTATAAGGCACAATCAGAGTGAGAGAACTCTTATCACAAACGCTTAAGAGTGACAGAGAGAACGCTATGCTGGACGTTTGAATAGATTTTAAATACGAAAATCCGAAGTAGATCGTGCCAGGCACATTACCCATATTTCCATTCATGGTTCACTATTTTTGTTTTGTTTCAGCAGTTTCGATTTGTTTATGTTTGATGCTGATGTCGGCTTTTCTCGTTAAAGGTTTGAAATTTAGATCTTATTAGTTTGAGTTTGAGTGAGTTGTGCACTGTCTTCGGATGGGTATATCTTTTGTGTTTAATTAAAATATATCACTGGAGCGAAAATGAATAAAATTGGCGCACTAATAAACTCATTTAGTAATCTTCCGCTGGAAGAAAAATTGAAAATCTTATTGGTAGTGGACAAAAATCGCTTTGTCGTAAATTTAATATGATGTTTATGATGAAAACAATTAGATAAGTGACTGTGAAGAAGTTAACAAACTGTTTTGTGTGTGTTCTATTTGGAGGCGATGACACTTGGGCACGGATGATCTTATTCATATATGGGAGAAAATGAAGACCCATGAAAAGTCTAAAGTGCATATGAATAATGTTTTCAGTTTATCGATGCTTGGTAAGTCGAACATAAAGGCTCAGTTAAATTCCGCTTATCGGCTAGTTATAAGTATTTTTTTTCACTTTTATATCGATTTGAAATGTTGGCTGTCATTCTGGCACTACCGCTCTATATTGGCACGAGCCGCCAATGGCATCATCACTTATTTGGTTTTCGTTCCGTTGATCTACTTCGGGAACATAATATGTCCCTTCCCACGGTCGAAATATTGTACTCATTCTGAAGATAGTTTCACACACACAAAAACATTAGTAGCGTTGATATACCTTACCCTCTCATCTCTCATGCAGTGGTTAAAACTGGCTAGAAACGTAATAACCCAATGCCTATTCTGGCCGCACGCGCAATGATCGTTTTTTACCTAGACCGACCGACCCTTTTAAGCACCCACCGATACTCCTTTAAACATGTACAGTAATGTCCGCCTATAATGAACCCGCTTTTTGCGAACTATCGTTTATAACGAACCATATTTAGAGGCACGAAACTTCGATACTACTAAAAGTGTGTTAATTTTTTCGCAAATAACGAACCCTTTTATAACGAACTTTCGGATAAAACGAACCTTAAACTTTGATATTGTCGTAAGATCTGTCTTTTATAACGAACTGAAAACGGGATTTTATCGCTGGGGAAATTTAACTGCAGCAAGTTAGTGTTCATGCCACCAAATACCAGTTCCAAACTACAGCCTATGGATCAGGGTGTCATCCATAGCTTAAAGAGCCATTACCGTCGACTTCTTCTTTTGAAAATGGTACATTTTATTGATAGTGGGGGTGAAAATTTTTCTATCAACCTCTTAAATGGAGTAAGCCTCCTTCATATGGCATGGCAGAGGGTATCAAAACAAACAATTTTTAATTGTTTTCAACACGGTGTTTTCCTGAAAGTGGAAAATGATTTGGATTCAGACGATGACTTGACATTAGCCGAATGGCTGAAAAAAGTTGGACAGGAGGATGATAACAATATTCTAGACAATCTTCCTTGTTCTGAGAAAGAGTTCAATGAATTTGTCCGTATTGATATTCTTGTAAATGTTGAATACTTGGATGATGATGCCATTGTCGCTTCTGTGTCTTCTTCAGTTTATATTGATAACAATGAGGAGGCAGAAGATGAAGAACCTGTGAGTACAGAATTGAGACCAGTTCCAGCCACATCAGAGGCACTTGAACATATTAATAACGTTCGTTATTTTCTTCAGTCACGAAATACTCCGCAGTTTTTTTAATCAATTAGCCGAAGTATAATTACATATTAATGATATTCATTTCACAAAGGTAACACAAACGAAAATAAAAGATTTTTTTAAATTAGACTCTAAAGAACAGTTGTTAATGTATCTACCATATTACAAAATATATTTTATGTACCCTCATATCTATGTATTAATAAAAATACCACATCTTTTTTATTTATCGTTTATAGCGAACTTCGCTTATAACGAACCGTTTTCGCCGGTCCCATGAAGTTCGTTATAACCGAACATTACTGTATATAGATTTAACGGCGCTTCAAGAGGTATCGATATACTTACAATGCATAATTTATTTTGCTTGATTCAAAACTAGTATTTTGAACAATTAGTGCCTTATAAAGGGTTTTTCAATAAGGACGGCTTGATGTTAAAATGAAATAAAACAAGCTATGTGTGAGATAACAAATAATTTTTGTTTTTATTTGGAAGGCCCATGTATGCCATTAGGTGTGGAATATCACATCGTTCAAATGTCCTCCGCGGCTTCTCACGGTGGCACGGATCCGAGTGGTCCAATTTTCAATCACTCTGCTGCATAAATCCGGCTGAATTCGAGCCATGGACTGGATTATGTTCACCTTAAGGGCAGCGGTAGACTCCGGCTTATTGGCATAAACCTGTGACTTCAGAAAACCCCACAAGAAAAAGTCTAGTGGGGTTAAATCGCACGATCTTGGTGGCCAATTCACGTCACCTCTGCGAGAGATAACCATACCCCCAAATCGTTCGTGCAGAAGGGCCAACGTGGCGTCCGCTGTGTGGCAGGTAGCGCCATCCTGCTGGAACCACATGTCGTTCACCTCCATGTTGTTTAACTTGGGATAAAAGAAATCCATTAGCATCCTTCTGTAGCCCTCGCCGGTAATGGTAATGGCTTCACCAACGCCGTTTTCAAAAAAGTACGGACCAATAACGCCGCCGGCCCAGAATCCGCACCAAACAGTAACTTTCTGTGGATGTATTTTTGCCTGGTGAATCTCGTGAGGATTAGCGTTGTCCCATATACGGCAATTCTGCTTGTTAACATAGCCATTCATACAAAAATGCGCCTCGTCACTAAAGATGATTTTTCGGCCGAAATTGGGGTCTTCTTCCAAACGCTCCGAAGCCCAGTCAGCGAATACACGACGTTGTCTATGGACATCATGTTTGAGCTCCTGGGTAAGTTAGATCTTGTATGGATGTAAGCCCAAGTCCCGGCGCAAAATTCTCCAGGTTGAAGTCTGCGAAAGGCCGAGTTCTTGTGAACGGCGAAGAATTGACTTCCTTGGGTTCTCTTGGACACTTTCACGGACAGCGGCAATGTTCTCGGCTGATCTGGAACTCCTTTGACGTAAGGGTGTTGGCTGATTGTTAACTGAACCAGTCGTCTCGAATTTCCACACCAAACGTTGCAAAGTCGACTTTGAAGGACCCCCGCGTCTTCCGTAAAATGGGCGTAACGCGCGCATGGTCTGCACTAGAGAACACTCATTTTGATAATAAAGTTTTATCATTTGTACTCGCTGCTCAATTGTGTAACCTGTCATGGTGATTTGGCATAAGTCACTAATCATAAATCACTAGATTAGACACACGTTGTCAAAACAACATGGCCGCCACAGCCTACCAAGATCAACCCGTCCTAATTGAAAAACCCTTTATGTGTATGTGCCATACTCAGACCTATGTGTTGTAAGGATAAATCATTGTTTAATATTACTCATACATTTACCCCAATATGACTACAGTATTATAATGTCGGCACTCGGTAGGAGTACAAAAAATGTAAACAACTCTTATATTTCTGACCCTTTGTATTTTTGTACTCAGCTTTACTTACTCGTTGAGTGTGTTGATCAGACACCTGAGCACCTCCTCTCTAACCTTAGCGTTCTTGTGCTGGAAATGAGGCCGTAGCTTGTCAAGCAGCTGTTGCGGTTGTAGGGCTCCTCTTTCCACCAGCTTCAATAGCAAAAGCTGCGCCTTCTCTCTAACCGAATCCTTAGCATCGCCCAGCCGATCTACCGTGTGTGGCAGAACGTTCTGTAGATATGGCCTAAAGTCGCTGCCCAGGCGGTCTGCCAGATAGGTGAGGACCTCGATCCCGGTACTTGAAACCTAGAAGAAGAAAGAAGAAGTCAAGTTGAATAACTCAGTACTTTCCATACATCGCGGTGACAACAGTTTATATTTTTCCCATAGCATTAAACTATAATCTGATATCCCTTTGCAACCGAATCATTGCCCACCCACAAAAAAATATGTTATGCCACTAGTTCTTGCTTTCAGAGACCAATGGATAGCCTATGAATACAAAAAAATTTTCAGATTTACAACCCCCCGCCCCCCAACCACCCCAATTTCACCCCCACCCAAAAAAGTAGAACATGATCAGGAACCCCTAAAACACTTAAAAACGAAGTTTGAGCTGTTATTATACAGGGTGTCCCACGACTATTAAGACAAGCAATATATCGGAACTGGGCAGCAGTAGCGAATTATAATTTTGGGGGTTTAAATTAGAACAGACATAGTATCTTTTCTTATTACTGTGTCACCCAATAAGGGATTTGTTTTGATCACGTGACGTCCGATTGAAAATTTTTAATGGGACACCTTGTATATTTGTGACTTTTTGTGTTCCTCCCGATAAAACAATTCCAACAAACTAGCACACTTGGGGTCTAAAGTGATTAATTCAAGAGCTACAGATACTTAAAGGATGGTACCATTACCATTGATTATAACATCTACGGTACACCTACAGTTAAATTACTATGGTAGTGTTTCATAATGGTAGTGGTACAGTCCTTTAAGTACCTGTAGCTCTTGAATTTATCACTTTAGACCCCAAATGTGCTAGTTTGTTGGAATTGTTTTATTGGGAGGAACTCAAAAAGTCACAAATATACAGGGTGTTCTATTAAAATTTTTGAATCGCACTTCACGTGACCAAAAACAAATACCTCATTGGATGACGCAATAATAGGAAAAGATACTATATTTGCTCTAATTTACACCCCCAAAATTATAATTCGCTACTACTGCCCAGTTCCGATATATTGCTTGTCTTAATCGTCATGGGACACTCTGTATTTTTGGTTTTTTCGATTATTGCTGCACCGGCACTGACACGATTTCTAAAATCCATACGCGTTTTTCATCCTCGCGACAGTAATAATATTGTGTCAAAATTTAATTATAATCAAAGTACTGGATCTTTTTGACCAATCAATCACTCATTTTAGTATGTGTATCAAGATGTCATAATATAATAAATTTATGGGTAACACACAGAATGTCTTCTGCTATGTTCAAGTATAATATTGTTAATAGGCAAAACCATAAATAAATAAATAAATAAATAAATAAAATCAATTCAATAGTTTCCACGTTACACAGTACAGAACGATCTAAAGCAATGCTCGTAAGTATACATGAGAAATACCCTTGGTTTCTGTAATAGGCAAGGAAATATTTGGATGGACCTTAAAAATGTGTGTTATTTTTTAGTTTTACAACCCTCCACCTCCCAACCACCCCAAATTTCACCAAAACCCCAAATAAAAATAGAAAATGGTCAGGAACCCCTAAAACGCCAAAAACGAAGTTTGAGAAATATTTTATTTAATTTTTTGTTTTTGTTTCTTGCTAATTACTCCGCCACCCATACACCGGGTTTGAAAATTATAGCAGCATTACCTACTACGACCCCACAGAATGTTATGTAAATTTCATGGTAATACATGCAGCGATTACTAAGATTACCAGGCTAGAAAAACGCCAACAGACAGACCGACCGACAGACGGACAGAACGACGGAAATGAGGGACGGATTTTTGTTATGTAGATATCGTAAATCGCCCAAAAAGTGTATTATCTCAAAATCGAAAATTGTCACGATAGCATCATAATTATGTAATTAAATATATGTATCATTTGTCTTTTTCTCTCGCAGTTTCTATTTACTTACATAAACGCATCGTTCAGTCAATTAGGCAAGGACTAGAATCATAAAACTGGAAACAATAGTTTCATCCATATTACCTCTTGACATGAAAATAGGTGCTTATGTTTCGCCCAATACCCGAATTCGGGCAATGCCCGAAAAAAATACGCAAAACTAGTTTTGAGCAAGGAATATTTCCCAAACCCGAAATATGAATTTTATACGGCTATTGAGCATTACCAAATAGGCAGAACTAGTTTTGCGCATCTTGAAATACAAGAACTAGTTTTGCGCAACTTGAAATGCACAGGACTATTTTTCTGAATGATCAGCACAAATTCTGCTTCTTCTATTTAATCAGCGCCAGCGACCGACTCAAATAAATATAAAGTTGGAGAAGTTAAATATATTGTAATGAATACCAACAAATAATAAATCGCCAACTGAGGCTGGTTTAAATATTTATTTGATTGTATGAGCATCAAATTGGCTTGTGCTAACCTAACCTAAACGATAGGTTTTTACTGGTTTTTGACACATAATGCATAAGGAAATATTCACCTTGGTTGTCATTCCGTACCACAGAACTAGTTCTGTGCATTTCAAGTTGCGCAAAACTAGTTTTGTACATTTCAAGATGCGCGAAACTAGTTCTGCCTATTATGCTCAATAGCCGTATAAAATTAATATTTCGGGTTTGGGAAATATTCCTTGCTCAAAAATAGTTCTGCGTATTTTTTTCGGGCATTGTCCGAATTCGGCTATTGAGTGTAACACATACAAAAACTACAAACATTTCCACGATATGCAAAGCAACATTTTTTAGATCTTTCTAATTTCACCCCTAACTACATTTCACCCCCTCCCAACTTTTCAGAAAAAGGATCGGGAGCCTCTACGACGAATAAAATCAAGATTTAATTTTTTAGGCAAACTCGATACGAAAAAAGTGTTGGGTTTCAAGGTATAGTCATATGCCTCGCATTATACAGGGTGGGCCAATAGTGCGTGGACGGAAGATTGTGGGCTTACTAAAAAATATTTCAAAAATCTGTCACCTGGTTATGGTAGGGACCCTTGACGGCTATAACGTAAAAATATGTTCACTTAAATTTTGACGTTTATACAGAACCCCCTATATATTATTGCATGTTTGGATTCCTTGGTTAATTCTAGTGTGACTTTGTGTATCATACATGGAACTTTAAACGAACCGTTTAGACGCAAATCACCGTTTTTGGTATAAGTAGGTATCAGAAAAAAATTGAATATCGCAGCGATTATAAAACTTAGAAGGCCGTGACTTTGCGGTACGACTAAGCATGGAATGCGTCACCTTAGGTCAGACGGCTAAGTTTGAACTTTTTTGTACTTGGAGAAATCAGAGGATAAATTAAGGAAACTTCAATCACAGATAAGTTGATTTTTTCAAATGGGAATGCCTATTTTGATTTAAAGAATCAAATGTAAAATTTAATTACCTTTCTAATGATATAGCATTCTTGATATCAGTCTTTTTTGATTTTCATTTTATTTCAAATTTTCAGTCAAATAGGTGTTTTTCAATTTTCCTGCATGCAAGCAACCTAGCAGGCCATGAAAAATAAACAAAAGCTCGTTAATATGGAAGAAAGCAACTAACTCAGTAGAAAGATGCAAACTAACTAGAGAAACGAGGCAAGATTATGAAAATTCCTTACAACATATTAGGTCTGTTTTTACAGAGAATCACAAACCAGTCAGAGCCAATCAGTATTCGCCATTGCAGTTGTCAAACTATTTCTGACTAGTACTGGCCAATCAAATTGACGCTGACTAGTTTGTGATTGCTGTAAAAACAGACCTATTACCTCTAACCAGAAACAATAGCGGTAACAAGAACGCTCATTCTTCACAGCCTACTAGCTATTATCCAATTTTCAAAGTCAGTAAAATAATGTTTAGTCAAAGGGAAACTACTAGTGATTGTTCTGGCAGTAGAATATCTATGTCTTCTGAATAAATTTTAACATTCAATGCTATAAAAAAGTAGCCATTTCTGTAAATCAAAAGTAATGATACCTCTGACTGGCACCCTTCAAATTCTTCAGTAGGTACTTCTACTTATTAGCAAAATCGCGGAAAATGTAAACCTGAATTGCAGTCTGTTTGCATTGTAAAACATAATTTAGTTTGCAGAAAACTACATGAAATAATCACGCGTAATTAAAAAATTCTAGCAATTATTTTAATATGCTTCAGTTGGAGATATCTTCACCTTTGACTTAACTAAACGGAATTTACTAATTTTTTTATCCCATTAAATGTGAAATTTCTAAACATGTTAGACTGTAAGCAAAAATCGCTGGTAGTTTTCCTTTTATTTCAACATTTTTAATCGTTTTAGAAAGTTGTCAAGCTCTAGTAGACCTCAATAGCTATTAGGCTGTGAAAAACAAACACTTCTGGCATACCCCAGCTACTCATTGACATTAGATTTCTTGCCGCTGTTGTATCCGGTTAGAGTTAATATGTTGTAAGAAATTTTCATAATCTTGCCTCGTTGCTCTAGTTAGTTTGCATCTTTCTACTAAGTTAGTTGGTTTCTTCCATATTAACGAGCTTTTGTTTATTTTTCATGGTCCGCTAGGTTGCTTGCACGCAGGAAACTTGAAAAACACCGATTTGACTGAAAATTTGAAATAAAACGAAAACTAAAAAAGATTGATATCAAGAATGTTATATCGTTAGAAAGGTAATCAAATTTTACATTTGATTCTTAAACCAAATTAGGCATTCCCATTTGGAAAAATCAAGTTATCTATGATTGAAGTTTCCTTAATTAATCTACTGATTTCTCCAAGTACAAAAAGAATTAAAATCTAGCCGTCGTACTTTAGGTGACGCATTTCATGCTTAGTCGTACCGCAAAGTCACGGCCTTCTAAGTTTTATAATCGCTGCGATATTCAATTTTTTTCTGATACCTACTTATACCAAAAACGGTGATTTGCGCCTAAACGGTTCATTTAAAGTTCCATGTGTGACTAATAAAGTCACACTAGAATGGACCAAGGAATCCGAATATGCAATAATATATAGGGGGTTCTATTCAAAAAAATGTAAGTTTGATATGAATCACCGTGTATAAACGTCAAAATTTAAGTGAAAATATTTTTACGTTACAGCCCTTAAGGGTCCCTACAATGGTCAAATGACAGATTTTTGAAATATTTTTCAGTAAGCCCACAATCCTCCGTCCACGCACTATTGGCCCTCCCTGTATGGTAGCAAAATGAATAAAAACATGATCGTCACAAACCTCCACGAGAAACATAACAAAACAATGCAGGTCTCTATGGTACATTTTTTTGGGAATCAAGAACACTTCACTGTTTATGTATACAATCCGCGAAACTGGACGCAACCTGGCTAAATCAGAGCATGATATACTAAGATATACTGTGACCGAAAACAATGCCTTACGTATCACGAAATCAGTGATCTGTGACTGAGACAACTAGCCAGTCTCGCTTAACTAGTCTCAGATATGTTTTTGACCTTGACTAATTTGCAGGAATACTCCCATGCCTATACAGAAACCATTCAAATAAAATCAAATCATGCTTTATTCGTATCTCAGAGCTATTTAGTATATGGCATAGTTGATGATCATTATTACAATAAATTTTACCTCAAACTATACATGACACAAGTTTTCGTCTTGATAGGAAGCCAGATAACGATTTTAGATTTTAAGGGTGAACTTGAAGATCTGAGGATCTTAAAATGTTTGATATTCGTTGTGTGAGGCTGAATATTAAAATAACGGTTGGATTTGTAATAAGCGCCCTCAAACTATACATGACATGAGTTTTCGTCTTGCTAGGAAGCCATATAAGGATTTTAGATTTTTAGGGTGAACTTGAAGATCTGAGGATCTGAAAATGTTTGATATTCGTTGCCTGAGGCTGAATCTCAAAATATCGGTTGGATTTGTAATAAGCGTCTTCAAACTATACATGACACAAATTTTCGTCTTGATAGAAAGCCAGATAACGATTTTAGATTTTTAGGGTGAACTTGAAGATCTGAGGATCTTAAAATGTTTGATATTCGTTGTCTGAGGCTGAATCTTGAAATAACGGTTTGATTTGTAATAAGCGCCCTCAAACTATACATGACATGAGTTTTCGTCTTGCTAGGAAGCCAGATAAGGATTTTAGATTTTTAGGGTGAACTTGAAGATCTGAGCATCTGAAAATGTTTGATATTCGTTGCCTGAGGCTGAATCTCAAAATATCGGTTGGATTTGTAATAAGCGTCTTCAAACTATACATGACACAAATTTTCGTCTTGATAGAAAGCCAGATAACGATTTTAGATTTTTAGGGTGAACTTGAAGATCTGAGGATCTGAAAATGTTTGATATTCGTTGTCTGAGGCTGAATCTTAAAATAGCGGTTGGATTTGTAATAAGCGCCCTCAAACTATACATGACACAAATTTTCGTCTTGATAGAAAGCCAGATAACGATTTTAGATTTTTAGGGTGAACTTGAAGATCTGAGGATCTGAAAATGTTTGATATTCGTTGTCTGAGGCTGAATCTTAAAATAGCGGTTGGATTTGTAATAAGCGCCCTCAAACTATACATGACACAAATTTTCGTCTTGATAGAAAGCCAGATAACGATTTTAGATTTTTAGGGTGAACTTGAAGATCTGAGGATCTGAAAAAGTTTGATATTCGTTGTATGACGCTGAATCTCGAAACAACGACCGGATTTGTAATAAGTGCCCTCAAACTATACATGACACGAGTTTTCGTCTTGATAGGAAGCCAGACAACAATTTTAGATGTTTAGGGTGAACTTCAATATCTGAGGATCTGCAAACTTTTTATGTTCCTTACCTGAAGCTAAAACTCAAAACAACGGCCGGATTCGTAATAAGCGCCCTCAAACTATACATGACACGAGTTTTCGTCTTGATAGGAAGCCAGACAACGGTTTTAGATTTTAAGGGTGAACTTGATCTGAGGATCTGAAAATTTTTGATGTTCCTTACCTGAGGCTAAAACTCAAAACAACGGCCGGATTTGTAATAAGCGCCCTCAAACTATACACGGCACGATTTTTTATCTTGATAGGAAGCCAGATAACGATTTTAGATTTTTAGGGTGAATTTGAAGATCCGAGGATCTGAAAATTCTTGATATTCGTTACCTGAGGCTGAATCCCAAAACAACGGCTGAATTTGTAATGAGCGTTCTCAAACTATACAAGAAACGAGTTTTCGTCCTGATAGGAAGCCAGCTGACGATTTTAGATTTTTAGGGTAAACTAAAAGATCTGAGGATCTGAAAATTTTTTATGTTCCTTACCTGACGTTAAAACTCAAAACGATTAAAATTAATGGATCAAGTATTGAACGTCTAAGAGATAAACGAGGTTACGTAAGAGCACACTCCATTCTCCTATACTCACCAACTCCAAACCAGACCTGCCCCAATATTAAACTATTCACAGCGTCTAATAACAACGACAATATACGAGTACTACTAATTGGTTAATAAAGAAAACTAGTGAGCATCTGAAGATGTCGCGTTTGTATGTCCCCAACCACTAAAAATAAATCGGCGACTGTTATTTGCGTCCCGCAAGGAAAACAGACAAACCAAAACAAAAAGTGCATTTCACTCGTGAACCTCTTGCCAAATCGTCGCCAAGTCCAGACGTCAAACAAGGAAAACCTCGGCTCACCTTCAGAGAACTCTTGTAGTACGTAGCTTGCACTGAAAATGTCTGCAAACTAACAATCAGGGCAGCCATGGATATCAATGAGGCTAAATAAAAACAAAAGACCAATTCATGTCTAGTTTGACGGAATAATTTCAAGCTGACAGTTTCTCCTACAGCTAGAGCACGAATCAACAGATGGCTCACCTTCAGGGAACTCTTGTAGTACGTAGCTTGCGCTGAAAATGTCTGCAAACTAACAATCAGGGCAGCCATGGATATCAATGAGGCTAAATAAAAACAAAAGACCAATTCATGTCTAGTTTGACGGAATAATTTCGAGTTGACAGTTTCTCCTACAGCTAGAGCACGAATCAACAGATGGCTCACCTTCAGGGAACTCTTGTAGTACGTAGCTTGCACTGAAAATGTCTGCAAACTAACAATCAGGGCAGCCATGGATATCAATGAGGCTAAATAAAAACAAAAGACTAATTCATGTCTAGTTTGACAGAATAATTTCAAGCTGACAGTTTCTCCTACAGCTAGAGCACGAATCAACAGATGGCTCACCTTCAGGGAACTCTTGTAGTACGTAGCTTGCACTGAAAATGTCTGCAAACTAACAATCAGGGCAGCCATGGATACCAATGAGGCTAAATAAAAACAAAAGACCAATTCATGTCTAGTTTGACGGAATAATTTCGAGTTGACAGTTTCTTCTACATCTAGAGCACGAATCAACAGATGGCTCACCTTCAGGGAACTCTTGTAGTACGTAGCCTGCACTGAAAATGTCCCGAAGTCCAGACGTCAAGTAATCTACAAGGAAAACCTGGCTCACCTTTGGCGGACTCAGTATAAACATAATCAAGGCAGGAATCAAATAGGCTCGAAACAAAAGTCCAATTCATGTCTAGCTTGACAAAATAATTTCAAGTTGACAGTTGCTCCTGTTAATTTCAAAATTAACTGTATTTAAGGGTATGACGCGCGAAATTGAGAATCCAAGAAAAGATTTATTCCCGTGTTAGCGAGGAGGCGTGGCCGCCTGTTCCCTTTCTCCAGTGTATGTGTGTCTAAGATGAGTGGAGATAAGTCCAAAAATCCAAAGGTAAGGTCCAAAGGTCACCATAAAAATGAATTTCGCATTTCCTAGCTCCTGACGTTACCTTTAGACTTACAGTAATAAATCAAAAAGCAAATTGAAGAAGGAAGCTTGCGCTTTGTCACCTATTTTGCCTTTGTTTTGATATCGTGTTTGGTTGTTAAATTACAGACATTTGAAGAATGTATGATTTTGCATTGCGAGTTTTTTTTTTCGCACTAAAAAACATTTTTGAGAAAATCGCAAATAGTTGTCATTCATTAAGGACTTAACCATCACCTTCTGAAATACCGTGTATGTAGTTTGAAAAACAAGTGAGTTCTGTTCGAAATGGGAATCCGTGTTTTAACATGGCAAATACATATACAGGGTGTCCCACGACGATTAAGACAAGCAATATATCGGAATTGGGCAGTAGTAGCGAATTATAATTTTGGGGGTGTAAATTAGAGCAAATATAGTATTATTTCTTATTATTGTGTCATCCAATGAGGTAGTTGTGTTTGATCACGTGATGTCCGATTCAAAAATTTTTATGGAACACCCTGTATATTTGTGACTTTTTGTGTTCCACCCGATAAAACAATTCCAACAAACTAGCACACTTGGGGTCTAAAGTGATTAATTCAAGAGCTACAGGTACCTAAAGGATGGTGGGCATTGATTATTACAATATGTACCCCTACAGTAAAATTATTTTGGTAGTGTTTCATAATGGTAGTGGTCTAGTGGTACAGTCCTTTAAATACCTGTAGCTCTTGAACGAATCACTTTAGACCCCAAGTGTGCTAGTTTCTTGGAATTATTTTATCGGAAGGAACACAAAAAGTCACAAATATACAGGGTATCCCATTAAAAATTTGGAATCGGTCGTCACGTGACCAAAAACAAATACCTCATTGGGTGACACAATAATAAGAAAAGATACTATATCTGCTCTAATTTACTCCCCCAAAATTATAATTCGTTACTACTGCCCAGTTCCGATATATTGATTGTCTTAATCGTCGTGGGACACATTGTAATGCGTGATTTCAAAAGTGGTCTCTTTCTCAGAAACAATCTATACTGAGAGAGTCTACGTGCTGCATTTGGTAAAGATGCTCCATCTTTGAGAACTGTGTGTGGCTGGTACAACGAATAGAAATTTGAAGAGTTTCTATAATTGACGAATTTTGGAAGGAAGGTCAATTTCAGCTGTTTCTGATAAAAATGTTGCTGCTGTTTGACAGATGAATGAGGATGATAACCGAGTCACCTAGACAGAGTACTGAAGGAATTAGAATGACTGCAATTCAAAAGATCTTACATGACCATCTCGGAGTCAGTCGTTTGTAGTCGTTGGGTTCCTCATACTCTTTCAGAACCCTAAAAATAGCATCGTGTTGAATGATGCCAACAAATTCTAAATTATTGCAGATCTGAGGATATCTGCAAAACTAGCAACGAAAATATGGATATACAGGGTGTTTCATATTGATGTACAAGTATTTCAGGGGGTGATTTCCTGGATGATTTTGAGTAAAAAACTTCATATGAAGGTATGTCCTAAACGTCATAACTTTCGAGCTACAGGGTGTTAAAGATCTAATAAAAATAATTCTTTTTGTAATAGCTTTGGTAACGCTTTAGTTTTCTTTATGAAACGAGGTATATTGTGTCCATGTACCAAAAGGTACTTTTTGATGAAGAAACTTGTTTTTTCACCAGTGGCGTTCGTGCGGGACATGATTTCAACATTTTTAATAAAAAAAAGCGGTATGCCACTGTTTGATTTCAATTAAAAGCGTATTTTGAATTCGCTTTTCATCTTTCAACAATTTCGGTCCCTTGATTTTTTTTTTCGTTCAAGGCTCGGTTTTTGTTAAAAAAAATAATTTTCTTTTTACTTCCCACACCGATAGGTGCTGAAAAATTTGTTGTATTCATAATAGTTTTTAAGTCCATCTGAACATTGGCTTGCCTGTTACAGAAACCAAGGGACTTAGAATTTTGTGATGTATTTTTTGCTTTTTGTTATAATAAAATATCACATTTTAAAAAAGTGTAAATCAACTGGTACCATTCAATTGACTAACTTAATCTGCTTAATTTAGTTCTGATAAAATTTCAGTTTAGTTAAATACTTCTAGGAATTCACGTAAACCTCACGACAAGCTTTTATGATCATATTATTATGAATTGTGTATAATGAGGCTATAAGCCGATATTTAATATTTCAAAAGACAATTTTATTTTTGTTTTAATTTATTATTATTTCATTTAATGTAATAAATACGATTCTTGATCACATTACAATCAATGACACTGTTCCAAGTGAATTCACATTGAAAAATAATTTTGCCCGGATACCCCTGTGTGTGCTGGTTAGCGAGTTGGCACCTTTGAACAAGTTAATGTTAATGTCGACTTTTTTTTGAAATTTCCTAATAGACAATTATTCAAAAATTGCCAAAAGTGACGCTTTTTTGACTAAATTCACGGTCTCATCAATCACCCTGTATAAACTTATTCTAAAATCGGGATCGACAATAACATGGATTGAAGTTTTAAAAAAACGAAAACCACGTTTTTGTGCCAAAAATTATTAATCTACGGGGTCAAAAATGGTTACAGCCAGAGCCTTGCATTGAACAATCGCGCGCCTATTGGGACACTGATAAAAGCGCCACGAATACAAAAGTACGCAAGCTACTGTTTATGAATGAGCTGAAGTTCATTCATTTCTGGAATGAGATAGATATTGTTTTGGGTATCGACTAAATTTGTAGTCGGTGGTTTTGGGTGACTTATTGATATACACTGCAGACCAAAAGTTAGGAACTACTAAAATGTAAGCAAATCGCGGTAATTGGTTTTGAGCAGTTATCATTTTCAGGATTACTGCGAAATCTTACAATTTTCAACCAGTTTTGTAAGTAATTAAAATTTAAATTACTGGCAGGCCCAAGTCTTGAGTCTTGGGCTCACACTTTTTGCGTCGCGAATAGAAATTACATTTACGAGTAAGACAGAAGGAATTCTGCCGGCAACCCTCGTAGAAATTACATTTTTTATTTTGTAACATAAACTGATAAAAACCTTGTATTTTCATTAACATTTATTCGTTCCAGAAGTCATGTTCCTTTGCTAAGTTCTCCACTTTCACGATTTTTTGTGTTCAGACGGCAAAGTAGCAATAGTAACTTTTTGTGACATGGAACTGCCACTGAACTTGATAAAACCAATAATTCTGATTTCTCTTTGACGCACCATTTTTCATCCAAAAAGTCATTTTTCTTCTCTGAATACGTTCTTCATCAGGTGTCATATATCTGGTAAAATAAGGACACCATCTTGGTGTGGTAGCATTAGAAGTCATATAGGCATCTATTATGGTCCGCAAGTAATACTTTCATTTTTTTATTAATCGCTCAACATCAGATTTCACAAAGTTGTTAAAATGCGTCTTTTTTTTGAATACTTCATCGAAATACAGAATTTGGCGGCTCTAATTCAGAATGCAGGTAGATATAGTTTCACTATAGGGGATATATTTTAGGAGGCCTACCGGTGGGGGGAGGGGGACAGGCATAATTTGGTTTATTTTGCTGGAGTTTGTTGTGAAACCAACAATAATTTTGCTGGCGCCTTCTGGGGGTG
This sequence comes from Callosobruchus maculatus, assembly GCA_951848785.1. Classification (NCBI taxonomy): domain Eukaryota; kingdom Metazoa; phylum Arthropoda; class Insecta; order Coleoptera; family Chrysomelidae; genus Callosobruchus; species Callosobruchus maculatus. Next base: position 5,393,220 of record CATOUR010000131.1, read on the forward strand.
CTATAAGCAAAAAGTATGAGACGATAGTTTTTTTTTTAATTTATAGTTCCAAAGTGGAAACAGGTCCCCCTATCCCTCGTATTCACGCCAAATCGTTTACATCTTTCAATTTTCCAACGGCATTGGCATATCTATAAAGAACTGCTCAATGTACAGTGAACTTTACTGAATTTAGCTGCTTTACAAATAACATATACACGCATAATACTGTCATTGGTACGTCTTGTTGATTTTTCATATTTTCACCTTATTTTCCGTCTTATTTTCGCTCTTGTACATAGGATAAATTCATTTTTTTTGTGTGACAACTCAGTTGCACTTATAAACAACTCCTTATACTCATATTGTATTTATTATTATGTATATGCCTGAAACACACAGAGAAAGGATCAACTGTGATGCCAGGTATAAATTTCTCAACGACGGCGACGGACGATCAAAAAAGGGTCAGCGGGAGCCGGTTCGGCATCAACATCACAGACCCCTCGGTATTTAAACAAAAGAGTGCGGCGCGGCGCCTACAAATACCTTTTATAACTTGGTGGTATATCCTTGTAGTAGGAATAGTAAATAGGCCACGCCCCCTCTTACTCGACTTCTTAACCTCTGCCCTTACCCCGCAAATTTGTTATAGTATATACGAAGTCACTTGAAACAGCGTAAAAAAGCTTTTGCGGCATTTCCTTTGTAAGGCCCGAAGGATCCATAGGCGGCGCGCCGTAATTGAAATAATTTTATGATCACATGGAAGGTGAATATGAAATGAACTAATATTTCTTATTTGAGTATTTAATGAAGAAGGTTCACACAGGGACCTTCTACAGTATATAATAAGTATAAAATATACAAAGGATGTGAACGAATTATTACGTTTTCCTCAAATAAAATCGATTATTATAGTGCCTTATAAAAAATCCTAACGATTTGCAAACACGTGTGATTGGAATCTTCAGAGATCGCTGTCTTCATCACGAGAACTGACTAACAACTCAAGAGCGCAACAAATAACAATAATTGTAGGGTAGCTCTCGTAGTGAAGACTCGTCAGATATCTGAAGATCCTAGTCACCCGTGCTTGTGAAGCGTTAAGAAGAAATTTTAACAAACAACGACCTAAAAACCCGAACAGCACTATGTTCTCTACAGACGACGCAGACGGCATCGCTCAATTTTTTTTAGATTTCAGGATTTTTTTGTCAAACGCTGAAATAAAAGTAATTCGTTTAGGATACTGCATTTATGTCAAAAGACGGACGATGGACGACTCTCGCCCCTGTTCGGTCCCTCCACCACCCCTGCATCTTGTGAACACATTTGAGGCATCACGGTTTTCATTTTTCAGACAATCGTAAATATTTAATATTACTTTTTGTGTCTGTTCTTCTAAATCCTTGTGAAAAAAGTCTTCCCGAATAGGATCCGCATCCACATCTGCCACACTATCACGTGCATTCTCCCAGGGTCTCCAAACGGCCATGATTACGTATTTCCAAAATATAAGAAATGGCGAATTCGCAAAGTTGCGGAAGCAGAGCCTTACAATCCGTATCCGTGAACGGCACTGGTAAGACTGGCTGGACCACTGGGCTGGGCTGGACCGCTGGACGGCTGGACAGTCCCAACTACCTGCTGAATACAATTCGGCAGGGGTGCTTTGACGGCAGCTTCTGAATGTATACCATGGATATATGCTGCTAATTCGAGCATTTTCACCAGTAGAATAGCACCGCAAATACCGGTGAATTGATACTACCTCGTATATCGCCGTCACATCGCCGTGTTCCAACTGACATCGTGTTTACTATACCCTCAAGCAGTTTACTATAACCTCCACTTAATAGCTATTTTTGCCCCCATATCAGCCCCCTCATTCCACGATACAACTACTCGTACTATCTTGCTCTCAATGCATTCATCAACAACATCGGCAATACAATCGCCTTACCTTCCGATAATACCGTTCACTCCGCGAGTCTATTTTTAATCCTTGCACGCATCATAGGTGACTTTAAAACACTGTTATCAATGGGTAGTCAAGTTCATGATATAACCGTTTATAAATAGACGGTGCGTTGAAAGAAACACGTGATCCAACTTCCAATTGTTTGTTCCAATACGAGTGCGCCCGTGACGCTGAACCGCCGTATAAACGCAGAAAGCCTTGCTTTCAAAGAACAAGCGAGAAAAGGTTAACGGTCCAATAGGATAGGTCATGGTTATTTGTTGATTTCCAAAATATTAAACATCAATCTGATCGTAGACAGAGAGCATGATAATCACCGACAAATAAAGTCAATAGGCCGTTGTGAAGTAGTTCAAAGTTTTGTGTAACTCGGTTCTTTGATCGACAATTCGGGTAGCTGTGGCCATCACAAAGCTTACTAAAATATGGCGTGACCATAACATCACTAAAGCTACCAAAATGTCGCTGGATCAGTCTCTTGTGTTCTCCATATTTTTGAATGCCTCGGAAACTTGGACTATTAAAAAGGCAGATCGAGCTCGAATAGATGCTTTTGAAATGTGGACGTGGAGGAGAATGCTGAGGATTCCTTATACCGCACATCGAACTAATGTTTCCATACTGGATGAGCTAGGTAATCCAAAGAGACTATCCTCCATTGTGTCGACAAGAATGCTTATATTCTTCGGACATATACACAGGAGCGATAATATGGAGAAACTTGTAGTTCAGTCCCCCTACACGCTGGGTGAATACGACGAAACAGTTGCTGGACATGAGTATCAAGAGCGCCACTAAACTGACAGTAAATCGCGAACGAATGGCGAGCTACAGTTCTCAAAACTATTGATAATATTCGTGTCGGCAATACTCTAGCTCCGACTTAATGCATTTTAAGAGTTCACAACAGGTCTGTTAAGACATTGTGACTATAATAATGATGAATAATAATTATGAAACTGATGCTGACGGGATTTCCGCTTCGTACCGTAGCATAAAGTAAAAACGTTCGAGATATACAGTAGTACCATGGCCCTAATTTCTCTTTAATAAAAAAACATTCAGATCTTTCATATCTTCAGGTTTGCCTGAACAATCGAAAATCTTGATATGGCCCTTATTAAGATGAAACCTCATGAATTTAATATGAGGGTGCTGATTAGAAATCCGGTCGCAGTTTTGAGTTGCAGTCTCGTTTAACGAAAATAAAAAATTTCATCTCTCGGGCGGGCGGGTGTACCTAAAAAATCGAAGTTCCTTATTTGGCTTTCTATTAAGATGAAACCTTGTGTTTTTTAATAACTTGAGGGTGCTGATTACATATCCGGTCGCAGTTTTGAGTTTCATTCTCGTTTGTCGAAAATCAAAAATTACAAATCCATATCTTCAGATTTACCTAAATAATCGAAAATCTTTATTTGGCCTTCTATTAAGATGAAACCTCATGAATTTAATAATATGAGGGTGCTGATTAGAAATCCGGTCGCAGTTTTGAGTTGCAGTCTCGTTTATCGAAAATCAAAAATTTCAGATCTCTCAGGCGGGCGGGTGTACCAAAAATCGAAGTTCCTTATTTGGCTTTCTATTAAGATGAAACCTTGTGCTTTTTAATTATTTGAGGGTGCTGATTACATATCCGGTCGCAGTTTTGAGTTTCAGTCTCGTTTGTCGAAAATCAAAAATTTCAGATTTTTCGTATCTTCAGGGTTGCCTAAATAATCGAAAATCTTTATTCGGCCTTCTATTGAGAAGAAACCTTGTGTTTTTTAATGATTTGAGGGTGCTGATTACATATCCGGTCGCAGTTTTGAGTTTCAGTCTCGTTTGTCGAAAATCAAAAATTTCAGATCTCTCGGGCGGGCGGGTGTACAAAAAAATCGAAGTTCCTTATTTGGCTTTCTATTAAGATGAAACCTTGTGTTTTTTAATTATTTGAGGGTGCTGATTACATATCCGGTCGCAGTTTTGAGTCTCAGTCTCGTTTGTCGAAAATCAAAAATTTCAGATATCTCGGGCGGGCGGGTGTACCTAAAAAATCGAAGTTCCTTATTTGGCTTTCTATTAAGATGAAACCTTGTGTTTTTTAATGATTTGAGGGTGCTGATTACATATTCGGTCGCAGTTTTGAGTTTCAGTCTCGTTTGTGGAAAATCAAAAATTTCAGATCTCTCGGGCGGGCGGGTGTACCAAAAATCGAAGTTCCTTATTTGGCTTTCTATTAAGATGAAACCTTGTGTTTTTTAATTATTTGAGGGTGCTGATTACATATCCGGTCGCAGTTTTGAGTCTCAGTCTTGTTTGACGAAAATCAAAAATTTCAGATCTCTCGGGCGGGCGGGTGTACCAAAAATCGAAGTTCCTTATTTGGCTTTCTATTAAGATGAAACCTTGTGTTTTTTAATTATTTGAGGGTGCTGATTACATATCCGGTCGCAGTTTTGAGTTTCAGTCTCGTTTGTCGAAAATCAAAAATTTCAGATCTCTCGGGCGGGCGGGTGTACCAAAAATCGAAGTTCCTTATTTGGCTTTCTATTAAGATGAAACCTTGTGTTTTTTAATTATTTGAGGGTGCTGATTACATATCCGGTCGCAGTTTTGAGTCTCAGTCTCGTTTGTCGAAAATCAAAAATTTCAGATCTCTCGGGCGGGCGGGTGTACCAAAAATCGAAGTTCCTTATTTGGCTTTCTATTAAGATGAAACCTTGTGTTTTTTAATTATTTGAGGGTGCTGATTACATATCCGGTCGCAGTTTTGAGTTTCAGTCTCGTTTGTCGAAAATCAAAAATTTCAGATCTCTCGGGCGGGCGGGTGTACCAAAAATCGAAGTTCCTTATTTGGCTTTCTATTAAGATGAAACCTTGTGTTTTTTAATTATTTGAGGGTGCTGATTACATATCCGGTCGCAGTTTTGAGTCTCAGTCTCGTTTGTCGAAAATCAAAAATTTCAGATATCTCGGGCGGGCGGCTGTACCTAAAAAATCGAAGATCCTTATTTGGCTTTCTATTAAGATGAAACCTTATGTTTTTTAATTATTTGAGGGTGCTGATTACATATCCGGTCGCAGTTTTGAGTTTCAGTCTCGTTTGTCGAAAATCAAAAATTTCAAATCTCTTGGGCGGGCGGTGTACCTAAAAAATCGAAGTTCCTTATTTGGCTTTCTATTAAGATGAAACCTTGTGTTATTTAATGGTTTGAGGGTGCTGATTACATATCCGGTCGCAGTTTTGAGTTTCAGTCTCGTTTGTCGAAAATCAAAAATTTCAGATCTCTCGGGCGGGCGGGTGTACCTAAAAAATCGAAGTTCCTTATTTGGCTTTCTATTAAGATGAAACCTTGTGTTTTTTAATGGTTTGAGGGTGCTGATTACATATCCGGTCGCAGTTTTGAGTTTCAGTCTCGTTTGTCGAAAATCAAAAATTTCAGATCTCTCGAGCGGGCGGGTGTACTAAAAAATCGAAGTTCCTTATTTGGCTTCCTATTAAGATAAAACCTTGTGTTTTCTAATGATTTGAGGGTGCTGATTACATATCCGGTCGCAGTTTTGAGTTTCAGTCTCGTTTGTCGAAAATTAAAAATTTCAGATCTCTCGGGCGGGCGGGTGTACCTAAAAAATCGAATTTCCTTATTTGGCTTTCTATTAAGATGAAACCTTGTGTTTTTTAACGATTTGAGGGTGCTGATTACATATCCGGTCGCAGTTTTGAGTTTCAGTTTTGTGTGTCGAAAAGCAAATATTTCAGATTTCTCGGGCGGGCGGGTGTATCTAAAAAATCGAAGTTCCTTATTTGGCTTTCTATTAAGATGAAACCTTGTGTTTTTTAATCATTTGAGGGTGCTGATTGCATATCCGGTCGCAGTTTTGAGTTTCAGTCTCGTTTGTCGAAAATCAAAAATTTCAGATCTCTCGGGCGGGCGGGTGTAGCTAAAAAAACAAAGTTCCTTACTTGGCTTTCTATTGAGATGAAACCTTGTGTTTTTTAATGATTTGAGGGTGCTGATTACATATCCGGTCGCAGGTTTGAGTTTCAGTCTCGTTTGTCGAAAATCAAAAATTTCAGATCTCTCGGGCGGGCGGGTGTACCTAAAAAATCGAAGTTCCTTATTTGGCTTTCTAATAAGATGAAACCTTGTGTTTTTTAATGATTTGAGGGTGCTGATTACATATCCGGTCGCAGTTTCGAGTTTCAGTCTCGTTTGTCGAAAATCAAAAATTTCAGATTTTTCATATCTCCAGGGTTGCCTAAATAATCGAAAATCTTTATTTGGCCTTCTATTAAGATGAAACCTTGTGTTTTTTAATGATTTGAGGGTGCTTATTACATATCCGATCGCAGTTTTGAGTTTCAGTCTCGTTTGTCGAAAATCAAAAATTTCAGATCTCTCGGGCGGGCGGGTGTAGCTAAAAAATCGAAGTTCCTTATTTGGCTTTCAATTAAGATGAAACCTTGTGTTTTTTCATCATTTGAGGGTGCTGATTACATATCTGGTCGCAGTTTTGAGTTTCAGTCTCGTTTGTCGAAAATCAAAAATTTCAGATCTCTCGGGCGGGCGGGTGTAGCTAAAAAAACGAAGTTCCTTATTTGGCTTTCTATTGAGATGAAACCTTGTGTTTTTTAATGACTTGAGGGTGCTGATTACATATCCGGTCGCAGTTTTGAGTTTCAGTCTCGTTTGTCGAAAATCAAAAATTTCAGATCTCTCGGGCGGGCGGGTGTACCTAAAAAATCGAAGTTACTTATTTGGCTTTCTATTAAGATGAAACCTTGTGTTTTTTAATGATTTGAGGGTGCTGATTACATATCCGGTCGCAGTTTTGGGTTTCAGTCTCGTTTGTCGAAAATCAAAAATTTCAGATCTCTCGGGCGGGCGGGTGTACTAAAAAATCGAAGTTCCTTATTTGGCTTTCTATTAAGATGAAACCTTGTGTTTTTTAACGATTTGAGGGTGCTGATTACATATCCGGTCGCAGTTTTGAGTTTCAGTCTCGTTTGTCGAAAATCAAAAATTTCAGATCTCTCGGGCGGGCGGGTGTACCTAAAAAATCGAAGTTCCTTATTTGGCTTTCTATTAAGATGAAACCTTGCGTTTTTTAATCATTTGAGGGTGCTGATTACATATCCGGTCGCAGTTTTGAGTTTCAGTCTCGTTTGTCGAAAATCAAAAATTTCAGATTTTTCATATCTTCAGGGTTGCCTAAATAATCGAAAATCTTTACTTGGACTTCTATTAAGATGAAACCTTGTGTTTTTAATAATTCGAGGGTGCTTATTACATATCCGGTCGTAGTTTTGAGTTTCAGTCTCGTTTGTCGAAAATCAAAAATTTCAGATCTCTCGGGCGGGCGGGTGTACCTAAAAAATCGAAGTTCCTTATTTGGCTTTCTATTAAGATGAAACCTTTGGTTTTTTAATCATTTGAGGGTGCTGATTACATATCCAGTCGCAGTTTTGAGTTTCAGTCTCGTTTGTCGAAAATCAAAAATTTCAGATTTTTCATATCTTCAGGGTTGCCTAAATAATCGAAAATCTTTACTTGGACTTCTATTAAGATGAAACCTTGTGTTTTTAATAATTCGAGGGTGCTTATTACATATCCGGTCGTAGTTTTGAGTTTCAGTCTCGTTTGTCGAAAATCAAAAATTTCAGATCTCTCGGGCGGGCGGGTGTACCTAAAAAATCGAAGTTCCTTATTTGGCTTTCTATTAAGATGAAACCTTGTGTTTTTTAATCATTTGAGGGTGCAGATTACACATCCGGTCGCAGTTTTGAGTTTCAGTCTCGTTTGTCGAAAATCAAAAATTTCAGATCTCTCGGGCGGGCGGGTGTACCTAAAAAATCGAAGTTCCTTATTTGGCTTTCTATTAAGATGAAACCTTATGTTTTTTGATGATTTGAGGGCGCTGATTACATATCCGGTCGCAGTTTTGAGTTTCAGTCTCGTTTGTCGAAAATCAAAAATTTCAGATTTTTCATATCTTCAGGGTTGCCTAACTAATCGAAAATCTTTATTTGGCATTCTATTAAGATGAAACCTCGTGTTTTTGAATGATTTGAGGGTCCTGATTACATATCCAGTCGCAGTTTTGAGTTTCAGTCTCGTTCGTCGAAAATCAAAATTTTCAGATCTCTCGAGGGGGAGGGTGTACCTAAAAAATCGAAGTTCCTTATTTGGCTTTCAATTAAGATGAAACCTTGTGTTTTTTCATCATTTGAGGGTGCTGATTACATATCTGGTCGCAGTTTTGAGTTTCAGTCTCGTTTGTCGAAAATCAAAAATTTCAGATCTCTCGGGCGGGCGGGTGTAGCTAAAAAAACGAAGTTCCTTATTTGGCTTTCTATTGAGATGAAACCTTGTGTTTTTTAATGACTTGAGGGTGCTGATTACATATCCGGTCGCAGTTTTGAGTTTCAGTCTCGTTTGTCGAAAATCAAAAATTTCAGATCTCTCGGGCGGGCGGGTGTAGCTACAAAAACGAAGTTCCTTATTTGGCTTTCTATTGAGATGAAACCCTGCGTTTTTTAATGGTTTGAGGGTGCTGATTACATATCCGGTCGCAGTTTTGAGTTTCAGTCTCGTTTGTCGAAAATCAAAAATTTCAGATCTCTCGGGCGGGCGGGTGTACCTAAAACATCGAAGTTACTTATTTGGCTTTCTATTAAGATGAAACCTTGTGTTTTTTAATGATTTGAGGGTGCTGATTACATATCCGGTCGCAGTTTTGGGTTTCAGTCTCGTTTGTCGAAAATCAAAAATTTCAGATCTCTCGGGCGGGCGGGTGTACTAAAAAATCGAAGTTCCTTATTTGGCTTTCTATTAAGATGAAACCTTGTGTTTTTTAACGATTTGAGGGTGCTGATTACATATCCGGTCGCAGTTTTGAGTTTCAGTCTCGTTTGTCGAAAATCAAAAATTTCAGATCTCTCGGGCGGGCGGGTGTACCTAAAAAATCGAAGTTCCTTATTTGGCTTTCTATTAAGATGAAACCTTGCGTTTTTTAATCATTTGAGGGTGCTGATTACATATCCGGTCGCAGTTTTGAGTTTCAGTCTCGTTTGTCGAAAATCAAAAATTTCAGATTTTTCATATCTTCAGGGTTGCCTAAATAATCGAAAATCTTTACTTGGACTTCTATTAAGATGAAACCTTGTGTTTTTAATAATTCGAGGGTGCTTATTACATATCCGGTCGTAGTTTTGAGTTTCAGTCTCGTTTGTCGAAAATCAAAAATTTCAGATCTCTCGGGCGGGCGGGTGTACTAAAAAATCGAAGTTCCTTATTTGGCTTTCTATTAAGATGAAACCTTGTGTTTTTTAACGATTTGAGGGTGCTGATTACATATCCGGTCGCAGTTTTGAGTTTCAGTCTCGTTTGTCGAAAATCAAAAATTTCAGATCTCTCGGGCGGGCGGGTGTAGCTAAAAAAACGAAGTTCCTTATTTGGCTTTCTATTGAGATGAAACCTTGTGTTTTTTAATGACTTGAGGGTGCTGATTACATATCCGGTCGCAGTTTTGAGTTTCAGTCTCGTTTGTCGAAAATCAAAAATTTCAGATCTCTCGGGCGGGCGGGTGTACTAAAAAATCGAAGTTCCTTATTTGGCTTTCTATTGAGATGAAACCTTGTGTTTTTTAACGATTTGAGGGTGCTGATTACATATCCGGTCGCAGTTTTGGGTTTCAGTCTCGTTTGTCGAAAATCAAAAATTTCAGATCTCTCGGGCGGGCGGGTGTACTAAAAAATCGAAGTTCCTTATTTGGCTTTCTATTAAGATGAAACCTTGTGTTTTTTAACGATTTGAGGGTGCTGATTACATATCCGGTCGCAGTTTTGAGTTTCAGTCTCGTTTGTCGAAAATCAAAAATTTCAGATCTCTCGGGCGGGCGGGTGTAGCTAAAAAAACGAAGTTCCTTATTTGGCTTTCTATTGAGATGAAACCTTGTGTTTTTTAATGACTTGAGGGTGCTGATTACATATCCGGTCGCAGTTTTGAGTTTCAGTCTCGTTTGTCGAAAATCAAAAATTTCAGATCTCTCGGGCGGGCGGGTGTAGCTACAAAAACGAAGTTCCTTATTTGGCTTTCTATTGAGATGAAACCCTGCGTTTTTTAATGGTTTGAGGGTGCTGATTACATATCCGGTCGCAGTTTTGAGTTTCAGTCTCGTTTGTCGAAAATCAAAAATTTCAGATCTCTCGGGCGGGCGGGTGTACCTAAAACATCGAAGTTACTTATTTGGCTTTCTATTAAGATGAAACCTTGTGTTTTTTAATGATTTGAGGGTGCTGATTACATATCCGGTCGCAGTTTTGGGTTTCAGTCTCGTTTGTCGAAAATCAAAAATTTCAGATCTCTCGGGCGGGCGGGTGTACTAAAAAATCGAAGTTCCTTATTTGGCTTTCTATTAAGATGAAACCTTGTGTTTTTTAACGATTTGAGGGTGCTGATTACATATCCGGTCGCAGTTTTGAGTTTCAGTCTCGTTTGTCGAAAATCAAAAATTTCAGATCTCTCGGGCGGGCGGGTGTACCTAAAAAATCGAAGTTCCTTATTTGGCTTTCTATTAAGATGAAACCTTGCGTTTTTTAATCATTTGAGGGTGCTGATTACATATCCGGTCGCAGTTTTGAGTTTCAGTCTCGTTTGTCGAAAATCAAAAATTTCAGATCTCTCGGGCGGGCGGGTGTACCTAAAAAATCGAAGTTCCTTATTTGGCTTTCTATTAAGATGAAACCTTGCGTTTTTTAATCATTTGAGGGTGCTGATTACATATCCGGTCGCAGTTTTGAGTTTCAGTCTCGTTTGTCGAAAATCAAAAATTTCAGATTTTTCATATCTTCAGGGTTGCCTAAATAATCGAAAATCTTTACTTGGACTTCTATTAAGATGAAACCTTGTGTTTTTAATAATTCGAGGGTGCTTATTACATATCCGGTCGTAGTTTTGAGTTTCAGTCTCGTTTGTCGAAAATCAAAAATTTCAGATCTCTCGGGCGGGCGGGTGTACCTAAAAAATCGAAGTTCCTTATTTGGCTTTCTATTAAGATGAAACCTTTGGTTTTTTAATCATTTGAGGGTGCTGATTACATATCCAGTCGCAGTTTTGAGTTTCAGTCTCGTTTGTCGAAAATCAAAAATTTCAGATTTTTCATATCTTCAGGGTTGCCTAAATAATCGAAAATCTTTACTTGGACTTCTATTAAGATGAAACCTTGTGTTTTTAATAATTCGAGGGTGCTTATTACATATCCGGTCGTAGTTTTGAGTTTCAGTCTCGTTTGTCGAAAATCAAAAATTTCAGATCTCTCGGGCGGGCGGGTGTACCTAAAAAATCGAAGTTCCTTATTTGGCTTTCTATTAAGATGAAACCTTGTGTTTTTTAATCATTTGAGGGTGCTGATTACACATCCGGTCGCAGTTTTGAGTTTCAGTCTCATTTGTCGAAAATCAAAAATTTCAGATTTTTTATATCTTCAGGGTTGCCTAAATAATCGAAAATCTTTACTTGGACTTCTATTAAGATGAAACCTTGTGTTTTTAATAATTCGAGGGTGCTTATTACATATCCGGTCGTAGTTTTGAGTTTCAGTCTCGTTTGTCGAAAATCAAAAATTTCAGATCTCTCGGGCGGGCGGGTGTACCTAAAAAATCGAAGTTCCTTATTTGGCTTTCTATTAAGATGAAACCTTGTGTTTTTTAATCATTTGAGGGTGCTGATTACATATCCGGTCGCAGTTTTGAGTTTGAGTCTCGTTTGTCGAAAATCAAAAATTTCAGATTTTTTATATCTTCAGGGTTGCCTAAATAATCGAAAATCTTTACTTGGACTTCTATTAAGATGAAACCTTGTGTTTTTAATAATTCGAGGGTGCTTATTACATATCCGGTCGCAGTTTTGAGTTTCAGTCTCGTTTGTCGAAAATCAAAAATTTCAGATCTTTCATATCCTCCGGTTTGCCTAAGTAATCGAGAACCTTTATTTGGCCTTCTATTAAAATGAAACCTCTTGTTTTAGATAGTCACCTCTATGAACTAGATAAATAGGATATATTAAGTGATATAAATTATTTTCTTTATAAATAAAATAAAACAAGACGTAAAAGAAGGAAATAGGATCATTTAGCAGTAAAATAAAATAACATCAACGTTACTGATTTTTAAACTGACGTGCAATTCGCAAGTATTCTTGGAACCTTAAAAGATGTTTTCGTATGATAAATGGATATGCAATAGAATAGTTTTTATTTTTTATTCCGCAAACAAAGCAAGATACGAGAAAAATTCAGGAGACAAAAAAGTTGTAGTTGTAGTTGGTTTACCTCAAAGAAATGTTAACATTAAATGTGTCAGTGGCGTACATTTTTCCGCTTATAATTGTTATTAAATTGCCACCTCTAACGCTACTGGATATAATTTTTTTGTCTAGTTAGGGCAAAATCACCCCCTTCCTACTAAAAACAACGCTACTGAATTTCAACAGAATCGGTTAGAAGATGATAGAATTATTTAAAAAAAAAAGTTATTTAAAAAAAATTAACATCCTGTATCTTAGAAACCATACATTTTTGGACATATGTTTATATGAACTTTTTTTCATAGAATGACCTGAGGAGTCACCCCCTTGAATATTGCCGCATCTTTTTTAAACACCCTATATTTTCTACAGTCAATGACCATTCTTCATACAAGGCGTAGCCTTCAAGGTGGCAGTATTTGTATTGTACAGCACAAATAAATATCAAATATCAAATTCTTCACAAAGTAGTGTCTGTTAGAATGTATAGTTGATCTGAATCTTACCTTATGGTTCATGCTCTGCATCCATGGCACCAGATCATCGATGAACTGGCCGATGTCTTCGCACTGCACAGAATTGGTCGGTTCTGCTAGATAGGCGAGAAGATCTGCGCCCAGCTGCTGCCTGAACAGCAGGTCCTGCCTGGACAGGTACGGAATGAAACCGTCCAGGTCCTGAGGACGATTGCTGTACGCCGCCATCCTCTTGCACCGCAAGAAAACCACACCGACCAGCGCAAAAGCGCCACTACTGCAAAGATATCATAATACGTTATGAAATCCTGTTTAGTTGGTAGTTAATAGAGTTAGGTAATGTAAAAATGGTTGAGTGGAAGAGCACTGCCATAGTGAACTCCGCCATTTGAGGTATATCTGTATATGCTTCAATAAAGGCTATTATTATTATGCATGTCTTATTTTTTCTCGCATGGTTGCGGTAGTAACAAGTATTGACGGGCTGTGCCAAGTCAATACCTGACCTATTATTATTCTGAATTCAGGAAGGACCGTACAATGCTACAGGTCTTGAGGATTACAGACTTTTGGAAGGTTTTATGTAACTTTTCATCCAGGCCCAATTGTTGCAGGTGTGGCGTAAATGTATTTGGAGTAAGGCCTGAGACCGACATAATGAGAGGGACAATGACAACTTTGTTTTGTTTCCATAGTCGTTTTATTTCTATGGCGAGGTCGGTGTATTTAGATATCTTCCCAGCGTAGGTGTTTTGGATGTTCATATCATTGGGAATCGCAATATCTATCAAGTAGGTCACTTTGTCTGTCTTTGACTGGAATACTATATCTGGCCTGTCTGCTGGGATGGTTTTATCCGTATGTATTTCAATGTCCCAGTATAGTTTGAATTGATTGTTCTCTAGTACTGAGGTCGGTGTGTAGTTATAATATGGATCTGTGTTTTCAATTAGCTTGTTTGTTGTGGCTAGTGCTTGGTGTATGACTTTGGCTGCAGAGTTATGTCTGGCTGTATACTCAGTTCCAGCGAGAGTTTTGCATCCACTAGTTATGTGTTCTATTGTTTCCTTCTGTTGGTGGCATTTTCTGCAATTGTCATCAGAGATGGATGGATCTTTCATTATGTACTTCCTGTAATTTCGTGTCGCAATCACTTGGTCCTGGATAGCAAGCATAAAACCTTCCGTTTCCGGAAAGAGCTGGCCATCCTGCAGCCAGGTGTATGACTGCTTTTCATTAATGTGGTCTTGTGAAACACGGTATCTATGTTTGCCGTGGAGTGCCTTCTGCGACCAGGTGTTTAGCAAACTTTTTTGAGATACGACATACATAAAAAAAATGGAGTCAAGTTGATTGACTCAGTACTTCCCACACATAATGATGATACCATTTTATTAGTTCCCATTGCATGAAGCTATAGTCTGTAATAACCTTGCAACTAAATTATCGCCCACTCGCCCGCAAAAACAACATCCAACACAAAAACCCTCGTAAATAGTTTCTTCCTTCTCCCTCCTTAGGAACTAGGACGTCACAGTTTTTTCTGCATATTTCAACTGGACGATGCGAAACGATCAAGAGCCTCCGACCCGTCTAAAAATGAAGTTTGAGCTGATTTTATATTTTTGGTTTTTTGATTATTGCTGCGCCGCCACTGACACGGTTTTTCAAAAACACAGTCGTTTTCCATTCTCGCCGCGGTAATAAATTCTGTGTCAAAATTTTATTAAAATCAATTCAATAATTTTCGCTTTATGCAATATACATAGAACGAAATAGAGCAAAACTCGTATTTACAGATCACAAAATTGGTTTCTGTAATAGGCAAGTCAATGTTCGGATGGAGCTAAAAAAGTGTAATATGCCGCTAGGTATTTCTTCTACAGGTCAATGGACAGACTATTATGAACACAACAACAATTTTTCAGTTTTACAACCTCTCACCCCCCAACCGCCCCAATTTCACCACACCCAAAAAAATGGAAAATGATCAGGAACCCGTAAAACGCCTAAAAATAAAGTTTGAGCTGAATTATATTTTTTTTTTTATTATTGCTGCGCCGCCACTGACACTATTTTTCCAAAACATACGCGTCTTCCATCCTCGCTGCGGTAGTAATAATGTGTCAAAATTTCATTAAAATCAATTCAATAACTTTCGCGTTACGCAATATAGAACGATCTAAAACAATACTCGTATGTATATGTTACGCTCAATACCCGAATTCGGGCAATGCCCGAAAAAAATATGCAGAACTAGTTTTGAGCAAGGAATATTTCCCAAACCCGAAATATGAATTTTATACGGCTATTGAGCATCACCAAATAGGCAGAACTAGTTTTGCGCATCTTGAAATACACAGAACTAGTTTTGCGCAACTTGAAATGCACAGGACTAGTTCTGTATATTTTCTGAATGACCAGCACAAATTCTGCTTCTTCCATTTAATCAGCGCCAGCGACGGACTCAAATAAATATAAAGTTGGAGAAGTTAAATATATTTTAATGAATACTAACAAATAATAAATCGCCAACTGAGGCTGGTTTACATTTCTTATTTGATTGTGTGAGAATCAAAATTGGCTTGTGCTTCTAAACCTCTTTTTGCGTTTTCACGATACGTACTTATATTACAGGAACGTTGGCAAAGAAACCTAACTTAACCTAATCTAACCTAACCTAACCTAAAAGATAGGTTTTTGCTGGTTTTTGACACACAATGCATAACGAATGTTCACTCTGGTTGTCATTCCGTACCGCAGAACTAGTTCTGTGCATTTCAAGTTGCGCCAAACTAGTTCTGTGCATTCCAAGATGCGCAAAACTAGTTCTGCCTATTTGGTAATATAGTCGTATAGCCGTATAAAATTATTATTTCGGGTTTGGGAAATATTCCTTGCTCAAAACTAGTTCTGCGCATTTTTTTTCGGGCATTGCCCGAATTCGGCTATTGAGTGTAAGATATACATCACAAATTCTAAGTCCCTTGGTTTGTTATAATAAGCAAGGCAATGTTCGGATGTACGTAAAAAGTGTATTATGCCGCTAGGTTTTTCATTCAAAGATCAATGGACAACACATTAATTCACCCTCGCCCAAAAAAAAAAACGTAGAAAATGATTAGAAACCCCTAAAACGCCTAAAAACAAAGTTTGAGCTGTTTTTATAGTTTTAATTTCTTTATTAGTGCCGCGCCGCCACTAACCTGATTTTTCTAAAACATACGCGCCTTCCATCCTCGCCGCTGTAGTAATACTGTGTCAAAATGTCATTAAAATCAATTGAACAATTTTCGCGTTACGCGATATCGAACGATCTAATAGAATACTCGTATGTATACATCACAAATTCTAAGTCCCGTGGTTTCTATAATAAGCATGCAACGTTCGGATGGACCTAAAAAAGTGTATCATGCCGCTAGGTTTTTCATTCACATACCAATGGACAGCCCTGTACGAATACAACAAATTTTTCAGTTTTACAACCCCCCACCCCCCAACCACCCCAAATTCACCCCCACCCAAGAAAAAGCAGAAAATGGCCGGGAACCCCTAAAACGCCTAAAAACGAAGTTTGAGGCATATTTGAATTTTTTTGTTTTTTGCTAATTACTCCACCCCCCGGATAAAGATTTTCAAAATTATAGGAACATTACCTACTACGACCCCCAGCATATCGCTGACCAAATTTCATCACAATCTATTCAGCGGTTACTGAGATTACGAGGCTAGAAAAACGCGCACAAACAGACAGACCGACAGACAGACCGACAGACAGACAGACCGACAGACCGACAGACAGACCGACAGACAGACCGACAGACAGACCGACAGACAGACCGACAGACAGACCGACAGACAGACCGACAGACAGACCGACAGACAGACCGACAGACAGACCGACAGACAGACCGACAGACAGACCGACAGACAGACAGACAGACCGACGGAAATGAGTGACATGGATTTGCGTTATGTAGACATCATAAAACGCCCAAAAAGCGTGTTATCTCAAAATCGAAAATTTTCGCGATCACAATACTCCTCTCACCTATCGGTGTAGGAGGTAAAAAATTAGGAAAGAAATAACTTCAGTAAATTCAAACGGCGCTCTCGCTATGGAAACAGAAACTTTTTTAAAGCGAACGCGATACTGACAAAACCGGATTTACCCCGACTAGTTTTTTCATGCTTGTTCCGAATCTGTATTTAGTTTTTCTCTAGCACCCATAGTTTTTACGGGCAGACAGACAGAGGCTCTGCATAAATTCTCTTCAGTGAGAGCTAAAAATTGTGCTATGATGTTTGGTAATTTATTCTTTTTTTTATGGTCAGCCTCCCGCAAAGGCTGAAAGCCTATGGCGCTGCGAGGGTATAAGTATCGATGCACGTTAGATTTGAAACGTTGCAGGTTATAGCCGTCTAGAAACAAATTCCCCGGCAGCTCATTCCACAGCGTCGAAGTTCTCCAAAAGAAGGAATGCTGGAGGAGACTGGTTCGGGGAGTAAGGACCTCTACTTGGTAAGGATGAGCTCGCAGAGCCTCTCTAGTGTTCCTCATTCGGATGACCTTCGGTATTATCTGGGAGAGCTCGCTCGAACATCTTCCGTGATAGAATCTGTAAAACAGGGACAGGTCAGCCATCCTTCTTCAATGTTCCAGGCTCTGGGTCTTTGTGACGTTAGGCGTATCGATTAGTCTAATTGCTCTCTTCTGGATAATGTCCAGAAGCTTTAGAGAGTGCTTCAGAGCGCATCCCCACACATGGGAGTAATACTCCAGCGATGTTCGGATCTGTACTTTGTAGAGCAGCAATACTTGTTCTAAGTGTATACAGCTTCCTACAGTGGAACAAAACTCCAAGCTTCTGGGATGCCGTTTTAGCAATACTGACGACGTGGTTGTGTCAGGATGTGTTATGGTTGATGTTGTTCTTTGTAATGTTGGTTTTTAGAAGTAACTGCATCTCTACAACGCCGATTAAACCATGGCTTGCTTGACGACATGTGGAATATAGGCCTCCATGCAGCGTTAATAGTGTTAATACCTCTGTTATTTCTTGGACGCAAGCTGATGGGTCTTGTGACTTGAACCAGACCTCGTTCCAAGGGAAAGGACTGGTAGTAGTCTCTTAAGTCGTCCCACTTTGCTGATCCGTAATGCCAGACCCGGCGAGGCTTTGTATGGTGGAGATCTGGAGAATGCATTCCGCATAGCGTCGAGACGGTGTTGTGGTCAGACGATCCTAGTGGAGCAGTTACTTTCACTGTGTAAATTGTTGGTGTAGTTGTGAGATATAGGTCCAGCAGACTAGCAAAATCTCCGTGGCGGCTGGGGATCCTTGTTGGTTCTAATAGCGAAGGCTTCAGCTTCACGTCCCTCGTCGTCCGATTTATTTGAGTGTTTGAGCAAGTATGAGTTATGAACGTTGAAATCACCCAGGGAGACTATTTCTGAAATAGGGTGACCTGACTACTACTATTGATTAACACATTTAGGGGCTACAACGCGTCCACAGTGGCTGAAAGCTTCTCGAAGAGCTCTTTGCAGTTGTTGATACTTGGTGGCCTATAGATGCAGCATATGAACTAGAGTCCCGCGTCAACAAATTTCACCTAACATAGCCTTTTTATAGCAGCCGCGGTGCTCTGGTATTTAGGCCTGGCCTCCGCGGTCTACTCAGTCAAAACCTCTATCTTGTGACACATTGTTGGCAGTCGGAAAAGTGACTTAAACCTCAAACCGATACATCTCATTTATTTAAGTCGGTATCATTATAGGTAAGAGGTATTCTGAGAGACATTTTACTATGCACGATTTCCTATAGCAACTCTACTATGTTGCGCCTCGTCTATTTTAAATGAAGATGCACAAAATGTATCTCCTATTTACTTCATGCCACAGGTTACTGACCTTGCTTTCATGCTATAAATTAAGCACATATGCATATATATAATAAATCTATATAAAGTGACAACTAAAAATAGATCTAAGGTTGGATGGCAGTAGATGCATCACAATCCCACATTTACAAAAATTATTATTATTTTGTAAATTCTTCTTGCAATAATGCAGTGTCACTATCATTGACGGGTTATGCCAAGTCAATACATGAACTATTGATCTGTACTGAAGAAGGAAGTTACAACACTACAGGTCTTCATAAACACTGAGTTTTGAAATATACTACTTGCAAATCCAAACATAGAAAAAAAGGAATATTCACATTAAAAATTTGTGCACAGCTTGGCACTACCCTCTCTAGAACACATTTAACATTTGTTGTTCATTCAGGCGCTATTTATATACACACTTCCAAAAAAACTATATACATGGTGTCCCACATAAGAATGCACACTGCAGGGATCTCGTAAACCAGAAAATTTACAAAGATGATTAAAATAGATGAAAGTTGCGCTTTGCTGAACCCTGCAATATGGCTTTTTAAAAATTTAAAAACTCCGAGTACTGCCGAAGATATTTGGGAAATATCGAATTTACCGGATTTCGTTTTTATTTTTTTCTCACTTTATCTGAAAAGATATGACAATGCAAATTTCACATTCCTGTTGCAACTCTTCCTGCTCTATAAACTGATGTTATTAGATTTTGAACTCTAATTTTAGTTCTAAATACAACGATATATCACTCTTTTCATTTACCCGACGTTTCGTATTTAGAAAGACATCTTCAATGTTATTTGGTGAGGATTACGAAGATACAAAAGGTCGCCGTCGGATCAAAAATCGAATTACGTCATCATGTTGTTGTTTATCATCTTTCACAGCAGCCGTGGTACTCTGGTATTTAGTATTTAGCCTCTACCTACGTGGTCTGCTCAGTTCTTAAAAAAAATTAAAATATGAAAAAAAAAGGTAAGCAATATGCTATCATCAAATTACAAAATATTTATTTTATACATTAACAAAAAAACATTATAAACGTAGCAATGGTAAACAATTTCGTCCATTACATTATCTAACATCTTTGCCGTTATTCTCCCAATGGCAGCATGAGCCTCGACTCTAAGTTGTTCTACATTTTTGTATGTTCTCCAGTACACATTGTTGATGAGGAAACCCCATACGAAAAAATCCAACGGCCTGATGAGCAGGCCATCTTATGAGGCCATTAGTGGCAAATGATCTGTTTTGGAAACATTGAGTTAGATATTCCATATTGAGGCAGCAAGGCATAACTTTTCTCTAATTTAATCATCTTTTTAAATCTTCTGGTTTACGAGATCCTTGTAGTGTACATTCTTATGTGTATATGTAAAAAAAGCATGGTGTTTTGATGATCCAAAAACTATTATATCTATTGCTAGAAGACGACTGCCCCAGTTTATGCAGTTAACCAAATTTGAACATAGTGTTTCTTTCAGAGCAATATCTGTAACTATGGGGCTTAGCGTGGTTACAGTTGAAATGCAGGTTCTTGTGCACATAGGAGAACTGCAGACCAGCAAGATTGTCATCTATGACTACTGGCACTTTCGAGACAGAATGCAATCCAATCGAGCTGTTGCTGATGCTTGGTATGCAGATTTACAGAAGCCCCTTTGAATCACAGGGAATACCACAGATTGCATGAAATGCTCTTAAGCTCGTATCGTCTGTGTCTAGTGCTTCCACTCACTGCAAATCATCGGCGCCAACGGTTAGATTGGTGCCAAGAGCACCGACAATGGCATTTTGAGTCGCAACTCATGACCAGTTCTATTTTTTAACAAACGTAATTCTGGAAAATGGGTTCATTTATTATTGTGCTTAGTCCTGCTACATTTCATGAACCATATCCCCTTTTTTCTCAGTATTTGGATTTCACAAATGAGTATTACAAACATAAATATTTATTTTCCTCTGTCTGCCATTTAATACAAAGGATTGGATATGCCATGTGTATAATATGTATAGATAGATAAATATCCTGAGCTCATAGAATTTAGTGTTACAGAAACATATTAAAAAAACATACAGTTAAAAGAAAAAAATGTGACTAACAAATTGTTTACATATTTTGTGTCATTTTTATTGCAGGTTCCGATTTTGATTGTTTTTTGAAGCAAATAAGACCAACTGTAGTGCTAACAGCAAATTATAGACAATAGAGCCTTTTCCCTTCTCACATACTGGAACTTGATGTATCTTTTAAGCATATCTTCCTTATTGTGATCTTATATCTTTCTCCTTATTCTTATTATTTTTAATGTTCTTAGATTATATGTTTCTAGATATATGGTGCCATAACACTCATATAGGTATATAGTATCTACATTAGTGGACACACTGTATTTATGTTAGATTAAATTTCCCTCAATGATAAAACAACCTTTTTTCCAATGTATTCCAATGCCCTTATAGTTTGATGGATAAATTATATAACACTGTTTATATGACTAAAAATGGAAACATGATTTGATACATGAAGTATGTAACTACTACATGCATTGTTTTCCATTTATTCCAAAATTCTAACTGCATAGTTTTACACTGCATCACTATTTTGCCTTCTATTTCTTAGATAGTCTGCAGCTATGACTTTTTTTATTGTGCCAGCAATTAAGTAGTTTACTTATTTAATTATTGACTAGGTACATTACGTTGGTAACTGGGTAGTATTTGAGTTTGCAGAAATTTTTTTTGAAATACAAAAATATTATATTTGAGGATTTTTATTTCAACGTCAGGAATTATAAGAGTGTATTATAATACTGTTCAAACAATAACAGCTATTTCATGTATCATATAAGGCTTGTGGCCTTCATAAGTAGGTACATGTTGATGTGTACTGTTATGTGCCCACCTAATATTGCAAATATATAGGTAGATATACCATCAACAACAGGATACTCTCTAGCTCAAAACGAAGAGAAAATTATACTTCAAAACATCTGCATACTGCATAAATCTGATCGCAAAAGGGGCACTAGAAAAAAAAGTGGGAAAACGAGAAAAATAAAAACTTATTTCAGCATCTGGTATAAAGCAAGGGATAATAACGCTCTGGTAATAACTATTTAAGGGTTAAAATAATTGAGATGTAAGTGTTTTAGTATAAAATTCATATTCTGAAATCAGACTACAGGTTTGTTGACACATGAAATAGTGCATACCTTATCAAACCGTCTTACACATGGACCGTTCACTAAAAAGTTTTCCCGTAAAAACAGCTGAAAAAACGTTCTCAACACTACGTAACACCGGATGTCACCCTTGATTTTAACACACCAAATGTTTAAACAATAAAAAAGATCGCAGACATGTCACTTTTGCTCTTAACACCTTTAACACATGTCATACCGCCGTCACCCCGTCAACCATTTTACGTTCAGTGATGCCAACAACATCTGTTAATTTCCCTAGATTTACATAGGAAAAATCCCTACATTTTCCTGGATTTCAATTATTTATTTTATTCCATATTCCATAATACCATTTTACCGTTGTCGACAAAAAGGATTTTAAGCAACATTTTTCTATTTCATAGGTAAGATAAATAAAAAGGATATGCAAAACATGTAAATGAAAACCCTATCATTAAAACTATGACAAATTTAAACAACATATATGTTACACACAAAATAATAATGAGTTTTCACCGGCGAATAAAGTTCTTTGTATAGGTATGTTTTGGCTTTCATTGTCTTTTAGTACAACACTTCCAACAGATTATAGTTCAAATATAAACAAGAAAGCAAGTATAGGCTGTATAGAAGGGCAGGAGGCTTATTTTTTTCAATGATTGGGGTTGGCGTTGGAATTGAATAACGATCATTTGACATTTGATCGTCGTTGGCATTGAATTGTATGACGTCATCATTATGACGCTTGAACAGGGTTATAATTGTTTAAAATGTTGGCTACGCAGTTGGGCTACGCATGGTAACCCTGTAAAGAGAGTTGCCGCCGAATTCTACTTCGACGTATGCGTTGCTATGCGGCATCTTGTATATGGTTTGATATAACTATTAGCGTTTTTCACTGGTTGCACTGGATTTCTATTTTGTATTTCACTGGCAGTTCCAGTGCAGAATTTTTTGAGTGCATTCATTCATTTCACTGGCATTTCTGCACTCGGAGCGGTCGAACTGAGTGCAAAAATTTCGCACCGATTTCAAAGCGAGTGTCGTGGAAGTGAACCAAGAGAATGACAGTAGATGCGTATTCCACTGGAAGAACCCAGTGCAGAAGTGTTACCCTAGGTGAACTTTTTCAGTATTCTGCCCTCGCACGGAGTGCACTAAAATGTGCCCAGTGAAAAACGCTATATGTCTCTAAAACTTAGCTATGAAAAATGATACCACATATTTTTTGGTTTAAAATAAGTAAACTCATGAACTTAAAGAGCTACTTCTTTTGAATACTTTTTTGATGATTAATCTCCGTGTATTCTTTAAATGATAGGATAGTGTAAACTGCATTGTGATCATACCATAATCCCTCGGATCGAAGCCATAAAACAAAAGATTTATAAAAAAAAACAATTTTTTACGGAAACTAACTATTTTGGAGAACTTATTTACTTGCTGAGCATCTTTTCTACTATCAGGCTATATCATTGTTTTTATAATAAAAACAATTTTAACTGGCTGCGCGCAGAAGTTCAAAAGTTATTTTATTTCAAATAGTCCAAAGTCCAAAATTTGATTTTTTGTCAATAAATTTTGGCCTAGTTGCCACAAGTTTTGTTTCTGTAGATTCTTTAAATAGAGTCCGTAGATATGTTACGCTCAATACCCGAATTCGGGCAATGCCCGAAAAAAATGCGCAGAACTAGTATTGAGCAAGAATTATTTCCCAAACCCGAAATATTATATAGGCGGTTTCGGGGAGCAAATCAAACGGGTACAGCTGGATGGCACAGGATATATTTCACACAACATAAATGGGGGCACACAATGTGGCGTGGCCGTACATAACCATAAAATACATAACCTTAATGTGACGTCTTAACAGTAGGATAGTCTGAACGGAAGTCAGTGAATAATGAAGTGAACAGACAAACAGAGTAGAATGACAATGACATACGACATAATGACAGATGACATAATGACAGTTCTCATAACCTTAATGTCAAGTTACCTTGCACTAGACACGTCACTTTACTGGCGGCACAAATGAGCGGGAAAATACCAAATTCAAATAATATTCCTACAGTTCGGCCAACCTGACAATGTTGTCCGACCTCGGATTACAATAATAGGAATTCATAAATATGCTAACATAACACAATGTTACATAATCATTACATAATAGAAGATCATAACCATAACATAGTAGCATAATCATAACCATAAAATAGTAGCATAATCATAATTTTCACAACACAGGTAACTAATGTAAATAGTTGACAAATGGCATAATATTCTAATAGAATGGCATAATACGACATAATAGGATGAAACATAAGTAGTCATAATTGAGGACATAATAAACATAATGGGCAAATAGTTTGATACAAAAGTTAGGAAATTTGTCAATAATAGAGGAGATATCATAACAAGGGAAAAGTCAAAATACTTAATCATGAAGCCATAACTTCATGTTATCAGGAGAACAAATTCCTTCAAAAGGTTTTTCCTGACATGGGGGCATACGTTATACATTTAATGCAGTTACTTATGTACGTTTTTACAATATCACGCATTTTCGGGAACCAGTACGTTCTAGAAATATAATGTACCGTCTTTTCTAGGCCTACATGACCAATATTGTCATGGCAATTTAGTAACACTTGATTAATCATGTTTTTGGGGACATAAAATAGTATTCGATTCTTTTCTTTTCTATATACAAGTCCGTCTCTTAACTCAAAATCTTTATTCTCTTCAGTCATCAATTCATTTTTTAAAATTTTTATTTCCGGATCTAAATTTTGTGTAATTGATAAATTTTGCTCAAACGTGTTTTCTTCCAATATTAAAATATTGTTGGCTCTACTTAAAGCATCAACATGCTTCATGCGATTACCTTCGCGGTGGATTAGATCATATTGGTACTCTTGCAAAATTAGTGCCCATCTATTAATTCGGCGATTAATGTCTCGCTTATTGAGAGCAAGTCTAACTGAGTTACAATCAGTAACAATTTTAAATGGGATTCCTTGTAAATAAATTCTAAACCTTTCAATAGCATAAATTATAGCTAACATTTCTAATTCATAGCTGTGGTATTTTGATTCAACTTCTGTGGTTCTACGACTGAAATAAAATATGGGTTGAAACAGTTTGTTTGCTTGACGTTGTAAAAGGATAGCTCCAAAACCTAAACTACTTGCGTCACAATGTAATTCAGTTTCTAAGGTTGGGTCATAAATTGATAAGATCGGTGCTTCACACAATTTAGTTTTTAATATATTAAAAGCATTCAGATGACTTTCATTAAATTCAAATTCTTTTCCTTTCTTTAACAGGTCATATAATGGTTTTGCAATGACAGAAAAGGAGGGAATGAAACGTCTGAAATATGATGCAAGTCCTATAAATTGTTGAACCTTCTTGGTTGAATTCGGAATGGGATATTGCATAACAGAATCAATATTTTCAGGATTAGGCCTGATACCATAGTGATTAATTAGGTAACCCAAATACACAATTTCGTCTTGCAAAAAAGAACATTTCTGAAGATTGAGTTCTAATTTGTTCTTTGTAATAAGAGAAAAGACCTCAGACAAAATTTGAAAATGTTCATTAAATTCAGTGCTTGCAATCAGGATGTCATCTAAATATATTACAATTTTATTTTCCTTGATCAAATTTCTAAAAATTAGATTAATGAATCGCATAAAAACTGATGGCGAATTACATAGGCCAAAAGGGACTTTGAGATATTCGTATTGACCAAGGGGTGTTACAAAGGAAGTATATTGTATAGAATCTGGATGCATACTTACTTGGTGGAAACCATTTTTTAAATCCAATTTAGTAAAGATACATTTGTTCTTAAGGAGATTGATTTGATCATCTATCAGAGGTATTGGAAAATGGTCCTTAACAATAATTTTATTAATCTCTCTATAATCTACACAAAGTCTATATCCCTGATTATTTTTCTTTGAGACCAAAACAATTGGGCTACAATATGGGCTAAAACTCTCCCTTATTATGTTATCTTTTAAGAGCTTATCAATAATTTTCTGCAGTTCCAACTTTAAACTATATGACAACTGTCTAGGTCGACATGATACTGGTTGATCATTTTTTACACAAATTTTCATTTCAAACTTTACATCAGGTTCATCAGGCTTAGTGACATTCAGATATTCTTCACATACCATTTTCTCAAGGTGAGTTACCGTTTCAACATTCAAATTAGAATTCACATTCAAATTAGGTTGTACATCAGTAGAATGAATATATTCAATTGCTAAGAGTTGCTGACAAAATGCTGAAAATCTAGCATTTTCATCATTATTAGTTGCTGATGGTTTGCTAACAAGAACTTTGTCTGAAAAAGTTATCTTAAAGTCATGCAAGGATGTAAAATCTCTTCCTATGATAGCTGGGAAAGTCATAGTCTCATTGGAAACAACATATAAGTTTATAGGTATAACAGATTCATTTATTTTAACTGTGTCTTTAAATATACCTACTATATTCAAAGAAGAGTTATTAATACCGCTGAATTTCTTATCTAAATTATTAGGTGATATGCAACATGAAGGTAAGTATTTTTCACAGATCAGGCTTATGGGACTGCCTGTGTCTAACATAGCATTGACAGTAATGCTACACAAACTTTCATCTGCTACAAACTCTAAAGTCATGGGAAACTGGTATGAATGTTCTATTAATGAATTATCTTTGTCAATAGTGGAAATCGTTGAACTTGTACTTGGAGTTGAAGAGCTTTGGCTATCATTAACATTAGATCTAGACGATTTTCTAGGACAATCTGGTGCTCTGTGACCCATTTTGCCACAAATAAAACATGAACCTTTAACTCTTTTTGGCTTAGGACATTTATCAGCTAAGTGACCAGTCTCAAAACAGTTAAAACACTTGCGAATATCTGCTACATGGCTATCTCTATGAGCTGGACTACGTTTTACATATGAAGAATTTTTTGATGAATTGTAATTATCATTGTTACTAATATTTGACATAATTCTTACAAGATCATTTAAAGATGTAAAATCCTTGATACGGGCCTGACTTTCTAACACATCATTATTGAATCCATCTATCACATATTCTATAAGATCTAATTCAGGTAAGTTAAGCCTATTTCCTAGAATTACTTTGTCATTGAAATAAGTGGTGAATCTTTCACCTCGCTTCCATTTGCGAGCTTCAAATTGTCTCATTACAGATATGCGATCAGTACGAGAGTAAAACATTCGATTCAACTCTACTTTAAGTTCGTCCCAGTTCATATTAATTAAATCTACCTTTGAGTGATACCAACGTTTGGCGTCACCAGTAAATTTGCTCACAGCTAACAATAATATAGTTTTTAGTGGTACCTCATACACATCCCTTATCGAATCAATTCGCTTGATCCATTGAGAGACGTCTTCTGTTCCGCAAAACTCTGGAATTAACGCTGCAATTTCAGCATTAGGGGTCCTCGCTGGTGCAGGAGGGCTGCTAAAACCTGGGCTGGGAATCCTAGCTCGTTCTTGGTCTTGTAAAATCATTGCTCTTACAGTTGTCTGAATCAGGTCCTCAACTGTGAACTGGCTGGTAGGCGATGCTGGCGGTTGGCTTGCAGCGCCCTGGCTCGTGGCATCTTGAAAATCTTCACGGTCTACCATGTTTAGTTTCTTCGGTAGCAATCACAAAATAGGGTCGTAATTTCCAAAAAATATCCTGTTTTATCGCTTTGTACCCCACACCTGAATATCTATAGGCGGTTTCGGGGAGCAAATCAAACGGGTACAGCTGGATGGCACAGGATATATTTCACACAACATAAATGGGGGCACACAATGTGGCGTGGCCGTACATAACCATAAAATACATAACCTTAATGTGACGTCTTAACAGTAGGATAGTCTGAACGGAAGTCAGTGAATAATGAAGTGAACAGACAAACAGAGTAGAATGACAATGACATACGACATAATGACAGATGACATAATGACAGTTCTCATAACCTTAATGTCAAGTTACCTTGCACTAGACACGTCACTTTACTGGCGGCACAAATGAGCGGGAAAATACCAAATTCGAATAATATTCCTACAATTAATTTTATACGGCTATTGAGCATTATAAAATAGAGAAACAGATACGTAGATACCCATTCCCATCAACTCCTCCACAAAACAGGTGCAACGCCTCCTACCTCCTACAAGTTTTGATTTGACTGATTTGACTGTTATGATGTCTTGAGTCTTGTGACAAGTGTAAAGAAGCAACAGTGTTGCCAACCTAAATTTTGACTCCCCTGTTGCCGGAATGGCAAATAACAAAGAATTTACAACTTCAAATGACAAATCTCCCAACTGAAGAGTTATCTACATGATTTAAAAGGTCAAATGTTTCTAATATAGCTCTTATCAGCCACATAGGAAAATTGTATTTGAAAACAAACGCCTAATTATTTGGTGTCATCGGCAACACCGCAAGAAGTGCAAGCCAATGAAATAACTTGAGTTTTGACTTTGAGTGTAGATGAACCCAACCCTAAAGTACTTCTTTAGAGTTTTTGTTAATAAGTATTTTGAAATAGTTTAATTACTAATCACACATACTGGTACGTATTTATCACAATATTTACCATATGCATACAGTCCATATTCCAGTAAGACTCGAACGATTTCCGGAAGTGGTAATGAATAATGACCCTAGGAATGCAGTCTTAAAATGGCAGCATGATAGCAGCAAATGATAATTTCTGCATTCTCTGACGGAATGCTATCATTTTATATGCATTTCTAGTACTCAAGTAGTTTTTCCGTGCGATTGGCTATTGGTGTCTACATTTTAAAAGAATAATTTTTGAATATCAAGTGACAAGATTAGTAGGTGCTGTGTTGCTAATGTTCTTGATTTCAGGTTGAAATGCAGACCATAAAATGTGTTGTCGTAGGTGATGGGGCTGTGGGTAAGACTTGTCTCTTGATAAGGTATGTACAGGTTCCTTTCTTACATGTATTGTCACACTAGGGTGTGTTTGGATTAACATTTTGTTTTGTAGTCTCTACGTTGAGTCTTCAGTAGACTAGAAATCGTATGTTTCAAAACTGTTTTCAGATGAGTTTGTATTTGTGCTTTTAGAAATATTGACCTTGATCATTCTGCAAGACAGATTCATTTTAATTGCTTTCACATAGACCATCAGGTTTATACTCAGTCAGATTTTTTGTTTCCCATTTAGCTATGGGTCGTTGTTTTGTGTCAAGCATTTTACCTTCACCACTTGTAAATCAACTTCTCCAATAAAAAAATCATGATTTGTTTGACCATCTGTTAACTGGCATAGCTGTGATATGGCTGTGATCACATCTTTTCCGCTAAATTCAAGTTGTAATGCACTTATGATGTGTCTATTACTATGTTCCAAAATCCCATCGATCCAGTGAGCAGATGAATTTTCAAGGATAGTCACGTGATTCCAGATGTTAGAGATGTAGGAATATTTATGAAACGGCAAAGATCTTTTTTTGACAATTTTGACATATCACATAACCTGTGCTGTTTTCTCAGAGTCAGAGTGTCAGTGTAGTCGTACCCATGATACTACGACACTGACAGATATGATCACTTGGGGGACAGATTTCGAACCGGTCTGCACATGACGTCACCGCGTGACAAAAGTGTACAAGCACATGGCGCCAAAGCATTGATTTTTGAAAGTTTTATTTCGTTTCCTGTTATATCTGTCTTAGATAATTAATATTCATACAAAATGAAAATAGCTCATGCACAGTGTAATATAAACGATACATATTGCTCTGTATCTGGATAAAAAATTGGTGAAATAGAACAGAGCCAGAGCGGTCTGGACGTATTTTTCTGAAACCTCATATAAGAGGTTGATTGGAGTGCCTAGTGAAACCATCTTTTTGTGGGAAAATTCTCGGGTAGGGGGTGGAATTTTTATATACTCCATTCAGGAACCTTTGATTACCGTTCTTATTTTTTATATATAGATTATGATGTTGCGTCACCAGCTCTTCAAGCCAATTTGCATATGTATTTACTGTATAATTCTCATAATAAAAGGTAGACAAGAAATAAATAACATGATTTTGTCATTAGAGGATTTTAAAAATCATGAACAAGCATAATGGCATAATGGCATTATGTTTATGGCGAATGAACATTGACTTTTTTCTGCTAATGATTGGTGGAAAAATACATTACCAAATTTTTTTATTTTTTATTTATTCAAATATATGTCAACCGCGTATATGTTAAACATAAAATAAAAAAATATCACAATACAACAATACAATATCTTTCTGGGCATTGTATTTAGCTAGTACAGGTGAATTCTCGTATACTAAAGATTCCTAGTAATAACAGGTTTTTCCTCAATTTTTTTTCAAAATGTTTTCACACGATATATCTGTTTAATAATATGTTTGAATTAAAAAGTTTGATCCACTTGTAGTGATGGTTTCTGATGGCCTGGGTATAGGGCACATTATTTGTTGCTCTCTTGTGTTGTAGTTAGATATTGATTGTGTATATATGAGTCTATGGGGAAATATATTTTGGACAGACAATAAGAACTGAAAAAGGGGTGAATAAGAGCATATAGAACTAGCCTTTCTCTATATGAACTGAAAATGAAATATCAAAATACGTTCTACAATCTGTAAATCTCCAACCATCTTTTAGCGCATTTTTATTTTCTGTAGCTTTTTTTTATTCCGAATAGGAAAGGCGCTAGGAAAGCTGGATACACCGTCGCAGGACCCTGTATACTTATTACTTTATACTATTTTACAATGTTAGTGAATTTCAGTTTTCTAATATTCGAGGTCTCTCTAATTCCCCTATCAAGAATTCGTATTCTGAAATAAATTTTGCATCTAGAAAACAAGCTCATCTTTGCTTCATCAGTCACATATCTATTCTCTGATAATTTGTTTAAATTCGCAAGATATTTTTTTTTCAATTTTCAAAGCGTTTCCATTATAGTTGGAAAATATGTGGCCGAGCTCATTACATTTTGCCAAGAACTGATCTGTATGTTTTTGTAGTCCACCTTCTGTTAAATAGTTGACCCAACTGAGAGAAGTATCTGTGCAATCTGGGATATAACCCAGTTTCTCCTTATTTTTCAACTTAATCGCAATGAAACCTGCCAAATTTTCCAAACCATCCCAAGTAGCGATAGTGTGACGAATAGTTTTTACTTTTTTATTATTACATCCCACAACCACACAATAAACCATTGTTCAAATATGTGTTAAACTCCAGAATCGCAAATAATTAATGTTTTATCAAAGTTTACTACGGTAAACGAGTAAACTCAAGAAAATAAACTAAAAATGTTCGGCTATAATCTGTAACTAAACGAGTAAACAAACCCCGTTTGTCACACGCTGACGTCACAGGTGGAAGCGAGACGGAAGACATCATGCGCGTGAGCATACCTTCTAAAGTCGTAGTATCATGAGTCGTACCCATTAGAATGTCAATGCATACAAATAAAGCAGAATAGGTTATGCTAAGTTGTTAGCTGTCAAGTGAAAAATATCTCTTGACAGTCTTGACACAAAGATCGCTAAAATCTCAATTTGATTTCCGAGCAAAACAACGACATCCATGGCCTCGGAAATGCAATAATGGAACTCAGATTTTTGTTGACAGTTTGATGTTGAGTGAATACTGAAACGCTACAGAGCAAATCGAGGTCTTTGATGGCATTTTGGAACGTAGTATATAATTTGAAAAAATTGATTGTCTTAGCAGGTATCTACAATATTTTTTAATTTATTTGATTTATTTATTTCAGTTACACAACAAACAAGTTCCCTTCAGAATATGTGCCCACCGTATTTGACAACTATGCAGTCACTGTTATGATAGGAGGAGAACCTTACACCTTAGGATTGTTTGATACTGCTGGTAATTATTCTCTTTATCATAGATGTTATTTGTTAGAACAAATATTGCTACTTTTGAATAGCACATAAATGAAACAGTGTGATGTACGACTGGGAAAACAAAATTGTTTGAATAGCAACTAGTGGTTTTCATAAATATTTCTAAGATCACATGAAGCTATGTTCTTAAGGAATGCTTGAAAGGAATGTTTGAAAAAAATGACCATTTTTGTCTGAGGAATACCCATAATTTTATAAGAACCTACTTTTACTTTTTATGTTGTGTATCTTTGGTGAATGTCAAAATATTTAATATTCAGTTTTAGTATGCATTCTCACATTGTATTTGTTTGTTTAATCTGTTTGATTGCTATGATTTTATAATTATATTGTTATAAATTTAGGTATCTTAATCATCTTAATGCAGTATAATACATTTTTTGTTTAGTAATAGAATATGTACATGATAAATTATATCATCAGCTATTTTTAACAAATTCTTTGAATTTAGGTCAAGAGGATTATGACAGACTACGACCCTTGAGTTATCCTCAGACAGATGTGTTCTTGGTTTGTTTCTCTGTTGTTAGTCCATCATCTTTCGAAAATGTTAAAGAAAAGGTTTGTATACGATCAAAATAAGGATTTTATTTTAGTTGAAACTAGTGTTTTTGTATTATAAATAATAAAATTTCCTTCACTATGGTAGGAAAAATATAAATTATTTCATATAAATGAGTGAAATTTATACTAATTGACTTTTTACATTGAATTGTTTGTTCTATAGTAACCAAATATTTTCTTATACCTGTAATATTCTGACAATTTTACCAGTACTGAGTTAACCTGAAAATTAAGGCTCCTTGGAACGTTCATGAATGTGGTGGAGCATATCTACGCCGGCCCAAAGTCCATGAACTCGCATGGTAGGTTTTTACTACTTCAGCATAGTCCCACTTTGCTGAATGATTTTGATTAAGCTGTTCCTTCATACTGCAAATGCTTTCAGCAGTAGCATATTTACAAGTTTTGGTCAGGAAGGGTGGATTCCAAATTAGTAAAAATATTCTCAAATCCATCGAATAGCTTCAGCTAGGGGAGGAGTACAGAGTCGTTGGACCAACTTTAAATTTTCCTCTGGCTTTTAGTACTTGAAAATTAAAAATTTATATTTCTGACATTGATTCTGCTGATAAATGTTATTTTTTCATATATGACCATTCTTCTATGCACAGATGCTTCACATACAGGAAAATATTACTGATATCCAGACCATTCCACAAAGGAAATGAGCCATTTCTGACTGATTTGTCATATCAGCCCATCCATATAAGACGAATAATTAATTAAGCATTGCTATTAATATTTGGCTGCTGGAATTCCTACCTGTGCTGGTCATATTCGACCGACAATGCTTGATAGGTGATAGACCTCAAATTTTTATGAACATTGAGATAAGAACATGAAACCTTAAAATGCTTAATTTTCAAGATACAAGGTGTAAGTTTTACTTTTATTTCTGTATAATAATGAAATGGCACAACGATCAAAAATTAAAAATCCGAGAGTTTTTTTGAGGCGAGGAATCCAAAATCAAGCATGGTTATGCTTCTATGAATGGGGGCGCCACCTACAGCACTTTGAGCTTTTTTTTATTAACAAAACTTTTTTGGTTTGGTGCATCAATGTGAATATAAAAACAGTCGTTTCCTCTATATGTTTTATGTAAAAAAGTATACTTTGTTTAAGTCCCTAGAGTAACTGTTTTTGAGATAACCTTCTTTGAAATTTCTAAGGCACCCCAATTAGTTGTAAAATTATATCGAAAGAATTATCGGTATCTTCGAACGAATTAATTTAATATCAGATCTCAAAACATGTTTCAAACATATCTAATTTTAAAATATGTAGTTTTGATGTTTATGAATACTTCGTTAATGGTATGTAATGTATGCATTGGAAATTTCAATGATGGTTATCTCGAAACCTGTTACCTTAAACAAGGTCAGTGGCGTATATAAGGGGGGGGGGGGCCGGGTCCCCCCCGAAACCAGCCATGCATTCAGTTTTGACATCTGGGAAGAGGCTGACGTAGTTGTCAAAAAATATAGTACTGAATAAAATTAGCAGCGACATCAAAATGTAATCTAATAATAAAGCAAATAGGGCAACTTTAACAATCATAGGTGTCTGATTAGGAAGTACACCTTGGTTTCTTTGCTTCAATTTAGAATTATTATCTCTAAAATAGAAGTTTATATTTCTGATATGCATATGTGTTATATACAGTTTAGTACCCGCTCGGTCGATAACTCCACTGCTGTAGAAGATAGCGAAAAAAGTTATATATAAAACCACGGATATGGTCCTTGCTCAGAAAATATTTAGAAAAAATATTTAGATTTATACACTGAAAGAAGTAGTGGAACTATCGACCAAGCCGGTACTAAAAACTCACCCTGTATAATTATTTTCGTTAATATTATAACATATAAGATAAACTTTAATTTTTCCGATGGGCCCCCCCCCCCCGAAATCGATTTCTATATACGCCACTGAACAAAGTGTATACCTTTTTCACGTAAAACATATTGAAACTACTGTTTTTAATAATTTGTGGCATAAAGTCTATCATTTTGTTATTAATCAATTAATGCACTATATATACGCTGCTCAGGAGGTTAAGTAGTAATAGTAATACATACGTTTATTTAGCATACACACAAGTCAGAGTCTGCAATTGCAATAAACTAAAAAACAATGGAAAATATATATAGGTACAGTACAGATCTTGATCTAAACCTCACCTTCTGAGTAAGCAGCCAAAATCGTTTTCATTTTCTAAATGAAGTGCGATTATTTCTATTGATACTCACATTGATGCATCAAACCAGAAAAAAGTTTTGATAACATAAATGAGTTCAATGTGCCGTAGGTGGCGCCCTCTATTCATGATAGCAAAACCGTCACTGAATTTGTATTTCTAGCCTTATCAACCCCCCCGATACGTAATTTTAGACCGTTGTGCCACTTTATTGCGGAATAATTGGGATAAAACGAAAATAAAAGCACAACTTTGACACCCTGTATCTTAAAAGTTAAGCATTTTAAGGCTTCACGTTCCTAGCTCAATGTTCACCTGTCAAGCGTTGTCGGTCAAATATCTGGACACCCTGTATATAGACATAATTTTTTTGTATATACCCCATTCAAATATCATTTCCGCCGCGTCACCACAATGTTGGTCGCTGGATGACGGATCAGTGGCCTACTCGCCGCGCTCCTATTGGTCACATGTATTTTTCAAAAGTCTGCGGACATCTGGGTAGATACCCTGGTTGATTAAACCACCTATCCATTATTGTTGATTGCAAACTGTGGTTTATAAACATTTCATTTTCAGTGGGTGCCCGAAATAACACATCACTGTCAAAAGACACCATTTTTGTTGGTGGGGACACAAGTTGATCTTCGAGATGATGGAGCCACCATAGAAAAGTTAGCTAAAAACAAACAGAAGCCGATATCTATTGAACAAGGTTAGTTGTAAGAGATGATGTACTATCGTGAAAACGTTGAGATAATACATTATTTTTAATTACTATCACAGGAACTCTTGAAATTTGATGTCTCTTTATTTATACAGGGTGTCCCAAAAAATAGTGTCAAGCGGAAGTCCAGAGATAGAGCTCACCTAGAAGTATCTGAATCACCCCCATATATGTTATTCAATTCTTTGTAGTTTCCGAGTTATGAATTTTTTTCTAAATTTTAAAGAATTCTCTACCTCGACAATTTAAAACTGTCCCAAAAGAAAAATTAAAAGACATTTCC
The DNA here is from genome assembly GCA_951848785.1 of Callosobruchus maculatus. NCBI lineage: Eukaryota > Metazoa > Arthropoda > Insecta > Coleoptera > Chrysomelidae > Callosobruchus > Callosobruchus maculatus. The sequence goes on from CATOUR010000131.1 coordinate 5,428,791, forward strand.
AAATTATCTTTTCTGCTAGTTAATCTCCAAGAGTTTATTGTTCATACGTAAAATAAATGGCTTCGTAACTTTGATGAAAGTCATAAAAATTTTAGTGTAAAGTGAAAAATTTACGTTATGTTAATTATGACTTAGATTTTCAACTCGCAATTAAAAATCTAAAGAGGTGATTTCATGATTTCTATTCAGGTCTAAAACTCTCAGCTATCATAATCATTAAAAAAAAGGAGTACTTAAGGGGGCTACTTTGTCTCCAATCGACCTTCAACGACAAGAGGTTGAAATTTCTTGAAATTAGCGATGGGATTTTAAATGAAACTATAACTAAGTTTAGGGCGCTAATAGCGGAATGATTGTCAGTGCCGCAATAAAAAACATTCAGTGCGACCAGAATATCGATAGATGCCACCTGTGTCATTTTGCTTTTTTTACATGTACGACTTCTTTCTTGTGAGTGGGAAATTCTAAAATGATACGAAATTATCAAATTTCTTCACTAAGTTTATTAAATTTCACAAGAAATTTTCAAAATGTCTACCTTCTTGTTCGATGCATAATCTACATCTTCTGAAAAAATTAACAAAAGTTCTTCGATTGTTTTTTATTGTTTCTTCATCCTGTGTTAGTTTGTTGCGTAAGTCGCTGATGTTTCGACACTCTTTAGCATAAGTAAACTAGTTATTGTTAGTAGTCCCAAACAAAAAACTTTATCGGATTTAAGTCAGGTGACCGTGGCGGCCACTCAGTGGGTCCACCACGACCTATCCATTTGTTGTATAGTCTCTTGCCGAAAACATCATCGTTAAATTCAGTTGTCGTGCACTCAAGGTCCGTAGGAATAGCCAAGTAGTTTGACAACAGAAACAACACCAATCCAAACAAAAGCGTATCGTTTTAAAGCCGCAAAGACAGACAGACGACTGAATAAAGACAACGAAAACAACCTATGCAATGACACATTTTGAAAAGACATCACAACAATATCATAACTATCTCTTTCTAACATCGCCATCCTTTACTGCGTTAGCGTTAGCCCCTTTTGTTGGCGCTCAGGTAAAAACCGGTTTTGAAGAATGCGCACCTTGTGATTTTTAGCAAGAAATAGGATCTTTTTTAATAAATGTTTAATTTATGCAACGTTTTTAACGTTTATGATTGCGGTAATGACAATCAATCTGCTATTAACGCGATAACATAATTTCAAGAAATCTTCGCCTCTTGTCTTTGAAGGTCAACTGGAGCGAAAGTAGCCCCATTACGTACTACTTTTTTTCAATGATTGTGATAGCTGAGAGTCTGAAGAAGTTTTTAGACCTGCTTAGAAATCATGAAATCACCTCTTTGGATTTTTAATTGCGAGTCAAAGATTTAAGTCATAATTATCAGAGCGTAATTTTTTCACTTTACACTAAAATTTTTATGACTTTCATCAAAGTTACGAAGCCGATTATTTTATGTGTGAACAACAAACTCTTGGAGATGAATTACCAAAAAAGATAATTTGGAAAAGTCTTTTAATTTTTCTTTTGGAACAGTTTTAAGTTGTCGAGGTAGAGAATTCTCTAAAATTCAGAAAAAAATTCATAACTCAGAAACTACGAAAAATTGCATGACATATATGGGGGTGATTCAGATACTTCTAGGTGAGCTCTATCTCTGGACTTCCGCTTGACACTACTTTTTTGGGACACCCTGTATATTACTCCACTGACATTAGGAAATTGTCCAAAGAATTAACGACATATCACTACCAACAACTTTCCCAATATTTTTTTGAATGCTATCTTTAAAGTTCATGTTTATATTTTTTGTTGTTTTGACGAAAATCTCTTGGTATTTACGTTTTTCGAAATTTGACAATATACAAGGTGGCGCAAAGTCAAGTACCCTTAGGAATGTTGTCATGGTTTCGTTGGTAGGTGACGTCTGTTCTAGTGTTTCTTGCAGTTGCAAAGTAGATATTTGGGAAATTCATTATGAATCAATATACGCCTCGAGAACTTGCCAAAATCTTATAAAATGTCTGTCAATATAGTTCGTCGATCATGCCAGCTCAACGAGAATACTGTAGAAAATCTGGAAGATTAGGTGTTCCAACTGCAAAGATATTTAGGTCCATATTCATAGTTGTTTCTCAAGTATCCCTTGAGCAATACTAATACTTGAGGGTTACTCAGTTGGCGACGTTATCATATTTCAAATATAAGTCAATTTGTTATGCATATATTATGCTTACGCATTTTGATGTTTTCTGTTATCTATTTTTGTTTTGTGCCAGTATTTCGTGTTTTTTGCCGGACATTTTTTCGGATGCGACCGAAACGGACAACACCATACTCCAAAATTAACCTACAAAATCGCCTTGACTGCAACAAAATGTCATGTTGACATTTCAATACTCAAGTAACGAAATGTCATGTTGACAATGTTATGTTGACATTTCGTTACTTGAGTATTACTCAAGGGAGCCTTACGTAAGAGGCCCTTAAGTAAGGTTTCGAAACATAAAACCTTACTTAAGGACCCTTAAGCATCGACTATGAATACAACCCTTAGGGACAAGATTGCTGCACATATTGTAGAAATGTCAAGAGCACCTTCTGATAGAGAGCATACAAAACGCGTGAAGAAGGGATTGACTTTACTGAGGAGGAACGCTCCTACCCAAACAACGTTTTCCCGACCCTTCTCGATCGAAGACATTAATAATGCCATATCAGATGTTAGGCCTGGAAGGGCTCCTGGTTTCGACGGCGTCCTGCCGGAATTTCTCATTCACGCAGGTCAGCAAACAAGAGTGTGGCTATCTCTCTTCTTCACGAACCTCCTTAATACGGGAAACCTCCCACGGGAATTCAAAAGAACGAAGGTCATATCAATATTAAAACCCGGTAAACCGAACGATCAACCCGCCAGCTACAGACCTATAGCCTTGCTCAGTTGCTCCTATAAATTGCTAGAAAGAGCCGTCTACAACCGATTGAGCGCGACTATCTTAGACCGGGTCCCGATAACCCAGGCTGGTTTCAGGCCGGGTCGCAGTTGTTGTGATCAAGTACTGTCCCTCACAACGCATATAGAGGCAGGCTACCAGCAAAACATGAAGACGGGAGTGGCGTTTGTTGACCTCACTGCCGCATACGATACGATCTGGAGGGAGGGTCTCCTATATAAATTGCTGCAGGTGATTCCCTGTCAGACCACTGCAAGACTCATAAACAACATGTTATGCGAGAGAAAGTTCCAAGTAATCCTAAACGAGAAAGCAAGCAGGCAGCGCAAATTGAACAACGGACTTCCACAAGGCTCAGTACTGGCCCCCTTACTTTTCAATCTATATATATCTGACATGCCAGAAACAGTCAGTTACAAGTTTTGCTATGCGGACGATATAGCTATAGCTTTTTCCGATAAGAGCTTCAAGAACGTTGAGCATACTCTTTCTAACGACTTGTTAGCTCTAAACAACTACTTCAAGAAATGGAGACTAGTACCGAGCCCCAACAAAACCGAAGTTTCCTGCTTCCACCTGAATAACAAACTAGCTAAATATGAACTGCAGGTACTTTTTGCAGGCGAACCCCTGAAGCATAACCATTTCCCAAAATATCTTGGAGTAACGTTAGATCGCACCCTCTGCTATAAGAAACATCTCGCAAACACTGCAGGAAAACTCAGAACACGCAACAACATTATCCAAAAGCTGTGTGGAACGACGTGGGGTGCCACTGCTCCAACTCTACGAACCAGTGCACTAGCTCTTGTCTATTCGTGTGCTGAGTACTGTGCGCCTGTCTGGATTAACAGCCATCATACCAGACTAATTGACGTCCAACTAAATCACACTGTGAGACTTATTACAGGCGCAGTTAAGACAACCCCAACTCAATGGCTGCCTGTACTCTCTGGAATAGCCCCACCGCAGCTGCGAAGGACTGACGCCCTTCTAAGGGAGTATAACAAGATTACGGCCAACAACAAACTGCACATCCACCGAGCAATACCCCCGTTGCAGATAAACAGACTTAAATCCCGACAACCACCAATAAGGGATGCAGAAGGGCTTAAAACCAATAACTTCGACTCCTTAAACCAATGGCGCTCCCAGTGGGAAGGTTTTGCGGAACACCACTCGCGATGCGCATTTATGGGGGCAGCCTTACTTCCAGGATCAGAACTACCCCGGAAAGAGTGGGTAAAACTTAATAGAGTCCGAACAGGCCACGCAGATGTGCCGACTCCCTTTACAAGTGGGGCTATGTGCAATCTCCCTTGTGTGACTGTGGCGCGCCCCGCCAAACTATAAACCATATTACGAGCGAATGTAAACTGCGTGCGTTTCAGGGATCGCGAGAAGAGTTCTTCACAGCCACACCGTTGGCGCTGAAGTGGTTGAAAGAACTTGACATCAACCTGTAAATACCAAAGACTATGTATCTTAGTTTGTAGCTGTATATATTTTATTTTAGTATAGGTTATAATAGTTTTTCTTTTAATGTATATTTACTGTTTACTGTCATGTTTTTGAGCCATACGATAAATAAAAAACCCTTAGGGCCGGTTTCTCAATGTCCAGTTAAAAGTGTCAGATAATAATAATAATAATGATAATATTTATTTGCAACAAGTCAATGAAAGGTAGATATAAAACAAATCACTTCATATACATTGCAAAAAGGACTGAAAAACAATTTATAAAAGATCAAGTTCAGCCCTACTATACTTAAAATATTAAAGTAATTCGCACAAAATACATTGGAAAATATTAAGAAAATTATCAAACTGAAATAAATATTTATGAATGAAATAAAGAACACACCCTAGAAAATATAAATATACATTTACAGTACACATATGAAACAAAAAAAAAATGAGAATCTCACTGGTTAATGTCAATTGTTTGCTAAGTAGAATTTTTTTGTAGTGATATTTAAAAGTATTTGGCTTCAAATTTTTCAAATAGTCAGGAAACTGGTTGTATAAATTATAAATATTATAACTGAATGATCTTCGGAACATAGAGGTTCTATGAGGTGGTGGTGTTATTTTTGCTCTAAACCTTAAGTTTAAATTATGTACATCTGTTCCATACGTAATTTTTGGCGCCAAATAAGGACATTTGTGATATATGATGTTATGGAACATAACTACTGAATGTAACTTACGTCTATTTTTCATATCAAGCCAATTTGCATCTTTTAACTTATAAGACACCTTATCAAACTTTCTTATGCCATATATGAACCTTAAACAAGATTTTTGTACTTTCTGAATCCGATCACTTGTAATTTGCTCTAAACAGGGATCATAAACTACATCACAGAGATAGGTAGCTGCCAGTTAGCGTTTGTATGGATACAACTGTCAGATACGTCAATTCATAAGTTTAACCTTCAATTGTTTAAACAATTTATCTAGCAGTTAACCGTTAACTTCCAGATAAATATTTAACTGGACCTTTCGATGGCGTACGGCACCGTCTGGAGGCAGCGTCTAATCTACAAACTACTTAAAGCCATACCATGCATGAAAATAGTAAATCTTATTAATAACATGCTCAGCAACAGAACTTTCAGAGTCATTATGGGAAACTTGAGAAGTGACCAAATGAAGCTTAATAATGGTTTACCGCAGGGGTCTGTCTTGGCTCCTCTATTATTCAGCCTATACATAGCGGACTTACCTGAAACCGCCAGCCGCAAGTTTGGATACGCGGATGATTGGGCAATTGCTGCAGGGCACAGGACTTTTGAAGAAACAGAAGCAATGCTGACAACAGATCTAACTGCCTTGGGAGAATATTTCCGCAAATGGAGGTTAAAACCAAATGCGACGAAAACCGAAGTGTGCTGTTTTCACCTAAATAATGCACAGGCCAATAAAAAACTTAATGTCTACTTCGAAAACAGACTGCTTACACACAACAGAAGCCCAAAGTATCTCGGAGTCACTCTCGATAGAACCCTGTCCTTTAAAGAACATCTCATAAAGACAGCAGAAAAGGTAAAAACAAGAAATAACATCATCCAAAAGTTATGTGGATCTACATGGGGGTCCTCTGCATCAGTCTTAAGATCATCTGCTCTGGGACTTGTCTACTCGGCAGCGGAATACGCAGCCCCGGTCTGGCTCAACAGCAAACACTGTAAACTTGTTGATGTCCAGCTTAACCAGACAATGCGAATGATTTCGGGCACATTGAAGTCAACACCAACATACTGGCTTCTAGTCCTCAGCCATATACCACCCTCATATTTACGAAGAGAAACAGCTCTTCTCAGAGAATTCAAAAAAATCCAGAATAATCATCTTCTACCGATCCATCTTGACATAAATAACATAGAAATAAACAGATTACGCTCCAGACACCCTCCAATAATAAAAGCCAACTCTCTATTTCAAGAAAACTTTGATATCGCTGGCGCCTGGACAACACACTGGGAAAATAATGCGCCGTACGAAATCCAACAAATGCCATGCATAGTCACCAAGCCACCCGGAATGGAATTACCGAGAAAAATATGGACAACGTTGAATAGAATCAGAACGGGCCATGGGGTGTGTGCTGATACTCTTCATAAATGGGGTAAAGTTCCCAATCCACAATGGATTGGTGATTGTGGAGATCCACGGCAGACCATCCGCCACATCACTGAGGAATGCCCTCTAAGATGCTTCAATGGAAGATTTAATGAGTTCCTGAACGCAACGGAAAACTCCATCGACTACATTAAAACATTAAATGTTTGTTTGTAATTTTCTATGTCCGTTCGTCTCACATTGACAATGTTATTGTCAAAGTGAATGTTTGAAGTCAAATTTAATTTTCTTTCTTTCTCATTTTAATGATGTGTTGTATGCCATACGCTAAATAAATAAATAAATGGACATTGAGAAACTGGCCCTTAATCATATACATTTTCATGTGTATCTTGTTAATGAAACGTGTTATTACAGGCGAAAAACTAGCAAAAGAACTCAAAGCAGTCAAGTATGTGGAATGCTCTGCCCTGACACAAAAAGGCTTGAAAAACGTATTCGACGAAGCTATTTTGGCAGCGTTGGAGCCTCCAGAGCCAGTGAAGCGCAAAAAATGTTTTATTTTGTAAATTTCTTATATCGTTAAATTTTCCTTCTCCTCCTGTTGTCTACAATTTTCCAGCGTAGTGGTGTTTATGAAAAAAAATGAAATGAATGATAATATCAAATATGCTGACACTATTCTACCACGCATTTTTTCCACATAAAACTTGAGTTTCTATGCTTCCACTACGCTCAAAATATCTACAAACATATTCATTATGTCAGTTATGTGGATTAAAGAAAGGGTAGTAAAATAATCTAATTCCAGTGGTTTGGAATCAAGTATTGCATTTTTCTTGGTATTCTCTGAACAAAGATGCTTATATCATAAGTATAACATATGTTTTATGCGTTCTAAATAATTAGGTGCATTTCGTATTTATTCTAGGTAAAATAATACTGACATTTGTAGATAAGTGTAATCTCTTTGAAATGGATTTTAAGATTTTGTAATATATTTTTTATGCCGAATACCGTCTTTCACTAATATGATCTCACGAAACAGAAGTCAACCAAATTATTCATATACGAAAAAGTATGGTTACAGAAAAACGTTATGTTTACTTCCCACCAATTTTTTTAGATGTAGGCTAGTTACTCATTCTTCCATGTGCTCTATCAGACCCTTCATTGGTTACACCTATTCCTGTTAATCAATGTATTATCGAGTAGCCAGGAAGGCTGGCCACAATGCATTTTCTTTGAAACATATCACAGCAGAGCATACTAAACAATCAACAGAACATCTCTTTAGGAATGCCTATATACATGGCCGACTTTACTCACTAGGCCGGAGCATGAAATATGGCAAGACTGAATCAGCGGGCCGAGTTTTTATTTGTTGTTATGTCATGTGTATTCTTCCAGAGCAGAAAATATGGTTGGAAGGTGATTATTAATGTGTTTCTAATTGTTTACCTTCACAAACGAAACTATAAAGATAAGATGCCTGCAAAGCGTGTAGTACCAGGTTGCAGCCCAATAGAGGACATACCAAAATATGGCCCAACATAACCTTATTCCAGAGTAAAAAGAACGTTGCAAGGTGATTTTTAATGTGTTTCTACTTATTTACCTGCACAAATGAAACTATAAAGATAAAAAGATGCCTGCAAAGTGTGTAGTACCAGGGTGCAGCCCAATAGAGGGCATACCAAACCATGGCCCAACATAACCTTATTCCAGAGTAAAAAGAACGTTGCAAGGTGATTTTTAATGTGTTTCTACTTATTTACCTGCACAAATGAAACTATAAAGATAAAAATATGCCTGCAAAGTGTGTAGTACCAGGTTGCACTAGCAATTAGTGCTTCCAATGAAGGACATAAACAGAAGTGGGTGAAAGGTATTCCTCATAAGGGCTGGTTATATTTATAAGAATAAAGACAATAATTACAAACATTTCAAAGGATAAGACCTATTTTAAAGCACAATGTGGTACCTACAATGTTTTCTGGACCTCCCAAATATCACAGAAAAAGACAGTTAATAGAACTCATCTGGGCATACCTACGAAAAGATTTGATAGTGAAAGGGAATCAAGACCAGCAAGAATGGCTTCACAGTGACCTAATAGTTTCTAGCTCAAGTGACAATTTACAAGGTAAATTGAGTGTTCATTTAAGTGGAAGTGGAAGTTGCAGCAGGAAACATGTTGCTTTATTTTTATTTTGTAGTGTCTGACTATGATGAACCAGACATCAGATGTAAGTGGTATTAGTAGTAGTAGTTCTAAAAAGCATTTTTTTCTTAATTTATTAACCCAGATGGACTCTAATACATATAAAATGTAATAATTATTCTGAACCTATAGGCCCACTATTTGACAGCTAAGCCACGTTGCCACATCTAAGGCTCCGGCTTAGTGTCAGGGTTCCTAGTTCCTACAAAAGTTGACATTGACGGCGCCTATGGATTAGTAGAGATGGGAAAGTAACAATATCGATACCAATTCGATATTTTTTTGTAAAGTATCGATACTTGAATGCAGAGTATCGACAATATTGGATGTATTTCCACTAGTTTTTATGCACTTAAAAAAACATTTTTTTAAGTAACTGTAGTAGAACTTGACTTTTTAAACGCAATAAACAATGAGTATCATCATTGGGAGTAAAGGAACCCAGAAGGAAGTCTAGTTTCATTAAGTTCCGAACCACGACTTGAACTACCACTACCCAACGAAATAAAACAAAGGGAAGAATGACCTCAAGAGCTCAAGACTTCCTTCTTTATAAATAAAAAATTGGAATAAAACTACACAATGGATAATAGATGGCAGTAGTAGTCTAAAGGAAGTTAAGGGAAAGGTGTGTATTTGCTTGATTAAGCCGATTTGATAGGTGGTAGCGTCAACGCTGATGATAAGTCAGTACACTTCTGAGTTAATTTTATACAAAAATACTACTGACAATGACAAATATACAAGTGAACGGGTACACCTTTTAGTGAGCTTCCAATTTCTTTTCATAATTACTACAAAAACATAGGCTTCTCTAAAATTTTGCTCAAAAGCGTGCTGGCTGATTAGCTGTTATCCATCAAATCAGTTAAGTGGTCTCAATCGATCCGTAAAAATAGTGTCCGTACATTTTTGAGTACATATTTTATTTGTAGGTTATGTGTCCTTACCTTACGGGATCACTCAGAAATCTAATAAAACCTTTTCAGAAAATATAGTATTTATTTCTTTAACGTTTAGCAGCACACGTGCTTTAAAGATCATATGCTATGAACACCACCGAATAAAAAATATCACAGCCTACGTCCATGCATTTTATATTGCGTTAATAGTATCCACTGACGTATATGCCCCTTTTGACAGATTCTAATCCAAAATGGTGGGATGCGCGTATGGTTGAGAAGATTGCCTCTACAGGGCAGTACAGGTTTGAACCAAGATTTGTCTTTGCACATGGCCGACTCTACTCACTAGGCCGGAGCATTGAAATGTGGCAACACTGAATCGGGGACCGAGCTTTTATTTGTTGTTAAGTCATTAGTGTAATCTTCCAGAGCAAAAAAGTAGATTGGAAGGTGATTTTTAATGTGTTTCTAATTATTTACCTGCACAAACGAACTATAAAGATAAAAAGATGCCTGCAAAGTGTGTAGTACCAGGTTGCACTTGCAATTGTGCTTCCAATAAAGGACATACCAGATACCAACCATAACATTCAGAGTAAACAAGAAGAGTGGGAGGTGATTTTTAATGTGTTTCTAATTATTTACCTGCACAAACGAAACTATAAAGATAAAAAGATGCCTGCAAAGTGTGTAGTACCAGGTTGCACTAGCAATTGTGCTTCCAATAAAGGACATACCAACCATAACATTCTAGAGTAAACAAGAAGAGTGGAAGGTGATTTTTAATGTGTTTCTAATTATTTACCTGCATAAACGAAACCATAAAGATAAACAGATGCCTGCAAAGTGTGTAGTACCAGGTTGCACTAGCAATTGTGCTTCCAATAAAGGACATAAACAGAAGTGGGTGAACGGTATTCCTCGTATAGGCTGGTTATATTTATAAGAATAAAGACAATACTTTACAAACATTTCAAAGGATAAGACCTATTTTAAAGCACAATGTGGTACCTACAATGTTTTCTGGACCTCCCAAATATCACAGAAAAATACAGTTAATAGAACTCTGGGCATGCATCTGGGCATACCTCCGAAAAGATTTGATAGTGAAAGGGAGTCAAGACCAGCAAGAATGGCTTCACAGTGACCTAATAGTGAATTTTTCTAGCTCAAGTGACAATTTACAAAGTAAATTGAGTGTTCATTTAAGCGGAAGTGGCAGCATAGGAAACAGGTTGCCTTTATTTTTATTTTGTAGTGTTTGACTACGATGAACCAGACATCAGATGTAAGTGGTATTAGTAGTAATAGTTCTAAAAAGTATTTTTCTTAATTTATTAACCGAGATGAACTCTAATACATATAAAATGTAATAATTAGTCTGGAACTATAGGCCCACTATTTGACAGCTAAGCTACGTTGGCACATCTGAGGCTCCGGCCTAGTGTAGAGTCGGCCATGCTTTGCATGATGATGAGGATACACCCATAGTTTTCAATCAATGAAGAAAACCGGCGGCCAGAGTCAAGAATGGACACCTGGTTCCACGATTACGATTTTGATCTAGCTCTCCGCGCCAAAACCTACACCGAATATTAATTTGACTACGACAATGGAAATCTTGGTCCGTGCAAGTTTGCATTGCTTTCTAAAGTCGTTCTGGGTGTACTTTAATGTCTTTAACTCCTATAGAGACACTTGATAGAACTTTAGACAGTGGTTGGAGAATGGTCAGAGGTGTATTAAATGTAGAAGAAATTGTTTGCAAACATTAAATAAACGAAGCTGTATTGCGAAACCTCCCTAGTAACCTCCTAGTAAAAAAGAACATAAGTTGTAATTTTTTATTAAAACAATAATCGCTCACAACCTCGGCAGAGTGTGATAAAAAAATTAACTTCAATAATAGCTTAAGTAAGATTTGTAGCTTAGATCTAACATATCTACAAAAATACTGGCTCTTTAGATAGAAAATATGTACATCTTGATTCTCTTATCAACTAATAATATTATAGCCTAACATAAAACGGAATTTCTCAATAAATAATTATCTTCTGATCACAAAATTGCTATTTACACACATACTATAATCTATAGGTGTTAGCTTAAATTTTCCGCTCCACTTTCTTGAATGGCCTTTGTCGCTTCGTCGATCCTGTCGTTCAAGATTTGCCTGATTTCACTGATTGGCTTCAACATAATGATTGGTACGTGGTCGTCTCTTCTCTGAAAATATAAAACGTTGCCGTAAGATACAAAAATATGTGGTCCCCTAAGCACTAGGATGATATTAAGTCGTAAGATTTCTAAATTTACATTTAACTAAAATCTGATCCCACTAAAATTATGTTTAGAGCAATAAAATTAGCAGTCATAAGTCTTCTCGGAAACAATAAACATTAATTTGCTCATTGTTGTGTCAGAACATGTTCTAATTCGTCATTTTCTTCGGAAATTTCTTCAATCCTTCTCAGAGTAACAACTGAACAGTTCAGTTGAATTTCTAGACCGTGTAAAGTGGTTTTTATTCTCCCCACTTCCTTAACAGTTATAAAGTAACAGTTATTTTATCGCGAAACGGTAACTGCCGCGACAACAAAGTAACAGTACTAACAGTGCATCCCATCCCAGCTTAATCTGAAGCCTCGACTCGTCGACTGTTTGATTTGAACTACCAAATTTTTTCTGCAAAGATATTTTTCATCTACGAGAAAACAAATGTACCAGCTGCTCTATTTTGGTGTGAATTTCAACCTAGTTGATTTTTAAGTCTAAAGTGAAGTTAAAAAACGTATTTAAAAGGTTTGTAGTGTTTATACTTACTTGGAATAAGCATTCGCCTTCAAAGTCTACGAATTTATATTTTCTAGCTCTGAGGAGGATACCAACAACTTTGTCAGAGATTGCTGTGTAAATCTGTAAAGAAAAAAGTACCAGGTTTTCTTCATGATCATAAAGGTATGTAGGTATATTATATTCATATTAGCATGTTATGTTCATATATTATGTGAATACGTATTCTATTATTTTTATTCAATGTTTTAATGCTTTTTATTCTTCCACACTAGGTAGGTACATAATAAATTTATACTTTTTTGTAGAGATATTATTGTAAATATTGTTACAGTGATGTAAATATATAAACAGTGGGCGCTTACAGAAAACAATTCTCCGAAACTGATTACTATCCTAGGATCATTAGGTTTTTCGTTTTCAGAAAATAATCTTTCTCCAAATTGATTTATGACGTCACACAATTCCATCATTTCCTTGCTGACATGGATGGTTGCTTTGAAGGCTCTCAGTTCTGATAGTGATCCTTTTGGGGGCCTAAAAATGTGCAAATTTATAATCAGATTAATTATATCTAATATTCAGTACTTGCAAAAATTGTGAAAAGGCGCGTTTGACCAAATAAAATTCGGGAATAGATAAAAACTTGTCTACAAATTATTTTAATAGTCCAGGTGTTGCGGGCATCAGATTTTGAAAAAATAAAATGAGTTTATAGCCCAGACATTTTGGTATTTTTGCGTAAAAACTTTGAAAATCTGCAATGGAAGTTTTACAAAACGACAAAATGTTATAACTTATAACAAGCTATAAAATCCAAATAAACATGTTTTCGGTAACATTTTTTCGTGCATTCAACACGCTAGACTTTTAAATTCTCTGACTGATTATCAATTTGAATCGCGTATAGATGATCTTAAAATTGGTGAAAATAAAAAACCTCAGATTTTACTTGTATATACCTATGTATATACCTATGTGCATTAAAGTATATTGAAAAATGTATTGAAATGAAACTTCAACAAATATTTTCGGAAATTTTCAACCCCATTATATCCAAGATCACTGTGGATCTTGATGCATAATTACTATCTATTGGAATATAAGTACTCTTACTTTTTAACATACCAAAAACATATCGAATCTATAACAAAATTGTTCCTACGATTATATTCACGTAAATCTGTTGGAATTCATCTGACAATGAACATGAATATCGTGGTTTACAAAAATTAAATGAACTGCTGATATTTGGGCTGTTCGGTCGGCGTCTACACGCTCAGTCGTCGGCCCGCAGGCCCCTGCGCTGCTTTATACAGGGTGGCCAATCGGGTGACGATAATAATTTTTTTTTAGATAGCCCATACCGAGACCTATCCAAAACACCCCCATGTATGTGTACCGATTATTGATAGTTTTCGAGTTATGATTTTTTTTTAAACTTAGAGATTTTCCAGTTTTTCCAAGAAATCGTCAAAAACAAAAACAAGAATGCTTTTTGGCTTTTATTTTTTTCTCCAATTATACTCAGTATTAAGCCTATTTTAATATTCAATAAAGAGAACCTGTACATCCGAACAATAATTAGGTACATTTTGGGGCCAAAGTTTGAAATCTCTGTTTTTAGTCAGGAGACCAAAACCTTCAAAATAAGATTAAAAATACTTATGTCTGGTTCTGGAGCTTCAAGCTAATCTTAAAAACTCTGCAAGACATTGCACTTTCGAAATAATAGTGAAAAAATAGCACTTATGGGGGCATTTTGCGCCGTACGTGACTATTAAAGGTAAAAAGGTCATAATCCACGAATTTCCAAAATGATTTAAAAAATTATTATTTTACTTTATTATGACAAATTAAAGAAAAAAAACTCATAACAACTAATAAACATGATAATCATTGATGTTTTAATCACTTTTAATAAAAAAAATTAATACCTGTGCTTTTTGCTGTGTACTATTGAATTTCTGCTGAATTAAGTTGCATGAAAAGTTAACAAAGGAAAAAAATAATAAAACAACAATCTGACCTTTAATTCCATGGCGGAATTACCTGGGAAGCGTTATCGTAGCATACGCCATCCCTTTTACTTCCCACACCGATAGGTGAGGGGAGGATTGTGATCCTGAAAATTTCCGATTTTGATATAATAGATTTTTTGGGCGTTTTAAAATGTCTACATAACGAAAATCCGCGTCACTCATTTCCGTCGTTCTGTCTGTCGGTCTGCCTGTCGGTCTGCCTGTCGGTCTGCCTGTCGGTCTGTCTGTCTGTACGCGTTTTTCTAGCCTCGTAATCTCAGTAACCGCTGCATGGACTGTGATGAAATTTGGGCAGCAATATGCTGTGGTGTCTTAGTAGGTAATTTCAAATATTCCTCAAACTTCGTTTTTAGGCGTTTTACAGGTTCTTGATAATTTTCTGCGTTTTTTTGGGTTTTTGGGTTTAAAATGTCTACATAACGAAAATCCGCGTCACTCATTTCCGTCGTTCTGTCTGTCGGTCTGCCTGTCGGTCTGTCTGTCTGTACGCGTTTTTCTAGCCTCGTAATCTCAGTAACCGCTGCACGGACTGTGATGAAATTTGGGCAGCAATATGCTGTGGGGTCTTAGTAGGTAATTTCAAATATCCCTCAAACTTCGTTTTTAGGCGTTTTACAGGTTCTTGATCATTTTCTGCGTTTTTTTTGGGTGGGGGTGGAATTTGGGTATTTGAGGGGTGGGGGTTGAAAAACTGAAAAACTTGTTGTATTCATGATAGGCTGTCTACTGACCTGTCAAGGAAGACCTAGCGATATAAATCACCTTTTTAGGTCCATCCGAACATTGCCTTGCCTATTACCGAAAATTAATTAACACAACTGCGCTTCGCCGACATGAGCTCGCAAAAAGCTACTCTGAAAGAAAGGGATGGCGTATGCTACGACATCGCTTCCCAGGTAATTCTGCCATGAAATTGGAAGTCAGATTGTTGTTTATTATTCCTTTCCTTTGTTAACTTTCCATACAACTTAATTTAGCAGAAGTTCAATAGACATAGTAAAAACACTTCAAAAATCACAATTTGGGTATTAGCTTTTTTATTAAAACTCATCAAAACATCAATGATTATCGGGTTTATTAGTTATTACGAGTTTTTTTCTTTAATTAGTCATAACAAAGCAAAATAATAGTTTTTTAAATCATTTTGGAAATTCGTGAATTATGACCTTTTTACTTTTAACACTTACGTACGGCGCAAAATGTCCCCATAAGTGCAACTTTTTCATTATTATTTAGAAAGTACAATGTCTTGCAAAGTTTTTAAGATCAGCTTGAAGCTCCAGAACCAGACATAAGTATTTTTAATCTTATTTTGAAGGTTTTGGTCTCCTGACTAAAAACAGAGATTTCAAACTTTGGCCCCAAAATGTACCTAATTATTGTTCGGATGTACAGGTTCTCTTTATTGAATATTAAAATAGGCTTAATACTGAGTATAATTGCAGAAAAAAATAAAAGCCAAAAAGCATTCCTGTTTTTGTTTTTGACGATTTCTTGGAAAAACTGGAAAACCTCTAAGTTTTCAAAAAAAAAAAATCCTAACTCGAAAACTATCAATAATCGGTACACATACATGGGGGTGTTTTGGATAGGTCTCGGTACGGGCTATCTAAAAAAAAATTATTATCGTCACCCGATTGGCCACCCTGTATTTCACCAACACGAGTAGCTGACATTATCAGAAGCTGTCACCTATTCAGTGACTCCCAAGAAACTGAGACCGAGTCAGCGGCGTCAGTAATTATGTACCTACCCCGGGTAACGAGTAGGGGTTACCGCACTAGGCAGAGTGCCGATCCCTGTATCACTCCCTGCATCTTAGGTTGTTTGAGCCTCTTGGAGCGAATATCCTTTTCTGTTGAGCTTGTATGCTTGCAACAAAAGTCGGGTTCTTGTTTGTGCTTTTTAAGTGAATACCCAGTACAAGAAGTACCCAAGCCAACACCAGGTTCTAATGAACAACCGGACTCTGCCAAGGAGTCACTCATTCAAGCTGTTAGGAGTTAACATTACAGAAAATCTGATCTGGCACGAACACGTTGCGTCATTTGCAGCAGCTGCTGGTAAAAAGCTTGGGTACCTATTTAGAGCCAGAAGGTACTTCTCACCATGTAACCTCCTCACGCTATATAAAGCCCAGATAAGACCTGGCCTGGAGTATTGCTCTCATGTCTGGGGAGCTGCTGCCCCTACTACCCTGTCTATACTAGATGCCGTCCAGCGAAGGGCAATTCGACTAATTGGAGACCCGGCCTTAACCCGCCACCTCCAGCCACTTTCTCACCGGCGTGTTGTTGGTGACCGCTCGCTTTTCTACCGATATTCAAACGGAATCTGCTCCTCTGAGCTATCCTCTATCGTTCCGCCGCTCACCGCTCTTATCAGATGCACCCGCGCGACCGCTGCATCTCATACTAAGGCGGTCGTTCTTCATACATCAAGAACCGAGCGGTACAACCGCACATTAATTCCCAGGGTGTCCAAGGCTTGAAATGGGCTGCCAGGAGATGTATTCATTGGGCCTGCGGGTAATGGCCCATTCAAATCCCGCGTTAACAAACTTCCCCTAACATAACCAGCAGCCGCGGTACTCTGGTATTTGGGCTCTGCCTATGCGGTCTGCTCAGTTATAATAAAAAAAAACGATAGAACTAGATATGTTCCTATTATTCCTATTATCCTATTATTTTGATCTTAAGAATTTGCCATTGCTCCATCGTAGAGGCTTACTATGACCTTCTGTACCTCTCCTTATCCTATGCAGCCTTCATCGCAAAGGCGAGGATGGCCTGCAGTTCTAGCCATCTTATGCCTTCAGGTTCAAGCAACCTTGGTATAGTCTGCTTGTGATACCCCAGGGTGTCACAGCGACATAGAATGAGTGCTGAGGATTCCTCCTCCTCTCCACGGCGTGCACAAGTCTGGTCGCTTGCCACTCCCATCACATACAAGTGACGTCTGAAGGTGTTATGCCCAGATAGCAGGCCTACAAGCAGTAGCGTAACTTCAAATTCGGGGCCCCCTGAATGAATAAGGACCAGAGGCAATCCAGCACGGAATGTGGCTGGAGCATAGGCCACACGATGGGCCCTTTTGCGCCTCTATCCGCGCTAGTTCCTAAGACCTGCCCTTTTGGCAAAGGCAAGTACATTCTTAGGTCCTATCCGTTTTATCTCTATTGGTTCCAAGGTTCTTGAGCCCAGCATAGTCTGCCTGTGATAACCCAGGGTTTCACAGCGACACAGGATGTGTGCCGAGGATTCTTCCTCTTCACCACACCACGTGCACGTTGGGTCGTTGACCACCCTCATCACAAACAAGTGACGCCTGAAGGTATTGTGACCCGTTAATAAGCCTACTAGCAATCTCAAGTTACTCCTATCCAGAGAGAGACAAAATCGTCCTATTCTCTCTGCAGGCCCTGCTAATAGCTCCCGAGCCTGACGGAGATGACCAGAGATGTTGTTCCATCTCAGAGAGTGTTGATTCTGGATCCACTCTCCAGTTGTTTTCCTAATTAAGTTTGCAGACAGTCCTAAGGCTGGTTTCGGGCCCATAAAACTGTTTCCGGATCCCATCCTGGCCAGATGATCCGCCATTTCATTACCCTTTACCCCAGCGTGCCCAGGTACCCACATCAGTGATACCTTGTGTTTAGCTGAGATGTCGTCAAGAGCCCTCCTGCACTCCAGGACCAGTCCCGACGTTATTTTCCAAGCACTCAGTGCTTTGATGGCTACCTGACTGTCAGAGCAGATAGTAATCCGCCTCCTAGACCCGTCAATTTCCCGAATACGATTTACACAGGCAAGTATCGCATAGACCTCAGCCTGGAATACTGTGGTGTGCCCCCCAAGAGGGAATGAAAGTCTTGTATGGGGTCCGTAGACTCCCGAGCCCGAGCCCTCTCTAGCGAGTGAACCGTCTGTGTACCAGACCTGTCCTCCTCCAGGGGCCCCCTGCAAGAAATTTTCCGTGGCCTATTTTTCCTAATATTTTATGTATATACACAGGGTGAGTCAAAGTTGATTATTTTTTTAAATTGTGTATAGAAGCCATTAAAACAACTTTTTCAAATAACTTTTATCCGCAAACTGCAAAATAAACGAGACACAGAATCAAAAAAAGTAAGTCCAAACTCTGGTCTGGACTTGTGTATTAAGACATACCAAGTCTCTATATGTTTATCATCAGGCACTATACCTGTCAATTAGTCCACTAGTCACTTTAAGTTTATTGTAGTTAGTTTTAAATTGGAAAATCCTAAAATTTGCGTTTATAATCATCATCATCATAGTCACAATGTCTTAACAGACATCTTGTGAACTCGTAAAATGCATTAAGTCAGAGCTAGAGTATTGCCGACACGAATATTATCAATAGTTTTGAGAACTGTAGCTCGCCATCGTTCGCGATTTACTGTCAGTTCAGTGGCGCTCTTGATACTCATATCCAACAACTGTTTCGTCGTATCCAGCCAGCGCGTAGGGGAACGGTCACGGCGCCGCCCACTCGGGGTGTGACCCTGAACTACAAGTTTTCCATATTATCGCTTCTGTGAATATGTCCGTAGAATGTAAGCATTCTTGTCGACACAATGGAGGATAGTCTCTTTGGATTACCGAGCTCATCTAGTATGGAAACATTGGATCGATGGGCGGTATAAGGAACTCTCAGCATTCTCCTTCACGTCTACATTTCAAAAGCCACTGTGCGAACTCGATGTGCCTTTTTAACAGTCCAAGTTTCCGAGGCATACAAAAATATGGAGAACACAAGAGACTGAACTAGCGACATTTTGGTAGCTTTAGTAATGTTATGGTCACGCCATATTTTAGTAAGCTTTCTCATGGCCACACGTGCCTGTTGAATGCGCCCTCAAATCTCATTTTCACAGCTACCCGAATTGTCGATCAAAGAACCGAGGTACACAAAACTTTGAATTACGTCACAACGGTCTACTGACTTCATTTCTCCATGATTATCGTGCTCTCTATCTACGATCATAACCTTGGTCTTGTTGCAGTTAATACCAAGACCATATGCTGACCTTTGTTGTTCTAAGATGTTTAATAGAGCTATTAGTTCTTCCTGAGAAGCGGCAATAAGGGTTGTATCGTCAGCAAATCTTAAGTTGGATATTTTGCTTCCGCCAATAGTTATACCGCCATTCCAGTTATCCAATACCTGTCTCATCACAAACTCATTCCCATTATACCACTACATAATATTATTAATAATACTATTGATTTTGATACTTACTTCCCATAGTCTTCTCTGGATATATTTGGTTTTGCAAGAGATCCAGCTTTTTGGCCATTTGAAAAGGGGTTTACTGCTTGACCCTGCACATGTTTATCTGCTACTTTGTTGAATAGTGCTACTTTTGACTTCAAAGGAGAGTCCTGAAATAGAAAAAAGTAACGTATCAGATATTTTAAAGAAACTACTACTATACTTAGCGAGTACACGTGTCGTATGTAAAAAATTTATTGGTTTGGCGAGTGACTATGTAGTGTTTTTTAATGCTATGCCAAGCCAAAGGATTAAGTGTCTCTGTACTTCTTAATCCGCCTTTTCTATCTATGATAGTCATCTAGAATTAGACTGCATAATACTCAGATAATTAAATACAGTGTGTCCCACGACGATTAAGACAAGCAATATATCGGAATTGGGCAGTAGTAGCGTATTATAATTTTGGGGGTGTACATTAGAGCAAATATAGTATCTTCTCTTATTATTGTGGCACCCAATGAGGTATTTGTTTTTGGTCACGTGACGTCCGATTCAAAAATGTTAATGGTTCACCCTGAATATTTGTGACTTTTTGTGTTCCTTTCGATAAAGCCGTTCCAACAAACTGCACACTTGGGGTCTAAAGTGATTCATTCAAGAGCTACTGGTAGATAGATGGCAAACCAATACTTTTTTAAAGTACTGCTTCTCAATATCTATATGTTGCTACTACTAGTACGAGTTTTGCCAATTTTTTTTTTTTTTTTTTTTTTTTTTCGGTAGGGGAAAAATCTCTCGTCCAGACACCACTCTTGTGGCGAACGGAGCTCTCATCCGCTAAAAAACCACCTACCCCTCACCTATCTCGGTACGAGGTTTCTACGCCGGAACCGCCAGAGCATTACTTCAACGTAGGCCTCTCTCGCTCTCTTTCACAATGAAGTCATATATTTTCGTGTATACTATCTAATGAGCGTATGCTGCTGAGCGGTTTTTCGCAGCTTCTCTTCTTGCTCTTTTTTGGACAGAATAGCCGTCACCATGCATTCGATTGCATGCCACGTTTCCGTGCTTTTTAGCATATGTTGCACAACGTTGTCAGGATTGAGCCCTTGCAATATTTCAGCTCGTTCTTGAGTCCACCGTACACACTCAAAAAAAGTGTGTTCAGCCGTATCACACAGTCCACAATAGCAACAGTCAGATGAATCTGCAAGGTTGAATCTGCAAAGGTATGCTTGGAAGCATCCATGACCGCTCAAAAACTGGGTAAGGTAGTAACCCACATTGCCGTGTTTTCTGTCATACCATGCAACTATATCCTTTATAAGCCTCCTTGTCCATTTAGCTGTTTCGCCATCTATTGCCCATTTACTTTGCCAGCTTTGCAACAATCGGCTGTGGGCATCTTTTCTACATGCTCTTCCATTAGCATGAACCTCTGTTCTTTCATTCGCCAACAGTTCTATTGGCGGTATACATGCAATAGCCAGTACAGCATCGGTAGACACCGTGCGGTAGGCACAAGTTACACGGATAGCTATTCGCCGTTGTCTCTGATAAAGTATATTCCTATATATGCTCTTTTCAAGAGCATGTTTCCAGACTGGGGCCGCATAGAGCATGATTGAATGTGCTACAGATGCAAGGATCCTCCTTTTACCAGAACTTGGGCCTCCTATATTAGGCATGAGCTTCATTAGCCCCGTACAGCATCTATCTGCCTTTGCAGCCGTACGTCTTATATGGTCCGCCATACTCATATTATGCCCTATGGTTACCCCTAGATATTTAATCCTCAGGCTGCTTGTTATGTTTAACCCATCTACCTTAATATTGACTTGCTTAAGTTTACGACCTGCTGCTAGTAATACAGCTTCCGTTTTTTGTGGCGCCAACTCCAGCAATTTTTCCTTTAAACGGTCGCAAACCAATTTAACGGTACAGTTAGCCTTATTCTGTAGTCCTTCTTTGACACGAGCCTTAACTACAATAGCTAGGTCGTCCGCATAACCCAAAAGCGATACCCCCCTCGGGACCGGCAACCGAAGGACATCGTCGTAGTAGATATTCCACAGCTCCGGGCCCATTACCGAGCCCTGGGGCACTCCACAACTCAAATCCATTCCCCCAGTTTCTCCTATTAAAAGATGCCTATCCTGCAGGTAGCTCCTAATCATACGCATTAGATACGGAGATACATTGCGGTTTCCTAGGACATCCAGTATGCCCTGCCATGGTGCGGAATTGAATGCATTTTTAACATCTACAGTTATCAGCATACATAAATCTCTCTCCTTCCAAGGCTTGATATTGATATCGTCCACTGTCTGTTTCAATTTTAGCAGTGCATCTATAGTAGAACGGCCTTCCCGAAAACCGTACTGATTGTCGGCTAACCCACCATTCGTCTGGATCTCGCCCTTCAATCTAATGAGAATGAGATGCTCAAGTAGCTTTGCGGATGCACTAGTGAGACAGATTGGCCTGTAATCTATGTTCTGTCCAGTTTTTTTCTTTTCTATGAGGACTAACGCTGCAGTTTTCCAGATTACCGGGAACGTTCCTTTTCTAAGTAGTGCGTTCATCATTTCGAGGCATTCTACAGGGTGTTCTGCAGCAAATAATTTTACCACTTCCGGTGGGATCCCGTCTGGTCCCGCAGCCTTTCCCGCCTTAATTTTTGAGGATGCTTCTGACAGTTCCTCGCGACTGAAAAGGGGTATGTCCGGGTCATCCACAGGTACATTCACCCATTCTAACCTTGGGTGTGCTGGGAACAAATCCTTTGCCTTCTCACGCTGCTTCTCATCTGTTAGACGGATAGGCATACACGTACCGGTCTTTTTCATCACTATACGGTAGCCTTCGCCCCAAATGTTATTATCAATATCATCGACCAGGTGTTGCCATGCCTTTTCTTTAGCTTGCCGAATAGCATTCCTCAGTACCTCTCTGTTCTTTGCATATTCTTCATGTAAGTCAGTCCTGTCTGCATTTGTAGTGCTGGCTTTGCCGTTGACGCGCACCAGCTTTCTTCTGGATTTGAGGCACGCACTCCTTAATCTCCCTATTTCCTCATTCCACCAGTACACCCCTCTCCGTGATCCTCCTCGTTGTCTTGAGAGTACCCGTTTGCAAGCTGCTGTTAATATTGCAGTATATTTTTCTGGTGTAATTGTGACGTTACCCTTCCTCCGGTGTTCGCTAATCTTCATACTAACAGCAGCAGCTAACTCCTTTTCTTTATCGGGCTTATAGTTCCACTTTATGTATCTGCTTCGGAAACCTGGGGTCGCCCTTTCATCATTAGCAATTTCGAATGTTATATATGGGTGGTCACTAAGGTTTTCCTCCTCAACAACCTGCCAACCGCGTATTGTCCCAGCTATCTTACGTGAAGTAAACGTGACATCAATGTATGAACTGCTATTACCCCTTGAAAAGGTAGGCTTGTCTCCAGTGTTGTGAACGATCATATTGTATGCAGCAAGCCATTCTGCCATCACCGCCCCCCTTTTGTCTTCTATGGGGGAGCTCCACACTGCCGATTTCGCATTGAAGTCGCCACCAACAATGACCTCTTTAGTATGACTCCCAAAATGTCCGAACAGATCTTGTAGCCCTTGTTCAAACTCCAGGATCGTGATGTTGGGGGATAGGTAGCACCCATATATGACATAATGTTTTGTTTCGACCCAGACAAACCGTTTCCCATAACCGCTGCTGGTAACTCCCACTTTCCTATCGGCAATCCAAACTGCAATGTCCAATTCTTTATCAGCAATCCACTGTCTGCTCTTTGCAACCTTCTTATTCGGTTCTGAGATAATAGCTATATCTATGCTAGATTGGTGCATAAATTTATACAGTAAATCCATAGACGCAACTCCCCTGTTCATATTGCCTTGTACTATTTTAACTATCTTAAAGAAGGTCGACTCTCCTTAACTTGTTTTCCAAGCTGCTTCCTCATCTCTTTATACTTAGGGCACTCGCTGGTATCTGATCTGTGTCCTACTACGTTGCAACCTTGGCAGTAGGCTTCATTTGGGCAATCCTTAACCACATGGCCTTCCTTGCAACATTTCAAGCACTTTCCCACCATACTGGCCATCTGACTAGAACAGGAACCAGCGTGGTGCCCGTAGTTGTGGCATTTAAAACACCTGGGAAGCTTAACTTTGTCGAAGACTCTACAACTCGACCACCCTATGGTTATCCTTCCCCTACCAATTAATAGGGAAGCTGCGTCTTTTGGTAATGACACTATTGTCGACTGCTTCTTTCTCTTGTTTCTGCGCAGTTGTTCCACCTTAATGCTATCCGCATTCGCACGTGTCGCCTCTGAGACCTCTTCTATAACTTCCTCTATGGATGTTTCTCCATCTATGTCGGTTATAATGATCTCCTTCATATTTGGGACGATCTTCACACTAACCATACTGCCCATCTTCTCTTGTACAGCATCCTTGAAGCACGTGCCAATATCTTCCTTCTTGCCCAGCATATTTATTTGTATTGCCCCTTCAGCTGTTTTTGTTACAGACTGAACTCTTACTCCCAACTTATTCACATCGATTTGTTTTTTGAGATTTCTCAGCGTCGCAGATGGGTCTTGCCTATCGTCAGTACTCTTAATTACTACTGTACTCCTAATTAAGGCAGGCCTCTTCCTCGTAACCTGCTGCCACTCATTGTCCTCTACGTTGCGAGACTCCTCAGTTTTCATTTGCTCTCGTTGTAGGTATACTGTGCTGGCTACTGTGCTACCATAAAAAGCACACTCAATAAGCTTGCGCAGTGGAACTGCTCTACTACCATCAACCATAACAATTTCAAGCCTTTTCCTGCCCTTAGCTTCAGCTATATCCTTGACTCTTTTAAGTGCCGCATATAGCTTGTCGTTGGCACCCTTTTTCATGTCTTCGCTTGCACCAATAAGGAACGAAAACCTTTCCTGTGATTGTTGTGTGGATTCCTCGTCATCTTCTACCATTTTAGTGTTGCTGATCGTATACGCTACCTTTCCAGCTGTAGGCTTGCGCATGCTGATTATGCTTCTTATCTCGATTTTGTTTTCGATCACCCTTCTCACTACGACTTTGTTTTCATCATCCAGAGGATCTAATATCAAAACGAGGTCCGAATCCGATTCAGTCGAAGGATATCCCGCTTTTGCTGCCGTTACTTTGTAACTAGGTTGCGGCCACTTCCAATCCAATACTTCTTTTATATTCTCCCAATCAGTACTTTTCGCCAGCTGGTTATCTATCTTATCGGCCAACTGACGCTCCCTCACCTCTTTATCTTCTAGGATGATTTCCGTGGTTACTTGTACCCCTTTGTGTTCTACTACTTTATCTACGGGGTGCTCCTTATGTTGCGAACATCTACACAGACTTCCTCTCTCACGTTCCAATAGGCACTGATAGCGCCCGTTAACGAGTTGTTCCGCTAGGTTTTTAATCCTACTACCGGACTCTTTAATACATTTCAACGTATTGGGATGTTCCTTTACTGCCGTACATATTTTTGTGGCTTCTTCCAAAACCATTGCTATCATCTTCTTCAGTTTATCATCATCTGAGGATCCCTCATCTCCTTTTCCTTCGCTCATCATACCCCTCTTCCTTTTACTAGGTTGTTGATCCTCCGTGTAGTCTAAAGACACAATGTCTTCTTGCTTTTCCCTAGGTGCTCTTCTATCGCCATCGGCCCAAGAATTTGATCTACCTCGCGGTGGGGTTCTCAAAAGTGCGCTTCTTTTCTTGAATGGGTCTGGCAACTCGGCTGTACCCGATCTTCCACTCATCTCACCTATCGAATCATTTGTTTTGTCTAAATTATCCATACTGTTCCCACGAGAACGGGACGAA
The DNA here is from genome assembly GCA_951848785.1 of Callosobruchus maculatus. Taxonomy (NCBI): domain Eukaryota; kingdom Metazoa; phylum Arthropoda; class Insecta; order Coleoptera; family Chrysomelidae; genus Callosobruchus; species Callosobruchus maculatus. Next base: position 5,454,412 of record CATOUR010000131.1, read on the forward strand.
GTAAATGTCACTCCTCGGGGTGCGCCCGTTCCGAGGAAAAGGGACTTACTACGATGGGGTGGCCCAGGTGCCCCAAAGGTTTTAACGACTTCGCTGTCGGTTATTTATAGAGGTTGTCTCCTCGCGGACCGGCCAGTTAAGGCAAGCCCCGCGGCCACGAGTCCGCACGACGTTCCACAGCTTCGCCCTACTGTAGTCGCTGAGGTGCGGGTCGTGGTTACGCTATGAGCCAGAAGACTGGCGCAGGGTCCACTGGTTCCAGATTAGCATCCAGTTCGTCGTCCATTCCGTAGCCAAGGTAATCGTCCATCCATCGCAAAAGGTTTAGGATAGAGGGGAGGTATTAGATAGGGAGGGTTGAGGAAGCACTGCAAGCCTGTCCGCCATGGTTGAACCTACCGGAGATCTCTTCATGTGCGATCTCCGTCGGCATAGCCTTGCAGGGGACAGGGTAGGAGTTTGGAACAGCAGGGTTTCCGGGGTCGTCGCCCTGCTGGGTTTTCGGCGCCAATAATGGACCTGATGAGCCCTTTTTTCTTTTCTCGTACAGGATCCATCAGTCCCATTACCAGCCATGCCGACGTTGGAGTGCCATTTGGACGCAAGCTAAAGGAAACATTTTTCTTTTATTGTGCTGAATCCTATATCTCGCGCTCAGCGGTGCCCGCATATACCCCCCTTATATGCTACGAGAAGGCAGACACTCGACAACTCTTATTTACCATCCAAAAGAAGTAAACTTCGAAAGGATGACCAATGCAAGTCGACCCCGCCGAGTTTTGCCAATTAGGCACTAGCTTACAATTTCATTTATTCGTCTGAGACCTAAATCACACTGACGAGCTTTAATAAAAGCGAAACGACGTTGTCTGTGATTGGTTTCGGATGAATGAATGAAATTGCTACTCTTTAATTATTGAATTAAGTTGCTTTTTAGCATAAACAGAATGTCGGGAGTGTTAAGTGAGTGTTCCACAAAAAAGAGTCTGTTTGTTGTCGTATTCGCAGGTTCCTATACCTGATGCTTTTAAACGGGTCACATAAACAGTGCTCGGTTCCTCAGATTAAACGCTCAGGTACCGGCTTTGGTAGATAGATGGCGAACAGTGTTGCCAATAGTAAAAAATATTTTCCGCCAAGTACAGGCTTAAAATCCGCTAGATTGGATTATTTTCCGCTAAACATTAACATACAACCCCCCCCTCAGAGAACGAATAATATTTTGTTTTGCTGATGAAGTGGTCCCAGGTCAAACATAAATTTAAGGGTGCTAAACAAAAAAAATGATAATTTGGAGAAAAGCAATACAAAGACGCCCAAGGCAAACTCCCATGTTTCTTTAAAAGTGTTTTCTCCACTCGCGTCCCGATATAGCCACACTTCGGACCTTAATTGTGTCAGTAGTATTTTCCCATTTAACAAAATTTATGTTGGTGTGTATTGCTGTTCAATCAAACCTATAATGTTTTCGGGCATGTTTAAATTCTGTAGCAGACTTAATAGTTTTTCCATTATCTTTTTGTTGCTTTAGTATGTTTTGGACGGAAATTAACGATATTTTTTCTAAACGTTTTATATTATCAGGCAAACGTTATTTTAACTGGTTATACAAATCGATCAGGAAATCGCGACATCTTTCGCACTGTTTTTTCATCAGCAGCTGTTATATGTTTGTTTTGAACTAATTCATTTATCTTTTTTTCAAACTGGAAGCCCAAATATCGTTTAGGATTTAAATACTTTTGTATATCTTTTTCCACATTTTCTACTTCCCAGCCTGGCAGAAAGCATGCAAATTAGATTTTCCTCATATGTCTAGTTATCGTTTACTTATCTGAAAATTAATAAGCTAAAATCAGTTCTCAAAACTATTGATAACATGTCTGTTAAGACATTGTGACTAGATGAAAATCATCTAAGAAAATCTCATGATCCGTCAAAAATTCCGCTATCCGCTATCGCCAATTTTGTCCGCTAAATTCAAACCAAATTCGGCTAAATCTAGCGGAAATTCCGCTAAGTTGGCAACACTGATGGCGAATCAATACTTTTTCAAAGTACTGCTTCCCAATATCTATATGTTGCTACTATTAGTACAAGTTTTGCTAGCTAGGTACTAACAGGCAATTTCATTTATTCGTCTGAGACCTAAATCACACTGACGAGCTTTAATAAAAGCGAAACGACGTCGTCTTTGATTGGTTGCGGATGAATGAATGAAATTAATTAAGGTACTTAAAGGATTGTACAAAAGACAAAAAATGAATCGAACACTAGCAGGGTTACATGCTATCAATGGTAGTGGTACAATCCTTTAAGTACCTGTAGCTCTTGAATTAATTATTACTTTAGAACCCAAATGTGCAGTTAGTTTTGATTGTTTTATCGGGAGGAACACAGAAAGGCATTAATATACAGGGTGTCCCATCAATAATTTTGAATCGGACGTCACGTGGCCAAAAACAAATACCTCATTGGGTAACAGAATAAAAGAAAAGACACCACAGTTGCTCTAATTTACATCGCCAAAATTGTAATTCTGCTCTGTTCCGATATATTGGTTGTCTTAATCGTCGTGGGACACCCTGTATATGAATTAGAAAAAACCGAAACTTTTGATCTTTTTTATGGTCACCCTCCCGCAGAGGCTGAAAGCCTATATCGCTGTAGAAACGCTGTGAGAGGATAAGTGTCGGTGTACGTTAGATTTGAAACGCAGCAGGTTGTAGCCGTCGGGAAACAAATTCCCCTGCAGCTCATTCCACAGCGTCGAAGTTCTCCAAAAGAAGGAATGCTGGAGGAGACTGGTTCGGAGAGTAAGGACCTCGACCTGGTAAGGATGAGTTCGCAGAGCCTCTCTAGTGTTCCTCGTTCGGACGGCATTTAGTGTTATTATCTGGGAGAGCTCACTCGAACATCTTCCGTGATAGAATCTGTAAGATAGTGACAGCCACCGTTCTTCGATGTTCCAGGCTGATGTGGAGGTCCTTTGTGAGGCTGGCGTATCGATTAGTCAAATTCCTCTCTTCTGGTGTCAAGAAGCTTTAGATCGTGCTTCGGAGTGCGCCCCCACACATGGGAGCAATACTCTAACGATGGTCGGATCTGTTTTTTTTTGTAGAGCAACCGTAGTCGCTCTGGTATATACAGCTTCCTACAGCGGAACAAGACTCCAAGCTTCTGGAATGCCGTTTGTTTTTTTGGAATGTCTTGTTTTCAATATTTTTTAACAGACTTAATTTTATATTAGATGGGAAAATCTTGGGGTTGCGGCCAAAATTTTGAAAAAAGAGACTGGGTCACAGCATAGAGGAGACTCTGGTGTTAACAGCCAAGCTTTCGGCAGTGCTTATTGCCATCTTCAGGGCTTTAACGTTGAGGTTTGCCAATTTAAAAACAGCAGTTGCATTGAGTGCAAACGACTTCTTAATGCAGCTATAATAATCGTCACAATTTTTCCAAAATTTTTTTAAAAACTATGCTATCATGGTGTCTTCCACTAACAGGTCAGGAAACAAACAACATATAATTGAAAATTACAAACACACAGAAACGACCTTTACATGTTGAAATTTTAAATCCTTTTCCTTCGTATTAGGACTTAATTTTATATATAATTGGCGAATATCCTGTCGATTTACATCAGCAGCATATAACATCCGATCTTAAACATATTTATAGACCACGTCAACTGTTCAAACATTTTTGGCAATCTGGCCGATCTAACGTTGGCTTGCGGCCAAATATTTGCGAGATTTATTTAAAATAAGTAAAAGCGCTCTTGGCGTCATTTTTTGGATGTTTATATATTTTGCTTTCCGCTCGTGCTACGCAAGGTATTACTATTTTTCGGATTCCTTGACGTCTTTTGTTGATTCTTTGTACGCCTATATTGATAACTATCCACACATCGTTTCTATTTTCAGAAATGTATGACTCGTTCAGCAATGACTAAATATTATTGAATATCGAGTGTATGAAAAACAAGCAATGGTTCTGTGGGTTAGTGGGTCTGGAAGGTTTTCATACATTTAATTCAGAGGTATTTTTAACACGGTTTTATTAGCTTCACCTGTATGTTTGTTGGTTTGTGAGCTTGTAATTCTACTTTGGATTGAGAGGTGGGACCTCAGAGTAACAACTGAACATAGAGGTAGTAGACAACTAATGGGGTATTTTCCGAACAAAATTTTATGACGGAATATTGATGTTACGTCCCCAAAAACCTTGTAATTAATATTTTTACTTTTTATTGTGAACGCGAAGTGGCTTAAAAGCACCTGCAAAGTTCAAACATAAAATTTCGCGCTAAAGCCGAGACGTAATAAATCTAAGCGTGACGTAATAAGTCTTTCGTGGAGCTATCCTTAGAATGTGACTCTACTTTGTCATATGACCTTCTTTTCTCCATCTACAGACATAACCTCCGCTTCATATTGATATTGACAGATGTTTGTTTACATCATTTCATGATCTATCTTGGTTAAATGAGATACAGTCGTGACACCAGGGGAGGTTATGTATGCATGACACTAGTGACAGTCTGTTAAAGACGAGTGTTGCCGAATGACGAGTAAAATTGTGAAAAATAACTATGAAACATTCTCAGAGTAAACTGCTAATTACATAACGATGCAAAGAAATGGAATAGCTGTGCAATATAACATTTATAGTCTACAAAACATAAAATAAAGTTTACATCCTTTATAGAAAAACTATGCAAAATATTAACAACGTGATAACCTTGAATCTACGCTCAATTCAAATTAAAATAGTCACATCCTATTTACATCCGGCATAAAAATCACTTTTGATTGGCTGATTTCTTAGGCGGGAGGTTTAAGAGATTTAAATGAGCTCTTTTCAAAGTCTATCTTTACTCCACGTGAGCAGAAAAAAATTGAGCAAACACGGCCATCATTACATATTAGATACAAGCAATCCATTTCAGCCATTAAACAGGCAATATTAGCAAGTTGGAAAATACCCCATACTAATAGGTCGACATCTTTTCTTACGTTGTCATATTGACCACCAAATACACCAATCATAATTATTTACTATCGTCTTAATTGTATAGTATCCAGAAATATTCCATTCTACGTTAAAAAACGGTATTTTGATGGTTCAGGAATGATTACAGCAAAATCAATAGATATGTTGGCCTCTACTGCGTTACTGCATATTTCTTCATCATTAACGCAAATTCTTAAGTCTTAACATAAATTTTGAGGAGCTGGCAACGCCGATATAATTTTCATGCTACTTATTTACTGTAGAACCCCGACTGTCAAACGTTTGTTTTGTTTTATGCTAAAATCGAATTCGCTATATGTTGGTAACTGTAGTGAAGCCTTACGAACTTGCTGTGCCATATTCGAGTGTAGTTAAACAATTTTTCGAGATGGGACAGTGCAGTGCAGTGTTTGTAACATGGGTTGCATTGGAAGAATTTTCAGGTTAGTTGGCAATGTTTGGAGGCTGAAGTGTCAAAAGATGATGGCTTTGAGCACGCCATGCTGAAGTGATTTGTTTACTACCTCTATATGTTCAATTGTTACTCTGAAGGTCGGACCAAACATTGAACACTTCAACTATGTGGCGAAAACGATTTTGATGGCTTCAAATCCGTCGGACCAACTGTTTCGACAGTTTTTGACGTTTACTGAAATTTTGTGTCTTTGAGCCAGCAAATTATGGTATTGATGTCTTTCTGCAGCAAAAGGCAGTCATGAGGAGAAGTTATTGGTTTAAAAAGTCTAAAACCATCTGCAAAAAGCAGTCTAATGGAATGAGAAAGGCAGTCAGGGAGAGGGTTGATAAATAAAGTGAATAAGAGTGGACCCATTGTGCTACCCTGGGGTACTCCTGGAGTAGCCACGTACTTGTTTGGAGTAACAGTATGAGACTCCAGTCCAACAGATAGGATTTTAAGAATAGAAATGTAGAGTGTGTTACACCCATGGAAACCAACCGATCCAGGAGCAACCCATGATCGACCTTGTCAAAGGCTTTTTCAAAGTCTGTGAATGTTACATCCAACTGTTTTTATTATTATTATGACAGATATATGATATGAACTAAAAAGCTATAAACTCAAACAAACGAGAAATGAGCACTATATTAACTACCGATGTCCTTGCCGCAACCAACTGTCGTGCAGATTCTTGAAGCAGTTGACCATGGCTGACTTTACTCACTAGGCCGGAGCATTGAAATATGGCAACACTGAATAGTCGGCCGAGCTTTTATTTGTTGTTAAGTCATTAGTGTAACCTTCCAGAGTGAAAAATAAGATTGGAAGGTGATTGTTAATGTGTTTCTAATTATTTACCTGCACAAACGAAACTATAAAGATAAAACATGCCTGCAAAGTGTGTAGTACCACGTTGCACTAGCAATTATGCTTCCAATAAAGGATATAAACAGAAGTGGGTGAACGGTATTCCCCGTAAGGGCTGGTTATATTTATAAGAATAAAGACAATAATTTACAAACATTTCAAAGGATAAGACCTATTTTAAAGCCAATGTGGTACCTACCATGTTTTCTGGACCTCCCAAATATCACAGAAAAATACAGTTAATAGAACTCATCTGGGCATGCATCTGGGCATACCTACGAAAAGATTTGATAGTGAAAGGGAATCAAGACCAGCAAGAATGGCTTCACAGTGACTTAATAGTGAATTTTTCTAGCTCAAGTGACAATTTACAAAGTAAATTGAGTGTTCATTTAAGTGGAAGTGGAAGTGGCAGCAGGAAACAGGTTGCGTTTATTTTTATTTTGTAGTGTCTGATCGTAATGAAACAGACATCAGATGTAAGTGGTATTAGTAGTAGTAGTACTCTACTCTAATACATATAAAATGTAATAATTATTCTGAAACTATAGGCCCACTATTTGACACCTAAGCCACGTTGCCACATTTAAGGTTCCGGCCTAGTGTAGAGTCGGCCATGAGTTGATCGTAGGCGGTGGTATCAGTTTAGGTAAAAAAGCGATGAAATGTCAGTTCCAAGTAAACCGTGCAGCAAACGGTAGGTCCCCTCTCAGGCGTCGATCACAGAAGTGCATCAGGTCGATCAGCTTCAATCTTTCTTCGTAGGTAGGGCGATGAGTTCCATAAGGAATACGTGTAGCTCTTCTCTGCAGGTTTTCCAACAAACCACAGTCTCGTTGTAGGTTTCGATACCAAACAGGCCCAGCAAATTCTAGGATCAAACAAAAAGGTGTAGCCCGGGCACCGACTCACCGAGCTGCTGTTCCATTACCCAATGGCTACTCCTCACACCGTGAGGTGAGCAATCACTGGGTCCGCGAATCGTGCGCCCTAAGAAAACGAAGGCACCCTTATGATGACTGCTTTCTGCATTCTGGCGGCTAAGATGTGCGCCGTCGCACGGCACACCGGTATTTTGTGCAGTGCAGAGAGCAGCGCATTCCTCATTCCACCTAGGGATTCAATGACCATAACTAGCAGACTTACAGTGTAGTCTGGCCAGAGCCTGCGAGGTTATTCGAGCAACTCCTGATATTTGGTCTGCTTTCCCTGCTTTTTAGAGACGATATTCACTTCGGCAAGTGCTGAAAACTCTATAACGAACATCGTGTTCTGTTGGTGATTGAGAGGGACTATGTCGGGCTTGTTTGCCTGTACAAGCTCGAGCGTGGGGAACGAGTAGTTTCAGTAAATCCCGCACCTCTTGTTCTCCATAATCCCCTGGAGCGTATGGCAGCACTGGTGTCTCATCGATACCGTATGAGTGCCTCAAATGATAGCAGAGCACTCGTAGAGCTGCGTTGTGCCGATGGACGTAAGTCGTTCCAGCGTACGTCTTACACGCCGACAAGAGATGCATAAGCGTTTCTGGAGCCTGTTGGTAGGCTCTACAACGGGTGTCGGGTACATCTACACCCATAACCCTAATACGGTATACTAAGGTGTTAAAGACACCGTCTTGGGAAGCCATTATAAAGCCCTCAGTCTCCGACTTCAACCCACTAGACCTTAGGAAAGAGAAGGTCAACTGATCAGAGACGCTATGCTATTATCATTATCATCATAGTCACGATGTCTTAACAGACATGCTGTGAACTCGTACAATGCATTTACTCATTTTACGAATTTCTCTTGGAATATCTTCAAGATATTTAAGGCAGTAGTTTCCCATTCGCTTTCTGCATCCTCATGCCGTTAACCAGATGGTTCTACTGGTTCATCCGCCTTTAGGGGCAATTTCTCATCCCAAGGACAAGAAGATGTCCTGACTCTTCTCAACTCGTCCACCCAAGGCTCTTGGTTGAGAAGAGGTTACTGTTTATACCGACAGTAGTTCGGTGTTCCTTTTAGTCGCCTTTTGCGACACGCAGGATATACGATGGGAGATGATATTCTAACCCACCCCCACACGGGGAATGTTATTATCGTTTAAGGCATATTAAAAAAATATCTTTCATGGTGACAAAACTTGAATCAACGCCTTCCGCATTAAGATATCCTGACCCGTAGTCAACAAACTTTTGACGCAACCTTTCAAAATTCCTGTAATTAGCGTCTGAAATTTTTTACGTAAATAACCTGGATGTGCGTGGGAAGTAGCAAACATGTCGCCGTTTATTGATCTTTAAATAGAAAATTCCTTTGACGTATTTTTCAATGTCAAAAATAAGAGAGATATTTTGGGAAAATGTTTTTCGGTATGAAACTGAAAAAGGAATCTGCCATTGTTTTTTATTGTTGAAGTTGTGATTTCACAGTACTCATGATTGTCTACATTATTTTTTAATTTATTAAATGTTTATAGTACCTATCTGAAGTATTCCCCATTTTCAAATAGTTTAGCGTCGTTAAGAGCTTTATTTTGTTTATAAACTTTTGACCTTGGCAGTCTGTGTCGTTGAAGTGGTTCATCGTTTGCTTAGTTTCCCTCCAAAATCGGGACAAATAAAGAAAATAATTTGGCGCTTTATACATCTAAAGATTCCAAAAATTGTTTTTACTTTGACAATACAAAAGTTTCAAGCAGTATTGCCCCAATGTGTGGGGGTGCGCTCCGAAGCACTCCCTAAAGCTTCTCGAAGAGAGCCTAACCTCACAAAGAACCTCCACAGCCTGGAACATCGAAGAAGGGTGGCTGACCTGTCTCTGTTTCACAGATTCTATCATGGAAGATGTTCGAGTGAGCTCTCCCAGATAATAACACCAAAGGGTGGAAGTAAACCTCAATCCACTATAGCCATGGCGACCGAAAAACAATTGAATCGGTTTGTTTACAAATGCAAATAACCTCCAGTTCCAGTTTTATTGCAAAAAATACCATTACATGATTTTAATGAAAATAAAACTTGAAGTTGTTTTCACATGTTTGCCAAATAATGCCCTGTACAGTCTTCTTGCTTGAGATATATTGTTATTATTTTTATAAAATAAACGTATAATTCTTAGTTTTTGATTTTCATTATAATAATTTAACGGCATTTTTTTCAAATGCTTTCATTTGTAAACAAAGTGATGCTTTTTACCTCGGCAAAATGTCAGAATGACACAAACATCACCGCATTCAATTGTTTTTCGGACGCCAAGGCTATAGTGGATTGAGGTTTACTTCCACATTTGAGAAACTTTGAGGCTAAATATTTTAAAAACCTTTCAAAATGAAATATATTTCTTTCCGTGATATAATATGTTTTATATTATTTTTTTGTTTTTTTTCTTGTCAAATTCTTCTTTTTGAATCAAGGACTAACAGAACAGATTTGTAAGACCTCTTAACATTATATATTTGATATAAAGGTATATATGGATATAAAATATGTATTTTACTTATATATGATGTCTATTTTTGTATTACGTGTCCTTTTCTTAGTTATATTTATCCCCACACAGAAGGTTGGTGCCTCCAGTGGGTTTCTTTGTTTGCCCCCAAGTATAACTAATAAATACATTATTATTATAACGGTTATTTATAGTTTGTGCTTTTCCTAAACTTCAGACAAAATATTTCAACGTCATAGCGCACAAGCCATTGACACAAATATTTGTTAGTATATTTAGAACCACAAACATACTTTACAAGGTCGCATATTGCTAAGACGCTTCTTGAAATTTATTTGGATTTTTAGAAAGATTAAACATTTCCGTTCCAATTGGAATGTTGCAAAAATTTTGGAAAATCTCGTAAGGACGGTTTTTGTATGGGGTCATTCGTAATATGTTTTCTTTGTATATGGCTTAGTTTCGCCAGATTAGAATGACAGCCCTAACGCACATACATACTGACCAGAAAAGGGTTGTTGAGGCAAATAAGGTTAGTATACCCATCACAGCTTTGTTGACTTCTAAATCCGACTCAAATAATCTTCGACCTCTCATTTTTTTTTGGCTTTAGGAAACAAATGAAAGCCATGGGCAGTAAGGTCGAAAAAGTAGGGCATGAACCATAATTTCCACCCCTAATTTTTCAATTGTTACGTAACGAAAATCCACGTCATCCATTTCACTCATTTCTGTCGGTGTATCTGTCGGTCTGTTGGTGTTTTTTCTAGCCTCATAATCTCAGTAACCGCTGCGTGGATTGTGATGAAATTTGGGCACCGGTATGCTATGGGGTCCTAGTAGGTAATGCTGCTTTTATTTTGAAAATCGTTGCATAGGCGGCGGAGTAATTAGAAAAAAACAAATATATTAGATATAAATCAAACTCCTTTTTTAGGCGTTGTAGGTGTTCCCGATCATTTTCTTTTTTTTTGTGGGGTTAAATTGGGGTAGTTGAGGGGTAGGGGGTTGTAAAACTGAAAAATTTGTTTTACTTATATGATGCTATGATGCATTGACCTGTGAAAGAAAGATTTAAAAATCGTGTCAGTGGCGGCGCAGCAATAATAAACTAAAAACAGAAAAACAGTCCAGACTTCGTTTTTAGGCGATTTAGGGGTTCCTCATCATTTTCTAAGGGATTGCCCAATCCTTCTGCATATTATTGCGGTGATAATCTTGAACAAGTTGGGGTGACAAGTGATTGGACTAGTATCACGAGGTTAAGAACAATGATTTAATTGTTATAACCGCTTAGTGCATACAAAAATAAACGTACTGCTGCATTTCGTTACTTTCTACATCATTTTGCTTTTTAGTAATTCCATTCTAAAGTGTAAAGAAAGGAATTCAAATTCAGCCAATCAGTGCCAACCGCGCGAAGCATCAGCAGTGCATTGTTGCCAAGAACAGCTCCGACTCGCAGACGGGAACAGAAGACAAGATCGATGAGCCAGCCCGCGTACAGCTCCGGCATTTCGCACGCCATCAGAATGCGGCAACACAGCACACATATCCGTCTTTTGATTGGCTGTTCGCCTTTAGGGCAGTGACGTTACTGCCCTAGGAGAATTTAAATATTTTTCTTATTTTCACGGCTTTCCTGTGCCCAAAAAAATCGGAGAAAAAAATGAGGTTCTTTTTATGACGTACTCTATCATATGCAACCAAAACAAAAAAAAATTCATGATACTAGTCCATTGGAGTTTTTGGTATCTGCCTTTCTGGGTTTCATACACGGTATGCCAAACATTCATAAATCATGTATTATATGGATTTGAAAGCTTTTTAGTTAAATTGGTGCTTTTGCTTGCAAAATTACACACATCCGAGAACTGAGGCAATTTTTACGGAGTAATAACAGATGGGTCAGCGTGTCAAGCTCAAATTTTGGCTGGTACGTGAGATTTCCCGCCCACTGGGCTGCTTGGCTTTGATCATATTTTAGAATTCGAACTTATACATTTGTTAATATTTATGAGCCGGCTTTTACTTCCCACAACACGGATAAATGGAGTGTTGCGATCACGAAGACAAAAAATGAAGTCAAGTTGATTGACTCAGTATTTCCCACACGTTACGATGATACCAGTTTATTGTTTTCCCATAGCATGAAGCTATAGTCTGAAATCCTCTTGCAACCAAATCATCGCCTGCTCGACCAAAAACAGTGTGTTATGTTGCTAGGTCTTCCTTTTACAGGTCAGTGGTCAGCCTATTATGAGTACAACAAATTTTTGAGTTTTACAACCCCCAACCATCCCATTTTCACTCCCACCCAAAAAAAGTAGAAAATAATCAGGAACCCCTAAAACGCCTAAAAAGGAAGTTTGTGCTGTTTTTATATTTTTAGTTTTTTTATTATTGCTGCACCGCCACTGAAACGATTTCTAAAAATCAAAAACGTTTTCTATCCTCGCCATGGTAGTAATACCGTGTAAAAATTTCATTCCAATGATTTCCATGTTTCACAATACAGAACGATCAAAAGTATCACGATCAAAAAATGTATTATGACGCTAGGTCTTTCTTTCACAGGTCAGTGGTCAGCCTATTATGAATATAACAAATTTTTACAGTTGTTTAGAGTTTTACAACCCCCCACCCCTCAACCATCCCAATTTCACCTCCACCCAAAAAAAGTAGAAAATAATCAGAAACCCCTAAAACGTCTAAAACGAAGTTTGAGCTGTTTTTCAATTTTTTTATTACTGCTGGGCCGCCACTGACGATTTCTAAAAACCTTAAACGTTTTACATCCTTACCAAGGTAATAAGGTGTAAAAATTTCATTAAAATTAGTCCAATAGTTTCCATGTTACACAATACAGAACGATCAAAAGCAATAATCGTATGTACATAATATACATCAGAAAATAGGTCTCTTGGTTTCTGTAATAGGCAAAGGCAATGTTCGGATGGACCTTACAAAGTGTATGATGACGCTAGGTCTTTCTTTCACATGTCACTGGACAGCCTATCGTCAATACAACAAATTCAGTTTTACAACCCCCCACCTCCCAACAACCTTTATTTTATCTCCACCCAGAAAAAGTAGGAAATGATCAGAAACCCTTAAAACGCCTGAAAACGAAGTCTCAGGAATATTTGATATTTTTTGTAATTTCCTAATTACTCCGCCGCGCCGCCCATGCACCGATTTTCAAAATTATAGGAGCATTACCTACTTCGACCCCACGGCATATCGCTACCCAGATTTCATCACAATCCATGCAGCGGTTACTGAAATTACGACGCTAGAAAAACGCCAAAAGACAGATAGACCGACGGTAATGAGTGACGTGGATTTTCGTTATGTAGGCATCATAAAACGCCCAAAAAGCGTATTATCTCAAAAACGAAAATTTTCGCGATCACAATACTCCCCTCATCTATCGGTGTGACAAGTAAAACAAACAAAAATTCAGAAACAAAGCAATATAATATCGACTATACAGGGTGATTCCTAAGTTGATACTTTTTTTAACTGTGTACACAAGTCGTTAAAATAAACAACTTTTTCAAATAACTTTCAGAAAAATAAGCGTGATATAAAAAGTATCTAAAAGAGCCAACAAAAAATCAACTTAGAACTCACCCTGTATTTAAAAGAGATAATACCTTGAAAAGCAGTGGTAGTTTATTGTAGTTTATTGTTTATTGTGATAAAAAGTAAACAATATACACAAATTTACATTAAATGGAATATCTGCACAACAAACTTGGAGAAGCCCAAAAAGTAAAAACTTGTGCTGGGCATAAGCCAATGATTGAATAGCATAATAGTTGTAAAAATAATCTTAAACTCACAATAGGTACAGACTAAAACAAAGTAAATACAAAAAACAAATTACAGATGAGTAAAAATCTTAATTGATAATTTGATATGATGCGCTACATAAAACTGAAAAAATGAAGTCAAGTTGATTGACTCAGTACTTCCCACACATTACGCTGATACCAGTTTATTATTTTCCCACAGCATGAAGCTTTAGCCTAAGATCCCTTGCAACCAAATAATTGCCACCCCCCCCCCCCCCCCCCCAAAATTGTCTTATGGCCGCTAGGTCTTTCCTTCACAGGTCAATGGACAGCCTATTATCGATACTACAAACTTCTCAGTTTTACAACCCCCCACCTCCCCAACCACCTCACTTTCACCCCCACCCAAAAAACTGAATTTGAGTTGCTTTCATACTTGTCGCGTTCTTTTATTATTGCTACGTTGCCACTGACAAGATTTTTAACAAACATACGCGTTTTCCATTCTCACCACGGTAACAATATACTGTGTCAAAATTTCATTAGAATCAATTTAATAGTGTCCACGTTACAAAATACAAAACGATTTAGACCAATAAATTCTCGTATAGTATACAGTCCCTTAGTTTCTGTAATAGGCTAGGCAATGTTCGGATGCACCTAAAAAGGTGATTTGAGTCGCTAGATCTTCCTTCACAGGTTAGTGGACAGCCTATTATGAGTACAAGAATTTTTTAAATTTTTCAACCCCCAACCACCCCAATTTCACCCCCACCCAAAAAAAACGCAGAAAATGACCAGGAACCTCTAAAACGCTTAAAAACGAAGTTTGAGCTGTTTTTATATTTTTAGTTTTTTTATTATTTCTGCGCCGCCACTGGCACGATTTATCAAAACCATACGCGTTTTCCATCTTCGTCATGGTTGTAATGCCGTTGCAAAATTTCATTAAAATCAATTCAACAGTTTCCTCGTTACACAATACAGAACAGTCTAAAGCAATACTCTCGTATGTTTACATCAGAAAAAATTCTAAGTCCTTTGCTTTCTGTATAAGGCAAGGCAATGTTCGGATGGACCTAAAAAAGTTATTTATGTCGCCAGATCTTGCTTCACAGGTCAGTAGACAGTCTATTATGAAGGCAACAAATTTTTCAATTTTACAACCCCCCACCCCCCAACCACCCCAATTTCACCCCCACCCAAAAAAAAGTAGAAAATGATCAGGAACCCCTAAAACACCTAAAAACAAAGTTTGGGGCATATTTGAAATTTTTCGTTTTTTGCTAATTACTCCGCCGCCTATGCACCGATTTCCAAAATTGTAGCAACATTACCTACTACGACCCTACACCATATCACTACCCAAATTTCATCAAAATCTATGCAGCGGTTACTGAGATTAGGAGGCTAGAAAAACGCCAACAGACCGACAGACAGACCGACAGACAGACAGACCGACGGAAATGAGTGACTTGGATTTTCGTTATGTAGATATCATAACATGCCCAAAAAGCGTATTATCTCGAAATCGAAAATTTTCGCGATCACAATACTCCCCTCATCTATCGGTGTGGGAAGTAAAAAGGAATAAAGCAGACTGAAAATTTCATCATTTTAAAAATCCCGGGATATCCCAAATATCTTCCGAATTGGATAACCTAGACATGACGACTAACTATTTTGAACATTCCTTATTTAAGCTTTCGAGACTTACCACGAACACCCGCTCGTTAACACACATCCCTGCCGACATCTTGTTGACTTGCTTACAGTTGTTTTCACCTTCTGACGATGAACAAAAATCCTTAAGGAAATGCGAGTGGAAAATGCGCAGCACCACTTCCACGACAGCCGCGAAATTCTGGGAAGAATGCGAATTTCGAGTCGGGAATGCGTCGCTTATATGGCCGACGCCGTGACGTCACGTCCTTTCCTCTCTTTCCCGTAGGACGCCACGGCCGGCGGCGGCGGCGTATAGTAGGCGGTGGCGAGTTTTTCTTGCCTACGCCTACCGCGATTCATAAACAATGCGGCAAAAGCTGAATGAACGGCTCAATAATAGAGTCGGTGGCCAACGCCGAAACACGTGAGTTGTGCGTGATACCATGTTTTTTTGGAATGCACTGAAATCAGCGGCTCAATTGAACCAGCATTCGTTTTTAAGAAACCCTACAAAAGGACGCGGTACGCGTGAACATATCTTAAACTTAAGACAGATTATTGAAAAAGCCAGAGAGCATTACTTTCCCGTTTTTATCTGCATTGTGGACTATTCTAAGGCATTTGATAACGTAAAGTGGCCTAAACTGTGGGAAATCCTCAACTCTATGGGAGTCCCTTACCACTTAGTATTTCTCATACAGCAACTCTATGAATCTAGCTCAGCTCGTGTAAGAATTGATGGTAACCTGTCTGGTGAAACAGCAACCAGAAAAGGAGTTCGTCAGGGATGCGTAATATCTCCGATGTTATTTAACATTTACTCTGAATTTGTGATGAGACGGGTATTGGACAACTGGAATGGCAGAAGCAAAATATCTAACTTAAGATTTGCTGACGATACAACCCTTATTGCTGCTTCTCAGGAAGAACTAATAGCTCTATTGAATGCTTTAGAACAACACAGTGCAGCATATGGTCTTGGTTTTGACTACAATAAGACCAAGGTTATTGTCGTAGATAGAGAGCATGACAATCATCGAGAAATAAAGTCAATAGGCCGTTGTGAGGTAGTTCAAAGTTTTGTATACCTCGGTTCTTTGATCGACAATTCAGGTAGCTGCGAGAATGAGATTCAACGGCTCATTCAACAGGCACGGGTGGCCATGACAAAGCTTACTAAAATATGGCGTGACCATAACATCACTAAAGCTACCAAAATGTCACTGGTTCAGTCTCTTGTGTTCTCCATATTTTTGTATGCCTCGGAAACTTGGACTGTTAAAAAGGCAGATCGAGCTCGCATAGATGCTTTTGAAATGTGGACGTGGAGGAGAATGCTGAGAATGCCCATCGAACTAATGTTTCCATACTGGATGAGCTCGGTAATCCAAAGAGACTATCCTCCATTGTGTCGATGAGAATGCTTACATTCTTCGGACATATTCACAGAAGCGATAATATGGAGAAACTTGTAGTTCAGGGTCACGCCCCGAGTGGGCGGCGCCGTGGCCGTTCCCCTACACGCTGGGTGGATACGACGAAACCAAAGACTACGACGAAACAGTTGCTAGATATGAGTATCAAGAGCGCCACTGAACTGACAGTAAATCGCGAACGATGGCGAGGTACAGTTCTCAAAACTATTGATAATATTCGTAGCGGCAATACTCTAACTCCGACTTAATGCATTTTACGAGTTCACAACATGTCTGTTAAGACATTGTGACTACGATGATGACAAAAGAGACATTACATTGACAAATGCAATTTGCATATACACAGAAGGCTCCAAAGCAAAGGAAGACACTGGATGTGGTGTGTGTGTTTGGCCAATAACGGGCAACATTTGAACACTTATTGCAATAAAAGTGATATTTTCGTATGTTTTTTATATTATATTTGAACAAGTTAAGATTCATAAAGCTTCTAATTTTCTCGACAATGAATCGACCGATTTAAAAAAATCAAACGTCAAAATAAAGTACTTCGACATACCTTTAAAATAAGGTATTACTCGATACCCTTGTCATTTAAATTTTTCAAGGGGGGGGGGGAATAGTCATTCTAATCCTGGGGGGGATACAAGGGGATGAAGTAGTTTTTGGTTAAAAAGTTGTCCCCCTTGACAAATCTTTTGACGTGTCTCGGCGTTTTTTTCTTTTAGGTCGGCGGTTTTCGAGAAATCCGTGGTGGGAAGTTTTGAATACCCTGTATACACATGAAGCATCGTTTTACTGCGAGCATTATACTTATGATTATCAGTTTGTTTTGAAAAAAATATACCACAGTTTTTAGCAGGTAAATTCATGTCATTGTCAAAATGCGATGCCGCTTGAATACGTCTCTACAAGAAGTCTTATAGGAAATTTTGAAGACAAGTAGTATTCTTTCTTGTAGAACAAAATGCGCTGAACGTCCTTAGCTTGATTCCTCAAAACGATACAATAAGAGATAGCTAAATAGACAGTATCATAATAAACATTAACTAACCCCTCTGTGTCCAGAAACTGTTTAAGTGAATTGATCAAATAGTATGCTTTGCTGAGCTTTTTTTTTATGGTCAGCCTCCCGCAAAGGTTGAAAGCCTATGTCGCTGTAGAAGCGCTGCGAGAGGATAAGTATCGGTGCACGTTAGATTTGAAACGCTGGAGGTTATAGCCGATGGGAAAAAATCCCCGGCAGCTCATTCCACAGAGTCGAATTTCTCCAAAAGAAGGAATGCTGGAGGAGACTGGTTCGGAGAGTAGGAACCTCACTTGGTAAGGATGATCTCGCAGAGCCTCTCTAGTGTTCCTGGATGGGACGGCCTTTGGTGTTATTAACTGGGAGAGCTCACTCGAACATCTTCCGTGATCGAATCTGTAAAACAACGATAGGTCAGCCACCCTTCTTCGATCCTCCAGGCTGTGGAGTTCCTTTGTGAGGTTAGGTGTATCGAATAATCTAATTGGTCTCTTCTGTATAGTGTCCAGAAGCTTTAGAGAGTGTTTCGGAGCGCATCCCTACACATGGGAGCAATACTCCAGCGATGGTTGGATCTGTGCCCTGTAGTTGCTCTGGTATATACAGCTTCCTACAACGGAACAAAACTCCAAGCTTCTAGAATGTCGTTTTAGCAATACTGACGACGTGGTCGTGCCAGGACAGGTTATTGTTGATTTTGATCACCAAAAGTTGGAGGGAAGGTGACTCGACTATGGGGTGACCCTCCATTTTCACATTTGGTAAACCAACCTGAGACTTCTTTGTGAGTGTTGTTGTCTGTGTCTTCTATTCGTTATTTAGTAATCCTCACTCGACAATTCTTTTGATATCTACGTTGATCAGAGGGACATGCTGCTGTCGCCGACGTACCGTCTCCTGGCTTTTGCTATGTCAAGTGCAACAACACGGAATTCGCCATGATTTTCAATTGCTCTGTTCTACAAGTCAAACAGCAACCAGAAGAGGAGTTCGTCAGGAATGCGTATTATCTCCGATGTTATTTAACATTTACTCTGAATTTGTGATGAGACAGGTATTAGGCAACTGGAATGGCGGTTTAACTATTGGCGGAAGCAAAATATCTAACTTAAGATTTGCTGACGATACAACCTTTATTGCTGCTTCCTAGGACGAACTAGTAGCTCTATTGAACGTTTTAGAACAACACAGTGCAGCATATGGTCTTGGTATTAACTACAACAAGACCAAGGTTATTATCGTAGATAGAGAGCATGACAATCATCGAGAAATAATAGGCCGTTGTGAGGTAGTTCAAAGTTTTGTGTACCTCGGTTATTTGATCGACAATTCAGGAAGCTGTGAGAATGAGATTCGACGGCGCATTCAACAGGCACGGGTGGCCATGACAAAGCTTACTAAAATATGGCGTGACCATAACATCACTAAAGCTACCAAAATGTCACTGGTTCAGTCTCTTGTGTTCTCCATATTTTTGTATGCCTCGGAAACTTGGACTGTTAAAAAGGCAGATCGAGCTCGCATAGATGCTTTTGAAATGTGGACGTGGAGGAGAATGCTGAGAATTCCGTATACCGTCCATCGAACTAATGTTTCCATACTGGATGAGCTCGGTAATCCAAAGAGACTGTCCTCCATTGTGTCGATGAGAATGCTTACTTCTTCGGACATATTCACAGAAGCGATAATATGGAGAAACTTGTAGTTCAGGCTCACGCTCCGAGTGGGCGGCGCCGTGGCCGTTCCCCTACACGCTGGGTGGATACGACGAAACAGTTGCTAGATATGAGTATCAAGAGCGCCACTGAACTGACAGTAAATGGCGAACGATGGCGAGCTACAGTTCTCAAAACTATTGATAATATTCGAGTCGGCAATACTCTAGCTCCGACTTAATGCATTTTACGAGTTCACAACATGTCTGTTAAGACATTGTGACTATGATGATGATGTTCTACAAGTGAGTGTTGTAGACGAGGTCATCCGTAGACCTTTGCTTACGGAAGCCATACTGGCGATCATTTATGATGTTATTGTTGTCCAAGTATTTCATGTGTATTAATGACAGTCTCCATAACCTTAGACAGGATGCTGAGAGGAGCCGTCTGTAATTGGTGGGATCGGTTTTTTGCCTTTCTGAGGAACGGGTTGTACGCCAATCTTCCATGAAGAAGGAAACACGCCTCGCTGATACGATAGTTTGAAGAGCTTGCAAAGAATAGGTACAAGCTCAGCAGCACAGCGTTTAAGGGCAATGGCTGGAATTTGGTCAGGACCAGTAGCTTTCTTCGTGTTTAGTTTTTGGAGGATGCTTTTTACATCTCGATGTTGAAATTTGACCTCTGCCATTCTCGAGTTCAGCTTTATGGTGGTGGTCGGAGTAGTTCTTTGGAAGTTTACAGTAAAATTGGCTGCGAAGAGCCTCCCTGAGAAGCTTCAAACTAACAGCGTTTATACAGGGTGGGCCAATAGTGCGTGGACGGAGGATTGTGGGCTTACTAAAAAATATTTCAAAAATCTGTCACTTGATCATGGTTAGGACCCTTGAGGGCTATAACGTAAAAATATTTTCACTTAAATTTTGACGTTTATACAGGGTGATTCATATCAAACCTACATTTTTTTGAATGGAACCCCCCATATATTATTGCACATTTGGATTTCTTGGTCAATTCTAGTATGTATCATACATGGACCTTTAAACGAACCGTTTAGGCGCAAATCACCATTTTTGGTATAAGTAGGTTTCAGAAAAAAATTGAATATCGCAGCGATTATAAAACTTAGAAGACCTTGACTTTGCGGTACGACTAACCATGAAATGCGTCACCTTAGGTCAGACGGCTAAATTTGAACTCTTTTTGTACTTGGAGCAATCAGAGGATGAATTAAGGAAACTTCAATCACAGATAACTTGATTTTTTCAAATGGGAATGCCTATTTTGGTTTAAAAAATCAAATGTAAAATTTGATTACCTTTCTAACGATATATCACTCTTGATATCAGTCTTTTTTGGTTTTCATTTTATTTCAAATTTGCAGTCAAATCGGTGTTTTTCAACTTTCCTGCATGCAAGCAACCTAGCAGGCCATGAAAAATAAACAAAAGCTCGTTAATACGGAAGAAAGCAACTAACTTAGTAGAAAAATGCAAACTAAGTAGAGCAGCGAGGCAAGATTACGAAAATTCCTTACAACATATTAGCTCTAACCAGAAACAATAGCAGTAACAAGAACGCTCATTTTTCACAGCCTACTAGCTATTAGCCAATTTCCAAAGTTAGTAAAAAAAACCTAATCAAAGGAAAACTACTAGTGATTGGTGCTGGCAGTAGAATGTCTATGTCTTCTGAATAAATTTGAATAAATTTTCACATTTATTGCTATAAAAAAGTGGCCATTTCCGTAAGTCAAAAGTAATGATACCTCTGACTGGAACCCTTCAAATTCTTCGGTAGGTACTTCTGCTTATTAGCAAAATCGCGGAAAATGAAACTTGAATTGCAGTCTGTTTGAATTGTAAAACATAAATTAGTTTGCAGAAAACTACATGAAATAATCACAATTACAACATAGTGTAATAAAAAAACTAGCAATTATTTCAATAGATGTTCAGAATGCTCCAGTTGGAGATATCTTTACTTTCGACTTAACTAAACGGAAATGACTATTTTTTTATCCCATTAAATGTGAAATTTCATTCTAAACATGTTAGACTGTAAGCAAAAATCGCTGATAGTTTTCTTTTTGTTTCAAAATTTTTAATCGTTTTGGAAAGTTGCCAAGCTCTAGTAGACCTCAATAGCTAGTAGGCTGTGTAAAACAAACACTTCTGTCATACCCCAGCTACTCATTGACATTAGATATCTTGCCGCTGTTGTTTCCGGTTAGAGCTGATGTGTTGTAAGGAATTTTCATGTTCTTGCCTCGCTACTCGAGTTCGTTTGCATCTTTCTACTAAGTTAGTTGTTTTCTTCTATATTAACGAACTTTTGTTTTTTTTCCATGGCCTACTAGGTTGATTTGACTTAAAATTTGAAATAAAATGAAAACCAAAGAAGATTGATATCAAGAATGCTATATCCTTAGAAAGGTAATCAAATTTTACATTTGATTCTTTAAACCAAAATAGGCATTC
Source organism: Callosobruchus maculatus (assembly GCA_951848785.1). Lineage (NCBI taxonomy): Eukaryota > Metazoa > Arthropoda > Insecta > Coleoptera > Chrysomelidae > Callosobruchus > Callosobruchus maculatus. The sequence goes on from CATOUR010000131.1 coordinate 5,476,256, forward strand.
CCATTTGAAAAAATCAAGTTATCTGTGATTTAAGTTTCCTTAATTAATCTACTGATTTCTACAAGTACAAAAAGAATCCAAATTTAGCCGTCTGACCTTAGGTGACGCATTTCATGCTTAGTCGTACCGCAAAGTCACGGCCTTCTAGGTTTTATAATCGCTGCTATATTCAATTTTTTTCTGATACCTACTTGTACCAAACATGGTGATTTGCGCCTAAACGGTTTGTTTAAAGGTCCATGTATGATACATAAAGTCACATTAGAATTGACCAAGGAATCCAAATATGCAATAATATATAGGGGGTTCCATTCAAAAAAATGTAAGTTTGATACGAATCACCCTGTATAAACGTCAAAATTTAAGTGAAAATATTTTTACGTTATAGCCCTCAAGGGTCCTAACCATGGTCAAGTGACAGATTTTTGAAATATTTTTTAGTAAGCCCACAATCCTCCGTCCACGCACTATTGGGCCACCCTGTATAGTCATCCCATGACAGGTGTGAGTCCAGATAGATTCCTAGATAGATATATTCCTTTCTCTTTGACCGACTTCGATGAATTCAAACTGAATTCAGACTTCGTCCCACCTGTGGGTCATACCAACATCTCAGATACGTGTGTCATACCCTTGAACTTGGCAATTATTGAGCGTTGGCATCGCGCGAAAAGAATTCGCTGTCCAACACGACCGACAGCGACGGTACATTTATTTTCGGCTCTAAATATTAATTTCTATTTCACGTGTTCCGTGGCTGTTGGTTGGGCAGTTCATTTAGCTCACGGAGATTAGGATTACTCATTCGGGAGCCTGCGTTCGAACAATCCAAAAACAACAATATTATGCTCACTATATATGTATTTCTCAGAACTATCATAAATTCGTAATCCGCCGTAAATGCCAAATAACATATTGCTTTGACTTTCTCTCTCGTGTATATTTTAGCTCTCATTCTACACTGTACACTGTAAGAGAGCTTATGGCTTATGCCAAAGTTTACGGAATACATATAAGTTGGATCACTCCGCAAAAATATCAAAACAGCCTGCCCCTTGCCCCGTCTCCTCGGTCCATCGGTAGCAGTGTACCGACGTCAGCCGGGAGATACGGGGCGGCGCAAAGTAGTGGTTGAACGTGTGTAAGGCGAAGTGTATACAGTGTCTCAAAAATATCGGATTTTTTATCTCGGATTTGTTTGCAGGAAATGGATAATGGAAAATGACAATCATATCCATCCTTATTTTGTGGTAAACCTTGAAATATAAAGGATATAGATACATGTTTCACGACGATTAGGACACGCAATAGGTCGGAACTGGGCAGTAGTAGAGAATTATATATCCAATGAGGTATTTGTTTTTGGTCACGTGACGTCCGATTCAAAATTATTAATGGGACACCCTGTACATTTGTGCCTTTCTGTTTTCCACCCGATAAAACAATTTCAACAAACTAGCACACGTCTAAAGTGATTAATTCGAGGCCTACAGGTACTTAAAGGATTGTATCACGCTAAAAGCGTATAGTGAGACAAAATGTTCATTTGGTGGTCTTACCATACCACCTAGAGACATTCTGAATTATATTTTAGAGCTCGGAAATATTTTTATTGACAACTTCAACAATTTAGTTTCTACAGTAGCAATTGGAATGACACTGAAAAGCAAAATGTCAATAATATTTATTCACATCCATGTAAAGCATTTCCACATCATTATCTTTTAAAATTGTACATACGAGTTCCTATATATTATACCCTAAATTTTATAAGCTGTGGTCTCAAAAATATGCCAAATAAACAAAACATTAAGGTAAAAATACTTCAGCACCTTTGAACCAATTTTTACCTATCTACGAAACAGCTACAATATGTGAAATCATTTGAGATTCATTAGTAATAGTTTTACTTTACTTTAGTCACCTAGTGTATTAGCAAAATAAACGTTATATTTGTATTTGTATGTCTAAATCGGCTGTCAATACATAGTCTTTCAATGACCCTCGTATATACGTAAAACCCTGGCGTTAGCAAGTCCCCGCTAAAAGACCCTCGTACTTAACCAACGCAAAAACTAACTGGCGCGTGCGGCCGCGGCATCGCTTTGATGTGAGATCTTCAAAGTGCCGACGGAGAGTGATCCAACTTATATTTATTCCGTAAACTTTGCTTATGCAAAGCCTCTGTCTGTCCGTCCGTATCAAAAGATAGCCAAAACTACAGGTGCTTGAGAAAAATTAAATTCAGATTCGGAATCAGCATGAAAAAACTAGTCCGCGAAAAGTCCGGTTTTGTCAATATCGCTTTCGGTTAAAAAAAATGTAGTCAAGTTAATTGACTCAGTACTTCCCACACATTCCGATGATACCAGTTTCATTATTTTCCTGTAGCATGAAGCTATAGTCTAGATTCCCTTGCAATCAAGTCATCGCTCGCCCGACCGCAAAAAAAGTGTGTTATTCTACTGTCTACTTCTTTCGCAGGTCAATGGACAATCTATCATGATTACAACAAATTTTTGAGTTTTACAACCCCCCACCCCCGACCACCCCAATTTCACCCCCACCCACGAAAAATTAAAAATGATCAAGAACCCCTAAAACGTCTAAAAACGAAGTTTGAAGTGTTTTTATATTTTTATTTTTTTTTATTATTGCCGCGCGGCCACTGAAACGATTTCCAAAAACAATACGCGTCTTCCATCCTCGTCACGGTAATAAATCTGTATCAAAATGTCATTAAAGTCAATTCAAAAGTTTCCACGTTACACAATAAAGAACGATCTAAAGTAATACTCGTATGTATTTTGTATACATCAGAAAATTATTGTCCCTTGGTTTCTGTAATCGGCAAGGCAATGTTCGAATGGACCTAAAATATTGTATTATACCGCTAGGCCTTTCATTCACAGGCCAATGGACAGCATATTATGAATACAAAAAAATTTCAGTTTTACAACCCTCCTACCCCTCAACTACCCCAATTTCACCCCCAGCCAAAAAAAATAGAAAATGATTAGGAACGCCTAAAACACCTAAAAACGAAGTTTGTGCTGTTTGCGCATATTTTTAGTTTTTTTAATGTTGCTGCGCCGCCACTGAGACGATTTCTAAAAATCATGCGCGCTTTCGATCCTCGTCAAAGTAGTAATACTGTGCCGAAATTCCATTAACATCAATTCAGTAGTTTCCACATTATAAAATACAGAACGATCTAAAGCAATACTCGTATGTATACATCGGAAAATTTTCTAAGTCCCTTGGCTCTTGTAATAGAAAAGGCAATGTTTGGATGGACCTAAAAAAGTGTATTATACCGCTAAGTCTTTTTCTCTCAGGTCAATGGACAGCCTATTATAAATACAACAAATTTTTCAGGTTTACAACCCCCCACCCCCCAACCACCCCAATTTCACCCTCACCCAAAAAAAAGTAGAAAATGATCAGGAACCCCTAAAACGCCTAAAAACGAAGTTTAAAGAATATTTGAAATTTTACGTTTTTTGCTAATTACTCCGCCGTCCATGCATCGATTTCCAAAATTGTAGCGACATTACCTACTACGACCCCACACCATATCGCTAACCAAATTTCATCAAAATCTATGCAGCGGTTACTGAGATTAGGAGGCTAGAAAAACGCCAACAGACAGACCGACAGACAGACCGACAGACCGACAGACAGACCGACGGAAATGAGTGACGTGGATTTTCGTTATGTAGACATCATAAAACGCCCAAAAAGGTATATTATCTCAAAATCGAAAATTTTCGCGATCACAATACTCCCCTCACCTATCGGTGTGGGAAGTAAAATTGAATCAAATTACGACAGGTAACTGACGACGTATTATGTACGGTGTATTCTTGAAGCACAGGCAGCGTGGCCGAGCGGTTAAGACGCTAGGCACCAGTCCGAAAGGGCGTGGGTTCGAATCTAACCGCAGTCAACAACTTTTTTTCTTCTTTTTTTTAAGATTAAATGTTAAATTTGTTGATTACTACTCCGGGAAAAGTCCGGTTTTGTCAATATAATAAAAAAATTAAATTTGTATACCAACAAATTCTACAGTGAGAGCGCTGTTTGAATTTACTCAAGTAAATTCTTTCCTACTTCTTTATAGTGAGGGTGTTTCCAAGATTGTAAGGTTCATATCGCGGAATATTTGTAGGACATAGAGGAAAGTAACCCTTTTGTTCTCTTGGGCTAAACTAAATCCTATTAGAAATAAAGCCACATTTATTTAATGGACGTTTTATGATGTCTACATGAGGAAAATCCAAGTCACTCATTTCCGTCGGCCTGTCTGTCTGTTGGTCTGCCTGTCTGTTGGCGTCCTTCTAACGCCGCAATCTCAGTAACCGCTGCATGGATTGTGATGAAATTTGGGCAGCGATATGCTGTGGTGTTGTAGTAGATAATGCTGCTAGATTTTTGAAAATCGGTGCATGGGCGGCGGAGTGGTTGGCAAAAAAAATAATTTCAAATATTCCTCAAACTTCGTTTTTGGGCGTTTTAGGAGTTTCTGATCATTTTCTACTTTTTTTTGGGTGGGGATGAAATTGGGGTGGTTGGGGGCGTGGAGGGTTGTAAAAGCACCAGTATCGTTATATGCTGATGTCTCCCCGTATACAGGGCGGGCCAATAGTGCGTGGACGGAAGATTGTGGCTTACTAAAAAATATTCCAAAAATCTGTCACTTGATCATGGTCGGCACCTTTAAGGGCTGTAACGTAAAAATATATTCACTTAAATTTTGACGTTCATACAGGGTGATTCATATCAAACTTACATTCTTTTGAATGGTACCACCTATATATTATTGCATATTTGGATTTCTTGCTGAATGGAGAAGTCTCACGATACTCATAATAAAATAAGCAGTTATGTATCCGTAAAATATAGACGAAAAGTAATTAGTCAGTGAAAAAAATTTTGAAATCCGTCAATAAGGCAGAGAAATCAATAATTAAAGTTTGCATATTTTGCGCGAAATAATTGCCGCCTTCAATTTGGCTGTGACGTCACGATTCCGCAATCCGCATAGCCAGCCATCTGTGCCGCGCGCTGCCGTAGATCTGTGTATCGTGGTATCGTGGAAGCTGTAGAGTGTTTTGTATATACATTATTTGATTTTTAGATAAGTGTTTTTTAGTTTTTTACCATAACGGAAGAAGGACTTGTAAAAGGACAAAGTCATATTAAAATATCTCTTATTGATCTAGAAACGCTTTAAGATAATAGTTTCGTGAGAAAATACACGCCTTCCGGTAAACGCAAATAAAAACTAGCATTTGTTGTTATTTTTGTTATTGTCTCTTTGCAATACTGAGGGATGACTGTTGTATTTAAAGTATAACTAACTGAACTGTAGCAACTCTTAGAAGATACTGATTCTTTTGAAGGAGAACTCGCGGGTGTTCATGTATGTATGTGTTTATGTATCAGATATCCTATTAATGTATTTATTCAAGAAACGAAGACATGTGGAAGGCTGCAGAAGGGTCGTTTCAGTCCCGGCGAAAGACTGAATAGAAGCCATGATGATCGTTCAACGGATAGGATAAATGCAATAGGTTAGCTAAATTATCGTATGTGTATATGCCTATACCTCATACAAGCATTGCTTTCGAGGTGGCAATATTTGTAACTCAATAATAGGTACAAATAAATTTGAAAAAAAATGAACTAACTAATTTACTATTGGGTAAAGTAATCTTTAACAACCAGTGAAGCTATCCATATATAGTTGATAATAATTAATACTTATCAATAGAAGATAAATACAATGGTATACTCGCATCAAAATGATCCTCACAAACATATTTTATACTTTTTGGTATTATTAAATCCCGTTTCATCACTTTGCACCACTTCTTTTGCATGCAAAGGTGCGTGGGAAAAAACTTTATTAGGTTTTTTAATCGTTGTGCTCACACACTTCGGAGCAATGCAGTATTTTTTATAACATCCTTTTTTAATGTCACTCATCATAGCAATATTATTTGATATGCACTAAACTACAAAACAAATGAGACGATTGGTTGCTCAGCTCACGGCGCCACCACCACGCTGTGCCTGTGTGCGTTGTCTGATACGTGTGTCGCGTCGTGTGGCTCAGCGGCAGCGGCCGCCCGCACTGGTTACGGAGCTATGACGTCACACCACTCGGTCAGTCGTGCCAAAAATATTTCTGCGGAGCGCGACTTTGAAACATTGTAACTTTTTTGTCTTTAGAGATATATTCATATTTCTTTCACGCTTTTCTTTTATTTTTCTTATATTTTCTTTTGAATCGATAAAAAAAGTTTAGTAAACTTCTCCATTCTAGTATGACTGTATGTATCATACATGGAACTTTAAACGAGACGTTTAGGCGCAAATCACCATTTTTGATATAAGTAGATGTCAATAAAAAATTGAATATCGCAGCGATTATAAAACATAGAAGGTCGTGACTTTGCGGTACGACTAAACATGAAGTGCGTCACCTTAGATCAGACGGCTAAGTTTGAATTCTTTTTGTACTTGGAGAAATCAGTGGATTAATTAAGGAAACTTCAATCACAAATAACTTGACTTTATCAAATGGGAATGCCTATTTTGGTTTAAAGAATCAAATGTAAAATTTGATTACCGTTCTAACGATATAGCATTCTCGATATCAATCTCTTTTGGTTTTCATTTTATTTCAAATTTTCAGTCAAATCGGTGTTTTTCAATTTTCCTGCGTGCAAGCAACCATGAAAAATAAACAAAGGCCCATTAATATGGAGGAATCCAACTAACTATGCAAACTAACTAGAGTAACGAGGCAAGATTATGAAGATCCCTTACAACACCTTAGCTCTAACCAGAAACAGTAGCGGTAACAAGAACGCTCATTTTTCACAGCCTACTAGCTATTAGCATTGATTAACATATTTAGGGGTTATATGGTATTAGCAAATTTCCAAAGTCAGTAAAAAAATATTTAATCAAGGCAAACTACTAGTGATTGTTACTGGCAGTAGAGTATCTATGTCTTCTGAATAAATTTTCACATTTAATGCTATAAAAAAGTAGCCATTTCCGCAAGTCAAAAGTAATGATACCTCTGACTGGAAACGTTCAAATTCTTCAGTAGGTATTTCTACTTATTAGCAAAATCGCGGGAAATTAAACTTGAATTGCAGTCTGTTTGAATTGTAAAACATAGTTTAGTTTGTAGAAAACTACATGAAATAATCACAATTACAACATAGCGTAATTAAAAAATTCTAGTAATCATTTCAGTAGATGTTCAGAATGCTCCAGTTAGAGATATCTTCACTTTTGACTGAACTAAACCGAAATGACTAATTTTTTATCCCATCAAATGTGAAATTTCATTCTAGATGCTAGACTGTAAGCAAAAATCGCTGGTAGTTTTCCTTTTGTTTCAAAATTTTTAATCGTTTTGGAAAGTTGTCAAGCTCTAGTAGACCTCAATAGCTAGTAGGCTGTGAAAAACAAACACTTCTGTCATACCCCAGCTTCTCATTGACATCAGATATCTTGCCGCTATTGTATTCGGTTAGAGCTGATGTGTTGTAAGGAATTTCCATGATAATGCCTCGCTACTCTATTTCGTTTGCATCTTCCTTCTAAGTTAGTTGGTTTCTTTCATATTAAGGAAGATTGAAAAACACCGATTTGACTGAAAATTTGAAATAAAATGAAAACCAGAACAGATTGATATGCAAAGTCCTACATCGTTAGAAAGGTAATCAAATTTTAGATTTAGTTCTATCAACTAAAATAGGTATTCCCATTTGAAAAAATCAAGTTATCTGCGATTGAAGTTTCCCTAATTAATCTAAGGTGACGCGTTTCATGCTTGATCTTACTGCAAAGTCACGGCCTTCTAGGTTTTATAATCCCTGCGATATTCAATTTTTTTCTGATACCTACGTATACCAAAAATGGTGGTTTGCGCCTAAATGGTTCGTTTAAATTTCCACGTATGATACATAAAGTCACACTAGAATTGACCAAGGAATCCAAATATGCAATAATATATAGGGGGTTCCATTCAAAAAATGTAAGTTTGATATGAATCACGCTGTATAAACGTCAAAATTCAAGTGAAATTATTTTTATTATATTATAGCTCTCAAGGTTCAGTACCACGTGACAGATTTTTAAAATATTTTTTAGTAAGCCCACAATCTTCCGTCCACGCACTATTGGCCCACCCTGTATAAATATAGGAAACAGAAATTTCAATTTGTTTTGGTGCTCTAAACATCGTCTATTTTCAAGTGGCACGAATTCCAGTCGATCGACTCGAATGGATCAAAATTGACGACGTAAATGAGGGAACTGATATATTTATTATTAATAGGTTGCAGCTGCTAATTTCAGTGGGTACAACGCCAAAAAAATAACATACTATCCCATTCGTGATTTTTAAAAAGCTTTTAAATCGTCGCAGTCGATTTTTCCAGAGGTATTGTATACCCTACACCCTCCGTATATTGCGTGTCAGCCCTTGGTCTTAATTTTGCAGTTGCTAATTTATTTTATTTATTACGACGCAAAAAACACACAGAACTTACGATTTCTTTCGTGATTTTCAAAAAGCCTGAAGACCGTCGCCGTCGGTTTTGCCGGGTGTATTGTACACCCCACCCCCTCTGTGCACTCCATGGCACCCTTTTAGTCGCATTTAGTCGCATTGGTTATAGTACTAAAACTTGATCTTTTGCCTAACAGTGCTGCGATGTAGCTGAAAACCGGTTGCAAATATAAATAAAAAATGACAGTAGTGGGAGAAGCTCGGGAGATGAGGGGATGCGTTACTATTATAGTCTTTCTAATCATAATTTAAACCAACCGAACTACCGGGCGCGTGAACAGATCTTAAACTTAAGACAGATTATTTAAAAAGCCAGGGAGCATTATTTTCCCGTTTTTATCTGCTTTGTGAACTATTCTAAGGCGATTGATAATGTAAAGTGGCCTAAACTGTGGGAAATCCTTATCTCCATGGGAGTCCCTTACCACTTAGTATTTCTCATACAGCAACTCTATGAGTCTAGCTCGGCTCGTGTAAGAATTGATGGTAACATGTCTGGTCAAACAGCAACCAGAAAAGGAGTTCGTCAGGGACACGTATTATCTCCGATGTTATTTAACATTTACTCTGAATTTGTGATGAGACAGGTATCGGACAACTGCAATGGCGGTATAACTATTGGCGGAAGCAAAATATCCAACTTAAGATTTGCTGACGATACAACCCTTATTGCTGCTTCTCAGGAAGAACTAGTAGTACTATTGATCGTTTTAGAACAGCACAGTGCTGCATATGGTCTTGGTATTAACTACAACAAGACCAAGGTTATTATCGTAGATAGAGAACATGACAATCATCGAGAAATAAAGTCAATAGGCCGTTGTGAGGTAGTTCAAAGTTTTGTATCATAGCTCTGAGAATGAGATTCGACGCCGCATTCAACAGGCACGGGCGGCCATGACAAAGCTTACTAAAATATGGCGATCACTAAAGCTACCAAAATGTCACTGGTTCAGTCTCTTGTGTTCTCCGTATTTTTGTATGCCTCGGAACAGGGCCGCCACATCACAGGTTTGGGTCCAGGACCAGATTCTGGCCACGGGCCCCCAATACCATAGCTGTCTCAAGTGATGAGGCAGTGACCTTCGAATTGGCAACGAGATGGCTATGCCAATCCCATGTTGAAAAACTATTCATTTCCTCTCTCCACACAAAACGTCATTTGTACTTGCTTTCAAGTTTCAGTGATTGAATTGTCTAAATGTTTACTGAACTACGTTTTGCATCCTTCATTCTCTCAAATAATAAATATAAGAAACTGTAACTGAAAACTAGAAACACTAGTATTCACGTACGTTAAGTAGTTATTAGTTAAGGGATTTTGTTATTTTTTCGTCTTGGAATAGTACGAATTGCATATAGAAGCTGTATTCAGAGAAATGAATAATCACTTAATTCTTAAGAGTAGCTGACAGAAAATAATGATTGACTAAATTTTATAATCAACACATTCAATCAGTGATGTTCAAATTTTATAGACTGATTGGAAAAGAGAGTCTCTGTGTACAACTTGACTGGAGGGTTTAATTGAAACAGCACTTGAAAGAATATAGAATGTGTATTAGCATTGATTAACGTATTATATAGGGTATTAGGTGAAAAACCAGAACAAAAAATAATTGCTACAAAAATGAAGTTGCTTCATTATAGTTTATTCACAATTAATTATAGTTATTTGTAATAAAGTTATACTCAGGAAAGAATTAGATTATTAACAACACAAACGAAGTAAAATATGAACTTCGTTTTGTTAAATAACATACACATAGACTTGCCGAGAATATAATTAGAAAAATATTCTGAAATCACCCTTAATCTAATATGATGGACCTTTAAAGTTTTTTATGCTTTCCTATAGTATCGGTTTTAAACGAAAGGTTCGCCGAGAATGAAAATGCATGTTAGTAACTAAAAAGTAAAAAGAAATTAAATGAAAAAACTTTTTAAAAAAAGCTTTTATGTAAATGCTCTAAAAAGAAAAAAATATAATTTTCCTTTAAAATTTCAACTATCAACTTATATAGAACTTATGTGATCATAAAAGCTTGTCGCGAGGTTTGCGTATAAATACCTATAAGTATTTAATTAAACTGGAATTTTTAAACAATTAAACTTAGGAGATTAAGTTACTCAATCAAATAGGTATATTACATAGTTTACTTCACGTAAATCGCGCGACAAGTATTTATGATCATATAAATTGTGTACAATGCGGCGGAATCGATACCATGGAAATGAATCACCAAAAGAAACGATTGAGCCCTGTTCTATGTACTAATGTTTAGGCCCAGACCGGGCCCCTACGGGGCCCGGGCCCGGGGCAACAGTACCCAGTTGCCCCCCCCCTTGTGGCGGCCCTGCCTCGGAAACTTGGACTGTTAAAAAGGCAGATCGAGCTCGCATAGATGCTTTCGAAATGTGGACGTGGAGGAGAATGCTGCAAATTCCTTATACCGCACGTCGAACTAACGTTTCCATACTGGATGAGCTCGGTAATCCAAAGAGACTATCCTCCATTGTGTCGATGAGAATGCTTACATTCTTCGGACATATTTACAGAAGCGATAATATGGAGAAACTTGTAGTTCAGGGTCATGCCTCGAGTGGGCGGCGCTGTGGCCGTTCCCCTACACGCTGGGTGGATACGACGAAGCAGTTGCTGGATATGAGTATCAAGAGCGCCACTGAACTGACAGTAAATCGCGAACGATGGAGAGCTACAGTTCTCAAAACTATTGATAATATTCGTGTCGGAAATACTCTAGTTCCGACTTAATGCATTTTACGAGCTCACAACATGTCTGTTAAGACATTGTGACTATGATGATGATGAGCAGACCGCGTAGGCAGAGCCTTAATACCGGAGTACCGCGGCTGCTGTGAAAGGGTTATGTAAGGGGAAGTTTGTTAACGCGGGATTTGAATGGGCCAATACCCGCAGGGCCAATAAATACATCGCCTGGCAGTCCATTCCAAGCCTTGGACACCTTGGGAATAAACGTGCGGTTTGTACCGCTCGGTTCTTGATATATGAAGAACCACCGCCTTAGGATGAGATGCCGCGGTCGCACGGGTACATCTGATAGAAGCGGTGAGCGGCGGAACGATAGAGGATAGCTCAGAGGAGCAGATTCCGTTGGAATATCGATAAAAGAGTGAGAGGTCACCAACAACACGCCGGTGAGAAAGTGGCTGGAGGTGGCGCGTTACGGCCGGATCGCCAATTAGTCGAATTGCCCTTCTCTGGACGACATCTAGTACATATAGATAGGGAAGTAGGGGAAGCAGCTCCCCAGACATGAGAGCAATACTCCAGGCCAGGTCTTATCTGGGCTTTATATAGCGTGACGAGGTTACATGGTGGGAAGTACCTTCTGGATCTAAATTGGTCCCAAGCTTTTTACCAGCAGCTGTTGCAATTGACGCAACGTGTTCGTGCCAGATCAGATTTTCTGTAATGTTGACTCCTAACAGCTTGAATGAGTGACTCATTGGCAGAGCCCGGTTGTTCATTAGAACTTGGTGTTGGCTTGGGCACTTCTTGTTAGATAGCGTACAATACTGGGTCTTGGAAGCATTAAATTTTACCAGATTCTATTCAGTAATGGTATCGAGATCTTTTGAAAGTGAAGCTGCCACTGCCAGTCTTCTGCGTTCCAGCTCGACCACAGAGATCGGTCTATTGCTCATGACGCCTGCATGCAGCGTACGCAAAACTGTGGATTGGGTATGTAGTGCTAGAGAGTAGATCATTAATGTGAAGCAGAAACAATGTAGGAGCCAATACCGATCCCTGCGGAACCTCGGCATTGATGCTACGGAAAGAAGAGGAAAAGCCGTCTACCACCACAGAGATTTTCCGACCTGAGAGGAAGTCTGCGAGCCAACCGCACAGCTTAACAGGGAGCCCATAAGACTTAAAGACTAGTAAATGACACCTCGTATCTCTGTGTGGAGCTGTTAGAACAAACCACCTGCATGGTTACCGACGGCGTCCTTGATAAAAAACAAGCAATATTCAAGTCCTTCTTCTTCTTCTTCTTCTTCAAGCTCCATCTCCTAGCAGAGGTTGGATATTATCATCCTAACTTTGTTTTCCGCTGTTCTAAATAGTTAATTTGGAGGCCATCCCTAAACAATTCCTCAAGTTTTTCAGCTGAGTGGTTCTTCGTCTTCCTTCGCTTCTCTTGGCCTTGATCTTCCTTTCCATAATGTTTTGTAGTAGAATATATTTGGGTCCCCTCAGGCACGCATCCAAGAATTATTTTTGGGGGGGTCCAGATTATGGGTGTCACTTGCTTGACCTTTCGGGGGGGGGGTCCAGGTTAGAGTTGCCCCCTTAAATTTGTTGTCGTCCGGGGAGGGGGTTCGGACCCCCTGGACCCCCCCTCTAAATACGTGCCTGGGTCGCCTTATAACATGACCAATGTATTCTAGTTTTTTTTGTCTTGAGGGTGTCAATTATTTCTTCCTCTTTTTTGATTCGCTGCCTTAGTTACACATTTGAGACCCTGTCAGTCCAAGAAATCCTCAGCATTCTTTTCTAACACCATCTTTCGAAAGCCTCCAGTCTATCCGTTTCTGCCGTCTTAAGCGTCCAAGCCTCGGCACCATATAGCAGAGTCGAAAAGACACAACAACTCAGCATTCGTACTCTTTAGGTTTATATCTCTGCTGCCAAACCAGAATAAAACTCAAAACTGAACCAGATTTGTAATCAGCACCCTCAAGTTATCCAAAATACGAGGTTTCATCTTAATAGAAAGCCAAATAAAGATTTTCGATTTTTAGGTAAACCTGAAGATCTGAAATTTTTAATTTTCAGCAAACGATACCGAAACTCAAAACTGCAACCGGATTTGGATCAGTATCCAATACGCGAGGTTTCATCTTAATAGAAAGCCAACTAAAGATTTTAGATTTTTTAGGTAAACCTCTGGAGATCTGAAAAATCTGAAATTTCGTCAAACGAGACGAAAACTAAAAACTGCGACCGGATTTGTAATCATCAGCTTCAGTTTATCCAAAATACGAGGTTTCATCGTAATAAAAAGCCAAATAAAGATTTTCGATTTTTTAGGTAAGCCTGGAAGATCTGAAAAATCTTATTTTTTTTATTTTTGTCAAACGATACTGAAACTCAAAACTGCAACCAGATTTGTAATCAGCACCCTCAAGTTATCCAAAATACGAGGTTTCATCGTAATAGAAAGCCAAATAAAGATTTTCTATTTTTTAGGTAAACCTGGAAGACCTGAAAAATCTGATTTTTTTATTTTCGTCAAACGACGCTGAAACTCAAAACTGCAACCAGTTTTGTAATCAGTTTTCTCAAATTATTCAAAACACGAGGTTTCATCTTAATAGGAAACCAAATAAAAATTTTCGATTTTTTAGGAATATCAGAAATTTTTGATTTTCGTCAAACGCAACTGAAACTCAAAACTGCAACCGGATTTGTAATCAGCACCCTCAAGTTATTCAAAATACGAGGTTTCATCGTAATAGAAAGCTAAATAAAGATTTTCGATTTTTAGGTAAACCTGTAAGATCTGAAATTTTTAATTTTCATCAATCGATACTGAAACCTAAAACTGCAACCGGATTTGGATCAGTATCCTTAAATTATCCAAAACACGAGGTTTCATCTTAATAGAAAGCCAACTAAAGATTTTCGATTTCTTAGGTAATCCAGGAGATCTGAATAATCTGAAATTTTGTAGTTTCGTCAAACGAGACAGAAACCCATAATTGTGACCGGATTTGTAATCACCAGCTTCAAATTATTACAAATACGAGGTTTCATCTTAATAAAAAGCAAAATAAGGATTTTCGATTTTTAGGTAATCCTGCAAGATCTGAAAAATCTGAATTTTTTTATTTTCGTCAAACGAGACGGAAACTCAAAACTGTTACCGGATTTGTATCAGCATCGTTAAATTATCCAAAACACGAGGTTTCATCTTAATAAAAAGCAAAATAAGGATTTTGGATGTTTTAGGTAAACCTGCAAGATCTGAAAAATCTGAATTTTTTTATTTTCGTCAAACGAGACGGAAACTCAAAACTGTTACCGGATTTGTATCAGCATCCTTAAATTATCCAAAACATCATGTTTCATCTTGACAGAAAGCCAAATAAATATTTTCAATTTTTTAAACCTGATAATCTGAAAAATATGTTTTTTTTATTTTCCTCAAACGACACTGAAACTCAAAACCGCAACCAGATTTGTAATCATTCTCAAATTATCTAAAACACGAGGTTTCATCTTAATGGGAAGCCAAATAAAGATTTTAGAATTTTTAGATCAACCTGAAGATTTGAGTTTGATTTTCGTCAAACGACACTGAAACTCAAAACTGCAACCAGATTGGTAATCAGCATTCTCAAAATATCTAAAACACTAAGTTTCATCTTAATGGGAAGCCAAATAAATCTTTTCGATTTTTTAGGTTAAACCTGAATATCTGAAATTTTTGATCCTCGTGTGAATATTCCTATCTCGATCCTCTGCTAATACGAGTATGCGGAGACGTTGTGAAGCAGCCTGCGCTTGCTGTGGTCATGAATAGTCGGGCAAAAAGACTGCGTAATTCCAATCGAGTTTCACTGCTAAAACACAAATATGCTGATGTCAGTTGACTCAGTGTAGCGACATCCTGGGTTATCCTCTGTTCCCGAAATAGATGCAGGATTTCAGAAATGTTGGTGAATTTCTGGAATGCTAAGAATTATGTGTTGGAACGTGAACCGTCCTCTGTCGGTTCGTGGCTATTAATAAAAAAAATGTTGTGATGTTTTGTTTTTTAACAAATCACGCAGTGCGTCTGGAGCCAAGAAGACTGGCGCCCCAGGCTGATGAACAGCATGACAAAAAAAATCTATAAATGTTGAGGTCCTGAGATGTCGCATAAGAATAAAGGTCGCATAAATATTTTCACAAATCAGTCTGCCAAAATCTGATCTGTAGCTACGTATACTACTGTTAGTACAAGATTTGAGTTAGGCCGACTGCGTACTTGTTACTTTTTTATTGGCCAACATTAAAGTTGCTCAACCAAAAAGTGCCTAATATTTTTTTGTTCCGTGTACTATTCACCAGAAAGATGCTTTGTTAACATGGACCTGAATGAATTAAAAGAGAGAGGCATCTGCACCTCTCTATACTCTAGTTCCCAAGTCCAGCCCTCATCGCAAAGGTGAGGATGGCATTGGGTTCTATTCATCTTATATCTTCAGGTTGAAGAATCCTTAAACCTAGCATCATCATCATAGTTACAATGTCTTAACAGACATGTTGTGAACTCGTAAAATGCATTTACACATTTTACGAGTTTCTCTTGAGATATCTTTAAGATCTTTAATGCAGTAGTTTGCCATTTGCTTTCTGCATCCTCATGCCGTTGACCAGATGGTATCTACTGGTTCATCCGCCTTTAGGGGCAATTTCTCACCCCAAGGACAAGGTGTCCTGACTCTTCTCAACTCGCCCACCCAAAGCTGTTGCTTGAGAAGAGGTTACTGTTTATACCGACAGTAATTCGGTGTTCCTTTTAGTCGTCTTTTACGACACGCAGGATATACGATGGGTGATATTCTAACCCGCCCCCACACGGGTGGAACCTAGCATAGTCTGCCTCAGTCTGCCTGTAATAGCCAAAACTGTCGACATTGATGTGGGTCATCATTCATATTTCTATGCCTGTACCACAGAATTAACATCCTTACAGAGAATGTAAACAACAAAATGCACAGGTCGCTGACCAGCCAACATGTAACGGAAATTTTGACAGCTTGAGGGCATTACCAGTGGCGTACGATTTTATAGTAAAATTGGATGCTCATTAATAGATTCAATTATTACTGTGATGTTACAAACTGATACAATAAGTTGTATTAGTATTTAGCTATACTTAGACAGTTACTCTTATTATAACTTAATTGTAACAGTTGATAATTTATTATTACCATGAAGTGTTTCCCCATATTTTACGCTACTGAAAACCAAAACAAAACCTATTACACAACCATAGTAAGTGCAGAACTGTACGCCATACTGGAAGCACTAAAATTCATTAGAGACAGTAACAATCATAAATTTATAATTGTAACAGACTCGCTGAACTCCCTAGAGCTGATTGGGAAAACATTTGTAAGAAATTATATCGTCACCCAAATACACGAATTAATATACTGTCTCACGACAAGTCATACCGATGTCAAATTTATTTGGGTTCCCTCTCACGTGGGTATAACGGGCAACGAGTTAGCAGATCAAGCAGCCAGAGAAGCAGCAAATATGGACGCCACCCCAACCTACAACCTTCCAGCGTCGGACATGAAGATCCACGTGGCTTACCTAGCTATCAAACAATGGAACCTCAAGTGGCAAAGCAACCCATCAAAACTGCGAGACTTGAAACCAAAATTCTGCCCCTGGACCACAGTGACTACAAACAGGAGGCAACAATCCATCATCATTCGTCTACGCCTGGGACATACGAGAGCAACTCACGGCTACCTCATTGCACGCTCAGGTGAACCGCGATGTACAATGTGTGACGTGATGCTTTCTGTGAACCACATACTTATTGAGTGCCCAATGTTAGAAGTGTATAGGTTAAGACATAATCTCTATGGCCCAATCAATGTACTGTTAGGCACTAACTGTGATGTTGTCAGTATTATTAAGTTCCTTAAAGACTCAAATTTACTGTATGAAATATAAACTATCCACTCCCCGCTAATGACCATCAGGTTTATGCGGTTTTTTAGAAATAAAAAAAAAACAAAACCTATACTAACCTATGATAAGTGGTGTTCACCGATTCGTCGCTATTGCAGCAAACTATGCACTTTTTATTTCGTCCCATCATGCAATTATGACAATATTGTTCATAAATAATTTAATTCACACCACAAATAGTCACAAAGTCACTCAAATATACACTAAAACAACAAAAATCTCATCATACGCAATAACCACAACTACAATGACAGCCACATGACAGCTTTAGGGGACGCCGATTGTAGGTTGCCAGATTTACGAGATATTGTAAGTTATTGCGACATTCCGCTATGAAATTTACCATTTTTGAGATTTCGTTAAATCAATACAAATTATCTTCATATAAATCAGTTACATTGCAAGTATATTTTAATGTATAGTTAAAAACCCAGTTAAATACTTTGAGGAACATGTGTTCAAACTGCGGAAACTGCCAGATTTTGAAGAAGGTCGTTAAGTGGACGAAGAAGTGTGGCAATAGTGCTATAGATGTTGGCTGGCCAATATTCAAATTAGGCTCCCTCTAGAGATGTTAACTCTGTGGCCTGTACTGTCAAGTCATCTCATCAGTCATCTGGCAGTCATTTGGTAGAGCGTCGGGCTAGCATTCCGTAGGTCTGGGGTTCAAATCCCGCTGGCAGTTGATCCTTTTCCGGTATTTTCTGGTACCAACTTGATTTAAGAGTCTGACATGCAGCCACTAGTATGAAAAATGGTAAAATATGAGTAACTTTGTGGTTCTTGGGTTTTAAGGCCGGTGTCGTTTAGTGTTAAGGCTTGACGTTTCGCCACCACGAGTGGATGGCACCTTCAGAGGCTATTTCACTTCGGCGACTTCCAAAATACTGACGGCTGGTGGATCTGCACCTGTATTTACACCTGTTAACGGTGACGTGGCTCAACCAGGCAGCGTTAGTAGCCCCGCCCCCTTGCGATATGGTAGTGTCTTCAGGTCCTTTAGGATGGGTACCCATGTCCGGTTGACTTTCTGTACTTCTTCTTTTCTATTGGAATTATTGTGGTCTTTTTGTGTTTCGATGGCTTCTCTGTTAAGTCTGGCATAGTATGACGACGTTGCGGCAAGAACCTGAGTTTCTTCAAACTTGATCTTATGGTCTCCTTCCTTAATCGCATGTTCGGCTACCGCTGATTTGTCCGTATAACCTAGTCGACAGCTAGCCTTATGTTCTGCAATCCTTGTGTTTATCGATGGCTTCGTTGTTCCTATGTATACACTCCCACATGTGCATGGTATGCGATAAACCTCCGGCGTTGTGAGTGGGTCTCTTTTATCCTTCATGCACCCTTCTCAAATACTCCTGTATCTTTCTTATATATTTTTCGTATTCTGTCTGTTATTCCAGGCACATAAGGTAGAAAAGTTTTGCTATCGGTTCAGGTTCTTGTTTTGCCCTATTCCTTAACATTGTTCTTGTAATTTCTTTTTCTGTATAGCCGTTTGCCTTAAGTGCGTTTTTAGGTGTTCCAGTTCGGTGTCCAGTTCCCTTGGTTCGAACATTTTTCTAGCCCGTTCTGTCAAAGTTCTAATAATTCGGTACTTCTGAGATGCTATGTCCAGTGATAACAGCAATAACCTGCCCTTCGAATCCTTCGATCATAGTTATACAGGGTGTTAATTAGGTATGTTAACAAACTTTAACCACGAATAGTACTCCGAAAAATAGAAAGAAAATGTCATATGAACATGGGTCCGGAAATGCTTCCTAAGGGAGCTACGCTCCTTTGCATGGGGCACCGTGAAGACGGTTTTCCCTAGATATTCTCGAAACCATTTAAAACAAAATTACGAAATTAGGTACGATGGGTAAACTTTTGACGCTGAATTTGATTCTGAATTCAGAATTTTATAATTTTAATCACAGGCGTATCATACGGGAGGAGTTAAGGGTAAAAATAACCCCATTTTCTAAATGGTATTTTTTTGACATTTTGATTTGAGAATATGGTATTTCAGAGATTTCTACGTAAAAATGTTCTCTTGGTATATCTCGATAGGGCTAACCGTTTTCGAGAAAAATGCAAATTATTGAATCGATGCAGGCTATTGTAAATAAATAAATGTTCATCTATTTAGTAAGTGTGCTGTGAAAAACAATTGCAATAATTGATAAACAACTTGAGAACTGTCAGTTTATTAAGTTTAGAGTTTGTGTTCAAGTAGAAGTGTACTGATATTCCGCTTAAAATGGTCCAATTTACTAACGGAGAAATGACAGATATGCATTTCTGTTATGGAATGGCTCAGGGTAACGCTCATGCTGCGAGACGTATCTATCATGAACGATATCCCCCACGGCGCAGTGCCTGTTGTAAGAACATTTATACGAATCCACGCCCGACTTTCCGAAATAGGTAGTTTTAAGAGGTCTACAGTTGTCATAGGAAGACCTGCAACAGTACGAACCGTTCAGATGGAGGAAGCAGTTCTAAACGAAATTGTCGTATGTGGTACATGCACGACGGTGCTCCAGCACATTTTAGTCTAGTTGCGCGTCAAGTTTTGAATGAAAATTATCCTAACCGTTGGATAGGTAGGGGTGGTCCACAGTTTTGGCCTCCCCGATCGCCAGATATCAATCCTTTGGATTACTTCTTATGGGGATACCTTAAGTCATTAGTGTACAAAACCCCTGTTCAAAATGAAGAAGACAACAGAAATAGAATAGTTGATTCATGCTTGACAATCAAAAACACACCACATATTTTTGAAAGAGTCCGTCATTCAATGATAAGGCGGTATTGAAGCTGGTGGCGGTCACTTCCAACACTTACTTTAAGAAAACATTCTCTATTTGTCTTAGTATTTTATTTCTTATTTGTTCAAACTCTTATTAAGTAATGTTACTTTAAAAATAATACCTAAATGTTTTGTAATAACTCTAAACTGAATAAACTGACAGTTCTCAAGTTGTTTATCAATTATTGCAATTGTTTTTCACAGCACACTTACTAAATAGATGAACATTTATTTATTTACAATAGCCTGCATCGATTCAATAATTTGCATTTTTCTCGAAAACGGTTAACCCTATCGAGATGTACCAAGAGACCATTTTTACGTAGAAATCTCTGAAATACCATTTTCTAAAATCAAAATGTCAAAAAATTACCATTTAGAAAATGGGGCTATGTTTACCCTTAACTCCTCCCGTATGATACGCCTCTGATTAAAATTATGAAATTCTGAATTCAGAATCAGATTCAGTTTACCCATCGTACCTAATTTCGTAATTTTGTTATGAATGGTTTCGAGAATATCGAGGGAAAACCGTCTTCAGGGTGCCCCATGCAAAGGAGCGTAGCTCCCTTAGGAAGCATTTCCGGACCCATGTTCATATGACATTTTCTTTCTATTTTTCGGAGTACTATTCGTGGTTAAAGTTTGTTGACATACTTAATTAACACCCTGTATATTATGATCGAAGAACCTGCCTAACATCAATCCCTTTGAGCTTCACTAGCCAGCTATCATAGTGAACCGCATGTTTGGGCCCGTAAGCACCTTTTTGGATTGTGCTTTCCATAGTAGGCTTGGTTGACATGGGAAGTAAGCATACATAAAAATAATTATATTGATTCATGTGAGTAACGGAAATTATATGGAGATTGGATTATAAACCTGAATGGCAAATCTTATACACTATAATTTACTGTTGCGAAAAGGCATATAGTCGAGAATCCAAAATATAACAGCCTCACGCTCCATTTACTTATAGATATATGAAATTGCGTACCGGATGTTGAGTAAAAATAATCAAGGTGATGATCTGTTTCTAAAATATGCATTGCGGAGCTTAAAGATCCAGAAATATATTTTGCTGCATCTGGACTGAAAATACACACTTCTAATATTTTCCATTATTTACTTTTCTTCTAATATCCTTCGATGTTACGTCAATACTGGATAAAATTATATCAAAATTATATTTTAAGCTTACTGCAGAGTATATTTTAATAAATTCTATTTATACAAGGCATTTGATTTATAGGAAGAAATCAAACTGAAAAAACATAATAGGTGATTTGATGAAAACACCCATGTTTATGGTTTACTATAATACCGATGTTATGAAAATTTAAGTATGTATTTATAGAGAGTCACACTGGTCACTCTTAAAATGCAGTTTTCAAAAAGTGTCTTTCAGCACATATCTATTGTACGATATTACTTACCTTGTTCAATTAAAGTCAACCTTAAATCGGCGACTAAAATGTTTGAACTGGGTTCCCACTCTCACCAACAATACCAGCATAAGATAACACATATACGATAATACTCCTCTATAAATTAATTCAAAAGGGCTTTCCATTTTGGCGTCTAAAACTTTTAAAGTCGTTTCTTGAAGGAACGAAATTTAGAATCAAAATTAACAATTCCTTTTCGACATTACGGCCTATAAAGATTGGAGTTCCTCAGGGTTGGTCTTTGGGCCAATCCTCTATTCACTTTTTATACACGATGTCCCTTGCTTCCGCAACTGTGAAGGATATCTCTACGCTGACGACACTGCAATTGTAGCTGAATCGCGGACTGGAAATCTAGTCAAAATTAATCATTGGAGAACGCAGGAATTGTACCAAAAAACGTCGCGATGCCCCATGAGGTCTCAGTGAACGATGCTAGGGTCCCATTGGAAAATTCTGCCAAGTACCTAGGTATTACCCTCGGCAAGGGCATGACTTGGCAGAAACACACTCAAGTGTTAAAAACGAAATTCGAAATTATGTTTCGTCAACTCTACCCTGTTTGTAGAACTTCAAAATTGAGTTTGGTGAATAAAATTCGACTTTACAAGATGATTATTAGACCGGCGCATGTGCGACTTGGTGTTTCCTCGTCAAAACGCACATGCGAAACCTGCGGGTTCTGCAGAGCAGACATTGCGTACAATAACTAACGCCCCATGGTATGTTTCTAACGAGATCCTTCACAGAGACCTTGACATCCTTTACTTGAGGGATGACATTGAACAACAGGCGCAACGACGTTATAGTCAAGCGCAATCGCACAGCAGCCCTCTGTTGCGCGAGTCAGTTGACTACACAGTCGAGCAAGTCCGCAAGCACACAAGGCCGTGGCTCGCACTGAATTACGATTACGCGCCACGGAACTTACTTTTTAAAAAAAGTATTCAAATTTCAGTTCGGACGAGAAACCGTTTATTTGAGTACAGATGTTGGTACTGGTACTGGTACTGATTAATGAATACAATGCAATAGGTATTTATATGTCAGATAAAAATATAAGGTGATAAACATAATGAATGCACACGTGTCTTTATGAATGAACAATAGGACGCTGGTTTCCGTCTGCTTCCTATCTTCTGTCTGGTCAGCGGTATCTGGAGCCGTAACACCTCCCCCCTTAGATGGAAAACATCGGGGTTGCCTTAACGCCGATGTCTTTCTGCGAAGTCTGCATGGGAATCTCTTCTTTGGCCTCGATTTTCTTTTTTCTTTGTGCTTGATTTTTCTTGTAAATAATTAGCAAAGTTACTATAATGCCAATTATTATTAAAGTACTGGTGCTAACTCCTGAATACCATGTTAACGGGTGGACTGGATTTATTTCTTCTGCTCTTGTTTTCAGCATTTCCATGGCTATAGTTTCTTCATGCAGTGAACTTATATTCAGATTTTCTAAGTTCAAACGTGCATTTTCTATTTTCACATTTTTCTGTAACTGCAGGTCTGGGATGAAAAGGTTTCTCATCATGTTCTTTTGCCCACTTGGTATAACGTATTTTTCTATTTTCAATTTGCATTCAGGGTGTGACTGTATTACTGCAGATTCAGGTATTTCTATTGTTTTGGGTACTCCGTTGCACTTGATTTCCAATGGCAGTGATTTTGGATTTACCACTAACCATAAGTTCGACTTAATTTCTTCAACCTTTGTCGATTGAATATGAATGGAAATTGGGTGACAATTTTCTTGATTATTTCTTCTGTTAAGTAGCTGGACTTCACATGGAGCATTATCATCAATGGGCTTCGTTTCTTGAATTTTGCAGATGTACGCCTCTGGTTGTACTTCTTGACAGCTTTGTTCTAGGGCAGCGTAACTTCTTTCTTGCATTAGGAGGTACGGTTTGTTTGGTACAATAAGGGAATAGGTATCATGGATTTTTGTAGGGAAAGGTATCAAGTGATAATAAGCATAAGTATCGCTTGAAGTGATTGGTATCTTAATGATAAAGTAAATGCAGTTGTTTTTCGAAAATACATTAGTTTGTGAAATTTTCTCAAAAATGTGTGAATTTTCATTTGTTACTTCTACTGGAAAATGAGTCATTTTAGGGACTGATCTTAAACTCTCAATTAGTTCATGTGAGCCTAAAATACTAGGATGTAAGATACCAATTTTCGAAAATGTAATAGCTATTGATATTTCATCTAATAAGTCGATTAAAATTTGACATTGCTGGTTTAACTCAATTAACGTGATAGTGCTATCTGTACCTGTATCCACTTTGTTGCGCAATAGTTCCAAACGACTTGCTATAATGTTCTGATTTTTCTCTAATGTTTTAAGAGTATTTTGAATTTTTAGAACTGATTGTTCTGTGATTGAAATTTGGTTATGTAATAATGTTTTCATATTATTTTGGTTGACTGAGAGACTGTGAATAGCTTCATGAATCTTTTCACCGTCATTTTCATCCAAGTTTCCGGTTATGGCTTTTATTATGCTTCCTAAACCATCAACCAAACCTCGCCTCTGTCTGCGCTGTGTGAAATGATTCAATTTTTCGTCAATTTGCTTTAAATTGTACTTTAAATTATTTTTCAAATTATCATATATATCTAGATTTCTCGTTCCGTTGGTGATACTACATACTGTCCTATAATTATCGATTAACTTATAATACTCTAACTGTATATGGGTTATATTGATAGGTTTAATTAGTTTCCAATAAGAACTAATAATTTGGGCTTTTCCTAGCCTAATAGGTAATAGTCCTGGCTGTCCGGTCTTGTTTAAGACGCTGACGAGCTGGTTGCATCCTGCTGTTGTGAGCCTGTAAAAATAGGGTGTCTTAATTGCCTAAGATGGACTCTTTTACCAGATGACGTGGACGCTACGTTTCTGTCATCTACATCTGTGATTTCTGTAGGGCCTTCTTGTTGGGGTTTTAATTTCCCTACTCTTTTAGTGGTTTTTATAAAAGCTCTAGTCGGTTTTCGCGGGGGTTTTCTTCTTGAATTTATTTTTTCGTTTCGCCTAATCTTTTTGTTATGTAATTTTTCTTTAACGCTACTATACAAAAGTTTCATCTTTTCTAAATGTTTATTTGTATAATTTTCGTACCACTGTTTGTCATAATCGATATCGAAACTATCCCTTGAAAATGTGTGACCTAATAAGAGCTCGAGTGGAGTCTTTTCTGTTTGAGAATGGATTGTGTGGTTATACGCTATCAATGCTAAATCTAATAAATCATCAACATTTTCGTTTGGGTGTTCTAATTTCAGAATTCTCATTTGTTCGGTAAGGGTGGAATGTACTCTTTCAATCATGCCGTTGCTTTCATGATTGCCTACGGTAGTGAAATGAATCTGTACTTTTTGTGCTGCCAAAAATTCTTTAAGAGCGTTACTATAGAATTCTCTACCTTGGTCCATAATTATTAATTTTGGTGTTCCATAGTGTCGAAAATACTGTATGAACGCTTTTATTGAAATAATACCGTGCTGACTTGGCGCAGGATAGGCTTGTGCCAATTTTGAAAAAGCATCCACTAGCGTGATGTATGATTGGTTACCTATATAAAATGTATCAGCGTGTACAATCTCGAAGGGCGCAGATGCTGTCTCCGTCATTGTGATTGGGGGGTTAGGGGGTTGTCTATCGTATTTACTTTGATCGCATACTTCACACTTGTTTATATAATCTGTTACTAATTTTTGCATGTTATCGAAATAGTAGTTTCTTTTTAAGTGCATGATTGTTGCTTTTATACCACGGTGGTTAGTTTTACCTTCATGGTGCGTTTGTATTACGTCTTCTATTTCCGCTAAATCTACTACTTCTATACGCCTTTGTTTGCAATAAATGATTTTTGGGCCTTTATTACCGAAAAGCTCTTTATACGCTTTATAGTATAATTCATACGTTTGGGGTTTGTCAAAATGAACGTAGTGCGTTTTGCTACCTGAAAAATATTCCTTCAAAATTTTCTTAGCGTATTGAATACTTCCTGATATTGTTTGAATATAATAATTTACTTTATTGTTTGGTGGTTTATCAATTTTTACTTCCGGGTTGTTAAATACTGTTATAATGTGATAACGGCACTTCTTCGATTCGACTGGGTCATCTACTGTTGGAATTAGGTCATGGTTTTCTTCTTCCTGAACATCCATTTCTTCTTCGCTGGCTTCATCTACATCCATAGCCTCTTCTCCTTGTCCTTCCTGATTAACTTCTTGTAGGAGTTCTTCGACTTCTTCTCCCGTTAAATTTGGAAGCTCTTCATTTTCGTCTACTTGAGCAAATACTGACATTTCGTCATTTGTTTCTTGGACGTTGATCTGTATTCTTGATAATGCGTCGGCGTTACCATTCAACTTTCCTTTTCTGTACACAATTTCGTAGTCATATTCTTCTAATTCCATTTTGAATCTCATAAGCCTTGAATTTGCTTCACGTACGTTTTTAAGCCAGATAAGGGGTTTGTGATCAGTTATTAATTTGAACTTTCTTCCGTAAATGTAAGGTTTGAACTGTCTTACACCAAAAATGATTCCTAAAATTTCACGGTCCGTTGTACTATATTTTTGTTCTGTTTCGGTCAAAGTTCGGCTAGCGTAACAAATGGGTAGGTCCTTACCTATCGGTCCCTGTGATAAAATAGCTCCTAAAGCTACATTCGACGCATCGGTTCGAACATTGAACTCTTTCGTAAAATCGGGATATTGTAATATTGGTTCATTCATTAGCATTTCTTTGGAGTTTTCGAAACTGTTTTGATAGCTTTTGGCATCGTATGTAACTACAGAGTCTTTCTTGAGACATTTTGTTAAGGGTTTTGTTAATTCGGCGAAGTTCGGAATAAACCTACGGTAATAACCTAACAAACCTAGGTACGCTCTGATTTCTTTCTTTGTTTTTGGTAACGGATATTTTTGAATAACTTCTATTTTTTTAGGGTCTGGTTTTACGCCTTCTGGAGTTATAAGGTGGCCTAAATAACCTACTTCTTTTCTACAAAATTCGCTTTTATCTAATTGAATTTTTAAATTAGCTTTCCTAATTCGATCAAAAACCTTTTTCAACCTTTCTACATGTTCTTGAAGACTACTCGAAAAAATAATGACATCATCAAGGTAAACAAATGCTTCGATGTTTTGTAATCCGGTGAGTATAGTATTCATAAGTCTTTGGAAAGTAGCCGGTGCATTTTTGAGTCCGAATGGCATTCGATTCCATTCATAATGTCCGAATGCTGTTTTCGGTTTATCTTTTTCTTCTATCTCTATCTGGTGGTAACCAGATGCAAGATCTAATGTCGAAAAATATTTGCTGTTGCCTAATTTTTCAAGGATTTCAGTAATATTTGGGATGGGAAATTTATTTTCAATAGTAAGCTCGTTGAGCTTTCTATAGTCTATGACCATCCTATATTTTGGCTTTCCTGTCCTATCTAGTTTTTTTGGAACTATTAAAACGGGAAAATTATAAGGGCTTTCTGATGGCCTGATGATTTTGTTATTTAAAAGATTTTCTACTTGCCTACCAATTTCTTCTTGTTGACTCTGAGGGAGTCTATACTGTCTCTGATATATAGGCTCATCTGATGTTAGAACTATCTTATGTTTTACGTTACTTGTGCACGTTAAGTCTTTACCATCAACATGGAAAATGTCTAGGTAATCTGTTATTAGCCTTGTAATGTAAAACCTTTCCTCCGAGTTCAAATGCGCGAGATTTAGTTTGTCCAAAATTGCATTTGCTTCGATCGGTTGTAAATTTTGATTATTTATACCTGTACTATTTATTTCACACTGACTAAGGGATGCTAGTTCTAAGGGAAACGCTGTTATTTCTTGTTCCTCCTCCGATTCATTTCTTACTATTAATTTGACTCTGTAATTATCCACTTTCACTAAACAGGGTGGTATTTTCACCTTTTCACAAAAAGAATGTCCGTCATATATTCCTTCCTGAACAAAATTCATTACGGGAAAATCACATACAGTTTCTGTGCGTGGAGCTAATTTGATTTTTCTATGATCATATAAATGTATTGGTATATCAGCATTTTTCGTGTGCAAAATATTTTTGTCAAAATCTATATGAGCTTTCAATTCAACTAGTAAATCTTTACCGATAAGTCCATCGTATTTATCGTTCACTTCAAATACGTAGAATTTATGATAGACAGGGTAATTAAATATTCTCATTAAGGGCAATACTGCTACCTGATTGTGTATTGTAGTCTTATGCGCTGTCGTAATCGTAAAATTTTCATTTTGAACATAACCCTTATAATATTTTTCTACTAATCTGGGTGAAATTACTGACTTTTCCGCCCCCGTATCAATCATAAGTTTTATATTGAATGGCTCTGGTATAATAATATGAGGCAAATTGCAATTCATGTTGTTTAATTCTATTTTTGCTAAGGCGTTCGATTTGTTTCTACACCCAGTTGAAAATCCTGGGGTTGATTATCCCTATTTTCTACCTCGATACTATTATTAAAACCTGAGGCAAAATTCTGGGGTTGTCTCTGCCTAAATTGGCTGCCATTAGTATTTCGGTTTGAATAGACAGATCGCATAGATACGTCTTGATTTTGAGATGGCGCACGAAGTGTCTGATTTTGAGGTGGCGCTTGATTGACGTGAGGAGCATAAGTATTCCCGAAATATTGTTGTCTAATCGGAAATCTTTGGTTGGCGCAAAATCCGTGATTATTTCCCTGATAATTTGGCTGAAAATGATGATTTTGCTGGAATCTAGGTGTCCAATTGTTATTGGGCCTATTTTCCTGAAATCTGTTGTACTGATAACGATTCGGTTGATAACCCTGATTAAAATTTTGATTTTGTGGTCTAAAATTTTTATTTGGTCTGTTTTGCCTAAAATGCCCTGGATTTGATTGATTATATCTAAAATTATGCGTGCTATTGAGACTAGCGATGTTTCTTTCCCATAGCAACTCGTTTTCTTTCGTTTCCGTAAGTGACAAAGCTTCACTCAGGGAACCGGGATCTCTTAACTTAACAGCAGTCGATACAGGTTCCTTAAGGTTCATTAAATAAGTGGTTAATGCGTTTTAGTTTAAAATATTTATGTGAACCCTTTTCTCTTCTTCACTCATGTCAGTTAATTGCACTTTTGTGGCTATTTTATACACTAACTTGTTTATTCTTTCGGCAAAAAGTCTATAACTTTCGTTAGAATATATTCTTAACCTTAATAGTTCTTGCGTTAAATTTTTACTTGATCTGTGATCAGAAAATTCCTTTATTAGTAAATCTTTAATTGCTACCCAGCTTTTTAGGTCTTCCCTAATTGATATTACTTCTAAGGCTCTACCTTCTAACTTCGTTAATATTAATCGAACTAATTGCGTGTTTAAGGGGTCCTCTGGCACACTGTGATTATAATACGTTACTAGAAAATCATTACATGCTCTTAAAAATATAGGTAGTTTTGCCTCCTCCCCTGCAAATACTGGTATTGCATTTACGGCTAATAGGGGTACATCTTTTAATGTTCTATTACCTTGTGCAGTAGTCATTCTTACTTATTTTTTTTTTGTTTGTTTGTGCGATTACTTGCTTAAAATCTAATGGTTTGAGGGACTTACAGGATCAGTAGGATGAAACGCTGCATGCACCCTCGGGGTTGATGGCCAACGGGAACTGGTGATTGAGATCAAACTGTAGCCGTCTCCTCGGTGGTGGTTGTCTCAGATGATCCTCAGATGTTCCACGGGTGGTCGAACGTACAATCTTCTGACTGTAGCCTCTTCCTCGGTGGGGGTTGTCTTTGGATGATGCTGGAGATCTGCCACGGGTAGTTCGGACGTACAATCTTCCCGATCCTGGTCACGGCACCAATTACGATTACGCGCCACGGAACTTACTTTTTAAAAAAAGTATTCAAATTTCAGTTCGGACGAGAAACCGTTTATTTGAGTACAGATGTTGGTACTGGTACTGGTACTGATTAATGAATACAATGCAATAGGTATTTATATGTCAGATAAAAATATAAGGTGATAAACATAATGAATGCACACGTGTCTTTATGAATGAACAATAGGACGCTGGTTTCCGTCTGCTTCCTATCTTCTGTCTGGTCAGCGGTATCTGGAGCCGTAACACACTGTGATCAAAATCAAATCGTGCAATTTTGGAAACAACTAAATGTTTGCCCAGTTGATAAGTTGACAGATATGTGCTTGTCAAGGAATATAAACATCATGATGGAGTGTAAGAAGCAGCTGGTGGATCGACAAGGTGCAATACACAGTAAAAAAGCTGTATTCACACAGATGTGCCTTAATGCTTTGAAACAATACTGAGTGAACTATTGACTAATTTGTATGGAGTACCGCAGGGATCGGTTCTAGGTCCATTGTTGTACTCACTCTACGTGCTGAATTTGAAAGTAGCAAACTTGAAAGCCAGGTACTTTACATTTGCTGACGACACAGTACTAGTATACACAGCAAGGAATGAACTCCAGGCTTTAGTGAATCAAGACTTGGACAACTACCTGAAATGGTTATTTTATAATAATTTGAAAATCAATATTGATAAGACCAAATATATTTTATTTAAAAGGAAATATACCATAGTTAATGAACTTCAGATTGCAATTGATAATATCATGTTGGAAAAGGTCTCATCAATAAAATATTTGGGGTTGATAGTGGGTGAAAGTTTAAATTGGCAACCACATCTAAATCATATTACTAAAAAAGTTACTCCGATGCTGCCCATAATATTTAAATGATATTACTTCACTAAGAAAACCAAATATAGCATTTATAACGCATTTTTTCTTGCACATTTAATGTACTTAATTCCAATATGGGGAACTTGTTCAGGAACTTTATTTCAAAATGTTCAAACTTTACAAAATAAGATTTTGAAAATACTATTTAATTATAGCAAACTTACCAATACAATCACATTATATACAGAACTAAAAGTTGCTCAGATCGATAAAATTTTAGAACTTGAACAATGTAAATTAATATTTAAAATAATTAATAGCAGGCAGAAGAATAACACTATCTATAATTTTGTAAATGAAATACATGATCATTTTACCAGGTCACAAAACAATATATATCCGGTTTACAGTCGTACAAATATAGCTTTGAATTGTCCAATGCAATCCGCGTCTAGAGCTTATAATAGGTTACCAGTTGACATTAGATCTAAAATATGTTATAATAGCTTCTTGTACAATTAATAAACAACACCTAGGTATGTATGTAGTTAATTAAGTAGTATATAACATAATTAAGGAAGCAGCAATGTAGTTAAAGAAAAAGAATAAGCACTGTTGATAAGTTTATGTTTATAATTCTCGAGGCCAGAACCTTCGGTACTGTTTAGAGAATTGTTAAAGTTTATTGTTATATAATTATTTCCAGAAATAAACGATGTTTCAAAAAAAAACCTGCTTGTTCAATCAAAATCAGCGATTAAATAGATCGACTCAAATTTTTGCACTAAGCTCCCACTCTAACTGGATTATTTCAATAATACACCAACATTTACACAACAATAAGGGTTCTCGTTGCTAGGAGACGATCAACCTTCTGCCCTGGCTTGTTCAGATTTTTACTCGCGAACATGAGAATGACATTTCGTATCCGCATCATATAGTCCTTTTTTAGATTTCTTTAATTCAATTCTACCTATCGGTTTTGCTCCCTCAAAAAACTCCAACCAATATATTTGCCTATATATGAGCACCTAACAGATTTTCGTACGCAATTCTAAGAGCTGTATGCTTGAATCTTTAGCCATGGCCTTGAAGACCGACCTAAAACCCAACGAACTGTACGACTTCTCCGGGATCATAGAGAGTGGTCAGGTGGTGCTCTACGATCGATCCTTGATGTTCTATTCTCGGGAATCCTCTCAGGACGAATGCTCGATCGTATTAAACCCTGCCCAACACCAAAACCTGAACCTTCCTGAGATCGTGTTGGACGGCGACTACTTCCAGTTCGACAGCGTGCCCAGCATGCGTTCCAACCATCAATCGGACCAAGATCTGGCCGTGTTGGAGATCCTTTGCAACAATAGTCCAGTTCCAGTTCAGCCCGAGTTCGTAGACGCTGATAAGTTGACAGATATGTGCTTGTCAAAGAATGTAAACATGATGATGGAGCGTAAGAAGCAGCTGGTCGATCGACAAGTTGCAATACACAGTGAAAAAACTGCATTCACACAGAAGGGACATTCAACAAATACCTTAATGCTTTGAAACAATACTTTACCTCCTTGTTCAATCAGAATCAGCGGTTAAAATAAATCCGACTCAAATTTTTGCCCTAGGCTCCCACTCTAACTGGATTATTTCAATAATGCAACCAGCATTTACAAAACAATAAAGGTTCTTGTTGCTAGGAAACGATCAACCTTCTGCCCTGGCTTGTTCAGATTTTTTGTCGCGAACATGAGAATGACATTTCGTATCCGCATCATATAGTCTTTTTTAGATTTCTTTAATTCAATTCTACATATCGGTTTTGCTTATTCAAAATACTCCAACCAATATATTTGCCTATATATGAGCACCTAACAGATTTTCGTACGCAATTCTAAGAGCTGTATGCTTGAATCTTTAGCCATGGCCTTGAAGACCGACCTAAAGCCCAACGAACTGTACGACTTCTCCGGGATCATAGAGAGTGGTCAGGTGGTGCTCTACGATCGATCCTTGATGTTCTATTCTCGGGAATCCTCTCAGGACGAATGCTCGATCGTATTAAACCCTGCCCAACACCAAAACCTGAACCTTCCTGAGATCGTGTTGGACGGCGACTACTTCCAGTTCGACAGCGTGTCCAGCATGCGTTCCAACCATCAATCGGACCAAGATCTGGCCGTGTTGGAGATCCTTTGCAACAACAGTCCAGTTCCAGTTCAGCCCGAGTTCGTAGACTTTGATAACTTGACAGATATGTGCTTGTCAAGGAATATGAAACAGGATGATAGAGTGTAACGGCGCATTTAGACTATGCAACATGTTGTAAAACATCGTGTTTTAAAACACTGTTGTACAACAAGTTGCAAATACTAACGAAAAATGTTTTACAACTTATCTGTTTTAAAACAACTTTTGTGTTTTACAACAAGTTGTCGCCTTTCCGTCTTGAGCCGGAAAATGTCCAACATGTTTTAAAACATATTGATATTTCATTTTCTGAAACTACAACTTCTTTCAAAATACGGGGCGGTGCCACAGGGCGGTACAGTGCTCTGGTGCATTTAGTGAGGTATTATGGTAAACCAGGTAAACATCAGAAATTGATACTTATTCCAGTCTATTAGCTACTGCAATGTACTAGAGATTAAAAGTTTCCAAAATCATTAAAAACAAACTATCAAATGAGAGAAAAACTCCCACCGAACGTTGCTGGCAGTTTATTCTCCGAAATAAAATTTCACATTTCATTACACAAAAATGAGGTCAAGTTGATTGACTCAGTATTTCTCACACATTACCGTGACAACAATTTATTGTTTTCCTATAGCATGAAGCTGTAGTCTGAGATGCCCCTGCAACCATTCATCGCCCACCCGCCCGCAAAAAAAAAATTAAAAATGTGTTATGTTACTGGGTCTCTTTTTCACAGGTCAACGACGTTTTATGAATACATCAAATTTATCAGTCTTACAACCCCCACTCTACAACCACCTCAATTTCACTCCCCCCCAAAAAAAAATAATGAAAATAATCTGGAACCCCTAAAATGTATAAAAACGATGCTTGAGGGCTTGAGTTGTTTCCATATTTTTAGTTTTACTTCCCACACCGATAGGTGAGGGGACTATTGTGTTCGCGAAAATTTTCGATTTTGATGATGTCTACATAACGAAAATCCACGTCTCTTATTTCCGTCGGTCTGTCAGTCTGTCTGTCTGTTGGCGTTCTTCTAGCCTCCTAATCTCAGTAACCGGTGCATAGATTTTGATGAAATTTGGGTGGTGGAAAATTTGTTGTATTCATAATAGGCTGTCCATTGACCTGAGAGAAAAAGACCTAGCGGTATAATACGCTTTTTTAGGTTCACCCGAACATTGCCTTGTCTATTATAAGAACCAAGGGACTTAGAAAATTTTCCGATGTATACATACGAGTATTGCTTTAGATCGTTCTGTATTTTAGAATGTGGAAACTACTGAATTGATGTTAATGAAATTTCGGCACAGTATTACTACTTTGACGAGGATGGAAAACGCGTATGATTTTTATAAATCGTCTCAGTTGGCGGCAAAGCAATATTAAAAAAACTTAAATATGAAAACAGCTCAAACTTCGTTTTCAGGCGTTCCTGATCTTTTTCTACTTTTTTTGGGTGGGGGTGAAATTGGGGTGGTTGAGGGGTAGGAGGGTCGTAAAAATTAATTTTTTTGTATTCATAATAGGCTATCCGTTGACCCGTGAAGGAAAGACCTAGCGGTATAATATAATTTTAGGTCCACTCAAACATTTCCTTGCCGATTACAGAAACTATAAGGGACTTAGAGAATTTTCTGATGTATACACAATACGTACGAGAATCTCTTTAGATCGTTCTGTATTGTGTAACGTGGCAACTTTTAAAT
The DNA here is from genome assembly GCA_951848785.1 of Callosobruchus maculatus. NCBI lineage: Eukaryota > Metazoa > Arthropoda > Insecta > Coleoptera > Chrysomelidae > Callosobruchus > Callosobruchus maculatus. Next base: position 5,510,482 of record CATOUR010000131.1, read on the forward strand.
GACTTTAATGACATTTTGACACAGATTTATTACCGTGACGAGGATGGAAGACGCGTATCGTTTTTGGAAATCGTTTCAGTGGCCGCGCGGCATTAATAAAAAAAATGGAGTCAAGTTGATTGACTCACTACTTCCCACAAATAATAATGATACCATTTTATTATATTCCCTTTGCATGAAGCTATAGTCCGAGACCCCTAGGAACCAAGTCATCATTCGCATGTCCTCAAAAAACATCAAACAAAAAAACTAGTAAATACATTCCTAAGTCTCTCCGTGGGAATTAAAACGACACAGTTTTTATTGTGCCAGCTTCAGCTGGACGAGCGAAACAATCAGGAACCCCCAAATTGCTTAAAAACGAAGTTTGAGCTATTTTTAAATTTTTAGTTTTTCTATTATAGCTGCGCCGCCAATAACTCGATTTTTGAAAACCATACGCGTTTTTCATCCTCGGTAATAATATTGTGTCTAAATTTAATTAAAATCGGTCTCATATTTTCCATGTTACTAAATTCAGAACGATCTAAAGCAATAGTATACATCAGACAACTCTAAGTTTCTTTATTTCTGTAATAGCCAAAGCAATCTTCGGATGGACCTAAGAAAGGGTATTATGCCACTAGGTCTTTCTTTCACAGTCAATGGACAGCCTATTATGAATAGAACAAATTTTTGAGTTTTACAACCCCCCACCCACTAACCACCCTAATTTCACCCTCACCCAAAAAAAAGTAGAAAATGATCAGGAACCCCTAAAACGCCTAAAAACGAAGTTGAGGAGCATTTGAAATTATTCGTTTTTTGCTAATTCCTCCACCCCCCGTACAACGATTTCCAAAATTATCGGAACATTACCTACTAAGACACCACAACATATCACTACCCAAATTTCATCACAATCCATGACAGAGACAGACAGACAGACAGACAGACAGACAGACAGACAGACAGACAGACAGACAGACAGACAGACAGACAGACAGACAGACAGACAGACAGACAGACAGACAGACAGACAGACAGACAGACAGACAGACAGACAGACAGACAGACAGACAGACAGACAGACAGACAGACAGACAGACAGACAGACAGACAGACAGACAGACAGACAGACAGACAGACAGACAGACAGACAGACAGACAGACAGACAGACAGACAGACAGACAGACAGACAGACAGACAGACAGACAGACAGACAGACAGACAGACAGACAGACAGACAGACAGACAGACAGACAGACAGACAGACAGACAGACAGACAGACAGACAGACAGACAGACAGACAGACAGACAGACAGACAGACAGACAGACAGACAGACAGACAGACAGACAGACAGACAGACAGACAGACAGACAGACAGACAGACAGACAGACAGACAGACAGACAGACAGACAGACAGACAGACAGACAGACAGACAGACAGACAGACAGACAGACAGACAGACAGACAGACAGACAGACAGACAGACAGACAGACAGACAGACAGACAGACAGACAGACAGACAGACAGACAGACAGACAGACAGACAGACAGACCGACGGAAATGAGTGACGTGGATTTTCGTTATGTTGACATCACAACACGCCCAAAAAGCGTATTATCTCAAAATCAAAAATTTTTGCGATCACAATACTACCCTCACCTATCGGTGTGGGAAGAAATAAAAATATAAAAACACCTCAAACTTCGTTTTTAGAGGCTTTAGGGGTTCCTGATCATTTTCATTTTTTTGGGTAGGGGTGAAATTGGGGTGATTAGGGGGTGAGAGGTTGTCAAAATCAAACTTTTGTTGTAATCATGATAGATTGTCCATTGACCTGTCAAAGAAGTACACAGTAGAATAACACACTTTTTGCGGTCGGGCGAGCGATGATTTGATTGTAAGGGGATCTGGACTATAGCTTCATGCTATAGGAAAATGGTATCATCGGAATGTGTGGGAAGTACTGAATCAATCAACTTGACTACATTTTTTTTACTATCTCTGGGCCGCGACTCGTGCGATTCATAAAAATGTTACAAAAACGTGTATTGAGCCTCTGGGCCTTTGTTCCAGAGGTCAGTTTTACAACCCGACCCCCTAGCCACCACAAATTTCACCCCCACCCAAAAAAGTAGAAAACTATCACTAACCCCTATAAAATGCATAAAAACGAAATTTCAGGAATATTTTTTTTTGTTTTTCACTAATTGCTCTGCCTTCCATGCACCGATCAAAATTATATAGCAGCATACCACTACGCAAATTTTATCACAGTCCATGCAGCGGTTACTGAGATTACGAGGGTAGAAGAACGCTAACAGACAGTCAGACTGACGGAAATGAGTGACGTGGATTTTCGTTATGTAGACGTCATAAAACGCCCAAAAAGTATATTATCTCAAAATCGAAGATGTTCATGATCGTAATACTCCCCTCACCTATCGGTGTTGGAAGTAAAAACAAAACTGCGATATGTCAGGCTTGTGTGATACACCCTGTATAAGTCATTACTTTTACAATGAAATCCACCTCAACCTACATAGACTAGGCATAGTTATTTTTCTGAAAAGATATATCGTTTGATCACAAGAGTCCGAGGCTTTGAGCTTGACTCACCCTGTATAAATATCAATTAAATGGCTCATAGCGACCATAACCTCACTAAAAGCACTAGAGCACATGATTCTGTACCATAATTGGCACCGCTCTGTATTCTGCAACAAGTTGCAGTTTCAGAAAATGAAATATGAACGCGTTGGATGTTTCCGACTCAAGGCGGGAACGCGACAACTTGTTGTAAAACACGAAATTTGTTTTAAAACAGATAAGTTGTAAAACATATTCATTAGGATTTACAACTTGTTGTACAACAATGTTTTGAAACTCCTTGTTTTACAACATGTTGCATAGTCTAAATGCGATTTTTGTGCCAAAATGATTATTGTTTTGCAACATGTTGTAAAACACCATGTTTTGATAAACTTGTTTTAAAACAAATGTTTATTAAACATGTTGCATAGTCTAAATGCGCCTTAAGAAGCAGCTGGTCGATCGACAAGTTGCAATATACAGTGAAAAAACTGCATTCACACAGAAGGGACATTCAACAAATGTCTTAATGCTTTGAAACAATACTTTACTTCCTTGATCAATCAAAATCCGCGATTAAATAGATCGACTCAAATTTTTGCACTAGGCTCCCACTCTAACTGGATTATTTCAATAATACACCACCATTTACACAACAATAAGGGCTCTTGTTGCTAGGAGACGATCAACCTTTCGCCCTGGCTTGTTCAGATTGTCAGTGGTTCAGATTTTTAGTCGCGAACATGAGAATGACATTTCGTATCCGCATCATATAGTCCTTTTTTAGATTTCTTTAATTCAATTCTACCTATCGGTTTTGCTCCCTCAAAAAACTCCAACCAATATATTTGCCTATATATGAGCACCTAACAGATTTTCGTACGCAATTCTAAGAGCTGTATGCTTGAATCTTTAGCCATGGCCTTGAAGACCGACCTAAAACCCAACGAACTGTACGACTTCTCCGGGATCATAGAGAGTGGTCAGGTGGTGCTCTACGATCGATCCTTGATGTTCTATTCTCGGGAATCCTCTCAGGACGAATGCTCGATCGTATTGAACCCTGCCCAACATCAAAACCTGAACCTTCCTGAGATCGTGTTGGACGGCGACTACTTCCAGTTCGACAGCGTGCCTAGCATGCGTTCCAACCATCAATCGGACCAAGATCTGGCCGTGCTGGAGATCCTTTGCAACAACAGTCCAGTTCCAGTTCAGCCCGAGTTTGTAGACGTTGATAAGTTGACAGATATGTGCTTGTCAAGGAGGATAGACATGATGATGGAGTGAAAGAGGCAGCTGGTCAATCGACAAGTTGCAATACACAGTGAAAAAACTGCATTCACACAGAAGGGACATTCAACAAATGTCTTAACGCTTTGAAACAATACTTTACCTCCTTGTTCAATCAAAATCAGCGGTTAAAATAAATCCGACTCAAATTTTTGCCCTAGGCTCCCACTCAAACTGGATTATTTCAATAATGCAACCAGCATTTACAAAACAATAAAGGTTCTTGTTGCTAGGAAACGATCAACCTTATGCCCTGGCTTGTTCAGATTTTTAGTCGCGAACATGAGAATGACATTTCGTATCCGCATCATATAGTCTTTTTTTAGATTTCTTTAATTCAATTCTACCTATCGGTTTTGCTTATTCAAAATACTCCAACCAATATATTTGCCTATATGAGCACCTAACAGATTTTCGTACGCAATTCTAAGAGCTGTATGCTTGAATCTTTAGCCATGGCCTTGAAGACCGACTTAAAGCCCAACGAACTGTACGACTTCTCCGGGATCATAGAGAGTGGTCAGGTGGTGCTCTACGATCGATCCTTGATGTTCTATTCTCGGGAATCCTCTCAGGACGAGTGCTCGATCGTATTAAACCCTGCCCAACACCAAAACCTGAACCTTCCTGAGATCGTGTTGGACGGCGACTACTTCCAGTTCGACAGCGTGCCCAGCATGCGTTCCAACCACCAATCGGACCAAGATCTGGCCGTCCTGGAGATCCTTTGCAACAACAGTCCAGTTCCCGTTCAGCCCGAGTTTGTAGACGTTGATAAGTTGACAGATGTGGATAAACTGGAACCTGCTCCTGCTACTTCGTCAGTTTCCTGTGTCAGAACCGAGGAAGATGAAGATGACGACGACGTGGTGTTTGTCAAGGAGTATAAAAATGAAGATGGTGTGAAAGAAGATGCTACTCGACATGTTGCATTGCACAGTAGATCGAAACAGGTAAGTGTTTGACGTTCGAAATTTTTCTACATGTGTTTTACATGTATGGCCATACGGAGTGTTACTGGAAGCATTATGAATACGATCAGGGTAAGACTTCGTTTTAGCGGAAACCGAAATGGGGGTCGAGAGTGGTGTCAAACGACGCGGTTTGACGTCCTGAATCGAACGAGACCACTCCCAAACCGAGGAAACGTTCTGGGGAAGAACTACGGCATTTTGAAGTTTCGTTACCTAACCTAACTTATCCAAAAAAGTTTATTTGTTGAGCTCAAAATGGGTGTTAATCGACGTGGCTGGACATCATAACTCTAACTTGACTACTTCTAAAGTGAGGAAACATTCCGGTGAAAATCTACGCCATTTTAAAACTTGGCAATTTCAATACCTTACCTGATATAACCTAACTAATACGGTTGGGCTAAAAAGGGGCGTCAATCGTCTCGGTTTGATGTCCTGATTCGATTGTATCAATTAGTAGACTGGAAAAACGATTATTTTGATTCTCACTTTAGGAAATTAAGCCAAAAAAGGACTTTGAGGGTCTGCGCCTGGGGCCTATTCCGGCACACTGAAAAAACTGAACAGGTGACCTACGCTACCTATCTGGGAGTATGGTGCATCGAGTGTCCAAAATCTAGAAAATTAGTAAGGTCTGGGGGGGGGCCAGCCCCCCCGGGCCCCCCTATCTATACAAGTGAACAAACCTAATTCAACTTAAACCTACCTAATTTCTAGGAACATTAAGAATTCAAAGTATCATAACTTTTTTATTTTCCATTTTTTAGTATTGCTTCTGGAGTCATTGTACCCTACTCGCCAAGTACTTTCGAATTGGCCATATATTTCGTGGAAAAAACTATAGAAATTTCGAAGTCGTTTTTAGATTAGGTTTGAAACTTCAAAGAGGCGTAGATTTTTATCGGGCCGTTTTCTTAGTTTGGGTATGGTCTCATTTTACTCAGGACGTCAAACCGAGTCGATTGACATTACTCTCAAGCCTCAAATCGGTTTCCGCTAAAACGAAGTCTAGCCACGATCAGTTTAGACAATAGAACACCATTCAATCTATAACAGATTGTGAGAAGTTTAACTTTGACCTACTTTTCTCTTTATGAAACCCCTCAATAGGTGCTGTCTAACATGCAATTATGCAACCGAAAACATTTTATTTTCAGTAGCACAAGTTTTTTCAGTTAAATCTGTCGGTAATTTGATACAGAGTTCGATAGAATGGATGGTAGAAATCCCACAGCCCAAATGTGAAAATAGCTAGGACCAATTTAATTGACATCAAACTGATTTTTTTTTTTAAATATTTCAATCATTCAATGGAAGCACTGCACTATAATAAATTATAGGGTGGATTTTCTCAGTCCTAGACTAGAAAACTGTCAATACCTCCTTTAATGTTTTTGTTATCAAGACCAACCTGATCTTTGGTTTATCTTCTATACAGGGTGATTTATATTGATTCGTATTATTTCAAGGAGTGATTTCATTGCTAAATCTAAGGGTGGTCTTCCATCTTTTATTACCCACACCGATAAGTGAGAAGTATTGTGACCGCGAAAATTTTCTATTTTGAGATAATACGCTTTTTGGGCGTTTTATGATGTCTACATAACGAAAATCCACGTCACTCATTTCCGTCGATCTGTCTGTCGGTCTATCTGTCTGTCGGTCTATCTGTCTGTCGGTCTGTCTGTGTGTCTGTTGGCGTTTTTCTAGCCTCGCAATCTCAGTAACCGCTGCATGGATTGTGATGAAATTTGGGCAGTGATATGCTGTGGAGTCGTAGTAGGTAATGTTCCTATAATTTTGGAAGTCGTTGTACGGGGGGCGGAGTAATTAGCAAAAAACAAAAAAATTAAATATTCCTCAAACTTGGTTTTTAGGCGTTTTAGGGGTTCTTGATCATTTTTTACTTTTTTCTGGTGGGTTGATATATTGTGATTGTTGAGGTGCAAGGGCTGTAAAACTGACTCATTTCCGTCGGTCTGTCTGTCTATCTGTCTGTTGCCGTTTTTCTACCCTCGTAATCTCAGTAACCGCTGCATGGATTGCGATGAAATTCAGGTAGCGATATAGTGTTGGGTCGTAAGAGTAATTAGCAAAAAACAAAAAAAAAATCAAATATGCCTTAAACTTCGTTTTTAGGCGTTTTAGGAGTTCCTCATCACATATTCTAATTTTTTTTGGGTGGAGGTGAAATTTGTTGTATTCATAATAGGCTATCCCTGACCTGTGAAAGAAAGACCTAGTGTCATAATACACTTTTTTTAGGTCCATCCGAACATTGCCTATTACAAATATGAAGGGACTTAAGATTTTCTGATGTATACATACGAATATTGTTTTAGATTGTTCTGTATTGTGTATAACGTTGAAATTTTGGGATTGATTTTACTGAAATTTTTATACAGTATTATTACTGTGAGGATGGAAATAAACGTTTATGGTTTTTAGAAATCGTGTCAGTGGCGGCTTGGCAATAATAAAAAAACTAAAAATACAAGAACAGCTCAAACTTTGTCTTCGTTTTAGTTTAATCAATTTGGCTCCATGTTTTTTCTATAACAGCAGACCAAAGCCTAAATACCAGAGTACCGCTATTATGAACACGTTAGGTTAGGGGAAGGGATGTTCAGGTTCATCTGTAAAAGTCGAAAATCGTTATTTTGCATTCCATTAGGATAAAACGGTGCCTTAGATGGCTTAAAGAGCGGATTTACAAATCGGGTGTCGCACAAAGTACATTTAGAACTAAGCTTGACAAATGAATAATTTGGGAATTTTATTATCGAATTTTTGTTGCTGTTCTTATTATTTTTAATCTGGCACCGATTCCTATTACATATAGGTGAACGGGCCAAAAGTAAGAAGAAACCCTCCTAGGACAACCAGGAACAAATCAAGGGACATTTCTATGGAAGTATTGTACGAGGAGGATTTTGCTTTCTTAGATTCCACTGACGACGAAGATGTTCAGGAATTCAAGGAAAATAAGGTATAATTTCAATTATTTAACAAAATATAACAAGCAACAAAAACCAAAAAATTTTTTAAATTTTAGGCGGCATCAGAAAAATATTGTTTTACTACTTCCAGTCCATAACTGTCACATTCAAGTATAGGGAATGCTTATAAATGTGGAAGTATATTGTAAGAACTTTCTAACGATGCTATAGAATACAGGGTGTTTCGTTTTAAATAGCAAAGAAAATTGTGGTCGTGAGTTTTGGGTCACCCTGTATACAAAATCAAATTTAGCAGAAAATTGATAATTTTAGACAAAACTAGACAACCAGGAAATTATTTATTGTGAATCAAGCCTCCAATTATTGATTTTTTAAGATACAGGATGATGAATTTATTAAGATTCTCACAAGTGGCCATATCTCTGAAAATAACCTGTATAACCTGATAAAACCCCATATTTGCGGAATAGAGAAAATGAGCTAAATTCAAATTCGGAATAATATACAGGGTTATTCACGTGTAAAGTATTTGATAAAAAAGAAAATAATAATTTCGGATGCATAGAGACCCATAAAGGCTACATTTAAAAAATATTTTCATGTTATACAGGATGTCCCAAAAACACGAAATGTATCAAAGTTTTTTTTAAATATATACATATATTATTGCATATTCAGATTCCTTGGTGATTTGTAGTGTGACTTTATGTATCATACATGGGACTTAAAGCGAACTGTTTAGGTGTAAATCACCATTTTCGGTATAAGTAGATATCAGGAAAAAATTGAATATCGCAGAGATTATAAAATATGGAAGGCTGTGACTTTGCCGTATTACTAAGCAAAAAATGCGTCGGCTTTGATGAGACTATGAAATTTAAATTACGTTTATGCTTGGAGAAATCGGTCGATTATTCAAGGAAACTTCGATCAGCGATAACTTGATTTTTTCAAATGGAAATGCCTATTTTTTTATACGATTAAACGTAGAATTTTATAACCTTTCTAATGATATAAGGTTGTGAATATCAATCTCTAGTAGTTTTCATTTAATTTTAAAATTTCGAACAAGTCGGCGTTTTTCAATGTTTCTACCTATAAGCAACGTAGCAGGCCATGAAATATAAACAAAAACCTGTTCAGAACAACTAACCTAGCAGAAAAATACACACGAACTAGACCAAAGGGACAAGATTATAAAAATTACTCACAACAAACAAAGTCTAACCAGAAACAACGGCTGTAACATATCTTTGGACAAAGAGAAGCTGGAGTATGACAGAAATTGATTTTTTCACGGCCTACTGCTACTGCAGTGTACTAGAAATTGGCAATTTCCAAAACCATTAAAAATTCTGAAATGAAACGAGAACTACTAGACAATGTTGTAGGCAGTTTATTATTTTCATAATAAAATTTCACATTCAATGATATAAGAAACTATGCAATTCTGTCAAAATTCAAGTCAAAAGTACCTCTGACTGGAGTTCTGAAAATTCTTCAGTACCTATTAGCAAGATCGCCGAAAATGAAGAATGAACTAAAATTTGTTCAAATTATAAAACATAATTCAAATGGCAGAAAATTTAAATCTGATAAACGGTTCGCTTTAAGCCCCTGTATGATACATAAAGTCACACTAGAATTCACCAAGGAATCTGAATATTCAATAATATACGGGATGTTCCATTTAAAAAAACATAACTTTAATACATTTCGTGTTTTTGGGACATCCTGTATAACATGAAAATATTTTTCATGAAATACTTTAGCCATAATGCTCCGTGTCGAATAACGTGAATAACCCTGTATAGGGTGTTCCGTTTGAAAAAACACAACTTTGGTATGCCGTGACTTTACTGATGACCCAGTATATTGATAAATAATTTCAAAATGTAGATCTTATCTTTACCTACAACTTTTATCGGAAAGTTTTTTGTATCTCTCATAATAACGGAGGTGTCAGACTTCGGAGTATAAGTTAATCACCCTGTATGTTCTCTGGCTAGGTTCGGATATCTACTTTTAAACTAAGGGCATCTTTTTGTTTTAGCTACCAAAGAATTGTCCAGTGGAGTTGCCCAAGGAATGGCCCATAAACGTTCACGAGCGACCAGAGTACAATTACCTAACCCAAAAAGTCGAATCATTCGACTTTACAATTCGAGAAATTCAGAAAAAGGCCCCTCCTAAAAAACCCAGACTTGAAACCGTACCGATCCGTAGGAAATCCAGCAAAAAGTACCTTTCCGGTAAAAAGAAGCAGAAGGTCGTCATAGAGAAGAGAACTCCGTTCGCAGATCTTAGACCATTGGTGAACGGTACCAGTGAGATATTAAGGGACTACTATAGAACTGTTTCGGAGAATAAACAAGTTATAAAAAGAGACAGAGATAATCTTCTTGAGCGTGCTGAACTTTTGAAGAACCAAGCTTCGCTGTATTCTCTGGTTAATGATATACAGGAAAGTGAAGCTTTGAAAAAGTTAAATTGTTGTCTCGAGGCAAAGAAAAACTAGTTTTATTGTTTAAAGTGTGTTGGTTTTAGTTTTCGATTTAAATTCTTCTGTTTTTGTTTTGGCATTTTTGACAATTCATTGGCGTGAATTGAAGTGTTCCACTTATGTTTAAAAGTTTTATCTATAAAGCCTACCCTTACATGATAGTAAATATGCTAGTCTTTGTTTATATGCTCCAAATATATGACATGAAAAAAATATCCATCGTGCGTTCGTTTACCTAATACAAGCTTCTTTTTTGTTGACCATAGTGTGAGTGTAACTTTAACTTTTTTTTGTAACTTCTTCGACAAAGGAGGAGTAGGTTATTGGAATCGGCCCGTTTTCGCAAATTTTACCGAAATCAACATGCGAGGTGTCATTTCCAAGGTAAAATCACCATTATCAGGAGGTTATATTGCTATTTTTCCAAGTAACCCCCATCACCCCCCTGGGGGTTTAGATCATAGATTTGCACCAAAAGCGGACCAAAATATACAGGGTGAGTTTTTAGTACCAGCTCGGTCGATAACTCCACTACTGTAGAATTAATTTTACTCAATAGTTGTGATGGATACTTGGATTTAATACATAACGCAGTCAGGAAAAATCAATTGGTTTAAAAATACAATGGATATAGAAGATGAATGAAACTATGCAGTGATTACATACAGGGTGAATTTTTTGTACCGGCTCGGTCGATAACTCTACTACTGTAGAAGTTGTGTATAAAAGTTATAGCCACGGATATGCTCCTTGCTCAGAAAATATTTTCATTTATACAGGGTGATCCATAACTACGTGGTGATGCAAACTTATATTTTTTTTAAATGAGACACCCTATATATTATCCCATTTTTAGATTCTACTAATAATTTCTCTTCTCACAATATAAGGTATTATAACAATATACAGGGTATTTCAAAAGTTATGACCATCTTTATATCCAAATCGCTATCAAACGAACATACTGTATATCAAAAAGTAATGGATCAAAAATTATTTTTTTTACATGGAAAGATTATAAATATCCTCTAGTTTTTAAATCGGCTAAAAAAGGGCCAATGGCGAGGCATATTCGTATACAGGGTGATGGAGAATGCAAAATCCAGATTTTCTCTCTTTTTTTAATGTAACCCCCAATATTTTATTATACCAAAGAATTGCTTTTAATATGTTTTTTCATCTTTGTATAGCACTTGTATGTACGTCCATCAGTTTCCGAGATATTTCGATTTTTCGGTAAATTTAAAATATAGCTTCTATTTAAGTACTGAAATTTATTTATTTTGAGAAAGTATTATCGAATTTGTTTTTTATTTAACGAACAACTAAATTATAAGGTCATGATAGTATTTGATGAAATCAAAACCCTGAATTATCGAGATAATAAAGTCAAGTATGCTGAGGAAACAATTTTGTAGGCGTGATGCATAATTATCAAGCAGATTTACGAGCTCTAAAAATTATTTTTTCCATTTAGGGTATTTAGGAGAATCTTTGAGAAATTGCCTACTTACCTCTAGAATATATCAACTATGAACAGCAATATCCAGAACGGAGGCACTCTAAAACTAATGCGTTTAAAAGATTGAAGAATCGTTTTATTTGGACTGTGTCATTTAATATTCCATAGCCTACCTGATAGATCTGCTTGATAATTATGCATGACGTCTATAAAATTGTTTCCTCAGCACACTTGACCTATATTATCTCGTTAATTCAGTGTTTTGACTTGATCAAGTACTATTATATTATGGCCTTATATTTTAGTTGTTTGTTAAGCAAAAATAAAACTAGTATTTTCTCAAAATAAATGAATTTTAGTAAACAAATAGAAGGTATATTTAAAATTAGTAGAAAAATCGAAATATGCAGAAACCAATGAATGTAGCCATAACAAGTGCTATACAAAGATGAAAGAGCATATTAAAAGCAATTCTTTGGTATAATAAAATATTGGGGGTTACATTTTAAAAAAGATTTTGCATTCTACATCACCCTGTATATGAATATGCGACGCGGCCTTTTTTTGTAGTCGATCCTAAAACTAAAGGATATTTTTTATGCATCCGTGTAAAAAAAATGATTTTTGGTTCATTACTTTTTGATATATAGTACGTTCATTTGACAGCAATTTGGATATAAAAATGGTCATAACTTTTGAAATACCCTGTATAATGTTATAATGCCTTATATTCTGAGATTTAAAAACTAGAGGATATTTATAATCTTTCCATGTAAAAAAAATAATTTTTGATCCATTACTTTTTGATATACAGTATGTTCGTTTGATAGCGATTTGGATATAAAGATGGTCATAACTTTTGAAATACCCTGTATATTGTTATAATACCTTATATTGTGAGAAGAGAAATTATTAGTAGAATCTAAAAATGGGATAATATATAGGGTGTCTCATTTAAAAAAATGCATGTTTGCATCACCAGGTAGTTATGGATCACCCTGTATAAATCTAAATATTTTCTGACCAAGGAGCATATCCGTGGCTAAAACTTTTATATACAACTTTTTTCGCAATCTTCTACAGTAGTGGAGTTATCGACCGAGCCGGTACTAAAAACTCACCCTGTATAGAACAAAAATCTCTTTATGACATGAAATTATTTGGATCTTTTTTATGACAGTTACTACCATTTTAAAATTCGGAAATTTGCTACTTTTATGATTTTTTTTTCGCCATTTTGAAAATTTTGCGGCATGCGCTGCGGTAATGTTTTCGACATAAGAAAACATCCTCTTTATTGTAGTAGCATTAGAATTTCACCCTATGACATTATTTTTTGAGTTAACCCCACCCCCACCCCTTTTTTATCATCGCAGCAAGACCAAAAACTAAATTTTTGTTTCTAATGATAAACGTTTTACAGTGACCAAGTTTGAACAAAATCGGAAACCTTTTGTTTTTGATGTCCTTTTGTGGGTGTACAGGGTGTCCCATTTTGGGCACTTTTACGGGGTATCTCGGTTATTTTTGAAGATAGAGAGTTGCAGTTTTCACGACAGTGTGCTACTTTTTTGTGAAACTGAAGATGCCGTCAACAAAATTATCATGGCCCTCTTGGTTTCTGAAATACAGGGTGAAATTGATAGTTATCGATTTTGGGACCACCCTCGTATCTCGGTTGTCTTTTATTTTATTGAAAAATGGAACACCCTGTATATTATTTGTGAAGTCAATCAGAAATAATTCAAGCTTTTCAAAAATATATGTATGTTAGTATTAAGTTATTTTGAAAATTACGCTCAAAATTTGATTTTTCCGAGCTAGCCTCATAGAGTTGCTGTATGAGAAATATTAAGTGGAAAGGAACTCCCAAAGAGATAAGGAATTCCACTTTACGTTGTCAAACGCCTTAGAATAGTCCACAACGCTGATAAAAACTGGAAAATAATGCTCTCAGGCTTTTTCAATCATTTGTCTTAAGTTAAGATCTGTTCACGCGTACCGCGTCCTTTTACGAAACCTGCCTACGCCTTACATTACATAACATTATTAGTACATACTTATTGCCATCTTAAGTAAGTATATAAAGGTCCCAGCTGGAGTAAAGGGTCTCGTTGGAAATACCATAGGACTTTAGTGATTGTGAAAATAGTAAAACATCTGAGATTACCAGTTTCTTCAAATATTAATTTATTAATATTAACCAGTAAAATATAGAGAAAAACTAAACACTACTTCCAGGTGTTACGTTTCAGTAATTCATTATGCATTTGCAGTTTCCCTTTGCAACAAGATTTTTGATCGCAGAATCTTTTTTGGGTCGGTTCCGTCTTTATCTAATGCCTGTTCACTTTGGCTAACACTAGACCCTCGGTGTTGATTCCCCAGTAGATAAAGCACAAACAGCAAACGAATATAAAGAAAAACAGACAGAACAGAGCCATGATGGCAAGTAGATGACGTCATTCGTTCGAAACGTCGCTCGAACTTGCTGTCTGGTATTTGTTTTCATTGGATCCCCGTATTTTCTTCTGTTTTCTGCTCGTAGTGTCTTCTTGGTCTTGATCACTTTCTTCAGGAAAAGTTTCGTCCATTTTTCTTCTTTCTGTAAAAGTCATTTCTACATTAGATTATAATTGTGTGAAGGTTATTCACAAATAATGAGTCGGTACAGAATACTGAATGATATGAATTTGAATTAATGAATGAATGAGAGGGAAAGAGGCCACCACACTATACAGGGTGTCCAGTTAGTGTGTAATTCTTCGACATCTCGCAAGGTATACCTGATAGAAGAAAATTTCAAATACAAAAGTTATTTGGTTACTTAAGACGCATATTCTAAAAATATTTTGAAATATACAGGGAGTTGCGGAAAATTGGGATAGTGATCAACTTGATTTTTTTATATAGAACTATAACTTTTTCTTAAATTCTTCTAGTTTCCATCATTGATCTCTATTCAACCCTGAAATATTTTTGGGATCGGTTGCGACGCTGCCAAGTTATAATTTATTTTCTATGAATTTCCGGATTTACAAGGTCGCAAGTAATACGTCCAAATTGATATATTCCTTTAACTTTTCTCAATAATATTATACAGCGAGTTACTTGAATATTAAGTGGATATTATTTTGGATGTTACCAGCAATTTGTATCTACACGGTGTTTTTGGCAGAATTTTAAATTAGGGCAATTTGAAGGTCATCATACTTTGTTTTTTTAAATCGAACACCCTGTATATTTTATTTTAAATCGAAATTTCTACTAGTACCCTATCCCGCCTTGTAATATTTTTTTCCGAGTTTGCGGCGTTACCAAGTTATAAATTATTTTTCAAAATTTTTGATCAAATATCCCCAAGTTTTATTTATTTTAAATAGAATCCTCCTCCTATTTTCATTGCAATGAATTGCACATATCGAAATTAGTAAGATCTCACAATTTAAAAATTTTGTTTCTGTTAATTATTGAGATACGGCAACACCGCTTTTTCAGTAAACAGTACCGGAACGCTTAAATATTTCCAAAACTGCCACAGCTGGAACGGTGAAATTCAGTACTTGGCGATTTTTGACCATACAGAATTCAAAAATCGTAACATCAGTGTTGTCAGATTTACCACTTTTACGTTAGACTTCATAAATAGGGCATTCCACTCAAAATTATGACGTAAAATTGGTAAATCTGACAACACTGATGTTAGCGTTTTTGAATTCTGTATGTCCAAAAACCCCCAAGTATTGAATTTCACTTCTCCAGCTGTGGCAGTTTTGGAAATATTTAAGCGTTCCGGTACCGCCTATTGAAAAAGCGGTGTTGCCGTATCTCAGTAATTAATAGAAACAAAATTTTGAAATTGTGAGATCTTACTAAATTCGACATGCGCAATTCATTGCAATAAAAATAAGTAAATGATTCCATTTAAAATAAATTAAAATCGGGGACATTTGTTTAAAAATTTGGAAAAATAATTTATAACTTGGCAACGTCGCAAACTCGAAAAAAAATATCACAAGGCGAGGTACGGTATTAGTAGGTATTTCGATTTAAAATAAAAAATACAGGGTGTTACATTTAAAAAAACAAAGTAAAATGACCTTCAAGTTGCCGTAATTTAAAATTCTGTCGAAAACACTCTTTATAGGTACAAATTTCTGGTAACATCCAAAATAATATCCACTTAATATTCAGGTAACTCGCCGTATAATATTATTGAGAAAAGTTAAAGGAATATATCAATTTGGACGTATTACTTGCGACCTTGCAAATCCGGAAATTAATGGAAAATAAATTATAACTTGGCAACGTCGCAACAGATCGCAAAAATATTTTAGGGTTAAATAGAGATCAATGATGGAAACTAGAAGAATTAAAAAAACGGTGTAGTTCCATATAAAAAAATTATGTTGATCACTATCCTACTTTCCCGCAACACCCTGTATATTTCAAAATATTTTTAGAATATGCGTCTTAAGTAACCAAATAACTTTTGTATTTGACATTTTCGTCTATCATGTTTACCTTGCGAGATATCGAAGAATTACATACTAACTGGAGACCCTGTAGTGATCCATGCAATAAAGACGGCCTTACAATGGACTAGTATCATTGGTTTGAAAACAATGTTTAAATCATTATAACCTCTTAGTGTATACAAAAATCTGTGTACTGTTCCATTTCGTTACTGTCTGTATTGTTTTGTTCACTAGCAACTCCATTTTAAAGTTTAAAAAAAGGAATTTAAATTTATCCAATCGGTGCGATGCGCGCCATACAACAGCAGTGCATTGTTGCCTGGTCAACTTCCAAATCGCGGTATTGACGTAATTTTCACAGGGTCGAAACTGAATGCCCTTGCGCTCGGTACAATTCAGTCACTCACCCAAGGGCTAACTGCCCACAAGGCTGCTGCTGCCCCACTATCGAAGGCAGACGCTGTTCATCGAGCAGCCACGTAGGTCCCCTTTTTTGCCACTTACGCAGGTTCATAAAATCTTAGGTCACGGATCTGGACCAGCTAACATAGATATTTTTTCTCATCAACATTAAGAAAGTCTACATTAAAAAAAATCCAACCTCAGTTTAATGGTCCGATGAAATTTGACGCCAGCTCCCGGACCACATCGCGGCCACTGTGCGACCTTCCACGATCATGAAGCTGCCGCTGTATCATTTCTTTTAGGACTGTACAGACAAACATAGTTCTTACGAGGGTTGCTCTATACCTCCGTCAATCCACCAGTACGCAGACAGCTGTTTCACGCTTATTAGCGATCATCAGTGCGTCATAGGTCGATTGACGGAAATAGAGAGCATCAATTTTTCCGTGTTTAATAAACATGTGAAAGATGTGCGAGTAGACAGAAGGAATTCTGCCGGTGCGCCATCTAGTACCCGAAGGTAACGGCAACCAAAGAGAAATGCTACTAGCAGCAGTAAACTCTCCTTGGTGGAACGACAAGGCTCGTTCGCTTTTGCCACTGTCTGCGTATTGGTGGATTGATGGAGGTATAGAGCAACCCTCGTATATCGGCTTTACGCTGCTTGCGTCAAAATCCGTGCCTCTAGTGGCAAAAGCGAACGAGCCTTGTCGTTCCACCAAGGAGAGTTTACTGCTGCTAGTAGCATTTCTCTTTGGTTGCCGTTACCTTCGGGTACTAGATGGCGCACCGGCAGAATTCCTTCTGTCTACTCAAACGTAGTTCTTGTTTACTCCTTCTAACCTATGCGAATTTGTTGGCTTCACTGGCCGTATATATCAATCTATCTATTTTTTAGCATGTGTACAGGATCACATAAAAGTACACATTGAACATTGGGGACTTAAGTTAGAACGGCAACAAGGCACACATACCCGTCATCTGATTGGCTGTTCTCCTGTAGTATCATGATGTCACGCGGCTAGAGGAATTCAAATATTTTCCTCATTTTCTCGACTTTCCCACGCCCAAAAAAATCGCGGAAAAATATAAGAAGGTTCTTATGCCGTACTCTATCATACACAGTCATAAAAAAATTCATGATACTACTCCATTATAGTTTAGAGCCAGAACATGACCTTGGGAATCAGGCCCCAATCCACTCCTACAACCCTTCTAGATGCCCATAATGAAAATGAAAGGATATGAATTTAGTGACAACCAGAATTAAACCCAACCTTGCATTATTGGTTAGAGATTTTGTATTTTGCATAAAGGGCATAAAGGTGTTACCCATCACTTGCAAGATCTTGTACCAAATAACAAACTATTTTTTCAAATAATGTAATCTAATGACTTTATGACTTCATTACCTAAACATTAAGTTAGGTCCCAATCATTAAATTTGGTTCACAGAAAAATCGGAAAAATGAAGGGTACCGGCTGGATTCGAACCAGCGTCTCTAGCATTCTAGGCCGACGCGTTACCAACTACACCACGGTTCCCCGTGATGCAGCCAATATGCAGCGCCGACGACATGGTATCGACTCCGCTGACACCCACCACTCTCCCGTATCTCGCTGCGAGCCATGCATTTCAGTCATCCAGGGAGATCTAGTAGGCTGTTGTGTAAGAGAAAGAGAGCTGTCGTGCAAATAGCGGTGGGAGATTCACGGTGGGTGTCGGCGGAGTCACGGGGAACCGTGGTGTAGTTGGTATCGCGTCGGCTCAGAATGCCGGAGACGCTGCTGGTTCGAATCCAACCGGTACCCTTCATTTTTACGATTTTTCTGTGAACCAAATGATTGGAATTATCTCCCTCTTGCGGAGTAAGCAAGCACCTTTCATTCCATTAAGTTAGGCATGGCCGTCTCTACTCACTAGGCCGGAGCATTGAAATATGGCAACGTTGGAGATCAGGCCGTGTTTTCATTTGTTGTTATGTCATGTGTATTCTTCCAGGTGCAGAAAATATGGTTGGAAGGTGATTATTAATTTGTTTCTAATTATTTACCTGCACAAACGAAACTATAAAGATAACAAGATGCCTGCAAAGCGTGTAGTACCAGGTTGCAGCCCAGTAGAGGACTACCAAACCATGGCCCAACATCACCTTATTCCAGATTAAAAAGAACGTTGCAAGGTGATTTTTAATGGGTTTCTACTTATTTACCTGCACAAACGAAACTATAAAGATAAAAAGATGCCTGCAAAGCGTGTAGTACCAGGTTGCAGCCCAGTAGAGGCATGAGTAGAGGACTATCAAACCAGGGCCCAACATAACCTTATTCCAGATTAAAAAGAACGTTGCAAGGTGATTTTGAATGGGTTTCTACTTATTTACCTGCACAAATGAAACTATAAAGATAAAAAGATGCCTGCAAAGTGTGTAGTACCAGGTTGCACTAGCAATTGTGCGTCCGATAAGGGACATAAACAGAAGTAGGTGAAAGGTATTCCTCGGAAGGGCTGGTTATATTTATAAGGATAAAGACAATAATTGACAAACATTTCAAAGGATAAGACCTATTTTAAAGCACAATGTGGTACCTATAATGTTTTCTGGACCTCCAAATATCACAGAAAAATACAGTTAATAGAACTCATCTGGGCATGGCCTGGGGCATACCTACGAAAGCATTTGATACTGAAAGGGAAATCAAGACCAGCAAGAATGGCTTCACAGTGACCTAATAGTGAATTTTTCTAGCTCAAGTGATAATTTACAAAGTGAATTGAGTGTTCATTTAAGTAGAAATGGAAGTGGCAGCAGGAAACAGGTTGCGTTTATTTTTATTTTGTAGTGTCTGACTACGAAAAACCAGACATCAGATGTAAGTGGTATTAGTAGTAGTAGTTCTAAAAAGTATTTTTCTTAATTTATTAACCGAAATGAACTCTAATACATATAAAATGTAATAATTATTCTGAAACTATAAGGCTACTATTTGACAGCTAAGCCACGTTGCCACATCTAAGGCTCCGGCCTAGTGTAGAGTCGGCCATGAGTTAGGTGATTTAGGTGAATTTTAGGTGATTTTTGAACGTCGACGTCTGTATTGAGTAGCGGGCACTGATACATGAAAAACAGAGATGTACCTTTTGTATGTCCATCCGATCTTCTCAGTCGCTGTTTAGAATCCCGTCTATTTTCTTCTTCATCTAAATACTCTCGGCTCCTTGGACGATCTCTTGAGCGTCTGTTTTTCGATTTATCTTGCTTTCTCATACTGGCATGAGAACTTTCTGTTGAGTAACCGGTATCTTTTCGCGAAGCATTTGACTGTCTACAAACATTTAGGCCCGATTTTATCAACATGCATATTCTAACAAATGGTAAGGGTTCGTTTTAGCGAAACCCGAAACGGGCGTTGAGATTGGTGTCAATCGACGCGGATTGACGCCCTGAGTCGAACGATACCACTCCCAGACTGAGGAAACGCTCCGGTGAAAAACTACAACACTTTGAAGATTCCAAACCTAACCTAACTTAACCAAACTAGTTGAATTATTGAAGCTGAAATAGGTTCTAATCGACTCGGATTGAAGTCCTGAGACGAACTAGACCATTACCAGCGCGAGAAAACATTTTGGTGAAAGTCTACGTCACCTTGAAATAGGGTACTTGCGGAAAAATATATTATGTCGTTTACGCATTCCTTAGAGCCTAGTAAACATGACAAAATCACTTGTTTGGTTTTTTGGAATCAGCTGAGAGAGATATTCCAAAAATTATTTCAAATGCCGGAAAATCCCGCGCAAACAACCTCTGACGTCAGTGATATCGTATAGTGATGGGATGTAAAGTATTGATATTCGATATCGATAGCCAGTGCTAACCTAACATTTTGACATTGATCATTATAACCACAAAACACAGTCACACACAAAAGTACAAAAGTCAAAAGAATAAAAGTTAGGCTAGATTACTAATTCACTTTGTAGGGATGGGCTTGAATTAGATTCTACCTTTGGATTCATTCATAATGGGATGCGCCGAAATAAAATGATGGCTTCGATTAGTTGCGGATATCGGTCACAAACAGGATGAACTGTGATACCTATCAGATATAAAAATGTATTGCAACGAAAATGCTAGTGGGTTAATTGCCTGTTTCAAATATGTTTAAGTATCAATAAATTGAGTCGCATTGTTAAAGAATTCAGATCATCTCTAGTTTGCAGTTGAATCTCTCTGACCTGCGCTGTAGCAGTATCGATTGTCGATATCGTTAAGATATCTGTGTGACGTCAGCCCTTGTTTTAAGTCACGTGGAAAAATTTGAATATATTCGCACTTTATTTTGCAAATATCTTTTTTTGGCCGTCAGTAAAATCATGTTTTTTGTTTCCTACTGCTTCTTGATATGGTTTTCTTTACGCTATGTATACTCCCGAGACGATTTCACGACCTCTGCAAGTACCCTATTCACAAATTCCAATAGCTTACCTAATATAAAGTAAGCAAATCGGTTGAGGTAAAAAGGTGTGTCTAGCGACTCAACCTGATATCTTGACTTAAATTGTACCAAATCTAGACTGTACAAGTAAGACAGAAGGAATTCTGCTCTTACTCGCACATCTTTCACATGTTTATTAAACATGGAAAAATTGATGCTCTCTACTTTCGTCAATCGACCTATGGCGCACTGATGATCGCTAATAAGCGTGAAACAGCTGTCTGCGTACTGGTGGATTGACGGAGGTATAGAGCAACCCTCGTATACCTAGAAACTTGTGTTGCTCAGACTATTCAAAATATGCAAAGACAGTGACATCTGGGGGGGCCGGGCCCCACCAGGCCCCCCGTTATACGTTTACACAAACCTAATTCAACATAAACTAACCTGGTTTTCGGTTATTCATATTTCCTCAATAGCTTTAACATTAAACATTTAAAGTATCACAACTTTTTTATTTTCCATTTTAGGATGTTGCGACTGGTGGCGTTGTGTTGTACTCATCTAACGCTTTCGCACATATTTCATGAAAAATCATCGAAATATCGAAGTAATTTTGAGGTTAGGTTTGAGATTTTAAAGTGGCGCAGATTTTAATCGGAGCGTTTTCTCAGTCTTGGAGAGGTCTAATTCCACTCAGGACATCAAGCAGAATCGATTAACACTTACTTAACGACCAATTAAACCGAATTTGACCTCAATAAGTTGGCCGTTTGGCATAAGTGAGGTTAGGTACTGAAACTTTAAAGTGTCATAGAATTTTACCGGGGCGTTTCCTCAGTCTAGGAGTGATGTCGTTCGACTCAGGGCGTCAATCCGCGTCGATTGACACCAATCTCAACGCCCGTTTCGAGTTTCGCTAAAACGAATTCTAGCCGTTAGTAAGTATTATCCAAATTGGAAACAAAACGTCAAAAGTGGATGACACTTTTGTCAAAAATATTTTAGAATTCATGGATCTAAATCATAGCGGAAAACCAGAACAAACCGACTGATTTGCAAATTAATTGCCAGATTTTTCATGTTTACCTTATAATCATTGTGCTAATTGCAAACTGCGTAGTTTATTATCATCAAAGTGCTATCAATCACAGCCACCTTAATCAATAATTAATAATCCCACCTCAGTCAATCAGAATTATTATAGACAAATACATACTTTTATGATTGGATTCAGGTTTGTTATAGACCTTCTTATAGAAATATTCACACCGCGGATACTATGAGAAACACATTTTACGACATGCATAGGAATAAAAATCCCTTCAGCTAAATCCCCCCTTCTCTGAAAGGCATATAAAGCACCTGATTCACTTTCCGACTATACGACAGGTTTCTGGTTTACAAAAAATAAGGTTATACTTTTGCCAGCCTGTCATTAAGAAGGATAGACGACCAGTAATGCACACTTGTGACACAGATTGGCCAACATGGTTGGTTAAATCGTGTGTTTAGCTTTCTGAAATACCACAAAATGTTGTTTTTACCCCTTTTACTTCCCACACCGATAGGTGAGGGGAGTATTGTGATCGCGAAAATTTTCGATTTTGAGATAATACGCTTTTTGGGCGTTTTATGATGTCTACATAACGAAAATCCACGTCACTCATTTCCGTCGGTCTGTCTGTCTGTCTGTCTGTCTGTCGGTCTGTCTGTCTGTCTGTCTGTCGCTTTTTTCTAGCCTCGTAATCTCAGCAACCGCTGCATGGATTGTGATGAAATTTCGGCAGCGATATGCTGTGGGGTCGTAGTAGGTAATGTTCCTATAATTTTGAAAATCGGTGCATGGGCGGCGGAGTAATTAGCAAAAAACAAAAAAAAAATAAATATTGCTTAAACTTCGTTTTTAGGCGTTTTAGGGGTTCGTGATCATTTTTTACTTTTTTTTTTGGGGTGGGGGCGAAATTGGGGTGGTTGGGGGTGGGGGGTTGTAAAATTGAAAAATTTGTTGCTTCCATAATAAACTGTCCACTGACCCATGAAGGAAGACCTAGCAACATAAATAACTTTTTTAGGTCCATCCATTGCCTTGCCTATTACAGAAACCAAAGGACAATTTTTTCTGGTGTAAACATATGAGAGTATTGCTTTAGATCCTTCCATATTGTGTTACAAGTAAACTGTTGAATTGTTGTTAATGAAATTTTGACACAGTATTACTATCATGGCGAGGATTGAAAACGCGTATGGTTTTTATAAATCGTGCCAGTGGCGGCGCAGAAATAATAAAAAAAGTAAAAATATAAAAACAGCTCAAACTTCGTTTTTAAGCGTTTTAGAGGTTCCTGATCATTTTCTGCGTTTTTTTGGGTGGGGTGAAATTGGGGTGGTTAGGGGGTGGGGGGTTGAAAAACTGAAAAATTTCTTGTATTCAGAATAGCCACTAGCCTGTGAAGGAAGACGTAGCGACATAAATCAACTTTGTAGGTCCATTCCAACATTGTCCTAGTCTATTATGGACTAAGGGACGTAGAATTTTCTGTATACATACGAGTATTGCTTTAGATCATTTTGTATTTGGTAACGTGGACACTGCTTAATTGATTCTAATGAAATTTTGACACAGTATTACTGCCGTGGCGAGGATGGAAAACGCGTATGGTTTTTATAAATCGTGCCAGTGGCGGCGCAGAAATAATTTTAGGGGGGGGAGGCTGCCGATGATTTGGTTGCAAGGGGATCTCAGACTAAAGCTTCATGCTATGGGAAAATAATAAACTGATATCACAGTAATGTGTGGGAAGTACTGAGTCAATCAACTTGACTCCATTTTTTACTATAATACAAAGGTATATTGCAGGTATTTTCAATTATTATCGATAGTAAATTATTGTTTTATCAAAATAATGCAGCAATTTGAATTTCTTGTCATCATTATTATTTGATAGACCAACAATCCGGTGATCAAATGTATTGTTTTTGTGGCATCTGTTTGGTTCACATTAGCAATTGCTAATCTGCAATTGTTCACCCATTTAGGGTGGGAAATCAGACCGGAAAAGATACTAGATGGTTCATAATGATCGATTGTATATAAAGCTTGTCATTTTTCACCTTTTTGAGGTGAACTTCAAGAGAAATCAGTCATTTTTCAGAGAACATTGACAGATGCATGTTCTTGAATGGGCTGCTCTGATTGAACAAAGCCTTTGTTAAAATGCGTGTCTTGATAAAATAGGACCTTAGTATGTCAAGGACATAGGCACAAACAGTCCTTTAAATAATATAGACACTGCCATCCATTCATAAACATGCTGCGAAACTTCATAAGTGCTTTGAGTCATACGCGTGACCAGTGGATTGCCCCAGTCCGTTGGTTGTTATGATATTCGACCTAACATTGATCTTACCTAGTTTGTCTATTGAGTTCTTGATCACTCCCGCTAGAGTAATCCAATTCTTCTCGGGATCGTCGTACGCTACCTCTGTGTGCCCTGTTAGGAGGTCTTCTAGGCCTTCTGCTATAATTGACCTCTTTTGATATTATTGAGATGTTAGTGAGTTTGTCGTTCTTATCTACCTTTTTGTTGTGTTCACTGTGGACTACATACAGCCGATACATCTGAAATTACCATCAGTACTGATAATATTATAGAAAAAATGGCTGCGGTATTCGTGCAAAAAATGTAATTAATTTTTGTAAGCAGTTCTAGGAGCGTGGATAGATGGGGACTAAAATGGAAAGTTCAATCCTTGTATGAAACCTGTTTGTTTTGATATCTCCCTTCCAATACAGCATGCAGAATGTAGAGGTTGGTTAAAAAGTTAAAAGTTATTTAGATATCATATTTTCTTTGAACCTGAATCAATTATTATCAAACAGCTTCATCATCATAGTCACAATGTCTTAATAGACATGTTGTGAACTCGTAAAATGCATCTACTCATTTTACGAGTCTCTCTTGGGATATCGTTAAGATCTTTAATGCAGTAGTTTCCCATTTGCTTTCTGCATCCTCATGCCATTGACCAGATGGTATCTACCGGTTCATCCGCCTTTAGGGGCAATTTCTCACCCCAAGGACAAGAAGGTGTCCTGACTCTTCTCAACTCGTCCACCCAAAGCTGTTGGTTGAGAAGAGGTTACTGCTCACACCGGCAGTAGTTCGGTTCCTTTTAGTCGCCTTTTACGACACGCAGGATATACGATGGGAGATATTCTAACCCCCCCCCCCCCTCCCACACGGGCAATTAACCAGCTTGCCAAGCTACAAATTGATACTTACTTGTAAGAGAATGACTAGGGTATTCTTGCAAGTGAAAAACACGTTCATGTATGAGATAATCTTGAAATGTGTTATGAGTAACAGTCTGAATGCCAAAAAAGGAGCATCTTGTAACGTGATATTCAGGACAATACTGCAGACGTCAATCGTGCAACAGTTATCAGATCTAAAACGTAAAAACAGTAAGCATATTTTGGAGTATCATACTATATTAATTACATCATATTTTCGAAAAAGAGTTTTCTAAAACGGGAATTACTAGAATAGCATTTTGCAAAGAAACAAATTTTTTGTAGAGAAACAACGAAACAACGTTTCTCTCAGTTTTATCACGAACACGTTTTTTTTTAGATATTCTTCTATATTATGGGACTGTTGATAATTCCTACAATTTATTTTCAAGCTAAATAACTTCTAAACGTGCTCGCCCACTTAGGCGAAGCGTCGCGAACGGAAGCTACGGAAGCTGCGCGAAGAAAGTTATTGATTTGACGCCAGAGAAGTTTACATTAGTTTATATGGCAGCCCGCCCACTCAGGCGACGCGAAGCGAAGAGGCGCGTCGTTTGACGCGCGGCTTCTCCTCGGACCAACTAGGCGTCGTTTCTCTTGCCTCGCGCATATTTTCAGTGTTTAGCAGTATTATGTAGGATGTGGTGCTAAATTGCAGTCTCTGGTCGTGATACAAAGACATTCATTACAAAGGTAATTTAATTACCCAGCATTTTATTTTGTTTTTGTTTCTTTTCTTTTTCCATAGTGGCAATTAAACTCAATACAAAGAGTTCCTCTTCTGACGAACTGCTCATCGTACCTCACTAGACAACGTATCTCGTTCAACTGCTTAAAAACAAATAAAATTCGCGTTGCGCCCTTGGAAGCCACGCGTCGCGTCGCGCCGCTTCGCCCCCGTGCTCGCCCACTTAGACGAAGCGTCGCGAACGGAAGCGGCGCGAGGCGAAGCGTCATTTAACCGATGTCCGCCCACTGGGGCGAAGCGGCGCGAAGCGTCGCGTCGCGTCATTTACGGCGCGACGTGAATTTTATTTGTTTTTAAGCAGTTGAACGGGATACGTTGTCTAGTGAGGTACGATGAGCCGTCAGAAGAGGAACTCTTTGTATTGAGTGTAATTGCCAATATGGAAGAAGAAAAGAAACAAAAACAAAATAAAATGCTGGGTAATTAAATTACCTTTGTAATGAATGTCTTTGTATCACGGCCAGAGACTGTAATTTAGCACCACTTCCTACCAAATACTGCTAAACACTGAAAATATGCGAGAGGCATCAAGAAATATTTGGATCTTCTCACCGCGGCGCGCCGCCTGGTACCGCCAATTCAGGCGAAGCGAAGCGACGCGAAGCGAAGCGTCAAGAGAAACGACGCCTAGTTGGTCCGAGGAGAAGCCGCGCGTCAAGCGACGCGCCTCTTCGCTTCGCGTCGCCTGAGTGGGCGGGCTGCCATATAAACTAAAGTAAACTTCTCTGGCGTCAAATCAATAATTTTCTTCGCGTCGCTTCCGTTCGCGACGCTTCGCCTAAGTGGGCGAGCACGTTGGTTTTAAGCAGATGAACGAGATACGTTGTCTAGTGAGGTACGATGAGCAGTTCGTCAGAAGAGGAAGTCTTTGTATTGAGTTTCATTGCCACTATAGAAGAAGAAAAGAAACAAAAACAAAATAAAATGCTGGGTAATTAAATTACCTTTGTAATGAATATCTTTGTATCACGACCAGAGACTGCAATTTAGCACCACATCCTAGATAATACTGCTAAACACTGAAAATATGCGAAAGGCAAGAGAAACGACGCCTAGTTGATCCGAAGAGCATTCGCGCGTCAAACGACGCGCCTCTTCGCTTCGCGTCGCCTGAGTTGGCGGGCTGCCATATAAATTAATGTGAACTTCTCTGGCGTCAAATCAATAATTTTCTTCGCGCCGCTTCCGTTCGCGACGCTTCGTCTAAGTTGGCGGGCACGTTTGACGCGACGCGCCGCTTCGCGACGCTTCCGTTCGCGACGCTTCATCTAGGTAGGCGAGCACGTTAAGATGCACTTTGAAAAACACTTCTTCGTTATGGATTAGTGAAAACTTTCAAAATGTTTCGGTTCACCCAGATATATTGGAGGTATACCTAATACATCAATATTCCAACGTATGCTGGTGGTTTCGGGGTTATCTATTGGGTTTAGTTACGGATAATTTTGCAATGCCGCTCAACTGGAAGAAACATGATAGATCACTATTTTGTTTGTGATGAAATAAATTTTCCAAAAAGGTATCTGGCAGCCTATGGAGTACCAGACCTGACCTAAATGAGTAACATCTATTTTCATAAAACATCTAAAAAGCTTATTATCGCTAAACCGAGGGTTCTCACTATTACAATAGTAATACAAGTACTGTGCGAGAATTACACGGACTGTAAAATGAGCTTAAGCACAATGAGCACAAAAATAAGGTTCATTTATAGATTATAAAATCAGAATCACTTAAACACTATTCACTCAACGGATGTGGAGTCCACTCTGTTGCCTTTAGAAACGCGTGCTTAGGGTGGAAAGTCTACTGCATTTCCTAAAATAAGTTAGGGTTTCAAAAACTACCTATTTCGATAAACCTACGGTTCCTGGTGGCTTTCAACCAAAATATATTTTTTTTAATAAACTTCAGTGAAAATTGCAATTGAAAATAATGAAAAATACGCCCGGCATTTCGATTCTAATAAATGCATAATTTTGGCGCCCAACGTAGCGTCTGCCCGGTAGTTGCCAATTGCATTTTCAAGTCAGACATTAGTGATATCACTATTGTAACTACACCACTAAATACCCGGTACCGGGTAAACGCTAAGATAAGTACCCGTTACTTTATGTTGGCGCAGCATTAAGGGCCCCACAGACATCGTTCTCTTTCATCAGATTTGCACGACGTGCCAACCGATCACACTCATTTCGGTCTGTGTGCCGAAAAACTGTCGTGTTGACCGTCGTTCCAAAAAATCTGTCCGAGCTTGATTTTACCCGTCGGTTTCGAACGCCATCGTGCAACTAGGTACATGTGTGGCCGTTCATCGTGCAATCACGACGGGATTTTGCAGTGTCGTTCTGGTTTCAGGTATGATTTGTAAACCGTGATATCGCAACTGAAAATTTCAAATCCTCGTAGCTTCTACCCGTAGCAAGGAATCTCAATGTAGCTGTCAGACGTTCATGAGGGGAAATACTTTGTCTCGTCCAAGTATCCTGTTTTTTTATTAGAGGTGCTACTGAATTAAGTAATTCTAAGTATGTTTCTTCATCCATCCTCAAATAATTGTACCAATCCCCTGGTTCCAGACGCAATTCTTCTAATAGATTTATGTGGGAGAATTAGCCTATTTTTAAAAGCCACTGTTTCACCCATTTAGAACGTTTTTTCTTGCTGTATTTCACTTTAATAGCTAAAGCCGCCGCCAATGCTAAAGTATTATTCATACTTAACGGGCCAAAAATTTGCAAGAAACTGAAAGAAAACCGAAGTGTGTGGAGGTATCGTTTCATCGGTTTAACATGGTTTAACCGACATCGGTTGGCACGACGTGCAAACCTGATGAAAAAGAACGATGTCTGTGGGGCCCTTTAGGTACAAATACTTAACAGAGCTGGTTCAGATTGGGTTAGATTATTGCTCTAGGTACTATGTATGCGGTACTCGGTATTCCTGGTAATCATCGATATTAAGTGATACAATATGTGGTATGGATTGGTCAGGTATACATTATACATTCAGTCTTCCATAAGGATTGAACGAGAATGGCAGGCGAGGATCCGATCCAAGCCGCGAGTATCCGGTATCGATACCAATACCTCTGCCGGTGGCTTTACCATCGTTTTCGGTATCGGTATACCCTACAACGCTGACTACTGATTTGCTCTGGAATACCGGTAACGGTAACGGCTACTCGGTATAGGTAATATCGAAATCTACCTATATTTGACATCAATATCGGACTCATATCGTATTTGAAATGAATTTACGTAAAAGTATGGAGTCAAAATCCGTACCTTTTAATACTGGGCTTTGTTGTGGTTAGTCTTGATTTACGTGCTTTGGTTGCGGTTAGAACCACGGTAAATTGCATTAAACTCCATGACCTACAAGCAGATTTTCTTACAAATCATAATCACACTCGTACTAAAGAATTATTACCAAATGCCCAAAGTCAACAGAACAAGTACCGGCTCTGATGCGATCTTATCATCTTTGAAGGAATCAAAGAACTCTATAATGTCAGCAGCAGTACCTAAAACCATGTTTAATGGTACAATTGGGGTTTTGCATTAAAAAAGTTATAATTTTTTGAATCCACTATCGAAAACATGTCGACGGCTTCCGAACCCGTAGGTGACGTCACAAGGGTGGTCACGGTGCTTCTTTAGCCAACGACGTCCCACTCCGATAATAGATTCTAGATTCCCAGGCAATCGTCAAAATACTTGCTAGTAACTAGTGTATATTTTTTTGCAACATAGACGATGAATTAAGAAAGACATTCAAAAAAGGCTTCGTCTCGAGCTGCAAACTTCATTCATCGTCTATGTTGCAATAAATATACACTAGTAACAAGTAAGTATTTTCATGATTGGCTGGGAATCTAGAATCTATTACCGGAGTAGGACGTCGTTGGTCAAAGGAGCATCCTGACCGCCCTTGTGACGTCACACGGGTTCGGGAGACGTCGGCGTGTTTTCGGTACTGGATTCAAAAACCTATTTTTATTTTGATATAACTTTCGAACTATTGCGAATAAAAAGAAAACAAAACTAGTTTTGTTATAAAACTTATATATGATCTTTTCATATTTATCACAAAAAAAATCAAAACGCCAATTGAAGTTTTGTTGTTGATTTGTGATGTACAATGAATAACACATTATAATCTTTCTTTTACATTTTGTAAGTTATACGGTTCATATGACCTCTTCATTGAAGATATTATTTTTCATATACTCCAGTTATAGCTAGATCAGGTGATCTATGGTCCATATGCGATATGAATTGAGGTTTTGAATAATTTTTTTTGTCATAAATGGAAAGATCATACATAAGTTTTATAACAAAACTGTTTTTGCTTTCTTTTTTTTCGCAATAATTCAAAAGTTGTATCAAAATAAAAATGGGTTTTTGAATCGAGTACCGAAAACACGCCGACGGCTCCCGAACCCGTGTGACGTCACCATGGCGGTAAGGATGCTCCTTTGACCAACGACGTCCTACTCCGATACTAGATTCTAGATTCCCAGTCAATCGCGAAAATACGTACTGCTAAACTGGTAACTAGTATATATTTGTTGCAACACAGTCAATGAATGAAGTTTGCAGCTCGAGACGAAGTCTACGATCGAAATAAAGATGTTTTTGAATGTTTGAAGTTGAAGTCAGATTACAGATTCCAGTAAGTAAGTACCTAATCAATTATGTTTCGTTGAAAAGATCTCCTCAATCGAAAGATGGCCCAGTGGTTAGAGAGTCCGATAGTGGATCTCAAGGTCTTCGCGGTCTTCGGATCAAAACCCAGACCTTCCAACTTTTTTTTTTTATTTTTTTTTTATCAAAAATTTGGCGAGTCAGAATTTGTAAGTAGAAATATTAGTACACACATGTTAGAATGCATATACCTACCGATATAAACTAACAACAGTTGGCTGAGTTGGTCCCTAGTGAGGTCACCTTTTGGCAGCATCCATCTTCCTATAATGAGTATTAACATCAGAAATTGTTCTATCAATGTAATCCAGGTTTCTGTAGTCAGAGCAATATCGGGAAGTTTAATTTGCACCTAAAAATGAGTATAATCATAGCATAATATGGTCTATGGTGTCGATGTACTTATTGTTATTTGGGCAAACTTGCTTGGAAGTCTCAGAAGAAGAGGCCATTTTTATGTCTCAGTGAACAGTGAATTTTGAGTAAGCCTATATCTAAACACTTAAGAAGCTGGTGTATATAGTATATATAAATTAATACAGTGTCTCAACGGTGCTCAAAAACTGACTCACCCCAATTAAGTCATTAAAATCTTTCAATTGCGATCCTGTGGTTAAGTTCAGTGGAATTTCTCCTATAGCTTTCATTCTTCTGTCGACTTTATCCAATTCAAGTAACCATATTGCCGGTACTATACTTGTCAGGTACAGGAATACTGAAGGACAAAACCTAGGCCAACGTTTTTTTATTAAAACCTTTAAACATTAGTACGCCAAAAAAATTACATAATTTTTCTAGTGGCAAAGATAAGTGATGGCATTTATTTATTTCACTTTAAAGATTAAATTAGGTCAACTTTTTCTATTATCCTTATATTTTATTATAATTCTGCTCTTTTCTAAACATTTTTCACATGGTTACATTAGCAACAATCTTAATAGGCTGTGCCAAGTTAACACCTGAACTATTATTGTTTTGAAAGACCGTACAATAATAGAGGTCTTCTGGATTACGGACTTTTGGAATATTTCATGTAACTTTTCGTCCACACTCAACTATTTCAGGATTTCAGGTGTGGTGTAAATGTTTTTGGTGTAAGGCCTGAGACCGACATGATGAAGGAAACAGTAATAATTTTGTTTTGTTTCCAGAGTCGCTTTTATTTCCATTGCAAGGTCTGTGTATTTACGGTATCTTCCCAGCGTAGGTGTTTTGAATATTCTTATCATCGAAAAAAGCAATCTATTAAATAGGTAACTTTGTCTGCCTTTGTTTGAAAAACTATATTTGGTTTTGGTTTATTGGCTGGGATAGTTTTGTCTGTATGTATCTCAACGTATAGTTTGTATTGATTGTTTTCGAGTACTGATGTCATTGTGTAATTATAATATAAATCTGTGTTTCCTATTACTTTGTTTGTTGTGTCCAGTGTATGACCACAGCATAGTAAACAACAACCAGCACAATAACTCGGGTTGGCGGCAATTACACGCGCGTTCCCATTTTTGGATGATTTTTTTGTAGGGGTGCTAACGATACTTCGATACTTGTACTTCTGCACTAATATGGAGTATTTTTATCTTAGATACTTTTTGCTGGTATCGATACTTTTGTAGGGGTATCGGTATCGAAAATAATTATATAATTATTGATGGGTGTAATCAATTGCACAAAATTCTCTGTACGAACCAAACGCGCCTATTTGGCAAAAAAATATCGGATTGGTACCTACCGGTATCGATATTTTCGTTTTCGCATCTCTACCTAAACTTCACAGCCGTAAAATCATCCATAAATCATCCCAAGGTCAAATTTTGTCGAAAACATTTTTATATAGGAAATCGTCAGAGATATTGTGCTGGTTGTTTACTATGCTGTGGCTATATCTAGCCATGTACTCGATTCCAACAACAGTTTTGCGCGCCATTTTTTTGTTTTATTATTTCCTTCTGTTGGTGACATTTTCTGTAATTATCGTCAGTTAGGATGGATCTTTAATTATGCATTTCTTGTAGTTTTATTTCGCAATCACTTGGTTTTTGATAGTAAGCTCTGTTTCTGGAAGGAACTGGTCATCCTGCAGTCAAGTGTAATTATTATAAGAATTTGCATAATATTGAACAATTCAATCAAATAATGTGTGCAGCTCGAAGGCATTTGTTGGTTTGTTCTTCTGAATGAATGAAAATTTAATGAACATCAGATCAGTACTTTTAGGATAAAGGTGACAGAGATTTTCAGACAGAAAATAAACCAAAGGAAATGTGACATTATGGCGTACATTTCACGAAACATGGCGGTCACAATACTTTCCCGCCCATTAGTGCAAAAAGTGAATCACATGGAATGTCGAGATTTTCTCTATCTCTAACAAAAATATTCCAATTGCTCTAATTACAAGAAAAAAGGCGTGAAATACGAAAGTGCTGACTAGTGACTATGACATAGCATAAACGGCAGGCAGCAATGCCATCGATCCACTCCAATACAATTTCCTGGCAATTTGCAGATTTCATTGTAAGCAGTCGCCCGATTGACAGTTATTGTGTACCTCCCATTTTATTTTATGCGTCTGTTGTGGTAATCCCGTTGTGGTGATTAAGAATACAGCTAAAGTGCTCTTATTTGAGCTCGTGAAAATCAAGGTCATGCTGAGGTAGGATCGTATGAGGACAAGGTTATTCAAATAAGTGAAAGCTCTTGAGGAGACCCTGAAGAAATTGACAGAAAGAATCCTAGAATCTATTGTCATTTATAAAGTTATATGTATGTGGGGAATTTATAATAATTACAAATTAATGTTATTGTTCAGTATTAGGTTCTAATGATCAATCGGGCTTTGCCAAGGAGTCACTCATTCAAGCTGTTAGAAGTCAGCATTACAGAAAATCTGATCTGGCACGAACACGTCGCGTCAATTGCAACAGCTTCTGGTAAAAAGCTTGGGTACCTATATAGAGCCAGAAAGTATTTCTCACCATGTAACCTTCTCACGCTATATAAAGCCCAGATAAGACCTTGCCTGGAGTATTGCTCTCATGTCTGGGGAGCTGCTGCCCCTACTACCCTATCTATACTAGATGCCGTCCAGAGAAGGACAATTCGACTAATTGGCGACCTGGCCTTAACGCGCCACCTCCAGCCACTTTCTCACCGGAGTGTTGTTGGTGACCTCTCACTCTTATACCGATATTCCAATGGAATCTGCTCCTCTGAGCTATCCTCCATCGTTCCGCCGCTCACTGCTCCTATCAGATGTACCCGTGCGACCGCTGCATCTCATCCAAGACGGTCGTTCTTCATACATCTGAGCGGTATAACAGCACATTTATTCCCAGGGTGTCCAAGGCTTGGAATGGACTGCCAGAAGATGTATTTATTGGGCGTGCGGGTATTGGCCCATTCAAATCCCGCGTTAACAAACTTCCCCTAACATAACCCTTTCACAGCTGCCGTGGTACTCTGGTATTTAGGCTCTGCCTGCGCGGTACGTCGACGACAGCAGCATGCCTCACAGATGAACGCAGATATCAAAAAAATTGTCGAGTGGGGATTAGTAAATAAAGTACAGAAAACCCAGGCAACAACACTTACAAAGAAGTCTCACACTGGCTTACCAACAATGGAAATGGAGGGTCACCCCATAGACGAGTCACCTTCCGTCAAGCTTTTGGGGGTCAACATCAACAACAACATGTCTTGGCATGACCACGTCGTCAGTATTGCTAAAGCGGCATCCCAGAAGCTTGGAGTTCTGTTCCGCTGTAGGAAGCTGTACACACCAGAGCAACTACTGCTGCTCTACAAGGCACAGATCCGACCACCGCTGGAGTATTGCTCCCATGTGTGGGAATGCGCTCCCAAGCACTCTCTAAAGCTTCTGGACACCATCCAGAAGAGAGCTATTATTAGACTAGTCGATACGCCTAACCTCACAAAGGACCTCCATAGCCTGGAACATCGAAGAAGGGTGGCTGACCTGTCCCTGTTCTACAGATTCTATCACGGAAGATGTTCGAGTGAGCTCTCCCAGGTAATAACAGCAAAGGCCGCCCGAACGAGGAACACTAGAGAGGATCTGCGAGCTCACCCTTAACAGGTCGAGGTCCCTACTCCACGAACCAGTCTCCTCCAGCATTCCTTTTTTTGGAGAACTTCGACGCTGTGGAACGAGCTGCCAGGAAATTTGTTTCCCGCCGGCTACAACCTGCAGCGCTTCAAATCTAACGTGCACCGACACTTATCCTCTCGCAGCGCTTCTATAGCGATACAGGCTTTTAGCCTTTGCGGGAGGCTGTCCATAAAAAAAAAACATTTTCCTAGCACATCTCTGGTGGATACGCAGCATTATCTGATAATATGACACATTAATGTCGTGCATATGGAACCAGGCAAGCCACTAGCCACTATCATACCAGGATGAGACGGTACGTCGGTGGCAGCAACATACCTCACAAATCAACGTAGATATCAAAACGATTGTCGAGTGGAGATTAGTAAATAAAGTACAGTTTAACGTACAGAAAACTCAGGCAACTGACGGACGAAGAAGTCTCACGTTGGCTTACCAACTGTGGAAATGGAGGGTCACCCAATATACGAGTCACCTTCCGTCTAGTTTTTGGGGACCAACGTCAACAATAACATGTCCTGACACGACCTGGTCGTCAGTATTGCTAAAACGGCATCCCAGAAGCTTAGAGTTTTGTTCCGCTGACGCTGTAGGAAGCTGTATACACCAGCCGTCGGTACTCTCTAACTTAAGAGATAGAAACATGTTTCTGTCACCATGGCGACCATGATGATCGGGTAGTTTCGGGTGTCTATCACATATATACTACGCTGTCACGGCACGCTGTCATATTTACGAGGCCACCAGATCCCATAGTGCATAGTGCATAGAAACACGCTTCTAAGTTACAGAGTACCGGCGCAGAGCAACTACTGCTGCTTTACAAAGCACAGATCCGACCATCGTTGGAGTATCGCTCCCATGTGTGGTGATGCGTTTCGAAGCACTCTCTAGAGCTTCTGGACACTATTCAGAAGATACTCGATACGCCTAATCTCACAAAGGACCTTCACAGCCTGGAACATCCAAAAGGGGTGGCTGACTTGTCCCTATTTTACAGATTCTATCAGGGAAGATGTTCGAGTGAGCTCTCCCAGATAATAACACCAAAGGCCGTTCGAACGAAGAACACTAGAGAGGCTTTGCTAGCTCATCCCTACCAGGTCGAGGTTCCTACTCCCCGAACCAGTCTCCTCCAGCATTCCCTTTGAAGAACTTATTAGAAACTTTTAACAAAAAATACTTGAATATTAGATATAATCATCAGTTAGAAAAATAATTTTAATATTTAACCTTGTGTGTATAAAGTCTCTGATACCCGTGACAGGTTTTCCTTTGATGTGAGAAAGGCATATGTCTTTTTTCCCGTTTCAGTCACTACAATAAATACTTTAATTTCCATGCTTGCTATATAAATATTCAATTCGTTTTCTGTGTAAATATTTTTGAAGTGAATTTCTCAGCTTATCTGCTTCTACACAAATATGTCCATTGTTATAATAACTTTTCATACTACTTACCATTTCCACTCGAGTGTCTGCCTGATAGTGAACGTTGCGATACTTTCAAAGATGAGGAAAAATATAGGTAAGGTGAGGTACCAGTACCATTGGTCATCTCTGACTTTTGTAACTAACCAAATCGCTATCACCGAATGAAAGGTAAAAAGAGATCTTATGAATATCGCACGACAAAGTCTATGTTTACCCATTTTTCGCAAACATTGCCTCTATCATATCTTATCACAAACGCGTCTCAGACACACCTTGCAAACGCACATTTCACTGAGAAGTGATTCGAGTAACAGGTATCTAAATTTTTTAATTAGGTTTAGGTGAATATGACTCAGAGAACACTTGCTGATACAGTTGCAGATAAGCTGAGAGTAATAAATATAAATAGCGTTGGATGTGTTCAAAAGCAAATAGTAGATTAATTTAGGTTGGTATCTCTGTTATCTCTATGCCGGAAACAGATTTACAGGTGTACTCTCCATAGACTAGGAACTAGGTCACTACATCACTAAGCAGGGAGTTCGAAAGCACCGAAACATTTATGAAAATGTTATAAAATGTAACAGAAGCTTTATTCTAACAGGCAAACAGTTTTTATTTCTTTCTACATCTGTAATATATCACTCCCAGGTGATATGCTATAACTTCCCCCGTGCACACTGCTCCAACTGGGGCTTACTCGAGCCCCGAGTAAAACTACGTCATACTCGTAACGTGATGTATATTCATCTTACTATTCCTCCTACCCACAAACTACAGATCTATCTTATATCTAATCCATATCCTATTGACCTACTAGCACACCCACTCAGTTTATAAACACTCTTACTTAAAAATATACATACTTATTTTCCTATGTCTCACGTTCGGATTGGTAACCTCCTTTTCAAAGTGGAACAATACCATATATTGGGTGTTACCAGTTCCCCTTATTTTACTAAACTACAATACAACCCTTAATCTATTATAACTATACATATATATGTTAGGAGCAAACACCGATTTCGGCCAATGCACGGAAAATATGGTCAAAACGCGTTTTGGCTGCTACCGTTTTGCCACTGTCCGAATTGTCGCTTTCAGGCTGTTCAATGTAGCCCAGAACGCGTTTTGGATCAACTACGATTGCCAGAACACGTTCTGTATTCTATTACGAATAAATAAATCTCAATTATTTGCCGTTTTGTTTTACAATATCTCCTCTGAGCTTAGAATCCATAACTAAAATGAATAAAAGCACTTGTAGATCTTAGGTCTAGGTCCGTGAAAAAAAAAACTGAAAGAAACATACCTCACAATCTCTTATGTCCAGCTCCCACATGAGCGGAATGAGTAATGTCAATTAACTCGTGGGTCATGCAAAAATAACGCAGTTCGGCTGTTTCGTCTATCTTTCTTTCAATTAGCTTTTCGATATAGCCAATTTTTAAAATATCATACCTTTTCAATCGTTGTCTTTGTTTCGAAGATATTGTATCACCGTTACTTTTACAAGCTTTTGCCGCCTTTACCTCTGTGAGTGTTTAGTCGTATCTTTCTCTTGTACAAAAATTACTACGATCATTGCTACCACTTATGACTTTTTGCAGTTCGTCATTAAAACATAACCTTAGGTCTTCCATGGCACTGTCTAGCTACTGTCTAACCCGCACCCGCACAAATACTAAATGAATAGACTAGCTCCAGAGGTACCGTTTACAAGCTGTGACACTCACAAAATCCACCACGCGTTGTGGCAATCGCAGTAGAACAGGACGCGTTTTGGCAATCGTAGTTGAGCCAAAACACGTTCTGGTCTACATTAAACAGTCAGAAAGCGATAATTCGGACATTGGTAAAATGGTAGGAGCCAAAACGCGTTTTGGCCATATTTTTCGTCCATTGGCCGAAATCGGTGTTTGCTCTTAACATATACATATCACACATCATTCATAGCCACAATATCTTAACAGACTTGTTCTGAACCCGTAAAATGCATTAAGTACGGAGCTAGAGTATTGCCGACACGAATATTAGGTTTGAGAACTGTAGCTCGCCATCTTTCGCGATTTACTGTCAGTTCAGTGGCGCTCTTGATACTCATATCCAGCAACTGTTTCGTCGTATCCACCCAGCATGTAGGGGAACGGCCACGGCGCCGCCCACTCGGGCATGATCCTGAACTACAGATTTCTCCATATTATCGCTTCTGTGAATATGTCCGAATAATGTAAGCATTCTCGTCGATAGAATGGAGGATAGTCTCTTTGGATTAGCGAGCTCATCCAGTATGGAAACGTTAGTTCGATGGGCGGTTTAAAGAACTCTCAGCATTCTCCTCCACGTCCACATTTCAAAAGCATCTATGCGCAATCGATCTACCTTTTTGACAATCCAAGTTTCCGAGGCATACAAAAATATGGAGAACACAAGAGACTGAACCAGCGATATTTTGATAGCTTTAGTGATGTTATGGGTATATCGTAGGTGTAGCGTAATAGTGGGCACCATGAAAGATGAAGGGTACACCATTTCTGTGTGTTTTGCATATATTTAAAGTTGGGAATTGGCTTTTCTACTGTTTCGGCGTATTGTAACCATAGTTGATAACTCTTATTAGAAACAATTACCAATAAATTAACAAATACGATACGTCTACTAAATTTTATGTCCAAAAAATTTTTTGTGTATAGAACACCCCTTTTTGCAGAACTTTGAAAAGACGTCTCAACTTTATAGCCTCATTATTAAAAGGTGTTCTGCAAAAAAGCACATAGATGTATTCCATGTTCGATAATATATTAAGTTTGTTCGCACTTTAAATATTATAAGCAGCTCAAAGGACGGAACTTTAGATGGACAATCTATCAGGAAAAACAAAATGAAATTTCTTACCATTTCCATTCTTGATTCTCTTTAATAGTGAGGGTAAAGACTCCTTCAAAAAATAGTAGTATGATCGGCGAACTCAGATACCAATAAAACGGGTTCTTTTTAAAAATTGTCACTTGCCAGATGCCGATAACACCGTGAGTCGCGAAAACCAGTCTCGTGATAATGGCTTTAATAGTCGCCAAAACTTTAGCCATATTTTTCAGCTAAGCTGAGAAGAGACAACTTCACATTTCTAAATTCATGGTATCAATGGGTTTCGAGATCGCCTTTCGAATTTTGCGCTGAAGAAAGTTGCGATAACACCGCCATCTCTTAACAAAATATGAAACTAGATAATGGTGAAGCTGAACCTTTGGAAGTATTGATCCGTGACGACGGTTTTTTACACAGATCCCACCATTCAAGATGTGAATATTGATTCCATCTTAGTATGTATTCTGACAGAGCTGCTAAATTCCACCTAATCAAGGTGAATTAAGTATGAAATAGAGTGCGGTAAGGTAAGAGGTAACGTAAGACGTAAGAAAATAAACCTGTGGAATCACATGAGAGTGTTTATAGTCGTAACGTAAGAGGTAACGCAACACTCTCATCTGATTCCACAGGTTTATTACCTTACGTCTTACGTTACCTCTTAAGTATAAATTAGAGTGCGGTAAGGTAAGAGGTAACGTAAGACGTAAGAAAATAGACCTGTGGAATCAGATGAGAGTGTTTATAGTCGTAACGTAAGAGGTAACGCAACACTCTCATCTGATTACACAGGTTTATTACCTTACGTCTTACGTTACCTCTTACCTTACCGCACTCTATTTAATCCCTTACCTTACCGCACTCTATTTAGTCCCTAAAAGATCTGGTGACATATATCTTAGCACTAGGAATACTTGTGCCTTTTTTACTACAGTTAGAAATGCCCCTAGTGCGAGTAACTCCTTTCAAATATAGAATTATACAACACAAAAATGAGATATGAAAGCCTACTAACAGTTTTATCTGAAACATCGATAACTATCGATTGCGCTGAACATCGATTGATCTCCATCACTACTGGTAAAATCTGATTGGTTACCAAGTAACCGCTTACCTTACTTCTACCAGCATAGGAAACCAGCACAATATCTCTGAGGATTTCCTATATAAAAATGGTTCCCACAAAATTTGAGCTTGGGATGATTTATGGATGATTTTAGGACTGTGAAGTTTGGGTAGTGATGCGAAAATGAAAATATCGATACCGGTACCAACTCGATATTTTTTAGCCAAATACGCGTTTGGTTCGTACAGAGAATGATTACACCCCTCAATAATTATATAATTATTTTCGATACCGATACCCCTACAAAAGTATCGATACCAGCCTGGAATCGCTCAAAAAGTATCTAAGATAAAAAGTATCGAAATATCGTTAGCATCCCTACAAAAAAATAATCCAAAAGTGGGGATGCGCGTGTAATTGCCGCCAACCTTAGTTAGGAGTTATTGTGCTATGCTGTGCTTCTACGCTGTCAAACGTAACACGAAGCAAAAGGAAAAAACCGCGACAAAATAACAGTTAAACGAATACCATCTCATCTCTAGTCTATTTTGAGTATTTTGTTGACATTTGATTGGTATTTTGTATTTGTGGGCATAACCTAACAAACAAAAAGTTTAAAAATTAAAAAGTGGGTAATTGATTTTTATAAATAATTCCGTATCGAGTTGTGACAATTTATTCATACGACGCTTTTTTATCATTATTTGAGGTACGTAAAAGATAAAGAAGCACAAGTCTATAATATATTCATATTTTAGCATTTCTACCTGTGAAAATGGAAACAGATACTGCAGGATGGATATGCCTAATATTAGTTCTGTTTGTATCTAGTTTTGGAGTATTATGGCTAACTACAGCATTTATTAGTTTAGTGTTATTTGTCATAGGGTGAGTATTTATTTTTTTAGATATCTACATCATTTTCAAGCATTCTTAATGCCATAACTTGCTGAAAAGCTAAAAAGTAGGTGCACTCTCTGTCAAGCAACAAAATACATACAAATAGATCAAGAAAGATTATTTAATTCAAAAGATATAAATTTGATATTAATCTATTGCAAGGTAACTGTCTATCAAGCCATGGGCCTACTAGGCCTGCAGTGCTAATCATATATATATAAGGTAACTGTCTAATTTTATAGGTCTACTTACAAAATTATGAGCTCATGCTATTATAAATTATATTTTACCATTGATTAAAATATTTAGGGTAAATATGTTAATCAATGATTTTACTAATGATTAGTATACTCTACAATGCTGATATATTATACAAGTGTCATCTATATTGCACTACTTATGTGACGCTATGTAGACCTATTAGATTGAGAAATCATCTCTGTATAGACTATAATATATAGCATGCTCTTTTTACTGCATTTAGTTGACAACATGATGTACTCATACTATAAAGTTATCAATTTGCTATACAGGGTTATTCACGTTATTCGACACGGAGCATTATGGCTAAAGTATTTGATAAAAAAGAAAATAATAATTTGGGATGGTTAGAGACCGATAAAGGCTACATTTTAAAAAATATTTTCATGTTATACAGGGTGTCACAAAAACATGAAATGTATCAAAGTTATGTTTTTTTAAATGGAAGACTCCATATATTATTGCATATTCAGATTCCTTCGTGAATTCTAGTGTGACTTTATGTATCATACATGGTACCTAAAGCGAACCGTTAATGTGTAAATCACCATTTTCGGTATAAGTAGATATCAGGAAAAAATTGAATATCGCAGAGATTACAAAATATGGAAGGCTGTGACTTTGCCGTATTACTAAGCATAAAATGCATCAGCTTTGATGAGACTGTCAAATTTAAATTATGTTTATGCTTGGAGAAATCGGTCGATGAAGTAAGGAAACTTCGATCAGCGATAACTTGAATTTTTCAAATGGGAATGCCCAATTTTTTTTGTACGGTTAAAAGTAGAATTTGATAGCCTTTCTAATGATATAAGGTTGTGCATATCAATCTCTGGTAGTTTTCATTTAATTTTAAATTTTCAAACAAATCAGCGTTTTTCAATTTGCCTACCTATAACCAACGTAGCAGGCCTTGAAATATAAACAAAAACCTGTTCAGGTAGAATAAAAAAACTAACTTAGCTGAAAAATACACGCGAACTAGACTAAAGGGACAAGATTATAAAAATTACTCACAACAAACAAAGTCTAACCAGAAACAACGGCGGTAACATATCTTTGGTCAAAGAGAAGCTGGAGTATGGCAGAAATGGATTTTTTCACGGCCTACTAGCTAGTACAATGTACTAGAGATTGGCAATTTCCAAAGCCATTAAAAATTTTGAAATAAAGTAAAAACTACTAGAGAATGTTGTACGCAGTTTATTATTTTCATAATAAAATTTCACAGTTAATGCTATAAAAAAGTACGCAATTCTGTCAAAACTCAAGTCAAAAGTACCTCTGACTGGAGTTCTGAAAATTCTTCAGTATCTATTAACAAGGTCGCAGAAAATGAAGAATGAATTAAAATTTGTTCAAATTATAAAACATAGCTTAAATGGCAGAAAATTTAAATCTGATTTGTCAGTATTCCTTTTTTGCAATATTGCTAATAGATATTGAAAAATAGAAGGGCTCCAGTCAGAGGTATCAACTTCGATGCAAATTAGTACTTTTCTACACCATTACATATGATTGATAGTTGCGTGCTGGAGCAACAGTCGCTGGTTGTTTCTGTTTTATATGAGGGTTTTTGATTGCATTGGAAATTTTTAACCTCTAGTAAATTGCGGTAGCCAGTAGACAGTAAAAATATCTATTACTGCCATACTCCAGCTTCTCTTTGACCTTACAGATGTTATCGCAGTTGTTTCTGGGAGAGTTGATTTGTTGTAAGGAATTTTTATAATCTTGTCCCTTTAGTCTAGTTAGTGTGTATTTTTCTGCTAAGTTAGTTGTTTTCTTCTACCTGAACAGATTTTTGTTTATATTTCATGGGCTGCTACGTTGCTTATAGGTAGGAAAATTGAAAATCGCCGATTTGTTTGAAAATTTAAAATTAAATGAAAACTACGAGAGATTGATATTCACAACCTTATATCATTAGAAAACTTATCAAATTCTACGTTTAACCGTATAAAAAAAATTGGCATTCCCATTTGAAAAAATCAAGTTATCGGTGATCGAAGTTTCCTTAATTCATCGACCGATTTTTCCAAGCATAAACGTAATTTAAATTTGACAGTCTCATCAAAGCTGATGCATTTTATGCTTAGTAATACGGCAAAGTCACAGCCTTCCATATTTTGTAATCTCTGCGGTATTCAATTTTTTCCCGATATCTACTCATACCGAAAATGGTGATTTACACATTAACGGTTCGCTTTAGGTACCATG
This sequence comes from Callosobruchus maculatus, assembly GCA_951848785.1. Taxonomy (NCBI): domain Eukaryota; kingdom Metazoa; phylum Arthropoda; class Insecta; order Coleoptera; family Chrysomelidae; genus Callosobruchus; species Callosobruchus maculatus. The sequence continues at coordinate 5,554,216 of CATOUR010000131.1, forward strand.
TATGATACATAAAGTCACACTAAAATTCACCAAGGAATCTGAACATGCAATAATATATGGAGTGGTCCATTTAAAAAAACATAACTTTGATACATTCCGTGTTTTTGGGACACCCTGTATAACATGAAAATATTTTTAAAATGTAGCCTTTATGGGTCTCTATCCATCCCAAATTATTATTTTCTTTTTTATCAAATACTTTAGCCATAATGCTCCGTGTCGAATAATGTGAATAACCCTGTATATAGTTTTGCATAATGTATCATAAAGCTTGTTCTTTCAGGTGTGTTACTTTTCTATACATACAGCAAGGTGATGTAGGGAAGTTCTATATAAGATGTATCGGAAATCCATTGACATCAAGCTTATTGAATGAAGGGGGTCTGCAACAGTTAGTCAAACAACTTGCAAGCCCCAAGAAACTACCTAAGTCTGATACTAGAGTTACAGGCAGTGAACTGATAGATAGTTCACTGCAAGAGATTCTTGGATATATTACCAGGGATTACGTTGCCTCATGGTATAGGTACATTACAAGGGATACAGAATTTACTGAGACTGCTGTTAGAAAAACTGCACAAACATTTGCAGTCAATATTTCTAATAGGTAATAAATATATATTTATTTACAAATATACATTTTCTGTTACTTTAAAAAAAATGAAGTCAAGTTGATTGACTCAGTACTTCCCACACATTATGCTGATACCAGTTTATTATTTTCCCATAGCATGAAGCTTTAGTCTAAGATGCCTTGCAACCAAATCAGGAACCCCTAAAACATCTAAAAACCGAATTTGAGTTGCTTTCATACTTGTCACGTTGTTTGATTATTGCTACGCTGCCACTGACAAGATTTTTAACAAACATACGCATTTTCCATTCTCACCACGGTAACAATATACTGTGTCAAAATTTCATTAGAATCAATTTAATAGTGTCCATGTTACAAAATACAAAACGTTTTAGACCAATAAATTCTCGTATAGTATACAGAAAATTCTAAGTCCTTTAGTTTCTGTAATAATCTAGGCAATGTTCGGATGCACCTAAAAAGGTGATTTGTGTCGCTAGATCTTCCTTCACAGGTTAGTGGACAGCCTATTATGAGTACAACGCTTAAAAACGAAGTTTGAGCTGTTTTTATATTTTTAGTTTTTTTATTATTTCTGCGCCGCCACTGGCACGATTTATCAAAAGCGTACGCGTTTTCCATCTTCGCCATGGCAGTAATGCCGTTTCAAAATTTCACTAAAATCAATTCAACAGTTTCCTCGTTACAACGATCTGACGCAATACTCTCGTATGTTTACATCAAAAAAAAATTCTAAGTCCTTTGCTTTCTGTAATAGGCAAAGGCAATGTTCGGATAGACCTAAAAAAGTTATTTATGTCGCCAGGTCTTCCTTCACAGGTCAGTGGACAGTCTATTATGAAAGCAACAATTTTTCAATTTTACATCCCCCAACCCCCCAACCACCCCAATTTCACGCCCACCCAAAAAAAAGTAGAAAATGATCAGGGACCCCTAAAACGCCTAAAAACGAAGTTTCAGCAATATTTATTTTTTTTTTGTTTTTTGCTAATTACTCCGCCGCCTATGCACCGATTTTCAAAATTATAGGAACATTACCTACTACGACCCCACAGCATACCGCTGCCCAAATTTCATCACAATGCATGCAGCGGTTACTGAGATTACCGACAGACAGACCGACGGAAATGAGTGACGTGGATTTTCGTTATGTACACATCATAAAACGCCCAAAAAACGTATTCTCTCAAAATCGAAAATTTTCGCGATCACAATACTCCCCTCACCTATCGGTGTGGGAAGTAAAAACTGACATTGGTGGCATCAGCAACTGACGATTCCAGTACTTCATTGTAAATTATAAAAAAAATGTTGGCCTTTGTATACTTCTATGCATTTGAAAACCCATTCTGGATGTTTTTTTTGTCTTTGATGTAGAGTGAAAGAGGTTGACTGGATTCCATATCTGACTCAACGTCTTGTGGATGATGCTGCGACTCATCTAAGGCTGTACAAACAAGCAAGAACTAAAATGAAACTTCAGGAACAAAACAAAGAGCAAAGGCTGTTATCTGAGAGGGAACAGAGGTCACCCAAGAAAACTGTCCATAAACGGAACAAGAGTGAGACTGATGTCAACTATGGCTCTGGACGCCAAATGGACATGAAAAGAGGTATTGACTAGATGAGGTAGCCTAGAATGCCACATAAGTATGAACAAAAAAAAAATAGGTGGCTGAACATTTATAAAGGGTTGTTGAACCACAAAATAAAGAAAATATTTCAGTCCTGGAAGCAGTTATGTAAATATTCGTTTTTTCATAGGTCTCTCTCTCTCAGTTTTTGTAGCAGGAAAAAATAGAGGAGTTTTTAGTCAAAAACTCACTCGCCTAGTTCATAGCTTCGTCTATTTTACTGCTGCTTTTCAGGATTAAGAGTTGATTATTTTTTTTACAGATATTGAAAGGTGTGTGGGTAATTCAAAATTCTATTCATCTGAGAAAGGCGACATGATACTTGAAGATTATTTTTTCGAGTTGGAGCTTCAAATGGAAAATAACAAACTATGTAGGGATGTCGTCTGTAGGAATGTCAGTAGTGAAAAAGGTAACTACAATGTAAATAGTGGTAAATATTTATATTTAGTCAGTTAATAAATAAAGACTGTAACTGTATAAAACAATTAGGCATTTCCATTAGAATAGATCAAGTTATCTCTGAATGAAGTTTCCTTAATTATACTATTAATTTCTCAAAGTACAGAAAAAGGTTTGTTGGATATGAATCACCCTGTATAAACGTCATAATATAATTAAAGTGAAAATGACAGCAGGTGACAGAAAAGATCTGCCTGTGCGGAATTTGGTACCCGAAGGTAACGGCAAACCAAAGAAAATCGCTGCTAAACAGCAGCAGACTTCTTGGTGGAACGCCATGGCGCGTTCTCTTGGCCTGACCAGAAGAGCGCGCTTCTATATGCTGCTGCATATGAGAATCGATATACGAGGGTTGCTCTATATCTCCGGCAATCCACCAGTACGCAGACAGCTGTTTCACGCTTATAAGCGATCATCAGTTCGCCATAGGTCGATTGACGGAGATGGAGAGCATCAGTTTTCATGTCTACCAGACATGTGAAGCATGTGAGAGCAGGCGACAGAAAAGATCTGCCTGTACACCATCTGGTACCCGAAGGTAACGGCAAACCAAAGAAAATCGCTGCTGAACAGCAGCAAACTTCTTGGTGGAACGCCGTGGCGCGTTCTCTTCGCCTGACCAGAAGAGCGCGCTTCTATATGCTGCTGCATATGAGAATCGATATACGAGGGTTGCTCTATATCTCCGTCAATCCACCAATATGCAGACAGCTGTTTCACGTTTATTAGCTATCATCAGTTCGCCATAGGTCGATTGACGGACATAGAGAGCATCAGTTTTCATGTCTACCAGACATGTGAGGCATGTGAGAGCAGGCGACAGAAAAGATCTGCCTGTGTGGCATTTGGTACCCGAAGGTAGCGGCAAACCAAAGAAAATCGCTGCTAAACAGCAGCAGACTTCTTGGTGGAACGCCATGGCGCGTTCTCTTGGCCTGACCAGAAGAGCGCGCTTCTATATGCTGCTGCATATGAGAATCGAAATACGAGGGTTGCTCTATATCTCCGTCAATCCACCAGTACGCAAACAGCTGTTTCACGCTTATTAGCGATCATCAGTTCGCCATAGGTCGATTGACGGAGATAGAGAGCATCAGCTTTCATGTCTACCAGACATGTAAAGCATGTGAGAGCAGGCGACAGAAAAGATCTGCCTGTGCGGCATTTGGTACCCGAAGATAACGGCAAACCAAAGAAAATCGCTGCTAAACAGCCGCAAACTTCTTGGTGGAACGCCATGGCGCGTTCTCTTGGCCTGACCAGAAGAGCGCGCTTCTATATGCTGCTGCATATGAGAATCGATATACGAGGGTTGCTCTATATCTCCGTCAATCCACCAGTACGCAGACAGCTGTTTCACGTTTATTAGCTATCATCATTTCGTCATAGGTCGATTGACGGACGTAGAGAGCATCAGTTTTCATGTCTACCAGACATGTGAAGCATGTGAGAGCAGGCGACAGAAAAGATCTGCCTGTACACCATCTGGTACCCGAAGGTAACGGCAAACCAAAGAAAATCGCTGCTAAACAGCAGCAGACTTCTTGGTGGAACGCCATGGCGCGTTCGCTTGGCCTGACCAGAAGAGCGGGGTTCTATATGCTGCTGCTTATGAGAGTCGATATACGATCGCACTGATGATCGCTAATAAGCGTGAATCAGCTGTCTGCGTACTGGTGGATTTACGTAGTTATAGAGCAACCCTCGTATAAAGTGAAAATTTTTTAACTTCATGTTTTAGTCAACTTACTGTTGATCTACCTTGTATATTATGTTATACGAGTATTGGTGGTGTGGAATGTTTTGAAATTGAAATATCTAAATATATCTTAGAGTCTTGCCGTTTCACTTATCCAGAATCTTATTGCAGAGTTCCTGAGTGAGTTGATGGAAGTACTGCTTTACATCTTGCTGCCTGACGAAGACTTCCAGTGCAAACCCCTCCGCTTTGTATTACGGGAGATATGCGCAAACTGTGTTATTTTACCCCTATTTAACCTGGTTTCTGATCCTGATTACATCAACCAGGCTATTATTTGGCTGTGTCTTCGCGAAAATCAGCTTCCAAGCGACGTGTTCCTCACTACTCTGAGATTAACTGACAGCTACGACGAACTCAAGAGTACAAAAGAGTTCGCTCTGGAAGAAATAAATTCTCTAAGGTCCAGAGACTCTGGCGGTGACAGTGATCTGTCTATAAAACAGCAACTGAGTAGCTTAAATTACGTTGTAAAGTTAATAGATAACAAATTATCTAAAATGAAAAACTTCGTCAGTTCTTCAGAAAACCAGTCGTTGGATTTGCAGCTTGACAGTATTAAAAAAATAAGCCTTAGCTTCGATCAGATACTGAAGAATAACATAGCACTATCGTACCTCATCGATTTTGTGTCTATGCAGGGTAAACAATTAGATTTATTCTTCTATTTGAACATAGAAGCATGGAAAGTATCAGTAGAACAGCAGCTATTAGACTTACAAGTGAATAAATTGAAAGTATCAAGTGAAAACGTTGCTATTGTATACGATAACATCAGGTCGACTGCTTTGAGTATCTTCGAGCAATACTTGGGCGAAAAATGTGAACATAGGTACAGTATAATTTATTGGTGCTATATACATAAATAAATATTTGCACAAGTCAAAAAAATAATTAAACAAAAACAGCAAAAAAAACATATACAATCACACAGGAGACGAACAATCTGAGTACAGAAAATAATGTAAATGTTCATCATGATAATCACAATGTCTTAACAGACATGTTGTGAACTCGTAAAAGGCATTAAGTCGGAGCTAGAGTATTGCCGACGCGAATATTATCAATAGTTTTGAGAACTGTAGCTCGCCATCGTTCGCGATTTACTGTCAGTTCAGTGGCGCTCTTAATACTCATATCCAGCAACTGTTTCGTCGTATCTACCCAGCGTGTAGGGGGACGGCCACGCCCACTCGGGGCATGACCCTGAACTACAAGTTTCTCCATATTATCGCTTCTGTGTATATGTCCGAAGAATGTAAGCATTCTCGCCGACACAATGGAGGATAGTCTCTTTGGATTACGGAGCTCATCCAGTATGGAAACATTAGTTCGATGGGCGCTATAAGGAACTTTCAGCATTCTCCTCCATGTCCACATTTCAAAAGCATCTATGCGAGCTCGATCTGCCTTTTTAACAGTCCAAGTTTCCGAGGCATACAAAAATATGGAGAACACAAGAGACTGAACCAGCGACATTTTTGTAGCTTTAGTGATGTTATGGTCACGCCATATTTTAGTAAGCTTTGTCATGGCCACACGTATACCTGTTGAATGCGCCGTCGAATCTCATTTTCACAGCTACCCGAATTGTCGATCAAAGAACCGAGGTATACAAAACTTTGAACTACTTCACAGCGGCCTATTGACTTTATTTCTCGATTATTATCATGCTCTCTACCTACGATCATCATCTTGGTCTTGTTGTAGTTAATACCAAAACCATATGCTGCACTGTTAGTTGAAGGTAAATAGACCAACAAATCTATAATTCATGCTGACATATCGGTGAATTCGTTGTTTAGATACTCCTCAAAAGTATAAAATGCCTTTTTTATCAAGTACGACTTTATTGTTCTTTTAAAAATTGATGCCTCTAACTTCTTTATGCACTCAGGAAGGACATTATGAAAAACGATACCATAATAATTTGAGCCATTTCTGGTTTTCTGTAGGCGATTATATGGAGTCACTAGCGCATTCTTGTTACGTCTATCGTAACTATGTACATTATTGTGCGTAGTATACTGGTTTAAGTTGTTTTATAAACAATAAACACTCCAGTATGTATATACATGGAATCCTTAACATTCTCAGGTTAATGAAAGAATATTTACAACAGTCACGATAATACAATAAACCGGCAATAATCCTAATGCATCGCCGCTGGACAGCAAATATCATGGATAGATGTGGGGAATGACCCCAGTTCAAAATACGGTACTGTGAATTTGACTGAAAATGCCCGAAATAAGCCATCAACATAGATCGCCTGGATCATGGCCGACTCTCCACTAGGCCGGAGCCTTAGATGTGGCAACGTGGCTTAGCTGTCAAATAGTGGCCCTATAGTTTCAGAATAATTATTACATTTTATATGTATTAGAGTTCATCTTGGTTAATAAATTAAGAAAAATACTTTTTAGAACTACTACTACTAATACCACTTACATCTGATGTCTGTTTCATCACAGTCAGACACTACAAAATAAAAATAAACGCAACCTGTTTCCTGCTGCCACTTCCACTTCCACTTAAATGAACACTCAATTTACTTTGTAAATTGTCACTTGAGCTAGAAAAATTCACTATTAGGTCACTGTGAAGCCATTCTTGCTGGTCTTGATTTCCCTTTCACTATCAAATCCTTTCGTAGGTATGCCCCAGGCCATGCCCAGATGAGTTCTATTAACTGTATTTTTCTGTGATATTTGGGAGGTCCAGAAAACATTATAGGTACCACATTGTGCTTTAAAATAGGTCTGATCCTTTGAAATGTTTGTAAATTATTGTTTTTATCCTTATAAATATAACCAGCCCTTCCGAGGAATACCTTTCACCCACTTCTGTTTATGTCCCTTATTGGACGCACAATTGCTAGTGCAACCTGGTACTACACACTTTGCAGGCATCTTTTTATCTTTATAGTTTCATTTGTGCAGGTCAATAAGTAGAAACCCATTAAAAATCACCTTGCAACGTTCTTTTTAATCTGGAATAAGGTTATGTTGGGCCGTGGTTTGGTAGTCCTCTACCCATGCCTCTACTGGGCTGCAACCTAGTACTACACGATTTGCAGGCATCTTTTTATCTTTATAGTTTCGTTTGTGCAGGTAAATAAGTAGAAACCCATTACAAATCACCTTCCAACGTTCTTTTTAATCTGGAATAAGGTTATGTTGGGCCATGGTTTGGTAGTCCTCTCCTGGGCTGCATCCTGGTACTACACGCTTTGCAGGCACCTTGTTATCTTTATAGTTTCGTTTGTGCAGGTAAATAATTAGAAACACATTAATAATCACCTTCCAACCATATTTTCTGCACCTGGAAGATTACACATGACATAACAACAAATGCAAACTCGGCCCCCCGATTCAGTGTTGCTATATTTCATGCTCCGGCCTAGTGAGTACAGTCGGCCATGCCTGGATGCATTGTTATTAAGATTTCTTCTAGGGTGGAACTCAAACCGGCCTTGGTACAAACTTTGCATTTCAAGATCAGAAACTTGAACGAAGTGCCGTGCGCGTCGTGGTTTGACAGCGTCCTGCAAGTTGTGTATGACAGGATGGAGACAGACTTTCTACCGGCGTTCAGGAAGAGTAGGGCCTACTTCCGCTTGCTGCAAGAGCTGGATTTGGTACAGCAGGTGAACAATGAGGAGGACGTGATCAGTTTGAACAGCAGTGATAGCTTGGAGAACAACGATATTCAGACGCAGACGTCTGCGCAGCAAGTTGAAAAGATGGATTTTCTTACGGTTGACAGCTACCAAAAAAGTGTCAAGCACGTGAGGTCGCTCAGCGATGTTACAACGTTCACAGGCAAGGCAGAAGGAGAGGTAGGTAAAAGCCGTTCTACAGGGTGGTCCGATAAGCGCGCGGTGCTCTCTAGCGGCCATATCGTTTAAATTAGACGAACATTTTTCTTTTCAAATGATCTATATTTAGAAAATAATTTCATTGATGGCGGATATCTTAATATATCGGAAGTAGGCATCAACTTGCTTATTTTAAATATATTATTGTTGTGATCCGGAACGCGCTCCTGGCTGCCAGACGTTAGAACGCACCTTTACCGGTCACGTGAGTGAAGATGGACATTGACGGCATCGACGGATGATTTATAAAAAATTGTAAGGTCTGAGTATGAGTGTAATTAGTCGATGGAGTTCAGATAAGTAATGTATTTGATTCTTACTACATCATAATTATATTGTTCGGATATTTTGTTATTTGTCAGATCGTGAGTGACTTTTCATAGTGCAACTAATTCCGTAACAGTTCCGTGTTCACTTGGGTTTTGTCACTTGAATAAAGTAGCGGGTCGTGGTAGTGGTTGCCATAATTTGTTTATTTATTACGAGAAGAGGTTGTTTTTGAAAAACGTAACAAGCTGGAGACCAAAATTTCAACATAAAAGGGTTTTTGATTCTTTTTCACGAATATTTGCAGGTATGTTGTCTTTTGAGTTTGTATTATTAACTAATGTGGTGTGGTTATGATATTTTAAAGTGTTTCACAAGGTATATACTATACATCATGCTTTTGAGACGATACTATATGGCGTTGGGTCTCTGATTTCCGTCTACTCTAGGTATTAGGTCCTGGAGCTTGCAGCTTACTGGTGTTTAGGTATATTTATTTAAATCCTCACTGATTTCTGTTTATTTATACAGGGTTACTGGTAACTCGACCACTTTCCTGCAGGAAGTGATAGAGGGACTCAAATGCAATAGATTTAACCCCCCATACGTAATTCCGAAAACCGATAGATTTCGAGATAATTAACATTTAATGTTTTTCAGCGATCACAAATCTAATTTAGTATTTAAATGTATAAAAATACTAAACAGTTTCAAACTACATACAACTATTTAAAAAATAAAGAACAAAATTTTTGCATTCACCGTGAAAGAAAATTGTCTAGCTCAAAAAAGATACACAACCGGTCAAACAAATTATTTTAAAAACTTCCTTATCTGATGGCCTATTTTAACAAAATTTATCAACATAATACAGAATCATCAACAACATGATATTCCAGCATGATGGTTGTCCAGCACATTACCGTATCACAATTCGGCAGTTGTTGGACAACACATACCCGAACAAATGGATAGGAAGGGGTGAACCCGTTCTATGGCCTGAGCGGCGGAGCCTAGATCTGACACCTCTTGATTTGTACGTCTGGGGTCACATGAAGTCATTGGTTTACGAGACTCCAGTTAATACTGCTGACGAACTAAGGCAAAAAATTATCAATGCGGCGGAGGAGATGAAACGAACTTTTTCAACACGAGTTACAAAAACCGAAGTGAGGAAGCGGATCCGTACTTGTATCCGAAATCAAGGGCAACACATTGTGTAAGATCTCTAGAAACTTTGAGTGGATTTAATCTGTTTTACTTGGATAAAATCATCGACCGCATTTGCAAACATTCTAGTATGTAACTGAGTTATCAATAATGATTGTACTGTCATTCGTTCTTTTTGAATAGGTGATTTTTATTCATTGCTGTTTATAATCTTTCTGAGAAGGTTATTAGGTAAGAAAGTTTTTTTAGCGATTTGGTTAATCGTTTGTATAATTTTTTTGAGCTAGATAATTTTCTTTCACGGCGAATGTAAAAATTTTGTTGATTATTTTTATATTTGTATTTAGTTTGCATCTGTTTAGTATTTTGAAACATTTTAATACTAAGTTAGCTTTGTGTATGTGTTAGTTAAATATTAAAATAAAAATTATCAGAACACAACAGGTTTTTTTCTTAGTTTAGAATCTAGTGTGGAAATTTGGACATTTGGTTGAAAAACATTAAATGTTAATTATCTCGAAAACTATCGGTTTTCGGAATTACGTATGGGGGGTTAAATCTATTACATTTGAGTCCCTCTATCATCCCTTGCAGGAAAGTGGTCGAGTTACCAGTAACCCTGTATATGATATTTATTTACGGAAGGCCGATAGCCTGGCAATAACCCAGGTCGGACCTATTCCAATTATCTCCCTTATTTACTCCTTTATATGGTTGGTTATATTTATTTATATATGCTGATATTTTACATTTTTCCATATCCTATCCATATGTCTCTCCCTGACGTTGAACAGAGACCTAGCCCACCATGTATTATTATTATTATTTATCATTTAGACTGTGAATGTTTATAACCATTTCTTTATTATTTAATATCAATAACAAGAGCCAGTTTACCACTATTATTAAGACATTTTTTGAATCGTATATTTCAACATATCAATATAAATATTTCACTAGTAAAATATATGAAATACAAAGCAGTCATGATTTGATAAATACAAGAATCAAGTAATAAAACTATACCGTAAGCACTCAACACCAATGATTAATAAATACAAAACAAATGTTAAGAAACAAATGATAAAAAAAAACAATATCATAACATTTCTGTGTTTTGATTTCATTCTCTCTGAGTTGGTACACATGCACGCTAAAAGAATCTGGTTACCACGGGCACACATACTACAACATTGTTCTAAATTCCACCACTAGACATCTTGATTACTTTGGCTATTTCAAAATTTGGTATCGGTTTTAACAGTGACCTGTTGCTCACTACATTATATTGTATATTATTACGTGTTTGAATTCAGCATGGATTTTTAGGTCCAGTTGTTAACCATAGTGTATGTCTACGAAGCGTATTTTCGGAGTTATTCAGCAATCTCTACAAAATTTCACGTTTGTAGTACTTTACAAAAAATTTTAATATCTCGGAAACTAAGCACGACAGAAAGATGCAGTTTTCGGTTTTGGAACAAGCAAGAAACGATCATTGTTTCAAAAGCATAATTAATCAATAGACTAGAAATGTTCATATTTAAGAAGTTTAAAACGTTAAAAACTTTTTCTTTCAAATGGTATGATGTATGATAAGTTTCACATCAGTAAATGCGAAATTAAATTATCTCCAATATACAGGGTGTCCCATTAAATTTTTTGAATCGGACGTCACGTGACCAAAAAAAAATACCTCATTGGGTGACACAATATTACGAAAAGATACTATATTTGCTCTGATTTACACCCCCAAAATTATAATTCCCTACTACTGCCCAGTTCCGATATATTGCTTGTCTTAATCGTCGTGGGACACCCTGTATAAATTGCAAAAATCTATCGACTCGTCGTTATACACAGATATGAAAATTGCAAAATCTGTCAACCATTTTCGGTTTAGGTTTAATTTAAGATTATTTTATACCTTGAAAAAATGCAGCATTTTTATTTTAAGGCTAGGCTTTATGGAACGAGACAAGAAAAGATGATAATAGGCGATGAAGTGAGAGAGCCCGAAAGAAGATGTGATGAAAGTCTTTTTAGAACTGGTGATTATTCTTTAACTGTCACTATTATTGAGACTGGTGAGTATTTTGAAAAAGTTTAGATTAAGACATTGGATTGGCATTTTCTCAATAAACAAAACGGGAAACACGTTCTGGCTAATTTTGAGCCAAATACCTATGCATCTTTTCTGTTTTGTTCTGTTTTTCAGTTGAATATAACTTTATTGGAGGACAGTTTGTTTGCAGATATTAATAATCAAAATATTCGCCGTTAATATTGCATTCTTTTGCCATATTTCGGATAGATGCTCTTTAGAAACTTGCTGGGCAACTTTCTAGTTCAAGGAGTCTAAAAGGGGAACTGTCATATAGGGTACTTGCAGAGGTCGTGAAATTGTCTCGGGAGTATACATAGTGTAATGAAAACCATATCAAGAAGCAGTTGGAAACAAAAAACATGATTTTACTGACGACCAAAAAAAAAATATATGCAAACTAAAATGAGTATATATTCAAATTTTTCCACGTGACTTAAAACAAGGGCTGACGTCACAGGTATCTTATCGATATCGACATCGATACTGCTACAGCGCAGGTCAACTGCAAACTAGAGATGATCTGAATTCTTTAACAGTGCGACTCAATTTATTGATACTTAAACATATTTGAAACAGGCAAACCCACTAGCATTTTCGTTGCAATACATTTTTATATCTGATAGGTATCACAGTTCATCCTGTTTGTGACCGAGATTCGCAACTAATCGAAGCCATCATTTTATTTCGGCGCATCCCATTATGAATGAATCCAAAGATAGAATCTAATTCAAGCCCATCCCTACAAAGTGAATGAGTAATCTAGCCTAACTTTTATTCTTTTGTACTTTTGTGGGTGACTGTGTTTTGTGGTTATAATGATCAAAGTCAAAATTTTAGGCTAGCACTGGCTATCGATATCGAATATCAATACTTTACATCCCATCACTATAGGATATCACTGACGTCAGAGGTTGTTTGCGCGGCATTTGAAATAATTTTTGGAATATCTCTCACAGCCGATTCCAAAAGACCAAACAAGTGATTTTGTCATGTTTACTAGACTCTAAGGAACGCGTAAACGACATAATATTTTTTTCTGCAAGTACCCTATTTTTGATATTTTTCTTGAGAATGTTAATCATTTTATATTGTAGGTATTGTTTGCGAGAAAGGCAAAACCTTCGGCATTTACGCAATAAGGGTGAATAGGCAATATGAAACAGGTTATAAAGAAGAATGGCATATATACAGAAGATATAGCGATTTTCACGACCTCTACACTAAGGTCAAAGAAAAGGTTGGTATATTTAGTAGACAATTCACTACTGATATATTTTTTCTATTTACCTTATCAAATGTGAAAATCAAACTCAGAGTTGTAATTTCTTCCAATTGATAACTTTTGGGTTTTTTTGTTTCATATTTTTTGTTTAGTTGGTTAGATGTTGTAGCCGACATATCTATACATTATTAAAGTAGTATTTTATTTGTTATTGTATATTTGTCTTTAGGGCTGGCACTATGATCAGTGGCAGCCTGCCTGCCAGTCCTTTTTGCAGCTGTTTACTATTTCAATTTAATTTGTTATTTGTTGTAATTCATATTGCAAATAAACTAATTATTTATTACAAAACAAAAAAGTGCAGCCCGGGCTCCGACACACCGAGCTGCTGTTCCATTACCCAGTGACTACTCCTCACACCGTGAGGTGAGTAATCACTGGGTCCGCGAATCGTGCGCCCTAAGTAGGCGAAGGGATCTAAGGATAATTGCCTTCTGCATTCTGACGGCTAAGATGTGCGCCGCCGCACAGCACACCGGTACTTTGCGCAGTGCAGAGAGCAGCGTATTCCTCATTCCACCTAGGGATCCAATGACCATAACCAGCAGACTTACAGTGTAGTCTGGCCAGAGCCTGCGAAATTGTCCGAGCAACTCCTGATATTTAGTCCGCTTTTCCTCCTCCTTAGAGACAATGTTCACCTCGGCAGGTGCCGAAAACTCAATAACGAACATCGTCTTCTGTTGGTGGTCGAGAAGGACTATGTCGGGCTTGTTTGCCTGTACAAGCTCGAGCGTGGAGAACGAGTAGTTCCAGTAAATCCGGCATCTCTCGTTCTCCACAACGGACTCTATATCCCCTGGAGCGTATGGCAGCACCGGTGTCTCATCGATACAGTAGGAGTGCCTTAATATTACTATTATTATTATTTTCCTATTTTTTCTCGCATAGTTGCGGTTGTAACAATAAAAATGTTGCTTGGTCATGAACGACCAGCCAACACTTTTATTACTCATAGCAACCAGTAGCTCAGTAGGATTGCATAAGACTAGGGTATGTAGGTGCGTGCGTGTGTGCGTGAATGTGTGAGTCTCGTTAGCCGCCAAGAAATGAAAGCTAGGACAACAATGGTTTAACAAAGATTTATTTTAGTATGTATACGAATGCAGTACATTTTATTTTCTTTTTTTAAAAAAGAACTTATCTTCAGAAGGAAGTCCTCGTAGTAGTGCCCTTCCGAAAGGAAGGTGGTGCTCCAGAGAAGGCTGGCTTTTTGAGGAGTTCAGGTGGTGCCCCAAAGGTGTGGTGTCCCCAAAGAAAAGTTTTCTTCAGGAGTTCAGGTTGTGCCCCAAAGGTGTGGTGTCTTCATGGTGGCACCCCGACCAAGAAAAGTGGTCTTCATTGAGGCACCCCGCAAAAAAAAAAGGGTGGTTCTCCTGTGAAAGAGTTATGGCTGGTATTAGCACCTTGTGGAGAACTTCACAGGACTTCACGATCTGTTCCTGAAGTATGGATCTTCATGCGTTCTTACATTTTGATAAATTGCATTCATATACTTCAGAAACAAATCTATGAAGTAGCATGGGGGAATTAAAAAGACAAAAAGCAGATAACTTTCAAATGTTCACATGGTAAAGATTAAAAAAAAATATAGATATATACAAGAGCGAATAGTTTAAAAAAAAATTCTTAAATACTTTGCATTTTCAGTCCTACCGGATCTTTTCAGATATATAGTGATAAATAAAATAAATGTACAAAGTATGTTCAAAAATTTACAAACTTTTTCCTCACGCCTTGTAAAACAAAATTACCAAAATGTCCAAAAGATCTTTTCATTGCGTTCTCAATTAGCAAATCTGAGTGCTAGGTATTTTTACGTAAAGAATGTCATAAAAAAAATGTGAAACATCAAATACAGACAAGATAAGGCATCTTAACACAAAAATATATGGCTAGAAACAAAGAGTAGTGTTCAGCGAATCTTTTGTTAGGTAATTAATAAATATACGGTGTATGATTGACTTGATATTTAAAGATTAAAATGTTCGCCATCACATGTTCATGAAAAGAACTGTATAAATCAAACAAAATCACATTCCTACACAAGATAAGATAAGATAAATATGCAGAAGCAATGAAAATGTGGGAAACCTTAGCAATTAAATCGTTATGATTACCTTGATTAAGACATAATGGCACAGACACAAAAGATTGTCTTAGAGAGACATAATTACGTTAGCTGTTAACTGTTTGAGTTCAAATAGCAAAAGGAAGGAGGTATGTGTTTCGACATAAAAGGTAACCTTGGTGGAGAGCAAGAGCATATCCCCACTCATTAGATATGCGCAGGCGGTGTATAATTAACAATATTTGCAGCTCAAGGAAGTAGAGATGGGAAAAAGGTAGGGGTGAGAAGCAAAATAGTTATAAAAATGTACTAGTATAATGAGGAAGCAGTAGCTAAAAATGGAAGTTGTAAACTATTTGTATATGGTAGCCAAGTAAATAATATAAAAATAATTTTGAAAACGGGTGAACCGTTACACTCGGCCCCACTTAACGAAAAAAAAAAATTTGAGAAGCATTCGAGAATTTTTTTTTTAAAGAGAGTAAAGTTAAAGTTATCACTGAGGGATCAAAATCAACCACTTGTCCTGATAACAAAGTCAGATTATGTTTTCGTGCTTCCCCATGCAAATCTCAAGAATTTGTAGTAATCTACAACCCACAAAGTCTATCAAGGTGCATGAAAGAGCAAGAAGACGCAGGTAGAAAACAAAAATGTTGGAAGAGAAATGGGAAGAAAAAGAGATAGCCTCAAGTCTACCAAACAAGAGGGATGGTTATAGCACCAACTCGCTTAAAAGTGCAGTGAAGCTGCACTGAATATGTACTACACAATGAAGGTAATAAATTGTGAAGTAAAAAAAACAAATGTACGCAACCTATCAAACCCTAATATACTTAAGACCTAAAAAAAACTCGTCAAAACTTTGACAAAAGACAAAGAGTTTCAAGACTCGGCTACAGGAGGTGCAAAGGATGCAGCAGCATCCAGAGTACCCAACTGGCTAGAAAGATTCGTTTCGCTGATCGATCTTAAAACTGCGCCGTAGAATCTTCCTACATCCACCAGTCGTCTGTCAGCCGAGGACTGCAGAAGCTACCACGCCCCCACAACAAGTGAACCAAGTCATGAAGACTCTAGGGCAGGAAAAAAAAAGAAAAAAAAGAACACAGTTTTACTTGCTGCCTGCAACAGCAAGAGTGAACTTATAGTAGTCACTAGACTGAAAAGAGGACAAGTGAAGCTTGCCTCCAGGCGACTCAATGAATGGGTTAGCATTTCAATAATGCTGCTGGCGCTCTGCCGCATACGACCTGAAGAAGGAGCTCAGATACATTGCAGTAGTGACATCAGGTGTGTGTCAAGTCTCCTCAGAGAATTTTGACTACCCTTTGTCACCCCCCACAACTATCCTTCCAGGTCCAGTATCAATAAAGATTGTCGTATTGACACTCGCCAACACGTACCATTGAAACGGCCTCTAAAATAATAACAAGGTTGTTGCCTATAAAAAATCTAATACCCTATGCAACCGTAAGTACTACTCAAAAGAAACTGGGATACCCTTAATATTCTCAACAAAAGATTGTAAAATATTCCACTGAACAGACTTAAGAGAAAATTCAGATCTCTAAAGCATAAGTATAAGACCAAACTATTTCCATTTATGAAATATTAAATGAAAAAAATTGTAACACCATAAGTGCTTCTATGATAACCCAAAATAAAATTTAAATTTTGATCAAAATAATTTCTAAGTATAATTCAGTAATGTTCTGATTCAAGAAAAAAGATTTGTAATCAGGTGATGTTCTGATTCGACAAAAGATCTTGCTATAATCCAGTAATGTTCTCATTCGATAAAAAGCATTATGATTCAGTGATCAACAAAAAAAAGTTGGGCGCCAACAGTCTAAAATAAGACTACAAAGAAAAAAAAAAGTAATCAAACATAGGTGCTTGAGTGACATCATTTCAAAGTCAAATACCTACATGAAATTTTTCAAATAATAAACAACGAAGTAAATTCAAAGCAGTTCTGTGTCATAATAGATTCAAAAGAATGAATTCACAAACGATTAACAAGATTACATTCCAAAATCAATTCAGGGAAAGTTTACAAAACATGTTAAACTTGAAAAGAAAATTCAGGGAAAATTTGTTCCTCAAATTGAATTCAAAAATAAATTTAGGGAAAATTATACATCATGTGACAATTTAAAGTAGGCAAAATTGCTTAAGTGAAATAAGTAGCACAAATCTAATATTCATTAATAAATTGATTCCAAAAAAGAATTCAAACATCAGTGTAAGTTTAAGATCTAATCAGGAAAAATCTTTTAAAGATTGCATGAGCCAATACAATAACAATAATCAAAAGCTTGAACTATTTGTGAGCATGTAAGCACAAGGATCTTAGTCGATTAAAAATTATAAGGTTCAAGTAAGCTAAAAATCGAAGATTAAATGCAAAATTTCAAGAAATGTTACCAAGATTTTAATCCATCAAATATCAGATTACTAAAATTGTAACAAACTCACATCAAATTATGAGTGCAAAGCGAAAATCGTAAAGTTATGAATTCAAAGTGATTTAAAAAAACTAAACTGTGATAAACAGATCATATGAAAGAAACTAAACATGAAAATCTCAGGCCTACAAAAGTCATTCCAAGTACGCTGCAGATTTATAGAAACGCATACCAGGATAACTAAAGAGGATAGAGACAATCAGGGGTAATTTCGTTCATGAGAGCTAAGTGAAATTTTTTTTTAAAGCCGTAAATTTTAAGGTGATTTTAAAGTCATAAGAAATCTACTATAATGAACATTGAACAAGTACCATGAAAACAAATCACACATGAAAATCGCAAACCTACAAAAGCTATTTCAAGTACGCTGCAGATTTATAGAAACGCATACCAGGATAACTAAAGAGGACAGCAACAATCAGGGATGATCTTATTCATAAGTAAAAATTTAAAAATTCGCATAGAGTTGAAATGACATGACATGGCATAAATGAACATAGGATTTCAGAAATCTACCAACAAACAAAGTACATTACAATGTACCATATCAAAAGTGTTTCTTCTACGCCAGAGGTTTCAAAAGCTGCCCGAAATACGCCAGATTTATAAGTATGCATATTACGACAGACAAGTGAACAGAAAATGCATACAAGAAAAGCGCTTTCGATCCAAGAAACGTCATAGGACTTACATCAGTCTCTATTACACAAAATTTGGAAATAAAAATTCCATAACAAATAATATTTCTGAAAACATATTACAATATACTACGGAATGCAATAAATTTATACTGCAAATTAAATTGATTAATCAAAGTTTTAAGAACTATCAAAAATATCAGTAAAAACTCAAGAGTGTGCTCACAAAAGATCAGTAACGTGGAATTTAGAACTTGATGAAAAATGGTGTTAAATTAGAATTATTGTCACAGAGTAAATTTTGGACTACGAAGATTCATAAGGTCGACTAGCAACGGTCTTAAATGTCCTAAGGGGATCTATTGGCAGACTTTTACTGCCGCCTAGAATTTTTAAGGGGCGCTGGCTAATTCTTTCTCTGACACTGACGCTTGAAGTAAGAATGGCGGTGCATTTTCCCTTCAGACGTCTCGCATCTTCGCCCAGTACAGCAGGGCGCATGAATTTTTGTAACAGGGACTTACAAACAAAAACTATACATGGAACAAACAAAAGTACTGATCACTATTTGAATCTGAACTCGCTTAGTGATAGGCATAGTTACCTTTAAATAAGACCTCAACTAGAAAATGGAGAGACAAAAGCTAACAAGAAGTGCAATACGAAAAATATTAAACACTTCATCAAAAGACAAAAAGACACTCGAGCAGGTACATACTTGAACAGCTATTCTGGAGTGATACTCAAAACTTTAAAATTATTTATCTGGCCTCAACAAATATGACTGTCCTCATCAGTCCTTCAATTAAAACAAAACAGAGACTCAAATGCTCTAACTAACATCAAAAATATCTGCCAGATAAAACAACTAGATATCAATAAAACTCCAGAATGAAAACAATCTTAACACAAAAAAAACAAAGTACCTACAAGCATTTACTTAATGAAAGATGAAAAAAATTTTTTTTTTTTTACATATCAATATATTTTATGTGTGTGTGCCTCAACTCATGTGTTAATCTAGGAAATTAAATATATATGCAAGTATATAATTGCACATATATAACCACCCTTCTATAAATAACAAAAAAAACTAAAGTCAGCTTATGAAAATGTTCAACTATAAATGAGTTACTAAATAAGTGTACCTAAATGACAAATTACCAAAGAAAAATGTAGTGAATTGTTGTCCAAATACCACACAAAATGTATAGCTACAAAAAAAAAAGCAAACCATACAAAAAACTGTAGGTATATGTTTATGACCTGTGAATAATATCCAAACGCCAGATATCTTAGAGAAGCATTTACAACATACGCTCAGATTTATAAATTAACGCATACGTGAAATGTCTCAAGACAGTACAAAAAATAACGCATTAGGAAATCAAATCTCAGTCATAAATAAAATATACTAATAGACAAAAATCAATAGAAATATTTAAATAATTTCAAATATACCTCAATAAAAAAAATTTGAAAATAGAAAATTTGGACAAACAATCACTCTGAAAACTACAAAAAAAAAAGCTGATAATAGTTAAAGAAAATTAAATAATAAAATATATATGCCAAATGAAAGTACTGCATCAAAAAAACATTATTAAATGGAATTTTGAGTCAATGAGCCGAAATGGAATTTTGAAAAAGTTGTCCAATTTTCATTTCAAGACAGCTTCAAGACTCACACCACACAACACCAGACATACCCATATCTGGCCCCACGTTGGGCGCCAATTTGTAACAATAAAAATGTTGCTTGGTCATGAACGACCAGCCAACACTTTTATTACTCATAGCAACCAGTAGCTCAGTAGGATTGCATAAGACTAGGGTATGTAGGTGCGTGCGTGTGTGCGTGAATGTGTGAGTCTCGTTAGCCGCCAAGAAATGAAAGCTAGGACAACAATGGTTTAACAAAGATTTATTTTAGTATGTATACGAATGCAGTACATTTTATTTTCTTTTTTTAAAAAAGAACTTATCTTCAGAAGGAAGTCCTCGTAGTAGTGCCCTTCCGAAAGGAAGGTGGTGCTCCAGAGAAGGCTGGCTTTTTGAGGAGTTCAGGTGGTGCCCCAAAGGTGTGGTGTCCCCAAAGAAAAGTTTTCTTCAGGAGTTCAGGTTGTGCCCCAAAGGTGTGGTGTCTTCATGGTGGCACCCCGACCAAGAAAAGTGGTCTTCATTGAGGCACCCCGCAAAAAAAAAGGGTGGTTCTCCTGTGAAAGAGTTATGGCTGGTATTAGCACCTTGTGGAGAACTTCACAGGACTTCACGATCTGTTCCTGAAGTATGGATCTTCATGCTTTCTTACATTTTGATAAATTGCATTCATATACTTCAGAAACAAATCTATGAAGTAGCATGGGGGAATTAAAAAGACAAAAAGCAGATAACTTTCAAATGTTCACATGGTAAAGATTAAAAAAAAATATAGATATATACAAGAGCGAATAGTTTAAAAAAAAATTCTTAAATACTTTGCATTTTCAGTCCTACCGGATCTTTTCAGATATATAGTGATAAATAAAATAAATGTACAAAGTATGTTCAAAAATTTACAAACTTTTTCCTCACGCCTTGTAAAACAAAATTACCAAAATGTCCAAAAGATCTTTTCATTGCGTTCTCAATTAGCAAATCTGAGTGCTAGGTATTTTTACGTAAAGAATGTCATAAAAAAAATGTGAAACATCAAATACAGACAAGATAAGGCATCTTAACACAAAAATATATGGCTAGAAACAAAGAGTAGTGTTCAGCGAATCTTTTGTTAGGTAATTAATAAATATACGGTGTATGATTGACTTGATATTTAAAGATTAAAATGTTCGCCATCACATGTTCATGAAAAGAACTGTATAAATCAAACAAAATCACATTCCTACACAAGATAAGGTAAGATAAATATGCAGAAGCAATGAAAATGTGGGAAACCTTAGCAATTAAATCGTTATGATTACCTTGATTAAGACATAATGGCACAGACACAAAAGATTGTCTTAGAGAGACATAATTACGTTAGCTGTTAACTGTTTGAGTTCAAATAGCAAAAGGAAGGAGGTATGTGTTTCGACATAAAAGGTAACCTTGGTGGAGAGCAAGAGCATATCCCCACTCATTAGATATGCGCAGGCGGTGTATAATTAACAATATTTGCAGCTCAAGGAAGTAGAGATGGGAAAAAGGTAGGGGTGAGAAGCAAAATAGTTATAAAAATGTACTAGTATAATGAGGAAGCAGTAGCTAAAAATGGAAGTTGTAAACTATTTGTATATGGTAGCCAAGTAAATAATATAAAAATAATTTTGAAAACGGGTGAACCGTTACACGGTAGTAACAAGTATTGACGGGCTGTGCCAAGTCAAAACCTAACCAATTTTTATGCTAATTATTATTATTATTTCCGCCTCTCACATTGTCTATTACTATTTCAGTTTCCTGATTTGTCAAAATTGCCATTTCCCGGTAAAAAAACATTCCACAACATGGACAGAGCGGTACTAGAACGGCGAATGAAAATGCTGGGGTGTTATATGAACGAATTGTGCCATAGTTCAATCTTAACCTCTCATTCTGGATTGGGAGATCTGTTAATGACATTTTTGGAGCAAGGAGAATACGACAGAGCTACAGGGGGACCAATATCTAGCACATTCGATACCCTAGTGAACCCGTTGAAAACAGGCATGAAGACGATAAGAAATATGCCAGAACAGCTCATAAATACCGTGGATGAGGTAGTTGTAGGTCTAACCAAAGCATTCCATACGAGGCCTGGGAAGATTCCGGAGACTAGCAAAGTGGGCGCATCCATAGAGGAGGTAATTTGAACTAGATACGATATACAGGGTGAGTCAAGCTCAGCGCCTCGGACTCTTGTGACCAAACGATACCACTTTTTGGAACATTGACTTTGCGGGTGTATGTAGGTCGAGTTGGACTACATTTTAAAAATAATGAGTTTTATACAGGGTGTCCAATAAAAGCGTGACATATCAAAGTTATGTTTTTTTAAATGGAATACCCTGTATATTTTAGTGTGACTTTATGTATCACACATGGGACTTTAAGCGAACCGTTTAGGTGCAAATCACAATTTTGGGTATAGGTAGGTGTCAGAAAAAAATTGAATATCGCAGCTATTATAAATCTTAAGAGGGCTGTGACTTTGCCGTGTGACTAAGCATGAAATGTGTCAGCTTACGTTAGGCGGTCGAGTTTGAATTACATTTGTACTTGGAGAAATCGCTAGATCAATTAAGGAAACTTCAATCAAAGGTAACTTGATTTTTTCAAATGGGATTGCATAATTTTTTTTATACGATCAAATGTGCAATTTGATAAGCTTTCTAATGATATTGGTTGTAAATATCAATCTCTGGTAGTTTTGATTTAATTTCAAATTTTCAGTAAAACCGGTGTTTTTCAATTTTGCTACCTATAAGCAACTTAGCAGGCCATGAAATATAAACAAAAAACTGTTCAGATGGAGCAAAAGAACTAACTTAGCAGATAGTTACGGACGAACTAGAGTAAAGGGACAAAGTTATAAAAATGACTTACAACAAATCAATTCTAACCAGAAATAGCAGACATAACACATCTAAGGTCAAAAGGCAGCTGGAGTACGACAGAAATGGGTATTTTTCACAGCATACCGGCTACTACAATATTCTAAAGATTGACGATTCACAAAACCATTGTGAATTTTGAAATGAAAAAAAATCTACCACGTAATGTTGCTGGCAGTTTAATAGCTTGAGAATAAAATTTCACATTTCATGATTTAAAAAAATATTAACCGATACCTCTGACTGGAGTTCTGCAAATTCTTCAATACTCATAAGCAAGATCGCCGAAAATGAAGAATAAATTAAAAGTCTGCTCAAATTATTAAACATAATTTACTTGGCAGAAAATTAAAATATGATTTGTCAGTATTGCTTTTTTTTGCGACCTTGCTAATAGATGCTGAAAAATTTAAAGGACGACAGTGAGAGATATCATTATGTTTGACTTTGACGGAAATGACTACTGTTTTATACCATTAAATGTGAAATTGCGCTCTGAAGAAGACTGACGGCAACGATCGCTGAAAGTTTTTCTTTCATTTCAAAGTGTTTAGTGATTTTCGAAATTTTTAATCTCTAATACATTGCAGTCGCTAGTAGGCTGTAAAAATTATCCATTTCTGTCGTACTCCAGCTTCTCTTTAACCTTAGACATGTTACCGCCGTTGTTTCTGGTTAGAGTTGATTTGTTGTAGGGAATTTTTATAATCTTGTTCTTTTACTCTTGTTCTGCTGGATCTTTTTGCTAAGTTAGTTGTTTTCTTCCATCTGAATACGATTTTGTTTATATTTCATGGCCTGCTAGTTTTTTTATAGGTAGGGAAATTGAAAAACACTGATTTGATTGAAATCTCGAAATTTAATAAAAACTACCATAGATTTATATTCACAACCTGATATAAGTAGAAAGCCTATCAAATTGCACATTTGATTGTATAAAAAAAATTATGCATTCCCATTTAAAAAAATTAAGTTACCCTTAATTGAAGTTTCCTTAATTGATCTACCGATTTCTCCAAGCACAAATATAATTCGAACTTGACCGTCAAAACTAAGCTGACACGTTTCATGCTTAGTAGCACGGCAAAGTCACAGCCCTCTAAGATTTATAATAACTGCGATATTCAATTTTTTTCTGACATCTACCTATACACAAAATCGTGATTTGCACCTAAACGGTTCGCTTAAAGTCCCATGTGTGGTACATAAAGTCACACTAAAATGCATCCAGGAATCTAAATATGCAATAATATACAGGGTGTTCCATTTAAAAAACATAACTTTGATATGTCACGCTTTTATTAGACACCGTGTATAAAAGTCATTATTTTGAAAATGTAGCGCTACTCGACCCACATACACTTGCAAAGTCGATTTTTTGAAAAGTGGTATCGTTTGGTCAAAAGAGTCCGAGGCGTTGAGCTTGACTCACCCTGTATACAGGGCGTTAACTAATTTCAGGCGGTAATACTGGTATTCGTCAGAATAGGAAAGAATCAAATATATGCAAGGCCTAAAACACGTTTTTTTTCGGTAAAGGCAAAGTTAATTTTTGAGTCCAGTACCGAAGACACGCGGACAGCTTACGAAAAAATCGAGCGCGTGACGTCACAATGTTGGACGTGTGACGTCACAATGTTGGTTATCACTCATTACAGTTTATACAGATATAACAAGTACAGTATTTTGATCTATTAAATTCTGCTGTCATTGTTAAATACTCACATATAAAGGGTGATTCATTTAGACCTTTGTTTCTCATATGACTTTTTTGACAGATTCCTAGTGACCGCTTTCAAAGTGTCATCCTATTTTGATTCAGTATTGCTTGACATTTCATTATGGAAAGACTCACACCACAACAGCATCTCAAAATTATCCAGCTATATTATGAAGATAATCGTTGTGTAAGACAAGTTTTTCGTGCACTTCGTGCAATATATGGTCTGCATCATCGACCTTCCGAGAATTGCTGTAGCAATTGAGAGTGTAGCTGAAGACCTTGAGGGATCAATTCTACGTCGATCTCAGCATTTTGGCCTATCGTATTCGACAACTTGACGAATTTTACGTAAGGATCTTGGTTTGAAGTCTTACAAAATTCAGCTTGTTCAAGAATTGAAGCCTCAAGACTTAAATTTACCCTTGAATTTCAGTCAATGGGCTCTGACACAGCTTAATGAAGATCCGCTGTTTTCGCGTCGAATTTTGTTGACGAGGCACATTGCTGGCTCAACGGATACGTCAATAAACAAAATTGCTGTATCTGGGCTGACGAACAACACAGACATTCGAACTACTGTGGTTTATGGGTCGGTGGATGGTGGAATCATCGGCCCATATTTCTTCAAAGACGAGGCCGGACAGATCATCACCGTCAATGCAGAGCGTTACCGCACTATGATAACAGATTTTTTTGTTGCCTGAAATTGAAGCCCCTAATGTCTGCGATATTTTGTTTCAGCAAGACGGAGCTACGGCACACACAGCGCGCGAAAAAATGACTTTATTAAGAAATAATTTTGGTGACTAGATAATTTCGCGTTTTGGATCTGTCAACTGGCCGCCTAGATCGTGTGAAATCACAACTTTGAAACTTTTCCTATGGGGATATGTAAAGTCAAAGATCTTTATTGGTAGGCCAGTTACAATTCCGGACTTGGAAGCCAACATCACGCATAATTGAGCAGATACCGGTCACAATGCTGGAAATAGTGATCCAAAATTGGAGCCTCCAAATGGACCTCCTACGTCATAGGCATGGCCAGCATTTAAATGAAATTATTTTAAAACTAGCAGTTACCTTGATATACTCAATTCACACGGTTTTGCCTCATATATAAACAAAGCTACAAGGGTAACAGCAACATCCAAATCTGATATTGATCACATTTTTGTTAGAAAGAAGCGCATTATCGAAAATAAAGTTGATATAGATCCTATAGTTTTTCATACTGACTTATCAGACCACTATTCACCATTTCTTTTTATAGCTTTTGGAGAAAACTTGAAAAGAGGTGAGATCGAAAATGTAAATTGTTTTAAAGTTATTGAATATGATAAATTAAAAAGTCAGATCAGTAGGGAAAGATGGGTTGAAGTTTTAAAATGTAATGACTCACAAGAAGCGTACAACATATTTTTTGATGGTCTAGATGCATATATTCAAAGATGTACTAATATGAAAGTAATAATAAAAAAGAACAGAAAATTAAAACCATGGATCTCTTCAGGCCTGATTACCTCTATTCATAAAAGAGATATTCTTAAGAAAAATTTAACAAAGCATTTTAATCCAGACCTGCATATAGAATATAAAGAATACCGAAATAAATTACAGATGCTCATAAAAAAAGCTAAATCCACTTACTATAAAAACCAGATAGATATGGCTAGAGGGAATTGTAAAAAAATATGGGATACTGTAAATGACCTTACAGGAAATAAAAACAAAACCGTACAAGTGAAAAATACAGATATCAATGGGAAAGAGGGACAGGTAGTTTCTAATAGTGTTGAGAAAGCAAATCTGTTCAACGAATATTTTTTAAATATAGGGATTGACTGTCAAACAAATAAGCAAAATCTACCTGTTCACTTTATGATGGATAGTTCAATCAAATCATCAATTTTTTTGGAACCGACAACGGAGAGCGAACTGGTTGTATATATATCGAATTTAAAAAATAAATGTTCATCTGGTCTCGACGGTATTAGCACAGAACTTATAAAGCAAATTCATAACTTTATTTTACGTCCGTTAGTTCATATAATAAATCTTAGTCTTACAAGTAGTAAAATACCTATACAGTGGAAAGAATCCATAGTTACCCCTGTTTACAAAAGTGGAGATAAAACGAAGCTAACAAATTATCGGCCCATATCTGTTATCAATAATTTTGCCAAGCTATTTGAACAAGTCATCAAAGAAAGATTAAACGCTTTTTTGGAAAAGCATAAAATAATAACGGAGAGCCAGTTTGGTTTCACGAAAAATCAAAGTACTGAAGACGCGATCCTAAAGCTAATGGAACCTATAGTTGATGCCTTAGATAAGTCAAAAAAGTGTGCAGCTGTGTTTCTGGACTTTGCTAAGGCTTTTGATACAATATGTCATCAAAAGTTATTAGTCAAGTTATCTAACTATGGTATCAGGGGTGTAGCTCTGAATCTATTACAAGATTACCTAACAGATAGGGTACAATGCGTCAAAATAGGAGATAGGGTCAGCTCAAAGAACATCATAAAAGCTGGAGTACCGCAAGGTACCGTTTTGGGGCCAATACTATTTTTAATCTACATGAACAGCATAACAAACATTATGAACTTTGAAGGTAAATTAATATGTTACGCAGATGATACGGCAGTTGTTATTATAGGATCTGATTGGGAGGAAGTGCGCAAGAGCTTAGAAGCATGTCTAGTAAAACTTAAACAATGGTTGGATGCAAATTTACTCAAGCTAAACGTAAGCAAGACCAAATACATGCTTTTTTCACCAACTGTAGCGAACCAACCTAATATGAGCGTTAGATTACATACTAGTTCTTGTAAGCGAAATTATTGTAATTGCGAAATATTGCAAAAAGAGGCTATCATTAAATATTTGGGTATCAATATTGATCAACACATTAGGTGGATAGATCATATCATTTATGTAAATAAGCGTGTGAGGGTTCTAATAAGCAAATTTTACAGTCTTAGAGATATATGTTCAAGAAAAGTTTTAATCATGATGTATAATGCACTTGTAGCTTCTGTTTTAAAATACTGCATTACGATCTGGGGTGGCGCTTTTACAACAACATTGCAAAATCTACAAAGAGCCCAAAACATTTTAATAAAAATTATTTTTAATAAACACAAACTATTTCCCACAGATTTACTTTACAAAGAAACTAATTTTTTCAGTATAAAGTTTATTTATGTATATCAGTGTCTCACAAAAATGTACCTCAAGCAAAGAAGCTTCAAGAAATCAAGCACAGTATCTAGAGCAGCAGCTAATTTAAATCTGAGTATAGATATTTTTAAAAAAACACTTACACAAAAAACTTTTTTTTATCATGGACCTAAGTTCTTCAACGTACTCCCAGCAGATCTAAAACGTGTAAATAAATTCAAGGAATTTAAATACCAAGTTAAGGAATTCATAACTGAGAATCAGGATAAGTTTAGTTCTTAAAAGATTGTCTTAGCAGCACCCGCCTCCAGCCTTGTCTTCCCCAATTGCAGAATTTCTGTAGGTATAATGTTTCAAATGTATTCGTTAATCATAATGTTCAGACATTTAAGAGGATTTTTACGCACGTAGGTATAACATTGGAAATTGTGTATTTTAGAACAAATAAATAAATAAAAAAATAAATAATAATAAAAAAAAAGTGAATTTCAAATATTGTTTTTTTAGTTATAGTAAAGGTTTTGTCGTCGAAATTCATTTTATGTATTTTATTTAGAAATTGAAAACAAAGGTCATAATTAATCACCCTATACATTGAAAATGTCGAACCCCAAAGTTATCGTTCTTGCTTTGTACCATTATGTACAAATACTATAAAAACAGGCTCCTGACAAAGTGTTTTTAAATGTTCGGCAAGGTGTAAAACATCTTAAACAGTTAATTTGAAGCAGTGCACGGAGATGATGCAAAAATAATATAATTTTTTTTAGTTCTGAAGACCAATTCGATGTAAGTACACAACTATAGTGACCAATCCTGGCGCGTACATGGTCATGTGATTTTATTTCGATTTTATAATTGTAATTGTTTATAATTAATTCAATAACACTATTTTCAAGCTTTTCGCATCGATTATCAATATTATTATAATTAATTTTTAAAATATATAAAATTTTTTTTTTCAAAATTCCAATTCGTACTAAAATGTTTCGCCTTGTAGGCTCGGTATAACAAATTTTTTTCATTTATTTCCTCAGACTGACGACAATATTCCGTTGAGGATAATGCTGCTACTTATGGACGAAGTGTTCGATTTGAAGTGTCGGAACCAATGGTTACGTAGACGAATTGTTACGTTACTGAGGCAAATCGTAAGGACCATGTTCGGCGATATAGTCAATAGAAGGATATTAGATTATGTGTCCATCATTACTAGTCCTAAGAAAGTCGCACACTACTTATATGTATTTAAGTAAGTACAATTTACAACATATATATTGTATTATACACTGTGTGCTTCTAAAGCTACATTCACATTCACTTCCATTAGCAATTTGACAGCAAATTTATGTGCTTAACCTATGTCAAAACTGTGCTGACATTTACATTGCACAAAATTTGAAGTTCACTTCGAATTGCAATTTGGACAGGCGCAAGCAGCTTGCAAAAGCCAAGCAGAAATAAAATTTTCAGGTTAGAAAAGTCGTGGATCTGTCATTCTGTGATTTTAAATCACTTCTCTATTAATATTATCAATTAGTATTCTGAATTCACGATGGAGATGATACCGCCAGGTATCCACATCCTCCTATTTCTTATTTTTTTACTCCACATTTTATACCTCGCCAAAGTAGCCAACGATGCGGCAGTGCCCAGTAAGACAATTAACTGATAGTCCATTATTTGAATTTAATTTCTACTTTGGTTCTAGTAGTTTCTTTCAGTTTATTTACACGTTTCTTTGACCTCTAAATTTGGTAATGTAAATGGAGAGAAATGAAATGTCAATTTCAACTTCAAGTTGAAAGTCAATGTAAATGTAGCTTAATGTGTGGACGGGCAATAATTGCTGTTGTATGATCGTAAGGGTTTCATTATTAAAAAAAAGTAGGAAAGAATTTACTTGAGTAAATTCAACTGCGGAATTTGTTGGTATAAAAATTTAATTTTTTTATTACATCGACAAAACCGGATATTTCCCGGACTAGTAATCAACACATTTAACATTTAATCTTGAAAAGAAGAAAAAAAGTTGTTGACCGCGGTGAGATTCGAACCCACGCCCTTTCGGGCTGGTGCCTAGCGTCTTAACCGCCCGGCCAGTTCCCTGTCGTAATTTAATTCAATTTTTTTAAAACCGGAAGCGGTATTGACAAACCCGGATTTGTCCCAGACTAGTTTTTTCATGCTGATTCCAAATCTGTATTTAGTTTTTCTCTAGCACCTGTAGTTTTGGCTAACTTTTATTTACGGACAGACGGTCGGACAGACAGAGGCTCTGCATAAGCTCTCTTCAGTGAGTCAGTGAGAGCTAAAATCATAAATATGGAGGATTCTAAAGAGGTTGGGAAGGCCACGAATGTTAGTTACGGAGGAAAACGTTGCTGAAACTGCGGCCAAAGTCAAAAATGAACACTAAAGGTCCGGTCAAACAGAGGGCGTTCTATAACGCGGCGTTACGGCGTTGTCTAACGCCGCGTCACCGCATTCCGTTGTTTGTACCAAACAGGCGTGTTTGACGGGTTGAGCAAAAGCGTTTCGCCAATTTTTGCCAGGATGTTTAGTGATTGAAACATAGATGAACTCAAACCCCGGTCAAACAGAGAGCATTCTAGAACGCCGTAATGCCGCGTTCTAGAACGCCGTCTGTTTGAACAGGCCTTTAGTGTCGTATTCATAATCGATACTTAAAGGTCCCTTAAGTAAGGCTTTGTGTTTCGAAACCTTACGTAAGGCTCCCTTGAGTAATACTCAAGTAACGAAATGTCAACATGACATTTCATTGCAGTCAAGGCGATTTTGTAGGTTAATTTTGAAGTACGGTGTCCGGCACAAAACACGAAATACTGGCACAAAACAAAAAGAGATAACAGGAAACATCAAAATGTGTAGGCATAAACATAACAAATTGACTTATATTTGAAATACCATAACGTCGCCAAATGAATCCCGCCATATCGTAGATGTTGTCTTGGAAACAGGTACACAAGGAAAGCCACACTTGAGAGACCCTCAAGTATCCCTTAAGGGTCTAGGGCAGGAGTTCCCAATCTTTTTCAACCCGCGGCACACTTTCAAGTTTGGCATTTTGTGACGGCGCCCTACCTTAGACAGCTATTTTAAATAGATACTGTCGAAACAAATAGGTATCTACAATAATAGTAGACACAAAAATAAAAACTCAATAGTAAATGAAGTTTATTTTATTATATTTATAAGAATTCAGAATTGAAACAGAAAACAAAAAGAAAGACTCAAGAATTACAAAAATAAAATACGACAGTCAAACGAATGTGACGATTGAGCTTGGTGATCTCCGCATAGTTTTTCAAAACGGGGAATAAAATTCGACACTGAGACTCTCATTTCTTGCTCCTCATTGATCCTTGAGCGATATTTGTTCTTGATTACAGCTACGGCTGAAAATCCAGTTTCATATAAATGTGGCGTTGCGAACGGAATAAGAATTCTTAAAGCTTTTGAAGTTAGGTTTGGATATTCATTTTGAATCGATAACCAAAACTCCACCAAATCGGATTTGGAGAATTCTGGCGGAGCTTGCGTATGGAAGGAATCTTGGATCCACGCAAATTTTTCGACATCATCATCTGCAAAGTATTTCGAAAACCATTCAGTGAGCTTTCACAAGTGTTCCGTGAAAAGGGGCATCAGGTCTCGTGAGACAACCAGTTCATTGGATCCCGCATGTTCATACACTTGTGGAAAGCAATCTTGACCGCCGCCTTCATTCGTCTTTTTTATCCAAACTTGTAGTTTCTTCCTGAACGTTGTAATCTTCTCTAGTAGTTTCAAAATGTGGCGAGCGTCAGAATAAGTATTGTTGCTTTTTAGGCACCCACAAATATTTGTGCTTTAGACTTAGAGGATCAACTCACGGCGCCCCTCTTTACTTTCTACGGCGCACCAGGGCGCCGCGGCGCACAGGTTGGGAACCCCTGGTCTAGGGTATAGCGCGCGAAATTGAGAATCCGAGAAAAGACGTATTCCCGTGTTAGCGAGGAGGCGTGGCCGCTTGTTCCCTTTCTCCTTTGTGTGTGCCTAAGATGAGGAGAGATAAGTCCAAAAATCCAAAGGTAAGGTCAAAAGGTCCAAAGGTCACCATAAAAATGAATTTCGCATTTCCAAGCTCCTGAAGTTACCTTTAAACTCACAGTAATTATTCAAAAAGCAAATTGTGGAAGAAAGCTTGCGCTTTGTTACCTATTTGGCCTTTTTTGATATCATCTTTGGTTGTTAAATTACAGACATTTGAAGAATCTATGATTTTGCATTGCGAGTTTTTTGCACACTAAAAAACTTTTTTGAGAAAATCACAAGTAGTTGTTAATTCATTAAGGTCTTAACGATCACCTTCTGAAATACTGTGTATGTAGTTTGAAAAACAAGGGAGTTCTGTTCGAAATGGGAATCCGTGTTTTAAATGTGTATACCCAGGCCCATTAAGTGTTACATAAGGGAACCTTAAAGTATTACTTAAGGAACAACCATAAATACAGCTCTTAGTTCCTCCCTTACGATAATGTTCCATCTCACCGCGTCAAAGTTCACAGTGCCTAAAATGAATGAATGAAAATCTTCATCTATCACCAATTTAGCTAGAAAAACATTTTTTTTTTTCATTCTAGGCAATCGTTTTGGCCAAACGGAGTCCGGAGTGACAAAAAGGTCGAAAGGGACAGTGCTATAAAAAATAGAACCAGAGTTGCTGCTAAAATCGCGTTGTTGTCCTGTCTGTCAGGTAAGCTTCCTGCTATGAGAAACAAATTTGGACATCTAGTACATTCTACATTCTGTGGGTGTCCATTAACAAATAAACCTCAGAGTAACAACTGAACATAGAGGTAGTAAACAAACCACTTCAGCATGGCGTGCTCAAAGCTATCATCTTTTGACACTTCAGCCTCCAAACATTGCCAACTAACCTGAAAATTCTTCTTCCAATGCAACCCATGTTACAAACATTGCTCTGCACTGTCCCATCTCAAAAAAACTGTTAAACTACACTCGAATATAGCACAGCAAGTCCGTAAAGCTTCACTACAGTTACCAACAAATAGCGAATTCGGATTTTACTGACCAAGCATAAAAGACGCACAAACAAAACAAACGTTTGACAGTCGGGGTTTACCGTAAACAAATCGCAGGAAAATTATATAGGCGTTGCCACCTCCTCAAAATTTATGTAGGACAGAATTTGCGTTTATGATGAAGAAACGTGCAGTAACGCAGAAGAGGTCAACATATCTATTGATTTTGATGTAATGATGTCTTTTTTAACGTAGAATGGAATATTTCTGGATACTATACAATTAAGACGATAGTAACCAATTATGATTGCCGTATCTGGTGGTCAATATGACAACGTCAGAAAAGATGTTGACCTAATAGAATTAGTTGTTTACTACCTCTATGTCCAGTTGTTACCCTGAGAAATAAACGCAGAAAACCGTTCACAGCAGACCTATGCTATGGGATAAAAAAATTCATCTGAATGTACAAATCTATAAAAGATTTTCAGATCTGATGGACGTCATTTATGGGGTTTAAACACGTTTTTATCAGCTTCGCCTAAATGTTTGTTTGTTTATTTATTTGTGGGCTTGTAACTCTCCTTTACCCTTTAGGCTACGATTTACTTTAGGGTACAGCCGCTAGGTGGCGCCCCTATATCTCAATCGAAAGGGCTTGAGGTGGGGATAAATAATGTTCCCGGGCACAACACCCGGAAACGAAAGGCAAAAAAGTTATGGAGAAAACAATTTCCCATGTTAAGTGTATGGGAATTTTTCGAAAATTTAGGGTACAACCGCTAGGTGGCGCCCCTATATGTCAATCGAAAGGGCTCGAGGTGGGGAGCAATAATGTCCATGGGCACAACACCCGGAAACGAAAGACAAAAAAGTTATGGAGGAAACAATTTCCCATGTTAAGTCTATGGGAATTTTTCTTTCTCGTTAAAAGTGAATGAAATCTTCCACGTAGGTTAGGTTAGGTTTAGGTTAGGTTAGGTTTAGGTTAGGTTATAAATAAAATAAACATGTTCCTTTTGATTCCAATGGCTTTTAATGAGAAAAAAAATCGAAAAATTCCCAAATTGTTTCCTACATAACTTTTTTGTCTTTCGTTTCCGGGTGTTGTGCCCATGGACATTATTGCTCCCCACCCCGAGCCCTTTCGATTGACATATAGCGGCGCCACCTAGCGGCTGTACCCTAAATTTTAGAAAAATTCCCATACACTTAACATGGGAAATTGTTTTCTCCATAACTTTTTTGTCTTTCGTTTCCGGGTGTTGTGCCCGCGGACATTATTGCTCCCCACCACGAGCCCTTTCGATTGACATATAGGGGCGCCACCTAGCGGCTGTACCCTAAAGTAAATCCTTACCCTCCTTTAGATTCAGAGGTCGGACCAAACATTGAACGGTCCAACTTTGATTAACTTCAAGATAAATATGTAACTGGACATTGAGAAACCGGCCCTAACTATCATAGTTTGGTTTATTTTTACAAAAAAAAAAACGTTTCATATTCTTGATTTAATCTTGCTTTTGTTCTTTTTTTAAGACGAACTGAAGCACATAATTGGATCTGAGACGACAAGAAGGGG
Source organism: Callosobruchus maculatus (assembly GCA_951848785.1). Taxonomy (NCBI): domain Eukaryota; kingdom Metazoa; phylum Arthropoda; class Insecta; order Coleoptera; family Chrysomelidae; genus Callosobruchus; species Callosobruchus maculatus. The sequence goes on from CATOUR010000131.1 coordinate 5,588,656, forward strand.
TCTGCTGACGGTGTTCGATCTGTTCCAAAGACCAATCTTGAATCGCAGATTGCTATACGTCCTGCTAGAGGGCGTTCTCAGCAATCTGTTTCCCGACAAAGACATCAACAAGTTGTTCATAAAAATGTACTCCAGCCAAAGGAAGAATAATATTCAAATGACTAGGTGATAAAAACTGTACTTTATCTAGAACGATTACTCGTGGGTTTCACTTTTTTCACATATACTTGGTATGTATACTATATTGACGAAACTTCACATAATTTTACGTTAGAAACCTTAGGCCCAGTTCCACAATCATTAGTAACCCCTGGTAGGCACTTAACCGACAGATGATGGAAGTTAACCAGTAGTTATCGGATCGCTCTGTTTCAGAAAGAAAACCTATTTATCTTCAAGTTGGCACTACGAATGGGTCTCAATGTACTGCCATTATTGTCTTCTGTGAATACAACTTAACCCTTTGACAAATAAACCTAACCTTTGTATTAATATTTTTGACGTATGTCACAACAGACTATGATCAAAATCAATCAATGTCAATGTCAAAATCCATGTTTTTATAACCTCCAAAGCAAGCTTATGTGTCATCGGTTGACCACGACAAACGTCAGAGATAACCCATACTTCATCCTTAGGTTAACTTAACTACTGGATAACCAGAGCTTTTGAAGTAAACCGCCGATTATGAAATGAAATGTGTCCGCTAACTACTAGTTTTCTTTTAACCTCCAGTTAACTACCGATTGTGAAACTGGGCCTTAAGAGTTTCTATTAATGAGATAAACGTAAGGGACCTTAACCACATTGTTATTTCACAGAAAATAAATGACACTCAGTATATTTGTTCCAAAATAATTTCACTTTTCTCAACAAGCTACAGTTGATGTGTTTATTTATTTTAAATAATTTTGTTAATTTTACACATTGGCTTGTGAGGAGTTACTATTTAAATAGCTTTAAGTATTTATAAAACTTCTGAGCTTTTAACATAAAGTGTAGCCCACTTTCAACCAAAGTTGAAGATCTTAAAAAATGTCTTCAACTGTAATCCTCAATAATTGTTGGTAACGGGAATGTGAAGACTTAAAGTCTTGAAACTGAACACTTTTCAGCATTTTTATTGTCGATACACTATTTTTATTATTGTGCGAGTTGGAAATATTTTGTTGAAATTATTACTTATTTATGTGATATGTTATTTAAAAGTAAATTATATTTTTAAATTGTCTTTAAAATATGTTTCTTTCTTGAGCATGTTTCACCTACCTTACGAAGGATCTGCTTCATCCTTGTTCAAAATCTTCATTAGTATAGAATGCTTTTAGGGCATTTGGAACCATCTTGTCGCGACAACTATACTTCGAAAATGGTGTAGGACTACCAAAAAAAACATTGGGGAAACACCAACAAGTTAACGTTATCTTGGGTGCTGTCGAGTCTAAGGTCATTTTAGACAAAGTCCTTAATTTCTGCAATGTTTGTGGCAGCGCATGGTCGACCTAGACGACAATTCACGACAGTATAAAAGAGATTTACTACTGGTCTGTTCCTTGAAAGTTACGCACATAATGGGGTATTTTCCGAACACAATTTTATGACGGAATATAGATGTTACGTCCCCAAAAACCATGTAACTAACATTTTTACTTTTTACTGTGAACGCGAAGTGGCTTAAAAGCACCTGCAAAGTTCAAACATAAAATTTCGCGCCAAAGCTGTAACGTAATAAATCTAAGCGTGACGTAATAAGTCTTTCGTAGAGCTATCCTTAGAATGTGACTGTACCTTGTCGTCTGAACTCCTTTTCTCCATCTACAGACATAACTTCCGCTTCGTATTGATATTGACAGATGTTTGTTTACATCATTTCATGATCTATCTTGGTTAAATGAGATACCGTGACAGTCGTGACATCAGGGGAGGTTATGTATGCATGACACTAGTGACAGGCTGTTAAAGACGAGTGTTGCCGGATGACGAGTAAAATTGTGAAAAGTAACTATGAAACATTCTCAGAGTAAACTGCTAATTACATAACAATGCAAAAAAATGGAATAGCTGTGCAATATAACATTTATAGTCTACAAAAAGAGGGAAACTAAATAAACATAAAATAAAGTTTACATCCTTTATAGAAAAACTATGCAAAATATTAACAACGTGACAACCTGGAATCTACGCTCAAGTTGTTGGTCACATCCTATCTACATCCGGCATAAAAATCACTTTTGATTGGTTGATTTCTTAGGCGGGAGGTTTAAGAGATTTAGATGAGCTCTTTTCAAAGGGATGATTTTCAAAGTCTATCTTTACTCCACGTGGGCATAAAAAAATTGAGCAAACAGTGCCATGATTACAAATTAGATACAAGCAATCCATTTTAGCCACTAAACAGGCAATATTAGCAAGTTGGAAATACCCCATTGCAGAGATCAAAAGAGAAAAATAATATATAATAAATAAATGTATAAACTATTACAGTCTTGAGACCTATCAATGCTTTTCTATCGGTATTCAAATGGAATCTGCTTCTCAACATATCCATAGCAGCCGCGGTACTCTGGTATTAAGGCTTTGCCTACGCTGTCTGCTCTGTCATAAAAAAGATTATCCTCTGAATACACATAATTCCACAACAATTTAGATAATTTAAAACTTTATTGAATAAGTCATGTACAATATCATATTCAAGTGAAATGATGTTTGAACATTTAGAACCCTTTTATCAACACATCACAACAATATCTGTTTTTGTTTAAAATCAACGGAAATTTGAAGAATTCGTTTGTTTTTGAATGGGGATAATTTCATAAATAACGCAGTTTGGCAACACCGTCGTCAAGTGAAGTAAGTGACGTAGCAGTTGTTGGGTCACTCATTTTGAATACCGGAAAAGAACAAGAACGCTTAAATATCTCCAAAACTGGCACATCTGGAACGATAAATTTCAATACTTAGAAGTTTTTGACCTTGAAGAATTCTAACAAAGTTACCAGTTTTACGTTAGACGTCATAAATTGGGCATTCCCTTCAAAATTATGACGTGAAACGTAAAAGTGGCGAATCTGACAACAGTTTTTTATTCTGCATGTTAGAAAAACCCCAAGTATTGAACTTTATCGCCCCAGCTGTGCCAGTTTTGCAGATATTTAGGCGTTCCAGTACTGTTTACTGGAAAAGCGGTGTTGACGTATTCAGTAACCAACAGAAAAAAATGGTTTATGCGCATGGCAAATGGTTTTATCATTTGAGGAACACCAGTTAAAAACCATAAACCGTTACTAGGGAGTAGTTTTATGTTAAATAGAACATACAGTGCGTTCTATTAATAAAAATCGGGGATATGTTTGTTTGACATTCTGGAAACATAATTCACAACTTGGCAACGCCGCAAACTTGGAAAAAATTACAACGCGAATTAGGGTATTAGTAGATATTTCGATTTTAAATAAAACATAGGAAGTTACATTTAAAAAACCACAGTAAAACAACTTTCAAATTATCATAGTTTAAAATTATCCCGAAAACACCCTGTAGACGCACATAGTAACATCGAGAATAATTTCAGGTAACTCGCTGTATAATATTATTGAGTGAAGTTAAAGGAATATCAATTTGAGCGTATTACTTGCGACCTTGCACATCCTGGAATTAATTGAAAAAAAATTATAACTTGTCAACGTCTCAACCGATCCCGGAAATATCTTAGATTTAAATCTTCGAATATTAAAGGGGGAAGACCAATGACAGAAACTAAAAGTGGTTAATAAAAGTTATAGTTCCATATAAAAAAATTAAGTTGATCACTATAATGAATTTCCGCAACACCCTGTATATTTCAAAATATTTTTAGGATATGCTTCTAGCAACTAAATAACTTTTGTATTTAACATTTTCTTCTACTAGGTATATTTTGAGAGATATCGAAGAATTACACACTCTATAGTTCAATTGAATCCGCTTTCAATAAAAAATACTGTGCATTATTTACGAAATTACCCCCACTAGACCAGTGCGGAAGCCTTCAAAAATAATAAAAAGTGAAAAACAATTACAGTAGGATGAAACCCATTAGAAAAAGAGGGGAATATGATAAGAATGAAAGAAAAAATAAATTACGGTCGATTCGAGATCGGGAAGTGGGAGGGGGTGCGTTTTTAAGGGTAGAAAATGGTTTATCTTGATTTCTGGCAAAACTACACGTCCTATGGAAAAAAGTTAAATGGCAAAGTTGTAGGTAATAAAAAGTTCTACAACTTTGGTATTTTAAATTTTTTCACATAACCTCAAAATTTTGGTGAAAAATTCAAAAAACCAAGTTTTTGGTCTTTTATTTTTATCTTTTTTCAAAAAAAAAAAAATAATTTTTTTACGAAATTTGGTGAAAACTTACCTTATTATGTCCCAAATATACTGTAATTTATTTGATTTAAAATATTTATTTTTTCGCCTTATTTGTCCTTAACATCAAAAATGCACCCCAATTTTCAATCGAAAATTCTCGCGTCAAAATATCAGCTTTTTTCAAAAAGTTTGGGAGCCTTTCGTTCGTTGAAATCTCTATTTTCTGATGGTGTAAAAAAAATATACATTACTATAGAAAAATCTTCTCAGAAGATGCAAAGAACTGAAAAAAAACTCAAATTCGAAAAATTTTTTTACTCACTGTGTACAATTTTGAGCTATTTATTAAAATTTACACTAATTTACTTAAAAAACGTGAGATTTCATGTTACATTGATAAACAAAAAAATTGCAAATTGGAATATCCTACTATAATTAACAAACAAATAAGTTAATATTTAATAAGACATCTACAATGTTTTGAAAAATTTGTAGAATCTTCTTTAAATAATATTTGTAGATGCCTATTTATTGCTGTTGTAAGATAATTTATATACCTGAGTGACATACGGTAAACATTAGCCCATTGTAAGGTATTTCATGGAGAAGTGGGGACTGACTTAGCAGGGTCTGGGCCTTACTACATACCTGCTATTTCGTAGCAGCTGTAAAACCGTTAGTCAGTGGTCATGGGTAACGCAGACAAATTAAATACGCTGATACTATAACGCTGGCGCACTTCCTTGTATCAACGCAATGCGTTAACTCAAATGTGCTATGATACACGATACAGTTGAGAGCCAGACTGGAAATAATATTGGGGACGAAGATTTCGACGATCAACTAGAGATAGAAAGGTTTATCGAATCTAACGATGAAGAAATGCCTTCAAGGAGACAAAAACTAATGAATAACTAATGGGAATTTCAGATAAGATATTTATAAATGACAAGATTAACGTTTTCGAAAAAAAATATAATGAATAACGTAATCAGAATTAAGTATCTAAATTCAATAGTGCAATTTACATGTATATTTATATTTTTTGGAATTTTCTATGACATGAATTTAATTCGAATTTAATTAATAAACCTTTCAACTAAAAAAATTGCAGCAATCACATTTTTTTGATGAAATTGTACATAGTGAGTAAAAAAATTACGAATTTGAGTTTTTTTCAGTTTTTTGCATTTTCTGAGAAGATTTTCTATAGTAATGTATATATTTTTTTTACACCATCAGAAAATAGAGATTCCAACGAATAAAAAGCTCCCAAACTTTTTGAAAAAAGCTGATGTTTTGACGCGAGAATTTTCGATTGAAAATTTGGGTGCATTTTTGATATTAAGTTAAAATAAGGCGAAGAAATGAATGTTTTAAAACAAATAAATTACAGTGTATCTGGGACATAGTAAGGTAAGTTTTCACCAAATTTCGTAGAAAATGTCCTTTGTTTGAAAAAGATAAAAATAAAAAACCAAAAACTTGGTTTTTTGAATTTTTTACCAAAATTTTGAGGTTATGTGAAAAAATTGAAAATACAAAAGTTGTAGACCTTTTTATTACCTACAGCTTTGCCATTCAACTTTTTTCCATAGGACGTGTAGTTTTGCCAGAATTCAAGATAAACCATTTTCGACCCTTAAAAACTCACCCCCTCCCACTTCCCGATCTCGGATCGACCGTAGTTTATTTTTCTTTTCATTCTTATCATATTCCCCTCTTTTTCTAATGGGTTTCATCCTACTGTAATTTTTTTTTTGGTTCCAAAAATTATCGACCCTGGTCTACATAGATAAGATAACCATGTAACCGATTGCCACAATCGAACAACCGCACTCAGTCCACGTCAATCTTTACATCTTCCCCGCCCCGCGCTTCCTCACCACCTCTTGGAGGCCGGCAGTCACGTGGTAACCTCCTCGTTGGCGCCGTCGAACTCCAGCTTGACCTCCTCGTGGAGACCCTCGACGTCCACCTCGGATTCCGCCGCGGCGTTCAGCATGTTCAAGGTCACCTCTGACTTTATCATCTGTTGTTGGGCTTGCTGTTGTTGTTGAGACTGCTGCTGTTGCTACAGAGAAGGACATCAATTAGTCACTTGTGGTGATGCGGAACGCGCTCCTGGCTGTCATACGTTAAGGGTCCCACAGACACTGTTCTTTTTCATCAGGTTCGCACGACGTGCCAACCGATGTCGGTTAAACCGATGGAACGACACCTCCACAAACTGTTCGGTTTTCTTTCAGGTTCTCGCAAATTTTTGGTCTATTAACATGGATAATACTTTAGCATTGGCGGCGGCTTTAGCTATTAAAGTGGAATACAGCAAGAAAAAACGTTCTAAATGGGTGAAACAGTGGCTTTTAAAAAGAGGCCAATTCTTCCATATAAATCTATTAGAAGAATTGCGTCTGGAACCAGGGGATTGGTACAATTATTTGAGGGTGGATGAAGAAACATGCTTAGAATTGCTTAATTCAGTAGCACATGGCCGACTCTACACTAGGCCGGAGCCTTAGATGTGGCAACGTGGCTTAGCTGTCAAATAGTGGCCCTATAGTTTCAGAATAATTATTACATTTTATATGTATTAGACTTCATCTCGGTTAATAAATTAAGAAAAATACTTTTTAGAACTATTACTACTAATACCACTTACATCTGATGTCTGTTTCATCACAGTCAGACACTACAAAATAAAAATAAACGCAACCTGTTTCCTGCCGCCACTTCCATTTCCATTAAATGAACACTCAATTTACTTTGTAAATTATCACTTGAGCTAGAAAAATTCACTATTAGGTCACTGTGAAGCCATTCTTGCTGGTCTTGATTTCCCTTTCACTATCAAATGCTTTCGAAGGTATGCCCCAGGCCATGCCCAGATGAGTTCTATTAACTGTATTTTTCTGTGATATTTGGGAGGTCCAGAAAACATTATAGGTACCACATTGTGCTTTAAAATAGGTCTTATCCTTTGAAATGTTTGTCAATTATTGTCTTTATCCTTATAAATATAACCAGCCCTTCCGAGGAATACCTTTCACCCACTTCTGTTTATGTCCCTTATCGGACGCACAATTGCTAGTGCAACCTGGTACTACACACATTGCAGGCATCTTTTTATCTTTATATTTTCATTTGTGCAGGCAAATAAGTAGAAACCCATTCAAAATCACCTTGCAACGTTCTTTTTAATCTGGAATAAGGTTATGTTGGGCCATGGTTTGGTAGTCCTCTCCTGGACTGCAACCTGGTACTACACGCTTTGCAGGCATCTTTTTATCTTTATAGTTTCGTTTGTGCAGGTAAATAAGTAGAAACCCATTACAAATCACCTTGCAACGTTCTTTTTAATCTGGAATAAGGTGATGTTGGGCCATGGTTTGGTAGTCCTCTACTGGGCTGCAACCTGGTACTACACGCTTTGCAGGCATCTTGTTATCTTTATAGTTTCGCTTGTGCAGGTAAATAATTAGAAACAAATTAAAAATCACCTTCCAACCATATTTTCTGGACCTGGAAGAATACACATTGTAACGGTTCACCCGTTTTCAAAATTATTTTTATATTATTTACTTGGCTACCATATACAAACAGTTTACAACTTCCATTTTTAGCAACTACTTCCTCATTATACTAGTACATTTCTATCACCATTTTGCTTCTCACCTCTACCTTTTCCCATCTCTACTTCCTTGAGCTGCATATATTGTTAATTATACACACTGCGCAAGTGCGCCAAATTTTGGGAAATTCTAATGAGTGGGGGGGTATGCTCTTGCTCTCCACCAAGGTTACCTTTTATGTCGAAACACATACCTCCTTCCTTTTGCTTTTTGAACTCAAATAGTTAACACTAAATATAATTATGTCTCTCTAAGACAATCTTTTGTGTCTGTGCCAATTATGTTTTAATCAAGGTAACGATAACGATTTGATTGCTATAGTTTCGCATATTTATTTTACAGCTTTGTGTAGGAATGTGATTTTTCCGATTTATACATTTTTTTCCCATGAACATGTGATGGCGAACATTTTAATCTTTAAATATCAAGTCAATCATACACTGTATATTTATTAATTATCTAACAAAAGAGTCGCTGAACACTATTCTTTATTTCTAGCCATATATTTTTGTGTTACGATGCCTTATCTTGTGTGTATTTAATGTTTCACATTTTCTTTATGACATTCCTTACGTAAAAATACCTATCACTCAGATTTGCTAATCGAGAACGCAATGAAAAGATCTTTTGGACATTTTTGTAATTTTGTTTTACAAGGCGTGAGGAGAAAGTTTGTAAATTTTTGAACATACTTTGTACGTTTATTTTATTTATCACTATATATCTGAAAAGATCCGGTAGGACTGAAAATGCAAAGTATTTAGGAATCTTTTTTTAAACTATTCGCTCTTGTATATATCTATATTTTTTTTAATCTTTACCATGTGAACATTTGAAAGTTATCTGCTTTTTGGCTTTTTAATTCCCCCATGCTACTTCATAGAACCGGTGTGAACTTGGCAGCTAAAACCCAGCAGACAATTTTCCGAAGATGCCCGAACGACCAGTGGCGTCGTTATTACGAATAAACACTATTGACGGTATGATACGTGCTTATATATCGGGTTATTAACTGAGCGATCATCTAAAGGGGTAGCAGCCAAAATAAAAACAATTAAAATATCATTTTTACCCCTAAGGAAATAATTCCCCAAGATGAAATTGCAGCCAAAAAATAACACCTAAATAATGCCATTTTATGAGTCCAGTCTTATCAACTGAGCGAACTTCTAAAGGGCCAGCAGCCAAAATCAAAAATATTGAAATATCATTTTCACCCCTAAGGAAATAATTCCCCAAGATGAAATTGATGCCAAAAATTAACACATAAAAAATGACATTTTATGAGTCCGGTCTCATCAACTGAGCGAACTTCTAAAGGGCCAGCAGCCAAAATCCAAAATATTAAAATATCATTTTCACCCCCAAGGAAATAATTCCCCAAGATGAAATTGGTGTCAAAAAGTAACACCTAAATAATGACATTTTACGAGCCCAGTCTCATCAACTGAGCGAACTTCTAAAGGGCCAGCAGCCAAAATCAAAAATATTGAAATATCATTTTCACCCCTAAGGAAATAATTCCCCAAGATGAAATTGATGCCAAAAATTAACACATAAAAAATGACATTTTATGAGTCCGGTCTCATCAACTGAGCGAACTTCTAAAGGGCCAGCAGCCAAAATCCAAAATATTAAAATATCATTTTCACCCCCAAGGAAATAATTCCCCAAGATGAAATTGGTGTCAAAAAGTAACACCTAAATAATGACATTTTACGAGCCCAGTCTCATCAACTGAGCGAACTTCTAAAGGGCCAGCAGCCAAAATCAAAAATATTGAAATATCATTTTCACCCCTAAGGAAATAATTCCCCAAGATGAAATTGATGCCAAAAATTAACACATAAAAAATGACATTTTATGAGTCCGGTCTCATCAACTGAGCGAACTTCTAAAGGGCCAGCAGCCAAAATCCAAAATATTAAAATATCATTTTCACCCCCAAGGAAATAATTCCCCAAGATGAAATTGGTGTCAAAAAGTAACACCTAAATAATGACATTTTACGAGCCCAGTCTCATCAACTGAGCGAACTTCTAAAGGGCCAGCAGCCAAAATCAAAAATATTGAAATATCATTTTCACCCCTAAGGAAATAATTCCCCAAGATGAAATTGATGCCAAAAATTAACACATAAAAAATGACATTTTATGAGTCCGGTCTCATCAACTGAGCGAACTTCTAAAGGGCCAGCAGCCAAAATCAAAAATATTAAAATATCATTTTCACCCCCAAGGAAATAATTCCCCAAGATGAAATTGGTGTCAAAAAGTAACACCTAAATAATGACATTTTACGAGCCCAGTCTCATCAACTGAGCGAACTTCTAAAGGGCCAGCAGCCAAAATCAAAAATATTGAAATATCATTTTCACCCCTAAGGAAATAATTCCCCAAGATGAAATTGATGCCAAAAATTAACACATAAAAAATGACATTTTATGAGTCCGGTCTCATCAACTGAGCGAACTTCTAAAGGGCCAGCAGCCAAAATCCAAAATATTAAAATATCATTTTCACCCCCAAGGAAATAATTCCCCAAGATGAAATTGGTGTCAAAAAGTAACACCTAAATAATGACATTTTACGAGCCCAGTCTCATCAACTGAGCGAACTTCTAAAGGGCCAGCAGCCAAAATCAAAAATATTGAAATATCATTTTCACCCCTAAGGAAATAATTCCCCAAGATGAAATTGATGCCAAAAATTAACACATAAAAAATGACATTTTATGAGTCCGGTCTCATCAACTGAGCGAACTTCTAAAGGGCCAGCAGCCAAAATCCAAAATATTAAAATATTATTTTCACCCCCAAGGAAATAATTCCCCAAGATGAAATTGGTGTCAAAAAGTAACACCTAAATAATGACATTTTACGAGCCCAGTCTCATCAACTGAGCGAACTTCTAAAGGGCCAGCAGCCAAAATCAAAAATATTAAAATATCATTTTCACCCCCAAGGAAATAATTCCCCAAGATGAAATTGGTGTCAAAAAGTAACACCTAAATAATGACATTTTACGAGCCCAGTCTCATCAACTGAGCGAACTTCTAAAGGGCCAGCAGCCAAAATCAAAAATATTGAAATATCATTTTCACCCCTAAGGAAATAATTCCCCAAGATGAAATTGATGCCAAAAATTAACACATAAAAAATGACATTTTATGAGTCCGGTCTCATCAACTGAGCGAACTTCTAAAGGGCCAGCAGCCAAAATCCAAAATATTAAAATATCATTTTCACCCCCAAGGAAATAATTCCCCAAGATGAAATTGGTGTCAAAAAGTAACACCTAAATAATGACATTTTACGAGCCCAGTCTCATCAACTGAGCGAACTTGTAAAGGGCCAGCAGCCAAAATCAAAAATATTAAAATATCATTTTCACCCCTAAGGAAATAATTCCCCAAGATGAAATTGATGCCAAAAATTAACACATAAATAATGATATTTTATGAGTCCAGTCTCATCAACTGAGCTAACTTCTAAAGGGCCAGCAGCCAAAATCAAAAAAATTAAAATATCATTTTCACCCCCAAGGAAATGATTCCCCAAGATGAACTTGGTGCCAAAAAGTAACACCTAAATAATGACATTTTATGAGTCTGGTCTGATCAACTGAGCGAACTTCTAAAGGGCCAGCAGCCAAAATCAAAAAAATTAAAATACCATTTTCACCCCCAAGGAAATGATTCCCCAAGATGAAATTGGTGCCAAAAAGTAACACCTAAATAATGACATTTTATGAGTCTGGTCTCATCAACTGAGCGAACTTCTAAAGGGCCAGCAGCCAAGATCAAAAATATTAAAATATCATTTTCACCCCTAAGGAAATAATTCCCCAAGATGAAATTGATGCCAAAAATTAAAACATAAACAATGACATTTTATGAGCCCAGTCCCATCAACTGAGCGAACTTCTAAAGGGCGAGCAGCCAAAATCAAAAAAATTAAAATATCATTTTCACCCCCAAGGAAATAATTCCCCAAGATGAAATTAATGCCAAATAGTAACACCTAAATAATCACATTTTATGAGCCCAGTCTCATCAACTGAGCGAACTTCAAAAGGGCCAGCAGCCAAAATCAATAATATTAAAATATCATTTTCACCCCTAAGGAAATAATTCCCCAAGATGAAATTGATGTCAGAAATTAACACATAAATAATGACATTTTATGAGCCCAGTCTCATCAACTGAGCGAACTTCTAAAGGGCCAGCAGCCAAAATCAAAAATATTAAAGTATAATTTTCACCCCCAAGGAAATAATTCCCCAAGATGAAATTAATGCCAAAAAGTAACACCTAAATAATCACATTTTATGAGCCCAGTCTCATCAACTGAGCGAACTTCTAAAGGGCCAGCAGCCAAAATCCAAAATATTAAAATATCATTTTCACCCCCAAGGAAATAATTCCCCAAGATGAAATTGATGCCAAAAATTAACACATAAAAAATGACATTTTATGAGTCCGGTCTCATCAACTGAGCGAACTTCTAAAGGGCCAGCAGCCAAAATCCAAAATATTAAAATATCATTTTCACCCCCAAGGAAATAATTCCCCAAGATTAAATTGGTGTCAAAAAGTAACACCTAAATAATGACATTTTATGAGCCCAGTCTCATCAACTGAGCGAACTTCTAAAGGGCCAGCAGCCAAAATCAAAAATATTAAAATATCATTTTCACCCCTAAGGAAATAATTCCCCAAGATGAAATTGATGCAAAAAATTAACACATAAATAATTATATTTTATGAGCCCAGTCTCATCAACTGAGCTAACTTCTAAAGGGCCAGCAGCCAAAATCAAAAAAATTAAAATATCATTTTCACCCCCAAGGAAATGATTCCCCAAGACGAAATTGGTGCCAAAAAGTAACACCTAAATAATGACATTTTATGAGTCTGGTCTCATCAACTGAGAGAACTTCTAAAGGGCCAGCAGCCAAAATCAAAAAAATTAAAATATAATTTTCACCCCCAAGGAAATGATTCCCCAAGACGAAATTGGTGCCAAAAAGTAACACCTAAATAATGACATTTTATGAGTCTGGTCTCATCAACTGAGCGAACTTCTAAAGGGCCAGCAGCCGAAATCAAAAATATTAAAATATCATTTTCACCCCTAAGGAAATAATTCCCCAAGATGAAATTGATGCCAAAAATTAACACATAAATAATGACATTTTATGAGCCCAGTCCCATCAACTGAGCGAACTTCTAAAGGGCCAGCAGCCAAAATCAGAAAAATTGAAATATCATTTTCACCCCCAAGGAAATAATTCCCCAAGATGAAATTAATGCCAAATAGTAACACCTAAATAATCACATTTTATGGGCCCAGTTTCATCAACTGAGCGAACTTCAAAAGGGCCAGCAGCCAAAATCAATAATATTAAAATATCATTTTCACCCCTAAGGAAATAATTCCCCAAGATGAAATTGATGCCAAATATTAACACATAAATAATGACATTTTATGAGCCCAGTCTCATCAACTGAGCGAACTTCTAAAGGGTCAGCAGCCAAAATCAAAAATATTAAAATATCATTTTCACCCCTAAGGAAATAATTCCCCAAGATAAAATTGATGCCAAAAATTAACACATAAATAATGGCATTTTACGAGCCCAGTCTCATCAACTGAGCGAACTTCTAAAGGGCCAGCAGCCAAAATCAATATTACTAAAATATCATTTTCACCCCTAAGGAAATAATTCCCCAACATGAAACTGATGCCAAAAATTAACACCTAAATAATGACATCTTATGAGTCTGGTCTCATCAACTGACCGAACTTCTAAAGGGCCAGCAGCCAAAATCAATAATATTAAAATATCATTTTCACCCCTAAGGAAATAATTCCCCAAGATAAAATTGATGCCAAAAACTAACACATAAATAATGGCATTTTATGAGCCCAGTCTCATCAACTGAGCGAACTTCTAAAGGGCCAGCAGCCAAAATCAAAAATATTAAAATATCATTTTCACCCCCAAGGAAATAATTCCCCAAGATGAAATTGGTGTCAAAAAGTAACACCTAAATAATGACATTTTATGAGCCCAGTCTCATCAACTGAGCGAACTTCTAAAGGGCCAGCAGCCAAAATCAATAATATTAAAATATCATTTGCACCCCTAAGGAAATAATTCCCCAAGATGAAATTGATGCCAAAAATTAACACATTAACGATGATATTTTATGAGCCCAGTCTCATCAACTGAGCTAACTTCTAAAGGGCCAGCAGCCAAAATCAAAAAAATTAAAATATCATTTTCACCCCCAAGGAAATGATTCCCCAAGATGAAATTGGTGCCAAAAAGTAACACCTAAATAATGACATTTTATGAGTCTGGTCTCATCAACTGACCGAACTTCTAAAGGGCCAGCAGCCAAAATCAAAAATATTGAAATATAATTTTCACCCCTAAGGAAATAATTCCCCAACATGAAATTGATGCCAAAATTTAACACATAAATAATGACATTTTATGAGTCCAGTCTTATCAACTGAGCGAACTTCTAAAGGGCCAGCAGCCAAAATCAATAATATTAAAATATCATTTTCACCCCTAAGGAAATGATTCCCCATGATGAAATTGATGCCAAAGATTAACACATAAATAATGATATTTTATGAGCCCAGTCTCATCAACTGAGCTGACTTCTAAAGGGCCAGCAGCCAAAATCAAAAAAATTAAAATATCATTTTCACCCCCAAGGAAATGATTCCCCAAGATGAAATTGGTGCCAAAAAGTAACACCTAAATAATGACATTTTATGAGTCTGGTCTCATCAACTGAGCGAACTTCTAAAGGGCCAGCAGCCAAAATCAAAAAAATTAAAATATCATTTTCACCCCCAAGGAAATCATTCCCCAAGATGAAATTGGTGCCAAAAAGTAACACATAAATAATGACATTTTATGAGTTTGGTCTCATCAACTGAGCGAACTTCTAAAGGGCCAGCAGCCAAAATCAAAAATATTAAAATATCATTTTCACCCCTAAGGAAATAATTTCCCAAGATGAAATTGACGCCAAAAATTAAAACATAAATAATGACATTTTATGAGCCCAGTCCCATCAGCTGAGCGAACTTCTAAAGGGTCAGCAGCCAAAATCAAAAAAATTAAAATATCATTTTCACCCCCAAGGAAATAATTCCTTAAGATGAAATTAATGCCAAATAGTAACACCTAAATAATCACATTTTATGAGCCCAGTCTCATCAACTGAGCGAACTTCAAAAGGGCCAGCAGCCAAAATCAATAATATTAAAATATCATTTTCACCCCTAAGGAAATAATTCCCCAAGATGAAATTGATGTCAAAAATTAGCACATAAATAATGACATTTTATGAGCCCAGTCTCATCAACTGAGCGAACTTCTAAAGGGTCAGCAGCCAAAATCAAAAATATTAAAATATAATTTTCACCCCCAAGGAAATAATTCCCCAAGATGAAATTAATGCCAAAAAGTAACACCTAAATAATCACATTTTATGAGCCCAGTCTCATCAACTGAGCGAACTTCTAAAGGGCCAGCAGCCAAAATCAAAGAAATTAAAATATCATTTTCACCCCCAAGGAAATAATTCCCCAAGATGAAATTGATGCCAAAAATTAACACATAAAAAATGACATTTTATGAGTCCGGTATCATCAACTGAGCGAACTTCTAAAGGGCCAGCAGCCAAAATCCAAAATATTAAAATGTCATTTTCACCCCCAAGGAAATAATTCCCCAAGATGAAATTGATGCCAAAAATTAACACATTAATAATGATATTTTATGAGCCCAGTCTCATCAACTGAGCTAACTTCTAAAGGGCCAGCAGCCAAAATAAAAAAAATTAAAATATCATTTTCACCCCCAAGGAAATGATTCCCCAAGATGAAATTGGTGCCAAACAGTAACACCTAAATAATGACATTTTATGAGTCTGGTCTCATCAACTGAGCGAACTTCTAAAGGGCCAGCAGCCAAAATCAAAAATATTGAAATATAATTTTCACCCCTAAGGAAATAATTCCCCAACATGAAATTGATGCCAAAATTTAACACATAAATAATGACATTTTATGAGTCCAGTCTTATCAACTGAGCGAACTTCTAAAGGGCCAGCAGCTAAAATCAATAATATTAAAATATCATTTTCACCCCTAAGGAAATGATTCCCCATGATCAAATTGATGCCAAAAATTAACACATAAATAATGATATTTTATGAGCCCAGTCTCATCAACTGAGCGAACTTCTAAAGGGCCAGCAGCCAAAATCAAAAATATTAAAATGTCATTTTCACCCCTAAGCAAATAATTCCCCAAGATGAAATTGATGCCAAAAATTAACACATTGATAATGATATTTTATGAGCCCAGTCCCATCAACTGAGCTAACTTCTAAAGGGCCAGCAGCCAAAATCAAAAAAAATTAAAATATCATTTTCACCCCTAAGGAAATGATTCCCCAAGATGAAATTGGTGCCAAAAAGTAACACCTAAATAATGTCATTTTATGAGTCTGGTCTCATCAACTGAGCGAACTTCTAAAGGGCCAGCAGCCAAAATCAAAAAAATTAAAATATCATTTTCACCCCCAAGGAAATGATTCCCCAAGATGAAATTGGTGCCAAAAAGTAACACCTAAATAATGACATTTTATGAGTCTGGTCTCATCAACTGAGCGAACTTCTAAAGGGCCAGCAGCCAAAATCAAAAAAATTAAAATATCATTTTCACCCCCAAGGAAATAATTCTCCAAGATGAAATTAATGCCAAATAGTAACACCTAACTAGTCACATTTTATGAGCCCAGTCTCATCAACTGAGCGAACTTCAAAAGGGCCAGCAGCCAAAATCAATAATATTAAAATATCATTTTCACCCCTAAGGAAATAATTCCCCAAGATGAAATTGATGCCAAAAATTAAAACATAAATAATGACATTTTATGAGCCCAGCCCCATCAACTGAGCGAACTTCTAAAGGGCCAGCGGCCAAAATCAAAAAAATTAAAATATCATTTTCACCCCCAAGGAAGTAATTCCCCAAGATGAAATTAATGCCAAATAGTAACACCTAACTAATCACATTTTATGAGCCCAGTCTCATCAACTGAGCGAACTTCAAAAGGGCCAGCAGCCAAAATCAATAATATTAAAATATCATTTTCACCCCTAAGGAAATAATTCCCCAAGATGAAATTGATGTCAAAAATTAGCACATAAATAATGACATTTTATGAGCCCAGTCTCATCAACTGAGCGAATTTCTAAAGGGTCAGCAGCCAAAATCTCCTTTAGAAGTTCGCTCAGTTGATGAGACCGGACTCATAAAATGTCATTTATTATGTGTTAATTTATGGCACCAATTTCATCTTGGGGAATCATTTCCTTGGGGGTGAAAATGATATTTTAATTTTTTTGATTTTGGCTGCTGGCCCTTTAGAAGTTAGCTCAGTTGATGAGACTGGACTCATAAAATATCATTATTTATGTGTTAATTTTTGGCATCAATTTCATCTTGGGGAATTATTTCCTTAGGAGTGAAAATGATATTTTAATATTTTTGATTTTGGCTGCTGGCCCTTTAGAAGTTCGCTCAGTTGATGAGACTGGGCTCATAAAATGTCATTATTTAGGTGTTACTTTGTGGCACCAATTTCATCTTGGGGAATTATTGCCTTGGGGGTGAAAATCATATTTTAATTTTTTCGATTTTGGCTGCTGACCCTTTAGAAGTTCGCTCAGTTGATGAGACCAGACTCATAAAATGTCATTATTTAGGTGTTACTTTTTGGCACCAATTTCATCTTGGGGAATCATTTCCTTGGGGGTGAAAATGATATTTTAATTTTTTTGATTTTGGCTGCTGGCCCTTTAGAAGTTAGCTCAGTTGATGAGACTGGGCTCATAAAATGTCATTATTTAGGTGTTACTTTTTGACACCAATTTCATCTTGGGGAATTATTTCCTTGGGGGTGAAAATGATATTTCAATTTCTCTGATTTTGGCTGCTGGCCCTTTAGAAGTTCGCTCAGTTGATGAGACTGGGCTCATAAAATGTCATTATTTAGGTGTTACTTTTTGACACCAATTTCATCTTGGGGAATTATTTCCTTGGGGGTGAAAATGATATTTTAATATTTTGGATTTTGGCTGCTGACCCTTTAGAAGTTCGCTCAGTTGATGAGACCAGACTCATAAAATGTCATTATTTAGGTGTTACTTTTTGGCACCAATTTCATCTTGGAGAATCATTTCCTTGGGGGTGAAAATGATATTTTAATTTTTTTGATTTTGGCTGCTGGCCCTTTAGAAGTTAGCTCAGTTGATGAGACTGGGCTCATAAAATGTCATTATTTAGGTGTTACTTTTTGACACCAATTTCATCTTGGGGAATTATTTCCTTGGGGGTGAAAATGATATTTTAATTTCTTTGATTTTGGCTGCTGGCCCTTTAGAAGTTCGCTCAGTTGATGAGAATGGGCTCATAAAATGTCATTATTTAGGTGTTACTTTTTGACACCAATTTCATCTTGGGGAATTATTTCCTTGGGGGTGAAAATGATATTTTAATATTTTGGATTTTGGCTGCTGGCCCTTTAGAAGTTCGCTCAGTTGATGAGACCGGACTCATAAAATGTCATTTTTTATGTGTTGATTTTTGGCATCAATTTCATCTTGGGGAATTATTTCTTTGGGGGTGAAAATGATATTTTAATATTTTGGATTTTGGCTGCTGGCCCTTTAGAAGTTCGCTCAGTTGATGAGACCGGACTCATAAAATATCATTTTTTATGTGTTAATTTTTGGCATCAATTTCATCTTGGGGAATTATTTCCTTGGGGGTGAAAATGATATTTTAATTTCTTTGATTTTGGCTGCTGGCCCTTTAGAAGTTAGCTCAGTTGATGAGACTGGGCTCGTAAAATATCATTATTTATGTGCTAATTTTTGGCATCAATTTGATCTTGGGGAATTATTTCCTTAGGGGTGAAAATGATATATTAATAATTTTGATTTTGGCTGCTGGCCCTTTCGAAGTTCGCTCAGTTGATGAGACTGGGCTGATAAAATGTCATTATTTAGGTGTTACTTTTTGGCACCAATTTCATCTTGGGGAATTATTTCCTTGGGGGTGAAAATGATATTTTAATTTTTTCGATTTTGGCTGCTGGCCCTTTAGAAGTTCGCTCAGATGATGAGACCGGACTCATAAAATGTCATTATTTATGTGTTAGTTTTTGGCATCAATTTCATGTTGGGGAATTATTTCCTTAGGGGTGAAAATGATATTTTAATATTATTGATTTTGGCTGCTGGCCCTTTAGAAGTTCGCTCAGTTGATGAGACGGGGCTCATAAAATATCATTATTTATGTGTTAATTTTTGGCATCAATTTCATCATGGGGAATTATTTCCTTAGGGGTGAAAATGATATTTTAATATTATTGATTTTGGCTGCTGGCCCTTTAGAAGTTCGCTCAGTTGATAAGACTGGACTCATAAAATGTCATTATTTATGTGTTAAATTTTGGCATCAATTTCATGTTGGGGAATTATTTCCTTAGGGCTGAAAATTATATTTTAATATTTTGGATTTTGGCTGCTGGCCCTTTAGAAGTTCGCTCAGTTGATGATACCGGACTCATAAAATGTCATTTTTTATGTGTTAATTTTTGGCATCAATTTCATCTTGGGGAATTATTTCTTTGGGGGTGAAAATGATATTTTAATTTCTTTGATTTTGGCTGCTGGCCCTTTAGAAGTTCGCTCAGTTGATGAGACTGGGCTCATAAAATGTGATTATTTAGGTGTTACTTTTTGGCATTAATTTCATCTTGGGGAATTATTTCCTTGGGGGTGAAAATTATATTTTAATATTTTTGATTTTGGCTGCTGACCCTTTAGAAGTTCGCTCAGTTGATGAGACTGGGCTCATAAAATGTCATTATTTATGTGCTAATTTTTGACATCAATTTCATCTTGGGGAATTATTTCCTTAGGGGTGAAAATGATATTTTAATATTATTGATTTTGGCTGCTGGCCCTTTTGAAGTTCGCTCAGTTGATGAGACTGGGCTCATAAAATGTGATTATTTAGGTGTTACTATTTGGCATTAATTTCATCTTGGGGAATTATTTCCTTGGGGGTGAAAATGATATTTTAATTTTTTTGATTTTGGCTGCTGGCCCTTTAGAAGTTCGCTCAGCTGATGGGACTGGGCTCATAAAATGTCATTATTTATGTTTTAATTTTTGGCATCAATTTCATCTTGGGGAATTATTTCCTTAGGGGTGAAAATGATATTTTAATATTTTTGATTTTGGCTGCTGGCCCTTTAGAAGTTCTCTCAGTTGATGACACCACACTCATAAAATGTCATTATTTAGGTGTTACTTTTTGGCACCAATTTCATCTTGGGGAATCATTTCCTTGGGGGTGAAAATGATATTTTAATTTTTTTGATTTTGGCTGCTGGCCCTTTAGAAGTCAGCTCAGTTGATGGGACTGGGCTCATAAAATATCATTATTAATGTGTTAATTTTTGGCATCAATTTCATCTTGGGGAATTATTTCCTTAGGGGTGAAAATGATATTTTAATATTTTTGATTTTGGCTGCTGGCCCTTTAGAAGTTCGCTCAGTTGATGAGACCGGACTCATAAAATGTCATTATTTATGTGTTAGTTTTTGGCATCAATTTCATGTTGGGGAATTATTTCCTTAGGGGTGAAAATGATATTTTAATATTATTGATTTTGGCTGCTGGCCCTTTAGAAGTTCGCTCAGTTGATGAGACGGGGCTCATAAAATATCATTATTTATGTGTTAATTTTTGGCATCAATTTCATCATGGGGAATTATTTCCTTAGGGGTGAAAATGATATTTTAATATTATTGATTTTGGCTGCTGGCCCTTTAGAAGTTCGCTCAGTTGATAAGACTGGACTCATAAAATGTCATTATTTATGTGTTAAATTTTGGCATCAATTTCATGTTGGGGAATTATTTCCTTAGGGCTGAAAATTATATTTTAATATTTTGGATTTTGGCTGCTGGCCCTTTAGAAGTTCGCTCAGTTGATGATACCGGACTCATAAAATGTCATTTTTTATGTGTTAATTTTTGGCATCAATTTCATCTTGGGGAATTATTTCTTTGGGGGTGAAAATGATATTTTAATTTCTTTGATTTTGGCTGCTGGCCCTTTAGAAGTTCGCTCAGTTGATGAGACTGGGCTCATAAAATGTGATTATTTAGGTGTTACTTTTTGGCATTAATTTCATCTTGGGGAATTATTTCCTTGGGGGTGAAAATTATATTTTAATATTTTTGATTTTGGCTGCTGACCCTTTAGAAGTTCGCTCAGTTGATGAGACTGGGCTCATAAAATGTCATTATTTATGTGCTAATTTTTGACATCAATTTCATCTTGGGGAATTATTTCCTTAGGGGTGAAAATGATATTTTAATATTATTGATTTTGGCTGCTGGCCCTTTTGAAGTTCGCTCAGTTGATGAGACTGGGCTCATAAAATGTGATTATTTAGGTGTTACTATTTGGCATTAATTTCATCTTGGGGAATTATTTCCTTGGGGGTGAAAATGATATTTTAATTTTTTTGATTTTGGCTGCTGGCCCTTTAGAAGTTCGCTCAGCTGATGGGACTGGGCTCATAAAATGTCATTATTTATGTTTTAATTTTTGGCATCAATTTCATCTTGGGGAATTATTTCCTTAGGGGTGAAAATGATATTTTAATATTTTTGATTTTGGCTGCTGGCCCTTTAGAAGTTCTCTCAGTTGATGACACCACACTCATAAAATGTCATTATTTAGGTGTTACTTTTTGGCACCAATTTCATCTTGGGGAATCATTTCCTTGGGGGTGAAAATGATATTTTAATTTTTTTGATTTTGGCTGCTGGCCCTTTAGAAGTCAGCTCAGTTGATGAGACTGGGCTCATAAAATATCATTATTTATGTGTTAATTTTTGGCATCAATTTCATCATGGGGAATCATTTCCTTAGGGGTGAAAATGATTTTTTAATATTATTGATTTTGGCTGCTGGCCCTTTAGAAGTTCGCTCAGTTGATAAGACTGGATTCATAAAATGTCATTATTTATGTGTTAAATTTTGGCATCAATTTCATGTTGGGGAATTATTTCCTTAGGGGTGAAAATTATATTTCAATATTTTTGATTTTGGCTGCTAGCCCTTTAGAAGTTCGCTCAGTTGATGAGACCAGACTCATAAAATGTCATTATTTAGGTGTTACTTTTTGGCACCAATTTCATCTTGGGGAATCATTTCCTTGGGGGTGAAAATGATATTTTAATTTTTTTGATTTTGGCTGCTGGCCCTTTAGAAGTTAGCTCAGTTGATGAGACTGGGCTCATAAAATATCATTATTAATGTGTTAATTTTTGGCATCAATTTCATCTTGGGGAATTATTTCCTTAGGGGTGCAAATGATATTTTAATATTTTTGATTTTGGCTGCTGGCCCTTTAGAAGTTCGCTCAGTTGATGAGACTGGGCTCATAAAATGTCATTATTTAGGTGTTACTTTTTGACACCAATTTCATCTTGGGGAATTATTTCCTTGGGGGTGAAAATGATATTTTAATATTTTGAATTTTGGCTGCCGGCCCTTTAGAATCTCGCTCAGTTGATGAGACCGGACTCATAAAATGTCATTTTTTATGTGTTAATTTTTGGCATCAATTTCATCTTGGGGAATTATTTGCTTGGGGGTGAAAATGATATTTTAATTTTTTTGATTTTAGCTGCTGGCCCTTTAGAAGTTAGCTCAGTTGATGAGACTGGGCTCATAAAATATCATTATTTATGTGTTAATTTTTGGCATCAATTTCATCTTGGGGAATTATTTCCTTAGGGGTGAAAATGATATTTTAATATCTTTGATTTTGGCTGCTGGCCCTTTAGAAGTTCGCTCAGTTGATGAGACTGGGCTCATAAAATGTCATTATTTAGGTGTTACTTTTTGACACCAATTTCATCTTGGGGAATTATTTCCTTGGGGGTGAAAATGATATTTTAATATTTTGGATTTTGGCTGCTGGCCCTTTAGAAGTTCGCTCAGTTGATGAGACCGGACTCATAAAATATCATTTTTTATGTGTTAATTTTTGGCATCAATTTCATCTTGGGAAATTATTTCCTTGGGGGTGAAAATGATATTTTAATTTCTTTGATTTTGGCTGCTGGCCCTTTAGAAGTTAGCTCAGTTGATGAGACTGGGCTCGTAAAATATCATTATTTATGTGTTAATTTTTGGCATCAATTTGATCTTGGGGAATTATTTCCTTAGGGGTGAAAATGATATATTAATAATTTTGATTTTGGCTGCTGGTCCTTTAGAAGTTCGCTCAGTTGATGAGACTGGGCTGATAAAATGTCATTATTTAGGTGTTACTTTTTGGCACCAATTTCATCTTGGGGAATTATTTCCTTGGGGGTGAAAATGATATTTTAATTTTTTCGATTTTGGCTGCTGGCCCTTTAGAAGTTCGCTCAGATGATGAGACCGGACTCATAAAATGTCATTATTTATGTGTTAGTTTTTGGCATCAATTTCATGTTGGGGAATTATTTCCTTAGGGGTGAAAATGATATTTTAATATTATTGATTTTGGCTGCTGGCCCTATAGAAGTTCGCTCAGTTGATGAGACTGGGCTCATAAAATATCATTATTTATGTGTTAATTTTTGGCATCAATTTCATCATGGGGAATTATTTCCTTAGGGGTGAAAATGATATTTTAATATTATTGATTTTGGCTGCTGGCCCTTTAGAAGTTCGCTCAGTTGATAAGACTGGACTCATAAAATGTCATTATTTATGTGTTAAATTTTGGCATCAATTTCATGTTGGGGAATTATTTCCTTAGGGGTGAAAATTATATTTTAATATTTTTGATTTTGGCTGCTCGCCCTTTAGAAGTTCGCTGTGTTGATGAGACTGGACTCATAAAATGGCATTATTTAGGTGTTATTTTTTGGCTGCAATTTCATCTTGGGGAATTATTTCCTTAGGGTAAAAATGATATTTTAATTGTTTTTATTTTGGCTGCTACCCCTTTAGATGATCGCTCAGCTAATAACCCGATATATAAGCACGTATCATACCGTCAATAGTGTTTATTCGTAATAACGACGCCACTGGTCGTTCGGGCATCTTCGGAAAATTGTCTGCTGGGTTTTAGCTGCCAAGTTCACACCGGTCTTCATAGATTTGTTTCTGAAGTATATGAATGCAATTTATCAAAATGTAAGAACGCATGAAGATCCATACTTCAGGAACAGATCGTGAAGTCCTGTTGAAGTTCTCCACAAGGTGCTAATACCAGCCATAACTCTTTCACAGGAGAACCACCCTTCTTGGTCGGGGTGCCACCATGAAGACCTAACTTCTTTTTTGGCGGGGTGCCTCAATGAAGACCACTTTTTTTGGTCGGGGTGCCACCATGAAGACCTAACTTTTTTTTGGCGGGGTGCCTCAATGAAGACCACTTTTCTTGGTCGGGGTGCCACCATGAAGACCTAACTTCTTTTTTTTGGCGGGGTGCCTCAATGAAGACCACTTTTCTTGGTCGGGGTGCCACCATGAAGACACCACACCTTTGGGGCACAACCTGAACTCCTGAAGAAAACTTTTCTTTGGGGACACCACACCTTTGGGGCACCACCTGAACTCCTCAAAAAGCCAGCCTTCTCTGGAGCACCACCTTCCTTTCGGAAGGGCACTACTACGAGGACTTCCTTCTGAAGCTAAGTTCTTTTTTTAAAAAAAAAATTAAATGTACTGCATTCGTATACATACTAAAATAAATCTTTATTAAACCATTGTTGTCCTAGTTTTCATTTCTTGGCGGCTAACGAGACTCACACATTCACGCACACACGCACGCACCTACATACCCTAGTCTTATGCAATCCTACTGAGCTACTGGTTGCTATGAGTAATAAAAGTGTTGGCTGGTCGCTCATGACCAAGCAACATTTCTATTGTTACAAATTGGCGCTGCCAACGTGTGGCCAGACATGGGTATGTCTGGAGTTGTGCATTGTGAGTCTTGAGCTGTCATGAAGTGAAAATTGGACAACTTTTTCAAAATTCCATTTCGGCTCATTGACTCAAAATTCCATTTAATAATTTTTTTTTGGATGCAGTACTTTCATTTGGCATATATATTTTATTATTTAATTTTCTTTAACTATTATCAGCTTATATTTTTTTTTATAGTTTTCAGGGTGATTGTTGGTCCAAATTTTCTATTTTCAAAATTTTTTTTCTATTGAGGTATATTTGAAATTATTTAAATATTTCTATTGATTTTTGTCTATTAGTATATTTTATTTATGACTGAGATTTGATTTCCTAATGCATTATTTTTTGTACTGTCTTGAGACATTTCGCGTATGCGTTAATTTATAAATCTGAGCGTATGTTGTAAATGCTTCTCTAAGATATCTGGCGTTTGGATATTATTCACAGGTCATAAACATATACCTACAGTTTTTTGTATGGTTTGCTTTTTTTTGTAGCTATACATTTTGTGTGGTATTTGGACAACAATTCACTACATTTTTCTTCGGTAATTTGCTATTTAGGTACATTCATTTAGTAACTCATTTATAGTTGAAAATTTTTATAAGCTGACTTTAGTTTTTTGTTACTTATAGAAGGGTGGTTATATATGTGCAATTATATACTTGCATATATATTTAATTTTCTTGATTAACACATACATTGAGGCACATACACATATAAAATATATTGATATGTCACAAATTCTTTTTTGATCTTTTGTTAAGTAAATGCGTGTAGGTACTTTGTTTTTTTTGTGTTACGATTGTTTTCATTCTGGAGTTTTATTGATGTGTAGTTGTTTTATCTGGCAAATATTTTTGATATTAGTTAGGGCATTTTAGTCTCTATTTTCTTTTAATTGAAGGACTGATAAGGGCAGTCGTATTTGTTGAGGCCAGATAAATAATTTTAAAAGTTTTGAGTATCACTCCAGAATACTAGTTTCTAAAGTTTTCAAGTACATACATGCTCGAGTTTTTTTTATCTTTTGATGAAGTGTCTAATATTTTTTAGTATTGCACTTCTTGTTAGCTTTTGTCTCTCCATTTTCTAGTTGAGGTTTTTTTAAAGGTAACTATGCCTAAGCGAGTTCAGATTCAGATAGTGATCAGTACTTTTGTTTGTTTATAAGTCCCAGTTACAAAATTTCATGCGCCCTGCTGTACTGGGCGAAGATGCGAGACGTCTGAAGGGAAAATGCACCGCCATTCTCACTTCAAGCGTCAGTGTCAGAGAAAGAATTAGCCAGCGCCCCTTAAAAATTCTAGGCGGCAGTAAGAGTCTGCCAATAGATCCCCTTAGGACATTTAAGACCGTTGCTTGCGACCTTCTGAAAAGTTATAGTCCAAAATTTTTGTATGCATACTATTGTGACAATTGTAATTTAACATCGATTTCTAAAATCTGAGCAAATTTAAATTTAACCTTACTGAACATTTGTGAGCACACTTAAATTTTTACTGATATTTTTGATAGTTCTTAAAACTTTGATTAATCGATTTAATTTATAGTATAAATTTATTGCATTTTGTAGTATATTGTAACATGTTTTCAGAAATATTATTTGTTATGGAATTTTTTTTCCAAATTTTGTGTTATAGAGACTGATGTAAGTCCTATGACGTTTCTTGGATCGAAAGCGCTTTTCTTGTATGCATTTTCTGTTCACTTGTCTGTCGTAATATGCATACTTATAAATCTGGCGTATTTCGGGCAGCTCCTGAAACCTCTGGCGTAGAAGAAACACTTTTGATATGGTACATTGTTGTTGGTAGATTTCTGAAATCCTATGTTCATTTATGCCATGTCATGTCATTTCAACTTTATGTAAATTTTTAAATTTTTACTTATGAATAAGATCATCCCTGATTGTTGCTGTCCTCTTTAGTTATCCTGGTATGCGTTTCTATAAATCTGCAGCGTACTTGAAATGGCTTTTGTAGGTTTGCGATTTTCATGTGTGATTTGTTTTCATGGTACTTGTTCAATGTTCATTACAGTAGATTTCTTATGACTTTAAAATCACTTTAAAATTTACGGCTTTAAAAAAAAAAAATTTTCACTTAGCTCTCATGAACGAAATTACCCCTGATTGTCTCTATCCTCTTTAGTTATCCTGGTATGCGTTTCTATAAATCTGCAGCGTACTTGGAATGACTTTTGTAGGCCTGAGATTTTCATGTTTAGTTTCTTTCATATGATCCGTTTATCACAGTTTAGTTTTTTTAAATCTCTTTGAATTTATAACTTTACGATTTTCGCTTTGCACTCATAACTTGATATGAGTTTGTTACAGTTTTAGTAATCTGATATTTGATGGATTAAAATCTTGGTAACATTTCTTGAAATTTTGCATTTAATCTTCGTTTGTTAGCTTACTTGAACTTTATAATTTTTAATCGACTAAGATTCTTGTGCTTACATGCTCACAAATAGTTCAAGCTTTTGATTTCTGTTGTATAAGCTCATGGAATCTTTAATAGTTTTTCCTGATTAGATCTTAAACTTACACTGATGTTCAATTTTTTTTTGGAATCACTTTATTAATGAACATTAGATTTGTGGTAGTTATTTCACTTGAACAATTTTGCTTATTTTTAATTGTCACATGATGTATGAATTCTTCCTTGGATGTACTTTTCTGAATTCAATATGATGTATAATTTTCCCTAAATTTATTTTTGAGTTCAATTTGAGGAACAAATTTTCCCTGAATTTTCCTTTCAAGTTTAATATGTTGTGAAAACTTTCCCTGAATTGATTTTGGAATGTAATCTTGTTAATCCTTTGTGAATTCATTCTTTTGAATCTATTATGACACAACACTTCTCTCAATTGACTTCGTTGTTTGTCACTTGAAAAACTTCATGTATTTGACTTTGAAATGATGTCACTCAAGCACTTAGCGGTTTGATTACCTTTTTTCTTTGTAGTCTTATTTTAGACTGCTGGCGCCCAACTTTTTTTTGTTGATCACTGAATCATAATGCTCTTTATCGAATCAGAACATTGCAGGATTATTACAAGATCTTTTATCGAATCAGAACATCACTGGATTGCAAATTTTTTATTAGATCAGAACATTATTGAATTATAGTTAGTAGTTAGAAAAAATTTTGATCAAAATTTAAATTTTTTTGGGTTTTCATAGAAGCACTTATGGTGTTACAATTTTTTTTTATTTCGTATTTCATAAATAGAAATAGTTTGGTCTTATACTTATGCTTTAGAGATTTGAATTTTCTCTTAAGTCTGTTCAGTGGAATATTTTACAATCTTTTGTTGAGAATATTAAGGGTATCCCAGTTTCTTTTGAGTAGTACTTACGGTTGCATAGGGTATTAGATTTTTTATAGGCAACAACCTTGTTATTATTTTAGAGGCCGTTTCAATGGTACGTGTTGGCGAGTGTCAATACGACAATCTTTATTGATACTGGACCTGGAAGGATAGTTGTGGGGGGTGACAAAGGGTAGTCAAAATTCTCTGAGGAGACTTGACACACACCTGATGTCACTACTGCAATGTATCTGAGCTCCTTCTTCAGGTCGTATGCGGCAGAGCGCCAGCAGCATTATTGAAATGCTAACCCATTCATTGAGTCGCCTGGAGGCAAGCTTCACTTGTCCTCTTTTCAGTCTAGTGACTACTATAAGTTCACTCTTGCTGTTGCAGGCAGCAAGTAAAACTGTTCTTTTTTCTTTTTTTTTCCTGCCCTAGAGTCTTCATGACTTGGTTCACTTGTTGTGGGGGCGTGGTAGCTTCTGCAGTCCTCAGCTGACAGACGACTGGTGGATGTAGGAAGATTCTACGGCGCAGTTTTAAGATCTATCAGCGAAACGAATCTTCCTAGCCAGTTGGGTACTCTGGATGCTGCTGCATCCTTTGCACCTCCTGTAGCCGAGTCTTGAAACTCTTTGTCTTTTGTCAAAGTTTTGACGAGTTTTTTTTTAGGTCTTAAGTATATTAGGGTTTGATAGGTTGCGTACATTTGTTTTTTTTACTTCACAATTTATTACCTTCATTGTGTAGTACATATTCAGTGCAGCTTCACTGTACTTTTAAGCGAGTTGGTGCTATAACCATCCCTCTTGTTTGGTAGACTTGAGGCTATCTCTTTTTCTTCCCATTTCTCTTCCAACATTTTTGTTTTCTACCTGCGTCTTCTTGCTCTTTCATGCACCTTGATAGACTTTGTAGGTTGTAGATTACTGCAAATTCTTGAGATTTGCATGGGGAAGCACGAAAACATAATCTGACTTTGTTATCAGGACAAATGGTTGATTTTGATCCCTCAGTGATAAATTTAACTTTGCTCTTTTAAAAAAAAAATTCTCGAATGCTTCTCAAATTTTTTTTCGTTAAGTGGGGCCGAGTGTAACGGTTCACCCGTTTTCAAAATTATTTTTATATTATTTACTTGGCTACCATATACAAACAGTTTACAACTTCCATTTTTAGCAACTACTTCCTCATTATACTAGTACATTTCTATCACCATTTTGCTTCTCACCTCTACCTTTTCCCATCTCTACTTCCTTGAGCTGCATATATTGTTAATTATACACACTGCGCAAGTGCGCCAAATTTTGGGAAATTCTAATGAGTGGGGGGGTATGCTCTTGCTCTCCACCAAGGTTACCTTTTATGTCGAAACACATACCTCCTTCCTTTTGCTTTTTGAACTCAAATAGTTAACACTAAATATAATTATGTCTCTCTAAGACAATCTTTTGTGTCTGTGCCAATTATGTTTTAATCAAGGTAACGATAACGATTTGATTGCTATAGTTTCGCATATTTATTTTACAGCTTTGTGTAGGAATGTGATTTTTCCGATTTATACATTTTTTTCCCATGAACATGTGATGGCGAACATTTTAATCTTTAAATATCAAGTCAATCATACACTGTATATTTATTAATTATCTAACAAAAGAGTCGCTGAACACTATTCTTTATTTCTAGCCATATATTTTTGTGTTACGATGCCTTATCTTGTGTGTATTTAATGTTTCACATTTTTTTTATGACATTCCTTACGTAAAAATACCTATCACTCAGATTTGCTAATCGAGAACGCAATGAAAAGATCTTTTGGACATTTTTGTAATTTTGTTTTACAAGGCGTGAGGAGAAAGTTTGTAAATTTTTGAACATACTTTGTACGTTTATTTTATTTATCACTATATATCTGAAAAGATCCGGTAGGACTGAAAATGCAAAGTATTTAGGAATCTTTTTTTAAACTATTCGCTCTTGTATATATCTATATTTTTTTTAATCTTTACCATGTGAACATTTGAAAGTTATCTGCTTTTTGGCTTTTTAATTCCCCCATGCTACTTCATAGATTTGTTTCTGAAGTATATGAATGCAATTTATCAAAATGTAAGAACGCATGAAGATCCATACTTCAGGAACAGATCGTGAAGTCCTGTTGAAGTTCTCCACAAGGTGCTAATACCAGCCATAACTCTTTCACAGGAGAACCACCCTTCTTGGTCGGGGTGCCACCATGAAGACCTAACTTCTTTTTTGGCGGGGTGCCTCAATGAAGACCACTTTTTTTGGTCGGGGTGCCACCATGAAGACCTAACTTTTTTTTGGCGGGGTGCCTCAATGAAGACCACTTTTCTTGGTCGGGGTGCCACCATGAAGACCTAACTTCTTTTTTTTGGCGGGGTGCCTCAATGAAGACCACTTTTCTTGGTCGGGGTGCCACCATGAAGACACCACACCTTTGGGGCACAACCTGAACTCCTGAAGAAAACTTTTCTTTGGGGACACCACACCTTTGGGGCACCACCTGAACTCCTCAAAAAGCCAGCCTTCTCTGGAGCACCACCTTCCTTTCGGAAGGGCACTACTACGAGGACTTCCTTCTGAAGCTAAGTTCTTTTTTTAAAAAAAAAATTAAATGTACTGCATTCGTATACATACTAAAATAAATCTTTATTAAACCATTGTTGTCCTAGTTTTCATTTCTTGGCGGCTAACGAGACTCACACATTCACGCACACACGCACGCACCTACATACCCTAGTCTTATGCAATCCTACTGAGCTACTGGTTGCTATGAGTAATAAAAGTGTTGGCTGGTCGCTCATGACCAAGCAACATTTTTATTGTTACAACATGACATAACAACAAATGAAAACACGGCCTGATCTCCAACGTTGCCATATTTCAATGCTCCGGCCTAATGAGTAGAGACAGCCATGAGTAGCACCTCTAATAAAAAACAGGATACTTGGATGAGACAAAGTATTTCCCCTCATGAACGTCTGACAGCACATTTTTGATAGATGTCGCTAACCCTAGATACGCTTACTCGAAGGCAACCAGAACGACACTGCAAAATCCCGTCGTGATTGCACGATGAACGGCCACACATGTACCGAGTTGCACGATGGCGTTCGAAACCGACGAGTTAAAATCAAGCTCGGACAGATTTTTTGGAACGACGGTCAACACGACGGTTTTTCGGCACACACGGACCGAAATGAGTGTCATCGGTTGGCACGTCGTGCAAACCTGAAGAAAAAGAACGATGACTGCGGGGCCCTTTAGAAGAACGCGATCTCGGCTGTCACACGTCCGAAGATTGACAGTGACGTATGATAGAAAAGAAAAACGATAAAAATATGTTATAACATAAATGTATGAGCTATACCATTGATTAACGTATTGTATAAATACGTTAAACAATGGTTATACCATGGCCGTCTGTTATACCCAACACGGAGATACTATTGTACGGTGATGACACAGCATTGGTGGCCAGATAACATTCCAATCGAGAGATTGGTGACTGGCTCCAAGAAGCTGTGGATCCACTAAACGATTGGTGTCTTCGTTGGAAAATCAGATTGAATGGTGGAAAAACGCAGGCTGTTTTAGTGACTAAAAGAGGACAACTGTTACCTACTGAAATTACTATTTGTGGAGAACGGATTCTATGGGCACCCAAAGCAAAATATTTAGGATTGACGATTGATTGATACAACCCTAACTTGAAAACCTCACACAGACTCGAACAGGACTAAAACCATGATTATTTTTCGAAATTTATACCCTATGCTAAAGGGAACGACCAAACTCAGTCTAAGTAACAAGCTATTGTTGTATCAAACGATAATACGTCCAACTATAACTTATATAACCATTACTTTATACAAATATTAACAATAAGAGCTACTTGATCACTATTATTCAGACATTTTTTAATCGTATATCAGTGTCTCATAGGTGCTCGATTCTTTAATGCAAATGTCTGCATGTAATATTAATCGCACAAAAATATGGTTTTCGTTTTCTTAAAACTGAAATCTAGATCAATATCGATCCAGATTTTAGAATAAGTTTATACAGGGTGAATAACAGGTCCGCGAATGTAGCCAAAAAACGCCTCTTTTATAATTTTTTTAATAACTGTCTACAAGGAAATTCGGAAAAATAAACAATTTCAACAGAAATTTCTCTGAAACTACTCTTTTTCTTCATATTCATAATTTTTCCAATTGAAAAATCTCGAAAATATTAGTAAAAAAACGAGTACAGCTGAACCATTGCAAGCGGCTCTTACTTTGTAGTATAACCCCCTCTTGAATCAAGAAAAGGGGTCAACCTCAGAATCAGACACGGTAATCTGCAAATTCATGCATGCATCTCTGTACGCACTTCAAGTCCTAAACAAAAATTAAGAAATTGAGGTCATACTAAATACTTTAGAGTGGAAACACAACCTTCAAAACATACAAAAGCAGTTTGCTAGCCTATGGCTCCATGTTGTTTATTTTGGATGCCTGTATTTTCTCTATCGCCACATAAATACCAAACATCTTAGAGTCCTTCATTGTGAATCTTTTTTCAACTTTTTGGAATGCTAGTAGAAGTTTGAAAAAGAGCACTGGTATTGAATAATAATGAAACTACCTGTTGTTGTGCAGTTTGGGTTTGTTGAGGTTGGGCCACTGTCGTAATCTGTCTGATTGGAAGTCCTGCATCCTCAAAAGCCTTTTTCTTCAATGCAGTCCTAATTTGAGACCTGCAACAAAAAGAAAAACAGTCACTGTTAGATAAAAACTTCCGAAGATTTACATAGATTCTACAAACTTACACAGTTCTACGCTTTATATGATCACTGATTTGGTTCAAACCATCCGAGAATTGCTTTACCACTTGTCTGAGCATCTCGATTTCTTCGTCAGTCCACTTGCTGAATCAAATAGTATGGAGGTTAGTAGGTTCAGTGTCTTTGTGCTACATAACCAAACACAAGCACTATTCAACTACATAATTGATCAAAAAAAAAAAATTGAGAAAAAATGAAAAACGGAAGCTTCAGTAAGATGTAATTAAGGCAGATATTTGAAAAGGTTGCTTCATACTTCCAATTTCTATGAGATTTTTGGTTTTAGTAATGAGAAGCAACTCAAAACTAGAGATCACAGTATACAGAAAGCATATAAGCACAGGACAGTACCTGCCCTATGACTCAAACCACCTAACATCAATAAAGGAAGGAGTTATTCAGATCTTGATTGATCACCAAAAACATCTGCAATATACTGGTAGTGTTCAATGGGACTCAAAGGGACAGGGTTTGTGATTTTATAACCTAGGTTTTTGACAACACAAATAATATTACAAATTAAAATATGGAGATGGATATGACAGTTTCATTACACCAAAAAGGAAGTCTTTCAATGGTCACACCTAGCATTACCAGTCATGTAGAACACACACACTAACAAGGTTAGAGGAGGAAAGAAAATCAAAGAATACATGCCTAAGAAGTTAGTGAAACCAACAATACAAGATAATTCTACCAAGAGAAATATAGTGTAGATGTAGAGGAACTATTAGATTCTGTTAGAATAAAGCAATATAAAATTGAGGAGTGTAAGTTCATCTATATAGCAAAACATGTGACAACCACAGGAAACTAGTTTCCTTGATTTTTCGAGTTTCGCTAAGGGGGATCAATCTAAAACCTAAAAGTTATGGTATAACCACCAACTATTAAATCTATATGCGGTGGGTATAACTCTGTTTTGGATATATTTTTGGTTTCACTTCTCACATGCCAAAAAAGTATCTACTTCTACTTCAACTATGTTGAGGTCTCAGGGTAACCACTAGCAGAAATGGTATGTCTAGCTTGATTTGGAATTATTGAAACCTTTTAAGCTTAGGAATAGAGATATATAATGTTTGTTACAAAATAATTGTCTAGTGATCTGTACCAGTTTTTATTAACATGCTAGCTAGCTTTGAAAATATCTTACCCTGTGGGGCTCTCCGCGTTCGGATGCAGCTGCATTGTTAGGTCTCCAAGTCGGTTGAAGGCTTGCCCCGCAGCAGTGAATATTTCTCCAACCTTTAAATGCAATACATAAGATGCGTCCCTGCATAGAATATCCTCACTCACCTTACTCGCTGAACTCATTACTCCGCTGTTACCTGTTACTACAAAGCGAAAGCAAATGTCCTGTATCAATCAATTTGTTTCTTTTTCGCAAATTTTCATGGGTAGAAAATAGCTGAAAGAGTTGTTGTCACCAAACAGGCAAACAAGTACACACGCCAGTACGCCACTGGCACCACTGGCCATAAAAAAGTAAGGTTATAGCGTTTTTCACTGGACACATTTTAGTGCACTCCGTGCGAGTGCAGAATACTGATAAAGTTCACCTAGGTTAACACTTTTGCACTGGGTTCTTCCAGTGGAATACACATCAAAAAACAACAACTTGTTTTGACAACAATATTTGCATATTTATACTACCTACTCGTTTGTCTGAAAACTGTTCAATAGTTTCCATGTAATTGCTAATCCTGGGAATTTTTTCTCCCGAATTCTTCCTAAACACATTATTTGTTCATCGTCAGAAGATGATGAGTTGATTTTGTCAATTCAAACAAGCAAATTAAAATTTTGATTTTTTCGTTCACTCTACTCATTCTGTCTGAAAATAGTGAAAATCAACTAGGTATTACCGTATTCAAAGATTGAAAGTTTAAACAGGCGTAATATCATTCTATAATTTGAAGTTTCCCGCTCAAACCTACTGTCATTCCCTTGGTTCACCTCCACGACACTCGCTTTGAAATCGGTGCGAAAATTTTGCACTCAGTTCGACCGCTCCGAGTGCAGAAATGCCAGCGAAATGAGTGCACTCAAAAAATTTTGCACTGGAACTGCCAGTGAAATGCAAAACAGAAATCCAGTGCAGCCCGAGTGTAACCAGTGAAAAACGCTATTAGTTGTACAAAAGAGAAAAAGAGAGGTCAAAAATCATACTAGATCATTCTTGTATTACGTCACAAGTGGGCGTGCCTGGTGTACGATCGTGCATACGTTAAAAGAAGGAGCTCATGGCCGACTGTACTCACTAGGCCGGAGCATGAAATATGGCAACACTGAATCTGGGGGCCGAGTCTGCATTTGTTGTTATGTCATGTGTATTCTTCCAGGTGCAGAAAATATGGTTGGAAGGTGATTATTAATGTGTTTCTAATTATTTACCTGCACAAACGAAACTATAAAGATAAAAAGATGCCTGCAAAGCGTGTAGTACCAGGTTGCAGCCCAGTAGAGGCATGGGTAGAGGACTACCAAACCTTGGCCCAACATAACCTTATTCCAGATCAAAAAGAACGTTGCAAGGTGATTTTTAATGGGTGTCTACTTATTTACCTGCACAAATGAAACTATAAAGATAAAAAGATGCCTGCAAAGTGTGTAGTACCAGGTTGCACTAGCAATTGTGCGTCCAATAAGGGACATAAACAGAAGTGGGTGAAAGGTATTCCTCGGAAGGGCTGGTTATATTTATAAGGATAAAGACAATAATTTAGAAACATTTCAAAGGATAAGACCTATTTTAAAGCACAATGTGGTACCTATAATGTTTTCCGGACCTCCCAAATATCACAGAAAAATAGAGTTAATAGAACTCATCTGGGCATGGCCTGGTGCATACCTACGAAAGGATTTGATAGTGAAATGGAAATCAAGACTAGCAAGAATGGCTTCACAGTGACCTAATAGTGAATTTTTCTAGCTCAAGTGACAATTTACAAAGTAAATTGAGTGTTCATTTAAGTGGAAGTGGCAGCAGGAAACAGGTTGCGTTTATTTTTATTTTGTAGTGTCTGACTGTGATGAAACAGACATCAGATGTAAGTGGTATTAGTAGTAGTAGTAGTTCTAAAAAGTATTTTTCTTAATATATTAACCGAGATGAACTCTAATACATATAAAATGTAATAATTATTCTGAAACTATAGGGCCACTATTTGACAGCTAAGCCACGTTGCCACATCTAGGTTCATAGGAAGAGGAGTGCATTCTACATCTACAACTCTTCATACTTTATGCTTGCGAACCACATTGCGATTATTGCGAACCTTGAGGGACCGTCAGAAATGGCACGCTTCTACCAAAGAGTAGCTTCTACTTTCTTCTCCATCTGAAATATGACAGTTCTGTCTGACGTAATTTAAGGGTTATGTTTATAGTTATCATTGACATTTATTAGGTTATGATATCTATGGTAGTTATTGTTTATGTTATTCGAAATTGATTCCAAACAAAACATTCACCAAAGGTTGCAGGTATTTTTATTATATCATCAATGTCATATCTAGGCTCTCCCTACTCAAACTCGTACAATCAGGAGTTTGAGTACAATGACGAGAGGTACCTAGATGAAGAAGTTGAACGTGATGATGATGTTCAAGATGAAAGTGATGAAGACACAGAAGATGCAAGTGAGACTGATACTGGAAGACAAGAGGAACCCTTGGAAATTAAAGAGCAGATGTACCAGGATAAACTGGCTACATTAAAGAAAAAACTGCAACAACTCAAAGATGGTAACATTATTATTTACAATCAACACCAACATTTAGTCTAACTGGTTTATCTTCATTAGGTACTCATCATGACTACAATAAAAAAGTAAAAAAATTAGAGTATCAGTATAAAGAACGTCTTCGACTAAATACATTATATAGGGAGTACCTGATAGAATGTGTTGAAAGAGATTATATCCAAGAGAAAAAAGCTGCAGCCAGAGAGTTTGAAGAGAAAAAGATTGATCTCAAAGAGACACTAATTTCAGACTTGGAAGATAAGAAAAGGACAGTTGAAGTTGAAAGGTAAGCTAAAACATGTCAAAGTTGATTGGGTTTCATTAAACTGCCTAGGTTTCTTAAATACCAATATCTTTACTACTACAACAATAAAATTAAATTAAATTTTATTTTGATAGATTATAAGCTTAAAATTAGTTATTTTAGTTAACTTAATTATTTTCAATTACCGTATTCTGTAATTTTGAAACATAAATGTTCTCATTTTTCCAGTGTTTTGTGATAAAATATATTTTTATTCAGGTACTCCATGGAACTAACAGGTGATTCAATGGAAGTAAAACCAGTAATGACAAGAAAACTGAGGCGGAGACCGAATGATCCTATACCTCTTCCTGAAAAGAGACGTAAAGCACCCACAGCTCAGATAACTTATCTGTTAGATGAGAAGGATGTAGAGAATGACTTAAGGCTCATAAACAAAGGCAAACTGCCCACACCTATTCGAAATAAATCAGAGAGTTGCTCTAGTAGCCCTGGACAAGGCATAACTCTACAGCCAGTTTCAGAGGTATGATTGCAGATTACCTTATCACATGTAATACGCAAAAGAATTGCCACCTAAGCCTATTTATGATTTTCTGAAAGACGACTCATACTCATCTTCATCAAGAGTTTATTTGCTAGTGAAATTATTTGTTGTGCTGTTATAAATTCATATTATTTGTAGGTATCCTTAATTGAGACGAGAATTGAAGATGGTAAGCTGCTGTATGAAAAAAGGTGGTATCACAGAGGCCAGTCAATATTTGTTGAAGGCAGGGACATGCCAAAATTTCCAGGAAATATATCTGCAATCGGTAATGATGCCATATGGGTTAAGAAATCTGATGGATCAAAGATCAGAATTTATATTTCTTATTTGGCAAAAGGGAAGATCTCTATCAAGAGGAGAGCTTCTTAAATCAAGAAATCTATGAACTGATTTATTTCAGTATTTTATAAATACATTTATTATTATATGGAACAACTAAGTGTCATCTAATAAACATTCTTTCCTGTATAATTATTTATTTTCAAAGCCCAGGCATCTAAAAACAACTTATAGCATTGATTAACATAATATGTTAATCATGCTTATAGGGAATTCTTCCTATAAAGAATTATATAAATAGGGTACTTAATTTTGGATTTGATACAATATTATTTGTATATATTATAAATGTAAAATTCAGACTTGGCTCAGTTCAAAAGCTTGTACTCACTAGGGTAAAAAGTAAATGCCACTCATCATTATCATTATTCTGTAATGCACAGGCACATATTTAGGGGGGTCCGGACCCCCACCCCCCCAAAACGTTATATAATGCCATCTGCAAAATGGAATTCACAAATTCCCCCCCCCCTGGAATGAGAGAAACTTTAGGGTGGCAACTCTAATCTGGACCCCCCCCCAAAAGGTCAAGCAAGTGACACCTATAGACCCCCCAAAACCAAATCCTGGATATGTGCCTGGCAATGCATCTGACCCAGTCAATCAAAAGACATAAGTTATAATAAGGAATTTTTTCCACATAAACGTGAATAATGATATAAAATAAAGTATACAGAAAATATAAAATCAAGAAGCATTGATAACTCTACTGTCCCGGGGCTGATAGGGACTTATCCATGAACTTTTTCTTAGCAAAACATAACCACCACTTGCTTGGTTTTCCATCTTCACCAAAAACTTTATTGCATACCCTCATCCCAACTTCTTGGCGGAGTTGGGTCAGATATGCCCTTAGAAACTCGATCTGTTGCTGATTGGCTGGTTTACTAGAATATAAAACAGTTATAAATTAGTTATGGTAGGAACTTGAGTGTATTAGCTCTGCTTATAGTTTATAAACTATAGATGTTGTGTTATTGCACCAGTACTAGTTCTATAGCAAGTTGAAGCTTACCTATAAACAGAATTCAGGGGAAACCCCGGATCACCAGGAATATCAAATCTTGAAAGAGCCAATGTTTTCATCTCATTTTGTCCTTGAGTTCTGTTTGAGCATTTTTGAAGCTTTTTCAAGCATTCTGTTATATACAATGTAATATATATTAGAAGTCTATCTGCTTCAGACTAGAATAAAACAAAGCTCAAATAATTTTTAGGAAAAACACAAAATCAATAGGCAAATAAAAAAACAGGTATCAAATACACAGGTTTTATAATTGCTGTTTTATACACCCATTTTACTTTACAAATCCAGTTTGTGATTTACTGTTAAACATTTTTAACATTAATTGAGGTTCCAACAGGTGTCACAGTAAAAAATGTAAAGTAAGCTTGAATAAGTACATGGGTAACTTTTCTTTTTTGACAGCTGTGCACTTAGCTTTGCTTGCACTATATTGCATATCTTTAATCTTTTGTTATATTTTTAAAAAATCATCCAGTGCATTGTAATAAATCTTGTCACCTTTATTTCGTAAGTCCTGAAGAAAACATTGGCTTTGAAATAATATATTGCTTCATCTATAACATCCTGTTCATTAGAGTTTGTCTGGATAGGGGCTGGGCCCCTACATTGCGTCTTAAATGGTAATATTGCCATATTCCCTATCACTTGTGGAGGGTTCAAGAAACTGGAGTGATAAGCCTACAAAAAAATGACACACCCTCAAAAAAATATTCATCAGAGAAGATTAAATCACATTTCAAAATGTGAGGTAGTTACTTACAGGCATTTTAAATACTCTTAATAAAAATGCTCAATGACAAAAACTGATTCTAGAAAAAAATAATACAATTATTTCCTGTTTATTTTCAAACTCCTCCAAACTAACCTCACTAAAACTAAAACATTAGTCACAGGACACAGCACGGACACAGGACTGCATAGAAAATTATGTCAAACACAACATAAGTAAAGTTAAAGGGGGGCATCATGTAAGTTCAGTTTTCATCATCATGTGACATGAATGTCAGTTATGCCATCTTCTAGGCTATATTTTCGCCAATCGCCATCTTCTACTATATTAAGTTATCTACTAAATTTATTTTAAACTTCAGATAGTGTATACCTACGTTCTAGTAACAGTTTCAAATAACACAGTTTCAAAAAGAAAAACAATTTACAAATCAAATATAAAATGAATCCAATTTGGAACTTGTGGCTATGAGCATAAGCTATGAGGTGTGTTTCCTTTTTGTTGCTGTATAAAATAGTTCCTTATATTACTAATAGATGTCTAAGATTATACACGTCACGTGATTTCCTGGCGTAGTTGCCAGATCAACTTTTTTTAATAGTAGATCTACTTCTACTATCTTCCGGACTTTATAATCATCAGGGTGGGCCAAAGACCTTTTGCCCAAAAATTACTGACGTTTTAATTGGCAGAAGAGCGAATCACTTCGAAAAATGTTTTAAACAAACATTCTAAAAGATTGTGACAATATTTTTTTATAGAAATAGATTCATGAAGATATAAGATTTGAAGATAGAATAAAGTAAATTTATAGTTTAAGAATACAGTAAAAATAGGTGTTATACAACTGCAAATGTGGCTATTTTGTGTTTCCGTATGGATGCAGGGTCATTTGACAGTTTGACACTGCAGCCTCTGCTGCAGCACTTATTAGAGGATTTGAATGAGATATTGCGCGTTCATAACTTTTGCTTGCAACTTGTTTAATAAAATCTGACAAGAAAGGAATATCAAGATCTCTATGTATGGTTGCATTAGAAACGTACCAAGGTGCATTAAATTATTAAAAATTGTTCTAAGAATTTTGTTTTGTATCACTTGCAACTTTGTACTATCTTCCGGAGCTCATCATCCATTTATAATAAATTAACAAACCTATATAAATTCAATATTGGCAATTCCAAAAATCGATGAGACCTCTAGCGGCAAAAATCTACACTGACAAAGCAGGTACTCGAATTTCGGACGGCACGCAATTAACATGCCAATCATGCCATTAACCGTTTATATGCCGTTTATGTTTCTTCGTTCAGTCGTGTTTTCGAGTTTGTGCTTTGAGGCCTTTACGGAAACACTGATCTGGATCCGGATAGATCAGTTATATGTCAAACAGCTGTCAAGTGGGATTTATGATTCCATGAATTTAACGGACATCGAATAACGAAAAAGTTGGTTGAACAATAGAGAGTTTTTGGTCCGCACATATGTCACTGAAATCGTGGTTATCGTTATTTGGAGTCTGCGCAGTAACGATTTGACACACAGTTAACTTTATTAAACATAACGGACGTGGTTAATTACGTCAGATTAGCGGTATGGTTATTTGTGCTTTTATGGTTATTTTTATGTGACATTTGCTACGTCATCGTATATATATATATATACACTAATTCAATAATCTCCTCCATACTTTTCTAAAGGATAATTTATCTCGCAATCGACGTCTAGGGCACAATCCGTTCTAATCACGTATTTTGTTTAGAATGTCCAAATTAACCTAAAATTCCTACACTTGTCAACGGTGACAGTACTGGCAGTTCGATTCCTTAAAGTCTGACGCGTCCAAAAACTCTACATTTTGCGATGAAAAGTTATCGTTATTAACGACAAAGCTAACCATAACCATAACGAAATTGTCGTTTGCCGTGACTGACCAAAAACTCTCTAATGAAAAACAGATGGTAAAGTAAAGCAGCTACTGATCTGAATCATCCGATTGCAATCACTTACTGTACAAGAGTGAACTACCCTATTTCTGGCCGATCCCAGATCACTTTCCGAACGTCAGGATCAGTGATCCAACTGATCGGGTTAACCCGATCACAGTTTCCGTAAAGGCCTTTTTTAATTGGTATATAGTGTGTTAGAATATTGCTTCGGACCTTCTTCATAGGCTATTGTCAAGAATATGGCATCTACATCAGGCTTCAAATCAAGAAAGGCTAGCAAGTTTAATACAAACTGTAGTGTTTATGGTTGCCACTCCAAAAAAGACTATGATAAAAGCATTCATTACCACGCATTTCCTACAAAAGCGTGTCACAGCGTGAAAAATACCTGCTATCCTCCATATTTGTTTACAAACGCTAGCGCCCTCATCGGTAATTGGAATCGCCAATAGTACCGCCGCCAAGATGGTAAGTAACTTGAACCATATTGCCGGGTTACACGGGTACCACGCTATACTTAAATA
Source organism: Callosobruchus maculatus (assembly GCA_951848785.1). Lineage (NCBI taxonomy): Eukaryota > Metazoa > Arthropoda > Insecta > Coleoptera > Chrysomelidae > Callosobruchus > Callosobruchus maculatus. The sequence continues at coordinate 5,631,047 of CATOUR010000131.1, forward strand.
AATAAAATAGTAAATTGATGGTTGAAAGCCGTTGGTACCTTGAAATTGTAATACTTGGCAACGCGGCAACACAGTTGCGTGTTCTGTCGTTCTGTGTCTTTGACGTTGCTTGTGCACCCATCAACTGTCGAAGTGTCGAACTGTCAGTCCATTACAATTTCTCTTTCTTGTCGGTGCGTTGGAGAGCACGGTCAATTTTGCTGTATCTAGAGAATCCTCTAGTTTTTTAGAAACTGGAGTCTCTTTAACAGCAAAACAATGAGAGCGAAGGTAAGTTCTGCTAATATTTTTCTACTATTTGTTTATTTCGTTGATATAACCATTGCTAGGATAATATTGAAAACTTAACGATTGCCATTTTATTTTAGTAACGTGGTTTTTGGAACTTGTAATTGAAACTTTCCCTCGTCTTGTAATCAATAAATGTACAAATCAATGTGCATTTATATCAACAAAACAAGGGATATATCAAAACAGTTGTGGTTCCACCTGTTCTGAAATTTCAATGTCAGATTCAGTCTAAGAACACAGCACATTTCTATTGCACATTTGTAAAATTTAGCATAAGAAGGTGGCTCTTATAGCTTATGGGTTGTTAATATTTGGTTTTTCTGCATTAAGGGGAATCTATATTCTTCAAAAAAGGGGTATGAGTACGGAGTGTATGAAAATCATTAAAAAAAAATTGTTGGTATTTTTCACTGTTCTTGAATTCAGATTCTAATTTGTAGGGCTTTAGCAATTATCACTCAAATTCCGCAAACTGTGTAAAATAATAGATACCTTTGATTTCAGTGGCGTAAGAAGAGAATGCGGAGGCTAAAGCGTAAGCGCAGGAAGATGCGTGCAAGATCCAAGTAGACATCTTTCTACTGGAATTTGTAAGTACTTATGGCTTTGTTGAAATGAAGATTTGTGTCTCTGGTTAATAGCACATTTTTTTACATTCTTTCTGCCTATATGTGACCATCACTTTTTGGATTTTTTCTGTTTCAAACATAATCAACCGCAGCTTTATATACAATATTAACCTGGGTTGATTATGTTAAAAAGATGCATGTTGGTTTCAGATTCTTAATTTAAAAATGCCAATTACCATCATGCTAGCATTAGCATTTATTTGTTAAACCCAAAACAATATTAGATTATCATGTTTGAGAGAAAATGAGGTTAATCTTTTTTGAGTTTGAAATTAATTTCTATTATATTTCAACTAGAAAAAAACAAATGCATGGTTAGGTACAGATTCTGCTTTCAAATGTTTTTTTTTGTGAAATTTGTCTTGATCGTATTTTGTTGAAAGAAAAACTCAACATTTTTAATGTATTTTACTGGTTGATAATAGTGCTATTATAGATGATACTGCAATATATATTTTATTCCTTATTTATACATTCCTTACTTTGTTCAAATCATTGTGATCTATATCAATGATAATAGTAAGTAAGGGAAGATTAACTTGTGGTATCCCTCTGTTATAACTATATTAAATAGTTAAAACAAGTCTAGAACCACAAAACATTGTTTTTTGCAAATTGCTAATGTGAAAAATTTTAAGGCTTGCATATATCATCATTCATTTATGAAAACTAAAATTTTCTTATTTGCAGGAGTTTCACATCATCAAAATCCTTCCATTACGAGGAATTTTAAGGACATGAAATTCAAATTTTTAAATGTATAACTTCAAAAATGTTACATGTATACATGCCATTCTTGTTTTGTAAAAAGTTGAATTTGTTATATGTAACAACCCAAAAAAATCAATAAAACATTTTAAAAAAAGTTTTTTATTTGATGCTTGGGTATTCATAAGAAAATACTGCTACAAATTTTAGAGGCAAAGAGTGACTTTCTGTTTCTAAGGTTCTATTCAGTTTAGTACATTTTGATCACTTATTGTTTTACACTGATTTGTCACAACAATTTAGGATAATAAATTCAAGTTGATGGTAGTAATTCAACACTTGTTAACACCTTAAGTTCCATCAGGTATTTGGAAGTTGCTCTTCACTTCAGTGTCTAGGTACAAAAAAACTAAAAATAAAGAAAAACATTTATTTACTCCTTACATTTCTTGAAGGCGCTATAACCACTTTGTTAGAGCCATATTCATAGCCCTTAATGGTGGAAGGTCGATCTGTAAGGACTAGGCAAGGTATTGTTCTGTCAATTGTCACAGGCACAATGCATATTTGACAGATAACGCTTCCAATTATCTATTGGTTATGAAATAGATAACACACTTGATGGACAACTATGAATATGGCCCTTAGCCTGGCGAACAACAACTTCATGATGTTTATAATTTGGCTGGGAACATATTTTGGATTCATATTTTACAAGTAGCAATGTAATTCAGAGTTCATTTTCCTGCTTTTCGATTTTTCACAGCGTTGCATCTCTCCCAGATGGTGACGAAGTGTATTACTTTGGTATGTGGAGTCATGTCAATGGCCACAGCCTTGGTGGGCAGAAAGGGCTCTCCACACATTTTACCTCCTGGCTGCATGGTGAAGTTCTTATAGACTTTACTGCCAGCTATCGGGTTAATCGACATGTACAAAATCTTCTTGACCTTGACGTTATTTCTCAGATGGATTATCGCCTTCTCATCTACAAAAAATTGCGTTATATAAAATATAGTTTCATTATGGGGCAATATCAACAATAGGGTACTTGCAGAAAAAAATATTATGTCGTTTACGCGTTCCTTAGAGCCTAGTAAACATGATAAAATCACTTGTTTGGTTTTTTGGAATCGGCTGTGAGAGATATTCCAAAAATTATTTCAAATGCCGGAAAATGCCGCGCAAACAACCTCTGACGTCAGTGATATCGTATAGTGATGGGAGGTAAAGTATTGATATTCGATATCGATAGCCAGTGCTAACGTAACATTTTGACATTGATTATTATAACCACAAAACACAGTCACGCACAAAAGTCAGAATAAAAGTTAGGCTAGATTACCAATTCACTTTGTAGGGATGGGCTTGAATTAGATTCTATCTTTGGATTCATTCATAATGGGATGCGCCGAAATAAAATGATTGCTTCGATTAGTTGCGAATCTCGGTCACAAACAGGATGAACTGTGATACCTATCAGATATAAAAATGTATTGCAACGAAAATGCTAGTGGGTTAATTGCCTGTTTCAAATATGTTTCAGTATCAATAAATTGAGTCGCATTGTTAAAGAATTCAGATCATCTCTAGTTTGCAGTTAAATCTGACCTGCGCTGTAACAGTATCGATTATCGATATCGATAAGATACCTGACGTCAGTCCTTGTTTTATGTCACGTGCAAAAATTTGAATATATCCTTATTTTATTTCGCAAATATCTTTTTTCGACCGTCAGTAAAATCACGTTTTTTGTTTCCTACTGCTTCTTGATATGGTTTTCTTTACGCTATGTATACTCCCGAGACGATTTCACGATCTCTGCAAGTACCCTATTGACGCTAAACAATATATAAACGAACATTATTGCTGTGAATTTTCAGAAATTGCATCAATTTCTAGTTCACAAAAATAGTCATTATTTTTTTGGCAATGAGATATTCAGTAAAAATATTACTAAGACGGTCCTGACTTGCAGGATTGCCAATTCAGACCACTACTAAAAAACTAAATCAGAGATGCCTTTCTTAGTCAGCTGATAGTGCTTATACCTATCAAATAGACGTCAAGCCAGTGACTGTATGGGGACAGTGACAACAATGGGATGTCTTATTTTTGATTGGTTCGTCCAGCTCCGCCATATTGAGGTAACTTCAACATTAGCAGCATATGACAAAAGCTGAATTTTTATGTAATACAAGTTGAAACAAAGGAAGAGTTAGTAAGTTTTTATGATCGTATAAATTGCGTATCATTATACAGCCTCGTTAGGCTACAAGTTAATAGTTAACATTTTAAAGGAACATTTCATATTCTCCTTTTTAGGACATTGAAACAAAAGCTTTATTTTTAAGTTTTTTTGTTTTAATTGATGGATATTTATTTTTGATTGAAAAAACCAGAAATAAATTTCCGCCTCTAACTACAATCGAACCCGCAGCCTTATCACGTATCTTACAGATGACAAGTGACAGCCAAAAATCGCACAATATCTGCTGTCAAACGTAAATCGCGCATTATGCAAAGACGTCATCGTGGCGGACAACAACATGTAACATGGCCGACTCTACACTAGGCCGGAGCCTTAGATGTGACAACGTGGCTTAGCTGTCAAATAGTGGGCCTATAGTTTCAGAATAATTATTACATTTTATATGTATTAGAGTTCATCTGGGTTAATAAATTAAGAAAAAAATGCTTTTTAGAACTACTACTACTAATACCACTTACATCTGATGTCTGGTTCATCATAGTCAGACACTACAAAATAAAAATAAAGCAACCTGTTTCCTGCTGCCACTTCACTTCCGCTTGAATGAACACTCAATTTACTTTGTAAATTGTCACTTGAGCTAGAAAAATTCACTATTAGTTCACTGTGAAGCCATTCTTGCTGATCTTGATTCCTTTCACTATCAAATCTTTTCATAGGTATGCCCAGATGCATGCCCTCGTTCGCTTGCCCAGATGAGTTCTATTAACTGTATTTTTCTGTGATATTTGGGAGGTCCAGAAAACATTGTAGGTACCACATTGTGCAAAATACCTTTTAGAACTACTACTAGTAATACCACTTACATTTGATGTCTGGTTCATCGTAGTCAGACACTACAAAATAAAAATAAACGGAACCTGTTTCCTGCTGCCACTTCCACTTAAATGAACACTCAATTTACTTTGTAAATTGTCACTTGAGCTAGAAAAATTCACTATTAGGTCACTGTGAAGCTATTCTTGCTGGTCTTGATTCACTTTCAATATCAAGGTATGCCCAGATGCATGCCCAGATGAGTTCTATTAACTGTCTTTTTCTGTGATATTTAGGAGGTCCAGAAAACATTGTAGGTACCACATTGTGCAAAATACCTTTTAGAACTACTACTACTAATACCACTTACATCTGATGTCTGGTTCATCGTAGTCAGACACTACAAAATAAAAATAAACGGAACCTGTTTCCTGCTGCCACTTCCACTTAAATGAGCACTCAATTTACTTTGTAAATTGTCACTTGAGCTAGAAAAATTCACTATTAGGTCACTGTGAAGCCATTCTTGCTGGTCTTGATTCCCTTTCAATATCAAGGTATGCCCAGATGCATGCCCAGATGAGTTCTATTAACTGTCCTTTTCTGTGATATTTGGGAGGTCCAGAAAACATTGTAGGTACCACATTGTGGTTTAAAATAGGTCTTATCCTTTGAAATGTTTGTAATTATTGTCTTTATTTTTATAAATATAACCAGCCCTTATGAGGACTACATTTCACCCACTTCTGTTTATGTCCTCCTTTGGAAGCCCCAATTGCTATTGCAACCTGGTACTACACACTTTGCAGACATCTTGTTATCTTTATAGTTTCGTTTGTGCAGGTAAATGATTAGAAACATTAAAATTCACCTTCTAATCTTATTTTTCACTCTGGAAGATTACACTAATGCCATGAATAATGACTTAACAACAAACAAAATGACGGCCCGTAGATTCAGTGTTGCCATATTTCATGCTCCGGCCTTGAGTAGAGACGGCCATGCATGTAACCTACAATTTTGACAGTGCTGTTGCTGTCGTGTCGCTGTTGCTCGGCATCTGCTCAACGACGCTGTCGCGAATTTTTACGTGATAAGGCTGCCGAGTCCCCGAGTCTAACCACTGAGCCAAGCCGCCCCCCAAACCCAATAATTATGACCCACTTACTTAAACCAGCTCTAGGCGGATCACAGAGTACCACGATGTTATCTCCTTTGGCCATCTTGCACAAATTCCCTGTGAGATCGTCGGCTCTGCCAGTAAAATAATGTGCGTTTGTTATCTTGTTCATTTCGGCGTTTTGTTTCGCATAATTTGTACACATGCTCACAGTGTCCAATCCGAGTACCTCTACGCAGTGCTGAAAAAAAAGTAGGAAAAAATTTACATGAGTAAATTCAAACTCTTTGTTTTAGCTATGGAGGCCACGGAGCCTTTACATTTCATTTCCTTAAAACTATAACATTAATACAGGGACACATAATACCATTTTGTAATATCATGATTTCAAATTGTACCCATAAAAAAAGTAGAAAAGAATTTACCTGAGTAAATCCAAACGGCGCTCTCACAGTGGAATTTGTTGGTATAAAAGTTTAATTTTTATATTATATTGACAAAACCGGATTTTTCCCGGACTAGTAATCAACAAATTTAAGATTTAATCTTAAAAAAAAATAAAAAAAAGTTCTTGACCGCGGTGAGATTCGAACCCACGCCCTTTCGGACTGGTGCCTAGCGTCTTAACGCTCAGCCACGCTGCCTGTGCTTCAGGAATATCAATACACCGTACATAATGCGTCGTCGGTTACCTGTCGTAATTTGATTCAATTTTTTTTTAAACTGGAAGCGGTATTGACCAAACCGGATTTTTCCCGGACTAGTTTTTTCATGCTGATTCCGAATCTGTATTTAGTTTTTCTCCTGTAGTTTTGGCTATCTTTTGTATACGGACAGACGGCTGGACAGACAGAGGCTCTGCATAAGTTCTCTTCAGTGACTTGAGTGAGTCAGTGAGAGCTAAAAATGGTATTAAGGTGGTTTTTCCCTACTTTTCGTGCATAGCAGTTTAGTTGGTTTAGGGTGGTGCCCCATTAGTGCGTTGCGTAGACAGAAATCGAGAAAAACCGAATACAGCCTTATTACGAGTGAAAATATACTACTCGCAAGCGGGGGGGGGGTTGGTTTGTATGAATGTCCTACGCGGCATGCTCGTAATCTGGTAGTTGATAAACTCTAAGAGGTACAGCCTCCCAATCTGCCCTCACAGCATGTTCCAGCTCGTCCAGCGTGGTCGGAGGATTGGGTAAATCGCCTATGTATCGACCCATCCAATCCCATACGTTTTCATTTGGCGATAAATCGGGTGATCGTGGAGGCCAGGGCAGTACCCTGACCTCAGCTTCCTGTAGGAACCTCATCGATACCTTTGCAATATGAGGACGTGCATTATCCTGCTGGAAGAAACCCTCTTCAACCTCGGCCTCGGACATATGGAACGGCAATTGGTTCTAACACCTCATTCACATGACGTTGTGCAGTCATTGTGCCAGGAATCACAAGTGAAGATGACTTGCTGTTGAACGCAATGGCAGTCCAAACCATCAAAACAATAGGACGGTGTACATGGCGTTCAACAGCTAACCGGAGATCACGTCGTTCACCCCGTCGTCGTCTTACGCGTTGGCGTCCGTCATGTGCCCTCAGGCAAAACCTGGACTCGTCGGAGAAGGCCGTCTGATGCCTCTCAGTGAGCCATTGTCGGTATTCTTGGCAGCAATCTAACCATTGGCAACGACGATTTGCAGTGAGTGGAAGCACTAGATGCGGACGATATCATCCTAAGCCCATTTCACTCAAACTGTGGTACACCGTGCGGATTCGAATGAGCCTCCCTCTAGCTGCATACCAAGCGTCAGCAACAGCTCGAATGGATCGCATTCTGTCTCGAAGGACCAGTAGTCGTAGATGACGATCCTGCCGGTCTGTAGTTCTTCTACGTGCTCCAGAACCTCTAGCTCGCTGCATTCGCCCTTCTGCGATCCATGCGCGCCATGCTGATACAACTGTAGCCACGCTACGCCCCATAGTTACAGCAATTGCTCTGAAAGAAGCACCACGTTCTCGTTGGCCTACAATCCGACCCCGTTCAAAGGGGCTTAACTGCGTAAACTGGGGCTGTCGTCTTCTAGGGGACACTTTTACACAACCAATTCATCTCTTTTTCACAACCAACTGGTCCCTCGCCACACATGTGCAACAGATATTATTGTTTTTGAATCGACAAAAAGCCATGCTCTGTTTTTGCACGTCTAGTTTTTTTTAGAGGTGCCGTGTAGGGCAGTGTTGCCAGATGAAAAATAAAAAAAATCACCAACAATGACTTCAAAAAGTTGCCAGATTTCACAGCTGTGATCTTTAAATTATTGGAATTTTTTTTTTTCAGTAATGATAATAAAACATGAAAGATTTAAAGAAGTACATATATTTTTCATTCACCATACTGACCATACATTAATGCAGAATGTTTATCCAGAACCTTATCCGGAATGTTTTAATCAAAGCAAAGTTGGTTATTTTTGTTAATTTGCCTTTTGGAACGCAATATTTTCCGATAAGAGTTTATTTCGGGTTTTTTGCTGATGAATTTTGTTAGTTCTGATAAAGTGAAGTATTGTCGCCTTTTTTCCAGATTTTACGAAAAGTATACAGGGTCGGGCATAAAAACCAAGTGTTTTTGGTTTGAGTAGTACTCATATATTAGAAAAGGGAGGAGCGCGCGGTTTATTACAATCCATTCCTTGGCTCAAACCATTTCACTTTCTTACTTTCCAGTTGCCATCATGGAGCGGGAGACGCTAGAACAACGCATGGCATATGGCGTGGCATCAATGACCTATATTTTTTTTTGGAGAAAATGGGGTCACCGCTACAGTAACATCTGAACGTTACATTCATATGGTGAACACGTTTTTCATGCCTGAATTGCAAAGAAGAGGTGTGGATATCAAAGATTTGTGGTTCCAGCAAGATGGGGCCACGGCACACACTGCTAGAGCATCCATGGCTGTTCTTCGACACCTGTTTTCAAATCGTTCAATTTCGAGGTTTGGTGGCATTTCATGGCCTCCTCGATCCCCCGACTTATTAATTTGTGATTTTTTTCTATGGGGATAACTCAAGTCACGTGTTTAAAGGGCCAAGCCCCGTACGTTAGACGCAGAGAAGGAAGCGATTCGCCATGGAACCTCTCAAAAATCAACAGAGACATGCTGGAAACAGTGGAGTGCAATTTTCGTGAACGGCTGCATCATATGCCAGATGTAATTTTTGCACTTAGATATTTCAAAATGGTTTATTATCAGCTATGTTCTACTACCAATAATTTTTTTTAGAGTAAAAATTATTAATTTTGTAATTACTTCAAAAACATTTGATTAATATGCCCCACCCTGTATTTTAAATTCGTGAAAATTGTAAAATAATTAATTTGAAAAAAACGTGCAGTGTACATTTTTACGAAATCACCAGATTCTACCTATAAAATAAAAAAATCACCAATCACCAGACACCTTTTCAAAATCACCAGATCTGATGATTTTTCACCAAGTCTGGCAACGCTGCGTGTAGGTAAATAGCATCTGAATGAGCAAAAAGTGTTACACGTATACTAGAGAGATGGTACTGCCAAGCTGTGCACAAAGTTTCAATGCAAATATCCCTTTTTTTCTAGGAGTTCGGATTTCACTTGCAAGTATAGATAGTAAAATTCCCATACCTTTGCGAAACAGAGTCCTAACGGTCCAACGCCACAGCACAAGTCGATGACAGTTGAATTCTCAACAGGTCCAATCAGCTCTATGGCGGTTTTGTAAAATATCTCCGCTGCCTCGCTGTGAGTAGCGTAAGGTCCGTTCGGATACAGTTTGATCTTCAGATCCAAGGGGTACTCATAAAGGACTCTTTCGCCAAACAGATGGAAACTTTTCAACCTTATCACGAAAAAATTGTATATCAGTTGGTGTCCGACCGAAACTACTTTTTACAGCCGAAACCGAAACAGAAACCGAATATCGTCTTCCGTCTCAGTTTCAACCGAAACATCAATATAACGTCAGTCATTTGTTTGTGGGAATAAAAAGGAATAACATACCATCAGTATTATCACACCTTATTTCAAATACATTGTTTGTACTTTTTGAAATAAGAAGTTAATCTGAACCAAAGATCAACTATTTTATATTTCTATATTTTCTAACTCAAGAACTAAATAGCTCTCTAGACTTTGGTCATTCTTTATGACACTTTATCAATTAGCTGCCTTAAAATTAAATTTCAGACGTACCGTCGTCAGCAAATTGCTTCTTCGGTCTGAATAAATTTGACTAGCAGCACGAAATAGTTGTTCATTGGAAATGGAAACAGTCGTCGGTAAGGCCGACATAAATTTTAGAGGAATCTCATAGGCAAAAATGGACTAGAATGAGGAAGTTTCCATTTTTCAAATTTAAGTTAATCAGATAGTCCTAAAGAGAACAACGGTGAAAAAATTTTGTAATTATCTCCATTAATCGAAAAGTTATAGTCCTTCAAAGTTTGAATTGCCGTATCCTCCGCGCGAAACCGCTGTGACGTCACACGTCACAACGCAAGCCTGTGTGTGCCCTGTCGAGGATGCTGCTCCCGCAAGCCACCGCGCCGCCGCCGGCCTCCTCGTTCATGTTGTTATTCCTTGTTTTCAGTAGGGTAGGCGACGCCGACGGTGACAAAACGTTACACTGCAGTTTATTGGTACTCGTATTATTAGAATATGTCTAGCAGACCGAGAAACTATAAATATTGCATTGTACTCAGGTGTACTAACACCACCATAAAAACACTAAACAAATATTTCAATGGATAGCCTATTATGAATACAAAAAAATTTCACCCCCACCCAAAAACGTAGAAAATGATCACGAAACCCCTAAAACGCCTAAAAACGAGCTGTGTTTGAGCTGTTTCTATAGTTTTAGTTTTTTTTATTATTGCTGCGCCGCCGTGACACGATTTTTAAAAATCATCAAGATTCAATCAAGATTTTCCATCCTCGCAGAGGTAGTAATACTGTGTGAAAATTTACTTGAAATCAATCCAATAGTTTCCTAGTTACACCATACAGTATGATCACAAGCAATACTCTCGCATGTATACATTAGAAAATTCTAAGTCCCTTGGTTTCCGTAATAGCCAAGGTAATGTTCGGATGCACCTAAAAAAGTGTATTATGACGCTAGGCCTTTCTTTCACAGGTTAGTGGACGGCCTGTTATGAATAAAATAGTTTTTCAGTTTTACAACCGCCCACGCCCCAACCACCCCAATATCACCCCCACCCAAAAAAAGTAGAAAATGATCAATAACTTCTAAAACGCCTAAAAACAAAGTTTGAGCAATATTTGATTTTTTTTGTTTTATGCTAATCACTCCGCCACCCATGCGCCGATTTTCAAACTTATAGGAGCATTACCCACTACTACCCCCACAGCATATCGCTGCCCAAATTTCATAAAAATCCATGCAGCGGATACTGAGATTACGTGGCTAGAAAATCGCGTACAGACAGACCGACGGAAATGAGTTGTGTGGATTTTCGTTATGTAGACATCATAAAACACCCAAAAAGCGTATTATCTCAAAATCGAAAATTTTCACGATCATAATACTCCCCTCACCTATCGATGTGGGAAGTAAAAAGAAAGATTACTAGAATCACCACGAACGTAACCTTCATCCATATTTCTGGCGTCTGCCCGTTACAACAAACACCTTCGCCGTTCCACTCAAGTCTAAATGTCGCATACTGTACAGCGCAGCGTATGCATAGCGGAGTCTCGACCAGACTGTGGCTGCCGCGAACAATTAATAACATGTGACGTCATACATATTTTCACCTCCGCGGTCGCTTTACGCAAATATAAAATTTAATAACTCTGCCGTTTTTTGGAATATTCAGATGATTTTTTCGACATTCTTCAAGTGACGAAGTAGACTATCAGATAATAATGAATTTTCCAAATTTTATTTTTTAGGAAACTTCTCCATTCCAGTAAGAATAAATATCTGCGTTTATTTGAAACTTTGGCTCCGATAAGTAGGCTTCTTAACTTCTGATAAAGTATTACCATCATCTACACAGCAAAATGATACTTCGTCGCTTGAAGATTAAGTGCTCCGAGAGCGTCCGATCGCAGCACGAAATTAATCGAATTCAGTTTCGGTTTCGGCCGTAGTTTCAGCTGGATGGAGCTACATTTTTCAAAACTATTGATAATATTCGTGTCGGCAATACTCTAGCTCCGAGTTAATACACTTTACGAGTTCACAACATGTCTGTGTGACTATGGTGGTGACCTTAAACCGAAGCTTAAACTTGCATTGTACAACCGGCCCTCAATGTTTCAGTTAAGATGACGGATGGTATATAAAACTTTAAAAAGCTTTTTTCTAGGTTAATATGTTGACATAAATAAGTACCGTTTTTTGTCAATCTGTGAAAACACAGACGTAACGCCAGAAGACTTTCCAGGTCCACTAGAGAAGTACTCTTTGCAGACATTTTCGAACCTTTCTCTGTCGTGCCGAGGAAGCTTGTATGGATTTTGGTTAATTATTATTAACAACGTATCCTTGGTCGATCTCACGATCAAATCTTTGGCATACCTTATATCTTGTCGATTCAATTTGGTTCGAAGCATATCTTGGAACGCCTAGAAATAAAACAGTTTGGAAATAAATGAGTCGCTTATTTCGGGTACATATATAGTACAGGGTGTTCTAAAAGTTGGGATTTTCCTCTTTAGAAGCAACGGCCCTTGAAACGGCAAAGCTAATGCACGGTGAACCAGCAGTAAAACAGTTAAAAAGAATTTCAAGCAAGTATTCACTATTTGGATGCTACGAAGTTGTAAGTGCGGTCCTGTCGTAGGAGTCTTACAGGTAAAAGTACGATTTACGATGTCTTCTTCAATTTGGACCATACGAGGTTGTCTAGGTCTTCCAGCCTGTTCACCACAATGTGGATTCAGACATCCTGTGTCTCTAGCTCTTTGCACGAGCGAGACAAATCGACGAGGTGCAGGGTAAGTACGGTTAGGGAAACGATCGGCATACACTCGCGAAGCCGCAGCGGTATTTTGACCACACTCACCGTACATTAAAATCATGTCCACCTGTTCATTATTGTTATAAGCGTGCGCCATTGTTGTTTTTAAAGTCCGATCGGCAGATGTAGCAACAGCAACGCGACGTATGATGAACTGCCTGTTTTAACAGGCACGTGTGGCCATGACAAAGCTTACTAAAATATGGCGTGACCATAATATCACTGAAGCTATCAAAATGCCGCTGGTTCAGTCTCTTGAGTTCTCCATATTTTTGTATGCCTCGGAAACTTGGGACTGTTAAAAAGGCAGATCGAGCTCGCATAGATGCTGTTGAGATGTGGACGTGGAGGAGAATGCTGAGAGTTCCTTATACCGCCCATCGAACTAACGTATCCATCCTGGATGAGCTCGGTAATCCAAAGAGACTATCCTCCATTGTGTCGACGAGAATGCTTTCATTCTTCGGACATATTCACAGAAGCGATACTATGGAGAAACTTGTAGTTCAGGGTCACGCCCCGAGTGAGCGGCGCCGTGGCCGTTCATCTACACGCTGGGTGGATACGACGAAACAGCTGCTGGACATGAGTATCAAGAGCGCCACTGAACTGACAGTAAATCCGACTTAATGCATTTTACGAATTCACAACATGTCTGTTAAGACATTGTAACTATGATGATGATGACCATACCTTAACAGCACCTTTGATTTTGTCTGGAATATGCATCAGGCCATCCGGTTGGGCAATTGCCTTGAAATTATCTATGTAACGGTGCATTTTACAGCCTACTGCAGGTTGTTTAGTATCCGGGTCCAAGCCAAGGTTAAAGTTACAGTTGTTTCTGTACCTAAAATTTTACATTCGGTACGTTAAAATATTTGTTGATACACGTACGAACTTTAAGTACGCGGTTTTTAAGTTCGCGAACTTACTCGGCTCGACGAGGTGACACACGTGAAGGTGAAATCACTCATTTTGATAATTTTCCTAAATAAACAAAACTTTTAACAAACGCCAAACACAACAAGCGTTGCGCATCGATGGCCTGCCAAAACAAAGTGGTGGCTCGCGGCTCGCAGTACGAGCTGAGACCAGCTACGAGCAACATTTCAAACCAGTTGGCTCGCCGGCGGTTTGCGCGACGGTTTTAAAGTACGCGTACTTACGGTGACACAAAGGCGAAAAAGGTCGTCGAGCCATAAGTACGCGTACTTGCTCGTACGTGTATCAGCCCTTTTATATTCTATAATCCCTTACGACTTTTTAGGTTGGATTTGCTTTTGTATGGATACAGAACGCCGACATTGACAGAAGTAACTTCAGAGTTATGTGGCACATAGGGTCTTAATGGAAAGAAGCATATAAAATACTTGCCCCAACCTAACCTAACTCTAGGCATTGATTAAGGTACTAATACGTTAATACCTTAATCAATGCTCTAGGGCATCGATCGAACTTCCTTAAACGTTTTGAATCTTCACATGACTGTCTTACCCAGCTAATCCGAACACACAAAAGGATTGGGTGAGAGTGTATGAAAAACAAATTCGTTTGCAAATATTCTTACCCTGTGAGAGTGCTTGGATACCTGATGTCTAACAGTTCACAAGGCATACCGTCATGGATACTCATCTGTTGCTGCACCCACTGAGCTAATGGCGGGTTATGTGTCGAAATTGTCTCAGCCAGTTCTTGCAACATAATTTTAGCTCGTGCTTGTTTCATCTCTAACTGTAAAGAATAAGCTTGTGTTAGCTTTATTGCCGTTTATCCAGGTGTTCGGTCGTTCAGTCGTCTAGTCCTGTTGTCTAACGTCTTTGGGCGGGCTATTCTTTTGTGTACTGTCTTTCGCGCGCAAAGCGCGTAGGTTCGACCGGCGCTGTTGACGAGACGTCGGTGAGGACGGACAGTGGATAGTTTAACGGAGCGGAAATATTTGCGTGTCCAATTTTATTACTTTTGGCTGTAATCCGGTATAGAATATAGTGTAAGTACCAACTGATTTATTGAAAAATTCTATGAACCAAATGATTTGATATTATGAGGCATTTTGTATCTAGATTTTCACATATACAGGGTGGTCTAATAAGCGCGCGGTGCTCCCTAGCGGCCATACCGTTTAAACTAGACGAAAACTAGACAAACAAAGTGTTTCGGTCTCTAATACTAAAGTGTGCTTTCGCTACATCTACATGTAACCACATTATTCTTAAAAACTCCAGTGGTAAATTTTCCGACAGGTTTTCCAAATTTTCATTTAGAAAATTTTAGAAAACATTAGTTTAATATGCGGTTTCCAATAATACCACTCCAAATGCTTAGACTCTATCCTGGTTGTCGACAAACCTCTCAAAATTTGGATTTACGTCGGTATAACAAATGTAAATTATGCCACTTTACATGGCCGTTAATAACGCTGTAGCTACATTTCATAAAAAATAAAACGAAAGAATTCCATTAGAAATGTAGCTTCATTCGTAAACAACACACTGTTGGAAAGGAGTGCGTCTTCTTGGACTCGAGCACGACTCCAGTTACAGAAATTCATTCAGTTTTCAAAGTCTTGTCTTTCAATTGCTTGATTTAGCTGCACGTGATGAGGATGCTATATGAACTCCGTCAAGATCATGTTCACAGATGTTTGACCAATCCCCAAATAGCGACTAATTTCTGCTGTAGCAGTGCTACGCGGATATTCAACTACCACTGTGAGATGTCAAATTCACTATCTTCATGTATTACTACTACATGTTTCCTTCTCTCATATTTTACGCCCAGGTAAATCCAAATTTTGAGAAATTTGTTGACAACCAGCATGGAGTCTAAGCATTTGAGGTGGTATTATTGGAAACCGCATTATAAACTAATGTTTTCCAAAATTTTCTAAATGAAAATTGGGAAAACCTGTTCCAAAATTCACCACTGGAGTTTTTAAGAATAATGTGGTTACAGTTAGATGGAGCAAAATCACATTTTAGTATTAGAGGACGAAACACTTTGGATGAAAGGTTTCCTGCCAATTGTTTTGTCTGCGAGCCACGCCACCTACGATTTTTCCAATTCCTACGCAATATAATTACAAAACCGTAAATATCTTAAAAACCATCAAAGATAGAACCGCATGTGCTTAGATAAAAGTGAAAGAGGATTTAATTTCGCATCCACCGATGTGAAACTTATCATACATCCCATTTGAAAAATAAAAGTTTTTAACGTTTTTAACTCTTCAAATTTGAAAATTGCTAGTCTATTGATTTAATGTTCTTTTGAAACAACGATCTTACCGAAACAAAAATACGTTCCTTGCTTGTTTCAAAACCGAAAACCGCATCTTTCTGTCGCATTTAGTTTCCGAGATATTAACGTCTCTTGTAAAGTACTACAAACGTCAAATTTTGTAAAAATTGCTGAATAACTCCGAAAATAGGCTTCGTAGAGATAAACAATGGTTAACAAACTGGACCTAAAAATCGATGCTGAATTCAAAAACGTAATAATATACAGGATGTTCCATTTAAAATAAGGAAGTTGATACCTACTTCCGGTTAATCCGGAAGTCCGTCATCTTTGAAATTATTTTCTAAATGTAGAGCATTTGAAAAGAAACATTTTTTATTTAAAACATTTTCATCTAATTTAAACGGTATGGCCGCTAGAGAGTACCGCGCGCTTATTGGAGCACCCCGTATATTAGGAACCATGGATTTGTTGAAATATCGAATGATTATTACCTGATCTTTATATTCCATTTTCCAAAGGGGTATGAAGCTATTTCTTAGATTATCGTCAACAGAGAGTTTTGGATTCATGAGCTGTTTTTTCTTTTTAGAAGATGGACCTTTTTCTTCATCATCATCGTTACTACTACCACCGTCACCTTCACCTACATGGTCGTCAAGAACATCTGATTTCCTCTTCGCTTGACCTCCCAGTGTTATTTTTTCGGGATTTGGAGATTTCTATAAAAGAGGATACATTTATTTCAAATGAACAAATATTCGCCATAATATTTCTAAAACTCATCATGTGGTCGTCTCTCTGATCCATTAAATTTAAACAAAAACAAAAATCGATATGCCAATCGTTGTTACGTCCTAAAAAGGGCTATCGAGCACAAAAGGACGTAAAGAAATGAAATTTGGTCCTCTGAATATACACCAAAGTTTTCGACCTTGGGGAGGTGCTATCGAAAAAAGGTTAAAGTAATTTATGGAGAGAACAAAATTATGCATAGAATTGGTCTTTACATTTTTCATGTGCGACCAATATTTACCATCCTGCAGTGCGCCAAAGTTAGTGGTTAGTTTGTGATTTTCATCAAAATCAGAATTTCATCAAGGATATATATATATATATATATATATATATATATTTTCCTCTTTGATACTAACCTGATCCACTAATAGGAACTTGAGCGTATTAACCTGAGCCACTTTGACGGATGTGAGCCATATAGACGGCTCAGGTCCGTTTGCCTTTGTTTCTCGGTACATTTGGCCTACTACAGTCAATTTCAGACAAAGCTTTGGTAGATCAAATGTCACAGATTGTAAATAACGAAAACATGTTCCGTGCTCTAATGTCAGAAAGGTAATAAACGTCATAATGTGGTGGCTCAGGTTAATACTATTGCTAGGAAATATAGTTCACAGAATTTCCACAAATGGCGCTGCGATTTCATAATTTATATACAAGTATATACCGGAAATTGTTATAAGCATGAGCCAGAGGATTTGGCAACACCGATCATCAGGTCCATGCTATTTTATCAGGGCTAGATGCTCCGCTGTCCGGTTTTTCGCCTGCTGTGCGCATGACGTCACCTCCGAGTGATTCTCATTAGGCATATATGGGTATTATAGTTATTTTCTTTTTACCGCGCTTATTTTCACATTTAGCTTTCTATTGGGTATCGAGAGATAAGTTAATAAATATCATCCAATAGCATTTTATTAATATTGGGAACAAACGTCAAAGCTGGATGTCACTTTTGATCATATCATATATAAGTTTTGTATCAAAACTATTTTCGTTTTCTTTTTTTTCGCAATAATTAAAAAGTTGTAACAAAACAAAAGTCAGTCCAGTACCGAAAACACTCCGATGGCTCCCGAACCCATGTGAAGTCAATATGTTTCGTTGAAGCGATCCGCTCAGCAGTGGTGGGTCGGGTGGCGTAGTGGTATAGTGTTATGCAGCAAATTGCTGTGTTCGAGCGGGTGTTGGCTCGAAACACACGCTTGCAACTTTTTTTTATTTTTTTTTAACCAAAAAATATATTGATATACTTTTCACTCATGTTACACACATTTTGTTTTGTACCATCGACATGAATATGTTTTTGAATCAAATTTTACCACTACGTCATGTGACCCTCTGCAGAACGGATCGCTTCAACGAACCATACTTGACGACACGTGGGTTCGGGAGCTTTGGGCGTGTTTTCGGTACTGGATACAAAAGCCCATTTTTATTTTGAAATTACTTTTGAATTATTGTGAAAAAAACCAAAATAGTTTTGTTATAAAACTTAAATGTTATTTCCATGTATCACTAAAAAATGTATTCAATTCAAATCCCTAATTTCTTGTCATCATTATATCATTATCAAATAATCCAGTGATCAAATGTTCCGCTTCTGTGGAATCTGATTGGTTGAGATTAGCAATTGTTAAACTCTTTGTTAAACAAAAAAAAAATGGAGTCAAGTTGATTGACTCAGTACTTCCCACACGTAACAGTTGCAACCAAATCATCGCCCGCCTGTCGTCAAAAAACATCCAACACAAAAACTAGTAAATAGTTTCCTAAATCTCTCCGTAGGCGACACAATTCAGCCCCAACTGGACGAAACGAAACAATCAGGAACCCCCAAATTGCTTAAAAACGAAGTTTGAGCTATTTTTATATTTTTAGTTTTTTTATTATTGCTGCGCCGCCACTGACACGATTTTTGAAAACCATACGCATTTTTCATCCTTGCCGCGGTAATAATACTGTGCCTAAATTTCATTAAAATTAATTCCATAATTTCCATGTTACTAAATTCAGAACGACCTAAATCAATACCTACCCCTACCAATACCAAATCCCTTGATTTCTGTAATAGCCAAGGCAATGTTCGGATGGACCTAACAAACGTCTATTATGCCGCTAGGTATTTCTTTCACAGGTCAATGGACACTGTTATAAATGGAATAAATTTTTGAGTTTTACAACCCCCCACCCACTAACCACCCCAATTTCACCCCCACCCATAAAAAGTAAAAAATGATCAGAAACCCCTAAAACGCCGAAAAACAGAGTTTGAGCTATTTTTACATTTTTAGTTTTTTTATTGTTGCTGCGCCGCCACTGACACGATTTTTCCAAAACATGCGCGTTTTCCATCCTCACCGTGGCAGTAATACTGTGTCAAAATTTAATTAAAATCCATTCGATAATTTTGGCGTTATGCAATAAAGAACGATCTAAAACTAAAACAACACTCGGATATATACATCACAAATTATTCCAAGTCCCTTGGTTTCTATTATAAGGAAGGCAATGTTTGGATGGACCTAAAAAATTGTATTATGGCGCTAGGTCTTTCATTTACAGGTCATTAGAGAGCCCATTGTGAATACAACAAATTTTTCAGTATTACAACCCCCCACCCCCCAAACACCCCAAATTCACCCCCACCCAAAAAAAGTAGAAAATGATCAGGAACCCCTAAAACGCCTAAAAACGAAGTTTGAGGCGTATTTGAAATGTTTCGTTTTTTGCTAATTACTCCGCCCCCCGTATAACGATTTTCAAAATTATAGAAACATTACCTACTACGACCCCACAGCATAACGCTGCCCAAATTTCATCACAATCCATGTAGCGGTTACTGAGATTGGGAGGCTAGAAAAACGCCAACAGACAGACATTTCAGAGATTTCTACGTACAAATGGTTTTTTGGTACATCTCGATAGGGCTAACCATTTTCGAGAAAAATGCAAAGCATTGAATCGATGCAGGCTATTGTAAATAAATAAATGTTCATTTATTTAATAAGTGTGCTGTGAAAAACAATTGAAATAATTGATAAACAACTTAAGAACTGTCAGTTTATTCAGTTTAGAGTTATTACAAAACATTTAGGTATTATTTTTAAAGTAACATTATTTAATAAGAGTTTGAACAAATAAGAAATAAAATACTAAGACAAATAGAGAATGTTTTCTTAAAGTGGAAGTGACCGCCACCAGCTGAATATCAGTACACTTCTACTTGACAACAAACTCTGAAACACCATATTCTAAAATCAAAATGTCAAAAAATTACCATTTAGAAAATGGGGTTATTTTTACCCCTAACTCCTCCCGTATGATACGCCTCTGATTAAAATTATGAAATTCTGAATTCAGAATCGGATTCAGCGTCAAAAGTTTACCCATCGTACCTAATTTCGTAATTTTGTTATGAATGGTTTCGAGAATATCGAGGGAAAACCGTCTTCAGGGTGCCCCATGCAAAGGAGCGTAGCTCCCTTAGGAAGCATTTCCGGACCCATGTTCATATGACATTTTCTTTCTATTTTTCAGAGTACTATTCGTGGTTAATGTTTGTTAACATACTTAATTAACACCCTGAATAAAAATGAATCCCTTTTCCCTTGGTCACGGCATCACGTGAGAATGACTTGACCATATTGACCAATACAAATTACAGTATCCAAAATCCAAATTACAGTATTTTGGAAGTCGCCAAAGTGAAATAGATTCTGAATATGCCATCCACTCGTGGTGGCGAAACGTCAAGCCTTAACGCTAAACGACGCCGGCTTAACAACCCAAGAGCCACAAATTCACTCGACGGTGGCCGGGAAAGCCTCACACAGTACATCAGGAGTAATAATTCCACCCAGTCAAGGTCAAGTGGGCGTGTTATTTGTATATATTTGATTGCTAACTATTCTGAGCCTAAACCCAGCTGTAATCTTGGCAACATTGCTTGGCTCAGGAAGATTCGATAATTTACATAAACTTGTATATCAAAGGCTCACAATGGTATTAAATGTATGCATGGCTCATGTATGTACTATAAATATGAATATATAGGCATTTTCAAAAATATTTATTTTAAATAATTTCTTATGTATATTACGGTTTTTAGATACAACACAATATATCTGGAGATGAAAATAAAACTATTATTTATCTAGCACATCTCTAAGTAGGTGGCTCAGTATATGGTCAATTTCCAATTGGCTCAGGTTTGTTATAATGATGTATATATATATATATATATGTAGACGCTTAACGGTGCTACCTCCAAAGTATATATATACCGAACGTACTTCCCTCATATATAACCTACTTACCTCCGATTTCGGAGGTAACTACGAACACCCATAAAATCCATTGCCATCAGCCTGTCCAAGGCCATCCCTACCCATACACGAAAATTTGCTAGGAGGCCCCTTCGTCCCATATATAACCTCGGATTTGCTCATTTAGTTCAACGATTTACCGCAGGCGTTGCTGTAGTTTTGTTAAGACGGTAAATCCCGTACAGAGTTCCCTCCATGCTATATATAATGCGCATTGTTCCCTCCGGTTTCATATATAATGATTGTAGATACGTAGATACCTCCAGCTGCATAAATAGAATGCGCATAGTTCCCTCCATTTCATGTGACGATCTCGGCTGAGTTTTTCTTGTATAGATTTCAGTTATGTGTGAATAAATGATTTTTCTGACTACAGCTTTGATAGTGGTAGACGGTTGGACGCTGTCATCCGTTGATTCTCGTCGCACCGGGTAATATCACCTCGCCTACATTAGTGAGGTGAAATGTCCGCATGTTTCCACACGTAGGTTGTGGGATAGATTCGCCATTTATCATTTCCCCACTCTTTATCTTCAGATTTAGTAGCAACAATAATGATGAACCCTTCGAGTGCAAACATTTTTGTCCGAACGTAAGACGCCTTCTCATTCGAAATATCCGAGAGGAGAGTGTCCTCAGGGGAACATTTTCAACGTCAAGCTATCTCTCACGAACCTCTGCGGAATCAACAGCAATATCAATGCTGCTCATCGCTATTTGCAGTCTAATAGGCCCGCTACCGTATTTCTGGTGGAAACAGAGATCTCCGAGTCGGTGCCATCAAATCATCTAAAATTTCCAAGCTAATGGTGTCACTGTTGCATGAGGAAGAATGGAGGAATACAGGCCTTTGTACGTAGCAATCTATCCTGCTCGAAAAGTTTCCACTGTAGAATCGTGTAGAAAGGTCAGGGCATCATCTTATGGCTTAAGCTGATATTCGAAACATTTACCATAAGCCATGGAATGACATAGCTAGTGAGAAACCTCACTTTCTTTCCGCGTGTCTTCTCACACTCCACCAGTCTACTGGATCCTTTTCTGACAACAAATCCTGTCCCTTACGAAATCCAAACGCATAATGCTTTGAGCAACTCAGATCATGATTTGGTCAACGTTAAGTTCCTTCCTGTGATAGGTGTGTCAGCGGAAGCTCGCCCAAGCCTCAAAATCTGACATTACGGCCATGCTGACTGGGGTGGTCTTAGAGACTCTTCTATAGCTTTCCCTTGAGGGAGGTTTACTTTGCGAAACACGATGTACCAACTGTCTGCTCGGAAATCAAAAGGAAATCAAAGGGGTTATTCATTTAGATATGGAAGCGTATATCCCGCATACCATAAAAAAATCCAAGCGAGAATCCAACGGCTGGTTTGGAAAGTCCTGTGATACAATGATTTAGCTCGTCGGCAAAAAGTACTGGCTCATCGAACCTACTTACAGAACCCCACCATCGAGAACAGACAAGATAATGATTAGTCCAGAAACAGATAAAACAAAATCCCTTAACATCTAAAAAGCCAACATGATGCCAAAATAAAACAGAAAGTTGCATATATCGCATCTCAATGGTAGGCGATCTTTCTGGATTCTGGCCAAACAAATAGAGGAAAACTTCTGGAAGACTAACTTTTTTCCTATCACATGTGCAGATGAAACAGTGGCCACAGCTTCTAAGGACAAAGGTGAAGTAGTAGCCAAGGCATTTGCAACAAGTTCTATTATAAATGTCTCTACCAATGTTCGGATATCATGGATACCGAGAGTTCCTCAAGTTATGAGCGAGATAACGTTCAAAACCAAAACAGTCCAAAAGGTGCTATAGTTGGTTGACATTAATAAGGCGACGGTGCCGGCATTATCCCCGCTGTTGTGTTGAAGAAGTGTGCAGCGGAGCTTGCTCCCATACTAACCCACCTCTTTCGGATGTCTTACAACTCCGGTATTTTCTCAAAAGTACGGAAGTCGGCTTGTATCCATCCGGTGCCAAGAAAAGGACCCAAAGCTGATCTCACGTCGCTGCTTCCAATACTTCAAAGGCATTCGATCAACTGTGACATGCGGCTCTCCTAAACAAGCTTCCATCCTATGGTTTTCCCATTAAACTGTGCGGTTGGTTAGCAGACTTCCTCTCTGGTCGCAAAATGTCTGTCGTGGTACATGGCTTCTTTTTTCCCTCCATCAGAGCGGGAATGGGTACTGGCTCCGACATTGTTACTGCTCTATATCAATGATATCTAGCACTGCAAACCCAGACCACAGTTTTGTGGATGGCAGTACTTTACACGCAAGCATCATAAGCAATAGGCTGATATCTGTGGTTGAGCTCGAATGCAGAACGCTGGCAGCGCCTGCTTCGCTGCGAAAGGACCTGGAGACCAATGCCGCTTTGGGTCTCAAGAACATGGTGGAATTCAATGCTTCCAAGACCCTGTACTATACACTTTCAATCAAAAAGTGTCCAAGCGAACACCCTATTGTAGAGAATAATCAGGCTACACCAAGGGGTCACTCATTCAAGCGTTACAGAAAACATGAACAAGTTTTGTCAACTGCAAGAGCTGCGGACACCTACTCTTCAGAGCTAAAAAGTACTTCTAACCGTCCAACCTTTTCATGCTGTATACAGCTCAGATAAAACCTGGCCTGGAGTATTACTCTCATACCTGGGGTACTGCTGCCCTTACTACATTGGTTATACTTGATGCAGTCCAGAGAGGGGCAATTCGATGAATCGGTGACCTAACATTAACACGTCCCTCCAGTCTCTTTCTCACAGGCATGCTGTTGGTGACTTCCCACTTTTCTATCGGTATTCAAACAAAATCTGCTCCCCTGAGCTATCATCCATAAGTTCATCAAGCCTATTAGAGTAACACCATTAGAGGCACCCGCTGGACCGCTCTGTATCTCACACCAGGGCAGCCGTTCATCGTCCATCAAGAGCCGAGCGGTACGATCGTACCTTTGTTACCAGAATGTCCAGAGCTTGGAATTGACTGCCAAAATAAGCTTTTATTGAGCCTACTAGTGTTGGCCCAATCAACTCCCACGTCCAAATTTCCCCTAACATAACCTTTGCATAGCAGCCGCCGTGCTCTGGTATTTACGCTTTGCCTTCATGCACTGCTTAGTTATAAAAACGCTGTACTTAAACTGCCGTTCAACTGTAACGGAACGCCGTTACCAAATATAACGTCATTTAAGTGACGTATTTGACGGTTTGTATGCAGTAGTAGTAGTAGTAGTAAGTAGTAGTAGTAGTAGTAGTAGTAGTAGTAGTAGTAGTAGTAGTAGTAGTAGTAGTAGTAGTAGTAGTAGTAGTAGTAGTAGTTTATTTGTGTTTTTGCATGAAGATGCCTACACACGTCAAAAAGGTAGGTACATACTAAATAAATTAAATAATAGTAAAAGCTAATATACAAATATAAAAATAACGAACAATAATATGTAATCACAAACAACAGCTAGAAACAAAAACATTTAAAAAGAGATATCTTTGAAGTTATCTGAAAGGTATTCGTCAAAAGACTAAAATGCCTTTGACAGAAGGTTATTTTTGATACTACACCTGAATTGTGCACCATTCAGAGCTTTAACACTGTTTGGCAGAACATTATGGAACTTGACACCATGGTAATTAATTCCATTTTTAAATCTTTCGAGTCTTAGACATTCTAAAATATAAATTTAGGGTAGTGTAAGTATACTGAGATCTATAAATGCATTTCTGCAACAAGCATCGTAAGGGAGATGAGATATAATTCTAATACAACGTCTTTGCAGCGAAAATAGTGTTTTGACATTGCAAGAGTGGCCCCAGTTTATGATGCAGTATTTTAAGTGAGAATGGAAATGCCCATAATATGCCGCTTTTAATGTTGGTTGACTATTGATGAAAGAAAGATTTCTGAACAGATGAACACTCTTTGACAGTTTTTTTGATACTTCCTTGATATGCTGCTCCCAAGTCAAGGTACAGTTTAAGTGAACTCCCAGATATTTGACAGGTGTAGTGTCCTGTTTCAGATGTTTCATATTGACATTCAATTGTTGCGTCTTCAGATAATTTATTTTTAGTGAGTTCGCCAGGCACAAAACTTCTAATACTGAGTGTCGTGCGTTGGTATGCTGGCTTAGTTCGTCAATAGTCTTAAATTGATTTAATTTTGTAGTGTCATCAGCACAGTAGAAACTTGGAATCTGTGTCACAGTTCTGAAAATCGTTGATATAAATCAGAAATAGTGTTGGGCCGAGTACAGACCCCTGAGGCACCCCATACGTTATATAGCCCCTGTTGGAACTGAATCCATTGACTGACACATATTGACAACGGTCGGTCAAATAAGTTTGCATAAATGTTCATCAAAGCCATAAGTAACCATTTTTTGTAAAAGGATATCATGTGATAAGCAATCAAACGCTTTTGTTAAATCAAGAAAACAGCATGTGACAATCTGCCTTCTTCAAAGCCCTCAATAACATAATCTGTTAGAGCCATTATTGCAGAGGATGTACTTTTATTTGCAAGAAATCCACGTTGACATGATTGGAAAAGATTGTTCACTTGAAGGAATTCAACAATTTGTTTATTTTTATAATAGTTTCAAAAATTTTGGATAAAATAGGTAATAAGGCAATTGGCCGATAGTTGGACATATCATTCTGTGACCCATCTTTATGAAGTGGAATACCTTTAGCTACTTTAAAAACTTTTGGGAACAATTTAGCTTTTAAACATTGGTTAATTAATTTTGTGAATGGTATAATAATTATGTTCTTTATATGTTTGATGATTTTGACATTCATGTTATATGGATCCTTACTAGTTGTATCTTTTGAACCATCAATGATGGATCTTACTTCATTGAATGTTGTTTCCTTCAAATTAAATATTGATGAAGTGTTGCGCCTAACATAATTCAAAGGGTCATTACCTGTTTTTCCTAAATCTTTTATTAAGTTACCTGGAATATTTATGAAATAATTATTGAGTTGCGCTGTATTTAAACTGCCCTAAAACGGTAGCCCACCAAAGTGCTGCTGATACCTATCAGATTCGATTTTTGTTGAAATCGCAATAGTTTATTCTTATTATTATATTGTTTTCCACGGGTTTGCATCATAGTTTTGTCAGTTTTTGCTGAATGCAGTATCAAATAAGGTGAGAATCTGGATATTACTGGAGTCTGTTGAAAGTATTATTTAAGAGATAGGGAAAATAATATACCACTTTGTTGCAATGGGTGCTTTCTATGGAGATGTATTCGTTGTGCAGGACTGTCCAGGTGGCCTAAATCGAAGGTGTGGTTTTCCAGGGAATAAATACTATCCACAGCATATTTTATTTCCCGATGTATAGGTGGATTTCAACAGTCTGAGACTAGACACCAAATTTTAGATTTAATCGACATGACAATAGCAGAATCTTTAAAGGGAAAAGCCAACATACTAATTAAGCTGTTGGAAAGATTAGCTGCATTCCAATGGGCCTTTCGACGGTAGTTTGAGTACACAGAACACAAAGCCGCCAAATGCGCCACTCAATGACGTCACATCATCTATCATCGCCATTTCATTAGGCTACCGTTAAACAGCAGTTTAACTGCAGCGTTACAAAAAAGCCCAAAACTGAAAACATTGTTTGAATTAGACAAACACCTACAATATTTCAGTTCTGGCGAATATACTGCCTGAGTTAATATTGTACGGATTACCGTAACACATGGCCTTCAATTGGAGGTAACTAAGTTGCGTCTTTCTAATACTCTAATATAAAAAATTGGAGGTAACAAGCAATTGCCCCTGTCATACATATATAAATTATTTTTGAGAAATCTTTACCCCTCTCTTGAGAAACGGTATCGTTAGCTTCCCCTCTTTCAATATATGCATATACTGCCAGTATTACTTAAGCCAAAAGGCCGGAGGTTGGTCCGCCTTGCTTTTATAACGGAGGGAACAACGATCCTCGTATACATATATATATATATATATAGGCGGGTGCTTATACGACTAGTGTCGTTTCCCGCTCCTCGACTTCCACATCTGCCGGTCCCACCAGTCTCCTTCTCTTAGACTTCTTTCACGCATGGCCTCTTGTACATCATCGCGCCATGCCCTTGGTGGTCTTCCCCTCTTTTTCCTTTCAGTTGGGGTCCAGTCCCATATCCTTTTTGGGATCCTTGTGTTCTCCATTCTTTGTAGGTGACCGAACCATAGCAATCGCTTTGTTTCTATCGTGTCAAGGATGGTACCGTTTACTTGCATTTCTTCTCTTACACGGACATTTCTCACATGTTCTAGGCGAGATGTTCTATTGCTGCGCCGCCAATAGTCCATTTCGAGTGCGAGTAATCGATCCTTATTTCTTTTTGTCAGCTCCCACGTTTCTGACCCATAGGTACAAACAGATTCAAAAATGGCGCTGTAGATCCTGTGCTTTGTCCTTTTAGATATTTTGTCGCTCCAAAGGATAGAATTCAGTTGCCTGATTATCCTTTTGCCCTGTCCAATTTTGTTGGAGATGTCATCTGTGCTTCTGCCGTTTGAAGTAAGAGTTACTCCCAGATATTTGAATTTGGTGCAGTGTTTTATTGTTGCACCCATGCCAATGTCCAGATCAGTTTGATCGTCGCTTCCAACAGACATGTACTTAGTCTTCGTCAGGTTAATAGTTAAACCAAAATCTTCAAACTCTTTATTGAGCATTCTTAGCATATAGCTAGCATCATCCCGATCTCCCGTTATCAATACCTGATCATCTGCGAAGAGCAGAGTATAGAGCATAAAATCCCCAATTGGCAAACCCATTCCACTGCACTTCCTTTTCCACTTTTCCAGAGCTTCTTCAATATATATCTTGAAGAGTAATGGGGCTAAGGAGCATCCTTGTCTTAGCCCCTTGGACACCTTAAAGCCTTCCGAAATTTGTCCACCCACTCTGACGTAGCTTTCACACCCGCAATAAAGTTTTTTGACTGCATTTATATAGGGCCTACTGATACGATTTCTCTCCATGGCTGGCCACAGCTTATTCAATGGCACAGTATCGTAGGCCTTTTGCAGATCAACGAATACTAAATGTAGTTCTCGCCCACGTTCGACTCTTTTCTCGATCAAATTTTTGAGAGTGAAAATTCCATCCGTGCATGATCTGCCAACTCTAAATCCATTCTGCTCCTCCGGATTCTTATCTAATTATTCCTCTTGCTGTTTGTTATTTATATGGATGATGAATAAAGTCGATTATTATTACTATTATTATTATCATCGCAGATACTTTGAAGAAATTAAGGTTAGGAAGATGAATTTAAAATACATACATTTTAAATAGCATTGTAAAAAATTTATACCTTCAGCAATCAGTTAGTAACTTAAGGTAATTGGATAAGATAGTTTTTGATTGTGATTGGATGGAATACATACCTGTGCAGCTAGAACTTTATTTCTCCATACATACTGATGAATCACAAGAACTGCATTCTCCATATCAACTTCATTTTCGAAATATACAGAAACAAGTGGACCATTTTGATGGGTTTTATTGTGAAACTTAAAGTGCTTTCCATGTAGTTTCAACCTTTTGTTAATTAGATTTTTGAAATCCTACAATAAATATAATAAACGGCTAATACCAGGTGACACACTGGAAAATGTACATCAATATAAAACAAGCTTAAATATTGTTTTGTTTCTTTATGAAAGTTGAGTGCCTATTTCCATTTTTCCTTGAAAATTAAGCTGTTGATTGTATATTAGTCTGTAGGCAAGTTATTACCACTACTACGAGTTAAATGCTATACTTTATCTACAACCATAGCAATAATTAGTAGGATTTAAATACATAATAATAATTACAAACTATTGACAACTTATTCTCACTTCTGTTACTGAAATATGAACTGTACACTGTTCCAGATAAGTATTTAATGTTTGATATAAAATTTGCAGTTATAATATGTAGTAGGTACAATATATTTAATCTGAGATTTAATCATATGCATCTCTATATTCTCTATTGCTGAAGTGTGAGTTATGTAAAATAATGCATGCTATTTGTTCATAGGTAGTATCAGTTACTTACAATGAAAGTAAAGTAAGTAAAGGCTCTACCAAAGATCATTTTTTGGAGAATTTTGGTCTTGCAAAGTGTATTTAGAATAGTTATAATAACATTTTTATTTACAGAATTGATGTAAATAGAAACTTATCCTCTCACAACACTTCTAAAGTACAATGTCCTTTTGCAAGAGGTTTTACATGAAAAACCAAGCGAAAGAACAATGTTACAGTGTGAGCTTCCACAAATGTGTTTTTACTTTCATTCAATATTTGAAAAAATTACTAACTGCATGAGTGTATTGATTTGGCAAACTTCTGACATCTACTTGGTGATAATATTCCCCTTCAATACTATCGCCACCCTCTTCTCCATGAACTTCATCAGATAGTTCAGCAGCACTGAAAGTATCTTCAATGTTATCCATCTCCAATAATGTCTGTGCTATTTGCTTGTCTCAGCTTCCAACAGTTCTACAAACAGAGAAACAGACCAAATTTCAATTTAATTTGGTACACTGCACTCCACAACCCCCTGTATGTGTCCCAAAATATAGGTATTCAAGTGACTGTCAAACGCAAACCAGTTAACCAGTACCAGAGTCCTGTGAACCAGTCAAACAGTCAAATGCAGTCAAACTCAAACAACAAACAGTCCCAATGTCACTGTCACAAACACCAAACACCCAAAAATGAGGTTAGTGACGGCTTATCCGCAGGATTTGGAGGGAAATTCAAATTTACTGCTTCGCAGTGCCGCCCCCTATAGTTGAGCTATCGACTTCCAGTACCCACAAGTACCCACACGGTTACAGGTATCTTTGTATCCTACGATCTTCTGCGTCAAACCAGCTTCGGTCACTGACTTGTAGATGGCAGCTTATCCAATTGTTGGATTTGAAATAGGACAGGAAAGTTAGATATGTGAAAGAAAGCTTATTTCTTCTGGCTTCTGTTCAGAAAAGAAGTTTGTCTATAGTAATTGTTTGAATGTTATTTGAAATTTAAACATGACTGTTGACCAAAAAATAACATTTTTTATTGTAGGTATTAACCCTAGAATACTAACCTTATTTTTATACCTATTACTACTAACCTTCGTAAAATTTACTACTTGAGAAAGGATCACAATTAAAAAAAACGTTTTTATCGTTTATTAACTTTTACTGAAAATTGAGGTTTTGAATAAAAATTTTTTTTATCATGAATGGAAAGATCATACCTAAGTTTTATAACAAAACTGTTTTTGTTTTCTTTTTTTTCGCAATGATTTAAAAGTTATATCAAAATAAAAATGGGTTTTTGAATCGAGTACCGAAAACACGCCGACGGCTCTCGAACCCGTGTGACGTCACGATGGCGGTAACGATGCTCCTTTGACCAACGACATCCTACTCCGATACTAGATTCTAGATTCCCAGCCAATCGCGAAAATACGTACTGCTAAACTGGTAACTAGTGTATATTTGTTGCACCACAGTTGATGAATGAAGTTTGCAGCTCGAGACGAAGTCTACATATCAATATAAATACTTCACCAGTAAAATATATGAAATACAAAGCACTCATGATTTGATAAATACAAGAATCAAGTAATAAAATCATACCATAAACACTCAGCGCTCATGATTAAAAAATACAAAACAAATGTTAAGAAACAAAATAATAAAAAAACCATATCATAACATTTCTGTGTTTTGATTTCATTCTCTCTGAGTTGGTAAACATGCATGCTAAAAGAATCTGGTTACCACGGGCACACATACAACATTGGGTTCTAAATTCCACCACTAGACGTCTTGATCACTTTGGCTATTTCTAAATTTCGTATCGGTTTTGACAGTGACCATTTGCTTATTACACTACTGCTGCTCTACAAGACACAGATCCGACCATCGTTGGAGTATTGCTCCCATGTGTGTGCTGAAAACAAGCTGTAGGACTGAAGTTAAAAATATAATATGAGGAAAATCTCTAAATTTGTATTCAGGAGTTAAACAGGATCTTTTGAAGTTTCCCTTAAACGCTCACGCAACGAACCGAGTTTTCCATTACTTCCTATCGAACGCATTTTGCCGTTCGTCCTCGACATTTCCTGCCTTCGTCGCATTTTCCGGCGTCAATTTCCGCTGAAATTTCTCGCTATATAATGAACGCCCTCCCCCTCCCGCCTTGTACTTCAAAACAGGCCCTCAGGCTTGATCCAGGAATACTGGACGACTTTTTGAGAAACGGTGAAAGGGTTTGTTTTTGAGAAATGATGAAAGTGCTTGTTTTTGAGAAATGACGAAGGTGCTTATTTGTGGGAAATGGTGGAAGTGCTGATTTTTTGAGAAATGGTGAAGGTGCTTTTTTTGAGAAATGGTGAAAGGGTTTTTTCGATGTTGAGATTTTATCAGCTGTTCTGTGCATCACAGAACATTAACCTATACGATGCAGTTGTCGAAATTGACAATTCTGACATCTTAAACCTGACTGTTGACAAACTCGATATTTATACGTAGAATCCTGAACTATTCCTTGAACAATAATTTGTGTCAATGTAATATAGGTAGAATATCCCATCAAACTATTTTTCATTCTAATCCTTGTTCAAGAAGCTGAACCAAATCAGTCTTCAGTACAGTGCTGAAAACAAGCTGTAGGACTGAAGTTAAAAATAATATGAGGAAAATCTCTAAATTTGTATTCAGGAGTTAAACAGGACCTTTTGAAGTTTCCCCTAAACGCTCACGCAACGAGCCGAGTTTTCCATTGCTTCCTATCGAACGCATTTGCTGTCCGTCCTCGGCATTTCCTGCCTTCGTCGCATTTTCCGGAGTCAATTTCCGCTGAAATTGCTCGCCATATAATGAACGCCCTCCCCTCCCGCCTTGTACTTTAAAACAGGCCCACAGGATTAATCCAGGAAAACTGGACAGCTTTTTGAGAAACGGTGAAACGGTTTGTTTTTGAGAAATGGTGAAAGTGCTTTTTTGAGACATGGTGAAAGGGTTTTTTTTGATGTTGAGATTTTATCAGCTGTTTTGTGCATCACAGAACATTAACCTATACGATGCCGTTGTCGACATTGACAATTCTGACATCTGAAACCCGACTGTTGACAAACGCGTTATTTGTACGTAGAATCCTATCCTATAAAACAGGCCCTCAGCAGGCTTGATCCAGGAAAACTGAAAAAGAAGGAATGCTGGAGGAGACTGGTTCGGGGAGTAAGGACCTGGTAAGGATGGGCTCGCAGAGCTTCTCTGGTGTTCCTGGTTCGGACGGCCTTTGGTGTTATTAGAATCTGTAAAACAGGGATAGGTCAGCCACCCTCTTTCGATGTTCCAGGTTGTGGAGGTCTTTTGTTAGGTTAGACGTATCGATAAATCTAATTGCTCTTTTCTGGATAATTTCCAGAAGCTTTAGAGAGTGCTTCGGAGCGCATCCCCACACATGGGAGCAATACTCCAGCGATGGTCGGATCTGTGCATTGTACAGCAGTAGCAGTTGCTCTGGTGTATACAATTTCCTACAGCGGAACAAAACTCCAAGCTTCTGGGATGCCGTTTTAGCAATACTGACGACGTGGTCGTGCCAGGACATGTTATTGTTGATGTTGATTCCCAAGAGCTTGACGGATGGTGATTCGACTATGGGGTAACCCTTTATTTCCACGGTTGGTAAGTCATCGTGAGACTTCTTTGTAAGTGTTATTCCCTGAGATTTTTGTACGTTGAACTGTACTTTATTTGATAATCCCCACTCGACAATTCCTTTGATATCTACGTTGATCTGTGAGGCATGCTGCTGTCGCCGACGTACCGTCTCCTGGGATGATAATGGCTTGCCTGGTACCATGCACGATACTAATGTGCTGTCATCTGCGAAGCTGTAGATTGGATTGGATGTTATTTCCAGCAGCTCGTTGATGTTATGCAGAAACAGTGTAGGGGATAGGACAGATCCCTGAGGAACACCGGCGTTTATTGAAAATACGTCTGATGAACAGCCCTCGACTACAACAAACAGAGATCGACCATAAGCAGCAAGGTTGACCAGAAGTCCGTCATGCCACACTCTGTCGAAAGCTTTCGATATGTCAAGTGCAACAACACGGGCTTCGCCATGATTGTCTATTGCTCTGTCCCACAAGTGAGTGACGTAGGCAAGGAGGTTATCTGTAGACCTGTGCTTAAGGAAGCCATACTGGTGATCATTTAAGATGTTATTGTTGTCCAGGTATTTCAGGAGCTGTGTGTTAATGACAGCCTCCATAACCTTAGACATGATGCTGAGAAGAGCCACAGGTCTATAATTGGTGGTATCAGGTTTTTGCCTTTCTTAGGGATGGGTTGTACGCAGCCAATCTTCCACGAAGCGGGAAACACGCCTTGTTGATACGAAAGTTTGAAGATCTTGCAAAGAATAGGTGCAAGCTCGGCGGCACAGCGTTTAAGCACAATGACTGGAATTTGGTCAGGACCAGTAGCTTTCTTCGTGTTCAGTTTTTGGAGGATGCTTTTTACATCCACCTACTTTTCAACAACTACTTTTCACTACAAACTGGTTTTCTTTGTATTCGCTTATAAGTCTCAAAAAGCATTTAATTTGACTGGATCAGTTATTATATTTGGCGAGGGGTGGCTGAATGAAACTGTTTCGAAGGGCATAATGGCATTAAATGATGGCGGAAAATGAGTTATGGAAAGCACTTTTCCTCTTATTCTTTTCCTGATAATGACGGGGAGACTTCGGTTCTTTATAGTCCTTAAATGTTTGTCGTACAAAAGCAGTAGGAGGGATGTAAAGTAAAGGGAAGTATGGCTTAAATAATTCTAGTTAGAGTTTCGCTATCTGACTTGATTTTCAAGGTTTTTTTATGGTCAGCCTCTCACAAATGCTGAAAGCCTAAGGCGCTCTAGAAGCGCTGCGAGAGGATAAAATGTCTAAAGTGTATTCAAATCCGCCGTGCAGTGGCTGTAAACAATAGCACGTGCTCGGCGGCTGGCCTGTGGATGTCGGTCGCCAGAGCCGTATTCAAAATAGCAGTCATAAAGTCCATAGTATCGGATGTGGAGTAGCATTTATGAATCATATTTTTCCATTACAGCTGTATTGATATATTTTAGATTTTATATATTATTCTTACCCTAGGAACCTTCATTTTGGGGGTAAAGTTGAGGAGGGGTCAATACTTTAGTCAATTATGTCCTCCCTATCGATGAGAATACTTTTGCTTCCTCGTTTCCCAAATATGAATAGCTTATAAAACGTGGTCCTCTTAAAATTGGGCAAGTCATTATCGTCATTCACCTCTTTCAGGACTTTGTCAATAGTCGGAAGTTCATTTCGGAAAAAGAACTGATGCCCCTTCCTCCTAATTGCACTTTTATCGCCATGGTCCACAAGGTCAATGCAACGTTTGCGATTCTGATTAGTTAAAGGTGCAGCAAAAGAGTGTCTGGTTCTGTATGCTCGCACCACTTTATAGACACTCCGTTTGCCTATTGTGAGTGCAACCTCTTCCACAATATCGTCAGCAGCAGTTGTTAATGAATTTTTCTGGGTTTCGTTTTTATACAGGTTTAATATTACCTCCTTAAGCCTCACGTCAAAATGGCTCTTTTTTGACCTCTTCCTTGGTGGACTCAAATCCTGTCTTGTAGCCACATCCATGGATTCATCTGCAGTGTCTGTACTACTAGACATCCTTGAATATCTCATTCAAGTTATCGGGGAATAACACAAACACTACTAATAGCTATTAAAACAACAGTACAACACAGATAACACTAAAATTCGCACAGCAACACCGCAGGTATGCGATGATAAAAGCACGATGTACGCTATCAATAACACGACGCGTCGTATACAATCATAAACACACGGAGCAACTGAATAAAATACAACCCTGTACTCTGTTGAACGACCCAGACGGGCGGCAGAGTTGCAAGCCTCCAAGGTGTTTATTGCCTTTCGGCCAATCGCAATGAATGCCGCCTTACTGGGGCGGCGTGCGTGGTATCCTGTTTGTTTACAATCTTCTGCACCTTGGATTTGAATACGGCATACGCACGTGAGATTTAAAACGCTACATGTTGCACCCGGTCGGGAAACAAATCCCCCGGTAGCTCATTTCACTGCGACGAAAATCTCCAGAAGAAGGAATGCTGGAGGGGACTGGTTCGGAGGTAGGGACCTCGACCTGGTAAGGATGAGCTCGCAGAGCCTCTCTAGTGTTCCTCGTTCGAACTGCCTTCAGTGTTATTATCTGGGAGAGCTCACTCGAACATCTTCCGTGATAGAATCTGCAAAACAGGACAGGTCATCTACGCTTATTCGATGTTTAAGGTTGTGGAGGTCCTTTGTGAGGTTAGGTGTGTCGATTAATCTAATAATTGCTCTCTTCTGGATAATGTCCAGAAGCTTTAGAGAGTGCTTTGGAGCGCACCCCCCAAATTGAAGCAATACTCAAGCAATGGTGGGATCTGTGCTTTGTAAAGCAGCAGTAGTGCTCTGGTTTATTCAGCTTCCTACAGCGGGACAAAACTCCAAGCTTCTGGGATGCTGCTTTAGCAATACTGACGACGTGGTCGTGCCGGACTTCTTTGTCAGTGTAGTTGTTTGAGTTTTCTGTACTGTATTCACTAATCTCACTCGATAATTGTTTTGATATCTACGTTGATCTGTGAGGCATGTTGCTATCGGCGACGTATTGTCTCCTGAGATAATAGTGGCTGGCCTGGTTCCATGCACGATTGGATGTTATTTCCAGCAGCTCGTTGATGTAGGGGATAGAACAGATCCCTGAGGACCACCGGCGTTCATTGAAAATATGTCTGATGAACAGCCTTCGATTACAACAAACAGATATCGGTCGTTTAAAAAGCTATTCAGTCGCTGGCGCAGGCCAGGTGGTAGTCCATAAGCAGCGAGCTTGACCAGAAGTTCCTCATACCACACTCTATCGAAGGCTTTCGATATGTCAAGTGCAACAACATGGGATTCGCTGTGATTTTCAATTGCTCTGTTACACAAGTGAGTGACGTAGGTCAGAAGGTCACCCGTAGACCTATGTTTACGGAAGCCATACTGGCGATCATTTATGATGTTATTGTTGTCCAGGTATTTCAGGAGCTGTGTGTTAGTGACAGTTTCCATAACCTTAGCTTAGACATGATTCTGAGAAAAACTACAAGTCTATAATTGATGGAATCGGTTTTTTTGCCTTTCTTAGGGATGGGTTTATGCCGCCAATCTTCCATGCAGGGTCCTGTATGCTTGACTTGCCATATACATATGCTGTATTAGGTATAATGTGGTCATACAGTATACAGTAGAAATCCTATCCCAGCTTTTTTACTGTTTAGTAGAAAAGGTCCTTCGGATTTTGGGATAATAAGGTACTGCTACTATCTTTTTACTCATAAATCCGACGTTTCGGCATATATTTTACGTCTTCTTCAGGGCTAAAATTCATATCAATATAAAAATATAAATTGAAAAGATTTGAGTATTAGCGTTAACAATTGAGTCGTACAAAAAAATAATATTTTTTTACACATAAAATTCACAACTAACATTTATATTGTTCAAATCTTTTTGAATGTTAATTGTGATTTTGTGTGTAAAATTAGTAGGGGCGCATCTAGACTTCAGTCGGAGGTAGCGGGGTATGAAGTCATTTTTTGCAATACCTTCGTGAAGGACATTGATGCAAGAGAAAAGGAAAATATTAATAGTATTAAAATAAAAAAGAAGATATAATAAATAGCAAGTGAAACAGTGGAGTATCAGGTATTTTAGGGAGATGAAACAAAAAATCTATGGATGCATTAATCAATTTTAATTTTACGGAATACAAATAATATGTAATACGTGTCATCCGTGAACATTTTATTGGCACAGCATACAAAATTAAACAATCATGAACACTCAACAGTCAGGTACCCTAGTAGCCACAACACCTACTCCTTTTTTTTAATTAGTGTTTTAACTTTTCTAATCGGTGCAATTTTCAAAACAGGTACTTCATAAGTTAGGTAAATTTTTGTGACGAGCTACCACATTGTATAGGACTTTCAACTGATTATGTAACAATGGGAATATATTAGATACGCATCACTGTAATAATGCAAAACAAACCCTTTTGTAATTTAGTTACTGCAAAAAAGATTTTTTCAGTGCGACAATTCCTTAAATAAATAAGTCAAATAAAATAAGTCAAGGTTGAAATGAGTTTTTTTCTCGAAAATCTTGGGAGGGGTAATTAACCCTGTTACCCCCCTTGTATACGCCTGTGTGAAGTACTTTATTATCCCAAAATCAGAAGAACCTTTTCCATTAAATAATGTGGGTAGACGAATCAACCAAAGCTCCCAAATATTCTGCCGGTGCTTATGGGTATCCCCATGCAGTAGCGTGCCAAGGTCTTCGGGGCCCCCCCGCAATTTTTTTCATAAGGCTCCCCCTCTACAAAAAAAGCATTCTGCCTATACTGAGTGAAAACGAAACTCACTGTCTAACCGTTCTAGGTGCTACGTTTGACCACGTTCTCGTGTTCTCAAACTTACTCATAAGGCAAAATATATTTAATTTGATTATGGAAAATTATGAGGTATACCGCCGCTATAAAACAAGTATAAGTACTAAAGTTATTACTATGTAAAAAGCTTGCTCGAAGTAGTCGAGGCTGAGCGGGGGCCCCCCGGACGCCTGGGCCCTGGGATCCTTTTGGCACGCCACTGCCTCATGGCCTCCGTTTCTCTTTGGCCGTATAGTCGCAGCCCTCAGCTTCCAGCTCACCCCACGTTGTATGACACCGGGGGCGAGGAGAG
This sequence comes from Callosobruchus maculatus, assembly GCA_951848785.1. NCBI lineage: Eukaryota > Metazoa > Arthropoda > Insecta > Coleoptera > Chrysomelidae > Callosobruchus > Callosobruchus maculatus. Next base: position 5,669,096 of record CATOUR010000131.1, read on the forward strand.
AGTGTAATGTAGTTCCGCTAATTGAATGCGAACATTACCGCATGGCTAATTAACATGGGGAGGCACAAGCACAGATTGCGTATGTATATATGGGGACATAGGCGTAGACCAAAAATATCACATCACGAAAATTATGGTGAAAAATGGATTCAAGTGTGTGATACCATTTTGTTATTTACCAATTGCAAAAAACTATAGTCTGAGACATGGGCGTCGTTACTTCATTATTTAGGGAGGGGCAAAAAAATAATTTGAAACAGGCAAAATATGAGTTCTCCTATCAGTTTGCACCAAATTACAGGATTTGGGGAAAACTTTTGATTTAAATTTGCTGTGAATGAAAGCTGCTATCTTGAAAATATACGACTGTTAAAAATTAAAACAATTTTAATTTTTTTGGGTTTAGACTATAAATTATGAGATGTTATTCTAAAACATAGAATTTTGATTATTACATATCTCGATTTTCACATTTTAGGCCGCTATCAGCTTATGCAAGAACTTACCAGTAACTCTGTATGGTTTCCTCATTCCAGTCCTGTTAGTAGTTTACTATGAAAAAGTGATAAAGTGATTAATATTGCCTCACTTTTATAAATAAATGAATAAAAGAGCAGACTTGATCGATGGTGACATGGTGTCTTGTAATGTATACTTGATAAAACAAAAAAAAAAACAAGAAATAGAATATTTTGGTTTGATAATGGACCAGGTTAAGAGCAATGATTTAATTGTTATAACCGCTTAGTGCATACAAAAATAAACGTACTGCTGCATTTCGTTACTTTCTACATCATTTTGTATTTCGTAATTCCATTCTAAAGTTTAAAGAAAGGAATTCAAATTCAGCCAATCAGTGCCAACCGCGCGAACCATCAGCAGTGCATTGTTGCCAAGAACAGCTCCGACTCGCAAAACATTTCACATAAACATGTCGTTTGCTATCCCAAGTGTTATAAATATTTTGAAACTCACTTCTTAGCTTTCACATTTCTCATCCCCGTATTGAAGAACTGCATATTATCCACATAAAAGTCGTTCACCATAGCCATATCAACTTTAGGCAGGTTATCTGAGCCGGTTTTTGTGAATCCACTATCGATTTTACTCATACTTGTTGGTTATGTTATGATAAAATAACTTGAAACCTAGTAAAATGGAATAAAAGAATATCCTGTACAAATAAACGCAAACAAATAATAATAACTTTAAGATTCTTGAAAATTACAGCCAAAGCCACAACCACAAAACATATCAGACGGGAACAGAAGACAAGATAGATGAGCCAGCCTGCGTACAGCTCCGGCATTTCGCGCGCCATCAGAACGCGGGAACACAGCACACACATCTGTCTTTTGATTGGCTGTTCGCCTTTAGGGCAGTGACGTCACTGCCCTAGTAGAATTCAAATATTTTCCTTATTTTCACGGCTTTCCTGTGCCCAAAAAAATCGGAGAAGAAAATGAGATGCTTTTTATGACGTACTCTATCATCAAAAAATTCATGACACTAGTCCATGCCTTGAAAATAAAATAAACACACATTTCCTCCGCTAAGTAATCTGATTGACGTATTAAAATTTAAATTAATATTTAGATTCGAAACTATGTACACAAGAACGTATACACTTATCTGTACTAGGAAAATAATATTAGGTATTGACATAATAGATAAAATAACATAAACAAAAAAACTTCCAAAGCTAAGGGGGCAAGTGCTCCGGCTTGCCCGTTATAAACGATGCCCATGGTTTGAGATTCCATTACAATCAAATCATCGCCCGCCCGCAAAAATATTCAACACAAAAGCTCTTGTAAATTTTTTATTGCATCTCTCACCGACTCACCGTAGGATCTACGACGACTAAATACGTGACTGTTTCACCCCCATTCAAAAAAAGGAATACATAAAATGCATAAAAATGAAGTTTGAATATTTGAATGTTTTTGGTTTTTTCCTCATTGCTCCGCCGCCCATGCACCAATTTTAAAAATTATAATATCATGAGGAACCCCTAAAACACCTAAAAACTAAGTTTGAGCTGTTTTCATATTTTTGTTTTTTGATTATTGCTGCGCTGCCACTGACACGATTTCTAAAAACCATGCGCGTTTTCCATCCTCGCCACGGTAATAGGTAATACTGTCAAAATTTCATTAAAATCAATTTAATAGTTTCTACGTTACAAAATACAGAACGATCTAAAGCAGTAAATACTCGTATGTACAGAGAAAATTCTGTCCTTGTTTCGGTAATAGTTGAAGCAATTTTCGGAGGGAACTAAAAGAGTTATTTATGGCGCTAGGTCTTCCTTCACAGGTCAGTGGATGGTCTATTATAAATGTAACAAATTTTCCAATTTTACAATCGCCCTACCCTCCAACCACCTCAAATTTCACCCCTCCCAAACAAAAGTAGAAAATGAACAGGCACATTTAAAACGCCTAAAAACAAAGTTTGAGGAACATTTTTAATTTTTTGTTTTTTGCTAATTACTGCGCCGCCCATGCACCGACCTTTAAAATTAGAGCAGCATACCTACTACGACCCCACATCATGTTGCTGCCAAATTTCATCACAATCCATGGAGCGGTTACTGAGATTAGGAGGCTAGAAGACGCGTACAGACAGACATACAGATCGACAGACAGACCGACGGAAATGAGTGACGCCAAAAAGCGTATTATCTCGAAATCGAAAATTTTCGCGATCACAATACTCGTCTTACCTATCGGTGTGGGAATTAAGATGGAATTATAGTAAACAAAATGATGCAATGATGCCAAGAGTAACGAAATGCATCAGTACATCTATTTGTATATGAGGGGTCTAGAATCAGAATCCGCTATCTCCAAAATCTTGAATTTCCCAGGAAATAAGAAAAACGTGTAAGTCAATTTATTTTAGTGCTACTTGGTTTCTTACTTTATGTAAGTACTATGTAGCATATTAACGATTCTATACTTGAAGGATTAACCTAAGTGTCAGTGGATTTGTCTGTTATTTAACTTTTTTTAATGGAGATAGCGGATTTTGAAGACAAGCATGATGAATATTCGGATTTTCGAGCTATGTTTATTTTCGGGATAATCAACAATTCTATTATTTTAATGTTTATTGAGGCAGAATCTGAAAGCATGACTTAATTCTTGTACTTTTTATTAGCAACCTTTGAAACGACAAGCTGATATACTGATAAATGTTTAAACAATAGATCTACAAAAAAAAAGATCAGATTGATAGTGTAACCTCCGTTTCGCTGTTGGGTTGGCTGGGTTCTCGTCTTCTTCAGCAGTTTGCTCCTCTACATTTTCGCGCATTTCAAGGTTTTAGTTAAACCTTTTAAGTCTGTATTTAATTGCCAGTCTTTGTCATTTTTTATACAGTTATTTAGTCTAAAAACAGCAAACGCCTAGAAAAACCAAGGAAATACTTTGAGGAGCAGCAGTACTGTAAACACTGTTTTTGACAGCTCTCAGTCACGCATGCGCGGATTACTTCAACGCCATTGGCTGAGGTGGAGATAGCGTGTTCTGATTTCACTACCCTAATGGATTTACCAGGTTTTGAACTTAACTGCTAGGGTAAAGTCGGGTAAATTGTACCACATTGCACACTTTATCAAATATCTCGCTATTGACTTGATTTGAATTCAATAAAACTATAAATTCGAGTTACTTAACATATTCCTACCAAATTCCATAATAGAAAAGTTACATAAAGACTGACAGTTTGACATAATAAATGTTTTTTTAAATGTTGCAAACGGTACAATCTACCCAACTGGTTCGTTAAATTGTACCACCCGGTTCGGTAAATTGTACCATGGCAAAATGCATTAAATGATCGTTGTTGATAGAACAACATATTTATAATACAATACATTGCAATGAATTAAAATTTTTATTTGTAAAACTTAAACACATAAATTACAAATTAGGAACCCATTGGGTAAAACAAAATATTGTCGTAGCAAACAACTAATACTCAATACTTATTTAACTCAAATACAGAAGTCACAAATATAGTCCCATAGACTGGGAAACGAAGGACAGCTTTCATGCAACCACTTTGCACAAAATTTCCAGTTTTATAGTTTCTTGTTGCTGCCTTCATATCTTGCGTTGACCATTGGCAGTATTTTGTACCCTTGCGAGGCATGACTGAAAAAAATACTGGAATTTGGTAAATTGTACCGGTACGATTTAACAAACTAGGTGGTGGTCCAAATTAGCAAACCGATACTATTGACACAAATTAGTTTATTTCTTTTAAAAAAAATGAGATTAGGGTAAATATAAACCGCCTAAACTATTTCTAAATGTCCAATAATTACGAAGAACGCCACCCCAACTACCAAAAACTGATCATTCGGATGCAAAGGCTTATCTAAAGTTGTATAATACTTACTACGTAAAGTCGTTTTTCAGAAAAACACAAATTTTAAGTTTCACGAGAGACCGCCGTTTACGCGTCCTGGTAACTAATGTTTTGACAACAAGAGGTATCAAAAGAGCAAACTAGATGACGTTAGAGGCTTACAATTTAATAAATATTGAGGTGGTACAATTTAACAACTGGTACAATATACCCGACTTTACCCTATATTCCGTATACGTTTACAAGGTGATTTAGCGGAATTTGCTTCCAAGTACATTTATTTTTCGATTCCAATGAAAATTCACTACCGGGGACATGCAAAAGGTAAATTAGGGCAAAAAGTGGAGTTAGCGGGTTTTGATCCTAGTCCACTCATATACACTAAGGGCCGGTTGTACAAATGCGGGTTTAAAGTCGACACCCGTTGTACAATCGTCGGCTTAGTTAAACCTGGTTGATAATGAAATTCACTACAGTTGGCATCAATGAAGCAATACGTACTGACATAATGACCTGAAAAATTACCTTTTTTGGTTAGGCACTTATGACGCTAGTGTCAAATTTTGGCAACGACAGTTTTTGTCTCTGTTCTTTCATTCACTCTCTTTGTTAAATTAGATACAAATCTTCCAAAAAATTTGACCTAATAAAGTGACAAGCTACTTGAAGGTTCATCATTGACAAATCATGTCATTTTTATAACAGGTTAGGTTTAAACCTCAGCTAAGCTCGCGGCGAGCATCGGCTTCCGTAAGCTCGTGTTAAGCTTGGAGTGGGGGGCTAAGCCAGCATTGTACAACGGACATTTTGCCACTGACGTGGTTTAACGTCGGCTTACCTTAAGCCGAAGCTTAAGCTTGCATTGTACAACTGGCCCTTAGAGGTTATAATGATTTAATAATTGTTTTCAGACCCGTGTTACTACTCGACTCGCCCAGTTTGACACTTGGCACGTACGCCACTGACACAGCCGAAGCGTCGCGCTTGTCGCTTTAGCGTCGCGTCAGCAGCGCCGGGTGTCCGCGACAGACGCCATTTTGGACGCCATCATCGCCCGAGGGCGCGCGGCGGCGGCGGCGGCGGCGGCCTTTGTCCGTCTGTCCCCGTGTGTGTGTGTGTCGCCGCAACAGCACCGTCGCGCGTCGCCGCACGTCAGCGCCATGTCCGCCGCGGGCGAATCCTTGTTGTCCTGTGGGCTCGCCAAAGGGCCGGTTGTAATGGGTCTTGTTACCTCGGGATGCGGCTGTGACAACATACAGGGTGATTAAAAAAAGGGTCGAGGCACGTCAAAGGATTTGTCAAGGGGTGCAACTTCTTAACCAAAACCTATTTTCCTTCTTGTACCCTTTAAAAATACTTTAAAGCTGTCATTCAGAAGGCTTACCTACAAAATCACGCGATGGAGTTTCTTATTACGTTCCAAAATTATATAATTTACTAAAACCTGAAGTTAAAAATCTCCCTCTGCCCTCTGCCACAGTTTAGTACTGCAATAAGAAATTTTTTAATATCTGGTGCATTCTATGGACGACATCAAAAAACCATTTAGGTGGAATTAAACTAACTAGGCAGAAAGATATAGACGAACTAGAGTAAACAGTTAAAATTATAAAAATTACTTACAACAAACCAAGTCTAATCAGAAATAAAAGAGGTAACACATCTAGGGCCGATTTTATCAACATGCATATTTAACAAAGAATTTAACAAAGCTTTTCTATTGCATGTTATTTAGCAAAAGCTTTCTATTGGGTATTGAGGGCTATGTTAATAAGTATCATCCAATAGTATTTCATCAATATTGAAAACAACACGTCAACAACACTTTTGTCAAAGATATTTTAGAAATTCATGGATCAAAATCATAGCAGGATATCAGAACAAAGCGATTGATTTGCAAATTAATGCCACATTTTCCATGTTTACATTATTATTATTGTATAATTAATAATTGCAAGCTGGGATAATTGGTGATAAAAGTAGTAGGTACCAATCACAGCAACTACCTACCTTATTTTATAATTAAAAATCCCACGTCCGTCAGTCAGATGGATTAGGTATATGAAAATACATACTTTTTTGAAGAATCAATCTTTCATTTACTGGTTGTATGTTTGTTATAGATCTTCTTATAGAAGTATTCACAGGTGCATTGTACATCAAATAAGGTTATACTTAATTTTAATTATAAAATGGCAAGCTTTGGCGTTCTGGGGTTCTGGATAGGCAACCAGTAATGCACATGCGTTTTGGAAGTAGCTGTAACCTTTGAAATGTAACAAAATGCTATTTTATTTTCACCTCTTTTTACTATAAAACAAAGATATATTGCAGGTATTCATAATTATTATCGATAGTAAATTATTATTTTATCCAAATAATGCAATGAGTGAATTTCTTGTCATATAGCATTTAATACAGCATGAAACCAGCGATCAAATGGAAATGGAATCTGGAATCTGATTGGTTGAAATTAGCAATTGCTAAACTTTTGATTAAACAAGAAAATGCAATTTTTCACCGATCTGGGATCGAAAATCAGACTGGAAAAGATGCTAGATGATTTACAATGCTCGATTGTATATAAAGTATGTCATTTTTAAGCTTTTTGAGGTCAACTTCAAGAGAAGTCAATAATTTTCAGAGTACTTTGATAGATGCATGTTCTTAAAAGGGCTGCTCTGATTGGACAAAGTCTTTGTTAAAATCTGCATGTTGATAAAATCGGGCCTAAAAGATGTATCATAAACCATATTACAGTAATCAAGCTGAGATAGTACTAGAGACTCACAGAGCATCTTTTTCGCATTGATAGTAAGGAACTGTCTGTTTTGATAGATTAATTTTAGGTTAAAGTATGCAATCTGCAATTTATGTATAATGGGTTCGCTAAATCTTAATTCTTCATCTAGCACTAGTCCCAGGTTCTTCACAGCAAATTTTCTCTCAATAAGGTCATCATTGATAGTGATGGGTAAGTTGATTGAATTCCGAATATATTTTTTACCAAAGATAGTTACAGATGATTTGAGAGGGTTTAGCCTAAGGCAATGTTTCAGCGAGTTGATATATAATGAATTTAAATCAAAATTTAAAGCGCAAGTAGCATGATCAGCTTCATCAGGGAAAAAAAGTATATTTGTGTGTCATCGGCATAGAAATGTTGTTGACATGAAAATACGGATAACTTCAATCGGGATGTATAAATCGAGAATAGCAAAGCGCCCAAATGTAATTTGATCTTTTGTAAAGTACAGCTGAAAAAAGTTTATTGTTTTTTTTAATCTTTATATGAACCTTGCTTGTTCTAAGCTATTCCGATTCCGCTGAATCCGAATCCAACCTCCGTGAACCCCATTCGTATCGGAGGCTCCGAAATTTCATTACGTGCCTCCCTTCAGCACCGGAGCACCGGAGCAGCGTCGCAAGAGCAATCAATTACGCACCCCCGAAGCCGCGCTCGCTTCATTAAGGGGCCGCTAGGGGGTGCGGCGGGCGGATGTGCCGTGCGGCGTGTCTCGATTTCCCGTCCTCTCTCGTCCCTAGGGGTTGATGGGGGCCGCTCGCCCAAATTGGAAAAAGGGCGATGATGATACCGTCTCTCCTCTCGAACGCTGCCTGGGGGAGATAAGGGACCGTCGGGGACAGTGACGTACTTTTGGATCGGATCGGAATTTTACTTAACGTTTGGATTCTTGTAACAATAAAAATGTTGCATGGTCGTGAAGCACCAGTCAACACTTTCATTACTCATAGCAACCAGCAGCTCAGTAGGTTTGCATGACACTAGGGTATGTAGGGTTTAATAAAGATTTATTTCAGAATATATATGACTACAGTACATTCTATTTTTTAAAAAAAAGACAACTTAGCTTCAGAAGGAAGTCCAGGTAGTGCCCTTTCGAAAAGAAGGTGGTGCTCCAGAGGAGGCTGGCTTCTTTAGAAAGAGTTCAGGTGGTGCTCCAAAGGTGTCTTGATGTTGGCACCCCAAGAAAAGGTTGTCTTGACGGTGGCACCCCGAGAAAAAAAGGTGGTCTTGACGGTGGCACCCCGAGAAAAAAGGTTAGGTCTTCATGGTGGCACCCCAACAAAAGGGTGGTTTTCCTTGATCATCACATGTTGCACACACACAAAAGATTGTCTTAGAGAGACATAATTGCATTAGCTGTTAACTGTATGAGTTCAGAAAGCAAAAGGAATGAACCATTACATTTTATCTCGAAGCTACCTCGGTAAAGAGAGAGAGGGAGAGAGAGAGAGGGCATACCCCCCACTCATTAGATTTTCCCAAAATTTGGCGCACTTGCGCAGTGTGTATAATTAATAATATTTCCAACTGAAGTAGAAATGGGAAAAAGGTAGAGGTGAGAAGCAAAATAGTTATAGAGTGGTATCGTTCCTCTGATAACGGACGGTCGTGTCTACCTGTGCGGTGATAAAAAGTGCTGTTTCATCGGAAACGATACAGATAAGTGATAATATAACAAATCTTTAACAATCCTTATTAATAACTAACTAACAGTAGAATATATTGTAAACATGGACATTGATTCGGGCGGCGTACAGCCGCCCCAAACAGATAATCCTATTGTAACACAAAATACCGAACATCAGATATATGATTTGGAAAACAAATATTCAGATAGTGACATCGGGCCATATTTTGTATTTCTAGAACATAAAGAAAAGAATGTCGGACGTCTATTCCCCATCAGGGTAGGACACTTTTTACAGAGCGTAGAATCATTTAAAAACAATATATTGGATATTAAGGCAGTGGGAATTAACAGAGTGAAAGTGATATTTAAATCTCATCAGATAGCAAATTCTTTGATTAACCATGAGGTTGTAGTAAATAATAACTTATTAGCTTACATTCCGAAATATTTCAATCATAAAAAAGGTGTCATAAAAATGGTTGATACCTTCTTTACAAAGGAATATCTCATGGCAGCGATCGAAAGTGATGTCAAAGTTGCGGATCTTAAAAGAATGCAAAGAAGATTTTATGATGCTAGTACCAAAGAAACTACTTATGTAGATCGTCAAATGGTGGTATTAACTTTTGTAGGAAACAAAGTACCAGGTTGCGTAAAAATTAATATGGTGAATTTTCCCCTAGAGCCCTATTTCTATCCAGTAGTCCAGTGTTTTAAATGTTTGCGATATGGACACACCAGCAAACAATGTAGAGGAAAAAACAAGTGTCAAAACTGTGCAAATGAGGAGTGCTCTGATCAAAAATGCAATCTTGAGGAAAGGATTTGTGTTCACTGCGAGAGTAGAGAACATAAATCTATATCTAGAGAGTGTCCAGTATACAAAAAACAGTATAACATTAAAAAAATAATGGCATTAGAAAATGTTAGCTTCAAGGAGGCAGGGTTCATTGTGGATAATCCCACATACGCTAAGGTATCTACACAAAATAGGTTCTCTCTCTTAAACAATTTAGAAAATTTTCCAGAATTACCCGAGCCAAGATCCCCAAATAACTCATTTTTTGCTAGAAAGCCTCAGCCTACAAATGTACGCAATTCCAATACAAGTGCAGTTAGGTCATATAAACGTAAAAAGGTTTCTGATACATCCCCTTCTAGAATCCCACCACAACCTATAAACCGCCCCACCCAAAGTCAATCCATCTTACCTAACCCACATAGAGAAGATTTCATTCAACATAAAGAGAAAATAGTTTGTCAAATGGTAAATCTTATATACGACGTAGCCCAAAATAAATTAAATTTCAATGAAAATAACATTCGAGATGTCATATCCCAAATTTTAGATTTAAAAAGTACATCTAGTGATGTGATGCATACACAAAATGATCCTATCCTTATAGATGATGACAATGAATCATACTAAAACAAAATTGAATATACTTCAGTGGAATATAAAATCTGTTAATGCCAGGAAAGTACATCTAATCAACCTGATAAATAACTGGGATATTGATATCATAGTATTGTCCGAAGTTTGGTTGAAGCAAAATCAGAATATACAAATTAAAGGGTTTAACTGTGTTTCGAACCCGAGAGCTGATGGTTTTGGTGGGGTAGCAATTTTAATATCACAAATGATTGACTATAAAAGAATTGACATTAAATCTACTTACAACACTGGTATTGAGGTATGTGCAGTACAAATTTACAACAGTAACTTCAATTTAGTGTCAACCTACAAACCTCCTAATGTTAACGCAAAAAAACAGGATTGGATAAATATATTCAAACAATTTGATAACAGAACCATATATTGCGGAGATTACAATTGCCATCACATATTGTGGGGATGTGAAGAAAACTCATCTCAAGGGAACATTTTGGTCGATGCTATCGATGAATATGATATTATTTGCATTAATGATGGATCCCCTACCCGAACCTCTCTTCCTGGTCAAAAAATTTCAGCTTTGGACCTAACAATGGCATCACCTTTTTTTGTCGATAGGTTGAGCTGGGAAGTTGCAGATGATAATTTTGGTTCTGATCATTATCCCATTCGCTTGTGTGTCAATGCTGATTTTGAAGCCAAAAAAATTATACCTTCTACTAAATGGAACGATTCTCGAGTTGACTGGACTAGTTTTCAGCAACGCATTGAAACATCTCTAATAAATCTAAACTACTTAAATATGTCAATTTCCAATAAAGCACACTCATTATTTCAGGCCATAAGTGAAGCAGCTAATAATACAATGAAAGTCAAAAAGCCTTTCAAACCAACCGCAGTTAGACCTGTATGGTTTGATGATGAGTGTTATATGCTAATTGAGAAACGAAAAAAAGCTTTACAGGATTATAAACGTCTTTCAAATTGGGATAACTATATAAAGTACCAGAACGCGTCCGCATCAGTCAAACTTCAAATAAAACAAAAACAAAGGGATAGTTGGCAAAAGTATATCAATAAACTTAATAAAAGTACATCAGTCTCGGAAATTTGGAAAATAGTAAAGTCGATTAGTGGCAAACACAGATTTCAGAGTAGAGTACAGATATCCGATGAACTTATTTATTCAATACTAGATCATTATGCACCACCTACAACCATAAGAAGACCAATTGAAATCAATGACTTGTCTGTTCATCATAGGGATGAGCTGGCAGACCCCTTCTCTATCGATGAATTAACTTCAGCTCTTAAAAATACTAAAAATACGTCACCAGGTATTGATGGCTTTACCTACAAAATATTATACAACTTACCTGGCACTGCAAAACTATTACTTTTAGAAATCTATAATAGGTGGTGGATAAATCAGGAAGTTGTTGAAGACCTAAAGAAAACAGTTATTCTTCTCATACACAAACAAGGGAAGAACCCAGCACTACCTTCGTCCTACCGACCTATTTCGCTTATGTCTTGTGTTCTCAAGACATTCGAGCGAATGATCAAAGTCCGCCTAGAATTTTACTTAGAATCGAACAACATTCTACCTAGAACACAATATGGTTTTAGAAGGGGAATGGGTACAGTAGATGCTTTAGCACAACTAGTCACCGATGTACAAATCACTTTGTCAGCACATGAATACTGTCTCTGCTTATTTTTAGACATCCAAGGGGCATATGATTCAGTAGATCTGGAAATTTTATACGAACAAATGCTAAAGATTGGTATAAGCAGTAAAGTTTCCTATAACATTTTCAAAATATTCAGTGGGAGAGAAATTTATCTTAGAAACCATCGCAATGAGTTGTACGGACCTAGGATCACATATAAAGGCCTACCACAGGGGTCAGTACTTAGCCCCACCCTTTTCAATATATACACGCTAGACTTGCATGGAATAACTGAGACGCAGACAAAAATTGTACAGTATGCGGATGACATGTGTATATATGTATCCAGTGATACTTACGGAAAATGTTTGAATGACTTAGAAAAGGCAGTGCTGGATATAAAAAAAATACTGAACAGATTAGGATTCGATATGTCTCCGGAAAAGTCAGCCATAATGTGTTTCACACGGCGTAGACTACAATTACCAGAACATGAGCATGTTGCTGGAATATCGTTTCCCATAGTTCAGAAATATAAATACCTCGGTATGATATTGGATCCTAAGCTGCTCTGGACTTCTCATATTGAACGATTGAAAGGGCAGTGTGAGAAAGGAATGAATATTCTCAAATGTGTTACCAGAAAAGCTTGGGGTTCAGATCCAGCTACTGCACTAACCTTCTATAGATCATTCATCAGATCCATCATTGATTATGGCTGTATGTTTTATGGCTCATCATCTAATACAAATTTAATGAAAGTCGATCGCATACAGTACAAAGCTGTCAAAAGATGCCTAGGAGCCTTCGTCTCTTCTCCAAGCCCTGCAATTCTGGCGGAAGCCAAGGAACCTCCCCTTCAGTTGAGAAGGAAATTACTAACAAATAAGTTTATAACTAAAGTGAGGGCGTACAACCCACTGCTATTGTCTAAGATAAATAAATTAAACCAAGAAAACTTAACAAACCGTTATTGGGCTAAGAAAAACTCACCTCCTTTAACAGAGGCTTTTATCCATACTAGCCAGTACAGTGACCTTATCACAGAAAAAAACTTATTTCCAATTTTTACATTTAAACTTCAGTGTTTCATTTCCAGACCCACCGTTATCTTCCCTAGATACTCAGAAGTCCCCTCCTACAATCAACAGGTCATCTCGTCAATCTTGAATAAATTTAGTACTGAAACATCAATTTACTGCGATGGATCTAAAAATTCGGAGGGCGTAGGTAGTGCATTTGTTATACAATCGCCTAATATAATTAAAAAATACCGGCTTCCTGATGTATGCAGCATCTATACTGCGGAAGCAGTGGCTATTGAGAAAGCACTTAGATGGTGCAATCACAATAATTCCAAAAACGTAGCTATTCTATCAGATTCCAAATCCGTCCTACAAACTATATCTAGCTCGAATAAGGGTTATTATAAGGAGCACGTTTTATGTGAAATACAAAGTCTTATTCATAGCTTACATTCAAAACATGGACAGGTCATCTTTATTTGGGTCAAAGGACATATAGGCATACGTGGTAATGAAGACGCTGATGCGGCTGCAAAATCAGCTATCACTTCTGGTGATTTAGAAAGACCCCCAATTTATAAGGACGTTATTAGTATATATAAAAGGGACATAATTTCGGAATGGAAATCTATATGGTCTAACATATGTAATACAAATACTAGCAACTACTTCCTCCTATATAAGATCCTTCCAGTTAGTACTGCTCATGCTTTTAACTTCTTTGCCAGCAGAAGATACTCGAGTACTATCATCAGACTGAGATTGAATCACGGTAACTTTCCAGCTCATTTATACAAGATAGGTCTGAAAGAATCACCTTTGTGTGAGGAAGATAATGAAATAGCCGATATTAATCATCTTTTTTTTGCATGCAGCAGGTACACCAATGTACGGAATAAGTTTATAGCAGAATTAATTCGTTTAGGCTATCATTTACCCATAAACATGAATACTTTGATGGCGTCTGAGAGAGGAGACGTGTATGATAGTATTATAGAATTTTGTAAAGATGCTCGACTCTGGATTTGAATGAAATTTTATATTATTTTGTGGCAAAAAGACTAATGTCTGATGCCAACCCTTCAGGAAAAAAAAAAAAAAAAAAAAAAAAATAGTTATAAAAATGTACTAGTATAATAAGGAAGTAGTTGCTAAAAATGGAAGTTATAAACTATTTGTATATGGTAGCCAAGTAAATAATATAAAAATAATTTTGAAAACGGGTGAACCGTTACATTCTTCACAATATGAGAGAATGAAGTTAAGTTGTAGTTCCCACACATTACCATGATACCAGTTTATTGTTTTCCCATAGCATGAAGCTATAGTCTGAGATCCCCCGTTCAACCAAATCATCGCCCGCCCGCAAAAAAGTGTATTATGCCGCTAGATATTTCTTTCACAGGTCAATGGACAACCTATTATAAATACAACAAATTTTTCAGTTTACAACCCCTCCACCTCCCAACCACCCCAATTTCACCCCCACCCAAAAAAGTAGAAAGTGATCAGGAACCCCTAATACGCCTAATATAACGAATTTTGAGCTGTTTTTATATTTTTAGTTTTTACTTCCCACACCGATAGGTGAGGGGAGTATAGTGATCGTGAAAATTTTCGATTTTGAGATAATACACTTTTTGGGCGTTTTATGATGTCTACATAATGAAAATCCACGTCACTCATTTCCGTCGGTCTGTCTGTCGGTCTGACTGTCTGTCTGTCTGTCTGTCTGTCTGTCTGTCGTTCTGTCTGTACGCGTTTTTCTAGCCACGTAATCTCAGCAACGGCTGCATAGATTGTGATGAAATTTGGGCAACGATTTGGGGGGGGGGGGTGTAAAATTGAGGTGGTTGGGGGATGGTGGGTTGTTACTTTCATAATAGACTGTCCACTGACCTGAGAAGGAAGACCTAGTGACATAAATAACTTTTTTAGGTCCATCCGAACATTGCCTTACCTGTTACAGAAACCAATGAATTTTTCCTGGTGTATACGAGTATTGCTTTAGATCGTTCTATATTGTGTAACGAGGAAACAGCTGAATTGATTTTAATGGAAAGTTGACACCGTATTACCACCGTGGCGAGGATGGGAAATGCGTATGGTTTTTATAAATCCTGCCAGTGGCGGCGCAGAAATAATAAAAGAACTAAAAATATAAAAACAGCTCAAACTTCGTTTTTAAGCGTTTTAGAGTCCTGATCATTTTCTGCGTTTTTTAGGGTGGGGGTGAAATTGGGGTGGTTGGAGGGTGGGGGTTGAAAAACTGAAAAATTTGTTGTATTCATAATAGGCTGTCCAGTAACCTGTGAAGGAAGAGCTAGCGACATAATTCATCTTTTTAGGTCATCCGAGCATTGCCTAACATATTAGATAGATAGATAGATATTTATTATACCAGTGAATGTATAAAACATTATTGGCGAGTCAGGTTAAACATAAATGTACATACTATATAAATATGAGTCTTTGTGTACCTCTATCATGGTAAGAATCATAATAAAATTAAATACATGCATATTGACACAGATTAAAAACAATAAAATAAACAGTTATAGATTAAAATACAGTTAAAATATAGTCGAACATTATTTATAACTACAAATAATATTTCTAAAAATATTCTTTAAACTCACTAAAATTGTAGGGAGCGATTTCTAATAAAATGGATCTAACCTTTCTTTTGAAAGCATTTAGTGGCAGGTTGCTGACGTTCTCGGGAAGTATGTTATAATAGTCAACTCCAAGGCTTCTGGCTACGTTAATTCTACTTCTTGGAGGTACCAGTTTGTTTTTGCCACGAGTATTGTACCCATGAATCTCTGATAAGGTGCAGTAATTGATTAAGTGTTTTTTTGTAAGTATTAAATGCTGGTACAAGATTACAGCGAAAACAGTCATAATTTTGAGGCTCCTAAAGAATTGACGACAATGCTCGTCATGACTAGCCCTCACTATGCTGCGTACCGCTGCCTTCTGTACCAAAAAAATTCTCTGTAGTTGGGAATGTAAAGCATTACTCCAAGCAAGTACTCCATAATTTAATACAGAGTGAAACATACCATAGTAGGCTGTTAAGGAGGCACCGGAGTCAATTATAAATGAAATTTTTCTGCTGGCATACACAGCCTTGGATAGATTGGTGCACATGGTGCTATATGTGATGACCAGGACATATGCGAATCAAACTGAACACCAAGGAATTTCGCATACTGTAATTCTGAGGTTCTTTGAGACGTGAATAAACAGTGTATAGTTTTTTTATTACCGAAACTAAGGGACTTTTCTGTATACATACGAGTATTTTTATTGTTTCAGATCGTTTTGTATTTTGTAACGTGGAAACTATTAAATTGATTCTAATGAAAATTTGACACAGTATTAAGTACTACCGTGGTGAGTATGAAAAACGCGTATGGTTGTTAGAAATCGTGTCAGTGGCAGCGTAGCAATGATCAAAAAACTAGAAATATGAAAACAGCTCAAACATCGTTTTTTGATGTTTTAGGGGTTCCCAATCGTTTTCTACCTTTTTGGGTGGGGATGAAATTGAGGTGGTTGGGAGGTGGGGGGTTGTGAAACTGAATAGTCTGTAGTATTAACAATAGGCTGTCCAGTGACCTGTGAAGGAAAGACATAAGGCATAAGACAATTTTAGGGGAAGGGCTGCCGATGATTTGGTTGCAAGGGGATCTCAGACTTCTTGCTATGGGAACATAATAAACTGATATCACAGTTATGTGTGTACTGAGTCAATCAACTTGACTTCATTTTTTTTTATTATTGCTGCGCCGTCACCGACATCGTTTCTAAAAAGTATACCGTTTTTCATCTTCGCCAAGGTAATAATATTGTGCTTGAAGAAAATTCTAGGTCTCTTGGTTTCTGTGATAGACAAGGCAATGTTCGGATGTACGCGAGTGCGAATATTCGTTACATCACTACTGGCTTTAATATCTAATGTACATTCTGTAGATGTACATATCCATATACAGGGTGTCCAGTTAGTGTGTAATTCTTCGATATCTCGCAAGGTATACCTGATAGAAGAAAATGTCAAACACAAAAGTTATTTGGTTACTTAAGACGCATATTCTAAAAATATTTTGAAATATACAGGGTGTTGCGGGAAGGTAGGGGAGTGACCAACTTGATTTTTTTATATGGAATTATAACTTTTTCTTAAATTTTTATAGTTTCCATCATTGATCTCTATTGAACCCTAAAATATTTTTGGGATCGTTGGACGTTGCCAAGTTATAATTTATTTTCTATTAATTTCCAGATTTGCAAGGGCGCAAGTAATGCGTCCAAATTGATATACTTCTTTAACTTTTCTCAATAATATTACACAGCGGGTTACTTTAATATTAAGTGGATATTATTTTGGATGCTACCAGCAATTTGTATCCACAGGGTGTTTTTGGCAGAATTTTAAATTACGGTAAATTGAAGGTGATTTTACTTTGTTTTTTTAAATTTAACACCCTGTATGTTTTATTTTAAACCGAAATAGCTACTAATACCCTATTTTGCTTTGTAATATTTTTTTTCACGTTTGCGGCGTTGCCAAGTTATAAATTATTTTCCAAATCTTTAAACAAGTATCCCCGATTTCAATTTATTTTAAATAGAATCCTATACTTATTTTTATTGCAGTGAATTGCACATGTTGAACTCAGTAAGATCTCACAATTTCAAAATTTTGTTTCTATTAATTACTCAGATACGGTAACACCGCTTTTTCAGTAAACGGTACCGGAACGCTTAAATATTTCCAAAACTGCCACAGCTAGAGAGGTGAAATTCAATGCTTGGGGGTTCTTGATCATACAGAATTCAAAAACGCTAACATCAGTGTTGTCAGATTTACCAATTTTACGTCATAATTTTGAATGGAATGCCCTATTTATGAAAACTAACGTAAAAGTGGTAAATCTGACAACACTGATGTTAGCGTTTTTGAATGCTGTATGTTAAAAAACCCCCAAGCATTGATTTTCACCTCTCCATCTGTGGCAGTTTTGGAAATATTTAAGCGTTCCGGTACCGCCTATTGAAAAAGCGGTGTTGCCGTATCTCAATAATTAACAGAAACAAAATTTTGAAATTGTGAGATCTTACTAAGTTCGACATGTGCAATTCACTGCAATAAGAATAAGTATAGGATTCTATTTAAAGTAAATTAAAATCGGAGATATTTGTTTAGAAATTTGGGAAAATAATTTATAACTTGGCAACGCCGCAAACGCGAAAAAATATTACAAGGCTAGATAGGGTATTAGTAGGTATTTCGATTTAAAGTAAAACATAGAGGGTGTTACATTTAAAAAAACCAAGTAAAATGACCTTCAAACTGCCGTAATTTAAAATTCTGCCAAAAACACCCTGTAGATACAAATTGCTGGTAACATCCAAAATAATATCCACTTGATATTCAAGTAAGTGGCGGTATAATATTTTTGAGAAACGTTGAAGTAATATATCAATTTGGACGTATTACTTGCGACCTTGAAAATCCGGAAATTAATACAAAATAAATTATACCTTGGCAACGTCGCAACCGATCCCAAACATATTTTAGGGTTGACTAGAGATCAATGACGAAAACTAGAAGAATTTAAGAAAAGGTTATAGTTCCATATAAAAAAATCAAGTTGATTTCTATCATACTTTCCCGCAACACCCTGTATATTTTAAAATACTTTTAGAATATGCGCCTTAAGTAACGAAATAACTTTTGTATTTGACATTTTCTTCTATCAGGTATACCTTGCGAGATATCAAAGAATTACACACTAACTGGACACCCTGTAGTGTTATGTGGGACATTTCGGAGTTATGTGATCCTTTCTTGCATCCATTGGTAAGCCCTACATAAAACCTTCCCTTAAAACGTTTTCAACTGAGCCACTGCCTGTGGAATTATTAATAATGATGGAAGGTATGGAACGACAACGCTAAGGGAGCCAAAGTGAAGGGGAGCTGTAACGCACCCTGATTCGAAAACGTTCCGCGTCTACAATCTCCTGGATTATGGAGGATAAAAGATGGGGAGAGAAAATTGCAACCTGGATATCTTTCAATACACGAGGGTGCTTGTATTAATAACTCTCCACCGTAATGAGATTTGTATAATTCCACACGGATCAGTTTGGGCGTTTGAATGCTTTGTCTGAGCGCTCCGGCTTGGTATGGGAGGTTTTAAGAGAAATCATTTCATCATCGTCATAGTCACAATGCCTTAACAGACATGTTGTGAACTCGTAAAGTGCATTAAGTCGGAGCTGGAGTATTGCCGACACGAATATTATCAATAGTTTTGAGCACTGTAGCTCGCCATCGTTCGCGATTTACTGTCTGTTCAGTGGCGCTCTTGATACTCATATCCAGCAACTGTTTTCAGCGTGTAAGAGAACGGCCATGGCGCCGCCCACTCGGGACATGACCCTGAACTAAAAGTTTCTCCATATTATCGCTTCTGTGTGTATGTCCGAAGAATGTAAGCATTCTCGTCGACACACTGGAGAATAGTCCCTTTGGATTACTGAGCTCATCCAATATGGAAACGCTAGTTCGATGGGCGGTATAATGTTCTCCTCCACGTCCACATTTCAAAAGCATCTATGCGAGCTCGATCTGCCTTTTTAACAGTCCAAGTTTTCGAGACATACAAAAATATGGAGAACACAGGACACTCAACTAGCGACATTTTGGTTTTGGGTTAGTGATGTGATGGTCACAATCATTTCATGTTTTGTGTTAAAATGATGCACGATAGCATACCAAATGGTAACTTGGGTCTTCGGATAGCTAGAGCTTGATGGTGAGTGTACAAAGTGATGCTATTCACACTTTACACAAGTGACCTAGCTAAATCATCATCATCATCATAGTCACAATGTCTTAACAGACATGTTGTGAACTCGTAAAATGCATTACTCATTTTACGAGTTTCTCTTGGGATATCTTTAAGATCTTTAATGTAGTAGTTTCCCTTTGCTTTCTGCATCCTCATGCCGTTGACCAGATGGTATCTACTGGTTCATCGCCTCTAGGGGCAATTTCTCACCCCAAGCACAAGAAGGTGTCCTGACTCTTCTCAACTCGTCCACCCAAAGCTGTTGGTTGAGAAGAGGTTACTGTTTATACCGTCAGTAGTTCGGTTCCTTTTAGTCGCCTTTTACGACACGCAGGATATACGATGGGAGATATTCTAACCTGCCTCCACACGGGTAGCTAAATCAATTTGATTCTAATAACGCTTTATTTGCAGACGACTTTGAACCATACTTCATCCACAGAAAAAGTTTGAAGTCTTGACAAGCGATCTTACCCAAATTCATATTTGGTCACAGCAGAGGTTGCCGACTCTGAACAAAGAAAAATGCACTGTGCTAAATTGAAATTTCAAAGTTATACATGTCAAAATCTTGTTGAGTTGATATATCATTTTGTGGTCAGCCCAAATTGTCGTTTAATAATTATGAAAATAATAATCTATTTTATACTGTAATTGATTTAAAATTCCACTATTATGAAAATAATTAAATAATAACTTTTTGGTGCCTACTATATGCCACCTCATGGTCGTTTCAGAAAATAAAATGTGATTTCGAATGGCATCACTTGAGTATTATCTATAGAATGATTAGTAAAACCTTGTGATGGAGGTTATATCGCTATAGAGCAACAATTGTTTCTGATACTCACAGCACACTTGTTATAGTACCACAATAGCTGTTTTATTGATATCTTCAGTTTAAAAATAGCTAGGAAGTTGAATCTTGCGCTGACTTTTTTAGAATTTCGTTCTCTATATATCTATGTTAAGAAATATAGCATGCGATTTAAAATTTTCGTATTAATGCATAATCATTGTTATGTTATTAAATACCGCCCTGCAGCCTGTAGCTGCTGAGTCAAGCAAATTTGGACAGAGTTTATGTAACAGATTATAAGGCAAGCTGTACCGAAGTTATAAAAACATTTTTGACATTCCCGCACCACTACATCTTACAAGCTATAGTAGAAAACGATTAACAAAAAAAAAATCGAAAATTGTCCGGTTTACATGATATAAAATTTTTGATATACCTTTATTTGCACATTTTTTTGAGAAAAAGCCGTTTTTTTTATTGGCCGTAACAGATACGCCCCCAGCGACTTCTGGCGAAACTTGAAAATAATTTCCAGCGGTTCCTCTTAGCCGACTTACCTAATAATATTTTTTGCTCGAAGTAATACGATTAACGGTTACTGAGATATTGCTGGTGTCCATTCTTATTAGGTCACCCTGTACAATCTGTCGCACGAGTTTATTTCGTGGAGATACATGAGATAACGCTTTCATCATTTTTAGAAGTTATAAATCATTCACCATTTTATACAAAAGCCAGAGAGGCTACCGTTATCGGTTGAACTCGTAGACTACTAAAAATGTTGGCAACTTTCGCATAGTTATTTATCTGAAAAGGGTATATCGTCTGGTCTTGAGACTCCGAGGCGTTGAGCTCACCCTGTATGTCAGAAAAGCCGGCAGTAGGGGAAGGTTAGCTAAAACAGGAAAGTCTGGTAAAACGGTATACCGGCAATTATTTCTAAATACAGAGCCCAATCTGACAATAATTGCTGGTCATAATCGATGTAAATACGATTTTTGTTTAAACAAGCAAGCTAAAAATAAAGGTGAGTACCTATTTTTTATGTTTTTGTAAATAATTGACTGTTTTGTGATACCTGTGGATACGGCATCATCAATTTCCATTTTGTGAAAATTTTTGAAAAACGGTTAAAGGTGTGCAGTCGGGTAAAATGGGGGCACTAAGCGGTTGGATAAAGCCGGATACTATCCCGTGGGGATTAGAATGAGGAAAGTACGCGAAAGGCCATCGAAAAAATCCTCAGGCTTCGGAACAATAACGAATAACGAAGGAATGCTGGAGGAGACTGGTTCGAGGTGCAGAGACCTCGACCGGGTAATGATGGGCTCGCAAAGCCTCTCTAGTGTTCCTTGTTCGGACGGCCTTTGCTGTTATTATCTGGGAGAGCTCATTCAAACATCTTCTGTGATAGAATCTGTAAAACAGGGATTGGTCAGCCACCCTTCTTCGATATTCCAGGCTGTGGAGGTTTCCTGTGAGGCTAGGCGTACCGATTAATCTATTTGATCTCTTCACACATGGGAGCAATACTCCAGCGATGGTCGGATCTGTGCCTTATAGAGCAGCTACTGCTGCTCTGGTGTATACAGCTTCTACAGCGGGACAAAACTCCAAGCTTGTTGGATGACGTTTCAGCAATACATACGACTTGGTCGTACCAGGACATGTTATTGTTGATCCCCAAAAGCTTGACGGAAGTTCGGTGTCTCAACTGTGGGGTGACCCTCCATTTCCACAGTTGGTAAGCCAACGTGAGTCTTCTTTGTAGGTGTTGTTTCCTGAGTTTTTTGTACGTTGAACTGTACTTTATTAGCTGATCTCCACTCGACTATTGTTTTGATATCTACATTGATTTGTGAGGCATGCTGCTGTCGCCGACATACCGTCTCCTGGGACGATAGTGGCTTGCCTGGTTCCATGCACGATATACATGTACTGTCGTCTGCGAAGCCGTAGATTGGATTGGATGTTATTTCCAGCAGCTAGTTGATGTACAGCAGAAACAGTGTAGGGGATAGGATAGATCGCTGAAGAACACCGGTGTTTACTGAAAATACGTCTGACGAACAGCCTTCGACTACAACAAGCAGAGATCGGTCGTTCTAAAAGCTATTCAGCCACTGGCGTGTGTTTGTGTTATAACAAAGTTCAAAATTCTTCCAGTTGTGGCATGCAGCTCTCATAAACAAGCTCCCGTCTTATGGGCTCCCTGTTCAGCTCTGCGGTTGGCTCGCAAACTTGCTCTCAGGTCGGAAAATCTCTGTCAAGGTAGACGGCTTTTCCTCTTCTTTCCATAGCATCAATGCCGGGGTTCCGCAGGGATCGGTTTGGCTCCGACATTGTTTCTGCTTCATATTAATGATCTACTCTCTAGCACTACAAACCCAATCCACAGTTTTGCGGATGACAGTACGCATGCAGGCATCATGAGCAATAGACCGATCCCTGTGGTCGAGCTGGAACGCAGACGACTGGCAGTGGCAGCTTCACTTTCAAAAGATCTCGACACCATTCCGCTTGGGGACTTAAGAATATGGTTAAATTCAATGCCTCCAAGACCCAGTATTGTACGCTATCAAACAAGAAGTGCCCAAACCAACACCAGGTTCTAATGAACAACCAGGCTCTGCCAAGGAGTCACTCATTCAAGCTGGTAGGAGTCAACATTACAGAAAATCTGATCTGGCAACTCACGCTATATAAAGCCCAGATAAGACCTTGCCTGGAGTATTGCTCTCACGTCTGGGGAGCTGCTGCCCCTACTACCCAGTCTATACTTGATGCCGTCCAGAGAAGGGCAATTCGACTAATTGGCGATCCGGCCTTAACGCGCCGCCTCCAGCCACATTCTCACCGGCGTGTTGTTGGTGACCTCTCACTCTTCTACCGATATTCCAACGGAATCTGCTCCTCTGAGCTATCCTCTATCGTTCCGCCGTTCACTGCTCCTATCAGATGTACCCGTGCGACCGCTGCATCTCATCCTAAGACGGTCGTTCTTCATACATCAAGAATTGAGCGGTACAACCGCACATTTATTCCCAGGGTGTCCAAGGCTTGGAATGGACTGTCAGAAGATATATTTATTGGGCTTGCGGGTATTGGCCCTTTCAAATCTCGCGTTAACACACTTCCCCTAACACAACCCTTTCACAGCAGCCGCGGTACTCTGGTATTTAGGCTCTGCCTGCGCGGTCTGCTCAGTTATATAAAAAAAAAGTTAACCACTTTACCAGTTTTATTCAATCCTTGAAGGAATCAGACGCTGGCGCTGGCAGCTATTACTACCTCTTTTTCTAAGAGCCTAAATATACCGGATCGGCCTATTTATAAGCGAATCATCCCGACAATCCTTTTTGTGCCGACGACTCGTGTCCGTATCTCTTTAAATAGCATCAGGGAAGAGTCCTCTTATAGCGGAGTTAGATGCGCAGACAACAGCACAGGACAATGCCTAAATCGTCCTGCTCTCGTCCTTACACTGCACTTCCGAGGATCGCACAAAGACAGTTGTTGTCGGACAAAAAGAGAAAAGAAAGGGAGAAATAAAGGGGATGGGACGCGGACGGGACGGCAGAAACGCAATAATAACCCCGGTCGGTCGTCGCAATCGTAGTCGGCTCCACTCGGATGCCAGTCAAACAATCGAAACGCGAAACGCTGCTGTGAACCCGCGCCTTGCCAATGGCGGGTCGAAGAGAATCAAGGGAAGTTGCGACGATATCCGATTTGATTGAGAATTTGAAATTAAAAGAAAACTACCAGAGACTACATCAAAAAGGCTATCAAATTTTATATTCGCTCGTATACAAAAAAATGGGGTCAAGTTGATTGACTCAGTACTTTCCACACATAATGATGATACCATTTTATTGATTTCCCTTTGCATGAAGCTATAGCCTAAAATCCCCTTGCAACTAAATTATCGCCCCTCCGCCCGCAAAAACAACATCCAACACAAAAACCCCCGTGACTAGTTTCTTGCGTCTCCCTCCTTTGGAACTAGGACGCCACAGTTTTTTTCTGCATGCTTCAACTGGACGATGCGAAACGATCAAGAGCCTCCAACTCGTCTAAAAACGAAGTTTGAGCTAATTTTATGTTTCTGGTTTTTTTGATTATTGCTGCGCCGCCACTGACACGGTTTTTCAAAAACAGTCGTTTTCCATTCTCGCCACGGTAATAAATTCTGTGTCAAAATTTCGTTAAAATCAAATCAATAATTTTCGCGTATGCAATATAGAACGATCTAAAACAATACTCGTATGTATACATCACAAATTATAAGTCCCTTGGTTTTTATAATAAGCAAGGCAATGTTCGTATGTACGTAAAAAGTGTATTATGCTGCTAGGTTTTTCATTCAAAGATTAATGGACAACCCATTATGAGTACAATACATTTTTCAGTCTTACAACCCCCCACCCTCCAACCACCCCAAATTCACCCCCACCCAAGAAAAAGTAGAAAATGATCAGGAACTCCTAAAACGCCTAAGAACGAAGTTTGAGGCATATTTGAAATTTTTCGTTTTTTGCTAATTACTCCGCCCCTCGTATAACGATTTTCAAAATTATAGGAACATTACGTACTACGACCCCACGCCATAACGCTGCCCAAATTTGATCACAATCCATGCAGCGGTTACTGAGATTACGAGGGTAGAAAAACCCGAACAGACAGACCGACAGGCAGACCGACAGACAGACACAGACCGACGGAAATGAGTGACGTGGATTTTCGTTATGTAGACATCATGAAACGCCCAAAAAGCCTATTATATCAAAATCGAAAATTTTCCCGATCACAATACTCCCCTCACCAATCGGTGTGGGAAGTAAAATTGAGTCAAGTTGATTGACCCTGTAGGGGGAGTCCGGAAGGGTTTAGCAGGTGGGAGATATTAGTCATTCAAAACATCATTCACATGCTGCAACCTAATGCGGCGTTGTCACACTCCTAGAGTCTGCCTATTGGCGTGGCTTATGGTCAACTGGCGGGATGATTCCAGTCAGTTCGGCCACCGTACATTAAAAAGACAAGTAGGGTCACTCTAAGCCCCGCCCCCAATGTTGCCTTTCCAACTCTGCTCTCGGATACTACGCAAGCTGGCGAATTCTGGCGCCCGTTGATCTCAAGCAGTAGCCGAACGCTAACAGCTGTGGTTTACAGGGTCAGTCCACCTCACACCACCTAACACGCGACACGGGATACAATCGGTCGGATCTACTGGGGTGCCTAAATAAGTAGTATTTGTGTGTTATTTATATAATGGTTATAAAGTACTTTATTTTGTAATACTTGTAAAATTAGTTTTGCTACAAGTGCCCCATACAGGGAGTAAATATCTAAAATGAGATACGAAAAAAGCATTGTAGATCATATCTTTTGTTTTCTTAGTTAAGTAATTTCTAAATTTAAAAATAATAGAGGTCATGGTTACAAGTTTAGCATTTATTTATAACTTGTCATTTAAATTAGATATATCTCTAAATGTAACTGCATCGCAGTCTGGTGCTGAGTTTTTCTTTAGATTCAGTATGATTTCCTTAACCTGATTTTTATCCGTCGGCTTAATATTCATCTCACTACTACTTAGAATTTCCTCGCACCTTTGTATACCATTAGGTCTAACAGTAGCTATTTCATTTTTTAAGTCATTAACAATATTAGCACCAATATTAGCAAAATGATCATTAGGATGATTTACAATTATTATCCACCATACAATCAATCTGCGTTTCACTTGCTTTATAATTGACAAGCCTATTCACATATTTACATTTAATATTTACATATTAATATTTGTGCCTACTTATTCCCATTGATTTTTAAAATATCCGTTTTTAATGCTTTAATTTTATTAGTGACTTGATCCTTAAGTTTTTTTAAATTCATTTTCCAAATTCGTGTTTCCCGGTTCTTTAACTTTTTGTTTATAAATTTTGTCTCGGTTTTCAATCATTTCGAGAATTTCTTGATTTATCCAGTCGTTATTTTCACGTATCTTATACGTCTTTTTGAATTCCGAACCTTTTTCACAAGAAGTGATTAAATCAATTAGTTCCTGAAATGATTGAACTTCTGTAGTTTGAATATTTTTTTCAAAATTTTTGAGATGAATTTTTTATGATCTATTCTGTTTACTTCTTTTCTATATTTTGTCGCAAGTTTTTTTATGTTTACACTTAAGGTTATTGACAACAAATTCTGAATGATCAGACTGTTACTGTTACTTACTACTTGAATCGTACATTTCAAATTACTACATCTATCTGACAAAACATGATCTATAATACTCCTTGAGCTATTTGCCATCCCAGTAGCTGCATCTGCAGTTATTGTGTTGAATGGTTTATTGAATAATAAATTATATTCTATCTATACTATAGAATTAATTTCTATTGACCCCCGTATAAGTAAAGTGAACGTCGACCGTTGACGTCGACAATATCGCATAGTCGGATTCCCTGTAAGTAAACGAGTCCGCAGGAAGGCAACCCCTCTGAAATCGAGGCAGCTCGCATTTGTGAGACTCACATCAAAGTCGCTTAGACATGATAGTGCCCGAAAAATTTTGTAGCATGTCGAGGGGGAGGCTTTATACACCTGGCAGTGGGAGATTTTACCGGATGGTATTCTCCCCCGCTTGGATGGATTTGGTGACGAGAAGAATGTATTACAATAAAATACAGGGTGGCCAATCGGGTGACGATAATAATTTTTTTTTAGATAGCCCGTACCGAGATCTATCCAAAACACCCCCATATATGTGTACCGATTATTGATAGTTTTCGAGTTATGATTTTTTTTCTGATAACTTAGAGATTTTCCAGTTTTTCCAAGAAATCGTCAAAAACAAAAACAAGAATGCTTTTTGGCTTTTATTTTTTTCTGCAATTATACTCAGTATTAAGCCTATTTTAATATCCAATAAAGAGAACCTGTACATCCGAAAAATAATTAAGTACATTTTGGGGCCAAAGTTTGAAATCTCTGTTTTTAGTCAGGAGACCAAAACCTTCAAAATAAGATTAAAAATACTTATGCCTGGTTCTGGAGCTTCAAACGAATCTTAAAAATTTTGTAAGACATTGCACTTCCGAAATAATAATGAAAAAGTAGCACTTATGGGGACATTTTGCGCCTTACGTGAGTGTTAAAGGTAAAAAGGTGATAATTCATGAATTTCCAAAATGATCTAAAAAACTATTATTTTGCTTTATTATGACAAATTAAACAAAAAAAAAACTCGTAACGACTAATAAACCCGATAATCGTTGTGATGACTTTTAATAAAAAAACTAATATCCTGCTATGTACTATTGAACTTCTGCTAAATAAGTTGTATGAAAAGTTAACAAAGGAAAGGAATAATAAACAATAATCTGACTTCCAATTTCATGGCAGAGTTACCTGGGAAGCAATGTCGTAGCATACGCTATCCCTTTCTTTCAGAGTAGCTTTTTGCGAGCTCATGTCGGCGAAGCGCAGTTGTGTTAATTAATTTTCGGTAATAGGCAAGGCAATGTTCGGATGGACCTAAAAAGGTGATTTATATCGCTAGGTCTCCCTTGACAGGTCAGTAGATAGCCTATCATGACTACAATAAGTTTTTCAGTTTTTCAACCCTCCACCTCCCCCCCCCCAAACACCCAAATTCCACCCCCACCCAAAAGAACGCAGAAAATGATCAAGAACCTCTAAAACGCCTAAAAACGAAGTTTGAGGAACATTTGAAATTTTTGTTTTAATTACTCCGCCGCCCATGTACCGATTTCCAGAATTATAGCAGCATTACCTACTAAGACTTCACAGCATATTGCTGCCCAAATTTCATCACAGTCCATGCAGCCGTTACTGAGATTACGAGGCTAGAAAAACGCGTACAGACAGACAGAACCGACATGCCAGACAGACCGACAGGCAGACCGACAGACAGAACGACGGAATTGAGTGACGCGGATTTTCGTTATGAAGACATTATGAAACGCCCAAAAAAACCTATTATCTCAAAATCGAAAATTTTCACGATCACAATCCTCCCCTCACCTATCGGTGTGGGAAGTAAAAGGGATAGCGTATGCTACGATAACGCTTTGCAGGTAATTCCGCCATGGAATTAAAAGTCAGATTATTGTTTTAATATTCTTTTTCTTTGTTAACTTTCCATACAACTTAATTTAGCAGAAGTTCAATAGTACACAGCAAAAAGCACAGGAATTAATTTTTTTTATTAAAAGTGGTTGAAACATCAATGATTATCATGTTTATTAGTTGTTATGAGTTTTTTTTCTTTAATTTGTCATAATAAAGTAAAATAATAGCTTTTAAATCATTTTGGAAATTCGTGAATTATCATCTTTTTACCTTTAACAGTCACGTACGGCGCAAAATGCCCCCATAAGTGCTATTTTTTCATTATTATTTCGAAAGTGGAACGTCTTGCAGAGTTTTTACGATTATATTGGAGCTTCAGAACCAAGCATAAGTATTTTTAATTTTATTTTGAAGGTTTTGGTCTCCTGACTAAAAACAGAGATTTCAAACTTTGGGCCCAAGATGTACTTAATTATTGTTCGGATGTACAGGTTCTCTTTATTGGATATTAAAATAGGCTTAATACTGAGTATAACAGCAGAAAAAGATCAAAGCCAAAAAGCGTTCTTGTTTTTGTGTTTGACGATTTCTTGGAAAAACTAGAAAATCTCTAAGTTTAAAAAAAAAATCATAACTCGAAAACTATCAATAATCGGTACACATACATGGGGGTGTTTTGAATAGGTCTCGGTATGGGCTATCTAAAAAAAAATTATTATCGTCACCCGATTGGCCACCCTGTATAAGCACTGGCCAGATATGTGATCAACTGCAAAGTAAATTATGGACAGAGGCTAATAACCATCGCAGTTGGTGCCGCAGAAGATAAAAAAAAACACAAAAGGACGCCACGAGCTTTGCCGTCGAGTTGGCAAGAAAGAACAAAAAAAAGATTCTAAAATCCTGGATTGCCAATGCATCTGCTGGAAAAGAGGATTCATAGCAAGAAATCAAGAATTCAGCTTGAGAACTCCTGTGGCAACAGGTCTGTCGAGATCGACAATTTTCAACAGAAAAATGTCACTGATTTGTACGCAAATCTTAAACAAGTAAGAAACAAATACAAATTTGAACCTCAAAATATCTACAAGTGTGATGAAACAGGTTGTTCTACAGTTCAAGAAAGTCCCAAAGTCCAAAGTAACAGCAAGCAAAGCCCAATGTCAAATTGGCCATGTAACATACACAGAGCGAGGCACACTCTTGTTACTGTGTTATACCACAGACTACATAAAAATATACGTAGGCTGTGGTTATACCGTGTGTTTTGCTGTCAATGCTCTGGAAATATCATACCGCCTTTTTTGTGTGTCCGAGGGTCAAACATAATGATGCATTCCTAACGGGTGCTCCAGAAGGTTTGAGCGGAAATGCTTATCCTAGTGGGGGGATGACAATCGAAAGTTTCATCAAATTCATGTCACATTTTGTGAAATATTCGAGCAAATATTTTTTCCAAAGCTTTAAGTGAAGTTTAAGTTTTAGAATCTCTAGATGATTCTTGATGTTTGGTCGTTATTATTGTTTTAATAAAAATATCGTTTATGTAACTTTGATGTCAGAATCAATTAAATCACAAAAATTGCATTTTTTTCTGTACCTGTTCCAATGTTTAACTGTTATATACAATTAATTTGGGAGGTTATTCCTGTAACACTAAATTTTCAGATTATTTTAGCTGATCTCATTGCATAAGACAGATAGAGGTTAATGTTAATGAATGTAAAACAAATTATCACACAGAAACTAAAACTTTATTTTAAATTATGTATTTTTTCAATAAATAATCATGATTATTTCTCTGTGAATCAGTCACCAAAACCCAGGGTAAAGTCTCCCTGCACAATGGGTACATATTTGAGCCTAGTGATGCCTAATAATGACCGTTCACTATTATATGGTTACCGTTTCAATTCATCCATCACATATTCACTTATGTGCTGTTAAGTAAATAATGGGTAAAGTCTCCCGGACTCCCCCTATATATCAGAAAATTCTAAGTCCCTTGGCTTCTGTAACAGGAAAGGTAATGTTCAGATGGACCTAAAAAGGTGTATGTTATGTCGCTAGGACTTTCTTTTACAGGCCAATAGACAGCCTATTATGAATATAACACATTTTTCGATTTTGCAGAAAAATCGAAACATCTCAGAAACTGACGAATGTAAGTATAGGAAATGTTACGCAAAGATGAAAGAGCATATTGAGGGCAATTATTGTTTTGAACAATAAAATATGGGGAATTACATTTAAAAGAATGAGGAAATCTAGATTTTGCATTCTACCTCATCCTGTTGTATATGAATATGTGTCGTCGACTTTTTTCATAGCCGGCGTTAAAACTAGAGGAATTTTTTATCTTGCCGAGTAAAAAAATATTTTTAACGTTTATTCATTAATTTTCAATATACAGTACGTTTATTTGACAGTGATTTTGATATAAAAATGGTACATACCTTTTGAAATAGCCTGTATAATGTTACAATACCTTATATTCTAAGAAGGGGAATCATTAGCGGAATCTAAATATGGAATAATTTATAGGGTACCTCATTTAAAAAAATGTTTATATCATGACGTAGTTTTGAATCACCCTGTATGAATGAAAATACTTTCTGAGCAGGGAGCATGTCTGTATAGACATTTTTTCGCTATCTTCTATAGAGTAGAGTTATGGACCAATCCGCTATTCAAAAGTCTTCGTCAAGAATTTATTTTTATATGTGCAGTAAAACAATTTCTTTCTCAACAACCATCAATGCGACGCCCATGTTCCCGATTGGTGCCGAGTAGAAAAAAATAGACGTGAACATCATCAGCAGCCCAGCGTTGTGCAATGGAGTGCTATCTGCTCTTCAGCTGCATTGTTCTCCCTCCAACGCTGTCTCTCAGACAAAGCATCGTCTGGATCAGAGTGGGCCGTGCTCTCTATGACAACGTGAGGCTGGGCTGTCATCCACTTGTGACGCCGCGCTGTTCCATGTTCCAAGGGTGCCCTGGATTCGTGACGCTAGAGTGGCGTCAGCGTTGGCGTCAAACAACGCCTGGATCAGACAAACCATGGCCGTCTCTACTCACTAGGCCGGAGCATTGAAATATGGCAACGTGGCTTAGCTGTCAAATAGTTGCCCTATAGTTTCAGAATGATTATTACATTTTATATGTATTAGAGTTCATCTCGGTTGATAAATTAAGAAAAATACTTTTTAGAACTACTACTACTAATACCACTTTCTGATGTCTGTTTCATCACAGTCAGACACTATAAAATAAAAATAAACGCAACCTGTTTCCTGCTGCCACTTCCACTTAAATGAACACTCAATTTACTTTGTAAATTGTCACTTGAGCTAGAAAAATTCACTATTAGGTCACTGTGAAGCCATTCTTGCTGGTCTTGATTTCCCTTTCACTATCAAATCCTTTCGTAGGTATGCCCCAGGCCATGCCCAGATGAGTTCTATTAACTGTATTTTTCTGTGATATTTGGGAGGTCCAGAAAACATTATAGGTACCACATTGTGCTTTAAAATAGGTCTTATCCTTTGAAATGTTTGTAAATTATTGTCTTTATCCTTATAAATATAACCAGCCCTTCCGAGGAATATCTTTCACCCACTTCTGTTTATGTCCCTTATTGGACGCACAATTGCTAGTGCAATCTGGGACTACACACTTTGCAGGCATCGTTTCATTTGTGCAGGTAAATAAGTAGAAACACATTAAAAATCACCTTGCAACGTTCTTTTTAATCTGGAATAAGGTTATGTTGGGCCATGGTTTGGTAGTCCTCTACTGGGCTGCAACCTGGTACTACACGCTTTGCAGGCATCTTGTTATCTTTATAGTTTCGTTTGTGCAGGTAAATAATTAGAAACACATTAATAATCACCTTCCAACCATATTTTCTGCTCCTGGAAGAATACACATGACATAACAACAAATGAAAACTCGGCCCGCTGACTCAGTGTTGCCATATTTCATGCTCCGGCCTAGTGAGGAAAGTCGGCCATGGACAAACAGAATACAATGAGCCTTTACGGAAACAGTGATCTGGATCTGGATAGATCAGTTACACGTCAAACAGCTGTCAAGTGAGATTTATGATTCCATGGATTTGACGGACATCCAACAACGAAAAAGTTGGTTTAAGAATAAAAAACGGATGGTTAAGTAAAGCAGCTACTGATCGGAATCATCCATGGCCGACTGTCACTGTACTCACTAGGCCGGAGCATGAAATATGGCAACACTGAATCTGGGGGCCGAGTTTGCATTTGTTGTTATGTCATGTGTATTCTTCCAGGTGCAGAAAATATGGTTAAAAGGTGATTACTAATGTGTTTCTAATTATTTACCTGCAAAAAAGGAAACTATAAAGATAACAAGATGCCTGCAAAGCGTCTAGTACCAGGTTGCAGCCCAGTAGAGCACTACCAAACCATGGGCCAACATCACCTTATTCCAGATTAAAAAGAACGTTGCAAGGTGATTTTTAATGGGTTTCTACTTATTTACCTGCACAAACGAAACTATAAAGATAACAAGACGCCTGCAGAGCGTGTAGTACCAGGTTGCAGCCGAGTAGAGGCATGGGTAGAGGACTACCAAACCATGGCCCAACATAACTTTATTCCAGATTAAAAAGAACGTTGCAAGGTGATTTTTAATGGGTTTCTACTTATTTACCTGCACAAATGAAACTATAAAGATAAAAAGATGCCTGCAAAGTGTGTAGTACCAGGTTGCACTAGCAATTGTGCGTCCAACAAGGGACATAAACAGAAGTGTGTGAAAGGTATACCTCGGAAGAGCTGGTTATATTTATAAGGATAAAGACAATAATTTACAAACATTTCAAAGGATAAGACCTATTTTAAAGCACAATGTGGTACCTATAATGTTTTCTGGACCTCCCAAATATCACAGAAAAATACAGTTAATCGAACTCATCTGGGCATGGCCTGGGGCATACCTACGAAAGGATTTGATAGTGAAAGGGAAATCAAGACCAGCAAGAATGGCTTCACAGTGACCTAATAGTGAATTTTTCGATATTTTCTAGCCAAATAGGCGCGTTTGGTTCGTACAGAGCATTTTGTGCAATTGATTACACCCCTCAATAATTATTTAATTATTTTTGATACCGATACAAACGTATCGATACCAGCTTGGAATGCCTCAAAAAGTATCGATGACAAAAATACTCGATATTAGTGCAGAAGTATCGAAGTATCGTTACCATCCCTACAAAAAATCATCCAAAAGTGGGGATGCGCGTGTAATTTCCGCCAACCTGAGTTATTGTGCTGGTTGTTCCCTTGATGTGGTTTTTTAGATAGGCGAAAGCATTAACTAGGATATACAGGGTGTCCCTGAGTTTCCTAACAATAAAAAATTCAAACGAAAACTGAGTGTAATTTTTGAAGGTACTATTGGTTCGATCATACCATGGTATGCATGCTTTCAAAATATTTTTTTGTACGTCAACCCTTAAAACTCACCCCTAACTTTTTTTTCAAATAGAACCTCATAGATTTTCCTACATAAATTATACCCTATTTTATTTAAAATCTTGTGGTACCTTTGATTTTATACGCCAACTTATTTTTTGCGTGAAATCATAAGCATAATCGAAATAAAATAAGAATTTGATGCAAAAAAATGGATAAAAAAGGAAACTAGGTAGATTTTAAAGGGTATTGTGGTACATACTTTTGAAAATAAATTACTTTTCTGACCTCTTTTATTACGAAAATATTACGTTTCGAAAAATCCTTATTTTATTTACCTTATGTAGGTACCTATAAAAGTGGGAAAAATTGGTTTGTGTATGAAATAAAGGCTTTACAAAATTTAAATAAAATAATGGCTTAATTTATGTGGGAAAAGCTGTGAGGTGTTATTTAAAAAAAAACTTGGGGGTGAGTTTTAGGGGTTGAAAGATAAAGAAATATTTCGAAAGCATGCTATGATAGGTCATTGAGTACCCTTGAAAAACTCTCTTAGTCTTTTTTTTAACTGTTTTTCTTATGAAAATATTACGCTTCAAACAAATTCTTATTTTATTTACCTAACTCTTATAAAAATAGGTTTGTGTATAAAGTCAAATATACTACAACATTTAAAAAAAATAAGGACTTAATTGGTGTAGGACAAACTATTGGATGCTATTTGAGAAAAAAAGTTAGGGTGAGTTATAAGGGGTGAAGTACAAAAAAAAATGTTTGAAATGCATACCCGATAGTACTTTCAAAAATTTCACAACGTGTTTCTGCAATTACCCGCCACGAATTTGAAAATCACCTATATCACCAATAAAGGACAACATTTGAATACTTACTGCAATAAAAAGTGATATTTGCATGTG
This sequence comes from Callosobruchus maculatus, assembly GCA_951848785.1. Lineage (NCBI taxonomy): Eukaryota > Metazoa > Arthropoda > Insecta > Coleoptera > Chrysomelidae > Callosobruchus > Callosobruchus maculatus. The sequence continues at coordinate 5,704,146 of CATOUR010000131.1, forward strand.
TTTTTGTATACTATTTGAACAAAATAATTTTCTCGAAAACTAATCGACATATTTAAAAAAATCAAACGTCAAAATAAAGGACCCCGACATATCTTTAAAACATGGTATCACTTGATATCCCTTGTCATCTAAAATTTTTAAGAGGACGACCCTGAGGAGCAGGGGGTACAAGAGGGGGAAGTAGTTTTTGGTTAAAAAGTTGTCACTATTGATTAGGGTGACCATCCGTCCGGAAAATCCCGGAGATGTCCGGAAATTTGGAGCTAAATTTCGTGTCTGGGCGGAATTACAAGAATCGGTAAAATGTCCGGAATTTGAGCCCTAATCGAAAAAAGTTGGCACAACATACAGCAAAATGAACAAATACAGCTAATGGGCAGACAAAAAATCACAAAAATCGGTAGAATGCATGCCCGGAATGTGAACCCCAATAAAAAATAGTTTGCACAACATACAGCAAAATAAACGAATACAGTTAATGGTCAGGCAAAAAAAGCAGTACTGTCGCTTGATGGCCCATCTTTCTTCATTCTCTTACACTCCACTTCCTCCCCATCCCCGCTACAATTGACAGATCTTTTGATGTGTCTCGTTGTTTTTTTCTTTAAATTAGTGGTTTTCGATAAATCCGTGGTGGGAAGTTTAGGAACACCCTGTATATGATAGGTGGACAAGGTAAATACTGGTATCGGAAAAGTTTACGGAATACATATAAGTTGGATCACTCCGCAAAAATATCAAAACGGCCTGCCCCTTGCCCCGTCTCCCCGGTACACCGGTAGCAGTGTACCGACGTCAGCCGGGAGATACGGGGCGGCGCAAACTAGATGTTGAACGTGTTTAACGCGAAGTCTATACAGTGTCTCAAAAATGTCGGATTTTATTATCTCGGATTTGTTTGCAGAAAATAGATAATATTTTTTAGAAGTTTGATTTTATCAATTAAATCTATTAACGGATGGAAAATGACAATCAGATCCATGCTTATTTTGTGGTAAACCTTGAAATGTAAAGGATATAAATACAGGGTGTTTCACGACGATTAAGACAAGCAATATGTCGGGACTGGCAGTAATAGAGAATTATAATTTTGAGGATGTAAATTAGAGCAGATGTTATGTCTTTTTTTGTCATTGTACTATCCAATGAGGTATTTGTTTTTGGCCACGTGACATTCGATTCAAAATTATTAATGGGACACCCTGTACATTTGTGCCTTTCTGTGTTCCTCCCGATAAAACGATTCCAACAAACTAGCACACTTGGGGTCTAAAGTGTTTAATTCAAGACCTACAGGTACTTAAACGATTGTATCACGCTAAAACGTATAGTGAGACAACATATCCATTCGGTGGTCTTACCATACCACCCAGGGACATCCTAGATTATGTTTTAGAGCTCGGAAATATTTTTATTGATAACTTTAACAATTTAGTTTCTACAGTAGCAATTGGAATGACACTGAAAAGCAAAATGTCAAAAATAATTTATTCACATCCAAGTAAAGCATTTCCACATGATTAGCTTTTAAAATAATTGTACATACGAGTTCGTATATACCATACCATAAATTTTATAAGCTGTGGTCTCAAAAATAAGCCAAATAAACAATGCATTAAGGGAAAAATACTATACAGCACCTTTGAACCAGTTTTTACTTATCTACGAAATTGCTACCATATGTGAAATCATTTGGGATTCATTGGTAATCGTTTTACTAGGTTTTATTTTTGATATCCATTTATGTAACTAAGTGTATTAGCAAAATAAACGCTATGTATTTGTATGTCTAAATCGGCTGTCAATACCTAGTCTTTCAATGACCCTCGTATATACGTATAACCCAGGCATTAGCAACTCCCCGCTAAAACACCCTCGTAGTTGGGCAAAAACCAACGCAAAAACTAACTGGCGCGTGCGGCCGCGGCGCCGCTTTGATGTGAGATCTTCAAAGTGCCGACGGAGTGATCCAACTTATATGTATTTCGTAAACTTTGGTATCGGGTACGACGGATACTATACCTTATCCACCGGACAAACGGAGTAACCATGCACAATATCTGTAAATTTTTACTGTATGGTCAAGGATTATTTGGACACCCTCTACAAAACTGCAAACTGAGAGCAGTGATGTTATTATAAATAGAAAAATTAAGTTCGATTTATCCGAGTAAAGCCCCAAAATATGGGTTTGAAATGATTTTTTACTCCTTTTCTTCAGTGGACAGACTATAGCTACACCACTGGTTCAAGTAATACAGATCGGTCTCCACTGACGCGTGGAAGATTGAAAATAAGACGTCTATTTTCATAAACTTTTGTTCCCTATTCAAAAGCGGACCATCTCTATTACGCCACATTTCCAAGTACGCCCGTTCCGGCGTTCTATCTCTATTTACAGACCGACAGAGCGAGGCACAAGAAAACGTCAGCAACAGCTCGAGTGGATCTCCTTCTGTCTCGAAGGGCCAGTCGTAGTTGACGATCTTTGCCGGCCTGTACTTCTTGCTGATTGCAGGTGTCAAATAATCTGTCTTTGAAATTAAGTGGCTCCCACTGCCCTACGGTTTCCTACACCACTGGTGCAGGTCAGGGCCGCCACATCACAAGTTAGCTGTCTCAAGTGATGAGGCAGTGACCTTCGAATTGGCAACGAGATGGCTATGCCAATACCATGTTGAAAAACTATTCATTTCCTCTCTCCACACAAAACGTCATTTGTACTTGCTTTCAAGTTTCAGTGATTGAATTGTCTAAATTGTTACTGAACTATGTTTTTCATCCTTCATTTTCGCAAATAATAAATATAAGAAACTGTAACTGGAAACTAGAAACACTAGTATTCACGTACGTTAAGTAGTTATTAGTTATGGAATTTTGTTATTTTTTCGTCCTGGAATAATACGAATTGCATATAGAAGCTGTATTCAGAGAAACTAATAGTACTCAATTCTTAAGAGTAGCTGACAGAAAATAATGATTGACTAAATTTTATAATCAACACATTCAATCAGTGATGTTCAAATTTTATAGACTGATTGGAAAAGAGAGTCTTTGTGTACAACTTGACTGAAGGGTTTAATTGAAACAGCACTTGAAAGAATATAGAATGTGTATTAGCATTGATTAACGTATTATATAGGCTATTAGATGAAAAACCAGAACAAAAAATAATTGCTACATAAAATGAAGTTGCTTCATTATAGTTTATTCACAATTCATTATAGTTATGTGTAATAAAGTTACTCAGGAAAGAATTAGATTATTAACAAAACAAATGAAGTAAAATATGAACTTCGTTTTGTTAAATAACATACACATAGACTTGCCGAGAATATAATTAGAAAAATATTCTGAAATCACTCTTAATCTAATATGATGGACCTTTAAAGATTTTATGCTTTCCTATAGTATCGGTCTTAAACGAAAGGTTTGCCGAGGATGAAAATGCATGTTAATAACTAAAAAGTAAAAAATAAATTAAATGAAAAAAAATTTTTCAAAAAAGCTTTTATGTAAATGCTCTAAAAAGAAAAAAATATAATTTGCCTTTAAAATTTCAACTATCAAAAGCTTGTCGCGAGGTCTGCGTAAGTACCTATAAGTACTTAATTAAACTGGAATTTTTAAACAATTAAACTTAGGAGATTAAGTTACTCAATCAAATAGGTATACTACATAGTTTACTTCACTAAGTAAATCGCGCGACAAGTATTTATCACATAAATTGTGTACAACGCGGCGGAATCGATACCATGGAAATTAATCACCAAAAGGAACGATTGAGCCCTGTTCTATGTACTAAGGTTTAGGCCCTGACCGGGCCCTTATGGGGCCCGGGCCCGGGGCAACAGTACCCAGTTGCCCCCCCCTTGTGGCGGCCTTGGTGCAGGTAATATAGATCGGTATCCACTGACGCGTGGAAGATTGAAAATAAGACGTCTATTTTCATAAATTTCCGTTCCCTATTCAAAAGCGGACCATCTCTATTACGCCACATTTGCGAGTACGCCCGTTCCGGCGTTCTATCTCTATTTACAAACCGACGGAGCGAGGCACAAGAAAAAAACGTCGGCGACTAGCGTTCCAGGGAACAAAATCCTTGGTTACTTCTTCTAACCTATTCGAATTTGTTGGTCAGACACATAGCCGGATTAAGCTTTCATGGGGCCCGGGGCTTATAATTGTATGGGGCCCTTTATAAATAAAATGCAAATACTATTATTTATGAAACTATATTCGCGATATAACAAAATAAACTACTATACACTTTTTTATAAGTACGTCATGAGTCCCGCTTATAGTATCAGCACTGCTCTCAATGTTTGTGTTTGCTTAGTAATCAGAACTATTTTCAGTGCAATCCTTTTCAAGCGGAGCATCAAATTATAAAGCATAATTTGCCTGGCAAAAAATTAAAATCTGATCTGTCAGTATTCTTTTTTTTGCAATCTTGCTAATAGATACTGAAAAATTAGAAGGGCTGCAGTGGGACAGTCAGAGGTATCGTTACTTTTGACTTTGACTGAAATGACTATTGTTCTATATCATTAAATGTGAAATTTCGTGCTGAAGATATTAGACTGCTAGTAACTATCGCTGAAAGTTTAATGGTTATGGTCATTTTTAATCTATAATACATTGCAGTAGCTAGTAAACTGTTAAATTTATTCATTTCTGTCATGTTTCAGCTTCTCTTTGACCTTAATAGACATCTTACCAGCGTTGTTTCTAGTTAGATTTCATTGGTTGTAGGGAATTTTTATAACCTTGCCCCTTTACTTTAGTTTATCTGTATCTTTCTGCTAAGTTATTTGCTTCTATCTGAACACGTTTTTGTTTATATTTCATGACCTGCTGGTTTGCTTATAGGTAGGGAAATTGAATGAAATCTCGAAATTAAGTTTCTCGTAGATCTACTGATTTTATTGTTCATCTATTGACCTAATATTTGCACTGTCACATTAAATAAAAGTAAGGTTACTGCGGGGCCCGGGGCTCCAGTACCTTTAGCCCCATGGTTAATCCAGGCATGGTCAGATAGTACACCACTGGTTCAGGTAATACAGATCGGTCTCCGCTGACGCATGGAAGATTGAAAATAAGACGTCTATTTTCATAATTTTTCGTTCCCTATTCAAAAGCGGACCATCTCTATTACGCCACATTTCCGAGTACGCCCGTTCCGGCGTTCGATCTCTATTTACAAACAGACAGAGCGAGGCACAAGAAAAAAGCGTCAGCAACAGCTCGAGTGGATCTCCTTCTGTCTCGAAGGTCCAGTCGTAGTTGACGATCTTTGCCGTTCTGTACTTCTTGCTGATTGCAGGTGTCAAATAATCTGTCTTTGAAATTAAGAGGCTCCCACTGCCCCACGTTTTCCTACACCACTGGTGCAGGTCAGGGCCGCCACATCACAAGTTTGGGCCCAGGACCAGATTCTGGCCACGGGCCCCCAATACCATAGCTGTCTCAAGTGATGAGGCAGTGACCTTCGAATTGGCAACGAGATGGCTATGCCAATACCATGTTGAAAAACTATTCATTTCCTCTCTCCACACAAAACGTCATTTGTACTTGCTTTCAAGTTTCAGTGATTGAATTGTCTAAATTTTTACTGAACTATGTTTTTCATCCTTCATTTTCTCAAATAATAAATATAAGAAACTGTAACTGGAAACTAGAAACACTAGTATTCACGTACGTTAAGTAGTTATTAGTTATGGGATTTTGTTATTTTTTCGTCATGGAATAGTACGAATTGCATATAGAAGCTGTATTCAGAGAAATTAATAGTCACTCAATTCTTAAGAGTAGCTGACAGAAAATAATGATTGACTAAATTTTATAATCAACACATTCAATCAGTGATGTTCAAATTTTATAGACTGATTGGAAAAGAGAGTCTCTGTGTACAACTTGACTGAAGGGTTTAATTGAAACAGCACTTGAAATAGTATAGAATGTGTATTAGCATTGATTAACGTATTATATAGGGTATTAGGTGAAAAACCAGAACAAAAAATAATTGCTACAGAAATGAAGTTGCTTCATTATAGTTTATTCACAATTCATTATAGTTATTTGTAATAAAGTTACTCAGGAAAGAATTAGGTTATTAACAAAGCAAATGAAGTAAAATATGAACTTCGTTTTGTTAAATAACATACACATAGACTTGCCGAGAATATAATTAGAAAAACATTCTGAAATCACTCTTAATCTAATATGATGGACCTTTAAAGATTTTATGCTTTCCTATAGTATCGGTCTTAAACGAAAGGTTTGCCGAGAATGAAAATGCATGTTAATACCTAAAAAGTAAAAAATTAATTAAATGAAAAAAACTTTTTTAAAAAAGCTCTTATGTAAATGCCCTAAAAAGAAAAAAATATAATTTTCCTCTAAAATTTCAACTATCAAAAGCTTGTCGCGAGGTTTGCGTAAGTACCTATAAGTATTTAATTAAACTGGAATTTTTAAACAATTAAACTTAGGAGATTAAGTTACTCAATCAAATAGGTATACTACATAGTTTACTTCACGAAAATCGCGCGACAAGTATTTATGATCATATAAATTGTGTACAATGCGGCGGAATCGATACCATGGAAATGAATCACCAAAAGGAACGATTGGGCCCTGTTCTATGTACTAAGGTTTAGGCCCACACCGGGCCCGGGGCAACAGTACACAGTTGCCCCCCCCCTTGTGGCGGCCCTGGTGCAGGTAATATAGATCGGCATCCACTGACGCGTGGAAGATTGAAAATAAGACGTCTATTTTCATAAATTTTCGTTCCCTATTCAAAAGCGGACCATCTCTATTACGCCACATTTCCGAGTACGCCCTTTCCGGCGTTCTATCTCTATTTACAAACCGACAGAGCGAGGCAGCACAAAAAAACGTCAGCAACAGCTCGAGTGGACCTCCTTCTGTCTCGAAGGGCCAGTCGTAGTTGCTGGTCTGTACTTCTTGCTGATTGCAGGTGTCAAATAATCTGTCTTTGAAATTAAGAAGCTCCCACTGCCCTACGTTTTCCTACACCACTGCCAGGGGCGCCGGGTTATGAAAATTCTTGTAGGTGCTCCACATTTTTAATGACAGAGCTACCTCTATTTTTAGCCTTCCCTTACCTTGCCTTACCTATTGCTATTTCTCTGTTTACATGCACTACCATATAATTATTTAGCCTTTGCTGAGCCCTTAAATAAGTCTTTATCCTTCGTAATGCTTAAAATTACCTTTTGGCGGTACATGTCAATATTGGAATAGTTAAAATGATTTTTAATAATTTGACGAGTGCAGGTATAACACATCTTTAGATGCGCAATGAGTATTTACAAATGAAACAACATCCTCCACATTATTGAGTTTGTAATTTTTTGTTTGCGCAATATCTAAAGGCATATTTCGATGAAGAGTCAAACGATCCATATATCAAAGTCATCTCCATAAAAGTTTTTCACATAATTGCTGCTTGTATCATTATTTTTCTGAGTGAGAAAAAGCTCCATTTGCTCAAGTGTATCATGGTATCTTTAGTAAAACGCTGTTTAATACTACCTGCGACTTTATCTAACACTTCAAAATACATTTTTTGATAAACTCGTGCGGTTCGCTTATAGAGTCGTCTATCCTTTTAGCTATTCTCCGTATTTTTGGAGTTTTAGGTTCATCCAATTCCAAAATACGAGCTAAATCTACAGCAGATTTCCAGACGTTTTCAAAATTTTCGTCAGTTCTTTGGGACGACATAACTTCCTTGACTGTATTAATATTATCAACGGCTTTTTGCAGATGCAGAGATGTCTTCTGCAATGTAGCATTCAAAGCTTCAGTACGACCAAGAATTCCTATCAGTAATTTCATGATAAACAGAGATTCGAAAGACTGAAGTTGAGAATGAAATTTATTTTAGATACATAGTCGTGGGTGCTCGTCACCCACCATTTACCTCTCGTGGGTGCTGGTGCACCCGAGCACCCACGGAGTCGGCGCCCCTGACCACTGGTTCAGGTAATACAGATCGGCCTCCGCTGATGCGTGGAAGATTGAAAATAAGACGTCTATTTTCATAAATTTTCGTTCTCTATTCAAAAGCGGACCATCTCTATTACGCCACATTTCCGAGTACGCCCGTTCCGGCGTTCTATCTCTATTCACAAACCGACAGAGCGAGGCACAAGAAAAAAACGTCGGCGACGAAAAAAATCCTTGGTTACTTCTTCTAACCTATTCGAATTTGTTGGTCAGATACATAGCCGGATTAAGCTTTCATGGGGCCCGGGGCTTATGATTTTATGGGGCCCATTATAAATAAAATGCAAATACTATTATTTATGAAACTATATTCACGATATAACAAAATAAACTACTATACACTTTTTTATAAGTACGTCATGAGTCCCGCTAATAGTATCAGCACTGCTCTCAATGTTTGTGTTTGCTTAGCAATCAGAACTATTTTCAGTGCAATCCCTTTCAAGCGGAGCATCAAATTATAAAGCATAATTTGCCTGGCAAAAAATTAAAATCTGATTTGTCAGTATTCATTTTTTTTTGCAATCTTGCTAATAGATACTGAAAAATTAGAAGGACTACAGTGGGACATTCAGAGGTATCGTTACTTTTGACTTTGACTGACATGACTATTGTTTTATATCATTAAATGTGAAATTTCGTGCTGAAGATATTAGACTGCTAGTAACTATCGCTGAAAGTTTAATGGTTATGGACATTTTTAATCTATAATACATTGCAGTAGCTAGTAAACTGTTAAATTTATTCATTTCTGCCGTATTTCAGCTTCTCTTTGACCTTAATAGACATCTTACCAGCGTTGTTTCTAGTTAGATTTCATTGGTTGGAGGGAATTTTTATAACCTTGCCCCTTTACTTTAGTTTATCTGTATCTTTCTGCTAAGTTATTTGCTTCTATCTGAACGCGTTTTTGTTTATATTTCATGGCCTGCTGGTTTGTTTATAGGTAGGGAAATTGAATGAAATCTCGAAATTAAGTTTTTAGTAGATCTACTGATTTTATTGTTAATCTATTGACCTAATATTTGCACTATCACATTAAATAAAAGTAGGGCCACTGCGGGGCCCGGGGCTCGAGCCCCTTTAGCCCCATGGTTAATCCAGGCATGGTCAGATAGTACACCACTGGTGCAGGTAATACAGATCGGCCTCCACTGACGCGTGGAAGATTGAAAATAAGACGTCTATTTTCATAAATTTCCGTTCCCTATTCAAAAGCGGACAATCTCTATTACGCCACATTTCCGAGTACGCCCGTTCCGGCGTTCTATCTCTATTTACAAACCGACAGAGCGAGGCAGCACAAAAAAACGTCGGCGTCGGCGTTCCAGGGTGCCGCATCCCGGCGTCTGCTTTCTCACCCCTGGAAGACACCTCGCCCCTCACCGCGCGTCACCTGACCCTCCCCCCCCCCCTCGGAAGGGCGACAAACGCCGATCGATCCGCTCGCCCATTGGCGGACGACACCTGGGCGTTGCCAAGCGACGCCCGAACCGGGGGTGATCGTTGCTAGGCGACGAGGGGTTAGGGAGGGGGAGGGGGTTACAAAGAGCGGAGCGGTGTTTGAGGTCACGCGAAGAGCGTCGAGGAGCGACGGTGGAGGGAGGGGAAGGGATGACACTTCTAGCCGTGGCTGTGGTGTCATGTCAATACCGAGCGCCGTACGCGGCTATGGCAAACTTGAATTTGTACCGGGTCTAGGCAAGGTAATGAAGGAATATAGTCTAATCAGAAAAGCTTTCTACTGTGAAAATTGTATTCTAAAATGATTAAGCAGTTTTTACTTCCCACATCGATAGGCGAGAGAGGAGTATTGTGATCGCAAAATTTTTCTATTTTGAGATAATACGCTTTTTGGGCGTTTGATGATGTCTACATAACGAAAATCCACGTCACACATTTCCGTCGATCCGTTTGTCTGTCGGCCTGTTGGAGTTCTTCTAGCCTCTTAATCTCAGTAACCGCTGCATGGATTGTGATGAAAATTGGGTAACGATATGTTGTGGGATCGTAGTAGGTAATGCTGCTATAGTTTTGGAAGTCGGTGCATGAACGGCGGAGTAATTAGCAAAAAACAAAAATTTCAGACAATCCTCAAACTTCGTTTTTAGGCGTTTTAGGGGTTCCTGGTCATTTTTTACTATTTTTTGGGTTGTGGTGAAATTGAGATGGTTGGGGGGGTGGGGGGTTGTAAAACTGAAAAATTTGTTGTATTCATAATAGGCTGTCTATCGAACTGTGAAATGAAGACTTAGGGCCGGTTCTCAATGTCCAGTTAAAGAGTCAGATCTGCCAGATAGGGTTTCTATGGATACAACTGTCAGATAAGATTTGCGTGACTTCGGAAGTTTAGCCTTCAATTGTTTAAACAATTTATCTAACAGTTGCTGTTATCTTGCAGATAAATATTTAACTGAACATTGAGAAACCGGTCCCTAGGAACATCATTTACTTGTTTAGGGCCATCCAGACGTCGCCTTGCCTATTACATACATACGAGTACTGCTTTTGATCGTTCTGTATTGTGTAACCTGAAATTCATGTTTACTGAAATTTTGACACAGTATTATTACCGTGCCGAGGATGGAAAATGCGTCTGGTTTTTAGAAATTTAGACAGGGTAGGCATCAGCACTGTTGTCACATTTTGAAACCGTCTTTTCACGACAAATCTATTTAAAAGCTTTTAAAAGTGTAGTTCGCTTCAAGGTCGAAAAAACTAGCAGGCTCTTAGACCATAGGCGTAGTTAGGTGGGGGCTCGGGGGGCTTAGCCCCCCCAAGAATGAAATTAGCCCCCTCAAAAATCCTAAAATAAAACGTTCTGTTAAACTAATTGTATCTAGGGCGGGAACTTGAGCCCCCCAGATCCAGGGACTTAAGCCCCCCCCAGATTTAGGGACTTAACTACGCCTATGTCTCAGACTATTTGGTAACATCAACATCGTCAGTGAATTTTTGAAAAATAATTATTTTTGCATAATTTTAATTATTCGTACCATAGCTATGAACATTTTTTAGTCAACCCTGTCGGTGGGAGTTTAGAGACATAATTTAAAAAATGAAATTTTTATTCGGTAAGAGGATCAGTGGAGATAGATGGTTGTACAAAGCAAGCTTGAGCTTCGGTTTAAGATAAGCCAACGTTAAACTACTCCAATCTTAACACGAGCTTGACGTAAACCGGCGAATCATGTAGCTTAACCGGAGCTTAAAGTTGTGGTTTAAAAACAAATGATATGATGTCAAGCAGTAACCTCTGTGAGTAACCCAGAGTAACCTTTTTTGTCACTTTATTAGGTTACATTTTTGAGAATATTTGTGTCTAAGAGAGAAAGCAAATAAAAGAATTGTATAGAGATCTTGATATACCTTTCTTGTTAGATTTCACTAACAAGTATTATTGCAAGTAAAACTTATAATCGTGTAATATCTCATTCAAATCCTCCCTGCATTCATACGGAAACACAAAAGAGCCAGATTGGCACTTCTATAATGCCTACCTATTATTACTGTACTTTTAAACGATAAATTTACTATATTCTATCTTCAAATCTCTGTACATGAATCTATTTTCATAATATTTTTGTCATAAACTATCTTTTAGAATGTTTGCTTGAAACATTATTTTTCATAATTTTAATAATCACACCTATGAACATTTTGTTAGGCAACTCTGTTAGTGGGAGTTTTGAAACATATTTTAATTGATAAAATATAATTTTTATTAGGTAAGCTGACCAGTGCAGGTGGAGCTTACTTGGGATCTTATAGCCTGATGCATAGTCATCTCTGAAGTGTGCATCTGTTTCGTAGGCAATACTTACGAGAGGGAGGGGAAACGTTTGGCGATGTTGTTCCATGTCAAATATAAGTCAATTTGTTATGCTTATGTTTGCGCATCTTGATGATTTGTGGCTTGACGTCTATTTGATTAGGTATCAGCTGACGAAGAAGTGTATCTCAAATTTAATTTTTCACTAGTGGTGTTGATTGGCAATCCTGCGATCAGGACCGTATTAGTAATATTCTTACTGAATATCTCTCACAAATAGTAATGACTATTTTTGTAGAAAAGAAATGCTTCAATATCCAGAAATTCGCAGCAAAAATGGTTGGTTAAAAGAAATAGATTATTTTATTGATTTGTATATTGTTTGAGATTATCAAAATACTCCTATATTTAGCAAAAAGGACGATTCAATGAATAGCTACATCACTTTTCCGAGAAAATGTAAAATAAGCATAGACCTCAGAGCATAGACGAAAACGTCACCAAGTGTCAATTACTCGTCGTTAGTAGAACTTGCAGTCAGTACAGCCCTTACGTCAAGACTCAATCTGGGGTATTTTTAGTTATCACTGGCCGAACAGATGTTCGGTTGAAACCGAAGGGCTACGGCCAAGCTTGCGGTGACAGAAACGTTGCGACCCGGTCGCTGTGTTGTACATTCTTTACACATGGCCACGCTTATAAATCTGCGACAGCGTTTTTCAACTTCAACTCAAAACCAAACTATGGATAATAATGATCCTCCGTTAGCAATCATTGTCTTGAGGTATTTAAGAAAAAACGAAGTGAAAAAATATAGTATCCACACGTCAGAGACACTTTGGTTGAGTCGTTCATTACCCCTGCATATAGCGTAGCTTGCCAGTATGACAAGACATATGGTTTTTAGATATGTACGTAGTTGGATTTTACTTAAAGCACTTATTTAAGCATTTATATTTTCCGCACCTTCTGTAGGAGAACTCAATGTGGCAATGCCGATTTCGATGAATTTTGCTGGGAGGTCAAAAAAATTAGCCTAGCAGCTATTTTCCAATGACTTAACCGCGTTAATCGTCAACTTTGACTTTTTTAGTTTTTGTGTTTCATATCTAAAAACTACAATCATGATACTCAACCCGCCCGTACCTGTAGATCCAATCTGGACAGCACATCCAGGACGAATCCCGAAAAAAGAAATCGCACTTAGAGTTTCAGAATGTGAAGCGATATAAAAAGGAACTATTCTGAAATTCCCATTTGTTATATAGAAATCAACGTTTGAAGTTTGGTTGTAAAGATAACTGAAACGTGCGTGGCCCACCTTATTTCACTGTCACCTTCAGGAATTCCTTGCAAAAACGGGGAAGGTCGGATTACGCTAACGGGTATTTTGAATCCTTTGGTCGATCATTTACAGCAAATATCATAATATGTTGTATTACTTTTACGGTACGAATATGATAAAGGGGCCCAAACATTAACCACTCCGCGATCTCATTAAGGGAATTTCAACTTTTTTACTACTGAGCATAAACGTATAACTTAATCATATTATATCATAAGTCGGTGCCAGAAATCATCCCTTAAAGTTTTCGGCATTCGTCCTGGGAAACGGTGTATAGAGACAGTATGTATTTAGATTTACAATAAATATTATAATCGCATCAAGAAATGGTTCGAAAATAAAATGCGTGAACAAATATTTGCTTATCTTTTTTGTTTTTATCTGTATTAATGGGTTTGCCGCAGTCTGGCAGTATAGTACTGCTTACTTCTATGCAAAATTTTCTGTTTATATCCCTATTCATGTATTCCTTGAACTTTGTATTCCACAGCGCCGGCCGTGTTTGAATTTTATTTATAAATAATCCGGTGTAAAACATTTTCCCTCCCTTTTTCACCCCGATAGTAAAGAGACTGAAAATGTGGTTTACGTGCTTTTTCCAACATCGACTGCCACGTTTGGAACGCAAATATGGCCACCTGCATAAGAAACTATGGAGAGCGTATTTATCGCGGCGCTCCGAAAACGCTCATAGATGCGTTTTAAAATCAGTCGCTGTCGCTGGTCGCTAGCATGGCCGCCTACATAACAATCAATGGAACACATCACTGCGACCAGGTCGCAACGTCTCTGTCGCCGCGACCAGGTCGCAAGCTTGGCCTTAGTCTAAAGTATCGGGTAACAGGGTATAGTAACGTACGAATATTATCCAATTAGCGATCTATTTAAGGGCATTTCAACTTTTCAGCTATTAAAAGTAAACATACAATCCAAACGTATAATATTATAACCTAAGTCGGGACATGGTGTGTATAGAATGGAAATGTCACTTGTAGTACACCAGCAGATCGATACTGCCATCGCTTTAGCCCTCTCAGTATAACTCTCTTTGCCCCCCACCGGTCCCCCTTCCCCCCTCACCGTTCTTTGACGATGGAGATGTATATTCCCCACGGCTGCTGCTCTCGACATCTCGCAGCATCCGCTAAATGTCACCTTCAAAGCGGCTTATTAAAAATTCCTTTTCAGCTCCCGACGACGACGTATAGCTCAGTTTTATATATTAAATTTTCAAATTGTTCAAAATTTTCAACATTTTCCAAATTTTCCAAATTTTCCAAATTTTTCAATTTTCCAAATTTTCCAAATTTTCCAAATTTTCCAAATTTTCCAAATTTTCCAAATTTTCCAAATTTTCCAAATTTTCAAAATTTTCCAAATTTTCCAAATTTTCCAAATTTTCCAAATTTTCCAAATTTTCCAAATTTTTCCAAATTTTCCAAATTTTCCAAATTTGCCAAATTTTCCAAATTTTCCAAATTTTCCAAATTTTCCAAATTTTCCAAATTTTCCAAATTTTCCAAATTTTCCAAATTTTCCAAATTTTCCAAATTTTCCAAATTTTTCAAATTCTCCAAATTTTCCAAATTTTCCAAATTTTTCAAATTCTCCAAATTTTCCAAATTTTCCAAATTTTCCAAATTTTCCAAATTTTCTAAATGTTCCAAATTTTCCAAATTTTCCAAATTTTCCAATTTTTCCAAATTTTCCAAATTTTCCAAATTTTCCAAATTTTCCAAATTTTCCAAATTTTCCAAATTTTCAAAACTTTCAAAATTTTTATTTTGGGGTTATGGTGCAATCAAAACTTTCAAAATATTCAAAATTAACAAAAATTTTCAAAAATTCGCAGTAATTTCATGAATGCGATTATGTAAAAATATGCGAATATTCGTTACATCACTACTGTGCTTAGCTATTCTTTTTGAGGGCCTAATAGAACTGATATTTACTAATTTGACAATATCACTTGCCTTGCAAAACGAATGCGCGAATGGAAATGTCACTTGTAGTATACCACCAGCAGATCGATACTGCCATCGCTTTAGCCCTCTCAGTATAACTCCCTTTGCCCCCCACCGGTCCCCCCTTCCCCTCCTCACCGTTCTTTGACGAAGGAGATGTATATTCCCCACGGCTGCTGCTCTCGACATCTCGCAGCATCCGCTAAATGTCACCTTCAAAGCGGCTTATTAAAAATTCCTTTTCAGCCCCCGACTACGACGTCGTATAGCTCAGCTTTCAGCTTCCATCGCGCCGAGATGTATATCAGCGCCACTCGACTCCCTTACACGGCCATTACACGACCAATTTATTTCCCAGTTTGCGGCACCCCTTCTGCGGAGATACGATATTATGTGGAGGTACATGATACTCAGAAGGGGAGCTTGCGAGCTTTGTGTTAATACAGCACAGGACGGGCTTGGAAATTTAACTGGAGCTCTTTTTATAGTTGTGGAATATCGGATAAGGATAAATCAGTGTAGGTATAATGAAACTGGTGCTGTAAATACTTTCAAAGGTAGAGTTTTATAACACAAGATGAGACATGAAAACCTTATCTTTGATAGATACACTTTTTTCTTGAGTACAGGGTACTAATTGAAATGAAAACGAAGCAAAGACATGCGAAATGATTGAAGATCTACATCCACTTTCCAACGCTCTGAACAACACAAACTGACATTTCAACATCAGACACGAGAAAGTAAATCAACATAAAATCGATCATCATCCTTTAGCATGGGTAATACAAAACTATATGCCGCAATCGCCAATGAAGTACCTAAATACGTTAATCAATGGTACAACTGAGAGAACTAATCAGAATAACGGAAGTTTGTAATTCAGTCAGGATGTAATTCGTAAGTAAATGCAAGGTGCTCCACATCAACAAAGACCAATGGAAAAACCATCCGTAAGCACGGGTCTACGGGTGACCGCTTGGCCTACGTCAGTCACTTGTGGAAAAGAGCGATTGAAAATCATAGCGATCCCCGTGTTGTTGCACTTGACATATCCAAGGCCTTCGACAGAGTGTGGCATGAGGGACTTCTGGTCAAGTTTGCTGCTGCCACTTGGCCTGCGCCAGTGGCTGAATAGTTTCTTGAACGACCGATCTGTGTTTGTTGTACTCGAAGGCTATCAGACATATTTTCAGTAAACACCGGCGTTCCTCAGGTATCTATCCTATCCCCTACACTATTTCTGCTGTACATCAACGAGCTGCTGGAAATAACATCCAATCCAATCTACAGCTTCGCAGACGGCATTACATTAATATCGTGTATAAAACCAGGCAAGTCGCTATCATCTAAGGAAACGGTACATCGACAGCAACATGCATCAAAGATCAACGGAGGGACACCCAACAGTCGAGTCACCTTTCGTCAAGCTTTTGGGATTAACATCAACAAAAAGATGTCCTGGCATGACCACGTCATTAGTATTGATAAAACGGCATCCCAGAAGCTTGGAGTTTTGTTCCGCTAGCGCTGTAGGAAGCTGTATACACCAGAGCAACTACTGCTGCTCTACAAGGCATAGATCCGGCCATCGTTGCTGTATTGCTCTCATGTGTAGGAAGGCGCTCCAGAGTACTCTCTAAAGCTTCTGGACACTATCAAGAAGAGAGAAATTAGACTAACCGTTACGCCTAACCTCACATCAAAGGACCTCCACAGCCTGAAACATCGAAGAAGGGTGGCTGACCTATCCCTGTTTTACAGATTCTATCACGGAAGATGTTCGAGTGAGGTCTCCCAGATAATAACACCAGAAGCCGCCCGAACAAGGGACACCAGAGAGGCTCTCGAGCTCATCCTTGCCAGGTCGAGGTCCTTACTCCCCGAACCAGTCTCCTCCAGCATTCCTTCTTTTGGAGAACTTCAAAACTTCAACGCTGTGGAATGAGCTGCCGGGGGAATTGTTCCCCGACGGCTACAGATCTAACGTGCATCGATACGTATCCTCTCGCAGCGCTTCTACAGCGTCACTGGCTTTCAGCCTTTGCGGGAGGCTGACCATAAAAAAAAATCCCGAACAGGAAATAGTAACTGGCCAAACACTGGACAACATGGACAAGGACGGACGTACATATACCTGGGCTTCAATTAGCACGTTAAGATAAACCACCCACATAGAAAACATCCACATCCTCACCCGCACAGAACTCATGAAACAGAAACACCACTTCCGAACGCATGCAAGGAAGGCTTTACCATAGACAGAAATCAAAGGGCAAAGCAATCAATATAATCATAGTCAAAGCAGACTAGAACTGTATACCACTCACCTCCCCAGACAACGCAGCAGACACACATACAATCACAATAAGAAAAAATAAACACACTCCACGACAAGCATAGATACTGTATTACACAAGATCACATAAAAGAGAAACAGCAATATAGTTGGCTGCAGGATAACCAGCTCTTTCTAGAAACTCTCGCTGGAACCCCGTACATAGCCAGACATAACTCTGCAGGAGACTGAATTACACAGAAACAAAACTATCCCAGCGAATAGACCAGACAAAGGCAGACAGATATCTAATACACTGATTTTGCCATAGAAATAAATCGACTGTGGATAAAAAGTTGTTATTATTTACTATTCTCTTCATTATATCAGTCTCAGGCCTTACACCAAATACATTCACACCACGCAGTTAGGCCTGGGCGAAAATTTATACAAAGTATTCGCGATAGATAATAATTTCATTCGGTTGTACTCGGCTCTCATTACATGTTTAACGCAGTTTTGCCAGTTATTAAATGTATCTGATCTCAAATCAGATTTATAACTGCTAATGAGCTTTAGGGATAATTGTACTTTCTAATATCACTCCATATTAATTCAATCGGATCAAAAATAAAATATAGGATGGTAGTCTTAAAATTTCACAACCACTATTTCGTTCCTGTTGATCGCTCTCAAGAACCTAAACGTTTCTACATGAATCGAAGGTAAAGTAGTCCACTGTTTCAAGAAAATGACATTACGAATACTCCGACAACAGTACAAGTGAACATGAGAACATTCATATAATTCGACATTGTACTCAAATGATAGTCTCAGTTTTACTATTGATATAAACATTACTTCAGTACTACCCTGGACAGAGAACAATCTGCAGTAAGGGGTGTGCAACGTATAACCTATGTGGAACTACGACAAAGAATCCATAAGAGGAAGAAATAATTAACATCCCCAAAGGAGAAACCAAATATCTACTACTACAAAATGAAGCGAAAACCAAGGGCAAGGAAAGCCAAGCAAAACGAAGATCGTCTTGGCTGAAAAAATTGAGGGAGTGGTTTGTTATGACGTCACATGAATTGTCTGGAACATCTGCAAACAAAGTGAGGATTGCCATGATAATATCCAACCTCCGCGAGGAGATATCATCATAGTCACAATGTCTCAACAGACATGTTGTGAACTCGTAAAATGCATTAAGTCGGAGCTAGAGTATTACCGACACGAATATCATCAATAGTTTTGAGAACTGTAGCTCGCCATCGTTCGCGATTTACTGTCAGTTCAGTGGCGATCTTGGTACTCATCCAGCAGCTGTTTCGTCGTATGCACCCAGTGTGTAGGGGAACGGCCACGGCCCCGCCCAATCGGGGTGTGATCCTGAACTATAGGTTTCTCCATATTATCGCTTCTGTGAATATGTCCGAAGAATGTAAGTATTCTCGTCGACACAATGGGCGGTATAAGGAACTCTCAGCATTCTCCTCTACGTCCACATTTCAAAAGCGTCTATGCGAGTTCGATCTGCCTTTTTAACAGTCCAAGTCTCCGAGGCATACAAAAATATGGAGAACACAAGAGACTGAATCAGCGACATTTTGGTAGCTTTAGTGATGTTATGGTTATGCCATATTTTAGTAAGCCTTGTCATGGCCACCCGTGCCTGTTGAATGCGCCGTCGAATCTCATTCTCACAGCTACCCGAATTGTCGATCAAAGAACCGAGGTACACAAAACTTTGAACTACCTCACAGCGGCCTATTGACTTTATTTCTCGATGATTGTCACGCTCTCTATCTACGATCATAACCTTGGTCCTGTTGTAGTTAATACCAATACTATATGTTGCACTGTGTTGTTCTGAAATGTTTAATAGAGCTACTAGTTGTTCCTGAGAAGCAGCTATAAGGTTTGTATCGTCAGCAAATCTTAAGTTAGGTATTTTGCTTCCGCCAATAGTTATACTGCCATTCCAGTTGTCCAATACCTGTCTCATCACAAATTCAGAGCAAATGTTAAATAACATCGGAGATAATACACATCTCTGACAAACTCCTTTTCTGGTTGCTGTTTGACCAGACAGATTACCAACAATTCTTACACGAGCCGAGCTAGACTCATAGAGTTGCTGTATGAGAAATACTAAGTGGTAAGGGACTCCGATAGAAATAAGGATTTCCCACATTTTAGGCCACTTTACGTTATCAAATGCCTTATAATAGTCCACAAAACAGATAAAAACTGGAAAATAATGCTGTCTGGCTTTTTCAATAAGCTGTCTTAAGTGTAAGATCTGTTCACGCGTACCGCGTCATTTTACGAAACCTGCCTGCGCCGTTGAAATTTGCCAGCCAATAAAATCCTCCAAACGAGGCTTTAAATTATATAGTAGAACCTTGCTTGCATGAGAGATTAACGAAAGTAGGTGATAATTGTCTGGATTTGTTGGAGATCCTTTTTTATGAAGTGCAACAAAAATGGATGTGCACCATTCATCTGGCCAAACACCGGAGGACCAGACCCTCTTACAAATATTATATAAAAAAGAGATGCCGTCTTCAGCCAAGCATTTTAATGTTTCGGCAGAAATAGCATCAATGCCTGTAGCTCTATTAGTTTTTAACTTGTTGAGGGCACGTTCCACTTCAGACAAAAGAATATCAGGTTCATATTCAAAATCCAATGAGAGGGCCTGAGGGCCATCCTCATGGTACAGGTTTTCGCAGTAATTTCGCCATACCTCAATAACCTCATGCAAGTTGGTAATTAGCTGTCCCTCGGGATTTTTAACAGCCCAAGATTTGGGTTTAAAATCCCGACTGAGGCATTTGACCTTAAAAAACATCTCTTTCCGATGATTAGTATTGGCATGCATCTCTATTTTCTGGCACAGTTGCTGTATATAAGAGTTCTTATCTCTTCGGCATAGTCTCTGAATCTCGCGTGAGAGCTGTCTATATGCCATTTGCTTTGTATTTTAATCAAGACCTTCTACGTGCCTCAATAACTCAATACTCTAGTTCCGACTTAATGCATTTTACGAGTTCACAACATGTCTGTTAAGACATTGTGACTATAACGATGACATCTCGAACGTTTTTACTACTCGCAGGATAACCTGCCGTTGCGCCTCTGTTAGCGGCGTCTCCGGGCATATCTCCATGGCGACGGTGTCGGCGTCAGGAGGACCGCCGCAGCGCCAGGTCCGCCACGTCGGCCGTTGCGCTTTCGCCCCCGGCCCCGAACCGTACTCCCCTGCCCCCCAACCCCCGTCCACCCTGTTGGCAGAGAACCCCAGCCGTGTCGGAGTTACCACCCGAAGCGAGGCGGCGGTGTACATTCCACCACCCCTCGCCCCGCGCCCCCTTACCATCCCCCGGATTTCCCTTCCCGCATCTCCATCATCGAGGTACACTCACCTCCGCTCTATATTCACCTTCGCTCTTCATTATGTACAGTCCGGGCTGCAACTCAACACCCTTCGGCGGTGTACAGAGCCACCATAAATTTCTTTATTAATGACTTGCCTTCATATAGAGCAATTCCACGACCATAACCTCAATCGTCTTGATCAGCTGATATTGGGCAAACATGGCTTGTTTACCGTATACCGCCATGTAAAATTGAGAACTTTTATTTGTGTTTTTTTTACAGTTTTTTTGGGCAATTTTACCATAACTGTTGTTGTGTTTTTCAAGGAACCCTTTTTAGCAGATAAGCAGCTATGTCAATTAGAATGATGTAATTTATGAGATAATGCATGATGAAAACTTGAATACATATTGATAACAGCAAAGAAAAAGACGTTTATTCGCACATTACAATTATCTCATTCAATAGGGCGACAATTGTTATAATCCTACTGCATCTTTGTCAGCAAATCTTTACCAGATCAAGAAAATAAATCGAGCTGCAGTAATTATTATTGAAAATATCAGAATGAAAGTTCTTACTCGCACTATGTTCAATGCATTTTCATCACCCATCAGTTAGCTTTCTTCTATTTTTCATTTTTGTTAAAAATATGATTTATTTCAGGATGTCAGATGGAAGTGAATAACTACTCTAAGGAACTGAGCAAAACTTGAAGCATCTTTATGTTTATAGGCATAAACGCAATAGTATCAATAATATTAGCCCATACCGTGTGACTGAGGACTGCAGCAGCACATCACTGAATGGCGTTTCACTCATCGCCCTTCGATATACTGAATTATATACTGTTCGGAACAATCCCTAATACATCGAAGGAAAATATATATAATAAATACATAGGAAAATATAACTAATAGTTTTTTATTCAAGTAATAATCCTTTAGCTTCTGGTGTGTTCAACTTTACAATCACCCAATGAGTGCTTTTAAGATAGTCACCCTATTTGATAAGGTACAAATTAATTACGCTATCTTAAACAAAGTGCCATTTAAAATACATATTTTCACCTTGCTGTAGCTAGACACCATTTTTTTTACATATTTAGAAAAAATAGTATGAATGTGGGTGTAAGCCAATGATATTATGAAATATTTTCAATTTGATTATGTGAGAAGCATACCTTATAATACCCTATAATAATAAATAATTCATTTTTTAGACCATTTATTAAAAAATATAGATAGATAACATGAGCATTTATTGGTGCTGTTAGTATACACAGTATATGGAATATACCAGGATCTACTTTCTAGAAAGTCATCACATTCGTCATCTCCCGGTATCGGTCTGCCTCTTCTGTATCGAATACTTGGGAGGCTGAATAATTTTTTCCACTCATATAATGACAAAAAAGAAGCATTGCACAAATTATTTTAATAGAGAAGTGAATAGTCATAATATATGTACCTATTTTTTTTGGTGCATACTTACATAATTATATCCCTTGTTCCAGAAATTCAACTTTTAGGTTATGTCAAAAGATTAATGTTTTAATTGATCCATTCCTTGAACTTGCCTATATGTATATATAAAACTAGCAATTATTAGCTACGAATGGACTTTTTTGCTACTTTAACATAATCCACCAAAGGTTGGCCACTGCAATGAACTACTTCACTACTTTTACTTCACAAAAGAATTTCAAGTAAAGAAATGCATTACTTTCGAGTATCAAGTGACAAAGATGCAATATGACTATAACAGTTGTCGCCCTAGTGAATGTGATAACTGTAATTTGCGAATAAACGATTTTTTCTTTGCTGTTTTCAATATGCATTCATCATGCATTATCTCATAAATTACATAATTTTAAATGACAGATCTGCTTACCTGACAAAAAAGGTTTCTTGAAAAACACAACACATCAACAATTATGGTGAAAATATCCAAAAAATTGTAAAAAAACCACAAATAAAAGTCCTCAATTTTACATAGCGGTATACGCAAAACAAGCCAAGTTCACCCAATATCAGCTGATCATGACAGCACGCGGTGTCATCATGGAATTGCTCTGTATAGGCCTTTACGGAAACACTGATCTGGATCCCGATAGATCAGTTATATGTCAAACAGCTGTCAAATGGGATTTATGATTCCATGAATTTAACGGACATCGAACAACGAAAAAGTTGGTTTAACAATAAAAAACAGATGGTAAAGTAAAAAAGCAGCTGCGATCTGAATCATCAGATCGCAATCACTTACTGTACAAGAGTGAACTACCCTATTTCTGACCGATCCCAGATCACTTTCCGAACGTCAGGATCAGTGATCCAACTGATTGGGTTAACCCGATAATAGTCTCCGTAAAAGCCTTATAACTTCAAATTGTTTAGCACTCTACGAAGATGACACTACCATAGGTATTGATGCTGAAACTGAGGAAGAATTCAGTTATAGGATGAATCTTGCTTCTGCTGAATGAGAATGAAGGTGGAGAAAGACGCTCTACAATATATAGAAGGAAGAAGACTAATATGGTATAGCCACGTACGTAGAGCAGAAAACACATGGATAAACAAGGTTGCAGAATGGAGCTCCAGTGGAACAAGAAGAAGAGGAAGACCTAGAAGGGCCTGGAAAAATGGAGTTGACGAAGCCATGACAAAAAAGTGCTGGAAGACGGAGGAGTAAATCGGCATGATCACCTGGAAAAAGCACTCCCGTACCTGGAACTTTTAGAGAGAATCTACCCGCTCTGATGTTGTAGCAGCTCTAGTCCTCTGATGTCATGTTCAACGGACGCGGTTTGGTCTTCCCGACATGTTACTATGGCCCGACCGGTTAAAACTCGTTGCCTTTCTCCTTAAGGGGCCTGGATACACACATTTATACATACCTACGTATTTGCCATGTAAAACACGGACTCACAATTTCTCGCATAACTCACTCTATTTTCAAACTACGTATATAATATTTCAGAAGGCGATAGATAAGACCTTCGTGAATGACAACTATTTTCGATTTTTTCAAAAAAGTTTTTTAATTTGCAAAAAAACTCGCAATGCGTAATCATACATTCTATAAATGCCTGTCATTTAACAACCAAACACGATATCAAAAAAGGCTAAATAGTTGCACACGCGCAAGCTTTCTTCTTCAATTTGCACTTTGAGTCATTACCGTAGGTTTAAAGGTAACGTCAGGAGCTTGGAAATGCGAAATTCATTTTTATGGTGACCTTTGGACCTTTTGACCTTACCTTTGGATTTTTGGACTTATCTCCCCTCATCTTATACACACATACTGGAGAAAGGGAACAACAGGCGGTTATGCTTCCTCGCCAACACGGGAATACGTCTTTTCTTGGATTCACAATTTCGCGCGCTGTACCCTAGGCCCTTAACTTCTCTATCTCCACCTACACAGGACATCATCGTAAAGGACATTCTTCGCAGTATAAGTTGATGATTTTCCATCATACCCCGCTCGTTATGTGTCATGTTATTACTGGCACCATATTTTCAGGGGTGAGATCCTCAGACAAGTTTCCTCAGGTAACAAATTCCCGGCAGCTCATTCCACAGCGTCGAATTTCTCCAAAAGAAGGAAGAAGGAAAACATCGAAAATCTTTATTTGGCTTTCTATTAAGATGGAACCTTGTGTTTCGGATAATTTGGGGGTGCTGATTACAAATCCAGTCTCAGGTTTGAGCTTCAGTCTCGTTTGACGAAAATTAAAAATTTCAGATCTCTCGGGTCTGCAGGTTTACCTAAAAAAATCGAAAATCTTTATTTGGTTTTCTATTAAGATGGAATCTTGTGTTTCGGGTAATTTAAGGGTGCTGATTACAAATCCAGTCTCAGGTTTGAGTTTCAGTCTCGTTTCACGAAAATCAAAAACTTCTGATCTCCCGGGTCTGCGGGTTAGCTAAAAAATCGAAAACCTTTATTTGGCTTTCTATTAAGATGAAACCTCGTGTTTCGTATAACTTGAGGGTGCTAATTACAAATCCAGTCTCAGATTTGAGTTCCAGTCTCGTTTGACGAAGATCAAAAATTTCAGATCTCTCGGGTCTGCGGGTTTACCGAAAAAAATCGAGTATCCTTATTTGGCTTTCTATTAAGATGAAACCTCGTGTTTCGTCTAATTTGAGGGTGCTGATTACAAATCCAGTCTCAGATTTGAGTTTCAGTCTCGTTTGACGAAAATCAAAAGTTTCAGACCTCTCGGGTCTGCGGGTTTACCTAAAAAAATCGAAAATCCTTATTTGGCTTTCTGTTAACATTAAACCTCGTGTTTCGTATAATTTGAGGGTGCTGATTTCAAATCCAGTCTCAGGTTTGAGCTTCAGTCTCGCTTGACGAAAATCAAAAATTTCAGATCTCTCGGGCCTGCGGGTTTACCTAAAAAATCGAAAATCTTTATTTGGTTTTCGATTAGGATGGAATCTTGTGTTTCGGATAATTTGAGGGTGCTAATTACAAATCCAGTCTCAGATTTGAGTTTCAGTCTCGTTTAACGAAAATCAAAAATTTCAGGTCTCTCGGGTCGGGATCCTTATTTGGCTTTCTGTTAAGATAAAACCTCGTGTCTCGTATAATTTGATGCTGCTGATTTCCAGTCCAGTCTCAGGTTTGAGTTTTAGTCTCGTTTGACGAAAATCAAAAATTTCAGATCTCTCGGGTCTGCGGGTTCACCGAAAAAAATCGAAAATCCTTATTTGGCTTTCTGTTAAGATCAAACCTCGCGTTTCGTATAACTTGAGGGTGCTAATTACAAATCCAGTCTCAGATTTGAGTTTCAGTCTCGTTTGACGAAAATAAAAAATTTCAGATCTCTCGGGTCTGCGGGTTCACCGAAAAAAATCGAAAATCCTTATTTGGCTTTCTGTTAACATTAAACCTCGTGTTTCGTATAACTTGAGGGTGCTAATTACAAATCCAGTCTCAGATTTGAGTTTCAGTCTCGTTTGACGAAAATAAAAAATTTCAGATCTCTCGGGTCGGGATCCTTATTTGGCTTTCTATTAAGATGAAACCTCGTGTTTCGTCTAATTTGAGGGTGCTGATTACAAATCCAGTCTCAGATTTGAGTTTCAGTCTCGTTTGACGAAAATCAAAAGTTTCAGACCTCTCGGGTCTGCGGGTTTACCTAAAAAAATCGAAAATCCTTATTTGGCTTTCTGTTAACATTAAACCTCGTGTTTCGTATAATTTGAGGGTGCTGATTTCAAATCCAGTCTCAGGTTTGAGCTTCAGTCTCGCTTGACGAAAATCAAAAATTTCAGATCTCTCGGGCCTGCGGGTTTACCTAAAAAATCGAAAATCTTTATTTGGTTTTCGATTAGGATGGAATCTTGTGTTTCGGATAATTTGAGGGTGCTAATTACAAATCCAGTCTCAGATTTGAGTTTCAGTCTCGTTTAACGAAAATCAAAAATTTCAGGTCTCTCGGGTCGGGATCCTTATTTGGCTTTCTGTTAAGATAAAACCTCGTGTCTCGTATAATTTGATGCTGCTGATTTCCAGTCCAGTCTCAGGTTTGAGTTTTAGTCTCGTTTGACGAAAATCAAAAATTTCAGATCTCTCGGGTCTGCGGGTTCACCGAAAAAAATCGAAAATCCTTATTTGGCTTTCTGTTAAGATCAAACCTCGCGTTTCGTATAACTTGAGGGTGCTAATTACAAATCCAGTCTCAGATTTGAGTTTCAGTCTCGTTTGACGAAAATAAAAAATTTCAGATCTCTCGGGTCTGCGGGTTCACCGAAAAAAATCGAAAATCCTTATTTGGCTTTCTGTTAAGATCAAACCTCGCGTTTCGTATAACTTGAGGGTGCTAATTACAAATCCAGTCTCAGATTTGAGTTTCAGTCTCGTTTGACGAAAATAAAAAATTTCAGATCTCTCGGGTCTGCGGGTTCACCGAAAAAAATCGAAAATCCTTATTTGGCTTTCTGTTAAGATCAAACCTCGCGTTTCGTATAATTTGAGGGTGCTAATTACAAATCCAGTCTCAGATTTGAGTTTCAGTCTCGTTTGACGAAAATAAAAAATTTCAGATCTCTCGGGCCTGCGGGTTTACCTAAAAAATCGAAAATCTTTATTTGGCTTTCCATTAAGATAAAACCCCGTGTTTCGTATAATTTGAGGGTGCTAATTACAAATCCAGTCTTAGATTTGAGTTTCAGTCTCGTTTGACGAAAATAAAAAATTTCAGATCTCTCGGGTCTGCGGGTTCACCGAAAAAAATCGAAAATCCTTATTTGGCTTTCTGTTAACATTAAACCTCGTGTTTCGTATAACTTGAGGGTGCTAATTACAAATCCAGTCTCAGATTTGAGTTTCAGTCTCGTTTGACGAAAATAAAAAATTTCAGATCTCTCGGGTCTGCGGGTTCACCGAAAAAAATCGAAAATCCTTATTTGGCTTTCTGTTAACATTAAACCTCGTGTTTCGTATAACTTGAGGGTGCTAATTACAAATCCAGTCTCAGATTTGAGTTTCAGTCTCGTTTGACGAAAATAAAAAATTTCAGATCTCTCGGGTCGGGATCCTTATTTGGCTTTCTATTAAGATGAAACCTCGTGTTTCGTCTAATTTGAGGGTGCTGATTACAAATCCAGTCTCAGATTTGAGTTTCAGTCTCGTTTGACGAAAATCAAAAGTTTCAGACCTCTCGGGTCTGCGGGTTTACCTAAAAAAATCGAAAATCCTTATTTGGCTTTCTGTTAACATTAAACCTCGTGTTTCGTATAATTTGAGGGTGCTGATTTCAAATCCAGTCTTAGATTTGAGTTTCAGTCTCGCTTAATGAAAATCAAAAATTTCAGTTCACTCGGGTCTGCGGGTTTACCTAAAAAAATCGAAAATCCTTATTTAGGTTTCTATTAAGATCAAACCTCGCGTTTCGTATAACTTGAGGGTGCTAATTACAAATCCAGTCTCAGATTTGAGTTTCAGTCTCGTTTGACGAAAATAAAAAATTTCAGATCTCTCGGGTCGGGATCCTTATTTGGCTTTCTATTAAGATGAAACCTCGTGTTTCGTCTAATTTGAGGGTGCTGATTACAAATCCAGTCTCAGATTTGAGTTTCAGTCTCGTTTGACGAAAATCAAAAGTTTCAGACCTCTCGGGTCTGCGGGTTTACCTAAAAAAATCGAAAATCCTTATTTGGCTTTCTGTTAACATTAAACCTCGTGTTTCGTATAATTTGAGGGTGCTGATTTCAAATCCAGTCTTAGATTTGAGTTTCAGTCTCGCTTAATGAAAATCAAAAATTTCAGTTCACTCGGGTCTGCGGGTTTACCTAAAAAAATCGAAAATCCTTATTTAGGTTTCTATTAAGATGAAACCTCGTGTTTTGGATAATTTGAGGGTGCTGATTACAAATCCAGTCTTAGGTTTGAGTTTCAGTCTCGTTTGACGAAAATCAAAAATTTCAGATCTCTCGGGCCAGCGGGTTTACCTAAAAAAATCGAAAATCCTTATTTGGCTTTCTGTTAAGATCAAACCTCGCGTTTCGTATAATTTGAGGGTGCTAATTACAAATCCAGTCTCAGATTTGAGTTTCAGTCTCGTTTGACGAAAATAAAAAATTTCAGATCTCTCGGGCCTGCGGGTTTACCTAAAAAATCGAAAATCTTTATTTGGCTTTCCATTAAGATAAAACCCCGTGTTTCGTATAATTTGAGGGTGCTAATTACAAATCCAGTCTTAGATTTGAGTTTCAGTCTCGTTTGACGAAAATAAAAAATTTCAGATCTCTCGGGTCTGCGGGTTCACCGAAAAAAATCGAAAATCCTTATTTGGCTTTCTGTTAACATTAAACCTCGTGTTTCGTATAACTTGAGGGTGCTAATTACAAATCCAGTCTCAGATTTGAGTTTCAGTCTCGTTTGACGAAAATAAAAAATTTCAGATCTCTCGGGTCTGCGGGTTCACCGAAAAAAATCGAAAATCCTTATTTGGCTTTCTGTTAACATTAAACCTCGTGTTTCGTATAACTTGAGGGTGCTAATTACAAATCCAGTCTCAGATTTGAGTTTCAGTCTCGTTTGACGAAAATAAAAAATTTCAGATCTCTCGGGTCGGGATCCTTATTTGGCTTTCTATTAAGATGAAACCTCGTGTTTCGTCTAATTTGAGGGTGCTGATTACAAATCCAGTCTCAGATTTGAGTTTCAGTCTCGTTTGACGAAAATCAAAAGTTTCAGACCTCTCGGGTCTGCGGGTTTACCTAAAAAAATCGAAAATCCTTATTTGGCTTTCTGTTAACATTAAACCTCGTGTTTCGTATAATTTGAGGGTGCTGATTTCAAATCCAGTCTTAGATTTGAGTTTCAGTCTCGCTTAATGAAAATCAAAAATTTCAGTTCACTCGGGTCTGCGGGTTTACCTAAAAAAATCGAAAATCCTTATTTAGGTTTCTATTAAGATCAAACCTCGCGTTTCGTATAACTTGAGGGTGCTAATTACAAATCCAGTCTCAGATTTGAGTTTCAGTCTCGTTTGACGAAAATAAAAAATTTCAGATCTCTC
This sequence comes from Callosobruchus maculatus, assembly GCA_951848785.1. Lineage (NCBI taxonomy): Eukaryota > Metazoa > Arthropoda > Insecta > Coleoptera > Chrysomelidae > Callosobruchus > Callosobruchus maculatus. Next base: position 5,733,483 of record CATOUR010000131.1, read on the forward strand.
GGGTCGGGATCCTTATTTGGCTTTCTATTAAGATGAAACCTCGTGTTTCGTCTAATTTGAGGGTGCTAATTACAAATCCAGTCTCAGATTTGAGTTTCAGTCTCGTTTGACGAAAATCAAAAGTTTCAGACCTCTCGGGTCTGCGGGTTTACCTAAAAAAATCGAAAATCCTTATTTGGCTTTCTGTTAACATTAAACCTCGTGTTTCGTATAATTTGAGGGTGCTGATTTCAAATCCAGTCTTAGATTTGAGTTTCAGTCTCGCTTAATGAAAATCAAAAATTTCAGTTCACTCGGGTCTGCGGGTTTACCTAAAAAAATCGAAAATCCTTATTTAGGTTTCTATTAAGATCAAACCTCGCGTTTCGTATAACTTGAGGGTGCTAATTACAAATCCAGTCTCAGATTTGAGTTTCAGTCTCGTTTGACGAAAATAAAAAATTTCAGATCTCTCGGGTCGGGATCCTTATTTGGCTTTCTATTAAGATGAAACCTCGTGTTTCGTCTAATTTGAGGGTGCTGATTACAAATCCAGTCTCAGATTTGAGTTTCAGTCTCGTTTGACGAAAATCAAAAGTTTCAGACCTCTCGGGTCTGCGGGTTTACCTAAAAAAATCGAAAATCCTTATTTGGCTTTCTGTTAACATTAAACCTCGTGTTTCGTATAATTTGAGGGTGCTGATTTCAAATCCAGTCTTAGATTTGAGTTTCAGTCTCGCTTAATGAAAATCAAAAATTTCAGTTCACTCGGGTCTGCGGGTTTACCTAAAAAAATCGAAAATCCTTATTTAGGTTTCTATTAAGATGAAACCTCGTGTTTTGGATAATTTGAGGGTGCTGATTACAAATCCAGTCTTAGGTTTGAGTTTCAGTCTCGTTTGACGAAAATCAAAAATTTCAGATCTCTCGGGCCAGCGGGTTTACCTAAAAAAATCGAAAATCCTTATTTGGCTTTCTGTTAAGATCAAACCTCGCGTTTCGTATAATTTGAGGGTGCTAATTACAAATCCAGTCTCAGATTTGAGTTTCAGTCTCGTTTGACGAAAATAAAAAATTTCAGATCTCTCGGGCCTGCGGGTTTACCTAAAAAATCGAAAATCTTTATTTGGCTTTCCATTAAGATAAAACCCCGTGTTTCGTATAATTTGAGGGTGCTAATTACAAATCCAGTCTTAGATTTGAGTTTCAGTCTCGTTTGACGAAAATAAAAAATTTCAGATCTCTCGGGTCTGCGGGTTCACCGAAAAAAATCGAAAATCCTTATTTGGCTTTCTGTTAACATTAAACCTCGTGTTTCGTATAACTTGAGGGTGCTAATTACAAATCCAGTCTCAGATTTGAGTTTCAGTCTCGTTTGACGAAAATAAAAAATTTCAGATCTCTCGGGTCTGCGGGTTTACCTAAAAAAATCGAAAATCCTTATTTGGCTTTCTGTTAACATTAAACCTCGTGTTTCGTATAATTTGAGGGTGCTGATTTCAAATCCAGTCTTAGATTTGAGTTTCAGTCTCGCTTAATGAAAATCAAAAATTTCAGTTCACTCGGGTCTGCGGGTTTACCTAAAAAAATCGAAAATCCTTATTTAGGTTTCTATTAAGATCAAACCTCGCGTTTCGTATAACTTGAGGGTGCTAATTACAAATCCAGTCTCAGATTTGAGTTTCAGTCTCGTTTGACGAAAATAAAAAATTTCAGATCTCTCGGGTCGGGATCCTTATTTGGCTTTCTATTAAGATGAAACCTCGTGTTTCGTCTAATTTGAGGGTGCTGATTACAAATCCAGTCTCAGATTTGAGTTTCAGTCTCGTTTGACGAAAATCAAAAGTTTCAGACCTCTCGGGTCTGCGGGTTTACCTAAAAAAATCGAAAATCCTTATTTGGCTTTCTGTTAACATTAAACCTCGTGTTTCGTATAATTTGAGGGTGCTGATTTCAAATCCAGTCTTAGATTTGAGTTTCAGTCTCGCTTAATGAAAATCAAAAATTTCAGTTCACTCGGGTCTGCGGGTTTACCTAAAAAAATCGAAAATCCTTATTTAGGTTTCTATTAAGATCAAACCTCGCGTTTCGTATAACTTGAGGGTGCTAATTACAAATCCAGTCTCAGATTTGAGTTTCAGTCTCGTTTGACGAAAATAAAAAATTTCAGATCTCTCGGGTCGGGATCCTTATTTGGCTTTCTATTAAGATGAAACCTCGTGTTTCGTCTAATTTGAGGGTGCTGATTACAAATCCAGTCTCAGATTTGAGTTTCAGTCTCGTTTGACGAAAATCAAAAGTTTCAGACCTCTCGGGTCTGCGGGTTTACCTAAAAAAATCGAAAATCCTTATTTGGCTTTCTGTTAACATTAAACCTCGTGTTTCGTATAATTTGAGGGTGCTGATTTCAAATCCAGTCTTAGATTTGAGTTTCAGTCTCGCTTAATGAAAATCAAAAATTTCAGTTCACTCGGGTCTGCGGGTTTACCTAAAAAAATCGAAAATCCTTATTTAGGTTTCTATTAAGATGAAACCTCGTGTTTTGGATAATTTGAGGGTGCTGATTACAAATCCAGTCTTAGGTTTGAGTTTCAGTCTCGTTTGACGAAAATCAAAAATTTCAGATCTCTCGGGCCAGCGGGTTTACCTAAAAAAATCGAAAATCCTTATTTGGCTTTCTGTTAAGATCAAACCTCGCGTTTCGTATAATTTGAGGGTGCTAATTACAAATCCAGTCTCAGATTTGAGTTTCAGTCTCGTTTGACGAAAATAAAAAATTTCAGATCTCTCGGGCCTGCGGGTTTACCTAAAAAATCGAAAATCTTTATTTGGCTTTCCATTAAGATAAAACCCCGTGTTTCGTATAATTTGAGGGTGCTAATTACAAATCCAGTCTTAGATTTGAGTTTCAGTCTCGTTTGACGAAAATAAAAAATTTCAGATCTCTCGGGTCTGCGGGTTCACCGAAAAAAATCGAAAATCCTTATTTGGCTTTCTGTTAACATTAAACCTCGTGTTTCGTATAACTTGAGGGTGCTAATTACAAATCCAGTCTCAGATTTGAGTTTCAGTCTCGTTTGACGAAAATAAAAAATTTCAGATCTCTCGGGTCTGCGGGTTCACCGAAAAAAATCGAAAATCCTTATTTGGCTTTCTGTTAACATTAAACCTCGTGTTTCGTATAACTTGAGGGTGCTAATTACAAATCCAGTCTCAGATTTGAGTTTCAGTCTCGTTTGACGAAAATAAAAAATTTCAGATCTCTCGGGTCGGGATCCTTATTTGGCTTTCTATTAAGATGAAACCTCGTGTTTCGTCTAATTTGAGGGTGCTGATTACAAATCCAGTCTCAGATTTGAGTTTCAGTCTCGTTTGACGAAAATCAAAAGTTTCAGACCTCTCGGGTCTGCGGGTTTACCTAAAAAAATCGAAAATCCTTATTTGGCTTTCTGTTAACATTAAACCTCGTGTTTCGTATAATTTGAGGGTGCTGATTTCAAATCCAGTCTTAGATTTGAGTTTCAGTCTCGCTTAATGAAAATCAAAAATTTCAGTTCACTCGGGTCTGCGGGTTTACCTAAAAAAATCGAAAATCCTTATTTAGGTTTCTATTAAGATCAAACCTCGCGTTTCGTATAACTTGAGGGTGCTAATTACAAATCCAGTCTCAGATTTGAGTTTCAGTCTCGTTTGACGAAAATAAAAAATTTCAGATCTCTCGGGTCGGGATCCTTATTTGGCTTTCTATTAAGATGAAACCTCGTGTTTCGTCTAATTTGAGGGTGCTGATTACAAATCCAGTCTCAGATTTGAGTTTCAGTCTCGTTTGACGAAAATCAAAAGTTTCAGACCTCTCGGGTCTGCGGGTTTACCTAAAAAAATCGAAAATCCTTATTTGGCTTTCTGTTAACATTAAACCTCGTGTTTCGTATAATTTGAGGGTGCTGATTTCAAATCCAGTCTTAGATTTGAGTTTCAGTCTCGCTTAATGAAAATCAAAAATTTCAGTTCACTCGGGTCTGCGGGTTTACCTAAAAAAATCGAAAATCCTTATTTAGGTTTCTATTAAGATGAAACCTCGTGTTTTGGATAATTTGAGGGTGCTGATTACAAATCCAGTCTTAGGTTTGAGTTTCAGTCTCGTTTGACGAAAATCAAAAATTTCAGATCTCTCGGGCCAGCGGGTTTACCTAAAAAAATCGAAAATCCTTATTTGGCTTTCTGTTAAGATCAAACCTCGCGTTTCGTATAATTTGAGGGTGCTAATTACAAATCCAGTCTCAGATTTGAGTTTCAGTCTCGTTTGACGAAAATAAAAAATTTCAGATCTCTCGGGCCTGCGGGTTTACCTAAAAAATCGAAAATCTTTATTTGGCTTTCCATTAAGATAAAACCCCGTGTTTCGTATAATTTGAGGGTGCTAATTACAAATCCAGTCTTAGATTTGAGTTTCAGTCTCGTTTGACGAAAATAAAAAATTTCAGATCTCTCGGGTCTGCGGGTTCACCGAAAAAAATCGAAAATCCTTATTTGGCTTTCTGTTAACATTAAACCTCGTGTTTCGTATAACTTGAGGGTGCTAATTACAAATCCAGTCTCAGATTTGAGTTTCAGTCTCGTTTGACGAAAATAAAAAATTTCAGATCTCTCGGGTCTGCGGGTTTACCTAAAAAAATCGAAAATCCTTATTTGGCTTTCTGTTAACATTAAACCTCGTGTTTCGTATAATTTGAGGGTGCTGATTTCAAATCCAGTCTTAGATTTGAGTTTCAGTCTCGCTTAATGAAAATCAAAAATTTCAGTTCACTCGGGTCTGCGGGTTTACCTAAAAAAATCGAAAATCCTTATTTAGGTTTCTATTAAGATCAAACCTCGCGTTTCGTATAACTTGAGGGTGCTAATTACAAATCCAGTCTCAGATTTGAGTTTCAGTCTCGTTTGACGAAAATAAAAAATTTCAGATCTCTCGGGTCGGGATCCTTATTTGGCTTTCTATTAAGATGAAACCTCGTGTTTCGTCTAATTTGAGGGTGCTGATTACAAATCCAGTCTCAGATTTGAGTTTCAGTCTCGTTTGACGAAAATCAAAAGTTTCAGACCTCTCGGGTCTGCGGGTTTACCTAAAAAAATCGAAAATCCTTATTTGGCTTTCTGTTAACATTAAACCTCGTGTTTCGTATAACTTGAGGGTGCTAATTACAAATCCAGTCTCAGATTTGAGTTTCAGTCTCGTTTGACGAAAATAAAAAATTTCAGATCTCTCGGGTCGGGATCCTTATTTGGCTTTCTATTAAGATGAAACCTCGTGTTTCGTCTAATTTGAGGGTGCTAATTACAAATCCAGTCTCAGATTTGAGTTTCAGTCTCGTTTGACGAAAATAAAAAATTTCAGATCTCTCGGGTCGGGATCCTTATTTGGCTTTCTATTAAGATGAAACCTCGTGTTTCGTCTAATTTGAGGGTGCTAATTACAAATCCAGTCTCAGATTTGAGTTTCAGTCTCGTTTGACGAAAATCAAAAGTTTCAGACCTCTCGGGTCTGCGGGTTTACCTAAAAAAATCGAAAATCCTTATTTGGCTTTCTGTTAACATTAAACCTCGTGTTTCGTATAATTTGAGGGTGCTGATTTCAAATCCAGTCTTAGATTTGAGTTTCAGTCTCGCTTAATGAAAATCAAAAATTTCAGTTCACTCGGGTCTGCGGGTTTACCTAAAAAAATCGAAAATCCTTATTTAGGTTTCTATTAAGATCAAACCTCGCGTTTCGTATAACTTGAGGGTGCTAATTACAAATCCAGTCTCAGATTTGAGTTTCAGTCTCGTTTGACGAAAATAAAAAATTTCAGATCTCTCGGGTCGGGATCCTTATTTGGCTTTCTATTAAGATGAAACCTCGTGTTTCGTCTAATTTGAGGGTGCTAATTACAAATCCAGTCTCAGATTTGAGTTTCAGTCTCGTTTGACGAAAATCAAAAGTTTCAGACCTCTCGGGTCTGCGGGTTTACCTAAAAAAATCGAAAATCCTTATTTGGCTTTCTGTTAACATTAAACCTCGTGTTTCGTATAATTTGAGGGTGCTGATTTCAAATCCAGTCTTAGATTTGAGTTTCAGTCTCGCTTAATGAAAATCAAAAATTTCAGTTCACTCGGGTCTGCGGGTTTACCTAAAAAAATCGAAAATCCTTATTTAGGTTTCTATTAAGATGAAACCTCGTGTTTTGGATAATTTGAGGGTGCTGATTACAAATCCAGTCTTAGGTTTGAGTTTCAGTCTCGTTTGACGAAAATCAAAAATTTCAGATCTCTCGGGCCAGCGGGTTTACCTAAAAAAATCGAAAATCCTTATTTGGCTTTCTAATAAGATGAAACCTCGTGTTTCGGATAATTTGAGGGTGCTGATTACAAATCCAGTCGCAGATTTGAGTTTCAGTCTCGTTTGACGAAAATCAAAAATTTCAGATCTCTCGGGCCAGCGGGTTTACCTAAAAAAATCGAAAATCCTTATTTGGCTTTCTAATAAGATGAAACCTCGTGTTTCGGATAATTTGGGGTGCTGATTACAAATCCAGTCGCAGATTTGAGTCTCAGTCTCGTTTGACGAAAATCAAAAATTTCAGATCTCTACCTAAAGAAATCGAAAATCCTTATTTGGCTTTCTATTAAGATGAAACCTCGTGTTTCGGATGAAGGAATTCAAATATTTTCCTAATTTTCTAATTGCGTGTTTAAAAAGATCCCTCTGTTCCGCGTTAAGAAGTGTGATAGGTTTATGATACTTTTACACAAGAAAATATGGCGTTATTTCAAGATGGTTCAACCAAAACCTCAAAAAGCGAAAATTTTGAGATATGATAGTCTTTTTCGAAACAGACGATTTGCAATTACAGCTTATTGATTTGAACCATTATACAACACTGTTGTAGACTGCTTTAAACAGTAACCTGCATCGCTGGTAATAGAGCTTTGAACAAATCGGCACTTTAGTGAAAACTCATTGCGCCTCCCCCAAACGAACTCCACTGCCTCGTGATGCCTCCAGCATCCCAATTGCTAGCAGGAAACAGGCATTTTCCGGAGCCAATATCCTGCCGTCCCTTCGCATCCCACTCCTGCTCCTCTTTCTATCCTTCTTCTTCGCTGTTGGCGTCAGCACCTCTCGATGCCTGAAATCCAATTCAAGAGACCTTTTCGGGATACGATGGAGAAAACTTCGCCGGTATCAGTGACATGCTATAGAGACTAGAGAAAGAAATTATAGCAGGTGAAAAAAATAATTTCCTCCTCACCCAAACTGGGCTCAACGGTATCACAATCCTTGGCAAAACGGTAACAGTAACTTTTATTTAAAATCTGTGAAGTTTCCATTAGGGTTACGTGGAAGAATAGCTTTGAGCTAAACTTTGCCCGCTACTGTAAATTAGTTAAATAAATATGTTTTATTAGTATTATCCTCCTGATTTTACAAGTTTATCTCGCATGACTGCGGTAGGAACAAATGTTGACGGGCTGTGCCAAGTCAACACCTGAACTATTATTGATTGGAGTTTAGGAAGTATCTTACAATATTACAGGCCGTCAGAATTACAGACTTTTGAAATAGACCTTTGTAAAGAAATTCGTAAAAAATTTTAGGTTCTCGATCAGGACAAAAACTCGTCTGTTGATTAGTTTGGGTACATTTATCATGAATTCGGCCTCTGTTCCAAATTTTGCCGTGTTTAAAAAAAAAACCTAAAAATTTTGCATTTCCCGCAGGTCTGCAAATATACGAAAAAATAATTTTCTGTGAGAAGGCGTCGTCCTAGGGCCAATCTTAGCACGGTATTGGATCCAGCGGCAAATTTTCTATGATAGAGAGCAGGAAACCATGAAATAAGGCCCAAAATTTGGGGATAAGAGTCGATGTCCTGAAACCAGAAAAGTCCACAGCCCTTCGTAAAAAAATTCGCAAAAAATTTTAGGTTTTCGATCAGGACAAAAACTCGTCTGTTGGTTAGTTTGGGTACATTGATCACGAATTCGGCCTCTGTTCTAAATGTGGTGTAAAATTGTTTGTAAGTGTAAGGCCTGAGACCGACATAATTAAGGGGACAATGGTAACTTTGTTTTGCTTCCAGAGTCGTTTTATTTCTATTGCAAGGTCAGTGTATTTAGATATCTTTCCAGCCTAGGTGTTTTGGATATTCGTGTCGTTGGGAATAGCAATGTCTATTAAATAGGTAACTTTGCCTGCCTTTGACTGGTCTTACTTATCTGGCCTATTTGCTGGAATAGTCTTGTCTGTATGTATTTCAACGTCCCAGTATAGATTGTATTCATTGTTTTAGAGTACTGATGTCGGTGTGTAATTGTAATATGGATCTGTGATTTCTATTAGCTTGTTTGTTGTGGCTAGTGCTTGGTGCATGATTTAGGTTGCAGAATTATTTCTAGCTGTGTACTCACTTCCAGCGAGAGTTTTGCATGCGCTTGTTATGTGGTCTATTGTTTGGTGGCACATTCTGCAGCTGTCGTCGGTTACGGATGGATCTTTAATTATGTATTTCATGTAGTTCCGTGTCGCAATCTCTTGGTCCTGGATAGCAAGCATAAAACCCTCAGTTTCTGGAAAGAGTTGGCCATCCTGCAGCCAGGTGCCAGGTGTATGGCTGTCTTTTATTAATGTGCTCTTATTATATATTATACTACCCGTAATTTAAATCCGAACACCTAGAAAAAAAGGGTTGCAGTTGATGAAATGCGGTAGGACTAAATACAATAATAAACGAACTCATTTGCCATAATAGGTTTATAAAAAATAGAACAGATCATTAATGGGTGAGCCGTCCACGTTGACGAATGCACTCCTCTAGCCTACGTGGCATGCTCGTAATCTGGTTGTTGATAAACTCTAGAGGTACAATCTCCCAAGCTGCCCTCACAGCCATAGGCGTAGTTAGGTGGGGGCTTGGGGGGGCTAAGCCCCCCCAAGAATGTAATTACCCCCCCAAAATCCAAGAACAATTGGATTGTTAAGTTTATTGTATCTTGTGCAGTCCCCAGATCCAGGGACTTAAGCCCCCCCAGATTCAGGGACTTAACTACGCCTATGCTCACAGCATGTTCCAGTTCGTCCAGCATGGTCGGAGGATTCAGCAGCGTGCCAAGGCCTTCGCCCCCCCCACGCAATTTTTTTCACGGGGCTTCCCTTCTATATAAAAAATAATATTTCAGAAAGGTTTTATTATATGGTCAACTATTTGATCTAAGTCTATGCCTTCTACCCGTTCATTTTCTATAATCAATTCCAAATAATAATAATAAAATGTCTTTATTGATTCTCCAACATGAGGCGAAGTTTAGCCAAATGGCTACTCTACCACTTAACCTCGTGAAGGAGGGTGCGAAAATTTACGTATATTTACAAAAAATTATAATTTGTACTTTAACTCTAATATCATGTTGTTCTATAATGATAAAAAATGACATATAACCAATTGAAGATAGCAGTACATAATACCTACTCTTAATAACAAAGATAGAAGTAAAGAATGTGGTACTATTCATAAAGTTCTTAACAACTCACTTTTGACATACTTTTGAAAAGATAATAGATTTCTAGCCTTTGAACATTGATTGATGTTATTGTAATGTTTCACAGCATTATAAATAAAAGATTTCTGATATGACGACGTATTATGACTAGGTATAGTAAGGAGATGGTTATGTCTTAAATTTGTAGAAACGATGTCTCCACGTGGTATAAGCTTATTGACAAGATATGCTGGTTTATTGGTTGTTAAAAGTCTGTGTTCAAAAACAGTTAGAAGATATATATACTGAACGTGTAGAGGTAGCCACCCCAAATCCCTTATTTTAGACGAAACATGATCATATTTACGATCATATATTTAATTGTCGATTTTGCAAAATTTTTTCTTAGTTTTAGTTTTGAAAATGAGCTTGCTTAAGCCAATGTAACAGACAGTACTAGAAACAATTGAAATGCAGTGCAAATCTCAGGTACACTACAAATCACCAATTGATTTTTTTCGAAAATAAAATCAGAAAATTCCCAGTGATTTTTCAGGGCTACATATAGAAGATTTTTTATTTGAATTAGTTCCGACGCAAGATTTTGTGCGAGCTCGTATGGATATTTTTCATCTAAGTCTTTTACTTTATTATTAATTTCCACTTCTTGCAGTTCAATAAGTGTTTTGGGGTTTAAAATATCGAATTTTGCATAGACATTTGTGAATGCTTCACATCTATTTTTTAGTTATACTAAAATTGTTCTAGGCATGTGTTGAATACTAAAATTCTTAAACAATTTTTAGGGTATTCAATTGGTTCGCCAACCGCCATTTCATTAAAAATCTTTTTAGTAGTTCGAATTTTTTTGTCTGTAAATTGCGGCTCAATACCCCATTGTTTTGCTATTGTTACTGTAGTATCAAAGATATTTTCAAAATTATTTCTTAAATTCCCTATTCTATAACACTTTTTCCAAACATTTTGAAAGTAAATTAACGTTTTCAAATATTTCTTCTTGAAATATTAATAAAAATCAAAATTCAAAATTTTCTATTTGATTATCCCTATCAGATTTTTTCTTTGCTATTATAGCTAGATTCGACAAATATTTAACGACGACTAAATAGTTACTTTTTAATGAAATAATCGATTCGATCCTGAATGACCATCCGGTGGGACATAGTTTTTTAAGGTGGATCCCACAGCTTTACTGTTTTTTTAATTCAGTGTTTAAGGCTTACCAACGAGGTAGAATTTTGCTAAAAAACAAAGTGACCGAATGTTGTCAATGGGGGCCCCCCGGAGGTTTGGGCCCCCTCGCACCGCGGGTCCTGCGGGCCCTTTCGGCACGCCGCTGGGAGGATTGGGTAAATCGCCTATGTATCAACCCATCCAAACCCATACTTTTTCAACTGGCGATAAATCGGGTGATCGTGGATGCCATGGGAGTACCCTGACCTCAGCCTTCTGTAGGAACCTCATCGATACCCTGGCGATATTAGGACGTGCGTCATCTTGCTGGAAGACACCCTCTTGGAGGCCTTGGACATATTGGATGGCAATTGGTTCTAACACCTCATTCACATAACTTTGCGCAGTCATTGTGCCACGAATTTCAAGTAAAGGTGACTTGTTGTTGAATGCAGTGGCACCTCAAACCATCAAACCAACAGGACGGTGTACATGGCGCTCAACAGTAATCTGGAGATCACGTCGTTCACCCCGTCGTCGTCTTACGCGTTGGCGTCCGTCAGGTGGACCCAAACAAAACCTGGACTCGTCGAAGAAGGCCGTCTGATGCCACTCAGCTTGCCATTGTCGGTGTTCTTGGCATCAATCTAACCATTGGCGAAGAGGGTTTGCAGTGAGTGAAAGCACTATATGCGGACGATAAGATTCTAAGCCCATTTCACTCAATCTGTGATACACCGTGTGGATTCGAATGGGCCTCCCTATAGCTGCATACCAAGCGTCAGCAACAGCTCGAGTAGATGGCATTCTGTCTCGCAAAGCCAGTAGTCGTAGATGACGATTTTGCTGCTCTATAATTCTTCTACGTGCTCCAGAACCTCTAGCTCGCTGCTTCGCCCTTCTGCGATCCATGCTGCTATGCTGCTACAACATTAGCCACGCTACGCCTCATGGTTACAGCACTTGCTCTAAAAGAAGCATCACGTCCTCGTTGGCCTACAATCCGACCCCATTCAAAGGGGCTTAACTGAGTAAACTGGGGCTGTCGTCTTCTAGGAGGCATTTTTACACAACCAATTAGTCTCTCGCCACATTTGCAACAGATATCACAGTTTTTGAATCGACAAAGAGCCATGCTCTATTTTTACACGCCTAGAGTTTTCTGGAGGTGTCATGTAGGTAAATAGCATCTCAATGAACAAAAAGTGTTACATCATATCTACTAGAGATGGCACTGCCAAGCATTGCCAAGCTGTGTCCATTTTCAATACAAATATCCCTTTTTTTTCTAGGATTTCACTTGCGAGTAGTATAGTAATCATTCGCCGTCTAGGCCACAAAATTTTGTAAATACGAGAAGCTCAAGCTAAAATTTGGAATATTTCTGTTCGGAATACCTCCACAAGACAAGGGGAGTTTTGTTTTTGATGCAAGTCGGGCGCTTCAGAGTCTGGGGAGGTATGACGATCGTAGATCAACTGGCGAGAGCTCCAAATTGCCAATCTGAGTGTAACTGGTTTGAATCCCGTGTTGTTGCACTTGACATATCGAAAGCCTTCGACAGAGTGTGGCATGAGGGACTTCTGGTCAAGCTCGATGCTTATGGACTACCACCTGGCCTGCGCCAATGGCTGAATAGCTTTTTGAACAACCGATCTCTGTTTGTTGTAGTCGAAGGCTGTTCATCAGACGTATTTTCAATAAACGCCGGTGTTCCTCAGGGATCTGTCCTATCCCCTACACTGTTTCTGCTGTACATCAACGAGCTACTAGAAATAACATCCAATCCAATCTACAGCTTCGCAGACGACAGCACATTAATATCGTGCATGAAACCAGGCAAGCCACTAACATCCCAGGACATGGTACGTCGGCGACAGCAGCATGTTTCACAGATCAATGCAGACATCAAAACAATTGTCGAGTGGGGATTAGCAAATAAAGTACAGTTCAACGTACAAAAAACTCAGGCAGCAACACTTACAAAGAAGCCTCACGTTGGCTTACTAACTGTGGAAATGGAGGGTCACCCCATAGTCTTGTCACCTTCCGTTAAGCTGTTGGGGATCAACATCAACAATAACATGTCCCTGCATGATCACGTCATCAGTATTGCTAAAACGGCATCCCAGAAGCTTGGAGTTTTGTTCCGCTGTAGGAAGCTGTACACACCAGAGCAACTATACTGCTGCTCTACAAGGCACAGATTCGACCATCGCTGGAGTATTGCTCCCATGTGTGAGGATGCGCTCCAAAGCACTCTCTAAAGCTTCTGGACACTATCCAGAAGAGAGCTATTAGATTAATCGGTACGCCTAACCTCACAAAGGACCTCCACAGCCTGGAACATCGAAGAAGTGTGGCTGACCTATCCCTGTTCTACAGATTGTATCACGGAAGATGTTCGAGTGAGCTCTCCCAGATAATAACACCAAACGCTGTTCGAATGAGGAACGCTAGAGAGGCTCTGCGAGCTCATCCTTACTAGTTCGAGGTATCTACTACCCAATCCAGTCTCCTTTTGAAGAACTTCGACGCTGTGGAATGAGCTACCGGGGAATTTGTTCCGCGACGGCTACAACCTGCAGAGTTTCAAATCTAACGTGCACCAATACTTATCCTCTCGCAGTGCTTCTGCAGCGTCATAGGCTTTCAGCCTTTGCGGGAGGCTGACCATAAAAAAAAGAATCCTGCCAGCAGTCCGACATTTTGTGGTAGGACTTTGAATTTGAGCAATCGACATGCCATTGAGACAGTAGGATAAAAGAGTTCTACGTCTAGTTGTTATAGTTTCACTGGCTGTAGCATATACGATTCTCGGGTGATGCGGCAGATAGATACTCCAATAACAACTTCTAGAAAAGTTTGCTGGGAGAAAAATCACCGTGTTCCTTTTCATATTACAGTGACACAAACTTGGGAAGATAACTTCCAGGAAAACAAATGGAATTAGAAAGTTTCAGGAGATTGTTTTTTTACGAAATTGGCTAGCCAAATTGAAAAAGCATATGGAAGTGTAACATGAAAGCTGTTTTGCAGCAAAGCTTAATAGCTGAATAGACATTTAAATGTCCAGACATCTTGAATTTTCAATCTCGCATCAAAGGGTTTAACCCCCTTGATGGTAAACTGACTATATACCAGGGTCATCAGGCTCAGGATGGTGTACAGGGTGTCCCACTTTGGGCACTTTTACGGGGTATCTCGGTTATTTTTGAAGACAGAGAGTTGCGGTTTTCACGACAGTATGCTACTTTTTTGTGAAACTGAAGATGCCGCCAATAAAATTATCATGGCCCTATTGGTTTTTGATATATAGGGTGAAATCGAAAATGATCGATTTTGGGACTACCCTCGCATCTTGGTTGTCTTTTATTTTATTGTAAAGTTTGAAAAAGAGATTTATAGATTTTTTTCTGTAGAATCCAGTAGTGTAGTTTGATTTTTTCTTGCTCTAACCATTTTTCAGTTATGAAGCAAACATACATTTTTTTTAAATGAAACACCATGTATATTACTTTTTACGTCAATCGGAAATAATTCAAGATTTTCAAAAATATATATTAGTAGGAATTTTTTCTGAAAATTAAGCTCAACATTTTATTTTTTACTTTATTTGTAGCAGTAGGCCATGACTAATCTATTAAAAACAATATCCAAGTAAACTATGATTAAGATACAAGATACTCAATATTTTTAAACTCAATTAGTTAATTGTATTGTATACGCTATTAACTACTATTTGTGATAACGTTCAGTAAATATTACTTATTGTATTGCATTACTTAAAACCAAACATTATATCTGAAGAATATCAACACACTATTAAATTTGAATTTGAATCAAAATAAAAACTAAAAACATCGAGGAGCTTTTAGAGATGTTGGTTCAAGTGGAGACTATTTCTTCGAATGCAAATCTGGCACAATTTCTTATTCTTTTAATGGCATTTAAAAGAATTATTGGTCTCCTTCATGTTATGGCGATTAAAAATTCCCAAAACTGGATCCTATACAAATGTTGATGTATTTTAAACTTGTATGGATGGTAATTGTATTTTATTAGAATTCTTTCTGCAGTTGATTTTTGTACCGCTACAGCTTCTTTGTGTTTACAAGATGATGAATGCGTTGCTTCTATGTAACCTAATACGTTTGTTTCCCTTTGCTTCCTATTCTCCTTGAAATAAGTTTTAGGACGTGGTTGAATGAAGGATCCGTACCTAACTATATTTATTTTTAGACGAGCAAATATATCTGAAAACGGTTGCTGTCTCTCTGGGTATCTAAGCTGCCATTAAAATAGAAAATTGACAATAATTAAAATGAAAACACATAAAGAACAAAGCTATATTTAATAAAAATATAATGAAAAGCTGACAGTCTCGCAACTTCTTTAGAGATCTGCTTTTTTGTTTTTAATAGATGAGTCATAGCCCACTATCTACTCAATATTATAATAACACAATATTCATCATTTTAATGAGACATTATTATTTAAAAACATTTTTGATTCTGTTTTTTCGAATTTGACTAGGAAGTCTCTTGTAGAGTAATAACTGCTTAGATGCTTATTATTTATAGTTGATTAACCATGGCCTACTGCTACAAATAAAGTAAAAATTGAAAAAATCAAATTTTGAGCGTAATTTTCCAAATAACTTAATACTAAGCTTGAATTATTTCCGATTGACTTCAAAAATAATATACAGGGTGTTCCACTTAAAAAAATATATGTTTGCTTCATAACTGAAAAATGAGTAGAGTAAGAAAAAATCAGACTACACCACTGGATTCTACAGAAAAAATTCTATAAGACCCTTATGAAACTTTTCAATACAATAAAAGACAACCGAGATACGAGGGTAGTCCCAAAATCGATAATTTCCGATTTCACCCTGTATCTCAAAAACCAAGAGGGCCATGATAATTTTGTTGACGGCATCTTTAGTTTCACAAAAAAGTAGCAGCACACTGTCGCGAAAACCGCAACTATCTATCTTCAAAAATAACCGAGATACCCCGTAAAAGTGCCCAAAATGGGACACCCTGTACAGTGCTATTGTATGGTGGCCAAAGGTTCATCAAAGTACAGCATCTAAAGCGCTCACAAAAGTGCAACGCGCAGTTTGTATGAGCACAGCAGGTGCCATGAAGGGTACACCAACTGCAGCATTGGAGGTACCGCTGAATATCCCATCTCTTGACATTGACTGTGCCATGGCAATTGGTTTCACCACCCTGCCATGAAACAGACTACGATACTTGACAACCTGCGGTGCAACTTACTTGAGATGTCACCCGACAGAATGCCAAGAGTCGTGGACACCGAGATTCCATATAAACTGGATATTTTGATAATCATGAATCAAAGATGGCGCTACATGATGGCGTTGACATATTGCTTCAATATTGCCATCTGTCGGTAAACACGAGTACTTTTCATATAGCCCTCGTATATGCGGACATGAAAGGATGTTCAATATACGTTCCTATAAAATTCCTCCATTCCAATATAACATACAAACGGGCACTTTTTCAAATTTTTTTCTGTATGATCGGAATTTTGCCAGAAACTGAATTCATGGAATTCATTGAATGGAAATATTATTCCTATCTGAAACGTTTTGCTTTTTGAAATTCCTTCACATATATACTGCTACTAATTTGAAGTGTTTCAAAGCTCTTACAAATTCAAAATTCTTTCCAATACAACTATTTTTTTCCCTAAGCCGGCTGTGCGTTTGGCAGTAGGCACCATTAGAAAACAAGATCAACAAATTATAAAATGGAGAGGAATCTCTGGATATATCCGTCAAGCTAGAGAGCTCATTTTGAGATCTCTTGCTGAGGTGGGGCGGTTCTGTCTCTCATTGGACAGAAGCCGGCTAAGGTTCTGGCTGTAGGCCTGCTATCTGACCATAACACCCTCAGACGTCACTTGTATATGATGGGGGTGGCATATGACCCAACGTGTACCTGCTGTGACGAGGAGGAAGAATTCTCGGTACACATTTCATGCCGATGTGACGTTCGTATCACAGGAATTCTATACTAGTTTGTTAATACTTTTACGACCTTTCTTCTACAATTGCTACTTTCTTCTTTTTCGGTGATAGGGTCCAAATCAAACACAACTTTAGTTCAAACTTGCCAACGTTTCGAAAATTATTATTTCATCTTTAGGACTCCTTAGTGTTTAAAGTTGTGGTAGTCATCAGGTTCTTTAAAATATGTACATGCATGTGTCCTAGATATTGGGATTTCGTTGTTTATATTTGCACACTTTAACTACAGAAGAAGTCACTTCTCTTAACAAACGTTATAAGTAGACTAGGTTCAAGATATCTTGAACCTGAAAGCATAAGATGGGCAGAACAAAAGGCCATCCTCAGCTTTGCAATGAGGACTGGACTTGAGAACTAGAGTAAGGAGAGCTGCAGAAGAATACTCTTATAGGTACTGGTGGATCTTGTCAGCAGAAAGCATCTCTACTTCATTCATTCAGCCATTCACTCATTCATTCATTCATTCATTCATTCATTCATTCATTCATTCACTCATTCATTCATTCATTCATTCATTCATTCATTCATTCATTCATTCATTGACTCATTCATTCATTCAATACAATTATTTAGGATGACTGATTTATGAACTAATACCTCTGTTAAACATCTTAGAACAACACAGTGCAGCATATGGTCTTGGCATTAACTACAATAAGACCAAGGTTATGATCGTAGATGGAGAGCATGATAATTTTCGAGAAATAAAGTCAATAGGCCGTTGTGAAGTAGTTCAAAGTTTTGTGTACCTCGGTTCTTTGATCGACAATTCGGGTAGCTGTGAAAATGAGATTCGACGGCGCATTCAACAGCCACGTGTGGTCATGACAAAGCTTACTAAAATATGGCGTGACCATAACATCACGAAAGCTACCAAAATGTCGCTGGTTCAATCTCTTGTGTTCTCCATATTTTTGTATGCCTCGGAGACCTGGACTGTTAAAAAGGCAGATCGAGCTCCCATAGATGCTTTTGAAATGTGGACCTGTAGGCGAATGCTGAGAGTTCCTTATACCGCCCATCGAACTAATGTTTCCATACTGGATGAGTTCGGTAATCCAAAGAGACTATCTTCCATTGTGTCGACGAGAATGCTTACATTATTCGGCTATATTCACAGAAGCGATAATATGGAGAAACTTGTAGTTCAGGGTCATGCCCCGAATGGGCGGCGCCGTGGCCGTTTCCCTACACGCTAGGTGGATACTAGAACAACGAAACAGTTGCTGGATATAAGTGTCAAGAGCGCCACTGAACTGACAGTAAATCGCGAGAGATGGCGAGCTACAGTTCTCAAAACTATTGATAATATTCGTGTCGGCAATACTCTAGTTACGAGTTCACAACATGTCTATTAAGACATTGTCACTATGATGATGATGGTTTATGAACATTTCATATGGGTTAAGACTGTTTTTCCTGAAACTCGAACATTTCCTACCAACAAAAAATTGAACTTCAGTCTCAGATACAGGATGATGAGATGTTATATCTGGTCTGCTCTATTGCACGGCGTGAAAGCATGGACGCTGAAGGCAGTTATTGTAAATAAGATCGAAGCATTCTGAATGTGGACTCTTCCAGAACACTGGATCGATCATAATTATGAGAAATGAGAACGGTCTTCAGAGAACTTTGTGAGGTCATGAGGAAGAAGGGAATAGCTTACTTATATAGGACATATAATGCGTGGGGAACGCGATCACCTCTAGCGTCTTATTGTTCAAGGAAATATCGAAGGAGGGGGAAAAGGAAGTGGAAGAAAGAAGCTATCATGGGAGAAACATCCGTCACTGGACAGGAATAAGCGACTACCAAGAATTACTGAGGGTTGCGATTAATAGGATTGTTTGATGAGAGAAAGGATGAACGCCTATGCAGGAATATGCATAGCATCCTAAGAAGAACAAGGAGAAGAAAGACTGTATTTGACTTTTTTGAACAAGGTTTCGTTCAATTTCTCCAAACTAGTCGTAAAGCTACATTTTCTCTGTGTTTAGATAATATTTTTCCAATCGATATGAATATCCGCAATTTGAATAGTTCCTTTTCTTCACCGATCAAATGATTTCAATAAAGTCCAATAAAAAATGGTGAACGATAGAGAATGTCGGTGGGTTGCGACCCTAAAATTAATATCGTTTTGTATAGGGCTCGAATCGAGATATTTATTGCTGCGATAAAAGGAACAAAAGGGACAAGGCTTTGGAAAACGCTTAATTAAAAGTTATTGCCATTGCCGGAGTACGCCCAGAGCATATTTGAATCATTATACAGGTTGCCCATTATTTATGGAATATAGTATACAGGGTGAGTTTTTAGTACCGGCTCGGTCGATAACTCCACTACTCTAGAAGATAGCGAAAAAAGTTGTATATAACAGTTGTAGCCACGGATATGCTCCTTGCCCAGAAAATATTTATATTTATACAGGGTGATTCATAACTACGTGGTGATGCAAACATGCATTTTTTTAAATGAGACACCCTATATATTATTCCATATTCAAATTCTACTGATGATTTCCGTTCTTACAATATAGGGTATTGTTACATTATACAGGGTATTTCAAAAGTTATTACCATTTGTATATCCAAATCGCTGATAAATGAACGTACTGTATATCAAAAATTGATTAACCAAAAATCATTTTTTTCACAGGGATGAATAAAAAATATTCTCTAGTTTTAAAATCGGCTACAAGAAAAGCCCGCAACGCATATTCGTATACAGGGTGATGTAGAATGCAAAATCTAGATTTTCTCTCTTTTTTTACGTGTAACCCCCAATATTTTATTATACCAAAGAATTGCTTTTAATATACTCTTTCATTTTTGTATAGCACTTGTTATGGCTGCATTCATTAGTTTCTGAGATATTTCGATTTTTCTACAAAAATTAAATATACTTTCTATTTGTTTACTGAAATTTATTCAATTTGGAAAAATACCATCAAATTTTATTTTTAATTAACAAACAACTAAAATATAACGCCATAATAGTACTTGATCAAGTCAAAACACTGAATAAACGAGATATTATAGGTCAAGTGTGCTGAGGAAACAATTTTATAGACGTCATGCATAATTATCAAGCAGATCTAACAGGTAGGCTATGAAATATTAAACAACACAGTCCAAATAAAACGATTCTTCAGTCTTTTAAACGCATTAGTTTAAGAGTGCCTCCGTTCTGGATATTGCTGTTCATAGTTGATATATTCTAGAGGCAAGTAGGCAATTTCTCAAAGATTTTCCTAAATACCCTCAATGGAAAGTTCAATTTTCACACAGTACGGAATTATTTAGCAGGTTATGAAAACTCAATTTTTCAAAGCCTACCTGATAAATCTGCTTGATAATTATGCATCACGCTTACAAAATTGTTTCCTCAGCATACTTGACTTTATTATCTCGACGATTCCGGGTTTTGACTTCATCAAATACTATCATAATCTTATAATTTAGTTGTTCGTTAAATAAAAAAACAAATTCGATAGTACTCTCTCAAAATAAATAAATTTCAGTACACAAATGGAAGCTATATTTTAAATTTACCGAAAAATCGAAATATCTCGGAAACTGATGGACGTAGGTAAAACAAGTGCTGTATGAAGACGAAAGAGCATATTAAAAGCAATTCTTTGGTATAATAAAATATTGGGGGTTACATTTAAAAAAAAGAGAAAATCTGGATTTTGCATCCTACATCACCCTGCATAGGAATATACGTCGCGGACATTTTTTATAGCCGCCCTAAGATGAGGGCAGATAAGTCCAAAAATCCAAAGGTAAGGTCAAAAGGTCCAAAGGTAAGGTCCAAAGGTCACTATAAAAATGAATTTCGCATTTCCAAGCTCCTGAAGTTACCTTTGAACTTACAGTAATGACTCAAAGAGCAAATTAAAGAAGAAAGCTGGCGCTTGTGCAACTACTCAGCCTTTTTTTGATATTGTATTTGGTTCTTAAATTGCATGCATTTATAGAATGTATGATTTTGCATTGCGAGGTTTTTTGCACATTAAAAAACTTTTTTAAGAAAATCGAAAATAGTTGTCATTCATTAAGGTCTTAACTATCGCCTTCTGAAATATTATATATGTAGTTTGAAAATAGAGTGTCTTATGCGAGAAATTGTGAGTCCGCGTTTTACATGGCAAATACGTATGTATAAATGTGTGTATCCAGGCCCCTTAAAACTTTTCTGTAAAGTATAAATTAGAGTGCGGTAAGGTAAGAGGTAACGTAAGACGTAAGAAAATAAACCTGTGGAATCAGATGAGAGTGTTTATAGTCGTAACGTAAGAGGTAACGCAACACTCTCATCTGATTCCACAGGTTTATTACCTTACGTCTTACGTTACCTCTTACCTTACCGCACTCTATTTAGTCCCTAACACCTAGTACATTACCGCGATGTATTGAACCCACGCTCTTCACCTTGATACCCCCGATATTCGCCCAAATATCCCTCCGTGGACTGCTTTTCATCACCAGCACCATGGCTGTATGCCAACACTAGGAACTGCTGTGCCGCTGCTATAAACGATCCCTTCTCGTTCAATAGCAGCCAATCACCAGCGCCGATACGGCTTATAATTAGACCCTTTAGTTAGGCTATTGGTTTCATAAGCATAGAAAATTTACCCTGGTACTAACGACCAGTAGCGGATGTTAGGGGCTGTTGCTTATACACGTGTTTGTAGACATTTTAGACTCCATGATGATGAGAAGCTAAATATATCTTTAAAAATTACTATTTGATGTGTAAACTATGAGCTTGAGTCACAAATAAATCATTAAAATCCGGATTAAATATAACTGAGTAATGAAACCGACCCTACATCACAAATTAATCATTAGATATTAATAAGTGTAGTTTAATTTAGAGCTAAAAAACACGCCTTTATAGCACTAAAAAGTGAAAAATAATTCCCAACATACATATAAGCTGAAATATGTAATAATGAATGAAAAATACTAGTATTGCATTGTGTAAGGCTTTGTAATCAGCACCCTCAAATTATCCAAATCATTTCATCTTAATAGAAAGCCAAATAAAGGTTTTCGATTTTTTTGGCATACCTGAAGATCTTAGAGATCTGAATTTTTTTATTTTCGTCAAACTATATTGGAACACACCGTAACCGGATTTGTAACCATCACTTTCAAATTATCTAAAACACGAGGTGTCATCTTAATAGAAAGCTAAATAAAGGTTTTCGATTTTTTTTTGGCAAACCTGAAGATCTGAGAGATCTGAAATTTTTGACTTTCGTCCAACGATACTGAAACCCAAAACTGCGACAGGATTTGTGAATCGCATTCTCAAATTATCTAAAACACAAGGTTTCATCTTAATAGAAGGGCAGATAAAGATTTTCGATTTTTTGGGCAAACTTGAAGATCTGAGGGATCCGAAATTTTTGATTTTCGTCAAACGAGACTGAAACTCTATACTGCGACCGGATTTGTAATCCGCACCCACAAATTATCCAAAATACGAGGTCTCATCTTAAAGGAAAGCTACATAAATATTTTCGATTTTTTTGGCAAACCTGAAACATCAGAAATCTGAAATTTTTGATTTCCGTCACACGAGACTGAAACTCTAAACTGCGACCGGGTTTGTAATCCTCACTCTCAAATTATCTAAAACACGAGGTTTAATCGTCGTAGAAAACCTAATAAATATTTTCGATTTTTTGAGCAAACCTGAAGATCTGAGAGATCTGAAACTTTTGATTTTCGCCAAACGAGACTGAAACTCAAATCTACGACTGGGTTTATAATCAGCACTTTTAAATTATCTAAAACACGAGGTTTTACCTTAATCGAAAGCCAAATAAAGATTTTCGATTTTTTGGGCAAACCTGAAGACTTGAGAGATCTGAAATTTTTGATTTTCATTAAACGAGACTGGAACTCAAAAGTGCGAACGAATTTGTAATCCACACTCTCAAATTATCCAAAACACGAGGTTTCATCTTAATAGAAAACCAAATGAAGATTCTCGATTTTTTGGGCAAAGAAGATCCATATTCTACAAGATTGCCGACACCACCAAGATGCCAGAACAGCCAATAGTACACCACAAGACGCCAGCGAAGCCCTTCTCCACCATTTCAACAGAGTATTAAAATTCATCAGAGACACAAACTTTTATTATAACACTTAAATACCGTATTGTATATTTTATGTTATGTTACTATGTTACTGTATTATGTTATATCACTAATAACCCTATGCGGTTGATGTGACCTTTTTTTGTTTGAATAAATCCTGAAATACTGAAGATCTGAGAGATCTGAAATTTTTTATTTTCGTCAAACGAGATTGAAAGTCAAAACTACGACCGAATTTCTAATCACCACCCTTAAATTATCCAAAATACGAGGTCTCATCTTAATGGAAAGCTACATACATATTTTCGATTTTTTGGCAAACCTGAAACATCTGAGAGATCTGAAATTTTTTATTTCCATCGAACGAGACTGAAACTCTAAACTGCGACCGGATTTGTAATCCGCACTCTCAAATTAACAAAAACACGAGGTTTAATATTCATAGAAAACCAAATAAATATTTTCGTTTTTTTGGGCAAACCTGAAGATCCAAGAGATCTGAAATTTTTGATTTTTGTCAAACGAGACTGAAACTCAAAACTGCGACTGGATTTGTAATCCGCACTCTGAAATTATCTAAAACACGAGGTTTCACCTTAATAGTAAAGCAAATTAAGGTTTTACTCTCTCAAATTATCTAAAGCACGAGGTTTCACCTTAATAGAAAACCAAAGATTTTCGATTCTTTGGGGAAATCTGAAGATTTGAGAGATGAAATTCTGAACATCAGACATTTTTGATTTTCATCGATTTCGATCGGATTTGTAATCAGCACCCTCAAATTGTTTAAAACATGAGGTTTCATCTTAATAGAAAGCCACATAAAGGTTTTGGTTTTTTATGCAAATCTGAAGATATGACAGATCTGAAATTTTTTATTTTTGTCAGACGAGACTGACGCTCAAAACTGCGGCCGGATTTGTAATCAGCACCCTCAAATTATCTGAAACACGAGGATTCATCTTAATAGAAAGCCAAATAAAGATTTTCGATTTTTTAGGCAAACCTGAAAATGTGAGAGATCTGGAACTTTTGATTTACGTCAAACGAGACTGAAAGTCAAAACTGCAAGCGGATTTGTAATCAGCATCTTCAAATTATCCAAAACATGGGGTTTCATCTTAATAGAAAGCGGAATAAATATTTCCGATTTTTTGAGCCAACCTGAAGATCTATTTTGAAGACTCAAAACTGAGACTGGATTTGTAATTAGCAACCTCAAACTATCCAAAACACGGAGTTTCATCTTAATAGAATGCCAAATAAAGATTTAGTAATAACTTTTTTTGCAACAGTAAACCATCTCTAATAAAAAAACCTACTACGCTACTGCATATTATACATTATGAAAACAGAGAATTGAAGCGTCCAATCTACTTTTTTCCTTACGCGGCCAATGGTGGTGTATCCAAACGTATTGAATGGTTCTTTTCACGGCTCACCGGATACGTCAGTACTCCTTTACATCATATTTACGTAGTACTGACAGCTTTTGTTCGTGTTATTAGCCAAGCTGTGCACGGCTTTTCTACAACGATGGGCAGATGCCTTTTGCGCTTAAAAAAGTAGGAAATAATTCACTTCAGTAAATTTAAACGGCGCTCTCACTGTGGAATTTGATGGTATAAAAATTAATTTTTTTGTAAACCGGAAGCGATATTGACAAAACCGGATTTTTCCCGGACTAGTTTTTTCATGCTGATTCCGAAACTATATTTAGTTTTTCTCTAGCACTTGTAGCTTTAGCTGTCTTTTGTATACGGACAGACAGACGGACATACAGAGGCTCTGCATAAGCTCTCTTTAGTGAGAGTTAAAAAATGGAGTCAAGTTGATTGACTCAGTACTTCCCACATATTACGGTGATACCAGTTTATTATTTTCCCATAGCATAAAGCTTTAGTCTGAGATCCCCTTGCAACCAAACCATCGCCAGAACCACCCCTAAATTGTCTTATGCCGCTAGGTCTTTCCTTTACAGGTCAATGAACAGCCTATTGTCAATAATACAAACTTTTTAGTTTTACAAACCCGCCACCCCGCCTCCAACCACCCCAATTTCACCCCCACCCAAAAAAAGGTAGAAAACGGTCGGGAACCCCTAAAACGTCTAAAAACGAAGTTTGAGCTGTTTTCATATTTTTAGTTTTTGATTATTGCTACGCTGCCACTGATACGATTTCTAACAGGCATACGCGTTTTCCATCCTCACCACAGTAATGATAATGTGTCAAAATTCCATTAGAATCAATTCAATAGTTTCCACGTTACAAAATACAAAACGATCTCAAGCAATAATGTGTATACAGAAAGTTCTAAGTCCCTTAGTTTCGGTAATAGGCAAGGCAGTGGCGTATATAAAGGGGGGGCCCCGGCCCCCCCCGAAACCAGCCACGCATTCAGTTTTGACGTCTGGGAAGAGCCTGAAGTAGTTGTCAAAAAATATAGTACTGAATAAAATTAGCAGCGACATCAAAATGTATTCTAATAATAAAGCAAATAGGGCAACTTTAACGTTGATAGATGTCCGATTAGGAAGTACACCTTGGTTTCTTTGCTTCAATTTAGAATGATTATCTATAAAAATAGAAATTTACATTTCTAATATCCATATGTGTTATAAACAGGGTGAGTTTTAGTACCGGCTCGGTCGATAACTCCACTACTTTATAGAACATAGCGAAAAAAGTTGTATATAAAAGTTGTAGCCACAGATATGCTCCTTGCTCAGAAAATATTTAGATTTATACAGGGTGATCCATAAATGCGTGGTGATGAAAACATGCATTTTTTTAAATTTTTTATCGAAATCGCTGTCAAATGAACGTACTGTATATCAAAAAGTGTAGAATCAAAAATAATATTTTCTACGCGGATGAATAAAAAATATTCTATAGTTTTAAAATCGGCTATACAGGGTGATATAGAATGCAAAATCTATATTTTCTCTTCTTTTAAATATAACCCCCAATATTTTATTATACCAAAGAATTGCTTTTAATATACTCTTTCATCTTTCCATAGCACTTGTTATGGCTGCATTCATTAGTTTCTTAGATATATCGATTTTTCTACAAATTTTAAATATACCTTCTATTTGTTTACTAAAATTTATATTTTTTTGAGAAAATACTATCAAATGTTATTTTTGCTTAACAAACAACTAAAATATCAGGCCATAATAGTACTTTATAAAGTCAAAACACTGAATTAACGAGATATTATAGGCCAAGTGTGCTGAGGAAACAATTTTATAGATGTCATGCATAATTATCGAGTAGATCTATCAGGTAGGCTATGAAATATTAAACAACACAGTCGAAATAAAACGATTCTTCAATCTTTCAAATGCATTAGTTTTAGAGTGCCTCGGTTCTGGATATTGCTGTTCATAGTTGATACATTCTAGACGCAAGTAGGCAATTTCTCAAAGATTCTCCTAAATACCCTCAATGGAAAAATTAATTTTTAAAGCTCGTTTTTCACACAGTACGGAGTTATTGAGTAGGTTATAAAAACTGCCAATTTTTCAAAGTCCACCTGATAAATCTGCTTGATAATTATGCAGCACGCCTACAAAATTGTTTCCTCAGCATACTTGACTTTATGATCTCGATGATTCAGTGTTTTAACTTCATCAAATACTATCATGACCTTATAATTTAGTTGTTCGTTAAATAAAAAACAAATTCGATAGTAATTTCTCAAAATAAATAAATTTCAGTACACAATTAGAAGCTATATTTTAAATTTACCGAAAAATCGAAATATCTCGGAAACTGATGGACGTAGGTACAACAAGTGCTATACAAAGATGAAAGAGCATATTAAAAGCAATTCTTTGGCATAATAAAATATTGGGGGTTACTTTCAAAAAAAAGAGAAAATCTGGTATGCGTCGCGGGCTCTTTTTATAGCCGATTTTAAAACTAGAGGATATTTTTAATCTTTCCACGTAAAAAAAATAATTCTTGATTCATTACGTTTTGATATACAGTACGTTCGTTTGACAGCGATTTGAATATAAAAATGGTTATAACTTTTGAAATACCCTGTATAATGTTATAATACCTTATATCGTGAGAACAGAAATTGTTAGTAGAATCTCCACGTAGTTATGGATCACCCTGTATAAATCAAAATATTTTCTGAGCAAGGAGCACATCTTCTACAGTAGTGGAGCTATCGACCGAGCCGGTACTAAAAACTCACCCTGTATAATTATTTTCGTTAATATTAGTACATTGTTATTTTATATTTAGGTTAGGATTATAATACGCCAATATTATAACGTATGTGATAAACTTTAATTTTTCCGATGCCCCCCCCCCCGAAATCGATTTCTATATACGCCACTGAGGCAAGGCAATGTTCAGATGGACCTAAAAAGGTGATTTATGTCGCTAGGTCTTCCTAGAAAAGTTTGTATTATTGATAATAGGCTGTTCATTGACCTGTGAAGGAGAGACCTAGCGACATAAGGCAATTTAGGGGAGGGGGGGTACTGGCGATGGTTTGGTTGCAAGGAGACCTCAGACTAAAGTTTCATGCTATGGGAAATAATAAACTGGTATCACCGTAATATGTGGGAAGTACTGAGTCAATGAACTTGACTTCATTTTTAAGCTATATTTATTCTTCGATTATAACTATTATCCTCCTAGTTGTTTTTTCATAAACGTTATACTTGTCATGGTTGGCCTTAGCCCCTAACTACACGTCATTGACCTACAGTGAGGGGTGGCAAAGATGCAAGACAGGAAAGCATAGTCCAAGGGGTCAAATGCTTCTTCCTAATTTTATAGCAGGAATATACCTTTTATCCCCCCCCTGCTATACAACTTTGCCCCGAGTTACCCAGAAGCAAATTATGACTACACCCCTGTTGTAGTTCTATCCCCGCGAATCTGCTGACAAACATGATATTGGAGTTTACAGTTTCCTGTTTAATGTCAGCACCTACTGTTCAATTCCCGTTTCCGAAAATATGGGATTATGAGGGAGAATGCGAGGGATAGGCGGGATAAGGTAGACATAGCTGTTGGTGGTGTCGATACCAGGCAGCAGCCGTTACGGCATAGCGCGTCCAATACCTAACGCTGCATATTTGTTCAGCAAATATTTGCGTATCACTTGCCTATGGCTGTCCTGTCAATGGGTTATATTGTTCATGGATAGCGATATACAGGGTGATTCGGGAGCAGCCCCACAAAAGAGGTATTGAATTATTGGTCGAGCTGGAACGCAGAAGACTGGCAGTGGCAGCTTCACTTTCAAAGGATCTCGATATCATTACCGCTTGGGGGCTTAAGAATATGGTTAAATTTAATGCCTCCAAGATCCAGTATTGTACGCTATCAAACAAGAAGTGCCCAAGCCAACACCAGGTTCTAATGAACAACCGGGCTGTGCCAAGGAATCACTCATTCAAGCTGTTAGGAGTCAACATTACAAAAAATCTGATCTGGTACGAACACGTTGCGTCAATTGCAACAGCTGGTGGTAAAAACCTTGGGTACCTATTTAGAGCCAGAAAGTATTTCTCACCATGTAACCTCCTCACGCTATATAAAGCCCATATAAGACCTTGCCTGGAGTATTGCTCTCATGTCTGGGGGTTGCTGCCCCTACTACCCTGTCTATACTAGATGCCGTCCAGAGAAGGGCAATGAATGATAGACGATAGCTCCTCTGAGCTATCATTCCGCTGCTCACTGCTCCTATCAGATGTACCCGTGAGACCGCTGCATCTCATCCTAAGACGGTCGTTCTTCATACATCAAGAACTGAGCGGTACAATCGCACATTTGTTGCCAGGGTGTCCAAGGCTTGGAATGGACTGTCAGAAGATGTATTTATTGGGCCTGCGGGTATTGGCCCATTCAAAGCTCGCGTTAACAAACTTCTGCTAACATAATCTTTTCACAGCAGCCGCGGTACTCTGGTATTTAGGCTCTGCCTGCGCGGTCTACTGAGTTATACAACCCTCCAACAACCCCAAATTCACCCTCGCCCAAAAAAAACGTAGAAAATGATCGGAACCCCCTAAAACGCCTAAAAACAAAGTTTGAGCTGTTTTTATATTTTTAGTTTTTTTATTATTGCCGCGCCGCCACTGACCCGATTTTTTCAAAACATACGCGTTTTTCATCCTCGTCGCAGGAGTAATGCTGTGTCAAAATTTCATTGAAATCAATTGAACAATTTTCGCGTTCTGCGATATCGAACGATCTAAAACAATACCTCGTATGTATACATCACAAATTATGTCTCGTGGTTTCTATAATAAGCATGTAACGTTCAGATGGACCTAAAAAAGTGTATCATTCCGCTAGGTTTTTCATTCACATATCAATGGATAGCCCATTACGAATACAACAAATTTTTCAGCATTACAACCCCCCACCCTCCAACCACCCGAAATTCACCCCCACCCAAAAAAAGTAGAAAATGATCACGTTCTCCGAAAACGCCTAAAAACGAAATTTGAGGCATATTTGAAATTTTTCGTTTTTCCGTTTTTCCATGCAGCGGTTACTGAGATTACGAGGGTAGAAAAACGCGACAGACAGACAGACAGACCGACAGACGACAGACAGACAGACCGACGAAAATGAGTGACGTGGATGTTCGTTATGTAGACATCATAAGACGCCCCAGAAGCGTATTATCCCAAATGGAAGATATTCGCGATCACAATACTCCTCTCACCTATCGGTGTGGGAAGTAAAAAACATCTTTTTATTTTAATTTATTCTTATATTAAATTATATCAGCCACAGGCAGAATAACCCTCCAAAGTCCGTCCCCACAGATTCAGTGAAGGCAACCAAAAAAGTATGAAGGGACATCGCATCGCTCTCTTTTCTTTATCCCCCCTTTGAATTTTTCGGTTCGTGTCTTTACCTTTGAACAAAGACCTGGGCTAATTAGGGCTTTTGTCATAGGCGAGGCAGTCTTATCTGCAGCTTTTAATCTGGTAATTAGTTTCCGACGTGCCGCTTAATTCGATTAGGGCCGTGAAGAGGGCGCTTTTACAGGACGTCGCAGACCGATTTCAGATTTCTTTTATACGTGGTTTATTTCCGTCAGGAAACGGCGCAGCGGAAGGAAATTGATGTTCGCGCGATAATTCGCTAATTCAGAGCTTCAAGTGGGAATATCCGTCTAGGGATGGGACATCGAAAGAAAACATCGATGTTGGACATCGATATCAACATCGACGGTCTGCCATCGATAACTACGATATATCGTATTCAAAACATCGATGTTTGAACATCGCAAAAACATCGATATATTTGGGTATTGGTGGTACTTAAATGTTAGAAATAAATAATGATTTGTATTTTACTCTAAGTATTTCAAATTTCACAGCATAGTAAACAGGAAATAATAAAGACCAGAAACTAGCTAAACTAACAAATTTTATCAAATTTTAATAAAAAGAAAAAAAATAAGTTTTGGTTGTCTATTTCCTTTTTCAAATTGCTTTGCAACTTTAGCGAATTTGAGAAGATGAAGGCCCTTATTCACCAATTTTTTTTTGAATAACCGTCTGATTACTAACAGTCAGTTAAAATATGACTGCCTGATAGTTGAGTATCGTATTCACCATACATTTTTAGCTTCCAGTTACTTAACAAAAAAGTAACGTAATTTTTCATTTTACTTCCCACACCGATAGGTGAGGGGAGTATTGTGATCGCGAAAATTTTCGATTTTGAGATAATACGTTTTTTGGGCGTTTTATGATGTGTACATAACGAAAATCCACGTCACTCATTTCCGTCGGTCTGTCTGTCTGTCTGTCGGTCTGTCTGTCTGTCTGTCGGTCTGTCTGTCTGTCTGTCGCGTGTTTCTACCCTCGTAATCTCAGTAACCGCTGCATGGATTGTTATGAAATTTGGGCAGCGGTATGCTGTGGGGTCGTAGTAGGTAATGAAAATCGGTGCATAGGCGGCGGAGTAATTAGCAAAAAACAAAAAAATAAATATTGCTGAAACTTCGTTTTTAGGCGTTTTGGGGTCCCTGATCGTTTTCTACTTTTTTTTTGGTGGGGGTGAAATTGGGGTGGTTGGGGGGTGGGGGGTTGTAAAATTGAAAAAATTGTTGCTTTCATAATAGACTGTCCACTGACCTATGAAGGAAGACCTAGCGACATAAATAACTTTTTTAGGTCCATCCGAACATTACCTTTGCCTATTACAGAAAGCAAAGGACTTAGAATTTTTTTTGATGTAAACATACGAGAGTATTGCGTCAGATCGTTGTAACGAGGAAACTGTTGAATTGATTTTAATGAAATTTTGAAACGGCATTACTACCATGGCGAAGATGGAAAACGCGTATGGCTTTGATAAATCGTGCCAGTGGCGGCGCAGAAATAATAAAAAACTAAGAATATAAAAACAGCTCAAACTTCGTTTTGAAGCGTTTTAGAGGTTCCTGATCATTTTCTGCGTCTTTTTTGGGTGGGGGTGAAATTGGGGTGGTTGGGGGGTTGGGGGTTGAAAAATAAAAAAAATTCTTGTACTCATAATAGGCTGTCCACTAACCTGTCAAGGAAGATCTAGCGACACAAATCACCTTTTTAGGTGCATCCGAACATTGCCTAGCCTATTACAGAAACTAAGGGACTGTATAGTATACGAGAATTTATTGGTCTAAATCGTTTTGTATTTTGTAACGTGGACACTATTAAATTGATTCTAATGAAATTTTGACACAGTATATTGTTTCCGTGGTGAAAATGGAAAACGCGTATGTTTGTTAAAAATCTTGCCAGTGGCAGCGTAGCAATAATCAAAGAACGCGACAAGTATGAAAGCAACTCAAATTCGGTTTTTAGATGTTTTAGGGGTTCCTGATCATTTCCTACCAGTTTTTTAGGTGGGGGTGAAAGTGAGGTGGTTGGGGTGGTGGGGGTTGTAAAACTGAGATGTTAGTAGTATCGATAATAGGCTGTCCATTGACCTGTGAAGGAAAGGCCTAGCGGCATAAGTCAATTTTAGGGGGGGGGGGGGTGGCAATTATTTGGTTGCAAGGGATCTTAGACTAAAGCTTCATGCTATGGGAAAATAATAAACTGGTATCAGCGTAATGTGTGGGAAGTACTGAGTCAATCAACTTGACTTCATTTTTTCTAATATTGTAAACTCTGCGTAGTTTTACATTGTGTGCTGCATAAAGCGTTCTGTGCTGTCACCTCTTGATTCTGCATAACCTAATCATTTGTGTTTGTTTTTTGTTTTTATGTTTTATTTTATAATAATATTACTCATAAATATTATTACTCATGAACATTTCCAGAGGGGGGGGGGGGGGGGGTATTATCTCTGATTTCCTGCATCGCTGGCCATTCGCATAAGAAATATACTAAACGTACTCAAATGTGCCCCTGGTAGTTAAATATAAGCATATAGTTGAATTAGTTGAATAACTGAAAACTGGTACACTAACGCGGTTTTCAATAAACCGAAGCTAAGCGGAGAAAATCGCTGATGTTATTGAAACACTCCATTTTCATCAATCAATGTAAACATAACCTCTTCAGTAAGTGACAAATGACTAGATATTCGATATTATTCTGTGTTCTATGAGTCCTGAATTTGATTAACTGCCGAAAATCGGGCTGTTAAATTTAACAGAGCAGTTATCAGGTGGTTAGCGTTAATCCTAATTGATGAATACCAAAAATATGGTTAACAAGCTGATAGCTAGTTTAACAGTCAGATAGAGATTTAACTGTTGTGAATATGGCCCCAAATTAGCCAATGTCAAATGTCATCTCAAATCATTTTGAAATAAGACAAAAACAATTCACATAGAAAACTCCGTTGTGAGGATGTGAGCCGAGGTTTTTATGAACTTGCCAAATCTGGTAGCTTGTGCTTATACCCCCTCCCATAAATTCGTAATGACGTCAATCATTCACCATCGCGTCGGTGTTGTTTTGGTACAGAACAGTAGTAACTAGTTCACTGAAAGTAAGTAGAATGCATACCTCTACAAAGGAAGCCAAAGCGCCCTCAATTGGTATTTTAAATCATAGGGCAAAACCGAAGACCAGAAAACTGCAGACTCGCTAAATTTACTTTTTTGTATATTTTCAATTTGCAATTGAAAGTTTTAAGGAAACATCGATGCACATTTTCAAAAACATCCATGTTTCCATCGATGGTTCAAGTTAACAACATCGATGGTAAAAACATCGATCATCGGACGTGAAACATCGATGTTTTCTAAGCATCGATAATTATCGCCCACCCCTACATCCGTCTATTACAGGGTGCCTCAGATGTCATTAATTGATTGAAAATACGTATAACTATTTTACTTCCCACACCGATAGGTGAGGGGAGTATTGTAATCGCGAAAATTTTCGATTTTGGGCGTTTTATGATACCTACATTTTTAGAGATGATTTCTACATCTCAATGTAAAATCTTATAGTACCTTTGATTTTATACAAAAACCTATTTTTCTTGGAAAGTCATAAGCATAAAATAAACAATAAGGATTTGTTTGAGGAGTAATATGTTTGTAAGAAAAACAGATAAAAAAGGAGAATAACTGGGTCTTTCAAGGGTACCGAATGACCTATCATACCATGCTTTCGAAGCATTTTTTTCGCTTCAACCCCTAAAACTTACCCCCTACTTTTTTTTCCAAATAGCATCCCACAGCTTTTCCTACTGTTACAAGTCTTTAGTTCGATTGGGCAAGAAAACACTTGATATGGATTTAACTATTTATTTGCACTAACTATATACACTATGCCAAACCTAATACCTAACAGTCTAATTTATTTACAGTCATGAGTCACTGCACTGATTTATATTTGTCCTTCACTTCACTAAGTTATGTCACAGTATATTTATTTCACGCGCGCCACTGGAATTCGCACGACGTTCGTCGAACTCTTGTAACTGTCTGTCTGTCCGTCCAATGCGCCTATCTATTGTATACGTCCAGTTAGTGCGTAATTCTTCGATATCTCGCAAGGTATACCTGATAGAAGAAAATGTCAAATACAAAAGTTATTTGGTTACTTAAGGCGCATATTCTAAAAATATTTCGAAACATACAGGGTGTTGCGGGAAAGTAGGATGGTGATGAACTTAATTTTTTTATATGGAACTATAACTTTTTCTTAAATTCTTCTAGTTTCGTTGCCAAGTTATAATTTATTTTCTATTAATTTCTGGATTTGCAAGGTCGCAAGTAATACGTCCAAATTGATATATTCCTTTAACGTTTCTCAATAATATTACACAGCGAGTTACTTGAATATTAAGTGGATATTATTTTGTATGTTACCAGCAATTTGTATCTACAGGGTGTTTCTGACAGAATTTTAAATTAAGACAACTTGAAGGTCATTTTACTTTGTTTTTTTAAATGTAACACCCTGTTTGTTTTATTTTAAATCGAAATATATACTAATACCCTATCTCGCCTTGTAATATTTTTTTTCGCGTCTGCGGCGTTGCCAAGTTATACATTATTTTTCCAAATTTTTAAACAAATATCCCCAATTTTAATTTTTTTTAAATAGAATCCTCTACTGATTTTTATTGCAATGAACTGCACATGTCGAACTTAGAAAGATCTCACAATTTCAAAATTTTGTTTCTATTAATTACTGAGATCCGGCAACACAGCTTTTTTAGTAAACGGTACCGGAACGCTTAAATATTTCCAAAACTGCCACAGCTGGAGAGGTGAAATTTAATACTTGGGGGTTTTTAAACATACAGAATTCAAAAACGCCAACATCAGTGTTGTCAGATTTACCAATTTTGCGTCATAATTTTGAATGGAATGCCCTATTCATGAAGTCTAACGTAAAAATGATAAATCTGATAACACTGATGTAGGCGTGTTTGAATTCTGTATGTTCAAAAATCCCCAAGTATTGAATTCCACCGTTACAGCTGTGGCAGTTTTGGAAATATTTAAGCGTTCCGGTACTGTTTACTGAAAAAGCGGGGTTGCCGTATCTCAATAATTAACAGAAACAAAATTTTGAAATTGTGAAATCTTACTAAGCTCGACATGTGCAATTCATTGCAATAAATGTACGTAGAGGATTCTATAAAAATAAATCAAAATCGGGGATATTTGTTTAAAGATTTGGAAAAATAACTTATAACTTGGCAACGTCGCATACGCAAAAAAAATAATACAAGGCGAGATAGGGTATTAATAGATATTTCGATTTAAAATAAAACATACAGGGTGTTAAATTTAAAAAAACAAAGTAAAATGACCTTCAAATTGCCGTAATTAAACATTCCGCCAAAAACACCCTATAGATACAAGTTGCTGGCAACATCCAAAATAATATCCATTTGATATTCAAGTAATTGGCTGTATAATATTATTGAGAAAAGTTAAAGGAGTATATCAATTTGAACGTATTACTTGCGACCTTGCAAATCCAGAAATTAATAGAAAATAAATTATAACTTGGCAACGTCGCAACCGATTCCAAAAATATTTCAGGGTTGAATAGAGATCAATGATGGAAACTAGAAAAATTTAAGAAAAAGTTATAGCTCCATATAAAAAAAATCAAGATGATCGCTATCCTACTTTCCCACAACACCCTGTATATTTCAAAATACTTTTAGAATATGCATCTTAAGTAACCAAATAACTTTTGTATTAGACATTTTCTTCTATCAGGTATACCTTGCGAGATATCGAAGAATTACGCACTAACTGGACACCCTGTATATCGTACGGATCTCTGGCTCTCGAAAAGTTCTCGGCGTTCCCGTCGTCCGCGACTAGCTTCTGGAAGATTACATTCTAGAATACAAGACTACGCAAGAGACAGGGCCGGACTGGCACAGTACATTAATGAGGTCATCATTTTATTTAGTATCTTGTAGTGTCTTTGACTTCATACGCAAACCAATTTTTCTCGTAAAGTCAGATAAATAAAATGGGCATTTGTTTGAGGCGTAATATTTTTGTAATAAAAAAGCATAAATAGGACATTTGTTTTTGAAAGCATTATAGTCATTCAGTACCGTTAAAAACCCAGTTGGTTTTACTTTTATCCGGTTTTGCGTTAAGCAAATTCTTATTTTATTTATGTTATGCTTATGACTTTACGAAAACAATAAGTTTGCGTATAGCATCAAAGATACTGCAAGATTTTAAATAATATAAAGACTTAATTTGTGTAGAAAAAACCATTTAGTACAATTTGAAAAACAAAAGTTGGGGGTGAGTTTCAAGGGTTGAAGTATAAAAAAAAAATGTTTT
This sequence comes from Callosobruchus maculatus, assembly GCA_951848785.1. Classification (NCBI taxonomy): domain Eukaryota; kingdom Metazoa; phylum Arthropoda; class Insecta; order Coleoptera; family Chrysomelidae; genus Callosobruchus; species Callosobruchus maculatus. The sequence continues at coordinate 5,769,638 of CATOUR010000131.1, forward strand.
GTAAGCATGATATTATAGACCCTATAATACTTCATAAAATTCCACTCAGTTCCTATTTGAACTTTTTTTGTTACAAAAATACCTCGTCTCAAGGAAATTCAGAGACACCCTGTACATATACAGGGTTGGGATAAAGTATGGAACCAAGCAAATAACTTTGGAACGGAAAGAGTGATATTGCTAAAAATTTGTAGGCAGGTGTAGTGACGTCTAATGCATCCGAAGACATTATGTTAGCTATTAATGTACTTCCGGTTTAACCGGAAGTACCGTCAACTTTTTTAATTTAAATGGTACACCCTGTATATTTTTGGAGATTTTAATTCATCTTTTTTTTCCGAATACGTCCATAGTGGGTTTAGTATTTGTTTCTTAAAAAAATTGTCTCACAAATTCGTCCGTGGAGGTCTGCGGTCTTCCCGTTTGAGATAAATTTTTTGTATTTTTTATTTTAGTCACCGTCAAACGTGTTATAGGGCCCCTGTTGGGACGTAAATCATTAAAAGTTGACACAAGTTGTGAGGTCTCATGCGATCGCCAAAACCGACTTTGAATGACCGGCATTTTAAACACCTGAAATGATAAAGAAGCTTTGTCTTTCCCGTTTTTACAGAAACTAATGCTAAACCCACTATGGACGTATTCGGAAAAAAAAGATGTATTAAAATCTGCAAAAATATACAGGGTGTCCCGTTTAAATTAAAAAAGTTGACGGTACTTCCGGTTAAACCGGAAGTACATTAATAGCTAACATAATGTCTTCGGATGCACTAGACGTCACTACACTTGCCCGCAAATTTTCAGCAATATAACTCTTTCCGTTCCAATTATTTGGTTGGTTCCATACTTTATCCCAACCCTGTATAAGCATTAGAGCAATATTCGGTTTCTCTGACTTACGATGATTAGAAATCCTCTTGGTGCAACGGTCAGGACTACGCGACTGATGAAGGCGTCTCAACGCTATATAATCCCCCTTCAGGCTTTAGGCCACAATTAAGCGAAACGTGATCCCTAGCACACGTACAGAGTCCCCCCCGATCTCCCGCCCTCGCTCTTAACCCCCCTCTGCCATCATAGACTGAGGACCACCGAACAGCAGACTTACGGTATTTGAGCAAACTCATGTTGATGCTAGGTACATGATTAGGCTAGACTTCGGAAACCGAAATGAGAGATGAGAGTAGTGCCAATCGACTCGGTTTGACGTCCTGAGTCCAATGAGACCATTCCCAGACCGAGGAAACGCTCCGGTGAAAAACTACGGCACTTTAAAGTTTCAGTATTTACACACATAAAAACAAATTCTCAAGTCAAGAATTGTGATATTCTTGTAAATACATACTCACAACAAGAATATCGGTTGTCACTCTAAGAAAGAATATTTGATGAGAAAATTGTAGAAAATTTGTATCTAGGCTATAATAATTTAATAACAAATATTTCACAATTTTATATCAAGATTATCATTTTTTCCAGCGGTGTCCAGTTTACTTCTATCAAGAATAGAGACAGCTTGCAAATGCGAACCTTCATTTACAATATGATAATCTTGGTTTGAAAATGCACGCTGTTTTACAAGCACACCCTATATTTGTATCAAGTAAATATTTTATTTTGATCACGGGTCAACTCGAACCTCTTCACCCTCTCTAGTCAACAGCCTGTTGCCCGTTCGCGTCCGCGCCGCCATTATCGGTTTTCGGATTGTCGCATTCGCCGCCGTCTTTAGCACCGTAACGTAATACCTGCATCCTGGATCCTGCATAATAGTATCTAGTCAAACTGTTAAATAAATTGTCATTGCCACGTGATATCCGTGATACCACCGTCAACTATCAGTTATCGAACCTGCCGGTAGTGCTGGTCTACCGCCATTTGAATCGCGTCCCAGTTCCCATCGGCTTCCTTATCACTGGATCTATCCTACCATGAGTGAGCCATAAAAAAAATTGGGATGCGAAGACCTGACTCAGGTGTTCCTAGATAAGTACTAAGTATATTAAATGTGATTTAAGAAATTTTGCAGAACTATTTCTCCAGAAAAATTTCTACATGCTCATAGAAGAGTTTGAATGCTCAAATTAATACTACTAGTTTCCTCATCCAAGAATATCACAATTTTAGAATAAAGTTAAGCTACTTGCGTCAAGCTTATGAAATGCTCCCAGCTAAGATTATGAAATACTTCGGTCAAAGATTACCATATGCTTGATTTAAGATTTTGGTATTCTTACTATCAAGAATTTCCCAGTTTTGCATTGAAGATATTTTCTCAATCTAACCCTTATATAGTCAAAGATATCGTATTCTCACTTTAAGATTAGCATAACTTTGCGCATATAGGAAGTTATGGTATACTTGAATTAAAGCATCTGTGCTCCATCTAAGAAATTATTTTTATGTGTGTAACCTAACTTAACCGGACCGGTTAAGTTGTTGAGGTCAAAATGGGTTAAATGGGGCTTAAAGGAGTGTTAAATGATTCGGTTTGATATCTTGAGTGGGATTAGACCATTCCCAGACTGTGAAAACGGCCCGATAAGATTCTACGCCTGTTTGAAATTTCAAGCCTAACCTAAAAACAACTTTGAAATTTCGTATTTTTTTCACGAAATATATGGTCAATTTGAAGGTACTTGACGAGTAGAGTACAACGACACCCGAAGCAACACCAATAAATTGAAAATAGGAAAGTTATGATACTTTGAATTCTTAATGTTCCCAGAAATTCGGTAAGTTTAAGTTGAATTAGGTTTGTTAATTTGCAAAAATAGGGGTCCTAAACGTCACTAATTTTGTAGATTTTGTATACTCTATATATACCCCCAGGTAAGGTTGTCACCTGTTGTTCAGTTTTTTCACTGTGTCAGAATAGGTCGAGATGCAGACCCTCGAAGACCTTTTTTAGCTTAATTTCTTAAATGAGAATCAAAATAAACATTTTTTCAGTCTATTAATTGATACAGTTCGAGTGAAGAAATCAAACCGAGTCGATTGACACTCCTTTTAAGCCCGACCGATTTAGTTAGGTTATGTCAGGTAAGGTACTGAAATTCCCAAACTTTAAAGTGACGTAGATTTTCACCGGAATATTTCCTCACTCTGGAAGTAGTCAAAATCGAGTTACGATGTCCAGCCACGTCGATTAACCCCCCTTTTGAGCTCACCAAGTCAACTTCTTTGCATAAGTTAGGTTAGGTAATGAAACTTCAAAATGCCGTAGTTTTTCACCAGAACGTTTCCTCGGTCTGGGAAAGGTCTTGTTTGATTCACGATGTCAAACCGAGTTGTTTGACACCAAACACCATTCTCGACCCACATTTCGGTTTCCGCTAAAACGGAGCCTTACCCATGATTATATCTACCGTAGATGAAATGAGGATTCACTATCCCAGGCGATGGTTCTTTTGAGAATGTCAGGAGGTCCAAATACTTTAAAATTGACTTCCCCCGAACGCTGGCTCTTAGACTATAAAATCCCTCCTCACCAACTGGTCGCACATCGTTGCAAAGCGGGATTTATGGCGTTGACATCTACCCCCGCGAGATGACAAAGGGAAAGAGTGGGGATGTAGGAAGATTCACTACAAAGTGGGAACTAGCTGATGGTGACATTTACAATCCCAAAAAGCTAAGGGTCGTATATGTTACGGGTAAAGTGTTTATTTACTTTGATAGTTTATATACTAGCTGGATAGTATACAAACTATCCAAATGTCTGGTTATTTTGATGGAAAATCATATTTCTACTAAAATAGCTATGAATATTGGTTGGTTTGTATACTATCCAGCTAGTTTATAAACTATACAAGACATGCCGCTAAAGTATTATACCACAAAGGTATCACACATATTAACCAGTGTTTCTGGTCAGTTTACAAACTATCCACATCATTTGGATAAAGTATGCAGCTAATATCTCTAGTACTACATAATATCCAACTCGTTGGTTAGTATGTAAACTAACCAATCCTCTTTGGTTACTTTAGTTTAGAAAAACAATTTTTAATCAAAAGTAAAGTTTAATCGTAGATACAACATACAATTGCTGTAATCACCTAAAAATAAGTAAAACAAACGGAAATACTATTTGTGTGACAAAATATTCATATAAAATAAATCTCTAGACACTGGGTAGCTATAATGGCATCATAGGTTTCACTCAAACGTAAAATAATCTTTCCAGATATTTATATAAGGTTACATAAGGGGATTCGATTCTCTGTAAATCATGAGTATTCATTACACGATAATCAACCTTGTTATTAGTGTTAGGTCCTTGTTCTCGTATTCTCTTTATATCTTGCAGAAGTACATTATAATCACTGTCGTTCATTAATTTTGAATTTTGGGACTTTTTCTCGTAACATTCTAATAGTAACTTTTCAAATTGCTGTTGCTGATCTATTTTTGGTAACTAGATACCTGTTCTTAAACAAATTTTACAAGGCACGACAGTAAACAATACCACGTCACACTTGCTCTTGCCATAAACATAATCTCACTTTTCTGTTAAATTGACCAAAGAAAATTAGTTAGTTTACATACTAACCAATGAGTTGGTTATTATGTATTACTAGAGATATTAGGTGCATACCTTATCCAAATGATGTGGATAGTTTGTAAACTGACCAGAAACACTGGTTAATATGTGTGATATCTTTGTGGTATATACTTTAGCGGCATATCTTGTATAGTTTATAAACTAGCTGGCTAGTATACAAACCAACCAATATTCATAGCTATTTTAGTTGAAATATCAGTTTCCATCAAAATAACGAGACATTTGGATAGTTTGTATACTATCCAGCTAGTATATAAACTATCAAAGTAACCACTTTAACCGTAACATATACATAGTAATACTTGAGGGCTCCTTAAGTAAGGTTTTGTGTTCCGAAACCTTACTTGAGGATTCCTTACGTAAGGCTCTCTTGAGTAATACTCAAGTAACGAAAAGTCAATATGATTTATGTCAACATGTAGGGATTCACCAAGCCAAGTAGTTTGAGTCTTTTTCTTAAATACTTGACTAGTCTTGAAAGCTAAATCTTTTGAAAATTTGACATTTTACTTGACTTGACTTTCGATCTGAACTACTTGACTTGATATCAAGTAAAATCAAACTACTTGATATTACTTGATATCGATCTGTAAAATGCGAATTGAAGGGTTAAAATAGGGGATTCACCGAGGTTACAACGGCAAGCAGGCACTCGATAACGACGCGCACATGCTATTGGTATTACAAAATCATTAAGCATTACGAGCGAACTAACTGGATGTACTGTGTTGTCCTAATTCTAGACCCCGACATAAAGTAGAAACATTCTCCAATACAAGTTGGGGAAAAGAGTTGCAGATGGATACAGTTAAATATTTTGAAGATATTTTTAAAACACAGAGTATTTTAGGGCTGACTCTCGCAGATGTCTGAGTCACAAGCATCAGTTCCAGTTCCAGTAGCATCATCTTCAAAACATAGTAGTGTCTAAAAGTTTGGAATAGATCTTCTAAGTTGACTTAATAGAAAACCTGACCATAATGCAGGCGATGATATGGCGTGGTGTTACAAAATCAACAAATATGTTTATTTCTGACCCAAGAGCTGACAGTACTGAAGATATTTTAGAATGGTGGAAAAGACACGAATGTATTTTTCCAAACCTTGCCGCAATGACCAAAGACTTTTCAGCTACTTTAGCTCCAGTTGAAAGGCAGGAAATCGATCAGGTGATAACTCCTTTAGAAATCTCATGTGTTTCAAATCATGGATGACAAATGAGGATATTAAAGACTATTTTAGATATTCACGGTTTCCATGTTTGATTTTGTTGTTTTTCTATGTATTATTGTCAGAATTCAGAATATTTTGTATCTTTATCTCATATTAATACATTCGTTATTTAACTTAAGTTTGTTTGAGTTTTTGTTTTTGGATGTTTTTTTTTTAAATAAAAGGTTACATCTTTATATACATCGATTTTTATTGTTATTGGGTTTTGGCAGTTAATCAGACTAATATAAAAAAAGAACAATTTTTTTCAAGAAAAATCAAGTAGTTAGCTTGAAAAACTTGATTTTCAAGTTACTTGATGTATAACTACTTGACTTGATCTTGACTTGTTATCAAGTCAAGTAGCTTGAAAATAAAGTCAAGTCGTGAATCTCTGTCAACATGACAGTTCGTTGCAGTCAAGGCGATTTTGTAGGTTGATTTTGGAGTATGGTGTTGTCAGTTTCTGTCACATCCAAATGTCCGCCACAGAAAACGAAATACTGGCACAATATAAAAAGAGATAACAAGAGACAAGAAAACATTAAAACGCGTAGGCATAGGAATAGATAACAATTCGACTTATATTTGAAATATGACGTCGCCAAATGAATCCTACGTCTGGTACATGTAATAGATACCCAAGGAAAGCCTCACTTGAGGGTCCCTTGAGTGATCCTTGAGTAACCCTCAAGTATCCCTTGAGTATATCAAGTATACTCAAGGAATACTTGAGAAACGAATATGAATACGGACCTAAGAGAAGTAAGTAGGATGGAACTGCATCAAAAAAATGGCGTCAAAATGCTCGACACACTTCCTTCCCATACATTACCGCAAATAACAAAAATTTGGGTGAACAAATGAATGTCCACCCTTTCAACCATCTCCATTTCATCCCCATATCTGCGGACACTATCTGACACTATCTGTAATACTCATACACAGTATTTTTATGAATTGGCTGTAGAAGCATGTCAAAATTTTGACTGATAACCGTAGAGAAACAACTGGGTTGCTAGTTCAGACAGCTGTCATGCTTTAAGAAACGCAACCAGTGACACTGAAATCAAAAAACTTAATTTATGAGAAAAAATTTATAGAAATACATTTGTTTATGCTAGGATAAGAAACGATCGGTTTTTTCTGTTATCGTTCTCACAAAAAAATTAAGTACGTCAACATTGTATGTTGCGAACTGCCTTAAAATAGTTGCGGTTGTTTTGATTTTGAACCCAAATATTTTTTTCACTTTTTACCTCAGCAAAAAAAAGTTCGTTCTTTAGAGAACGCATAGACTGGTCTGTAGTTAAGGCTGTTAGTCTGAGCTTTTCCTATTGGTCAATACCACGCTTCAGAAGAGAGGACAAGTCCATTGCTTCTACTTCTAATGGAAAAGCAGACATCTTAAGGAGGATTTTGGCAGCCAATTCTACTGTAAACCTTCAAGGAAGGACTCTGAACGTGAGCTTGAGAATGGCAGAGGTCAAGCTTCAACATCGAGTTTTAAAAAGCGTCCAATAAAGACTAAACACGAAGAAAGTTACTGTTCCTGACCAAATTCCAGCCATTGTCCTTAAACGCTGTGCCGCTGAGCTTGCACCTATTCTTTGCAAGCTCTACAAAATATCATATCAGCGAGGCGTGTTTCCCGCTGCATGGAAGATTGGCTGCGTACAACCCATTCCTAAGAAAGACAAAAAAAACTGATCCCACAAACTATAGACCTGTATGGCTCTTCTCAGCATCATGTCTAAGTCATAGGAGTGACCTCCTGGCCTACGTCACTCACTTGTGGAAAAAAGCAATTGAAAATCATGGCTAATCCCGTGTTGTTGAACTTGACATATCGAAAGCCTTCGATAGAGTGTGGCATGAGGGGCTTCTAGTCAAGCTTGCTGCTTATGGACTACCACCTGGGCTGCGCCAGTGGCTGAATAGCTTCTTTAACGATCGATCTGTTTGTTGTTGTCGAAAGCTGTTAATCAGACGTATTTTCGATAAATGCCCGTGTTCCTCAGGGATCTGTCCTATACCTACACTGTTTCCGCTGTACATCTAGCTGATGGAAATGACAATCCATCCAATCTACAGCTTAGCAGCCGACAGTACATTAATATCGTGCATGGAACCAGGCAAGCCACAATCATCCCAGGAAACGGTATGTCGGCGACAACAACATGCCTCACAGATCAACGTAGATATCAAAACAATTGTCGAGTGGGGATTAGTAAATAAAGAATAGTTTAACGTATAGAAAACCCAGGCAACAACACTGACAAAGAAGTCTCACGTTGGCTTACCAACTGTGGAAATAGAACGCCCAATAGTCGAGTCACCTTCTGTCAAGCTTTTGGGGATCAACATTACCAATAACTTGTCCTAGCACGACCATGTGGTCACTATTGTTGAAAAGGCATCCCAGGACCTTAAAGTTTTGTTCCGCTTTAGGAAGCTGTATACACCAAAGCAGCTACTGTTGCTCTACAAGACACAGATCCGGCCATAGTTGGAGTATTGCTCCCATGTATGAGGATGCGCTCCAAAGTACTCTTTAAAGTCACTGCCTAGAACATCGAAGATGGGTGGCCCTGTTTTAAAGATACAGAAGATAAGCTCTCCCAGATAATAACACCAAAGGCCGTCCGAACGAGGAACACTAGAGAGGCTCTCTGAGCTCATCCTTACCAGGTCAAGGTTCTTACTCCCCGAACCAGTCTCCTCCAGCATCCCTTCTTTTGGAGAACTTCGACGTTGTGGAATAAGCTGCAGGGAATTTGTTTCTGGACGACTGCAACCTGCAGGCTTTCAAGTCAATTGCGTACCGATACTTATCCTCTCGCAGTGCTGTTACAGCGCCATAGGCTCTCAGCCTTTGCGGGAGGCAGACCATAAAAGAATAGACGAGATTGGTACGTGTACGGTTGGCCTTAGAGTTTATGGGACTCGTGCATCTGTCATTAGTGGCTTTATTATATCGAAAACAAATGGCGGAGACTGTCGACCGCCCTTTCGGAGCGTATAATACGCTAACCGGCAGCAGCCCAGAACGATATATGATTTCGCAAAGGCTGCCGCAACGAGAGCCGCTTTGAAACTGACCCCTTTGGCGAACTCAGAATGAAATGCCGCCCGCTTTTTGATATGCATACCTGACAAGTGCTCATATACGAAGGTGGTGTTTGAGTTTCCGTCGATTAAAATACAACACCGGAATTTTTTGATCTCCAATACCAACGTTCAATCATATACTCTTCTTACTTCCAACTTATTTTAGTGTTGTTACAAGAAAATAATGAGGAAAAGGTGATAAATTTAGTGAAAAACTGGGCTCCTTCATGTAGGTTACAAGTACTATTTATCTCGTATGATCCATGTATTAAATCAGTATACTCCTACCCCCAACTGTGTCCAGGGTATACCAGGGTTGCTCTATACCTCCGTCAATCCACCAGTACGCAGACAGCTGTTTCACGCTTATTAGCGATCATCAGTGCGCCATAGGTCGATTGACGGACATAGAGAGCATCAATTCTTTCATGTCTACCAGACATGTGAAGCATGTTGTAGCACGTGACAGAAAGGTTCTGCCGGTTGTATTCATGATAGCACCTAGCAGAATAAAACACTTTTTTTGCGGTCGGGCGAGCGATGATTTTGTTGCAGGGGCATCTAGACTATGGTTTCATGCTGTCGGAAAATAATAAAACTGGTATCATTGGAATGTGTGGGAAGTACTGAGTCAATCAACTTGACTACATTTTTTTCAATCAAAAATAAATCTCCATAAAAACGCTCAGCGATGTTTCCTCACCTGAGCCTTCACTGTTGGCTTCTAATTAACAGTGCTGTTTCTAGAGTGGCGCCGGGAAACAGTAACAAAGCCCACACAGAACACGAGGCTAATGACCAGAGCAGTCGATGCAGATGACACAGAAGTAAAAACAATAACAACCTTTATTGACATGCAGTGCACACATCAAAAGGCGCAGTTCAGTATAGATCATAGCAATGATCGGACTGCTCTTCCACTCAACCTTTCCTACAACTAACTCAGGCACGTATTTACAGGGGGGGTCCAGGGGGGTCCGGACCCCCCCCGAAAGGTTATATAATGCCGTCTAAAAAATGGAATCCACAAATTCCCTCCCCCCCCCCCCCCCGAGAGGTCAAGCAAGTGACACTCATAATCTGAACCCCCCCAAAACCAAATCCTGCATACGAACCTGAACTAACTACTAACTAAATTAAATCTGATGTGTTAAGCGGTATATGTAGAAGCCTGATTACGTGAAAACAAGAAATTAACGAACTAATATTAATAAATACGGGGTAATGAATTGTTTATTAATATCTTATATTTATACCTAAAGGTGAATAAGGGCAACTCCTTCAGTTCACGATGCAAGTTGATCCCCAAAAGCTTGACCGTAGGTGACTTGCCTATTGGGTGACCTTCCGTTTCCATAGTGGGTAAACCAACGTAAAACTTTTTTGTCAGTGTTGTGGCCTTAGTGTGCTGTACGTTAAACTGTACTTTATTTAATAATTTACTAGATTATTAGGTTCGGTATCTATGTTAGGGTAAGGATAAGGGCAGTTGTTTGGGCTAAGCTTCGCTTATTGTCATCATCATAGTCACAATGTCTTAACAGACATGTTGTGAACTCGTAAAATGCATTAAGTCGGAGCTAGAGTATTGCCGACACGAACATTATCAATAGCTTTAAAAACTGTAGCTCGCCATCGCTTGCGATTTACGGTCAGTTCTGTGGCGCTCTTGATACTCATATCTAGCAACTGTTTTGTCGTATCCACCCAGCGTGTAAGGGAACGGCCACGGCGCCGTCCACTCGGGGCGTGACCCTGAACTACAATTTTCTCCATATTATCGCTTCTGTGAATATGTCCGAAGAATGTAAGCATTCTCATCGACACAATGGAGGATAGTCTCTTTGGATTACAGAGCTCATCCAATATGGAAACATTAGTTCGATGGGCGGTATAAGGAATTCTCAGCATTCATCCCACGTCCACATTTCAGAAGCATCTATGCGAGCTCAATCTGCCTTTTTAACAGTCCAAGTTTCCGAGGCATACAAAAATATGGAGAACACAAGCGACTGAACCAGTGACATTTTGGTAGCTTTAGTGATGTTATGGTCACGCCATATTTTAGTAAGCTTTGTCATGGCCACCCGTGCCTGTTGAATGCGCCGTCTAATCCCATTCTCACAGCTACCTGAATTGTCGATCAAAGAAGAACCGAGGTACACAAAACTTTGAACTACCTTACAACGGCCTATTGACTTTATTTCTCGATTATTGTCATGCTCTCTATCTACGATAATAACCTTGGTCTTGTTGTCGTTAATACCAAGACCATATGCTGCACTGTGTTGTTCTAAAACGTTCAATAGAGCTACTAGTTCTTCCTGAGAAGCAGCAATAAGGGTTGTATCGTCAGCAAATCTTAAGTTAGATATTTTGCTTCCGCCAATAGTTATACCGCCATTCCAGTTGTCCAATACCTGTCTCATCACAAATTCAGAGTAAATGTTAAAAGACATTGGAGATAATACGCATCCCTTCTGGTTGCTGTTTGACCAGACAGGTTACCATCAATTCTTACACGAGCTGAGCTAGACTCATAGAGTTGCTGTATGAGAAATACTAAGTGGTAAGGGACGCCCATAGAGATAAGGATTTCCCACATTTTAAGCCACTTTACGTTATCAAACGCCTTAGAATAGTCCACAAAGCAGACAAAATTGGAAAATAATGTTCTCTGGCTTTTTCAGTAATCTGTCTTAAGTTTAAGATCTGTTCACGCGTACCGCGTCCTTTTACAAAACCTGCGTGCGCCTGAGAAATTTGCCAGCCACTAAAACCCTCCAAACGAGACTGTAAAATATATAGTAGAACCTTCCTTGCATGAGAGATTAACAAAAGTAGGCGATAATTGTCTGGATTTGTTGGAGATCCTTTTTTATAAAGTGGAACAAAAATGGATGTACACCATTCATCTATCCAAACACCGGAGGACCAGACCCTCTTACAAATATTATATAAAAGAGAGATGCCGTCTTCACCCAAGCATTTCAATGTTTCGGCAGAAATAGCATCAATGCTTATAGCTCTATTAGTTTTTAACTTGTTGAGGGCATGTTCCACTTCAGACAAAAGAATATCAGGTTCATATTCAAAATCCAATTAGAGGGCCTAAAGGCCATCCTCATGGTACAGGTTTTCGCAGTAATTTCGCTATACCTCAATAACCTCATGCAAGTTGATAATTAGCTGTCCCTCGGGATTTTTAACAGCCCAAGATTTGGGTTTGAAATCCCGAATGAGGCATTTGACCTTATTGTAGTTTCATTTATAACAATTTTATTTACTTAAACGGCTCGTCGCCACTGCGTCGCGCGTCGTCCATATCTGGCCTAACAGTTGACAGTCGCGCTGGTCCGACGCCCGACGTCGCGTCGTGTCAGGGCGTCGCGTCGCACCAATGAGGACGCGGCGTCGCATCCGCCGGTGCCGACGCGACGCCATCATGGCCGCCGCGATGGAAGAGGGTGATTTCACACCCCCCTCCCTGCCCCCCCCTCCCTCCTGTCGTCGCCGCCACCGCCGATCAAACATCCCCCCTCCCTTAGTCGCCCTTCCGCGCCACCAAAAGTGACTGCTGGATACGGGTTTGCTTACCGAGAAAAGTTCATCGATACTTTTCGTAAAAACTGAAACGCACTTATCGCGAAAAGGGATAAAAATAGGCCTACCATTAAAATGGCAAATTGCTAGGTTTCGTTCTCAACAGGGGTGGGATTCCGTTCTGAATCGAGTAACTCGATCTCGATAGATGATCAATTCGATAGAACTATAAACCCGGATTCTGTTACTCGATCTGTTTTGGCTTCGGAAATCTTCGGGAATTCGATAGTTGAAGTGACACATATGAACTACCTGTGACATTAAATCGTTGTTTTTTAGTCTTAACCTCAAACAAATATACCCAGAAAAATTATTTTTTCTTTTTTTTTACTTCTGTGTCATAGGCATCGACTGCTCTGGTCATTAGCCTCATTTTTTCCAATTTTTGTAATAACATAATAATGTTGCCAATTGTGAGAGAGCATCTATTACAGCAACAGAGAGAATAGCCACACTTGATTAATATTGGGAGAAGAATGGAAATTAGAGAAAAAGACAATCTTTTCGAGCTTCCCAACAATAGGTTTATAGAACTGTTTCGATTAAATAAAGAGTACCATGTATATATTTTTATCGAAACTATATAACATAAACAAAAGGTCCTGTAGGTATCGGATTGAGGAAATTCGACCTTTGGTTCAGGAGAGATTTTCGAGAAAGGGCTTTACTCTGGAGGCTAAGTTCTTTGCTGCCTTGAGATTCTACGCCACAGGTTCATTCAATTACAGTTATAATGTATTGGACAAGAATTTACAGCTGGAATGAGTCAAACATCCTTAGTGAAATAAAAGTGTATTTTCTAGTTACTGCTGCCACTAACATACATACTCACAATTTCCCTTAAGTTTAAAAAATTGAAGTAAACAGTTCACTATGAAATTTCAATGTTTATGTAAACAGATGTATAACCTCACTCTTGAGAATCTAAGCATCGAATCGACTGATCTGCAGCTGTCGAGTATAGGTATCGAGTTTATTGTCGAATTGTGACAAACGGAATCGCTACTATCATTTTTGATATCATACTCGATATCAATTTTAAAACGGAATCCCATCTCAGGTTTGTCTTTAATGGTGTTTCATATTTTCTATGCACCAAATCCTCAAAACTTTAAATGACTGCTGGTAAATTATATGTTTGCCTGTAATAATATTCAAAAATAATTCCTTTTACTTCCCACATCGATAGGTGAGGGGAGTATTGTGATCGCGAAATTTTTCGATTTTGAAATAATACATTTTTTGGGCGTTTTATCATGCCTGCATAACAAAAGTCCACGCCACTCATTTATGTCTGTCTGTCTGTCGGTTTATATGTCTGTCCGTCTGTCGCGTTTCTTCTACCCTCGTTATCTCAGTAACCGCTGCATGGATTGTGATGAAATTTGGGTACCTATATGCTGTGAGGACCTAGTAGGTATTGCTGCTAAAATTTTGAAAATGGGTATATTGGCGGCGGAGTAATTAGCAATAAACAAAAAAATTAAAAATTACTCAAACTTCGTTTTTAGGCGTTTCAGGAGTTCCTGATCATTTTCTACTTTTTTCTTGGTGCGGGTAAAATTGGGGTGGTTGAGGGGTGGGGGGGTTGTAAAACTCAAAAATTTGTTTTATTCATAATAGGCTGTCGATTGATCTGTGAAAGAGAATCCCAGCGGCATAATACCTTTTTGTAGGTCCCTTCGATCATTGTCTTGCATACTACAGAGTACAGAAACCAAGAGACTTATAATAAATATGTATAAATACATAAGAATATTGCTTGAGATCGTTATGTATTGAGTAACATAGAAATTATGGAATTGATTTTGATGAATCTTTGCAACAGTATTAGTATACGGTGCCAAAGGTAGAAAACGCGTATGATTTTTAGAAATCGTGTCAGTGGCGGCGCAGTAACGATAAAAAAATAATTGTAAAAACTGCTTAAACTTCGCCTACTTTTTTTAGGTGGTTTAGGGGTTTTTGATCATTTTTTACTATTTCTTATAGTGGAATGAATTTGGGGTGGTTGGCAGGTGAGGGTTGCAAAACTAAAAAAATCTTTGTATTCATAATGAGCTGTCCATTGACATGTGAATGAAAAACCTAGCGGCATAATACATTTTTTTTAGGTCCATCCGAACATTGTATAATTTGGAAATTGAAATGATTTAAATGAAATTACCGTGACGAGGATGGAAAATGCATGGTTTTTATAAATCGTGTCAGTGGCAACACGGCAATAATAAGAAAACTAAAAATATAAAAACAGTTCAAATGTTGTTTTTAGGCGATTTGAGGGTTCCTATTCGTTTTCCACATTTTTTGAGCGGGAGTAAAATTGAGGTAGTTTGGGGGTGGGAGGGGAGGGGTGGAACTGGAAAATTCGTTGTATTCGTAGTGGGCTCTTCGTTACCCTGTACAGCTTAATCCGAATGCTGCCTTACCTTAGACGGAAAATACATTTTAAATTATATTGATGTAGATAATTCTGTAACGTATGTAGCTCATTATTAAACTGATAGCAATGCAATTTCTAAGCCGTAACGTGGGCCGTGGTAGAGATCGATAACGCCTATGGTTTTTGAAAATTGAGTTACTGGCGGTGAAACTAAATTAAAAATAAAACAGTACAATATAAAAGCCGTTCAAACTCTGTTTTTCGGTACTCTAGGGATATCTGATAATTTGTTGTTACTTATTTTTGGAGCGGTTAAAATGAGCCGAGATAGGATGGGGTTTTGGGTAGTGTAGTTGTTTTGGGTAGTGTAGTTGAGAAACCACGGAACAGTTTTCACTATCCTTTAAAGATTGTTCACTGATAATATGCCTAATCTGTTTTTATATATCGAAAAATCGGCATGCCATGTGATGAGGATATCAGTTGAAGCTTACAGATTAAAAAGTCGTCATTATTCTTACGGAGAGAAATGCAAGAAAATATTTACGAGAGTTTTGGCGTTTTTTTTTGTGGGTGGACGGGCGATGATTTGGTATTTGGTAACTATTTCCATTACATTCTTTCATGTCTACTATATTTGATGTTCGTTTATCGTATACACTTTATTGTTTGCGCATTGATGAATCAAGATCTTGTATTACATCAATGAGCCCTATACATTTATCCGTTTGCTTTTTTTTGTACAGAATTTTATGGGTTTTTTACATAATTTTAAGTGCGAAGAGTGATGACTTGTCAATAACCTTGGATTATAAAATATACAGGGTTACTGGTAACTCGACCACTTTCCTGCAAGAGGTGATAGAGGAACTCAAATGTAATAGATTTAACCCCCCATACGTAATTCCGAAAACCGATAGTTTTAGAGATAATTAAAATTTAATGTTTTTCAACCAAATGGCCAAATTTCCACACTAGATCCTAAACTAAGAAAAAAACCTGTTGTTGACTCTGATAATTTTTATTTTAGTATTTAACTAACACGTACACAAAGCTAACTTAGTATTAAAATGTTTCAAAATACTAAACAGTTCCAAACCAAATACAAGTATAAAAATAATCAACAAAATGTTTACATTCACCGTGAAAGAAAATTATCTAGCTCAAAAAAAATTATACAAACGGTTGAACAAATCGCTAAAAAAACTTTCCTACCTTTTCAGAAAGATTATAAACAGCAATGAATAAAAATCACCCATTCAAAAAGAACGAATGTCAGTACAATCCTCAGTACAATCATTATTGACAACTCAGTTACATACTAGAATCTTTGCAAATGCGGTCGATGATTTTATCCAAGTAAAACAAATTAAATCCACTCAAAGTTTCTAGAGATCTTGCTCAATGTGTTGCCCTTGATTTCGGATACAAGTACGGATCCGCTTCCTCACTTCGGTTTTTGTAACGCATGTTGAAAAAGTTCGTTTCATCTCTTCCGCCGCATTGATAATTTTTTGCCTTAGTTCGTCAGCAGTATTAACTGGAGTCTCGTAAACCAATGCCTTCATGTGACCTCAGACGTAAAAATCAAGAGGTGTCAGATCTGGGCTCCGCGCAGGCCATGGGATGGGTTCACCCCTCCCTATCCATTTGTTCGGGTATGTGTTGTCCAACAACTGCCGAATTGTGATACGGTAATGTGCTGGACAACCATCATGCTGGAATATCATGTTGTTGATGATTCTGTATTATGTTGATAAATTTTGTTAAATAGATAGTTACTTGTAGTTATACTGTCATTCTTGTCCTTGGAATAGGCCATCAGATAAGGAACTTTTTGAAATAATTTGTTTGACTGGTTGTGTATCTTTTTTTGAGCTAGACAATTTTCTTTCACGGTGAATGTAAAAATTTTGGTCTTTATTTTTTAAATAATTGTATGTAGTTTGAAACTGTTTAGTATTCTTACATATTTAAATACTAAATTAGATTTGCGTATGTGTCAGTAAAAAACTAAATTGGAAATTACTAAAATCGACAGCAGGGTCTTTTCCTAATGTGGGATGTAGTGTGGAAATTTTGACATATCGTTGAAAAACATTAAATGTTAATTATCTCGAAAACTATGAGTTTTCGGAATTACGTATGGGGGGTTAAATCTATTGCATTTGAGTCCCTCTATCACTTCCTGCAGGAAAGTGGTCGAGTTACCAGTAACCCTGTATAATCTGACTTTTGTAAACACGTAAGTGTTTACCAATAAATAAATCAATCGAGGGAAATGGAAACTTGAATTTTTGGATAAAGTTCGCAGTGATTTTAGAATGAAATGTGCGCAAAAAATACTCTACGAATCTACTTGATACCAGTTTTTGCGGTAATTACGGGCTCGAGTGGTGAAATCCATAATCTGCTGCGAAGCGGTTTTGATGGTTTTTCCGCATCCATTTCCCACCGCTACCGCCGATCCGGATTTGCATTTGCAGCATGCAGCGTGTGTAAATGATGGCAGATCTGTGCGACATGCGGGGCGATCTCTATAGCTTTGGTGTCTAGTGCCGTACTGCAAATTGACATTCGGTCTCAATATTCCAGCGTAAAGCTCATGGGCTGCTAATGGAAAATTTGATGCGGTTTTAGGGTCGCCAATTCTGTTATAGCCCAGTCAATCGACACCATAATGATCCAGTGTTGGCAAATCTAGTCCGCTGGGACTAGATCTGGTCCTTTTCGATTTTGTTTAGTCCTCTAGTCTGCCTCACTTCAATTTAGTCCCCTTAACCCCTAAAGCTAAATTCAGATGCACACGACATCCGACAATAAGACAGTACGAAACTGCTCCTATTGGTTGAAATATTCAAAATGGATTGGCGCCAAACTAAATGTCCGATGATTTTTAACTTTTATACGACGGTCGGATAAGTTGATAATATTTTAACTTTTTATCCGATGTCGTATGTGATTTGACAATCTCCATTAACAATAAATATTTTACTTTTATCCCTCCTATAGAGAAAAATGAAGAAAAGAGGAAGAACGCGAAGAATTTGGGTTCCAGACATTTTTAAAAATAGGAAGAAGCAAGGAGCGTACCATAATACGTTGCAGGAGATGAAGCTAACTGACACAGAAAAATATTTTAATTATTTGCGAATGTCAAGTAATGCATTTAAATCTTTGCTTCAAATTATTGGTCCACGGCTCAGTAGAATTTATTGTGTTCGCGAGCCTATTTCTTCAGGACAAAGACTTGCTTTAACTTTAATAGATACCAACTATGAAAATACAAATTTCCCAAGTTTGTAACCACACTTTGTACGAAAATTTGGGACTCATGTGAATGGATACATTTTAGATTATACGACAGAGTCAGTTCGTCGTGTGTCGTATGTCAGTTGTCGTGTGCATCTGAATTTAGCTTTAGTATACACAGTTATACATATGTATTTGCCATGTTAAAACACGGACTCCCATTTCGAACAGAACTCACTTATTTTTCAAAGTACATACACAGTATTTCAGAAGGTGGTAGTTAAGGCCTTAATGAATGACATCATCATCATAGTCACAATGTCTTGACAGACATGTTGTGAACTCGTAAAATGCATTAAGTCGGAGCTAGAGTATTGCCGACACGAATATTATCAATGGTTTTGAGAACTGTAGCTCGCCATCGTTCGCGATTTACTGTCAGTTCAGTGGCGCTCTGTGTCTAGTGCCGTAGTGATGGCGGCCTGCAAATTGACATTCGGTCTCAATATTCCAGCGCAAAGCTCATCGGCTGCTAATGGAAAATTTGATGCGGTTTTAGGGTCGTGAATTCTGTTATAGTCCAGTAAATCGACACAGTTGATCACTGTGTATTTTTACACGTTTTTATTGACTTCACCTGTTTGTTTGTTTGCAAGACTATGGCCCGATTTTATCAACATGCACATTTTAACAAAGACTTTGACCAATCAGAGCACCCCTTTCAAGAACATGCATCTGTCAAAGTACTCTGAAAATTATTGATTTCTCTTGAAGTTTACCTCAAAAAAGGTCAAAATGACATAATTTATATACAATCGACCATTGTGAACCATCTAGTATCTTTTCAAGTCTGACTTTCCATCCTAAATGGGTGAAAAATTGCATTTTCTTGTTTAACAAAAAGTTTAACAATTATTAATCTCAACCAATCAGATTCCAGAGAAGCCGTACATTTGATCACTAGTTTCTTGGTGTATCAAAAGTTATGATGACAAGAAATTCACTGACTGCATTATTTGAATAAGACAATAATTTACTATCAATAATAATTAAGAATACCTGCAATATATCTTTGTTTTATAGTAAAAGCAGGTAAAAATAGCATTTTGTTACATTTCAAAAGTTACTGCTATTTCCCAAACGTATATGTGCATTACTGGTTGCCTATCCAGAACCCAAGAATGGCAAAGCTTGCCATTTTATAGCTAAGTATAACCCTATTTTATGTACAATGTGTACGCTGCAGCTGTGAATATTTCTATAAGAAAGTCTATAACAAACATGCATCCAGTAAATCAAAGATTGATTCTTCATATAATCCATCTGATTGACGGACGTGGGATTTGTAATTATTAAATAAGGTAGGTAGTTGCTGTGATTGATATAAGTACCTACCACTTTTGTCAAAAATTATCGCAGTTTGCAATTAGTAATTATACAATAATTATAATGTAAACATGGAAAATGTGGCATTGATTTGCAAATCAATCGCTTTGTTCTGATATTCTGCTATGATTTTGATCCATGAATTTGTAAAATATTTTTGACAAAAGTGTCATCCAGCTTTGACGTGTTGTTTTCAATATTGAGAAAATACTATTGGATGATACTTATTAACATAGAACTCAATACCCAATAGAAAGCTTTTGCTAAATAGCATCCAACAGGAAAGCTTTGTCAAAGTCTTTGCTAAATATGCATGTTGATAAAATCGGGCCTATATAACTCTCATTTAAATTAAGAAGTCGGATCGAACATTGAACGTTCCAACTTTGCCGCGAAAACGATTTTGACGGCTTCAAATTCGTCAAACCAGCTGTCGTATCCGCTGACTAAAAGAGACGCAGACACTTTAACGTTTGTCAATATTTCACAGACGCGTAGCGACGAAAGCTTAAAAGGCGTGACATTCAACTGTTTGGGAGTTCAGGAAAGAATACAGCTTTAATGATTGTTTATGCAGTAATGGTAATGATTATGCTATGAATATTGATCAAAAACAATAATTACACAGAGTATTAATAAATACAGTTTAAAAAATCTAAAAACAAAAAAACACGCTGTATGGGTAATGCTAACTAAAAAATAAAAATAAATATAGTTAAAAACACGCCTTCAAGGAAATCGGACTAAAAAGGTACGAAAACATGGCAAACAGCAAAACCGATGAAAACTTGTTTTACTGGTATACATAAAAAATAATGATCAATATGTTTATAGTAACGATAAAATATACTAAACTGGTCATTATTCGTAAAAAAAGTGCAAAACTGTTTTTTATCTAGTTAACCAAGATTACCCTTTCTGCTGTATTTGTATATTACATAGGCATATTGAAAAAAATAATCCATGCTTATAAAGGATAATGATATATTTTTGAAACTAGCACGTTGATTCTTTTTTGTGAACTCTCTATTTGAGCATCCATTGAAATGGACTTCACATTCTGCTTAAAATTTCATAATGTTGGAATAAATAATCACATTAATTTTGATGTATGTCGTGAAAGACCTTTTGAACGTTGGGGTGCTATGAGGAAGCAGTGAAGAATTATTAGGAAAGCTAATAATAAGTGGCTGTATGTCATGCTTAAAATTTATCTTTGAGGTAAGAAGGGCATCTGATAATAATTTTGTGTGAAAAAACTCGAAGATTGTATTCGTATAAGTTGGATATAGAAAGCCATCGTTATTTATGCAGTTTTGATTTTATATTATTATTATATAAAAGCGGCGCAACATTTGACTCCACGCGTCCCGGTATTCATATCTGCGTATCGCAAAATTTCCTGATTCCGGTTCTGTCAAAGACACTACCTTCACTGTCATAGCCTGAACGCGACTGATGTGATCGGTATGCTGACTGCCGTTTTAGTAGATTTGTACTATTTCTAGTACATTTTTGAAGTCAAAGTACAAAAGTACATTTCAGCCAAATTCTAGTAGGTACATTTTCGGTTTTCGAAAAATGAAATCATTTGATCGTTTTGGTCCATAAATTCTTCATTTGACACGCTGTGACTTCTGAAATTGATGTAAAATTGTATGGTTGCAGAGGATTGAGATCTTGAGGTCACAATGAAATTCACGGACTTTAGTACAATCTGGTAAATTTTATTGCTTTGATTCAGTACGTTTCAGAAACGCAGCACATCTCACGAACAATGCACGGGATGAGATGCGCGAACCTCCATAATTCTGGAGAGTTGCGCTACCAAGTACTATAACATGGATATATTGTGCTTATACCTCCAAAATTTGCCAATGGATATTTAAATTCGTCAGAGTCCTTCAAACAGCTTTGTTTACGAAAGCATCGCATGGATGCTTCTCTACAAACAAAAGGCACCGCATCTGACCATTTCCCACAGCAGTCTCTGTAAAGTTCTACCTACACGCATCCTTTTCATTATTTTAGCTTTTTCTGGGGTTGAAACCGTGACAAAATAGCTTGGGTAAATATGGTCGGCTTGGCGTATAAACAAAATACGTTTTCAGATGCAAGCCACGCTGAACACGTTTGAGTTCTTCCGACCACAGCACAGCACCGAACCACTGATACTGCTGCGTACGTTTTGTACAGATATGGTGGGAGGATTATTGTAAACTCCCCTGATGCATACTTTCTGGAATAATAAAGATAAGAATATAGGATTGTAGTAAGTTGAACCAACCCAGCTAAAAAAAGACAAAAAGCACTTCTATACAGGGTGAGTTTTTAGTACCGGCTCGGTCGATAACTCCACTACCGTAGAAGATAACGAAAAAATGTTGTTTACAAAAGTTGTATCCACGGATATGCTCCTTGCTCAGAAAATTTAGATTTATACAGGGTGATCCATAACTACGTGGTGCTGCAAACATGCATTTTTTTAAATGAGACACCCTATATATTATTCCATATTCAAATTTTACTAATGATTTCCGTTCTTCCAATATAGGGTATTGTACATTATACGGGGTATTTCAAAAGTTATGACCATTTTTGTATCCAAATCGCGGTCAAATGAACGTACTGTCTATCAAAAAGTAATGAATTAATTTTTTTTTAAATGAAAAGATTAAAAATATCCTCTAGTTTTAAAGTCGGCTATAGAAAAAGCCCCTGATGCATATTCGTATACAGGGTGATGTAGAATGCAAAAGCTAGATTTTTTCTCTTTTTTTAAATGTAACCCCCAATATTTTATTATACCAAAGAATTGCTTTTAATATGCTCTTTCATCTTTGTATAGCACCTGTTGTACCTACGTCCATCAGTTTCCGAGATATTTCGGTTTTTCAGTAAATTTAAAGTATAGCTTCTATTTGTGTAGGTACTGAAATTTATTTATTTTGAGAAAGTACTATCGAATTTGTTTTTTATTTAACGAACAACTAAATTATGAGGTCATGATAGTATTTGATGAAGTCAAAACCCTGATCATCGAGATAATACAGTCAAGTATGCTGAGGAAGCAATTTTGTAGGCGTGATGCATAATTATCAAGCAGATTTATCAGGTAGGCTTTGAAAAATTGGCAGTTTTCATAACCTGCTCAATAATTCCGTAGTGTGTGAAAAACCAGCTTTAAAGATTAATTTTTCCATTGAGGATATTTAGGAGAATTTTTGACAAATTGTCTACTTGTCTCTAGAATATATCAACTATGAACAGCAATATCCAGAACGGAGGCACTCTAAAACTAAAGTGTTTAAAAGATTGAAGAATCGTTTTATTAGGACTGTGTCGTTTAATATTTCATAGCCTACCTGATACATCGGCTTGATAATTACCCCTATATTATCTCGTTAATTCAGTGTTTTCACTTGATCAAGTGGCAAGATTATGGCCTTATATTTTATATCTTTGTTAAGCACAAATAAAATTTGATAGTATTTTCTCAAAATAAATAAATTTTAGTAAACAAATAGAAGGTATATTAAAAGCAATTCTTTAGTATAATAAAATATTGGGGGTTACATTTAAAAAAAGAGAGAAAATCTAGATTTTGCATTCTACATCACCCTGTATACGAATATGCCTCACGGGCCTTTTTATAGCCGATTTTAAAACTAGAGAATATTTTCAATCTTCTTATGTATAAAAAATGATTTTTGATTCATTACTTTTTGATATACAGTACGTTCATTTGACCGCGATTTGGATATAAAAACGGTCATAACTTTTGAAATACCCTGTATAATGTAACAAAACCCTATATTGGAAGAACGGGAATCATTAGTAGAATTTGAATATGGAATAATATATAGGGTGTCTTATTTAAAAAATGCATGTTTGCATCACCACGTAGTTATGGATCACCCTGTATAAATCCAAATATTTTCTGAGCAAGGAGCATATTCGTGGCTACAACTCTTATATACAACTTTTTTCGCTATGTTCTACAGTAGTGGAGTTATCGACCGAGCCGGTACTTAAAACTCACCCTGTATATTTGTCCATATAAATACGAGTACAATATTCCATACAAAAATAACTTAAACATTAAAAATTGATT
Source organism: Callosobruchus maculatus (assembly GCA_951848785.1). Lineage (NCBI taxonomy): Eukaryota > Metazoa > Arthropoda > Insecta > Coleoptera > Chrysomelidae > Callosobruchus > Callosobruchus maculatus. The sequence goes on from CATOUR010000131.1 coordinate 5,793,266, forward strand.
AAGTACCTATATAAAGGTCATAATAAGTGGGAATTGAAACTGATACAGCTGTTACATAGGCTCGAAAGTCTGTTTCGTAACAACTGCATTGCTCGTTCCCATTGTATAGAATAACAGCTATAAACTAAACTAAATACCTATTTTCTGCGGTTAAATATTCTAATAGTGTAAAACGAATGACGTGTAAGTTTAGTTTTGTTCCGCTGTAGGAAGCTGTACCAGAGCAACTAGTGCTGCTCTACAAGGCACAGATCCGACCATCGTTGGAGTATTGCTCCCATGTGTGGGGATGCGCTCCGAAGCACTCTGTAAAGCTTCTGAATACTATCCAGAAGAGAGCAATGAGACTAATCGATACGCCTAACCTCACAAAGGACCTCCACAGCCTGGGACATCGAAGAAGGGTGGCTGACCTGTCCCTGTTCTACAGATTCTATCACGGAACATGTTCGAGGTTTGTAATGAGGACTTTTTGGGTCGGTGCCCAAAATGCATGTAGAATTAGTCCATTTATTGCCTTGGTGCCCAAAATGCAAACCCTCCTCCCAGGTAATAACAGCAAAGGCCGTCCGAACGAGGAACACTAGAAAGGCTCTGGGAGCTCATCCTTACCAGGTCGAGGTCCCTACTCCCCGAACCAGTCTTCTCCAGCATTCCTTCTTTTGGAGAAACTCTACGCTGTGGAGTGAGCTGCCGAGGAGTTTGTTTCCCGCCAGCTACAACCTGCAGCGTTTTGAATCTAACGTGCACCGACACTTATCCTCTCGCAGCGCTTCTACAGCGCCATAGGCTTGTAGCCTTTGCGGGAGGCTGACCATAAAAAAATTTAGTGTCGAGAAAGAAACTGGATGGCGTTTGGTATTTGACTTATTCTAGAGGCAGTTTGGAAGCTTTTTTATCATTGCACCATAACCTCAAAATGGGAGGGATCGGAGATAGAGGAGGGGTGTTAAAAAGTGTACACATACACCTACCAACTAATGATCCCAAAAATCGTCATCCGAAATCTACGGGCGGATCGCGTAGCGATTTTTTAAAAAGAAAATAAAAAATTGGGACGAAACCGGTCGGAACTTGATGAAAAATTCTTTGTTTTTTTTTGTAGATAACATAAAAAATACTGTAACATCCTGTATATTATAGTGCTGGTATATTGTGCTTTAGTTGTCATGTATCACGTAAAGTCAAAATGTTAGGTTAGATCTTTGACATGTAAACGTCATCCAATCATCTGAAGTTTTCGGGAATGATGGATGGGCGTTCTAGAATGTCATCTGGGTGTCTCGAATTCTATAGGCGGTTCGATAAAGTATATATATGAGACGATATTAGTAGCAGGTAGGGGCATAGTTATGTATTTTCTTCGTCTGTTTTTTACTTTGGAGAAATGAACTTTGAATGTACATGACACCTTTGTACATGAAAAATTGGCATAGCCTGTATTAAATGGATATGGAAAAAAGAGCTACGTACACAAACATTGGTGCTTTTTATTGCAAAAGTAACACAAAACTTGAAACTAATCTAATCACTAATTGGTTTTTCTTTTTTTCTTTGGATGCCCTTCGTTGTCTTCAAAAATTTCTTCATAGAACCATTTGATAGTCTGTCTTACCTTGACTCTTTTATCCACTGTGAAAAGTAAAAAGTATTGTACATAACACCTTTATCACCTAAATATCGATGTTGTTTATAAAAATAAAATAAAAAAATGGAGTCAAGTTGATTGACTCAGTACTTCCCACACATAATGATGAAACATTTTATTATTTCTCCATTGCCTGAAGCTATAGTTTGAAATTCCCTTGCAACCAAATCAGCCCGCAAAAAAAACATCCAAAAACTCTCGTAAATAGTTTCTTGCGCCTCCCTCTTTAGGAACTAGGACGCCACAGTTTCTTCTGCATGTTTCAACTGGGCGATGCGAAACGATCAGGAGCCTCCAAAACGTCTAAAAACGAAGTTTAAGCTGTTTTTATATTTTTAGTTTTTTTATTATTGCTGCGCCACCACTAACACGATTTTTCAGAAACAGACGCGTTTTCCATTCTCACCGCGGCAGTAAATTCTGTGTCAAAATTTCATTAAAACTAATTCAATAATTTTCGCTTTACGCAATATACATAGAACAGAATAAAGCAAAACTCATATGTATACATCACAAAATTGGTTTCTGTCATAGGCAAGCCAATGTTCAGATGGACTTACAAAGATGTAATATGCCGCTAGGTATTTCTTCCACAGGTCAATGGACAAAATATTATGAATACAACAAATTTTTCAGTTTTACAACCCTCCACCCCCCAACCGCCCCAATTCCACCCCTACCTAAAAAAGGTAGAAAATGGTCAGGAAGCCCTAAAACAAAGTTTGAGCTGTTTTTACGTTTTAATTTTTTTATTATTGCTGCACCGCCACTGACATGATTTTTCTAAAACATACCCGCCTTCCATCCTCGCCGCGGTAGTAATCCTATGTCAAAATTTCATTAAAATCAATTCAATCATTTTCGGGTTACGCAATATATAACGATCTAAAACAATACTCGTATTTATACCTACATCACAAATTCCGTTGGTTTCTATAATAAGCAAGGCAATGCTCGTATGCACCTTAAAAAGTATATTATGCCGCTACGTTTTTCATTGACAGGTCAGTCGACAGTCCATTATGAATACAACAAGTTTTTTAGTTTTACAACCCCCCACCCCTCAACCACCCCAAATGCACCCCCACCCAAAAAAAGTAGAAAATGATCAGGAACCCCTGAAACGCCTAAAAACGAAGTTTGAGGAATATCTAAACATGTTTGTTTTTTGCTAATCACTCTGCCCCCTGTACAACGATTTCAAAAATTATAGGAACATTACCTACTACGACCCCACAACATATCGCTACCCAAATTTCATCACAATCCATGTAGCGGTTACTGAGATGACGACGTTAGAAAAACTCCAACAGACAGACAGACAGAGAGACAGACAAACAGACAGACAGACAGACAGACAGACCGGCCGACAGACCGACAGACAGACCGACGGAAATGAGTGACGTGGATTTTCGTTATGTAGACATCATGAAACGCCCAAAAAGCGTATTATCTCGAAATCGAAAATTTTTGCGATCACAATACTCCCCTCACCTAGCGGTGTGGGAAGTAAAAGGGACTTAAGAATGAAATGGAAGCATATTTTAAGCTTATTGAATGAAAAATACACATTTTTGGAAAAATGTTACATGACACCTTTATCCACTTGTGTCTTCATGTTTTTTTTTTGTTATTCGTGCAATTTTCACAACTTTTTATATTCGATAAAAATGACATAACTACGCTTTATTACAATCAAAATTAAAGCTAATATAAATTAGCAGCTCATCTTTACTAAGGATAAAGATGCTCTGCTTCTTTCTTTCCGCCACTTGGCATTCATAACAGAAAATATTCTTTCTGTGAGAATAGACAGCAGAAACAAAAATTATTTTGAATAAATTTGGTCGCAAAATATAAACAATCATAATATCGTACGGAAATATAGTATTTTCGCGTACCATACATTTCTTCAACAGTACGGAGTCCCGAAATATAGTACAATACTATAATTTATAGTACGGTTTGCAACCCTAGGTTTGCAGGCAAGTCCGCCACTGTAGTGCAGGTGGAGTTGATGATATCCCTAAGCACGTAAAATAGGGAAAATGGAGAACCGAAGAAAATTAAGTGTCCCAGGGGAGGTAGATGGCTGGCGTATGCGGCGCGGAACAGCCACGCCAGGCGGCAGCTTTACCCCACTGGCGGCAAAATATTACATAATCAGACACTACACGCGAGAGCAGAGTCAACAAAAACCCCCAGCGGGAAAATCACCTGTACATCCACACAGTGGAAAATCGGAAAATGCCAGTTACATCAAAATACAAAGCGGATATTAACGGCATAGTGTTCGTAGACCTGACCGCAGCCTATGACACCATCTGGACAGAAGGCAGTAGCGTAACTTCAAATTCGGGGCCCCCCCGCAAGATTCTTCCCGGGGCACCCCGCAAGAAATTTTCCGTGGCTTTTCTTTTCATAATATATTATGCATATATACAGGATGAGCCTTCAGTTAAAATAAACATCTCTTTTTCCCGAAAACTGAAAAATAAGTGAGATACAGAATCAAATCGCCTAGCCTGTTTATGTTTAGTTTTTATGTCTGTTTATGTTTAGTTTTTCGCTCAAATTTTGTCATATCATCAGGCAATTGATGCACTAGTCACATTCAGTTTATCATATAGTTAATTCTAAGTTGGTAAATCCTAAAAGTTGCGTTCCTAATAATGTGCCGCTTTTAGTAGTTACCAATTTAAAATCAACAAAGATTAACAGAAAGTGATTACGGCACTATCGACAGGTGCAATGCCTAATCGATGAGACAAATATCGGAGCAAAAAACTAAAGAGAAACAGACTAGGTTCCTTGATACGCAAGCCCAGATTTACATTTTTTATTTTGTATCTCGTTTATTTTTCAGCCTTCTGAAAAGTTATTTGAAAAAGTAGTTTATTTCAACTACTTATATGAACAGTTAACAAAGTTATCAACTCACCCTGTATGTATTAAAGGGAAAATATTGAGGTTGTGGCCAAAATTCTGTAAATAAACACGGGTCACTGCATAAAGGAGACTATGGCGTTAACTGTCCAGGTTTCGGCAATTTTTATTGCCAGCTTCAGGGCTTAACGTTGAGATTTGCTCACAAAAACAGCAATGTGCATTGAGCCACAGGCTTTAAAATGCAATTATAGAAACAAAAAACGTTAAAAAATTTTTGGCTAATTTAACTCGCTGTTTTCCACAACACAAGTCACACAAACAACCAACACATATTATGTAGGTGTAAAATACAAACTAAACAATGGCCTTATATGTTTTCATCACCCGAAAATTACAAAATTCGTGGTTTGAAAACACAGGTTTATTGATTTAATTTTTTTTAGAAGGTCGTTGTTTAGTTTGTATTTTACACGTATGGGTTAGTTGTTAATGTGACCTGTGTTGTGGAAGACATCATTTGTAAAACATACTAACACACAAGGAAAGTGACCTTTAATTTAGTACTCTTTGTTGCACAAACGATGGTGGTTGAGGAGCCTGGGTCTCGAGGAATACGGGGCCCCCAAAACCTCGCCCCCCCCGCAGCTGCGGGCCCTGCGGGCCCTTAGTTACGCCACTGACAGAAGGGCTCTTATACAAGCTGTACCTTATCATACCCTGCAAAACAGTAGGCACTCTGATAAACAATTGCTTTCTGCCATATCATTCCAGGTTGTCATGAGCTCTGATACCAAAATCAAAACAAACCCCTCATTGCCAATCCACGAAGATATATCTGATCTCTCCTTGCGCAGACTAAGGTCCAGAAAATCACCAATTACAACAGCTTTCCAACTTGAATCTGATGGACAGGAATTTGGGCGACCCAAACACGAGAAGAAGCGAACAGTAATCTAAGTGTTGATTAAGAACCCCCTGGTTTTGAGCTCCACCGAAAGGAATGGTCCACCCTAAATAGAATTCGCGCATTGCATGGAGTGTGCGCTGATTCGTTATTTAAATGGAACAAACGCGAATCCCCACGTTGCGACTGTGGAGCGAAACGCCAAACTGTCAGACATATAGTTCAAGGATGTGGCCTTAAAGCATATTCAGGCAACAACAAGGACTTCCTCCAAGCCAAGCCATCAGCCGTAGAACGGATTTCCATTAACTTATAGACTAGTAACTATTTAGATCGCAATTTTTGTTTTTTATTTTGTGTTGTTTGTCGTAACTGCTTAAATTATTTTTCATAACTCGCGGTCCAGCCGTGGTTTATGAAACCAACCTACTGGATACTATACTCTACGAAAGAAAAGAGTGATCACGCGCAAGGTGAGTGAATTCTTGTCGCCAGTCCGTAGCCAAGCTTACACCACAGCAGACCGCCTCTTGAAACGAACACGATGTGGATGGCGTTGTGCCATAAGGAATTTGACATAATTTTGGTTATAATCGTTTCTTTGATACCAAAACCTAGACGTTCCATTCTAACTGTTCACATTTTGGCGACGTCTGTGGGCAAGTTCCTATTCCATATTGTCAAACCAATAATCTAATGAGGAAATTCATTAATATCCATTCAGCGGAGAAACGGGAAAACAGGTGAGGAATGAGTGAGTTCTCGTGGCTTGGTCAGAGGCAAGCTTACACCACTTGAAAATGCCAATACCTAAGCGCACGCCTGGCACCGAAAAATTTGGAGAACAGACCACCTATCCTGAAGAATCAAATACACAGCCTTCGTCGACGCCTCCTCATAATATGGCTGCGGTCGTATTGTGGTCTAAAACACGTTTGCCATCGAAACATCGAAAATACATGAACATGAACATCACATTTCTTTGTGTCCTGTTTTTCCGCTGGATAAATATCGCAGTATTATAATCCATATACCATCATTGAAAAACTATAAGTCGGTAGTGTAGATTGCTAGATGAAATATGATATCAAAACTGTACAAGATTAGGTTGAACGTATTCCTTGAAGGTATATTCGTCGGCAGACCAGGTAGGGGTATTTTCCATATTTGATTAGAATATGAAGCTAGGATGAGTACGCAAAAGCAAATTGGTTCCTGCTCACGTAAATATGTAAATACAAACAAGCATCTCTCATTTGAAAGTATCTCCAAAATCAAGATTTTGAAAACATCTTGGAAGAAGTGGTCGTGATTCAGATTCAGAGATTGAGGAAAAACAACTTTGTCAAACTCAGCGTACTTCAGATTATTTGGGTAGATAGGTGGTCCATTCCTGTTAATAAATCTTATGCCTGGTTTGGTATTTTTTTCCTAACTTTATTTGAATATAAAAAATGATAATAAGAGTGTTTTTTAACTAGTACAGTCCAGAAGGCAGCTTAATACAAAACTAATTTTCTCAAAACAATCGATCGATGGCTCACGTCACTATTGTATAACACCGTCCATTTGTCGTTCCTGGAAACTGTACCGTAGCCTCGGTGGTTACTGGTTACCGTGTAAACGGGTCTCGCAAATATCGATAGCACGTGAACACGGTGATTTTTTTGCGCTCTTTTTCCTCGGTGGAACGAGGATAGTACCGATCTCTTGGAGATGTATAGGATTAGATAGACACTATAGTGGAAAAGTGGAACAGTGCTTGCCCAAAGTCATTGTATCATTGTATCATGTCATAAGTCATGGTATCTATCAGAATCAGCAGAAATAGTGTCAGGTCACTAGAAAACATGTTTTGCAGAGCACAGCAATCATTTTGAATACCTCTTGCCTTGTTAGGCGTGTACAGCATTCGCCCTTATGCATTACACTCCATGCAACCGTCCTCAAGCTCGTTGCGTTGCGTTTCCATCTTTTCTTTTCACGTCAGCCCTCGACAAGTCACCACGCCCTCCTAATTAGCCCTCAATGGCTTTTGTGCTGCAAACAGCGCACCACTCGGAGCTTTCGAATTAAGACTGGCGCTCTCTTGCTGGAATTTTTTTATTATGCGTTATCATCTGCGCGGATCTACAACCGTTGCTGCTTCTAAATAGAGATAATTACATACGTGTACAAGGGTTACCTGGATAGCTTTTGTTTTCCAGGAAAAAGGCTCTTGAAACTTGAAAACCTTGTGTATGATTCTCGTTGACATCAGTAATGAATGATACGCGTAGCAACGGGGTAGAGGCATGTGGTAGGTTTTCAGTGTTCTGAATATTTAACTAAGGCTGATTATGATGATTTTAAAAAATTACCGCATATTAATGGCTAAAGACTAAGGACCAAAGAACCATACAAAATTAAATATTAGCTGCGAAGCCCAAACAATTTTGTATCTAAAATAGTTTTATTGTCGTACTGTTATACAAAAATTTAGATGAGAAAATCTTGGGGTTGTGGCCAAAATTTTGAAAAAAGAAGACTGGGTCACAGCATAAAGGAGACTCTGGTGTTAACAGCCAAGCTTTCGGCAATGCTTATTACTATATTCAGGGCTTTAACGTTGAGGTTTGCCAATTTAAAAAACAGCAATTGCATTGAGTGCAACGACTTCCTAATACAGCAACAATAATCGTCACAATTTTTCAAAAATTTTAAGCTATGCTATCATGGCTTCTTCCACTAACAGGTCAGGAAACAAACAACATATAATTGTAAATTACACACAGAAACGACCTTTACATGTTAAAATTTAAACCCGAAGGTATTGCGAAATCCGTGGTTTGAAAGAAAGCTTTCTGTCTGTCTCCACATTTCACAAAGTAACGGCCATTTTATCACCTGTTAGACCAAGGAGGTCTTTATTTAAAAAAATCTAGATCGTGAAATGTGTGTTTTCAAACCACGGACACACAATACCTTCGGGTTTAAATTTTAACATATAAAGGTCGTTTCTCTGTGTTTGTAATTTACAATTATATGTTGTTTGTTTTCTGACCTGTTGAGCGCCACGGCGCGTTCGCTTGGCCAACCAGAAGAGTCCCTTGGTTTCTGAATTAGCAAGGTAATGTTCGGATGGACCTAAAAAAGTGTATTATGACGCTAGATCTTTCTTTCACAGGTTAGTGGATAGCCTAGTATGAATACAACAAATTTTTCAGTTTTACAACCCACCAACCACCCCAAATTCACCCCCACTCAAAAAAAAGTAGAAAATGGTCATGCACCCCTAGAACACCTAAAAGCAAAGTCTGAGGAATATTCCAATTTTTTTGTTTTTTTGCTGATTACTCCGCCGCCCGTGCACCGATTTTCAAAATTATAGGAACATTACCTACTACGACCCCACAGCATATCGCTGCTCAAATTTAATCGTTATCCATGGAGCGGTTACTGAGATTACGTGGCTAGAAAAACGCGTACAGACAGACCGACAGATGGACAGATGTTATGTAGACGTCATAAAACGCCTAAAAAGTGGATTATCTCAAAATCGAAAATTTTCGCGATCACAATATATGCCCCTCACTTATCGGTGTGGGGGAGTAAAACTCTAATTTTAATTCTAAATGCAAGGATATATCGCTCTTTTCATTTACCCGACGTTTCGGATTCAAAAAGAAATCATCAATGTTATTCGATGAGTACATCGAAAAAACAAAACGTCGGACCAAAAATCGAATTACGTCATCATGAAAAGGAGAAAAAATGCCATAGGATCTTGAATTTTATTTTGGTTTATCTTCTTTATTAAAATAGGAAAAAAATAGGTAAGCAATATGTTATCATCAAATAACAAAATGTTTATTATTATTCTGATTTTTCAAGTTTCTCTCGCATGACTGCGGTAGCAACAAATGTTGACGGGCTATGCCAAGTCAACACCTGAACTATTACGGATCGGAATTTAGGAAGGATCGTACAATATTGCAGGTCTTCAGGATTACAGATTTTTGAAATATTTTGTGTAACTTTTCGTCTAGGCCTAACTGTTGTAGGTGTGGTGTAAAAGTGTTTGGTGTAAGGCCTGAGACAGACATAATTAGGGGGACAATAGTAACTTTGTTTTGCTTCCATAGTCGTTTTATCTCTATCGCAAGGTCAGTGTATTTAGATATCTTCCCAGCGTAGGCGTTTTGGATATTCGTATCGTTGGGAATAGCGATATCTATCAAATAGGTAACTTTGTCTGCCTTCGACTGGAAAACTATATCTGGCCGATTTGCCGGGATAGTCTTATCTGTATGTATTTCAACGTCCCAGTACAGTTTGTATTCATTGTTTTCGAGTACTGATGTCGGTGTGTAATTGTAATATGGATCTGTGTTTTCTATTAGCTTGTTTGTTGTGGCTAGTGCTTGGTGAATGACCTTGGCTGCAGAGTTATGTCTAGCTGTGTACTCGGTTCCAGCGAGAGTTTTGCATCCGCTTGTTATGTGGTCTATTGTTTCCTTTTGTTGGTGGCACTTTCTGCAATTGTCGTCGGTTATGGATGTATCTTTAATTATGTATTTCATGTAGTTCCTTGTCGCAATCACTTGGTCCTGTATAGCAAGCATAAAACCCTCAGTTTCTGGAAAGAGTTGGCCATCCTGCAGCCAGGTGTATGATTGTCTTTCATTAATGTGCTCTTGTGTGACGCGGTATCTGTGCTTGCCATGGAGTGCTTTTTGTGACCAGGTATTTATTTTTTCTTGTTGTAATTCTATGTGATTGTGTCCGTCTGCTGAGTGATCTGAGCGGGATAGGTTTAGTGGAGTATAGTTTTTGTCTGCCTTTACTATCGACCTATGCAAGTTTGTCTGTTTGCTTTGGAAAAAGTCTCTGAGCGTTTTTATTTGTCTTGTGTGAAGTGACTGTATATCTATAATCCCCCTGCCTCCTTGTTTTCTGTCAATGGTGAGCCTTTCTTTGCACGCGTTTGGATGTGACATTCGATGTTTCGTAAGTTCTGTCCGTATGAGGGTGTGGATGTTTTCTATATCAGTGTGTGACCACTTGATGATGCCGAAGGAGTATGTGAGGACCGGTATAGCAAATGTGTTAATTGCTTTTGTAAGATTTTTGGAATTCAATTTTGATTTTAGAAGTTTAAGGAGGCGGTTTCTGAACTCTTGTGTTAGTTGAGCCTTGGCTTGTGTGTGGTCGATCTTAATGTTCTGATTGAAGCCCAGATACTTGTACGTTTCGTCCTTGTCCATGTTATCCAGCGTTTCGCCAGTTAATATTTCCTGTTCGGATTGGTTCTTCCATTGGCCTTTATTGATGTGGAGCACCTTGCATTTGCTCATACCGAATTCCATCCGGACGTCTGACGTACACACTTCTGTTATTCTGAGTAATTCTTTTAGTTGCACTTCAGTGGCTGCATATAGTTTTATATCATCCATGTAGAGAAGATGATTTATTCTGTGCTGATTGACTTTCTGGTGTCTGATGTTGAAACCATAATTTGTGTTGTTGAGTGCGTTAGAGAGTGGATTTAAACAAAGGCAGAACCACAGTGAACTAAGCGAATCACCCTGGAAGATACCGCGTCGTATGAGTAGCTCCTCTGTTTGGATATTGCCGTCCTGAGTTTTAAGATGTATGTTGGTTCGCCATGTCTCCATGGTTCTTGTAAGGAACTGGCGAAGGACTGGGTTAATTTTATATATTTGAAGAGTTTTCGTTAGCCAGCTATGGGGTACAGAGTCAAAAGCTTTTTTATAATCGATGAAGCAGGTATGAAGATTTCTGTGTTCTTTTCTGGTTTGCTCCATGATCACACTATCGATTATGAGTTGTTCTTTATTATTATTATTATTATTATTATTATTATTATTATTATTATTATTATACAGGGTTATTCACGTTATTCGACACGGAGCATTATGGCTAAAGTATTTGATAAAAAAGAAAATAATAATTTGGGATGGATAGAGACCCATAAAGGCTACATTTTAAAAGTATTTTCATGTTATACAGGGTGTCCCAAAAGCACGAAATGTATCAAAGTTATGTTTTTTTAAATGGAACACCCCATATATTATTGTATATTCAGATTCCTTGATGAATTCTATTGTGACTTTATGTATCATACATGGGACTTAAAGCGAACCGTTTAGGTGTAAATCACCATTTTCGGTATAAGTAGATATCAGGAAAAAATTGAATATCGCAGAGATTATAAAATTTGGACGGCTGTGACTTTGCCGTATTACTAACCATAAAATGCGTTAGCTTTGATGAGACTATCAAATTTAAATTACTTTCATGCTTGGAGAAATCGGTCGATGAATTAAGGAAACTTCGATCAGCGATAACTTGATTTTTTCAAATGGGAATGCCTAATTTTTTTTATACGGTTAAAAGTAGAATTTGATAGCCTTCTTTCTAATGATATAAGGTTGTGCATATCAATCTCTAGTAGTTTTCATTTAATTTGAAATTTTCAAACAAATCGGCGTTTTTCAATTTGCCTACCTATAACCAACGTAGCAGGCCATGAAATATAAACAAAAACCTGTTCAGGTAGAAGGAAACAACTAACTTAGCTGAAAAATACACACGAACTAGACTAAAGGGACAAGATTATAAAAATTACTCACAACAAACAAAGTCTAACCAGAAACAACGGCGGTAACATATCTTTGGTCAAAGAGAAGCTGGAGTATGGCAGAAATGGATTTTTTCACGGCCTACTAGCTACTGCAATGTACTAGAGATTGGCAATTTCCAAAACCATTAAAAATATTGAAATAAAGTAAAAACTACTAGAGAATCTTGTAAGCAGTTTATTATTTTCATAATAAAATGTCACATTTAATGATACAAAAAAGTATGCAATTCTGTCAAAACTCAAGTCAAAAGTACCTCTGACTGGAGCTCTGAAAATTCTTCAGTACCTATTAGCAAGGTCGCAGAAAATGAAGAATGAATTAAAATTTGTTCAAATTATAAAGCATAACTTAAATGGCAGAAAATTTAAATCTGATTTGTCAGTATTCCTTTTTTGCAATATTGCTAATAGATATTGAAAAATAGAAGGGCTCCAGTCAGAGGTATCGACTTCGACGCAAATTAGTACTTTTTTACACCACTACATATGATTGATAGTTGCGTGCTGGAGCAACAGTCGCTGGTTGTTTCTGTTTCATATGAGGGTTTTTGATTGCCTTGAAAATTTTTAACCTCTAGTAAATTGCGGTAGCCAGTAGACAGTAAAAATATCTATTACTGCCATAATCCAGCTTCTCTTTGACCTTAGAGATGTTATCGCAGTTGTTTCTGGGAGACTTGATTTGTTGTAAGGAATTTTTATAATCTTGTCCCTTTAGTCTAGTTAGTGCGTATTTTTCAGCTAAGTTAGTTGTTTTCTTCTAGCTGAACAGATTTTTGTTTATATTTCATGGCCTGCTACGTTGCTTATAGGTAGGAAAATTGAAAATCGCCGATTTGTTTGAAAATTTAAAATTAAATGAAAACTACGAGAGATTGATATTCACAACCTTATACCATTAGAAAGCTTATCAAATTCTACGTTTAACCGTATAAAAAAAATTAGGCATTCCCATTTGAAAAAATCAAGTTATCGCTGATCGAAGTTTCCTTAATTCATCGACCGATTTCTCCAAGCATAAACGTAATTTAAATTTGACAGTCTCAACAAAGCTGATGCATTTTATGCTTAGTAATACGGCAAAGTCACAGCCTTCCATATTTTGTAATCTCTGCGATATTCAATTTTTTCCTGATATCTACTTATACCGAAAATGGTGATTTACACCTTAACGGTTCGCTTTAGGTACCATGTATGATACATAAAGTCACACTAGAATTCACCAAGGAATCTGAATATGCAATAATATATGGGTTGTTCCATTTAAAAAAACGTAACTTTGATACATTTCGTGTTTTTGGGACACCCTGTATAACATGAAAATATTTTAAAAATGTAGCCTTTATGGGTCTCTATCCATCCTAAATTATTATTCTCTTTTTTATCAAATACTTTAGCCATAATGCTCCGTGTCGAATAACGTGAATAACCCTGTATAGTAGGTAATGCTCCTATAATTTTGAAAATCGGTACATGGGTGGCGGAGTAATTAACAAAAAACAAAAAAATTTGAATATTCCTCAAACTTTGTTTTTAGGTGTTCTAGGGGTTCCTGACCATTTTCTACAATTTTTCTGAGTGGGGGTGAATTTAGGGTGGTTGGGAGGTTGTAAAACTGAAAAATTTAGAACTTTCTGATGTACACATGCGAGTATTGCTTCAGATCGTCCTGTATTGTTGTAACTAAAAAAGTATTGGAATGATTTTAATAAAATTTTTACACAGTATTACTACCTCGTCGGGGATGGAAAACGTCTATTATTTTTAGGAATCGTGTCAGTGGTGGCGCAACAATAATAAAAAAACTAATAATATAAAGACAGCCCAAACTTCGTTTTTAGGCGTTTTAGGGTTCCTGATCATTTTGTACTCTTTGGGTGGGAGTGAAATTGGGGTGGTCCGGGGTTGGTTAGTTGTAAGACTGAAAGATTTGTTGTATTCATAATAGGCTATCCATTGACCTCTAAACGAAACACCTAGCGTCATTACCGTGGCGAGGGTGGAAAATGTTTATGGACTTTAGAAACCGTGTAAGTGGCGGCACAGCAATAACAAAAAACCAAAAATATAGAAACAGCTCAAACTTCGTTTTTAGGCATTTTAGGCGTTTCATGATCATTTTCTACTTTTTTTGGGTGGAGGTGAAATTGGCTTTTTTTTGTATTCATAACAAGCTATCCATTGACCTGTGAAAGGAAGACCTAGCGGCATAACACACTTTTTTTGGTCGTTTTGTTGGGAAGTACTGAGTCAATCAACTTGACTTCATTTTTTTAGGGATATAAAAGAAGTTTTCGAGTATTTAATAAACCAAAGTTGATGATATTTGCTAAGAAACGGTACGTCAGACTGAAAATCTAATATCATATGTACTATTTGCAATCCTTGTGCCCAATTGGCACATAGGCTCATGAGACCCAAGCTGGGATCCCAGTTTTACGCGCAAGCGTCATGTGCCTATGTTTATTTGGTCGTCACTCTGTTGTACCAACAATAGAAATTATGTTCAATACCCTTGTATGGACACTTACGGAACAAATTGTATTGACTACACTAAGAATCCGTGGGTACACAGAAAAAAATACTGTTGCGTTTCCAATTAACTGTTAGTATGTGGATGTTTTTCCATCACTTTAAATATATTTACAGTTGTTTCAAATTCATGACATTGAAAGAAATCAATCCTTATATTCGAAATAATCACAGGTACGCCAATAAATTCAAAATAATTTTATATTCGTTTTAACGATATGTATAATCATTCTAATACCAGTATTGACATATAGTGCAATCAAAACATCCTTTTGTTTTCGAAATTTACCCTATGTTTCATTTAAGCAAAGCATACAATCTATTCAATGTACAAAAATTATTACTGCAACAGCAGTTCGTGATAATTCATCTGATAAAAATTAATTTTGTTTCAATGGCACTTGTTGTTCGCTGAACTATAATCAGTATTCGGCGGGACTGATGTCCCGATTCAATGAAGGTAAGAATAAGAACAGCGGGATGATCTCAGTGCTACTATCGCCGCGAATTCGTCAACATGGGTGAAGTTGTTCCGCTGTGTTGTTTCGGTGTTAGCCGTGTTGTGTCATCTCGTGGTTTTGCGTATTGCATCAGCAATTGTGTGATATAAATGCGTCCAGTTCGATATTAAATGGAGGACCTACTGAGAAATTGGGACTTAGAACAGCTAACACCCATATTTAAATGTAGGTATTTAGATTATTCAGACAGTTATATTTCAGTTAATAACACAACAACTGGTGCAGGCTTATGTCTAATTCTTATATCACGCTCCTTGTTACTTCACATAAAATCACACCATTAAACATCCAAACGAATCAGTCAGCTGTCCTCGCAATAAAAGCTGTTGGTCCAAGGAAAAGAAAGTAGTTTAGAATCAATTACCAAACACAGATTCGATTCAACGACAGGCTGCGATTGAATCATTTATTGGAATCCAATGACATCTTGTAGTTGAATCGACAATACGATATAATTCGCTACCAACTATACACTTCCCATTGGAGAAAACGTCGCTGTATTTGAGGAATGCTGAGTTTATCGTCCCATTGAATCCAAGCGTAAGTCTTTGACAGAACGACAGATTTTTCTATGTGCACTTGTTCTAGTGGTTCTGCATTCTACGTCTGAGCACGTTGTCGTGTTGTCAAATTCACTGATAAGGCAAAATATATTTAATTTTATTACGGAAAATTATGAGGTATAGACATATTCCGCTACTATGAAATTAAGTATAAGTATTATAGTTATTACTCTGTAAAATGCTTGGTCGAGGTGCTCGAGCCTGAGCGGGGCCTCCTCGCACCGCGGGCCTAGCGGGCCCTTTCGGTAAGGCACTGGATTAAGGGTATATTTAGAGCAAAGAAAGACGTACTCAGAAACTGTCTAGAGCAAATCTAGCAACAAATACTAGCTTGTCTGCTATTCGAAAAGTACCAGCTGAGTTTCAAAGTAGGGATGATACAACCAGATACGAGATACGTAAACAAGCGTCTAGATCTTACCTTCACCAACATCTAATCATCACCATAGTCACAATGTCCTAACAGACATGTTGTGAACTCGTAAAATGCATTAAGTCGGAGCTAGAGTATTGTCGACACGAATATTATCAATAGTTTTGAGAACTGTAGCTCGCCATCGTTCATGATTTACTGTCAGATCAGTGGCGCTCTTGATACTCGTATCCAGCAATTGTTTCGTCGTACCCACCCAGCGTGTAGGGGAACGGCCACGGCGCCACCCACTCGGGGCATGTGCCTGACCTATAAGTTTCTCCATATTATCGCTTCTGTGTATATGTCCCATTGAATCCAAGCGTAAGTCTTTGACAAAACGACAGATTTTTCTGTGTACGTGGGCTGTGGGGAACGAAACGGAAAGCCCCATGTTCGTTGCCCACTTCACTTTCCAGTCTTTCCAGCATCGCCATCATGGCAATATAAACAAAGCACGCTTGCAAACAAACGAAAGTGAGTACAGCATGAACGTTAGGGTGCAGGGGAGAAGCGAAGGGTAGGGTATAAGGGCACAGCCGCCATCGTGATTACGGCTACCGGCAGTGTAGAGGAGAGGACATAATGAAAATTCTAATTAGAAGGGGAAGCACTAGATTAGCACCCTTTTTCAAGCGTGTGGCGTTGTGTGTCGTCCCTAAGGGCGTCGCTGCCTGGGGAGCAGGGACAATGAGAAGAGCCCTTCTGTCATAGGACATGGTGAATCAAGATGGCGTGAAGGACATGGGCTGTCGAAATTCGTGTTAGCTAGAGGAATCGACTCGTGATATACTTCAAAAACAACAGTATTTGCAAGATAATATGATGTTTTTTTAATTACAAACTGATAACATCATCATCATAGTCACAAGGTCTTAACAGACATGTTTTGAACTCGTAAAATGCATTAAGTCGGAGCTAGAGTATTGCCGACACGAATATTGTCAATAGTTTTGAGAACTGTAGCTCGCCATCGTTCGCGATTTACTGTCAGTTCAGTGGCGCTCTTGATACTCATATCCAGCAACTGTTTCCTTATATCCACCCAGCGTGTAAGAGAACGGCCACGGGACATGACCCTGAACTACAAGTTTCTCCATATTATCGCTTCTGTGTATATGTTCGAAGAATGTAAGCATTCTCGTCGACACAATGAAGGACAGTCTCTTTGGATTACCGATTTAGCAGTCCAAGTTTCCGAGGCATACAAAAATATGGAGAACACAAGATACTGAACCAGCGACATTTTGGTAGCCTTAGTGATGTTAAGGTCACGCCATATTTTAATAAGCTTTGTCATGGACACACGCGCCTGCGCCTGTTGAATGCGTCGTCGATAACATCAAACTTGTATAAATAATATAACAAAGAAAATAACCTTTTTTATAACAGAGTACACCAAAGAGGAAAAAATAATTAACACCTTCAAAAGAAAAAAACTAGAGTGCCTTGGTTATGTTATATGAGAGGATTCAAATATGAACTACAAAACACTATGGAAGCGAAAATCAAGGGCAAGAGAAGCCAAGGAAGAGGAATAACCCCTTGACTGATAAATTTGAGGGATTTGTTTGTGACCTCCGCTAGGGGATGGAACTTGAAGAAGACCACGAAGGCAAAACCTAAATACCAAGGTATTGCGGCTGCTATGAGTAGGTTAGTTTTTTACATCTCCTAGCTGTGTGGTCCAAGCTTTGGATACCCTAGGAGCAAACGTGCGGTTGTACCACTCAAATCTTGATGCTCTCACTGAAGAGAGGTTATGCCCGTCCGTCCGTCTGTCCGTATACTAAAAATAGTCAAAACTACAAGTGCTAGGGCACAACTGAATACAGTTTGAATTTACTCAAGTAAACTCTTTCCTACTTTGTATTTTTCAAAAATGGACTTGGGTATAGTAGTTCTTTCTAGTTCTGTTGCAATTGACCAAACGTGTTTGTGCCAAATCAGGTTTTTTGTAATGCTGACTCCTAAAAGTTTGAATCGGTTATTTCTTGACAACGCCTGATTGTTCACTCTCTCTGAGACTTTGGAAGTCTAACCACATGAGGTAAATGAGGAACCAAATGATTCATAAGAAGAATAATTGCACAATCCAAACAAACATTTGAGGAGAGTAACTAGAAATGAATTTAAAAAACTTGTATATGGAGTATTCACAATGGACTAGTATCACGAGGTTAAGAACAATGATTTAATTGTTATAACCGCTTAGTGCATACAAAAATAAACGTACTGCTGCATTTCTTTACTTTCTACATCATTTTGTTTTTTAGTAATTCCATTCTAAAGTTTAAAGAAAGGAATTCAAATTCAGCCAATCAGTGCCAACCGCGCGAATCATCGGCAGTGCATTGTTGCCAAAAACAGCTCCGACTCGCAGACGGAAACAGAAGACAAGATAGATGAACCAGCCCGCGTACAGCTCCGGCATTTTGCGCGCCATCAGAATGCGGCAACACAGCACATATATCTGTCTTTTGATTGGCTGTTCGCCTTTAGGGCAGTGACTTCACTGCCCTAGGAAAATTCAAATATTTTTCTTATTTTCACGGCTTTCCTGAGCCCAAAAAAATCGGAGAAAAAAATGAGATGCTTTTTATGACGTACTCTATCATATGCAACCAAAAAAAAAAAAATCATGATACTAGTCCATTGGCAAAGTTGAATCTGGAGTGCAAAATATCTAATAGATAACTCTCAGCATTTGTTTTTTTACTTCAATAAAAAATATTTCAGTATTAACTCTCTGTATATCTGTTTGGAATTAAAACAGCTTTTCAATGAGATAAATTTATTTTAAAACTTCTATGGCTCATTTGCTAATTGCAAATCCAGCTGTTTGAATAATGTTTATTTTGAGACAATGGCGTTTTAGGACTACCAGAAATAATGAATTTCGTGGCTATCGTTCTCTTGAACATGCACAGTAATAAGGAATAGGTAAATGATGCACAATAGCGATAACGAAGGTCGATCAATTTTACTTGCCCGCTATCTTTCTTTGAAGAGTCACTATGGTTAAAGTGTCAGTTGTAAAATAACTGGCAATATGGCCTCATTTTGCCCTTCTTCCGTCATGTTACACGTCAGGTATCATCATCATAGTCACAATGTCTTGACAGACATGTTGTGAGCTCGTAAAATGCATTAAGTCGGAGCTAGAGTATTGCAGACACGAATATTATCAATAGTTTTGAGAAATGTAGCTTGCCATCGTTCGCGATTTACCGTCAGTTCAGTGGCGCTCTTGATACTCATATCCAGCAACCGTTTCGTCGTATCCACCCAGCGTGTAGGGGAACGGCCACGCCGCCGCCCACTCGGGGCATGACCCTGAACTACAAGTTTCTCCATATTATCGCTTCTGTGTATATGTCCGAAGAAAGTAAGCATTCTCGTCGACAAAATGAAGGATAGTCTCTTTGGATTACCGAGCTCATCCAGTATGGAAACGTTAGTTCGATGGGCGGTATAAGGAACTCTCAGCATTCTCCTCCACGTCCACATTTCAAAAGGATCTATGCGAGCTCGATCTGCCTTTTTAACAGTCCATGTTTCCGCGGCATATAAACATATGGAGAACACAAGAGACTGAAACAGCGGCATTGTGGTAGTTTTTGTTATGGTCACGCCATATTGGCCACAACGTGCCTGTTGAATGCGCCGTGGAATCTCATTTTCACAGCTACCCGAACACATCAGGTAAGGGGCTAGTATTTCAAGGGGGGAGAGGGGAGGGAGGTTATTCGTACGAATTTGCTAGATTTTGTGATATTTAGGATGAAGGGTGTGTTTCAGAGTTCCTTAAAACTCCCCCTAACTACGTACCTGACCTCCAGCCCTTACGCCTTTAGAGAGGGGTCCAAAATGAAGATTTGTCGTCACAGCAATAAGGGTGATGAGTAAGTGGGTGCTCTGCTCTCTCATTGTATTTGTTAGAGATATACATATGGCGATATGCAAATGAGAACGCTACAGATAGAGGGCTTATATATAAAGCTTTTTCAATGGCTTTGTCAACTGAAAAAGTATAAAGAGTAGGTGGATCTACTCTAAATCGGACTCCATGCGTATATAAATTTTATGTTGGGTAGATTGAACGCAGGGAACAACAAAATAGGTTTGGATTAAAATTCGTCTGTGCTATGTAGATTAGAGGCTGTAATTTGGCTTAAGCTGATTAACAGTGCTATTCAGAAAATTTTAGATAGATAGATAATGGTCACGACGCCATTCTGTTACTTTAAGCAAAAAAATCTGGAAATCAGCTTGTAGAAAAAACCAATTTAGGGCTGGTTTCACCGGTGAAATTGGCTCTTAGTATTTGATTTATGTGCATCTACATACATTAAACTTTACTCACTAATGAAAAAGGAACATCTTTGTGACAATCACACACAAAAAAGGAGGCGTCAAAAAATTTGATGTGTGAAGCTATTATAAGCAAATTAGGTTAGAATTGAGCTTACGATATACTTCAACTTCAAACACAACTACTTGTATTTTGAACGTCACTTGAAAATACCTCAGTATATGAAGATAATAGATTTTAACTCAAATCTTTATTTGGTTTTCCATTAAGAATGGATAATTTGAGGGTGCTGATTACAAATTCGGTCGCAGTTTTGAGTTTTAGTTTTGTTTGGCGAAAATCAAGGATTTCGGATTGCTCTGATCTCCAGGTTTACCTAAAGAATCGAAAATCTTTATTTGGCTTTCTATTGAGATGAAACTTCGTGTTTTGGACCGGTCACTGCGTTGAGTTTCAGTCTCATTAGACGAAAGACAAACATGTCAGATATTTCAGATCTTCAGGTTTGCCAAAAAATCGAAAACCTTTATTTGGCATTATATTACGATGAAACCTCGTGTTTTGGATAATTTGAGGGTGCTGATTACAAATTCGGTCGCAGTTTTGAGTTTCAGTCTCGTTTGGCGAAAATGAAAAATTTCGGATCGCTCTGATCCTCAGGTTTACCTACAAGATCGAAAACCTTTATTTGGCTTTCTATTGAGATGAAATCTCTTGTTTTGCACCGATCGCTGCTTTGAGTTTCAGTCTCGTTTGACGAAAATTAAAAATGTCAGATACTTATTTCAGATATTTAGGTTTTCTTAGAAAATCGAAAATATTTATTTGGCTTTCTATTGAAACGAATTCCCGTGTTTTGAATAATTTGAGGGTGTTGATTAAAAATCTGATTGCAGTTTTGAGTTTCAGCCTCCTCTGACAGAAATTAAAAATCGAAAATTTTTATTTGGTTTTCTATTAAGATGAAACCCCGTGTTTTTGGGAATTTGAGGGTGTTGATTACAAATCCGGTCACAGTTTTGAGTTTCAGCCTCGTCTGATGGAAATTAAAAATCGAAAATCTTTATTTGGCTTTCTATTAAGATGAAACCTTGTGTTCCAGATAATTTGAGAGTGCGGATTACAAATTGGGTCACAGTTTGACGAAAATCAAGAAATTCAAATCTCTCAGATCTCCAGGTTTGCCCAAAAAAATCGAAAATCTTTATTTGATTTTGAGTTTGACAAAAGTCAAAAATGCAAAGGATTTTTCAGATGTTCAGGTTTGCCTAAAAAATCGAAAATCTTTATTCGGCTTTCTATGTTAAGATCATACCTCGTTTTTGGGATAATTCGAGGGTGCTGATTACAAATCCTGTTGCAGTTATGTTTCAGCCTCATTTGATGAAAATAAAAAAATTCAGATCTTCAGATTTGCCTGAATATTCAAAAATATTAATTTGGATTTGTGTGTTGGGTAATTTGAGGGTGCTGATTACAAATTTGGTCAAAGTTTTGAGTTTCAGCCTCGTTTGACGAAAATAAAATTCAGATCTTCAGATTTACCTAAATATTCAAAAATATTCATTTGGATTTGTGTATTGGATAATTTGAGGGTGCTGATTACAAATTTGGTCGTAGTTTTGAGCTTCAGCCTCGTTTGACGGAAATAAAAAAATTCAGATCTTCAGATTTGCCTATAAAAATATTTATTTGGATTTATGTATTGGATAATTTGAGCATGCTGATTACAAATTTGGTCGTAATTTTGAGTTTTAGTCTCGTTTGACGGTAATCAAAAATTTGAGATCCCTTCCAGATTTGCCTAAATAATCGAAAATCTTTATTTGGCTTTCTATTAAGATTTAATCTCGAGTTTTGGATAATTCGAGGGTGCTGATTACAAATCTAGTCGCAGTTTTGTGTTTTAGTCTCGTTTGACAAAAGTTAAAAATTTCGGATCTTCCAAGATTTTCACGTCTGCCTAAAAATAAGAAAATTTTTATTTGGCTCTCTATGAAGATGAAATCTTATGTTTTAGATAATTTGGGGGCGCTGATTACAAATCTAATTGCAGTTTTGAGTTTTGTTTGACGAAAATTAAAAATTTCGGATCTTTCAAGATCTTCAGTCTTGCCTATAAAACCGATTTGAGGGTGCGGATTACAAATTCTGTCGCAGTTTTGAGTTTGAAAAAATTTCAGACCTTCAGATCTGCCTAAATATTCAAAAATATTTATTTGGCTTTCCATTAAGATGAAACCTCGTGTTTTGAATAATTTGAGGGTGCTGATTACAAATTCGGTTGCAGTTTTGAGTTTCACCCTCGTTTAACGGAAATAAACATCTTCAGATTTGCCTAACTATTCAAAAATCTGTATTATATAGGCTTTCTATTTATTAATAGAAAACCTGGTGTTTTGAATAATTTGAGGGTGCTGATTGGTGCTAATTACAAATCTGGTCACAGTTGTTGTCTAAAACATCGGTGAATGTAAAAATGTGCCAAATAACTCCAGTAATGTATTTTGTTTTGGATAGTAATTGAAAAATATTTATAGATCTGTGAAATAGATGGTAGTAGTAACGTAAACAGAGTTCAATCTCAAAATTCAATATGCAAGAAAACATAAATTAGTCTAATTTAATAAAGGCAAAGCCAAAATGTCACGACACATACATTGTAACTTACGGGTTGTCAAAGAAACATCCTCAATCGTTATTAATATCAATAGTATCAGATGTACACCACACACCACACTACACCCACAGTGAACTGGGTAACAGTTCTATAAAACTAACGAAATAACAAGTCGATAAGCTCACTAAACTATAACTAACTTTTTAAAATCTTTATTTGTAAACCCCCCTCGTTGAGATGCTTTCTAACGTCGCAAGCAGGGCCATTTTAAATTACAACTTTAAGTTTTCTTGTAAAATTATACATTTTGAGATCCTATACTGATGTTTTGGTTAACCGGTAACTTTTTATGACTAATCATGATGTAATAGCATATTATTCAAGTACCTATAACAAAAACTAGATATCCGATGACATCATCATCATAGTCACAATGTCGTAAAATGCATTTACTCATTTCACGAGTTTCTCTTGGATATCTTTAAGATCTTTAATGCAGTAGTTTCCCATTTGCTTTCTGCATCCTCATGCCGTTGACCAGATGGTATCTACTGATTCATCCGCCTTTAGGGGCAATTTCTCACCCCAAGGACAAGAAGGTGTCCTGATTCTTCTCAACTCGTCCACCCAAAGCTGTTGGTTGAGAAGAGGTTACTGCTTATACCGACAGTATTTCGGTTCCTTTTAGTCGGCTTCTACGACACGCAGGATATACGATGGGAGATATTCTAACCCGCCCCCAAACGATGACAAGCTTGTGCCAAATGCTCTATTGAAACTTTGTACTCTCAGAGATCCATTATCCTTTTAGAACTCAAATGCAATATTATTGCCGTGTTTACATATTTACGTTTATGGTACCAATGGATAACTAGAAAGATGGGCATGTTTTTATCGTAATGTATACGGTTAATTGTTATGTTTTGACTTTTTAAGATAAATTAATTATTTTGTAACGTTACTTGAATTCACTTTTCAATACATGATGATGTTGAGACTATCGCGAGTTGTTCGATACATGGTCACTATCTTTAATGACGTAATGGCACATTTTCTAAGGAGTAATATCAAAAAATCCGACAATAAATTTTTTTGTTTTTTTAAGGTTCCCATTCGGGGGTCTGCATTTTAATGAAAATCTCCAAAATTCAATAAATCCATCTCGGAAACTATTAGGAATTCGTCATGGTATTATATGGTAGGGATGGGACATCGAAAGAAAACATCGAAGTTGGACATCGATATCAACATCGACGGTCTGCCATCGATAACTACGATATATCGTATTCAAAACATCGATGTTTGAACATCGCAAAAACATCGATATATTCGGGTATTGCTGTTCTTCAATTTAAATGTTAGAAATAAATAATGGTATGTATTTTACTACTAAGTATTTCAAATTTCACAGCATAGTAAACAGGAAATAATAAAGACCAGAAACTAGCTAAACTAACAAATTTTATTAAATTTTAAAAGAAAAATAAAAATAAGTTTTGGTTGTCTATTTCCTTTTTCAAATTGCTTTGCAACTTTAGCGAATTTGAGAAGATGAAGTCAACCAATGTCAAATGTCATCTCAAATCAATTTGAAGTAGGACAAACAAAAAACAATTCACATAGAAAACTCTATTGTGAGGATGTGAGCCGAGGTTTTTATCAGTTTGCCAAATCTAGTAGCTTGTGATTATACCCCCCTCCCATAAATTCGTAATGACGTCAATCAGTCATCATCGCGTCGGTGTTGTTTTGGTACAGAATAGTAGTAACTAGTTCTCTGAAAGGAAGTAGAATGCACACCTCTACAAAGGAACCCGAAGCGCCTTCAATTGGTATTTTAAATCATGGGGCAAAACCGATGACCAGAAAACTGCAGGCTCGCTAAATTTACTTTTTTGTATATTTTCAATTTGTAATTGAAACTTTTAAGAAAACATCGATGAAAATTTTTAAAAACATCGATGTTTTCATTGATGGGTCAAGTTAACAACACCGATGGTAAAAACATCGATCATCGGACGTGAAACATCGATGTTTTCCAAACATCGATAATTATCGCCCATCCCTATTATATCGTCAATTTATTAGCTTAACACCTCTACTATCACCCCTCAAATTAGTGTATCGAATTACCTATCACTCTGTATATTACATCTTATCAGTGGAGTATTGATTTCATAAAGTTAATCAAATATTAGAGGGTTAAACACGAGAAAACATCAATACATTAGAGGGATTTAGACACACACATTGGGACTTACGGGTTGATAAAAGATATCCCCAGTCGTTACTGATTAGTACCAGTAGTATCACGTATACACAACACTATACACTCACAGTGAACTGGGTAACAATTCTACAAAACTAACGAAATCACAAGTCGATAGGCTTACTCTCAGAGGTCGAAACTACAACTAAGGAAAACATAAACGCTAATCATCCCTTATCCTTATGCTTTTTAAAATCTTTATTTGTAAACCCCACTCGTTGAGATGATTGCACAAGAAAGCTATAATATTATCTTAAAGACGGAATGAGCAAAGACAGATCACATAATAGATAAAAAACCAATTAATTTTTATTATTTGAAGGCATTAATTTAATTTGAAAGTAATTTAGAAAGAACTATCCACAATCACTATAAGAACTACACATATACTTTACCTTATCAGTTGTCATAAAATTAACCAAATACAGGGTGTCCCATGACGATTCATCATCATCATAGTCACTATGTCTTAACAGACATGTTGTGAACTCGTAAAATGCATTAAGTCGGAGCTAGAGTATTGCCGACAGGAATATTAGGTATCAATAGTTTTGAGAACTGTAGCTCGCCATCGTTCGCGATTTACTATCAGTTCAGTGGCGCTCTTGATACTCAGATCTAGCAACTGTTTCGTCGTATCCACCCAGCTTGTAGGGGAACGGCCACGGCGCCGCCCACTCGGGGCGTGACCCTGAACTACAAGTTTCTCCATATTATCGCTTCTGTGAATATGTCCGAAGAATGTAAGCATTCTCATCGACACAATGGAGGATAGTCTCTTTGGATTACCGAGCTCATCCAGTACGGAAACATTAGTTCGATGGGCGGTATAAGGAATTCTCAGCATTCTCCTCCAAGTACCTGTAGCTCTTGAAATGATCACTTTAGACCCCAAGTGTGCTAGTTTGTTGGAGTTGTTTTATAGGAAGGAACACAACAAGTCACAAATATACAAGGTGTCCCATCAAAATTTTTGAATCAGACGTCACGTGATCAAAAACAAATACCTCATTGGGTGACACAGTAATAAGAAAAGATACTATATTTGTTCTAATTTACACCCCCAATATTATAATTCGCTACTAGTGCCCAGTTCCGATATATTGCTTGTCTTAATCGTCGTGGGACATCCTGTATTAAAGGGATAAACACGAGAAAACATCAGTGCATTTTGAGTATTTAAACATATACATTGTGACTTACGGGTTGATAAAAAACATCCCCAATCACACTGAACTCAGTAACAGTTCTATAAAATTAACAAGACGATAAACTCACTCTCAGAGTTCGAAACTATAACTAAGGAAAACATAAACGGTAATCATCCCTTATCCGTATGCTTTTTAAAATCTTTATTTGTAAACCCCACTCGTTGAGATGATTGCACAAGAAAGCTATAATATTATCTTAAAGACGGAAATAGCACAGACAGATCACATAATAGGTAAAAAAATAATTATTTTTTTTGATCTGAAGGTATTAATTTAATTTGCAGGTAAATTAGAAAGAACTATCCCCAACCACTATAAAAACTACGCATATACTACACCTTATCAGATGTTATAAAATTAACTGAATATTAGAGAGATGAACATCGAAAAAGTGCAATTTGAGTATTTAAACATATACATTGCGACTTACGGGTTGATAAAAAACATCCCCAATCGTTATTAATATCAATAGTATCACATGTACACCACACTACACCCACAGTGAACTCAGTAACAGCTCTAACGAAAACTATCAATACGATAAACTCACTCTGAGAGGTCGAAACTATAACTAAGGAAAACATAAATGGTAATCATCCCTTACGATGCTTTTTAAAATCTTTATTTGTAAACTCCACTCGTTGAGATGATTGCACAAGAAAGCTATAATATTATCTTAAAGACGGAATTAGCACAGACAGATCACATAATAGGTAAAAAAATAATTATTTTTTTTGATCTGAAGGTATTAATTTAATTTGCAGGTAAATTAGAAAGAACTATCCCCAACCGCTATAAAAACTACGCATATACTACACCTTATCAGATGTTATAAAATTAACTGAATATTAGAGAGATGAACATCGAAAAAGTGCATTTTGAGTATTTAAACATATACATTGCGACTTACGGGTTGGTAAAAAACATCCCCAATCGTTATTGATATCAACAGTATCACATTTACACCACACTACACCCACAGTGAACTCAGTAACAGCTCTAACGAAAACTATCAATACGATAAACTCACTCTGAGAGGTCGAAACTATAACTAAGGAAAACATAAATGGTAATCATCCCTTATCCTTATGCTTTTTAAAATCTTTATTTGTAAACCCCACTCGTCGAGATGATTGCACAAGGAAGGTAGATTCTTTTGAAAGGAGAGTGAGCACAGACAGATGGTTGGATAGTTGGTTATATTATGTTCTGATGCCGCTGCGAGATATATCAGTCAGGCCCTTTTGTATTTAGGGCTACCGCCACTCATTTCGGCTGATCTCGAAACCCCGCCGCCGGTTATTATTACCTCTGCTTACAGTTTTTTCTGTTTGTGTATTGTAGAACGGGATAGAAAAGGCCTCCATCTGATAGAGAAATGCGGACTGGCGGATATAGCCGAAGGTGGTACTTGAAACTCTTGAAAGTAAATCTAGGGTACTAGGTAGAAAACAGGAATACGTCAAACAAACCGAATGTGAAAGGTGCGTGGAAAGAAAGTAAGTATGTAACTAACTTTAGGGCCGTATGATACGATATCAAATTTGATCACAAATTTGTTATGAAATGTCTTAACAAAAAATGAAGACAAGTTAATTGACTCAGTACTTCCCACACATTACGGTGATATACCAGTTTAACAAACTTTTTAGTTTTACAGCTCCCCCCCAAACCACCCCAATATCACCCCCACCCAAAAAAGGCAGAAAATGATTAGGAACCGCTAAAAAATCTAAAAACGAAGTTTGAGCTGTTTTCCCATTTTTAGTTTTTTTATTATTGCTACGCTGCCACTGACACGGTTTCTAACATCCATACGCGTTTTCCATCCTCACCACGGTAATAATACTGTGTCAAAATTTCATTAGAATCAATTTAACAGTTTCCACATTACCAAATACAAAACGGTCTAAAGCAATAAATACTCGTATGTATACAGAACATTTCTAAGTCCCTTAGTTTCGGTAAATAGGCAAGGCAATGTTCGGATGGACCTAAAAAGGTGATTTATGTCGCTAGGTCTTCCTTCACAGGTCAGTGGACAGTCTATTATGAATCCAACAAAACTTTTCAGTTTTTCAATCCCCCAACCCCCAACCACCCCAATTTCACCCCCACCCAAAAAACGCAGTCAATGATCAGGAACCTTTAAAATGCTTAAAAACGAAGTTTGAGTTGTTTTTATATTTTTAGTTTTTTATGAATTCTGCGCCGCCACTGGCACGATTTATAAAAACTATACGCATTTTTATCCCTGCCACGGTAGTAATACTGCGTCATAATTTCATTAAAATCAATT
Source organism: Callosobruchus maculatus (assembly GCA_951848785.1). NCBI lineage: Eukaryota > Metazoa > Arthropoda > Insecta > Coleoptera > Chrysomelidae > Callosobruchus > Callosobruchus maculatus. The sequence continues at coordinate 5,822,095 of CATOUR010000131.1, forward strand.
CAACAGTTTCCACGTTACACACTATCATCCCAGGAGACGGTACGTCGGCGACAGCAGCACGCTTCACAGATCAATGTAGATATCCCAAACATTTGTCCAGTGGGGACTAGTAAATAAAGTACAGTTCAACGTACAAAAAACCCAAGGCAATACACACGCAAAGAAGTCACACGTTGGTTTACCAACAACAATAATAACATGTCCTGGCATGACCACGTCGTCAGTATTGCTGAAACGGCATCCCAGAAACTTGGAGCTTGTAGATGTTCGAGTGAGCACTCCCAGATAATAATACCGAAGCCCGTCCGAACGTGGAACACCAGAGAGGCTCTGCGAGCTCATCCTTACCAGGTCGAGGTCCCTATTCCCCGAACCAGTCTCCTCCAGCATTCCTTCTTATGGAGAACTTCGGCGCTGTGGAATGAACCGCTGGCGCTGGGGAAATTGTTTCTCGACGGCTACAACCTACAGCGTTCCAAATCTAATGCGGACCGACACCCTCTCCCAGCGCTTCTACAGCCCCATAGGTTTTCAGCCTTTGAGACGAAACACTTCAAACTTTAGCGCTTTTGTTACTTATGGAAATACCTAAGTTCCACCAAATTCACCTTTCAAGTGCTACGATGGGGTATTTTCCGAACAAAATTTTATGACGGAATATTGATATTACATCCCCAAAAACCATGTAACTGACATTTTTACTTTTTACTGTGAAAGCGAAGTGGCTTAAAAGCACCTGCAAAGTTCAAACATAAAATTTCGCGCCAAAGCTGTGATGTAATAAATCTAAGCGTGACGTAATAAGTCTTTCGTGGAGATATCCTCAGAATGTGACTATACTTTGTCGTCTTTTCTCCATTTACAGACATAACCTCCGCTAAAATTGTGAAAATTAACTATGAAACATTCTCAGAGTAAACTGCTAATTACATAACAATGCAAAAAATGGAATAGCTGTGCAATATAACATTTATAGTCTACAAAAAGAGGGAATCTACACATAAAATAAAGTTTACATCCTTCATAGAAAAACTATGCAAAATATTAGCAACGTGGCAACCTTGAATCTACGCTCAATTCAAATTAAAATAGTCACATCCTGTCTACATCCGGTATAAAAATCACTTTTGATTGGTTGATTTTTTAGGCGGGAGGTATAAGAGATTTAAATGAGCTCTTTTCAAAGGGATGATTTTCAAAGTCTATCTTTACTCCACGTGGGCAGAAAAAAATTGAGCAAACACTGCGATCATTACAAATTAGATACAAGCAATCCATTTCAGCCATTAAACAGGTTATATTAGCTAGTTGGAAAATACCCCATTAGAAGCAAAATCGTTTTGACCCATCACTTACAAATGACAAAAACCTTCAGCCACGTATTTTCCAGACACTTGACCTCACCTTTTGTACGCATTTCAGTGACCATTTCACTAGCAGAAAAGAACAGAGCGACGAGAGTACATATAAAAGTGATCTCTGATGATGGCATCTGATAAGTATGCGATTTTCTTCCCAAAGCGGTCTCGCTTTCATTGGGACAAAAGAGGCGATCCGTTTGAGATGATTTTTGAATGCTCGTGGGGTTCCGACTGAAAGGTGGTTGAATTGGGACAGATATCATGCGAATGACATAGACGTAGGTACCAACGAGCGAGAAAAGAGATATATAGTAACAGAGAAAATAAAACACCCAGTATTAATGAATTTATTTATTACAACATTTTGTGACCTACTGTATACTATCCAACCATCTGTTTCCTGGATAAAATTTTACATTTAATGATTTAAAAAACTTTTTTTTATGGTCAGCCTCCCGCAAACGCTGAAAGCCTATAGCGCTGTAGAAGCACTGCGAGAGGATAAGTGTCGCTTCACGTTAGATTTGAAACGCTGCAGGTTGCAGCCGTCGGGAAACAGATTCCCCGGCAGCTCATTCCACAACGTCGAAGTTCTCCAAAAGAAGGAATGCTGGAGGAGACTGGTTCGGGGCGTAAGGACCTCGACCTGGTAAGGATGAGCTCGCAGAGCTTCTCTAGTGTTCCTGGTTCGGACGGCCTTTGGTGTTATTATCTGGGAGAGCTCGCTCGAACATCTTCCGTGATAGAGTCTGTAAAACAGGGATAGGTTAGCCACCCTCCTTCGATGTTCCAGGCTGTGTAGGTCCTCTGTGAGGTTAGGCGTATCGATTAATCTAATTGCTCTTTTCTGGATAGTGTCCAGAAGCTTTAGAGAGTGCTTCGGAGCGCATCCCCACACATGGGAGCAATACTCCAGCGATGGTCGGATCTGTGCCTTGTAGAGCAGCAGCAGTTGCTCTGGTGTATACAACTTCCTACAGTGGAACAAAACTTCAAGCTTCTGGGATGCCGTTTTAGCAATACTGACGACGTGGTCGTGCCAGGACATGTTATTGCTGATGTTGATCCCCAAAAGTTTGACGGAAGATGATTCGACTATGGGGTGACCATTTCCACGACTGGTAAGCCATCGTGAGACTTCTTTGTGAGCGTTGTTGCCTGAGGTTTTTGTACGTTGAACTGTACTTTATTTGCTAATCCCCTCTCGACCATTGCTTTGATATCTGCCTTGATCTGTGACGCATGCTGCTGTCGCCGTCGTACCGTCTCCTGGGATGATAGTAGCTTGCCCGGTTCCATGCACGACACTAATATACTGTCATCTGCGAGGCTGTAGATTGGATTGGATGTTATTTCCAGCAGCTCGTTGATGCACAGCAAAAACAGTGTAGGGGATAGGTCAGATCCCTGAGGAACACCGGCGTTTATTGAAAATACGTCTGATGAACAGCCCTCGACTACAACAAATAGAGATCGGTTGTTCAAAAAGCTATTCAAACGCTGGTGCAGGCCAGCTGGTAGTCCATAAGCAGCAAGCTTGACCAGAAGTCCCTCATGCCACACTCTGTCGAAAGCTTTCGATATGTCAAGTGCAACAACACGGGATTCGCCATGATTGTCTATTGCTCTGTTCCACAAGTGAATGACTTAGGCAAGGAGGTCACCTGTAGACCTGTGCTCACGGAAGCTATACTGGCGATCATTTATGATGTTATTGTTGTCCAGGTATTTCAGGAGTTGTGTGTTGATGATAGTCTCAATAACCTTAGACATGATGCTGAGAAGAGCCACAGGTCTATAATTCGTGGGATCAGTTTTTTTGCCCTTCTTAGGGATGGGTTGTACGCAGCCAATCTTCCACGAAGCGGGAAACACGCCTCGTTGATACAAAAGTTTGAAGAGCTTGCAAAGAATAGGTGCAAGCTCAGCGGCACAGCGTTTAAGGACAATGGCTGGAATTTGGTCAGAACCAGTAGCTTTATTCATGTTCAGTTTTTGGAGGATGCTTTTTACATCTCGATGTTGGAATTTGACCTCTACCATTCTCGAGTTCACGCTTACGGTGGTGATTGGAGTACCTCCTTGAAAGTCTACAGTAGAATTGGCTGCAAAGAGCTTCCCCAAGATGTCTGCTTTTTCTTTAGGAGCATAAGCGATGGACTTGTCCTCTCTGGTCAAGGGTGGTATTAACGAATAGGAAAAGTTCTGACTAACAGCCTTAGCTACAGACCAGAATGTTCTGGACGAATTAGGAAATGAGAGGAGTAGAGCAGATACCTCTGACTGGAGGTCTGCAAATTCTTCAGTACCCATAAGCAAGATTGCCGAAAATGGAGAACGAATTACAAATCTGCTCAAATTATTAAATATAATTTCCTTTTTTTTGCGATGTTGCTAATAGATACTGAAAAATTTAAAAGACTAAAGTCAGACAGGCAGACGTATTGTTACTTCTGACTTTGACGGAAATGACTAGATTAAATGTGAAATTGCGTTCTGAAGATATTAGACTGAAGGCAAAAATCGCTGAAAGTTTTGCTTTCATTTCAAAGTTTTTAGTGATTTTGGAAATTTTTAATTTGGAGGAGCTGTAGGCTGTATAAATTATCCATATCTGTCGTACTCCAGCTTCTATTTGACCCAAGACCTTAGACCTTACCGCCGTTGTTTCTGGTTAGAGTTGATTTGTTGTAGGGAGTTTTTATAATCTTGTCCTTTTACTCTAGTTCTTTTGGATTTTTTACTAAGTTAGTTGCTTTCTTCCATCTGGACATGTTTTTGTTCATTTATAGGTAGGGAAGTTGAAAAACGCCGATTTGATTGAAATCTCGAATTTAAATGAAAACTACCAGAGATTGATATTCACAACCTGATATCATTAGAAAGCCTATCAAATTGCACATTTGATCGTATAAAGAAAGTAAGCATTCCCATTTGAAAAAATCACTGATTGAAGATTCCTTAATGATTAATCTACCGATTTCTCCAAGTACAAATCGTCCCCAAGCTGTGCACATGGGACACCTTCCAGTGACATATCTCATTTTTTTATTTTTTATCAGTTACGTCTTTACGTGAGATAGGGGACGAAATGTAATTCAAACTTGAACGCCAAACCTAAGCTGACGCATTCCATGTTTAGTGAGAAGGCAAAGTCACAGCCCTCAAGTTCTATAATTGCTGCGATATTCGAATGTTTTCTGATATCTACTTACACCAAAAATTGTGATTTGAACCTAAACAGTTCATTTTAAGTCCCATGTGTGATGCGTAAAGTCACACTAGAAATGACCCGGGAATCTAAATATGCAATAATAATATACAGGGTGATCCATTAAAAAAACACAATTTTGATATGTCACGCTTCTATTGGACATCCTGCATAAAAGTCATTATTTTTAAAAAGGAGTCCAACTCGACCTACATACATTCGTGAAGTTTAATGTTCTGAAAAGTGGTATGGTTTGCTCACAAGAGTCCGAGGCGTTGAGCTTGACTCACCCTGTACATATAATAAAAGCGTGTTAATAACAGTAGTTGCGTGTTAAATTTTTTTTTTGACAGTCACCCCTTTTCTTTCTATAGATGAGGTTGCATCTATTGACCGACGAGATTTCAATATTACCTATTAGGAGCTCGAATAATAGCATTTAACCTTTTAACAACCTAATTGCAAAAAATATAAAAAGGCAAACCCTACTATAAATTCTTAGTGCACGCCTTTGGAGATCGGTCCCTTTGTACTACTCGGGGTACCGCATTTGTAGGAGTATCGAATTTCTAAGGTAATTGATATGTTTAATTTGCTTTGTGCCAGAAGAAAAGAAGGGAGATTTTGCGAAGGTAGTAGTTTAGTTTTTATATTGTGCCTCCTCTCATGAATGGGATTTTTGGGATTTACGTTATTTCTTCTATTGTGCGCAACAAGAAAACACTTTCGAGCTAGTGGAAAGATAAACCTATAGGGTTTGAGTTTGTTTGCTTCCGTTGTGTTGTAGCGGTGTCATTAGCTTTGGGTATAGAAACAGTTATTACAATACTGTTACAACGCCGGATCTGCTCTATATGAAAGTAGTACGTAGTAATAATAAAAAAACTCACTTCCAGGACGTTAATCAGAAAGATTTGAAATATTGAATATTGAAATTATCCAAAACACGAGGTTCCATCTTCGTAGAAAACCGAAAAGATACCTATCCGAAATTTTTCATTTTCGTCAAACGAGACTGAAACTCAAAACTGCGACTAGATTTGTAATCAGCATTCTCAAATTATCCAAAACACGAGGTTTTATCTTAATGGAAGGCCAAATGAAAATTTTCTGTTTTTTTGGCAAACCTGAAAATCTTGAAAGACCCGAAATTTTCGATCTTCGTGAAAAGAGACTAAAAGTCAAAACTGCAACTAGATTTGTAATCAGCATCCCGAAATTATACAAAACACGAGGTTTCATCCTAATAGAACTCCAAATAAAGATTTTCGATTTTTTGGGCAAACCTGAAGATCCTGAGAGATCCGAAATTTTCGTTTTTCGTGAAACGAGACTGAAACTCAAAACTGCAACTAGATTTGTAATCAGCATCCCGAAATTATCCAAAACACGAGGTTTCATATTAATAGAACTCCAAATAAAGATTTTCGCTTTTTTGGGCAAACCTGAAGATCTTGAGAGATCCAAAATTTTCGATTTTCGTGAAACGAGACCAAAACTCAAAACTGCAAATAGATTTGTAATCAGCAACCCGAAATTATCCAAAACGCGAGGTTTCATATTAATAGAGGGCCAACTAAAGATTTTCGATTTTTTTGGCAAACCTGAAGATCTTGAGAGATCCGAACTTTTCGATTTTCGTGAAACGGGACTAAAACTCAAAACTGCAACTAGATTTATAATCAGCATCCCGAAATTATACAAAACACGAGGTTTCATATTAATAGGACTCCAAATAAAGATTTTCGATTTTTTGGGCAAACCTGAAGATCTTGAGAGATCCGAAATTTTCGATTTTGGTGAAACGAGACTTAAACTCAAAACTGCAACTAGACTTGTAATCAGCATCCCAAAATTATCCGAAACACGAGGTTTCATATTAGTAGAAGGCCAAATAAAGATTTTCGATTTTTTGGGCAAACCTGAAGATCTTGAGAGATCCGAAATTTTTGATTTTTGTGAAACGAGACTGAAACTCAAAACTACAACTATATTCGTAATCAGCATCCTCAACTTATCCAAAACACCACGTTTCATCTGAATAGAAAGCAAAACAAAGGTTTTAGATTTTTTAGGCAATCCTGAAGATTTTGAAATACCCGAAATTTTTGATTTTCGTCAAACGAGCCTGAAACTCAAAACTACGACAAGATTTGTAATCAGCATCTTCAAATTACCCAAAACAAGAGTTTTCATCTTAATGGAAAGCCAAATGAAAATTTTCTGTATTTTAGGCAAACCTGAAAATCTTGAAAGACCCGAAATTTTCGATTTTCGTGAAACGAGACTAAAACTCAAAACTGCAACTAGATTTGTAATGAGCGTTCCGAAATTATACAAAACACGAGGTTTCATCTTAATAGAAATCCAAATAAAGATTTTCGATTTTTTGGGCAAACCTGAGGATCTTGAGAGATCCGAAATTTTCGATTTTCGTGAAACGAGACTGAAACTCAAAACTGCAACGAGATTTGTAATGAGCGTTCCGAAATTATACAAAACACGAGGTTTCATCTTAATAGAAATCCAAATAAAGATTTTCGATTTTTTGGGCAAACCTGAGGATCTTGAGAGATCCGAAATTTTCGATTTTCGTGAAACGAGACTAAAACTTAAAACTGCAACGAGATTTGTAATGAGCGTTCCGAAATTATACAAAACACGAGGTTTCATCTTAATAGAAATCCAAATAAAGATTTTCGATTTTTTGGGCAAACCTGAGGATCTTGAGAGATCCGAAATTTTCGATTTTCGTGAAACGAGACTAAAACTTAAAACTGCAACTAGATTTGTAATGAGCGTTCCGAAATTATACAAAACACGAGGTTTCATCTTGATAGAAATCCAAATAAAGATTTTCGATTTTTTGGGCAAACCTGAGGATCTTGAGAGATCCGAAATTTTCGATTTTCGTGAAACGAGACTAAAACTCAAAACTGCAACTAGATTTGTAATGAGCGTTCCGAAATTATACAAAACACGAGGTTTCATCTTAATAGAAATCCAAATAAGGATTTTCGATTTTTTGGGCAAACCTGAGGATCTTGAGAGATCCGAAATTTTCGATTTTCGTGAAACGAGACTAAAACTTAAAACTGCAACGAGATTTGTAATGAGCGTTCCGAAATTATACAAAACACGAGGTTTCATCTTAATAGAAATCCAAATAAAGATTTTCGATTTTTTGGGCAAACCTCAAGATCTTGGGAGATCCGAAATTTTCGATTTTCGTGAAACGAGACTAAAACTTAAAACTGCAACTAGATTTGTAATGAGCGTTCCGAAATTATACAAAACACGAGGTTTCATCTTGATAGAAATCCAAATAAAGATTTTCGATTTTTTGGGCAAACCTGAGGATCTTGAGAGATCCGAAATTTTCGATTTTCGTGAAACGAGACTAAAACTCAAAACTGCAACTAGATTTGTAATGAGCGTTCCGAAATTATACAAAACACGAGGTTTCATCTTAATAGAAATCCAAATAAGGATTTTCGATTTTTTGGGCAAACCTGAGGATCTTGAGAGATCCGAAATTTTCGATTTTCGTGAAACGAGACTGAAACTCAAAACTGCAAGTAGATTTGTAATCAGCATCCCGAAATTATCCAAAACGCGAGGTTTCATATTAATAGGACTCCAAATAAAGATTTTCGATTTTTTGGGCAAACCTCAAGATCTTGGGAGATCCGAAATTTTCGATTTTCGTGAAACGAGACTGAAACTCAAAACTGCAACTAGATATGTAATCAGCATCCCGAAATTATCCAAAACACAAAGTTTCATTTTAGTAGAACTCCAAATAAAGATTTTCGATTTTTTTTGGCAAACCTGAAGATCTTGAGAGATCCGAAATTTTCGATTTCCGTGAAACGAGACTGAAACTCAAAACTGCAACTAGATATGTAATCAGCATCCCGAAATTATCCAAAACACGAGGTTTCATCTTAATATAACTACAAATAAAGATTTTCGATTTTTTGGGCAAACCTGAAGATCTTGAGAGATCTGAAATTTTCGATTTTCGTGAAACGAGACTGAAACTCAAAACTGCAACTAGATATGTAATCAGCATCCCGAAATTATCCAAAACACGAGGTGTCATCTTAATATAACTACAAATAAAGATTTTCGATTTTTTTGGCAAACCTGAAGATCTTGAGAGATCCGAAATTTTCGATTTTCGTGAAACGAGACTTAAACTCAAAACTGCAACTAGATATGTAATCAGCATCCTGAAATTATCCAAAACACGAGGTTTCATCTTAATATAACTACAAATAAAGATTTTCGATTTTTTGGGCAAACCTGAGGAACTTGAGAGATCCGAAATTTTCGATTTTCGTGAAACGAAACTTAAACTCAAAACTGCAACTAGACTTGTAATCAGCATACCAAAATTACACAAAACAAGAGGTTTCATTTTAATAGAACTCCAAAAAAAGATTTTCGATTTTTTTGGCAAACCTGAAGATCTTGAGAGATCCGAAATTTTCGATTTTCGTGAAACGAGACTGAAACTCAAAACTGCAACGAGATTTGTAATGAGCGTTCCGAAATTATACAAAACACGAGGTTTCATCTTAATAGAAATCCAAATAAGGATTTTCGATTTTTTGGGCAAACCTGAGGATCTTGAGAGATCCGAAATTTTCGATTTTCGTGAAACGAGACTGAAACTCAAAACTGCAAGTAGATTTGTAATCAGCATCCCGAAATTATCCAAAACGCGAGGTTTCATATTAATAGGACTCCAAATAAAGATTTTCGATTTTTTGGGCAAACCTCAAGATCTTGGGAGATCCGAAATTTTCGATTTTCGTGAAACGAGACTGAAACTCAAAACTGCAACTAGATATGTAATCAGCATCCCGAAATTATCCAAAACACAAAGTTTCATTTTAGTAGAACTCCAAATAAAGATTTTCGATTTTTTTTGGCAAACCTGAAGATCTTGAGAGATCCGAAATTTTCGATTTCCGTGAAACGAGACTGAAACTCAAAACTGCAACTAGATATGTAATCAGCATCCCGAAATTATCCAAAACACGAGGTTTCATCTTAATATAACTACAAATAAAGATTTTCGATTTTTTGGGCAAACCTGAAGATCTTGAGAGATCTGAAATTTTCGATTTTCGTGAAACGAGACTGAAACTCAAAACTGCAACTAGATATGTAATCAGCATCCCGAAATTATCCAAAACACGAGGTGTCATCTTAATATAACTACAAATAAAGATTTTCGATTTTTTTGGCAAACCTGAAGATCTTGAGAGATCCGAAATTTTCGATTTTCGTGAAACGAGACTTAAACTCAAAACTGCAACTAGATATGTAATCAGCATCCTGAAATTATCCAAAACACGAGGTTTCATCTTAATATAACTACAAATAAAGATTTTCGATTTTTTGGGCAAACCTGAGGAACTTGAGAGATCCGAAATTTTCGATTTTCGTGAAACGAGAGTGAAACTCAAAACTGCAACTAGACTTGTAATCAGCATACCAAAATTACACAAAACAAGAGGTTTCATTTTAATAGAACTCCAAAAAAAGATTTTCGATTTTTTTGGCAAACCTGAAGATCTTGAGAGATCCGAAATTTTCGATTTTCGTGAAACGAGACTGAAACTCAAAACTGCAACTAGACTTGTAATCAGCATACCAAAATTACACAAAACAAGAGGTTTCATTTTAATAGAACTCCAAAAAAAATTTTCGATCTTTTGGGCAAACCTGAGGATCTTGAGAGATCCGAAATTTTCGATTTTCGTGAAACGAGACTGAAACTCAAAACTGCAACTAGATATGTAATCAGCATCCCGAAATTATCCAAAACACGAGGTTTCATCTTAATATAACTACAAATAAAGATTTTCGATTTTTTTGGCAAACCTGAAGATCTTGAGAGATCCGAAATTTTCGATTTTCGTGAAACGAGACTGAAACTCAAAACTGCAACTAGATATGTAATCAGCATCCCGAAATTATCCAAAACACAAAGTTTCATTTTAGTAGAACTCCAAATAAAGATTTTCGATTTTTTGGGCAAACCTGAAGATCTTGAAAGATCTGAAATTTTCGATTTTCGTGAAACGAGGGTAAAACTCAAAACTGTAACTAGATTTGTAATCAGCATCCCGAAATTATGCAAAACACGAGGTTTCATATTAATAGAAGGCCAAATAGAGATTTTCGATTTTTTGGGCAAACCTGAAGATCTTGAGACATCTGAAATTTTCGATTTTCGTGAAACGAGGGTAAAACTCAAAACTGCAACTAGATTTGTAATCAGCATCCCGAAATTATCCAAAACACTTGGTTTCATATTAATAGAAGGCCAAATAGAGATTTTCGATTTTTTGGGCAAACCTGAAGATCTTGAGAGATCTGAAATTTTCGATTTTCGTGAAACGAGACTAAAACTCAAAACTGCAACTAGATTTGTAATCAGCATCCCGAAATTATCCAAAACACTTGGTTTCATATTAATAGAAGGCCAAATAGAGATTTTCGATTTTTTGGGCAAACCTGAAGATCTTGAGAGATCTGAAATTTTCGATTTTCGTGAAACGAGACTAAAACTCAAAACTGCAACAAGATTTGTAATCAGCAACCCGAAATTATCCAAAACGCGAGGTTTCATATTAATAGAAGGCCAAATAAAGATTTTCGATTTTTTTGGCAAACCTGAAGATCTTGAAAGACCCGAAATTTTCGATTTTCGTGAAACGAGACTAAAACTCAAAACTGCAACTAGATTTGTAATGAGCGTTCCGAAATTATACAAAACACGAGGTTTCATCTTAATAGAAATCCAAATAAAGATTTTCGATTTTTTGGGCAAACCTGAGGATCTTGAGAGATCCGAAATTTTCGATTTTCGTGAAACGAGACTTAAACTCAAAACTGCAACTAGACTTGTAATCAGCATACCAAAATTACACAAAACAAGAGGTTTCATTTTAATAGAACTCCAAAAAAAGATTTTCGATTTTTTTGGCAAACCTGAAGATCTTGAGAGATCCGAAATTTTCGATTTTCGTGAAACGAGACTGAAACTCAAAATTGCAACTAGATATGTAATCAGCAGCAACACGAGGTTTCATCTTAATATAACTACAAATAAAGATTTTCGATTTTTTGGGCAAACCTGAAGATCTTGAGAGATCTGAAATTTTCGATTTTCGTGAAACGAGACTGAAACTCAAAACTGCAACTAGATATGTAATCAGCATCCCGAAATTATCCAAAACACGAGGTTTCATCTTAATATAACTACAAATAAAGATTTTCGATTTTTTTGGCAAACCTGAAGATCTTGAGAGATCCGAAATTTTCGATTTTCGTGAAACGAGACTTAAACTCAAAACTGCAACTAGATATGTAATCAGCATCCCGAAATTATCCAAAACACGAGGTTTCATTTTAATAGAACTCCAAAAAAAGATTTTCGATTTTTTTGGCAAACCTGAAGATCTTGAGAGATCCGAAATTTTCGATTTTCGTGAAACGAGACTGAAACTCAAAACTGCAACTAGACTTGTAATCAGCATACCAAAATTACACAAAACAAGAGGTTTCATTTTAATAGAACTCCAAAAAAAGATTTTCGATTTTTTGGGCAAACCTGAATATCTTGAGAGATCTGAAATTTTCGATTTTCGTGAAACGAGACTGAAACTCAAAACTGCAACTAGATATGTAATCAGCATCCCGAAATTATCCAAATCACGAGGTTTCATCTTAATATAACTACAAATAAAGATTTTCGATTTTTTGGGCAAACCTGAAGATCTTGAGAGATCTGAAATTTTCGATTTTCGTGAAACGAGACTGAAACTCAAAACTGCAACTAGATATGTAATCAGCATCCCGAAATTATCCAAAACACGAGGTTTCATCTTAATATAACTACAAATAAAGATTTTCGATTTTTTTGGCAAACCTGAAGATCTTGAGAGATCCGAAATTTTCGATTTTCGTGAAACGAGACTGAAACTCAAAACTGCAACTAGATATGTAATCAGCATCCCGAAATTATCCAAAACACAAAGTTTCATTTTAATAGAACTCCAAATAAAGATTTTCGATTTTTTGGGCAAACCTGAAGATCTTGAGAGATCCGAAATTTTCGATTTTCGTGAAACGAGACTAAAACTCAAAACTGCAACTAGATTTGTAATTAGCGTTCCGAAATTATACAAAACACGAGGTTTCATCTTAATAGGACTCCAAATAAAGATTTTCGATTTTTTGGGCAAACCTGAGGATCTTGAGAGATCCGAAATTTTCGATTTTCGTGAAACGAGACTAAAACTCAAAACTGCAACAAGATTTGTAATCAGCAACCCGAAATTATCCAAAACGCGAGGTTTCATATTAATAGAAGGCCAAATAAAGATTTTCGATTTTTTGGGCAAACCTGAGGATCTTGAGAGATCCGAAATTTTCGATTTTCGTGAAACGAGACTAAAACTCAAAACTGCAACTAGATTTGTAATGAGCGTTCCGAAATTATACAAAACACGAGGTTTCATCTTAATAGAAATCCAAATAAAGATTTTCGATTTTTTGGGCAAACCTGAGGATCTTGAGAGATCCGAAATTTTCGATTTTCGTGAAACGAGACTAAAACTCAAAACTGCAACTAGATTTGTAATTAGCGTTCCGAAATTATACAAAACACGAGGTTTCATCTTAATAGGACTCCAAATAAAGATTTTCGATTTTTTGGGCAAACCTGAGGATCTTGAGAGATCCGAAATTTTCGATTTTCGTGAAACGAGACTAAAACTCAAAACTGCAACTAGATTTGTAATTAGCGTTCCGAAATTATACAAAACACGAGGTTTCATCTTAATAGAAATCCAAATAAAGATTTTCGATTTTTTGAGCAAACCTGAGGATCTTGAGAGATCCGAAATTTTCGATTTTCGCGAAACGAGACTTAAACTCAAAACTGCAACTAGACTTGTAATCAGCATACCAAAATTACACAAAACAAGAGGTTTCATTTTAATAGAACTCCAAAAAAAGATTTTCGATTTTTTGGGCAAACCTGAAGATCTTGAGAGATCTGAAATTTTCGATTTTCGTGAAACGAGACTGAAACTCAAAACTGCAACTAGATATGTAATCAGCATCCCGAAATTATCCAAAACACAAAGTTTCATTTTAATAGAACTCCAAATAAAGATTTTCGATTTTTTGGGCAAACCTGAAGATCTTGAGAGATCCGAAATTTTCGATTTTCGTGAAACGAGACTGAAACTCAAAACTGCAACTAGATATGTAATCAGCATCCCGAAATTATCCAAAACACGAGGTTTCATCTTAATATAACTACAAATAAGGATTTTCGATTTTTTTGGCAAACCTGAAGATCTTGAGAGATCCGAAATTTTCGATTTTCGTGAAACGAGACTGAAACTCAAAACTGCAACTAGATATGTAATCAGCATCCCGAAATTATCCAAAACACAAAGTTTCATTTTAATAGAACTCCAAATAAAGATTTTCGATTTTTTGGGCAAACCTGAAGATCTTGAGAGATCTGAAATTTTCGATTTTCGTGAAACGAGGGTAAAACTCAAAACTGCAACTAGATTTGTAATCAGCATCCCGAAATTATCCAAAACACTTGGTTTCATATTAATAGAAGGCCAAATAGAGATTTTCGATTTTTTGGGCAACCTGAAGATCTTGAGAGATCTGAAATTTTCGATTTTCGTGAAACGAGACTAAAACTCAAAACTGCAACAAGATTTGTAATCAGCAACCCGAAATTATCCAAAACGCGAGGTTTCATATTAATAGAAGGCCAAATAAAGATTTTCGATTTTTTTGGCAAACCTGAAGATCTTGAAAGACCCGAAATTTTCGATTTTCGTGAAACGAGACTAAAACTCAAAACTGCAACTAGATTTGTAATGAGCGTTCCGAAATTATACAAAATACGAGGTTTCATCTTAATAGAAATCCAAATAAAGATTTTCGATTTTTTGGGCAAACCTGAAGATCTTGAGAGATCCGAAATTTTCGATTTTCGTGAAACGAGACCAAAACTCAAAACTGCAACTAGATTTGTAATCAGCATCCCGAAATCATACAAAACACGAGGTTTCATCTTAATAGGACTCCAAATAAAGATTTTCGATTTTTTGAGCAAACCTGAGGATCTTGAGAGATCCGAAATTTTCGATTTTCGCGAAACGAGACTTAAACTCAAAACTGCAACTAGACTTGTAATCAGCATACCAAAATTACACAAAACAAGAGGTTTCATTTTAATAGAACTCCAAAAAAAGATTTTCGATTTTTTGGGCAAACCTGAAGATCTTGAGAGATCTGAAATTTTCGATTTTCGTGAAACGAGACTGAAACTCAAAACTGCAACTAGATATGTAATCAGCATCCCGAAATTATCCAAAACACAAAGTTTCATTTTAATAGAACTCCAAATAAAGATTTTCGATTTTTTGGGCAAACCTGAAGATCTTGAGAGATCCGAAATTTTCGATTTTCGTGAAACGAGACTGAAACTCAAAACTGCAACTAGACTTGTAATCAGCATACCAAAATTACACAAAACAAGAGGTTTCATTTTAATAGAACTCCAAAAAAAGATTTTCGATTTTTTGGGCAAACCTGAATATCTTGAGAGATCTGAAATTTTCGATTTTCGTGAAACGAGACTGAAACTCAAAACTGCAACTAGATATGTAATCAGCATCCCGAAATTATCCAAATCACGAGGTTTCATCTTAATATAACTACAAATAAAGATTTTCGATTTTTTGGGCAAACCTGAAGATCTTGAGAGATCTGAAATTTTCGATTTTCGTGAAACGAGACTGAAACTCAAAACTGCAACTAGATATGTAATCAGCATCCCGAAATTATCCAAAACACGAGGTTTCATCTTAATATAACTACAAATAAAGATTTTCGATTTTTTTGGCAAACCTGAAGATCTTGAGAGATCCGAAATTTTCGATTTTCGTGAAACGAGACTGAAACTCAAAACTGCAACTAGATATGTAATCAGCATCCCGAAATTATCCAAAACACAAAGTTTCATTTTAATAGAACTCCAAATAAAGATTTTCGATTTTTTGGGCAAACCTGAAGATCTTGAGAGATCCGAAATTTTCGATTTTCGTGAAACGAGACTAAAACTCAAAACTGCAACTAGATTTGTAATTAGCGTTCCGAAATTATACAAAACACGAGGTTTCATATTAATAGAAGGCCAAATAAAGATTTTCGATTTTTTGGGCAAACCTGAGGATCTTGAGAGATCCGAAATTTTCGATTTTCGTGAAACGAGACTAAAACTCAAAACTGCAACAAGATTTGTAATCAGCAACCCGAAATTATCCAAAACGCGAGGTTTCATATTAATAGAAGGCCAAATAAAGATTTTCGATTTTTTGGGCAAACCTGAGGATCTTGAGAGATCCGAAATTTTCGATTTTCGTGAAACGAGACTAAAACTCAAAACTGCAACAAGATTTGTAATCAGCAACCCGAAATTATCCAAAACGCGAGGTTTCATATTAATAGAAGGCCAAATAAAGATTTTCGATTTTTTGGGCAAACCTGAGGATCTTGAGAGATCCGAAATTTTCGATTTTCGTGAAACGAGACTAAAACTCAAAACTGCAACTAGATTTGTAATGAGCGTTCCGAAATTATACAAAACACGAGGTTTCATCTTAATAGGACTCCAAATAAAGATTTTCGATTTTTTGGGCAAACCTGAGGATCTTGAGAGATCCGAAATTTTCGATTTTCGTGAAACGAGACTAAAACTCAAAACTGCAACTAGATTTGTAATGAGCGTTCCGAAATTATACAAAACACGAGGTTTCATCTTAATAGAAATCCAAATAAAGATTTTCGATTTTTTGAGCAAACCTGAGGATCTTGAGAGATCCGAAATTTTCGATTTTCGCGAAACGAGACTTAAACTCAAAACTGCAACTAGACTTGTAATCAGCATACCAAAATTACACAAAACAAGAGGTTTCATTTTAATAGAACTCCAAAAAAAGATTTTCGATTTTTTGGGCAAACCTGAAGATCTTGAGAGATCTGAAATTTTCGATTTTCGTGAAACGAGGGTAAAACTCAAAACTGCAACTAGATTTGTAATCAGCATCCCGAAATTATCCAAAACACTTGGTTTCATATTAATAGAAGACCAAATAGAGATTTTCGATTTTTTGGGCAAACCTGAAGATCTTGAGAGATCTGAAATTTTCGATTTTCGTGAAACGAGACTAAAACTCAAAACTGCAACAAGATTTGTAATCAGCAACCCGAAATTATCCAAAACGCGAGGTTTCATATTAATAGAAGGCCAAATAAAGATTTTCGATTTTTTTGGCAAACCTGAAGATCTTGAAAGACCCGAAATTTTCGATTTTCGTGAAACGAGACTAAAACTCAAAACTGCAACTAGATTTGTAATCAGCATCCCGAAATCATACAAAACACGAGGTTTCATCTTAATAGGACTCCAAATAAAGATTTTCGATTTTTTGGGCAAACCTGAAGATCTTGAGAGATCCGAAATTTTCGATTTTCGTGAAACGAGACCAAAACTCAAAACTGCAACTAGATTTGTAATCAGCATCCCGAAATCATACAAAACACGAGGTTTCATCTTAATAGGACTCCAAATAAAGATTTTCGATTTTTTGGGCAAACCTGAAGATCTTGAGAGATCCGAAATTTTCGATTTTCGTGAAACGAGACTTAAACTCAAAACTGCAACTAGACTTGTAATCAGCATCCCAAAATTATCCAAAACACGAGGTTTCATATTAATAGAAGGCCAAATAAAGATTTTCGATTTTTTGGGCAAACCTGAAGATCTTGAGAGATCCGAAATTTTCGATTTTCGTGAAACGAGACTAAAACTTAAAACTGCAACTAGATTTGTAATCAGCATCCCGAACTCATACAAAACACGAGGTTTCATCTTAATAGGACTCCAAATAAAGATTTTCGGTTTTTTGGGCAAACCTGAAGATCTTGAGAGATCCGAAATTTTCGATTTTCGTGAAACGAGACTAAAACTCAAAACTGCAACTAGATTTGTAGTCAGCATCCTGAAATTATACAAAACACGAGGTTTCATCTTAATAGAACTCCAAATATAGATTTTCGATTTTTTGGGCAAACCTGAAAATCTTGAGAGATCCGGAGTTTTCGATTTTCGTGAAACGATACTAAAAATCAAAACTGCTACTAGATTTGTAATCAGCATCCCGAAATTATACAAAATACGAGGTTTCATATTAATAGAAGGCCAAATAAAGATTTTCGATTTTTTGGGCAAACCTGAAGATCTTGAGATATCCGAAATTTTCGATTTTCGTGAAACGATACTAAAAATCAAAACTGCCACTAGACTTGTAATCAGCATCCCGAAATTATACAGAACACGAGGTATCATCTTAATAGAACTCCAAATTAAGATTTTCGATTTTTTGGGCAAACCTGAAGATCTTGAGATCCGAAATTTTCAATTTTCGTGAAATGAGACTAAAACTCAAAACTGCAACTAGATTTGTAATCAGCATCCTGAAATTATACAAAACACGAGGTTTCATCTTAATAGAACTCCAAATTAAGATTTTCGATTTTTTGGGCAAATCTGAAGATCTTGAGAGACCCGAAATTTTCGATTTTCGTGAAACGAGACTAAAACTTAAAACTGCAAATAAATTTGTAATCAGCATCCTGAAATTATACAAAACACGAGGTTTGATCTTAATAGAACTTCAAATTAAGATTTTCGATTTTTTGGACAAACCTGAAGATCTTGAGATCCGAAATATTCGATTTTCGTGAAACGAGGCTAAAACTCAAAGCTGCAAATAGATTTGTAATCAGCATCCTGAAATTATACAAAACACGAGGTTTGATCTTAATAGAACTTCAAATTAAGATTTTCGATTTTTTGGACAAACCTGAAGATCTTGAGATCCGAAATTTTCAATTTTCGTGAAACGAGATTACAACTCAAAACTGCAACTAGATTTGTAATCAGCATCCTGAAATTATACAAAACACGAGGTTTCAGCTTAATAGAACTCCAAATTAAGATTTTCGATTTTTTGGGCAAATCTGAAGATCTTGAGAGACCCGAAAATTTCGATTTTCGTGAAACGAGACTAAAACTCAAAACCGCAACTAGATTTGTAATCAGCATCCCGAAATTATACAAAATACGAGGTTTCATCTTAATAGAATTTCAAATAAAGATTTTCGATTTTGTGGGCAAACCTGAAGATCTTGAGATCCGAAATTTTCAATTTTCGTGAAACGAGACTAAAACTCAAAACTGCAACTAGATTTGTAATCAGCATCCTGAAATTATACAAAACACGAGGTTTCATCTTAATAGAACTCCAAATTAGGATTTTCGATTTTTTGGGCAAACCTGAAGATCTTAAGAGACCCGAAATTTTCGATTTTCGTGAAACGAGACTAAACTCAAAACTGCAAATAAATTTGTAATCAGCATCCTGAAATTATACAAAACACGAGGTTTGATCTTAATAGAACTTCAAATTAAGATTTTCGATTTTTTGGACAAACCTGAAGATCTTGAAAGATCCGAAATTTTCGATTTTCGTGAAACGAGGCTATAACTCAAAGCTGCAAATAGATTTGTAATCAGCATCCTGAAATTATACAAAACACGAGGTTTGATCTTAATAGAACTTCAAATTAAGATTTTCGATTTTTTGGACAAACCTGAAGATCTTGAAAGATCCGAAATTTTCGATTTTCGTGAAACGAGGCTATAACTCAAAGCTGCAAATAAATTTGTAATCAGCATCCTGAAATTATACAAAACACGAGGTTTGATCTTAATAGAACTTCAAATTAAGATTTTCGATTTTTTGGACAAACCTGAAGATCTTGAAAGATCCGAAATTTTCGATTTTCGTGAAACGAGGCTATAACTCAAAGCTGCAAATAGATTTGTAATCAGCATCCTGAAATTATACAAAACACGAGGTTTGATCTTAATAGAACTTCAAATTAAGATTTTCGATTTTTTGGACAAACCTGAAGATCTTGAGATCCGAAATTTTCAATTTTCGTGAAACGAGACTACAACTCAAAACTGCAACTAGATTTGTAATCAGCATCCTGAAATTATACAAAACACGAGGTTTCATCTTAATAGAACTCCAAATTAAGATTTTCGATTTTTTGGGCAAATCTGAAGATCTTGAGAGACCCGAAATTTTCGATTTTCGTGAAACGAGACTAAAACTCAAAACTGCAACTAGATTTGTAATCAGCATCCTGAAATTATACAAAATACGAGGTTTCATCTTAATAGAACTCCAAATTAAGGTTTTCGATTTTTTGGGCAAATCTGAAGATCTTGAGAGACCCGAAATTTTCGATTTTCGTGAAACGAGACTAAAACTCAAAACTGCAACTAGATTTGTAATCAGCATCCTGAAATTATACAAAATACGAGGTTTCATCTTAATAGAACTCCAAATTAAGATTTTCGATTTTTTGGGCAAATCTGAAGATCTTGAGAGACCCGAAATTTTCGATTTTCGTGAAACGAGACTAAAACTCAAAACTGCAACTAGATTTGTAATCAGCATCCTGAAATTATACAAAATACGAGGTTTCATCTTAATAGAACTCCAAATTAAGATTTTCGATTTTTTGGGCAAATCTGAAGATCTTGAGAGACCCGAAATTTTCGATTTTCGTGAAACGAGACTAAAACTCAAAACTGCAACTAGATTTGTAATCAGCATCCTGAAATTATACAAAACACGAGGTTTCATCTTAATAGAACTCCAAATTAAGATTTTCGATTTTTTGGGCAAATCTGAAGATCTTGAGAGACCCGAAACTTTCGATTTTCGTGAAACGAGACTAAAACTTAAAACTGCAAATAAATTTGTAATCAGCATCCTGAAATTATACAAAACACGAGGTTTCATCTTAATAGAACTCCAAATTAAGATTTTCGATTTTTTGGGCAAATCTGAAGATCTTGAGAGACCCGAAATTTTCGATTTTCGTGAAACGAGACTAAAACTCAAAACTGCAAATAAATTTGCAATCAGCATCCTGAAATTATACAGAACACGAGGTTTGATCTTAATAGAACTTCAAATTAAGATTTTCGATTTTTTGGACAAACCTGAAGATCTTGAAAGATCCGAAATTTTCGATTTTCGTGAAACGAGGCTAAAACTCAAAACTGCAAATAGATTTGTAATCAGCATCCTGAAATTATACAAAACACGAGGTTTGATCTTAATAGAACTTCAAATAAAGATTTTCGATTTTTTGGGCAAACCTGAAGATCTTGAGAGATCCGAAATTTTCGATTTCCGTGAAGCGAGACTAAAACTCAAAAGTGCAACTAGATTTGTAATTAGCATCCCGAAATTATACAAAACACGAGGTTTCATATTAATAGAAGGCCAAATAAAGATTTTCGATTTTTTGGGCAAACCTGAAGTTCTTGAGAGATCCGAAGTTTTTGATTTTCTTGAAACGATACTAAAAATCAAAACTGCCACTAGATTCGTAATCAGCATCCCGAAATTATCCAAAACACGAGGTTTCATATTAATAGAACTCCAAATTAAGATTTTCGATTTTTTGGGCAAACCTGAAGATCTTGAGAGATCCGAAGTTTTCGATTTTCGTGAAACGATACTAAAAATCAAAACTGCCACTAGATTTGTAATCAGCATCCCGAAATTATCCAAAACACGAGGTTTCATATTAATAGAAGGCCAAATAAAGATTTTCGATTTTTTGGGCAAACCTGAAGATCTTGAGAGATCCGAAATTTTCGATTTTCGTGAAACGAGACTAAAACTCAAAACTGCAACTAGATTTGTAATCAGCATCCCGAAATGATCCAAAACACGAGGTTTCGTATTAATAGAAGGCCAAATAAAGATTTTCGATTTTTTGGGCAAACCTGAAGATCTTGAGAGATCCGAAATTTTCGATTTTAGTGAAACGAGGCTAAAACTCAAAACTGCAACGAGATTTGTAATCAGCATCCCGAAATTATACAAAACACGAGGTTTCATCTTAATAGAACGCCAAAGATTTTCGATATTTTAGGCAAACCTGAAGATCTTGAGGGATGCGAAATTTTCGATTTTCGTGAAACGAGACTGAAACTCAAAACTGCGACTAGATTTGTAAAGAGCGTTCCCAAATTATTCAAAACACGAGGTTTCATCTCAATAGAAAGCCAAATAATGTTTTTCGATTTTTAGGCAAACAAAAATCTTGAAAGATCCGTAATTTTTTTCTTTTCGTCAGACAAAACTGAAATTCAAAATTGTGACAGGATTTTTAATCATCACCCTCAAATTATTCAAAATACGTGGTTTCATTTTAACAGAAAGCCAAATAAAGATTTTCGGTTTTTGAGGCAAACCTGAAGATCTGAAAGATTTGTAATTTTTTTATTTTCGTCAAACGATACCGAAACTCGAAACTGTGACCAGGTTTGTAATCAGCGTCCTTAAATCATCCAAATCAGCAGGTTTCATCTTAAACATATTTCATATTTCCAGAACTAAACTGAACAACTCGATTGACAGAAAAATGTTTAGGAATATTTTTCTTAATCATTTTCTTGCAGATACTTATTACAAAATTTTTGCCTAGAAACACTGCACTATAAAATACGACTGAATGTATTACAGATTACGCCACGGCACTTTAGTTGTCCGTTCTATATCATCTAGGGGCCCTTCGTAGTTCATCCAGCGGTTAACAGATGGCGACAACAATACTATTTCCTGCATTCTTTTTCAAGGAAAGGAGTATTGAGCAACGGACGCCACAATATACAGGCGAAAAAAGTTTTGAGCTTACAGCTTCAATGCAAGTAGTGGAAGTGTAGTGGTTTTCCTACATTGTTTTTACTTTATTACCTGATTAAGTTGAGAGACGTAAGTGTTTTGTTTTTTAGTTATAATAGTGTAAATTGCAAATGGTTTTTTTAAACGTATGTGTACCTACAAGATAAAACATTTGTAATGTACCTAGTGGGTATGGGGGCAATTATCGGTTATTAGTTTGATTGGAATAGTGGTAGGTAGTAGCAAAAATAATGCAATTGGCGTCAGTTTGACCAATTTTTTTGTTTTTTTTTCTAATGATGAACGTTGAAAATGTTATTTATGCAATGAAAGAATTTAAAGAGCAGATAAATCAAAATCTACCTCACTTGCTTTGCAAGCATAGGTACTTAGGTAGGTATCACAACATATGATCATAGTAAACAACCAGCAGAATATTTCTGAGGATTTACTATACAGGGTTATTCACGTTATTCGATACGGAGCATTATTGCTAAAGTATTTGATAAAAAAGAAAATAATAATTTCGGATGGATAGAGACCCATAAAGGCTACATTTTAAAAATATTTTCATGTTATACAGGGTGTCCCAAAAACACGAAATGTATCAAAGTTGTTTTTTTTTAATGGAACACCCCGTATATTATTGCATATTCAAATTGGTAAATTCTAGTGTGACTATATGTATCATACATGGGACTTAAAGCGAACCGTTTATGTGTAAATCACCATTTTCGGTATAAAAAGATATCAGGAAAAAATTGAATATCGCAGAGATTATAAACTTTGGAAGGCTGTGACTTTGCCGTATTACTAAGTATAAAGTCGATTAATTAAGGAAACTTCGATCAGCGATAACTTGATTTTTTCAAATGGGAATGCCTAATTCTTTTTATACGGTTAAACGTAGAATTTGATATTCTTTCTAATGATATAAGGTCGTAAATATCAATCTCTGGTAGTTTTCATTTAATTTTAAGTTTTCAAACAAATCGGCGTTTTTCAATTTTCCTTCCTATAAGCAACGTAGCAGGACATGAAATATAAACAAAAATCTGTTCGGGTAGAAGAAAACAACTAACTTAGCAGAAACATACACACGAACTAGACTAAAGAGCCAAGATTAGAAAAATTACTCACAACAAACAAAGTCTAACCAGAAACAACGGCGGTAACACCTCTAAGGTCAAAGAGAAGCTTGAGTATGGCAGTAATAGATATTTTTTACAGTCTACTGGCTACCGCAATTTACTAGAGGTTAAACATTTCCAAGACAATTACCCTGATATGAAACAAAAACGACCTGCGACTGTTGCTCCAACGCGCAATTATCAATCATATGTAATGGTGTAAAAAAGTAGTAATTTGCGTCGAAGTCGATACCTCTGACTGGAGCCCTCTATTTTTCAATATCTATTAGCAATATTGCAAAAAAGGAATACTGACAAATAAGATTTAAATTTTCTGCCATTTATGTTTTATAATTTCAACAAATTTCATTCTTCATTTTCTACGATCTTGCTAATAGGTACTGAAGAATTTTCAGAACTCCGGTCAGAAGTACTTTTGATTTGAGTTCTGACAGAACTACATACTTTTTTATATCATTAAATGTGAAGTTTTATTATGAAAATAATAAACTGCCTCCAACATTGTCTAGTAGTTCGTTTCATTTCAAAATTTTTAAGGACTTTGGAAATTGGCAATCTCTAGTATATTGCAGTAGCTAGTAGGCCATGAAAAAATCCATTTCTGCCATACTCCAGCTTCTCTTTGACCAAAGATATGTTACCGCCGTTGTTTCTGGCTACTGACTTTATTTGTTGTGAGTAATTTTTATAATCTTGCCCCTTTAGTCTAGTTCGTGTGTATTTTTCTGCTAAGTTAGTTGTTTTGTTCTACCTGCTTATAGGTAGGAATATCGAAAAACGCCGATTTGTTTGAAAATTTAAAATGAAATGAAAACTACCAGAGATTGATATTTACGACCTTGTATCATTAGAAAGAATATCAAATTCTACGTTTAACCGTATAAAAAGAATTAGGCATTCCCATTTGAAAAAATCAAGTTATCGCTGATCGAAGTTTCCTTAATTAATCGACCGCTGACGCATTTTATGCTTAGTAATACGGCAAAGTCACAGCCTTCCAAAGTTTATAATCTCAGCGATATTCAATTTTTTCCTGATATCTACTTATACCGAAAATGGTGATTTACACCTAAACGGTTCGCTTTAAGTCCCATGTATGATACATATAGTCATACTAGAATTTACCAATTTGGATATGCAATAATATACGGGGTGTTCCATTAAAAGAAACAACTTTGATACATTTCGTGTTTTTGGGACACCCTGTATAACATGAAAATATTTTTATTATTTTTTAAATGAGACACCCTATATATTATTATAAATACTCGCATGTATACAGAACAATTCTACGTCCCTGAGTTTCGGTAAATACGCAATATTCTAATGGACCTAAAAAGGTGATTTATGTCGCTAGGTCTTCCTTCACAGGTCAGTGGACAGCCTATTATGAATCCAACAATTTTTTCAGTTTTTCAACCCTCCACCCCCAACCACCCCAATTTCACCCTCACCCAAAAACCGCAGAAAATGATCAGGAACCTTTAAAACGCTTAAAAACGAAGTTTGAGCTGTTTTTATATTTTTAGTTTTTTGATTAATTCTGCGCCGCCACTGGCACGATTTATAAAAACTATACGCATTTTTATCCGTGCCAGGGTACTAATACTACGTCAAAATTTCATTAAAATCAATTCAACAGTTTCCACGTTACATAATACAGAACGGTCTAAAGCAATTCTCGTATGTTTACATCAGAAAAAATTCCAAGTCCTTTGGTTTCTGTAATAGGCAAGGCAATGTCCGGATGGACCTGAAAAATCTATTTATCTCGCTAGGTCTTCCTTCATAGGTCAGTGGACAGTCTATTACGAATTCAAAAAATTTTTCAATTTTACAACCCCCAACCCCCCAACCACCCACAAAAAAAAGTAGAAAATGATCAGGAACACCTAAAACGCCTAAAAACGAAGTTTGGGGAATATTTGAAATTTTTGGTTTTTTGCTAATCACTCCCCGCCTATGCACCGATTTTCAAAATTGTAGCAGCATTACCTACTACGACCCCACAGCATATTGCTGCCCAAATTTCATCACAATCCATGCAGCGGTTACTGAGATTACGTGGCTAGAAAAACGCGTACAGACAGACAGATCGACAGACAGACCGACGGAAATGAGTGACGTGGATTTTCGTTATGTAGACATTATAAAACGCCCAAAAACGTTTTATTTCAAAATCGAAAATTTTCGCGATCACAATACTCCCCTCACCTATCGGTGTAGAAAGTAAAATAAGACTATTAATGCATATGAAGTAATTATAGATTCATAAAATATATTTAGTGGGTTGACTTGATCTTTTTGTTTTGGATTCATTGCTTTTTATAGCTAATTATGTAACGTGTGGATTAGAAGTAAAAAAGATTGTTTTTTCTTCATGTCCTGCGCCCCCGTAAGATTGTGCCCTAGGCCATGGCCTAAGTTGGCCTTATGGGTAATCCGGGTCTGTTTACACCCCCAAAATTGTAATTGGCTACTACTGCCCAGTTCCGAGATATTGCTTGTCTTAATCGTCGTGGGACACCCTGTATATGAATTTCAAAATTATAGGCCTATTTACAGTTCATCATCAACTACTATGAACTACTGCTTCTGTTTGTAATTTAATGTCTAATTTCCTGAAACAACCTGATTAAATTTCATTAAAAAAAAAACGCGTATACAGAGAGAAAGAGAGAGTAGGATGGTCAGAGAGCAGACGATTAACCGTATCGACATGTGTGGTGTGCGCGATTTCAAAGTTATGATCCGCGCTTGTGGATTTTCAGACAGCTTTATTATAATTACTATCAGAGCTGATTCTGGTCGGTCGCCGCCGCTGTTCATGATTGTTCCGGCAATAATTGCGGCAATGCGGATACATTCGTTATGAAGCTCACCGCCGATGAAGCGGCTCTACTATCATCGCCTCCTGTACAGGGTGAGTCAAGCAGTGCCGGATTAAGCTTTTATGGGGCCCGGGGCTATAATAATTTTAAAGGGCCATTTATAAATAAAATGCAAATACTATTATTTATGAAACTGTATTCTCGATATAAAAGAATAAACTACTCGAAATGATCTATATAAAGAAAAACGCAAACAGCATTAATGATAAAACAGACATTAAAAATCTCAGCTCAATATATTACAACATCATATAACAACTCAAAGAAATTTCATCCCATACAAACTTATAATTCAAATACTTCGCATTTCAAATTTAAATATTTTAATTTAAACAATAACGCACAAAACTAGATTCAAAAATCAAAAAGTTAAAACATTTTACTGTCATATATCACCTGTTGCATACTAATTTGTATTCATCCATCAAATCTACATATTTCTTTAATCCATGTAACGTATTTTTCTCAATGTAAATGTTCTGTGCCTGCTTTTGTCATTCTGTGGCCACTGCAACCTGTTTTGTGATTGCAACCACCTTCACACGGACTGCACGTGTTTTTGGACGTATTTTTTCCATTTTAAAGTTAAATTTTCGATTTCTGGCATGAAAAAGCGCAAAAAAAGATGTGCTAAACACCTTATAGGCCGGGGCTGTTGACGGCCTACGCCGCCCCCTGCTTTTATTACCTATATCATTAGTCTGCTTTTCAATGTTTTTTTGGTAGGTATATAGGTTATATCAAATTCTATGTAACTAATTAATAATATTTTTGTAGTTTTTGAAGTTTTGAAAAGATTAAACAATGACTGAGGAAGACCACAAAGTGGTCGAAACGTTTCCACCAACTTTCTGAGACAAAACTTTGTTTTTCTCTCTCCCCCCATTTTTTGCAATTTGGAACCTCATCCCCAAAAACCTACTACAGGATATATAGCACGAAGGTTCAAAAACTCCTTGAAAAGGAATTTAAGCAGAATAAACTACTATACACTTAGACGTATGTCTTGAGTCCCGCTTACAGTATCAGCACTGCTCTCAATGTTTGCGTTTGCTATTTTCAGTGCAATCCTTTTCAAGCGGAGCGTTAGGTTTGCTTAAAAAAACTTATTTTGAGAATTTTTTTCACTGCTTCTAATTTATCCTCAGCATAGTTATTTAGAGTTATCTTGGTAAATTGTAACCATGTAGCACATAGACATAACAAACTATATAGGTAACATACTTTTTTTTTGAGCGTCGCCTTTGTATCAGTTCAACTTCGATCTATTCATTATATTGGCACGGTCCACAGGTGCCGAGATTTGAATATTTCAGTATCCGATGGGTAGGTATAGGTATTTTCTATTTTCTTTTTATACAGGTTGAGTCAAGCTCAACGCCTCGGACTCTTGTGACCAAACCATAATACTTTTTAGAAAATAAACTTTGCGAATGTATGTAGTTAAAATTATACATACATCAAGTCTAATCAGAAACAACAGAGGTAATACATCTAATTAAATCAAATTATAAAACATAATTTATCTGGCAAAAAATTAAAATCTGATTTGTCAGTATTCCTTTTTTTGCGATCTTGCTAATAGATGCTGAAAAATTAGAAGGGCTACAGTGGGACATTCAGAGGTATTGTTACTTTTTACTTTGACTGAAATGACTATTGTTTTATATCATTATATGTGAAATTTCGTGCTGAAGATATTAGACTGCTAGTAACTAAAGCTGAAAGTTTAATGGTTTTGGAAATTTTTAATCTTTAATACATTGCAGTAGCTAGTAAGCTGTAAAAATTATCCATTTTTGTCGTATTTCAGCTTCTCTTTGACCTGAGACATCTTACCGGCGTTGTTTCTGCTTAGATTTCATTGGTTGTAGGGAATTTTTATAACCTTGCCCATTTAATTTAGTTTGTCTTTATCTTTCTGCTAAGTTAGCTGTTTTCTTCTATCTGAACACGTTTTGTTTATATTTCATGGCCTGCTAGTTTGCTTATAGGTAGGGAAATTCAAAAACACCGTTTTGATTGAAAACTCGAAATTAAGTTTTCAGTGATCTATTGTACTGATTTTATTGTTCATCTATTGACCTAATATTTGCAGTGTCACATTAAGCAAAACTAGGGCCCCTGCGGAGCCCCTCTAAACCGCGGGGCCCGGGGCTCCAGCCTCTTTAGCACCATGGTTAATCCAGGCGTGGAGTCAAGCTCAACGCCGCCGACTGTTGTGACCAAACGATATCTCGTTGCAGGGAAATGACTATGCAAGTGTATGTATGTCGTGATGGACTGCATATTAGAGAGAATGACTTCTATACAGAGTGTTTAATGAAGGCGTGAGATAAAAAGTTGTGTTTTTAAACGGAACACCCTGTATATTATTGCATATTCAGATTCCTGGGCCAATTGTAGTGTGACTTTATGTGTCACATATGGGACTTAAAACAAACCGTTTAGGTATAAAACACCATTTTTCTTATAAGTAGATATCAGCCCAAGCAACATTTTTAGTTTTATCAGGGCCTGCAGGAGGCTGATACAGCTCAGTATTTCATGTCTTTTTAAAGCAAACTTGCCTTAAGAACTTTATTAAGGTAATGATATAACCTCCTCACAGGCGGGAGGACCTAACTAATCTTTTTGTAGCTTCCTGCATTAATAATTATGTGCTGCTGTGCTTGGAGTTGAGCCTTTGGAATTGTCTGAAATGACGTTGGTATCTCTCATCACCAAATATTTTTTTTATTTTGCTTTTGAAATGCCCATTTTTATTTATTTTGCACTACCTATTGAGTTTGGATCCATTGTTAAGTTTTAATTTTATCGAAGCCTCTCTAACAAAAATATACCTTAAGATGTCTTTATCGTTAATGTTTACTTACTTACTTAAAACCTTTTTATCTTATCATAAGCATCCTTAAAGCTAACAGGTTTAAAGGGAAAATTTTAGTTGTGCCTATTTGACTTGGAAAATATGTAGCTTTAAGGCGGATTTATTGAGTATATTCCTTCAACTGTTTAAAACCATTAGGCTTTCTTGAAAGCTTTTTTAAAGTCGGTAAGTCGGTAAGGACAAAACAGCTTCAACAGAATTTATATGAGACCACCCGAAAGCTTCCTTAAAACTTTACAGTTTAAATTGACTATTGGCCGTATGAAATAGGATTTATGGATACTCCTTATAACCTGTTGATAGGATAATTTGACCTTGAGTGCATTTGGCAATGCATTTGCAATGCAGTCATAAAATACAACCCTTATCAAATGTCACCTTAAAACCTATTTAAAACCGCTATGAATCTAATAGGCTGCTGAAATGTTTCTTGGGAGAAAAAATGAATATCGCAGCGATTATAAAACTCAGAAGGCTGTGACTTTGCGTTATGACTAAGCATGAAATGGGTCAGCTTAGGTTGGATGGTCAAATTTGAATTGTTTCTGTACTTAGTACTGAGAAATCGTTAGATTAATTAAGAAAATTTCAATCATACTTGATGTTTTCAAATAAGAATCCCTAAGTTTTTATACGATAAAATGCAAAATTTGATAACGTTTGTAGTGATATAAGGTTGTGAATATCAATCTGTGGTATTTTTTATTTAATTTCAAATTTTCAATCAAATCGGTGTCATTCAGTTATCCTACCAGGCCAAGGAATATAAACAAAAACCTATTTAAATGGAAGAAAACAGCCAACTTAGCATAAAGATACACACAAACTAGAGTAAAGAGACAAGATTATGAAAATTACAACAAATCTACTCTAACCAGAAACAACAGCGGCAACATTCTAAGGTCAAAGAGAAGCTGGAGTACAACAGAAATGGATGTTATCCTCAGTCTACTAGCCACTGAAATATATTAGAGCTCAGGAATTTCCAAAACCATTAAACATTTTTAAATGAAAGTAAAAGTATCAGAATGTTGGTGGCACTTTGAATATCTTCAGAAAAAAATCACATTTAATGATATAAAAAATTATTCATTTCGGTCAGGTCAAAAGTAAAGATACCTCTGCATATTTTTCAGTACATATTAGCAAGATCCCAGAAAATGAAGAATGAATTAAAATCTGTTCAAATTATAAAACATAATTTACCTGGCAGAATACTAAATTCTGATTTGTCATTATTCCTTCTTTGCGATCTTTCTGATACTGAAAAATTTGGAGGGCTCCAGTCAGAGGTATCGTTACTTTTGACTTTGATGGAAATGACTACCATTAAATATGTGAAATTGCGTGCAGAAACAGCCGTTGACAGTTTTCCTTTCATTCCAAAGTTTTTAATGGCTTCGGAAATTTTTAATCTCTAGTGATAGTATGCTGTAAAAAGTACCCATTTCTGTCATTCTCAGGCTTCTCTTTGATTTTAGATATGTTATCGCCGTTGCTTCTAGTTATAGTCCATCTTTCTGCTAAGTTAGTTATTTTTTGAAAATTTTAAATTAAATGAAAACTACCAGATATTGATGTTCACATATCATTATAAAGGCTATCAAATTTTGCATTTGATCATGCAAAAAAAGAGGAGTATCATCATCAAAAGGGAGAGCGAGAGACAGAGACACAGACACAGAGACAGAGACAGAGACAGCGACAGAGAGAGAGAGACAGAGACAGAGACAGAGACAGAGACAGAGACAGAGACAGAGACAGAGACAGAGACAGAGACAGAGACAGAGACAGAGACAGAGACAGAGACAGAGACAGAGACAGAGACAGAGACAGAGACAGAGACAGAGACAGAGACAGAGACAGAGACAGAGACAGAGACAGAGACAGAGACAGAGACAGAGACAGAGACAGAGACAGAGACAGAGACAGAGACAGAGACAGAGACAGAGACAGAGACAGAGACAGAGACAGAGACAGAGACAGAGACAGAGACAGAGACAGAGACAGAGACAGAGACAGAGACAGAGACAGAGACAGAGACAGAGACAGAGACAGAGACAGAGACAGAGACAGAGACAGAGACAGAGACAGAGACAGAGACAGAGACAGAGACAGAGACAGAGAAAGGGAGAGAACGAGAGAGAGAAAGAGCATAATAGAATATGCTTAAGGCGTCTCAAATCCTAATTTAGAATCACCTTGTATAAGCAGTAACTTACAAAATATACTGAAAGGTGCAACGCCGGCGATCTTCCTTCAACTTTATACGCTCCGGAAATTAAAATGTAATAAAATCGACAGACACGGACCGGTTCAGGGATAAGTGCTTATTTTTATTTGATCACAGGCTAAATTAAAACTGAACTGTCGGAATTATTTCTCAGTTCTGTAGCACACCTTGCGCGGCTTTCTTAATAATTATTATATTGTGTGTTATTAAATAATCTTTCAACACACGCTAAGATATGAGTAGCTGCTTATTTCCCCTACAATTTGTCAGTTCTTGACAGAGCGCACATCGAGTTTAAAAATCCTGACAAAATCGTTTTTCAATCGAAAAACTAGAAAATATTCACAAAAAACATGCTGACTTATTGGGACAGAGACAAAGAAGATTCATGTGAACAGTCGTCCTTTACTTCTACAACGTCTTCATTGTAAGATAAACAAGCCTGATATACAGGCAGAAGCAAAAGACTGGCAAAAAAATCACAGTTTCTTTGAGGAATGGTTTAGTAGCTCTACAACTAGGGATGAAGTTGTAGAGCTTATACACCTTGCCACTGTACCTGAAACCTTTTTCAAATAGGGCAGTTCTATGGCTAGGAATGGTGAATGAATTAATGAATGAAAGAGGGAGAGAGACTCCCTGGTGACCAGAATTACCAGTTCATAGGCCTACAAATGGGCTCTTATGCACCTCTCCTTGTCCTATAGTTCCCAAGTCCAGCTTTCATCGCAAAGGTGAGGATGATCTTGGGTCCTGTCAATCTTATATCCTTAGGTTCAAGAACCCTTGAAACTAGTATGGTCTGTCTGTAATACCCAAGGGTCTCACAGCGACATAGGGGTAGCTGCTTGCTACCCCCATTACATATAAGTGACGTTTGCAGGTGTTATGTCTGGATAGCAGGTCGGCAAGTAACCTTAGCCTTTCTGTCCAGTGAGAGACAGAACCGCCTCTCCTTGGCCAGAGGTCCTAAAATAAGTTATCTAGCTTGACGGAGATTTCCAGAGATCCTTCTTTATCTCGTAAGATGCTGAGTTTGCAACCACACCTCTGTCTTCTTTCTAATGGTACCTGCTGCCAGCCCCACAGCCGGATCAGGACCCAGGAAATTTTTCCTCGACCTTTCAACATTGCAGAACAAGCCTTGGTGTAAACCTAGAAATACTTAGCTTGAATGGTGATATTATGAGCTGATTGAGCTGATGTACAATTTTCTCATACGGGGTGGCCAATCGGGTAACGATAATATTTTTTTTTATATAGCCCGTACCGAGACCTATCCAAAACACCCCCATGTATGTGCACCGACTATTGATAGTTTTCGAGTTATGATTTTTGTTTTGAAAACTTAGAGATTTTCCAGTTTTTCCAAGAAACCGTCAAAAACAAAAACAAAAATGCTTTTTGGCTTTTATTTTTTTCAGCAATTATACTCAGTATTAAGCCTATTTTAATATCCAATAAAGAGAACCTGTACATCCCAACAATAATTAAGTACATTTTGGGGCCAAAGTTTGAAATCTCTGCTTTTAGTCAGGAGACCAAAACCTTCAAAATAAAATTAAAAATACTTATGCCTGGTTTTGGAGCTCCAATCTGATCTTGGAAACTCTGCAAGACATTGCACTTTCGAAATAATAATGAAAAAATAGCACTTATGGGGGCATTTTGCGCCGTTAGAGTTAAAAAGGTGACAATTCACGAATTTCCAAAATGATTTAAAAAACTATTATTTTACTTTATTATGACAAATTAAAGAAAAAAACTCATAACAACTAATAAACGTGATAATCATTGATGTTTTAATCACTTTTAATAAAAAATTAATACATGTGCTTTTTGCTGTGTACTATTGAACTTCTGCTAAACTAAGTTGTATGGAAAGTAAACAAAGGAAAAGAATAATAAAACAACAATCTGACTTCAACTACGCTTCGCCGACATGAGCTCGCAAAAAGCTACTCTGAAAGAAAGGGATGGCGTATGCTACGACATCGCTTCCCAGGTAATTCTGCCATGAAATTGGAAGTCAGATTATTGTTTATTGTTTATTTCCTTTGTTAACTTTCCATACAACTTAATTTAGTAGAAGTTCAATAGTACATCATAGCAAAAACACTTCAAAAATCACAATTTGGGTATTAGTTTTTTTATTAAAAGTCATCAAAACATCAATGATTATCGGGTTTATTAGCTGTTAGGAGTTTTTTTTTCTTTAATTTGTCATAATAAAGCAAAATAATAGTTTTTTAAATCATTTTGGAATTTTCGTGAATTATCACCTTTTTACCTTTAACACTCACGTACGGCGCAAAATGTCCCTATAAGTGCTACTTTTTCATTATTATTTCGAAAGTGCAATGTCTTGCAAAGTTTTTAAGATTAGATTGAAGCTCCAGAACCAGACATAAGTATTTTAATCTTATTTTGAAGGTTTTCGCCCCAAAATGTACTTAATTATTGTTCGGATGTACAGGTTCTCTTTATTGGACATTAAAATAGGCTTAATACTGAGTATAATTGCTGAAAAAAAAAATAAAAGCCAAAACGCATTTTTGTTTTTGTTTTTGACAATTTCTTGGAAGAACTAGAAAATTTCTAAGTTTTCAAAAAAAAATTATTACTCGAAAACTATCAATAATCGGTGCACATACATGGGGGTGTTTTGGATAGGTCTCAGTACGGGCTATCTAAAAGAAATGATTATCGTCACCCGATTGGCCACCCTATATAAATGTCATCGTCATGTTAATGTATTTTATGTAATTTGAAAATGAGTGGGAAGGACGTTAAAAAAATTACCCAACAGTGCATTAGCGAATGAAAATCTGCAGCTTGAAAAATGTCCATATTATTTGTTGCGGCGAAGAGAGACACGGCATGGCCTGTGGAGCGTACGATATTCCCGTGCCGCATTTACTTTATTACCCGTCGGCCTAACCTAAAAAAAGTAAAACCGGCGAATTTGGCGAAACACAAAACATCGCGGAGCGGTGCCTGTGATGAGGCAGTCCTGCCAACCTGAGGGCACAAAGGGACCTGCAATTGCTTTATTCATGGCCGACTTTACTCACTAGGCCGGAGCATTGAAATATGGCAACACTGGATATCGGGCCGAGCTTTTGTTTGTTGTTAAGTCATTAGTGTAATCTTCCAGAGTGAAAAATAAGATTGGAAGGTGATTTTTAATGTGTTTCTAATTATTTACCTGCACAAACGAAACTATAAAGATAAAAAGATGCCTGCAAAGTGTGTAGTACCAGGTTGCAATAGCAATTGGGGCTTCCAAACAAGGACATACCAACCTAACCTTCCAGAGTAACAGCGAAGAGTGGAAGGTGATTTTTAATGTGTTTCTAATTATTTACCTGCACAAACGAAACTATAAAGATAAAAAGATGCCTGCAAAGTGTGTAGTACCAGGTTGCAATAGCAACTGGGGCTTTCAAACAAGGACATACCAACATAACCTTCCAGAGTAACAGCTAAGAGTGGAAGGTGATTTTTAATGTGTTTCTAATTATTTACCTGCACAAACGAAACTATAAAGATAAAAAGATGCCTGTAAAGTATGTAGTACCAGGTTGCACTAGCAATTAGTGCTTCCTTCCAATGAAGGACATAAACAGAAGTGGGTGAAAGGTATTCCTCATAAGGGCTGGTTATATTTATAAGAATAAAGACAATAATTTACAAACATTTCAAAGGATGAGACCTATTTTAAACCACAATGTGGTACCTACAATGTTTTCTGGACCTCCCAAATATCACAGAAAAAGACAGTTAATAGAACTCAAGTGGGCATGCCAACGAGGGCATGCATCTGGGCATACCTACGAAAAGATTTGATAGTGAAAGGGAATCAAGACCAGCAAGAATGGCTTCACAGTGACCTAATAGTGAATTTTTCTAGCTCAAGTGACAATTTACAAAGTGAATTGAGTGTTCATTTAGTGGAAGTGGAAGTGGCAGCAGGAAACAGGTTGCGTTTATTTTTATTTTGTAGTGTCTGACTATGATGAACCAGACATCAGATGTAAGTGGTATTAGTAGTAGTAGTTCTAAAAAGTATTTTTCTTAATTTGTTAACCCAGATGAACTCTAATACATATAAAATGTAATAATTATTCTGAAACTATAGGTCCACTATTTGACAGCTAAGCCACGTTGCCACATCTATGGCTCCGGCCTAGTGTAGAGTCGGCCATGTCTAGGGGACGATTTATAGTGCTGTAACGTAAGAGGTAAGGTAAGAGGTATGAAAATAAACCTGTGGAATCAGATGAGAGTGTTTATAGTCGTAACGTTTCTAGTTACGTTGCGACTATAAACACTCTCATCGTCTCAACGTCTTACGTTACCTCTTACCTTACCGCACTCCAAACGATACTTAAACCCATTAGCGAATGAAAATCTGCAGCTTGAAAAATGTCCATATTATTTGTTGCGGCGAAGAGAGACACGGCATGGCCTGTGGAGCGTACGATATTTCCGTGCCGCATTTACTTTATTACCCGTCGACCTAACCTAAAAAAAGCAAAACCGGCGAATTTGGCGAAACACAAAACATCGCGGAGCGGTGCCTGTGATGAGGCAGTCCTGCCAACCTGAGGGCACAAAGGGACCTGCAATTGCTTTATTAGAAGATCGGATTTCCATTCACTTAGCACTGGCTCTGCAAGCCGCCAGTCCGCCACGCTTTGTTCTTCTCTCTCTTTCTCTTTTACGTATTCGGCGGTGGCGATGGTTTTTTTGTTGTTGGCGAGCTTTTTCCTTTGCAAAGTTTGTCAAGTTTCGGAAGTGGACTGGGCCGCCGGTAGCGGACGGGTTGTTCCTCCTTCTTTCAAATTGCATATCGGCCAGGATATTAGCTCGGTCGAGTGGGTTGTACAGGGTGACCTAATAAGAATGGACGCCGGCAATATCTCGGTAACCGTTAATCCTATAACTTCGAGCAAAAAATATTATCAGGTAAGTCGGCTAAGAGAAATCGCTGGAAATTATTTTCAAGTTCCGCAAGTAGCCGCTAGGGGGCGTAACTGTTACGGTGAATCAGAAAAACGGCTTTTTCTCAAAAAATATTCAAATAAAGGTATACTATAAATTCTACCGTTACGTAGACTGAAGAATTCTCGATTTTTTTTGTTAATCGTTTTTTGCTCTATCTTGTAAGATGTAGTGGTGGGGGAATGTAATAAAGCTTTTTATTTAAATGGCCGTAACTTTGGCATAAGTTAACGGAATTAAATAAGCTAGGTCTCGTTTGAAAGAGCTGTTTTTACCTAATAATCTGTTGTATAAAAATTGTTCAAGTTTATCTTGACTTAGTAGCTACAGGGCGATATTTGACATAATAACAATTATTACGCCTTATTATGACAATTTTAAATGGTTTGCTATATGTCTTTTAACATAGGTATAAAGAGGACAAAAATCCTAAAAAGTCAGCGAAAGATTCAACCTCCTAGCTATTTTCAAACCGGAGATATCAATAAAACAAGTATTCTGACAAATGTGCTGGGAGTTTCAGAAACAATTGTCGCCCTATAGGGATATAGCCTCTTTATAATCGTTTTAGTAATCATTTTATCGATAATACTCAAGTAAAAACGCTACAAATCATATTTGACTTTCTGAAACAACCACCAGGTGGCGTAGTAGGCGCCAATAGCTGCTGTATTCAATTTTCATAACAATGGAACTTTTTAAAAAAGCAATCAAAAACAAATTACAGTATAAAATTTATTATTGTTTTTATCATTATTAAACGTCAATTTGAGCTGATCACAAGGTATTATATGAATCCGATAGCAAGCAAAGATAGTAAGAAAAAATCAATGTGAATAGATTCTAAAAATTAAGGGCAATTAACAGCAAAATAAAGCAAAATAACGTGGTACAACTACAATTTTAATAGGTAAAATACATAAACCTAAATCACATGCCTATACCATACTCATTTTCAGTGTTGCTCTAGATGCTCTGATGAACTGGCAGGTTTATCTACGCTAGAATGGATGCGTAAGTGCATCTAAAACGATAGACGCCATCGAACACTGGCAACACTGACAATAGGTATGGTATGTGCATGTGAATTACGTTTGTGTATCATTTGTTTGTTATCCTTGTTATTGTGCCACCTTATTTTTGCCTTATTTTGCTGCTAATTGGTCTTAATTCTTAAGATCTATTCACATTGATTTTTTCTCAATGTCTGTGCTTGTTGAGTTCATATAACACTTCGTGATCAGCAAATAATGGACTTTTAATAGTGATTAAAATAATAATCGATTTGGTACTGTAATTTATTTTTGTTTGTTCCTTTTAGAAGTTCCATTATAATAAAAATCGAATGCGCACTTACTGGCGCCTACTACGCCACCTGGTGGTTGTTTCAGAAAGTCAAAATATGATTTGTGGTATTTTTACCTGAGTGTTATGTATAAAATGATTCCTAAAACAATTGGACGGAGGCTATAACCCTATAGGGCGGCAATTGTTTCTGAAACTCACAGCACACGTGTCAGAATACTTGTTTTATTGATATCTCCGGTTTGAAAATCGCTAGGAAGTTGATTCTTTCGCTGACTTTTTAGGAATTTTGTCCACTATATATCTGTGTTAAAAGAGATATAGCCTATCATTTGAAATTTTTCGTAGTAATGCGTAATAATTGTTATTATGTGAAATACCGCCCGGTAGCTACTAAGTCAAGATAAACTTGAACAATTTTTATATAACAGATTACTAGGCAAGAAAAGCTCTTTCAAACGAGACCTAGCTTGTTTAATTCCGTTAACTTATATCAAAGTTATGGCCATTTAAATAAAAAGCTCTATGACATTCCCCACCACTACATCTTACAAGATAGAGCTAAAAACGATTAGCAAAAAAAATCGAGAATTATTCAGTCTATATGACGGTAGAATTTATAATATACCTTTATTTGCATATTTTTTGAGAAAAAGCCGTTTTTGTGATTGACCGTAACAGTTACGCCCACTAGTGGCTACTTGCGGAACTTGAAAATAATTTCCAGCGATTTCTCTTAGCCGATTTACCTACTAATATGTTTTGCTCGAAGTTATACAATTAACGGTTACCGAGATATTGCCGGTGTCCATTCTTATTAGGAACCCTGGTAAATTGGCTTATATTTTAGAAATGTGCTCCTGAAAATTCGGAAATACCTAGGGATATTTTGTTGCTTGTTCAAAACTCATGATAGCTTTGACAGTTTCACATAATTTTATAAATATAACCTATACTAAAAGCTTTATTTCTTTCTTATTTCTTGTACATTGCTTGAATTCAGTGGAGTAGTAGTATTTATTGATCCATTTGAACTGGTGACTATTATGAGTGACTTGAATTTGAAATTATCAAATTAGAATACATAATAACATAATGTTCCCTCATCTCGTCTGTCACTGTTTTCTTCCACTCTTCCACAGTCCTACTGCCGTGTCAGCTTAATTGACAATAATTTTTCCTCTAGCTGTTCAAGGCACACTTTGCCTGACGTGTGGCTACTAAATTTCTTAGTTATATTTGGTTATGGCGCATTGCATAATCTATTCCCACTCGAAAATTATCTTGACTGACTCTCATATTTTTTTTGTCTACTGATAAATAGGTATGTATTAGGTATCAACCAAGGAAAGCAACACAAGAAACAGGAACGTACACGAAAGTTTGTTTACGGTACGTGTCAAATGTTAGGTTAAGTATACCACAGACAGGTGGCGGGAAAGAAAGTGAAGAGGGCATCTCTCTTTACTATTTACTCTATTATTCACTTTAAGGGGCCTGAATACACACATTTATACATACCATGGCCGACTCTACACTAGGCCGGAGCCTTAGATGTGGCAACGTGGCTTAGCTGTCAAATAGTGGCCCTATAGTTTCAGAATAATTATTACATTTTATATGTATTAGAGTTCATCTCGGTTGATAAATTAAGAAAAATACTTTTTAGAACTACTACTACTAATACCACTTACATCTGATGTCTGTTTCATCACAGTCAGACACTACAAAGTAAAAATAAACGCAACCTGTTTCCTGCCGCCACTTCCATTTCCACTTGAATGAACACTCAATTTACTTTGTAAATTATCACTTGAGCTAGAAAAATTCACTATTAGGTCACTGTGAAGCCATTCTTGCTGGTCTTGATTTCCCTTTCACTATGCTTTCGTAGGTATGCCCCAGGCCATGCCCAGATGAGTTCTATTAACTGTATTTTTCTGTGATATTTGGGAGGTCCAGAAAACATTATAGGTACCACATTGTGCTTTAAAATATGTCTTATCCTTTGAAATGTTTGTCAATTATTGTCTTTATCCTTATAAATATAACCAGCCCTTCCGAGGAATACCTTTCACCCACTTCTGTTTATGTCCCTTATCGGACGCACAATTGCTAGTGCAACCTGGTACTACACACTTTGCAGACATCTTTTTATCTTTATAATGTCATTTGTGCAGGTCAATAAGTAGAAACCCATTCAAAATCACCTTGCAACGTTCTTTTTAATCTGGAATAAGGTGATGTTGGGCCATGGTTTGGTAGTCCTCTACTGGGCTGCAACCTAGTACTACACGCTTTGCAGGCATCTTGTTATCTTTATAGTTTCGTTTATGCAGGTAAATAATTAGAAACAAATTAATAATCACATTCCAACCATATTTTCTGCACCTGGAAGAATACACATGACCTAACAACAAATGAAAACACGGCCTGATCTCCAACGTTGCCATATTTTAATGCTCCGGCCTAGTGAGTAGAGACGGCCATGTACATACGTATTTGCCATGTAAAACACGGACTCACAATTTCTCGCATAACTCACTCTATTTCAAACTACATATATAATATTTCAGAAGGCGATAGTTAAGACCTTTATGAATGACAACTATTTTCGATTTTCTCAAAAAAGTTATTTAATGTGCAAAAAACTCGCAATGCAAAATCATACATTCTATAAATGCCTGTAATTTAACAACCAAACACGATATCAAAAAAGGCTAAATAGTTTCACAAACGCAAGCTTTCTTCTTCTATTTGCTCTTTGGGTCATTACTGTAAGTTTAAAGGTAACGTCAGGAGCTTGGAGATGCGAAATTCATTTTTATGGTGACCTTTGGACCTTTTGACCTTACCTTTGGATTTTTGGACTCACTTCCCCTCATCTTAGACACACACACTGGAGAAACGGAACAGGCGGCCACGCCTCCTCGCTAACACGGGAATACGTCTTTTCTTGGAATCTCAATTTCGTGCGCTATACCCTAGACCCTTAAGACACCTCTCCCGTCCCCTCAGTACGTCTATGACTGACACACAGAAAGCAAGAATTTATCATCGTCTGATTGTCCGCTAGGGCAGCGTTTTTCTAACAAAAGAAATTGGGGGTGGACCAAGATGTAGGAACGTTGGTTTTTTCCTTAATTCCTGTTCTAAATTCAGGGAGCGAACGTCGACGGTCGACATCGACATCGGCCTCCCTAATGATAGTCGAATGTCCTGCCCTGCGCCCTTTTATTACCAAGCGGGATTTAGCCAAATGACCAACGGACTTTTTTCCGGTGAGATGAATAAAAAAATTGGTCTTGGGGAGTTAGATCAGCGATTTATTTAGGTCGCTCGGGTAATTCAATACGTAGTACCACTATACAGGGTGAGTCAACGATAATGTTCATTATGTCAGCAGTTTGAGGAATTACAAAACACAAGAGTTATACACAGGAAAAAATAATTAGGTACATAACATAACGTTGGTAATTTGTAACCAACGTTAAGTTATGTAATTTCACAATCGTTCTGTAAAGACATTTTACATAACCTGTAATGTACTTTTTTACATAGTATATTCTGGGACTCTCCAACACTTGTTCTGTATTGAAATAGGTACCTAACAAGTTATGGAAAAACTATGCATTATTTGTAATTTTACATAATATTTTATGCGGTTTCTCGTGTTTTATTATGTGTTCCGAAGTTATATTCGATCAAGCACAAGCACAACAATGTATTTCATTACCTTTTTTTTTCTTTTATTGCTTCTCAAATTACTAGCTAGTTTGTTTGAAAAAAATAGTACATAACATAACGTTGGTAATTTGTAACCAACGTTAAGTTATGTAATTTCACAATCGTTCTGTAAAGACATTTTACATAACCTGTAATGTACTTTTTTACATAGTATATTCCGCGACTCTCCAACACTTGTTCTGTATTGAAATAGGTAACAAGTTATGGAAAAACTATGCATTATTTGTAATTTTACATAATATGTTATGCGGTTTCTCGTGTTTTATTATGTGTTCCGAAGTTATATTCGATCAAGCACAAGCACAACAATGTATTTCATTACCTTGTTTTTCTTTTATTGGTTCCCAAATTACTAGCTAGTTTATTTGAAAAAATAGTAACTTCACCATCCGACATACTCATGGGCTGAAACCCATTTTCCTGATAAAATGTCACCTTAATCCTCGCTCTACGATTTCGTGTAGGAAGAATATTCCCTTTGGTAAACTGGAAAAACCCCTTATTATGTAGGTATAGGTCTAACCGTAACTCATCTACGTGACAGTGTATAGAGGCAGAGACGTTTAAAATTTAAAAAAGATTACCGACCTAATATCTATACCCGGGTGCCCGATTAGTATCGTCTCTAATATTTCTCCTTTTTAATGAAGATAGCTTCTATAATGGCAGGTTATAGAACGGTCATAGTTGACACGATACCAGCACCTAAAATGGGGCACATACGCAGCCGTTGAAAAAGGAAAATGACCTGGACAAAAATAACATCATAAAAGATCGCCAGTATGGATTCCGCAAGCATAGGTCTACGGGTGACCTGGCCCACGTCACCCACTTGTGGAACAGAGCAATTGAAAATCATGGTGACTCCCGTGTTGTTGCGCTTGATATATCGAAAGCTTTCGATAGAGTGTGGCATGAGAGACGTCTGGTCAAGTTTACTGCTTATGGACTACCACCTGGCCTGCGCCTGTAGCTGAATAGCTTTTTGAACAACCGATCTCTGTTTGATGTAGTCGAAGGCTGTTCATCGGACGTATTTTCAACAAATGCCGGTGTTCCTCAGGGACCTTTCCTATCCCCTATTCTGTTTCTGCTGTACATCAATGAGCTGCTGGAAATAACATCTGATCCAATCCACAACTTCGCAGACGACAGTAAATTACAACATGCCTCACAGATCGACATAGATATCAAAACAATAAATTGTCGAGTGAAGAAGCTTTAGAGAGTGCTTTGGAGCGCATCCCCACACATGGGAGCAATACTCCAGCGATGGTCGGATCTGTGCCTTGTAGAGCACCAGCAGTTGCTCTGGTGTATACAACTTCCTTCAGCGGAACAAAACTCTAAGCTTCTGGGACGCCGTTTTAGCAATACTGACGATGTGGTCGTGCCAGGACATGTTATTGTTGATGTTGATACCCAAAAGCTTGACGGAAGGTGATTTGACTATTGGGCGACCCTCCATTTTCCAGAGTTGGTAAACCAACGTGAGACTTCGTTGTAAGTGTTGTTGCCTGATTTTTCTGTACGTCGAACTGTACTTTATTTACTAATCCCCACTCGAAAATTGTTTTGATATCTACGTTGATCTGTGAGGCATGCTGCTGTCGCCGACGTACTGTCTATGCACGATATTAATGTACTGTCATCTGCGTAGCTGTAGATCGGATTGGATGTTATTTCCAGCAGCTCGTTGATGTACAGCAGAAACAGTGTAGGGGATAGAACAGATCCCTGAGGAGCACCGGCGTTTATGGAAAATACGTCTGATGAACAGCTCTCGACTACAACAAACATAGACTACATTATTGTTGTTTTTAAAGTCTGATGTGGCACGTCAACAACTCGAACGACGTCAAACGCTCACTGCTACCCTGTCGCCCTTAGCGAAGACGCAGTAACTCCAAAAAAGTTGAAAATTAAGATTTTTTGCCATTATAATCTAGAGGTCCATATCTACCTTACATACTTAATAAGAACCCCGCAAGTACAGCTAAATTCGTTAAAATACGTGATAATTCATGCAGTACTTGAAACAATACGTCAGTACGCTTAACACAAATGCAGTTTCTTACAAATGCTTAAGAAAAATACAGCGTTAGAACTTCATTGCTGCCTTCTTCCTAAAAATGCCGCGGTTACGGCGTTTTGGCTAAGCATGATCACTAATTTAAACTAGTACGTAACGAAAATGTGGTTAGTTTTCATTGTGCTATTTAAGTGAAATATCGAAGCTTTTTGTTTGGTCTTTTTAGATATTTGTTACCTTGAACCCTAAACTGTATATTTTGTAATAAAGTAGTGTATGCATACTTGGTCTGATTCATTTTAGATCAACCTTTATTGTGAATGAACAATAGAAAGCTTAGCAAAAATGTAGTATTGCAATCTTTCTAAGCAACAGAAATTATATTATTATAATTTGCTTAGTAAGTACGCAATAACCACTGTTTTTGAAAAAAGTATCAATTTTTTGACAAAATTATGTGCTGCAACTAATTCTGTGCCTCTAGGTTTATAGAAAAAGTATAAAACAAAACAATATTTGAATTACGAGGGTTGCTCTATATTTCCGTCAATCCACCAGTACGCAGACAGCTTGTTGTTTTACGCTTATTAGTGATCATCAGTGCGAAATAGGTCGATTGACGAAGACAGAGAGCATCAGAATTTTCATGTCTACCAAACATGTGAAGCATGTGAGAGCAGGCGACAGAAAAGATCTGCCTGTGCGCCATCTGGCACCCGAAGGTAACAGCAAACCGCAGAAAATCGCTGCTAAACAGCAGCAGACTTCTTGGTGGAACGCCGCGGCGCGTTCGCTTGGCCACCAGAAAAGCGCGGTTCTATATGCTGCTGCATACTAGAGCCGATGTACGAAGGTTGCTCTATATCTCCGTCAATCCACCAGTACGCAGACAGCTTGTTGTTTCACGCTTATTAGCGATCATCACTGTGTCATAGGTCGATTAACGGAGATAGAGAGCATCAGAATTTTCATGACTACCAAACATGTGAAGCATGTGAGAGCAGGCGACAGAAAAGATCTGCCTGTGCGTCATCTGGCATCCGAAGGTAACGGCAAACCAAACAAAATCGCTGCTAAACAGCAGCATACTTCTTGGTGGAACGCCACGGCGCGTTCGCTTGGCCACCAGAAGAGCGCGGTTCTATATGTGCTGCATATGAGAGCCGATGTACGAGGGTTGCTCTATATCGGAGATATAGCCTGCTCTCAATATTTGAATTAATCTACAACGGCGA
The DNA here is from genome assembly GCA_951848785.1 of Callosobruchus maculatus. Classification (NCBI taxonomy): domain Eukaryota; kingdom Metazoa; phylum Arthropoda; class Insecta; order Coleoptera; family Chrysomelidae; genus Callosobruchus; species Callosobruchus maculatus. The sequence continues at coordinate 5,867,058 of CATOUR010000131.1, forward strand.
AGTCTTTTAACAAAACCCATTTTACTCAATTTCGACTTCCTCACAGATACGGCGTAGGGCAGTACGCCTAAGTTTAGGCTCCGTACTGCTGCACTATGTTTTTACCCTTAGATTGTTGTATTCGGCTGTGTTTAGTCGTTATCTATTGTCTAGCGCTACTATCTGATTGCTTTCTGTTGTTTTGGGCTGTTTTCTGTTCTACTCGGTTGTATTTGGTCGCTTTCTATCGTTTACAGTTGTTATCTGCTTGCTTTTTGTTGTTTGGAGCTGTTTTCTGTTGTTTTCTGTTGTATTCGGCTGTGTTTAGTCGTTTTCTGTTGTTTAGCGCTGTTATCTGATTACTTTCTGTTGTTATAAGCTGTTTTCTGTTCTATTCGGTTGTATTTGGTCGTTTTCTACCGTTTACAGTTGTTATCTGCTTGATCCATGTGGTTTTGAGCTGTTTTCTGCTCTTTTCTGTTGTATTCGGCTGTGTTTAGTCCTTTTCCGTTGTTTCCCGCTGTTATCTGCACGCTTTCGGTTATATTGAGCTAGTTATGAATCTATTTGGTTGTATTTGGTCGTTTTCTATCGTTTACAGTTGTTATCTGCTTGCTTTCTGTTGTTTTGAGCTGTTTTCTCCTTTTCTGTTGTATTCGGCTATGTTTATTCATTTTCTATTGATTAGCGCTGTTATCTGCTTGCTTTCCGTTATTATGGGTTGTTTTCAGTTCTATTCGGTTGTATTTGGTCGTTTCCTATCGTTTACAGTTGCTACCTGCTTGATTTCTGTAGTTTTGAGCTGTTTCCTGTTCTTTTATGTTGTATTCGGCTGTGGTTAGTCGTTTTTTATCGTTTATCGCTGTTATCTGCTTGATTTCTTTCGATCCTAGATTTCTTGGAGTTCATCTTCCCCGAGCTATAATGGTTGCGTGCGGAGGTATACGGTTTGAAATATTAAAATACCCTAATATCTATAAATGAAATAAGGGAGTAGGGAGTATATACCTTTTCATATCCATCTATCCACTGTCGTTATCGGCTATTACATCTCTGTGAGCATTCCGGTTGACGATTTATACAAACGTTAACTATTTATTAGGGGACCAACCATCAACATTCAGGATGTTTAATCGATACCTTCGCTTAATGACATGCCTAGTTATCGTAAATGTCGCTCAGGTAGCGAGGTTTTCGTTGTTATTTTCGGGACATTTTTTGGTATTGGATAACTGGCGATCAGTCTGCTTTCATGAGTTGCTTCGAGAATATTTCAGTTTATATTTTTTTTTTATTTTTTTTCTGATATGTGTCAACATGACATGACACGAGGTAGTAATTCAAAATTTATTTGTGAAGTTATTCTGAACAAAGCTTAGGAAAATTAATATGGTTGATGTTTGACTGCACAAGAGATGGGAGTTTTACTGGTCGAAGTGGTAGAAACAGCAGTATATAGGAGGAACCAAAAGATGACTAATCAGGGAAAGGTCTACAAGTCATTTATTCATGTAGCTTTTAAAATGACTAAATAAATAATATTCAGTCCCTAAATTTCCTTGACACGTGATATTCTCGTAACAAAAAAAAGTTCAAACAAAACCTGAGTGGAATGTTTGAAAAACAAAAGTTGAGGGTGAGTTTTAAGGCTTGAAGTACAAAAAAATGCTTTAAAAGCATGGTATGATAGACGCTATAATACTTATAAGCGTATACAGCTTCCTACAGCGGAACAAAGCTTCTGGGATGCTGTTTTAGCAATAATGACGACATGGTCGTGCCAGGACATGTTATTGTTGATGTTGATCCCTAAAAAATTGAGGGAAGATGACTCGACTATTGGATCACCCTCCATTTCCACAGTTGGTAAGACTTCTTTGTCAGTATTATTTCTGGGTTTTCTGTGCGTGAACTTTATTTACTAATCCCCACTCGACAATAATTGTTGATGTCTACTTTAATCTGTGAGGCATGTTGCTGTCGCCGACGTACCGTCTTTTGGGATGATAGTGGCTTGCATGGTTTCATGCACATATTAATGTACTGCCGCCTGCGAAGCTGTAGATCGGATTGGATGTTATTTCGAGCAGCTTGTTGATTTTTTTTATAACTGAGCAGACTGCGCAGGTAGAGCCTAAATACCAGAGTACCGCGTCTGCTGTGAAAGGGTTATGTTAGGGGAAGTTTGTTTAACGCGAGATTTGAATGGGCCAATACCCGCAGGCCCAATAAATACATCTTCTGGCAGTCCATTCCAAGCCTTGGACGGCCTGGGAATAAACGTGCGGTTGTACCGCTCAGTTCTTGATGTATGAAGAACGACCGTCTTAGGATGAGATGCAGCGGTCGCACGGGTACATCTGATAGGAGCAGTGAGCGGCGGAATGACAGAGGATAGCTCAGAGGAGCAGATTCCGCTGGAATATCGGTAGAAGAGTGACAGGTCACCAACAACTCGCCGGTGAGAAAGTGACTGGAGGTGGCGCGTTAAGGCCGGATCGCCAATTAGTCGAATTGCCCTTCTCTGGACGGCATCTAGTATAGACAGGGTAGTAGGGGCAGCAGCTCCCCAGACATGAGAGCAATACTCCAGGCAAGGTCTTATCTGGGCTTTATAGCTTTATATAGCGTGAGGAGGTTACACGGTGAGAAATACTTTCTGGCTCTAAATAGATACCCAAGCTTTTTACCAGCAGCTGTTGCAATTGACGCGACGTGTTCGTGCCAGATCAGATTTTCTGTAATGTTGACTCCTAACAGCTTGAATGAGTGACTCTTTTGGCAGAGCCCGGTTGTTCATTAGAACATGGTGTTGACTTGGGAACCTCTTGTTTGATAGCGTACAATACTGGGTCTTGGAGGCATTAAATTTAACCATATTCCGTAAGCCCCCAAGCGGTAATGGTATCGAGATCCTTTGAAAGTGAAGCTGCCACTGCCAGTCTTCTGCGTTCCGGCTCGACCACAGAGATCAGCCCATTGCTCATGATGCCTGCATGCAGCGTACTGTCATCCGCAAAACTATGGATTGGGTTTGTAGTGCTAGAGAGTAGATCATTAATGTGAAGCAGAAACAATGTCGGAGCCAATACCAATCCCTGCGGAACACCGGCATTGATGCTATGGAAAGAAGAGGAAAAGCCGTCTACCACGACAAAGATTTTCCGACCTGAGAGGAAGTCTGCGAGCCAACCGCAAAGCTAACAGGGAGCCCATAAGACGGAAGCTTGTTTAGGAGATCTGCATGCCACAGTTGATCAAATGCCCTTGAAATATAGAGAGCAACGACGTGAGCAACGACGTGATGTAAAGCAGAAACAGATATCGGTCGCTCAAAAAGCTATTCAGCCACTGGCTCAGGCCAGGTGGTAGTCCATAAACAACAAGCCTAACTAAAAGTCCCTCATGCCTAGGGTGACCATTCGTCTGGATAATCCCGGACATGTCCGGAATTTTTGGGCCAAATTTTGTGTCCGGGCGGAATAACAGAAATCGGTAAAATGTCCGGAATTTGAGCCCTAATCGAAAATAATTGCTACAATATACAGTAAAATAAGCTCATACAGTAGTTAATGGACAGGCAAAAACAGGCACTACTGTTGCCTGATGCTTCTCTCCACTTTTTCACAGTGTCGAGTGTCCACTACCCTGAGCTTTTGGTATGTGTGAGTGGATACTGAAATATGGGATACTATTTATTTCATTTTAAATTTTTATGTTATTACCATTTCGCACTTTTACCAAATTTTTTTTAAATTTTTGGCGCTGTAGATGCTCTACGAGAGTATAGATGTCTGTGTACGTTAGACTTGAAACGCTGCAGGTTGTTCCGACGAAAAACAAATTCCCTGGCAGCTCATTCCACAGTATAAAATATTTCCAAAAAAAAAAAAGAATTCTGGAGAAGGGACCTCGACCTGGTAAGGATGAGCTCGCAGAGCCTCTCTAGTGTTCCTCGTTCGAGCGGCCTTCGGTGTTATGATTTGGGAGAGCTCACTCGAACATCTTTCGTGATAGAATCTGTAAAACATGGACAGGTCAGCCACCCTTCTTCGATGTTCCAGCCTGTGGAGGTCTTTTTTGAGATTTTGCATATCGACTAGTTTTATTGCTCTCTTCTGGATAGTGTCCAGAAGATTTAGATAGTGCTTCGGAGCGCATCTCCACACATGGGAGCAATATTCCAACGATAGTCGAATCTGTGGTTTGTAGAGCAGCAATAGTTGTTCTGGTGTATACAGGTTCCTACAGGGGAACAAAACTCCAAGCTTCTGGGATACCGTTTTAGCAATACTGACGATGTGGTCGTGCCAGGATATGATATTGTTGATTTATTACTGCCTTTTTTTATTGGGTGATAGGGTGCAAATAAGCACAATTTTAGCTCAAATTTGCCAACGTTTCGAAAATTATATTTTCATTTTAAGGGCTCTAGAATACAGAAAAAAGGCAAATATATACATTTTTTTAACATTATTGGTTATTGTTGTTAATAAGTAGCATCATTGTGAACAATCACATTATACATATACAACGAAATATTAAAAGTATTGCTAAAATGTAAAAACAAAAAAATTTTAAAGTTAAACAACACAGAATTAGAAAGGAGAACAGTCAAAAACTTGTACAATAAATTAAAAGTAAAGATTCCCCACCATATAATCTAATTATTGGTCATTTATGCAGTTAATTAATGGATTGATGAAACAAAGCAAAATTATAGGACTAAAAAAGGGGATAATCGCAAAAAGAACAAAACAAATATACCCTTTGTGTTAAAAGTTATGGTAGTCAACACAAAGGGTATGTTTGTTTTGTTTTTTTGTGATTATCCCCTTTTTTAGTCGTATATTTTTGCTATGTTTCATCAATCCATTAATTAACTGCATAAATGACCAATAATTAGATTATATGGTGGGGAATCTTTACTTTTAATTTATTGTAATAGTTTTTGACTATTTTCCTTTTTAATTCTGTGTTGTTTAACTTTTAAAAATTTTTTTTGTTTTTACATTTTAGCAATACTTTTAATATTTCGTTGTAAAAATTGTTCATGCCCTTCAATAAAACAAGTATCTGATATTAAATACCTGGGTTTAATCGTGGATCAACATTTGAGATGGACGCACCACATTGCACATGTCAATAAAAGATTGAGAAGTCTCATACATAAATTTTATGTATTACGACAAATATTATCTAAAAAACATTTGATGACACTGTATTTGACGTTAGCTGAATAGGTGATTAGGTACTGTATTCTAGCATGGGGTGGTGCTTTCAACACCACTCTTAAGTATCTTACAGGTAACACAAAATACACTATTGACAATTATAACTTTCAAACCTAAACTATTTTCCTCATCCAGTTTATATCGTGAAATTAACGTACTAAATATAAAACTCATCTATGTGTATGAATCCATAATAAGGATATATAACATGAACCTAAAAAATGTAACTCAATCAGAGAGAATAACCAGATTCACCACTAGAAATGATTTGCGTAGTGAGAATTTAAAAAAAAAACGTTAATACAGAGAACCGTATTTTACTTTGGCCCAAAATTTTATAATCAAATACCATGCGAATTAAAGCAGATACTTACATTAAAAAAATTCAAAATTTCAGTGAAAAAATTCATGATAGAAAATCAAGCAACATTTCTTAGGATATTGGACAGGTCTGAAGCATGAAATTCTTAAAAATGATATGTAAATAATTGTAAATAATTTTAGATAGCTAGTTCCATTTTAGTGCAACCTGATTTCCATGGTATACAGTGGCATCCTTCCTATCATTATTTTAAATTATATCCATGTTTTCAATCATCCACATACATTGTCAAATTTGTTCTTTTTTTCTATCTTTACATACAATACTCATAAGCTTCAAAATACAACTGTAAAAACCCTTAGACTGGGTATGAGGCAAAACAGGCTTTACTGCCTAGGTAGTAATGCCCAACCTCTAGGGTCTCTGTAGCAGATTTTATCTAGTAAGTATATAGGACCATCTCTAAAATGAAACTAGAACCCATTCTTGTTTATAAATATTTAATCATATTCATTCATATTATACCATGTCTACTACAGTATCATCGCTGCTGTTCAACTGGAAATGAAGCTTTACTGATTTGTGTAATTATAATTCATGTAGTTATATTTGTTAAATAAATATTTGTATATGTATAATGTGATTGTTTACATTCATGCTTCTAATTAACAACAACAACCAATAATGTTTAAACAAATGTATATAATTGCCTTTTTTCTGTATTCTAGAGCCCTGAAGATGAAAAAATATTTTTCGAAACGTTGGCAAATTTGAGCTAAAGTTGTGTTTATTTTGGACCCTATCATCCAATAAAAAAAACGCAGTGATAAATCTATAAGAAGGGTCGTAAAATCATTACCAACTAAATTCATTTTTTGACTTGGTCACAATTTGCAGTATATCGACGAGATGTGGCTTCGAAAGGATTATTCCGTTTCTGACTGGATCTGAGGCCGGTACAAAGCGACACAAGCTGGAATAGCTGCACTAACGATAGCTAACCTTGGTTATACAACCGATTCGTATGATAATAGGGCACGGTGGTTGGAGGTAACCCTTCTGCTTAGGTATAAATTAGCAAGCAAATAGTGAAATAAATAATCCATTTAGTGCTGGTTCTCGGCAGCGCTGATTTGTTGTGGTTCGGCACGGCATCGGCTCCTCTGTTATATTGTTTATGCGTGAGCAGCTGTATTAACTACCATTTTATGCGAGCCGCGCTGATACCCTTTGTCTCTTGCTCTCTATAACTCATTATTATTAATTGTCACGTAAGTGTTTATATAGCAGCTAGCGGTTTGGTCCTGCTTTATTTTTGCTGCGTGTTAATCAAGAGTGCCCGGAGTGAATTACCACGTTTATTTCGGTGGTTCGATCCGGATCGAAATCCTAAAGAATATTGAGTATTTAAATCCTAAGGCCCGGTTGTACAATGCGAGCTTAAGCTTCGGCTTAAGGTAAGCAAAAAGTCCATTGTACAATGCTGGCTTAGCCCCCACTCCAAGCTTAACACGATATTACGTAAGCCGAAGCTTAACGCAAGCTTAGCTGAGGTTTAAACCTAAACTCATACAGTAACATGATATGTCAAGGAGGAACCTTCAAATTGGTTGTCACTTTATTAGGTCATATTTTTTGATTTGTGTGTAATTTAACAAAGAGAGCAAATCAAAGAACAATGACAGAAACAATCGTTGGCGAAATTTGACACAAACTGTCATAAGTGCCTAAACAAAAAAAGTAATTTTTCAGATGATTATGTCAGTACGTGTTGCTTCATTGATGCCAACTGTAGTGAATTTCATTATCAGCCAGATTTAACTAAGCCGACGATGGTACAACGGGTGTCGACTTTAAGCCTGAGCTTAGCTAAGCTCAGGCTTAACAAACCTCGTGTTAAACTCGCATTTGTACAACCGGCCCTAAGTGTCTAAACCACAGAGTTAACATCTATAGAGGTAGTGTAAACAACAAACTGCACAGGTCGCTGACCAGCCAACATGTAACGGAAATTTTGACAGCTTGAGGGCATTACCAGTGGCGTGCGACTTTATATTAAAATTGGATGTTCATTAATAGATTGAATTATTACTGTCAGTATTAGTATTTAGCTATACTTAGAGAATTACCCTTATTATAATTTCATTGTAACAGTTGATAATTTATTATTACCATGAAGTGTTTTTCAAAACATATCTAACAGTGTTCTGAAAGGTTGCCTGTTGGAATGGCTGCATCGTGTTTTTACTTCAGCAATAAAATATGATAATTGCATTAGGTAACATCCAGTTCTATAAAATTCTCATAGATAGATTTTCTGTAAGTAAATGTGGCATACATTTTTGCATTTCACGTCCTCAAATAGTTTAAAAAATGGAATTTGGAAAATTCATGTTGATTGACATGAATGTAATGCGTGCACAAAACATACATTAAACAACCATTATTATTCCTCAATGTGGAGTGAAGTTACTTTTGTTCCTAGTTATCCCCATATATTACGCTACTGAAAACTAGTACAAAACCTATACTCACCTATGATAAGAAGTGTTCACCGATTCGTCGCTATTACAGCAAACTATGCACTTTTTATGTTGTCTCATCATGCAATTATGACAATATTGTTCATAAATAATTTAATTCACACCACAAATAGTCACAAAGTCAGTCAAATAAAACCACAAAAATCTCGACACACGCAATAACCACAACTACAATGACAGCCACATGACAGCTTAAGGGCACGCCGATTGTTGGTTGCCAGATTTATGACATATTAGAAGTTATTGCGACATTCCGCTATAAAATTTACCACGTAAATCAGTTACATTGCAAGTATATTGGAATGTATAGTTAAATACCTAGTTAAATACTTTGTGTTCAAACTGCGGAAACTGCCAGATTTTGAAGAAACTGGAAGCGGACGAAGAAGAGTGGCAATAGCGCTATAGATGTTGGCTGGCCAATATTCAAATTAGGCTCCCTCTAGAGATGTTAACTCTGTGGTCTAAACTGTTTCGGACGCAATTTGACACATGTTTAAGGCAAGCGTCAACACAAAACTGTTAGCTTTTTTACCGTTTATCCAGATGTTCCGTCATTCAGTCGTCTATTCCTGACGTCTAACGTCTTTGGGCGAGCTATTCTTTTGTGTACTGCCCGCTATCGGGTGATAGTTGCGCCGGTGGACAGATTGTTTGGAGACGTCGTATAGGACGAACCGTTTGAAGAGTTCTTGGATGTTTATGTTTACGCGTGGAGGGTGAATGTATTTTTGGGTGTGCAATTATTGTATATTGTGGGCTGTAACCCAGAATAGTAGTAAGTACACACTGATTTATTGATTGGAACCGTATACTGTTAAAAATATACACTGTAAAAGTAATGTTGAAGTAAAGGTGTGGTCATTAATCAGCTTTCTATTATTTAAAACTCCCTTAACCTGAACTGGTGCTTACAAAACATAGATCGTTATTTGTCGATGTCATGTCTGTCCCAAGAAATTCGTCTATTTTGCAAATCCCTGCACATAGACTGTCGATAACTGAAAACAGTCCCAAATACATGGGAATCAAATTATTCAATAAGCTACCAAGTCACATGAAACAGGGAAGTATTCATGATTCCAAAAGAAATATCAAATCCTTGTTCCTAAAAAAGCGTATTACTCCATTAGCGAGTTCCCCTGTGATGAAAATATTATTTAGTTTTAATCAACGTTTAGACATTTTATCCGTTAATTACATAAGTGTTCTTGTTATTTTATTGCTCTATTAGTGTGGTGTTTAAATGTTGTATAATGTTGTTGGTTGCTGTTCTATGTTTCTTATGTATTTTTATTTGTATCTATACATTTATACATAATGTTTGTTCATGCCACAATTTTGACGCATTCTATATCACCGTTGATGATCGCTGAATAAAGATTATTATTACCTGACTTTCTAAGTTCCTCTCACATAATTGCGGTAGCAACAAGTGGTGACGGGCTGTGCCAAGTCAACACCCGGACTATTATTGATTGGAATTTAGGAAGGATCGCACAATATTACAGGCATCCAGGCCCAACTGTTGAAGGTGTTGTGTTAACGTGTTTGGTGTAAGGCCTGAGACCGACATGATGAGGGGACAATAGTGACTTTGTTTTGTTTCCAAAGTTATTATTATTATTGATCAGTGAGAAATAGGGTCAGTTCACTCTGGTACGGGATCGGATGATTCAGATCAATATGTTTTTTAACTGATTGCTTTTTATTCTTAAACCAACTTTTTCGTCGTTCGATGTCCGTTAAATCCATGGCATCATAAACCCCACTTGACAGCTGTTTGACATGATACTGATCGATCCGGATCCAGATTACTGTTTTCGTAAAGGCCTGTTATGTCTATTTCTTTTTCATTTAACTTCATTTTTACTTATTTTGAATACAGTTATAAAACAGCATAGAGTATACAGGGTGTTTGTTCATTTGAAAGGTTTCCACTACAGATTTATCGAAATCTACCGATTAAAAGAAAAAATGCCGTGACACGGCAAAAGATTTGTCAAGGCTTTTTAACCAAATACTACTTCACCCTCATGTACCTTTTGCCATGGTCAACTCCATGAAAATTTTAAATGACAAGAGGTATCAAGTAATAAATTGTTTTAAAGATATGTCGAAATCAATTATTTTAACCTTTGATTTTTTAAAATCGGTCGGTTTGTTTTCGAGAAAATTAGAAAAATCCTCATTAATCTTAATTTGTTCAAAAGGAGCAAAAAGATACAAATTTTACAACCTACCTCCTGAAATGCCTAAAAACCAAATTTGAGCTGTTTTTATATTTTTTTGTTTCCATTATCGCCACGGTAATAATACTGCGTCAATGCTTTCTAGGTTACACAATACAGAACTGTCTAAAGCACTACTCGTATGTATACGTCAGAAAATTCTAAGTCTAAGTGATTTCTGTGATAGGCAATAATCGGATGGACCTATAAAGCGTAGGTCTTTCTTTCTCAGATCAATGGACAGGCTATTATGACTACAACAAATTTCTCAGTTTCACAACCCCTCACTTCCCAACCACCCTAATTTTTCCCCTCCTAAAGAAAAGTAGAGAATAAGCAGAAACCCCTTAGACGCCTAAATAAGTTTGAGGAATACTTTACATTTTTTGTTTTTTGCCCGTCACCCATGCACCGATTTCCAAAATTATAGCATCATGACATACTACGACTCCACAACATATCGCTTCCTAAATTTTATCACAATCCGTACAGCGGTTACTGAGATTACGAGACTATAAAAGCGTCAACAAACAGACAGACAGACCGATAGACAGACAGACAGACAGACCGACAGACAGACAGACAGACAGACCGACAGACAGACAGACCGACAGACAGACAGACCGACAGACAGACCGACAGACACACCGACCGACAGACAGACCGAGCGACCGACAGACAGACCGACAGACAGACAGACAGACAGACAGACCGACAGATAGACCGACAGACAGATCGACAGACAGTCAGATGGATGGACAGGCCGATAGACAGACCGACGGAAACGAGTGACGAGGATTTTCGTTATCAGTATGGAAAGTAAAAATATAATTTTTATTTGGTAAGCAGATCAGTGAAGATTGTTTATTGGCCCTTACAATAATCCGCTCTCATTGAAGCACGCTTTACAACGATTGGCCATGTAGTAAAGAAATAAAATAGAATAATAAATGAAATTATCTGATTTACATAGTTCGTGGTCTCAAACTAAATGGGTCAGAAGATTTGTATGGGTGCGTATCGACTGCGACGATAATTGAAATGTAGACCGGGGGCATAGAGAAGCACCCAGGGCAGTCTGCCTCTGTATTAGACACAGCATATGTAAGTGCCATTAGATGTTAAAATGTTACGATACATTAGCTGCAGGGAGCCAGACTATTGATAAATTGTAACTCTCCCTCTGCCTGGTCTGTTCTATTCGGACCCACCAACCACCCTAATTTCAGTGAATGGTGTTTCTGTACGTTTGTAGAGATGGACCTTTATTATGCTTGTTGATGGTAGATTGAATTGTTTTCTTTCACGGCATTTTACAAGGGGTGTGCGTACTTTTGTTATACAACTTGAAAAGTGTTGCTGTTGATACTCTCCTCTAGAAAAATCAGATAACTGTTTTTGTTTCCAAATAAATTAATGTTGCAGATTGATACCTAATACATTTCAATAGTAATTTAAATTAATTTTCTATACACATAATGGCCGTCTTCTGCTTACTTTTACGCGCAATTTTGATATCAAATTTGCCAGTATTTAGAAAAATTTATAAATAATTTGATGTCAAATTTGATATCAAATTTCATCTGAATTTTTGGCTCAAAAACCCTTGTGTCCTATTACGAAATTTCATAACAAATTTGTTTGCAAATTTGATATGAATTTGATAGCAAATTTAGTATCGTGTCATACAGCTCTAAGGTCTCTCTTATGGTCTAGGCTTTTTTTATGGCCAGCCTCCCGCAAAGGCTGAAAGCCTATGGCGCTGTGAAGCGCCGCGAGAGGATAAGTGTGTGTAAACAAATTCCCCGGCAGCTGATTCCACAGCGTCGAAGTTCTCCAAAAGAAGGAATGCTGGAGGAGTAAGGACCTCGACCTGGTAAGGATGAGCTCGCAGAGCTTCTCTAGTGTTCCTGGTTCGGACGGCCTTTGCTGTTATTATCTGAAAGAGCTCACTCGAACATCTTCCGTGATAGAATCTGTAAAACAGGGACAGATCAGCCACCCTCCTTCGATATTCCAGGCTGTGGAGGTCCTTTGTGAGGTTAGGCGTATCGATTAATCTAATTGCTCTTTTCTGGATAGTGTCCAGAAGCTTAAGAGAGTGCTTCGGAGCGCATCCCCACACATGGGAGCAATACTCCAGCGATGGTCGGATCTGTACAGCAGCAGTTGCTCTGGTGTATACAACTTCCTACAGCGGAACAAAACTCCAAGCTTCTGGGATACCGTTTTAGCAATACTGACGACGTAGTCGTGCCAGGACATGTTATTGTTGTTGTTGATCTCCAAAAGCTTGACGGAAGGTGATTCGACTATGGGTGACCCTCCATTTCCACGGTTGGTAAGCTATCGCGAGACTTCTTTGTAAGTGCTGTTGCCTGAGCTTTTTATACGTTGAACTGTACTTTATTTGCTAATCTCCACTCGACAATTTTTTTTATATCTGCGTTGATCTGTGAGGTATGCTGCTGTCGCCGACGTACCGTCTCCTGGGATGATAGTGGATAGTAGTAGTAGTAGTTTAGTAGTAGTATATTGTGAGAAAGAATCAATACATATATGTGGATAAAATTCAATTATAGATAAAAGTTTCACAATAAATTTGAAAAATGCCCAAAAAGAAAAATCTTGTGTTGGCCCTCAAATTAATTCACAGTGACAAATACAAAGTTATATATAGATACAAAGGTAGTTAGGAGTCTAAGAAAGAAATAACTCACATCGTAACAAAAAGTAGGATCAAAAGTACTAAAGCTAGATGCCCTAAAGAAAATACATAATAACAAAAAATCAATACACAGATATGTGGAGAAAGTGGATACATTTTTATCATATGTTTCACATTAAATTCGAAAAAATGGAGTCAAGTTGATTGACTCAGTATTTCCCACACATAACAATGATACCATTCTATTGTTTTCCCATTGCATGAAGCTATAGTCTGAAATCTCCTTGCAACCAAATCATCGCCCACCTGCCCGCAAAAAAACATCCAACACAATAACTCTCGTAAATAGTTGCGTCTCCCTCCTTAGAAACTAAGACGCCACAGTTTTCATTCTGCATGCTTCAACTAAACGATCAGGAGTCTCTAAACCGTCTAAAAGCGAAGTATGAGCTGTTTTCATATTTTTAGTTTTTTAATTATTGTTGCGCCGCCACTGACACGATTTTTCAGACACTGGCGCGTTTTCCATTCTCGCCGCGATAGTCAAATCTGTGTCGAGATTTCATTGAAATCAATTTAATAATTCTTGCTTTACGCAATATACATAGAACAAAATTAAGCAATACTATATGTGGGCAGTTCTACAAAGAGAGGAATTTTGGTGCGCTCAGCTCGTAAATTCTTCAATTTTCAAAATTTTCTACTTACAAAAGATATAAAATAAGCATCTGATCTATTTCAAAGTGGGCACTGAAAATCACTTCAATTGAATAAATACTTGTTATTTAGAATCGCCACTTTATAGCAAAAATTATCACTTCCCTGTGGGGCGACATGCCTGACTTGAAAATCTAAGGACAAATTATAACCCTAATGGGTTCCTCATGCAGAACCATACTATCTTGGAGATTACCATTATTATTTAGCTGAATCAAGAAACATATCGGCGTCGTACTGGTTCAAACATTTCTTCATAATCTCATTGTTTGAATAAAGGCGACACAAATTCCATATCACTTCCCTGCCAGCTAAATGTTCGTTAAAATCATACAGAAATCAAATAATAAGCGATGTTTCCATTCAGGCAACTGGAAGCACCGGGTGAAGTTAACATAATGTTGCCGTCTTGTTTTAATCGGTTAGCGGTTTGTTGTAATAGTGCTGTGTATGAGAGCTGTTGCGCTCGAGAGGACAGTCAATTTCTCACCCACCTGGTATGTGTTTATATTAATATTTTCAGCTAATTCAAAGTTTTTGTCAGTTGAGTACATTAACATTGATTACATGAAGTATTTGCGTATACGCTATCAGCAGTAAAATATATAGTTTTTGAGATATTGAGGTAATAGCGTGAAAACCTCACTTTCCTGTGTATCACTTCCCTGACTTTGCGTCGACAGGGAAGTGAGATCCTGTCAGGGAAGTGAGAATTCTTCCATGAACACAGTATTTGAAATATTATAGTCACCCTTCAAGCTTCTTATCAAACACCTCAGCTCTTCTAGGTCCTTTATGCTCACTTTGCAGTACAATATAATATGCATTGGTGGCGTGAAAAGGCGTTTTCTATGAATCATTGTTGTGGAAGCAGATATGGCTAAATCAAAGAGGAAGGCTCAAACCAGAGAGGTAATATTAAAGAAAAAGCGAGAAAATGAAAGAGAACAGCAGATAGTGTTGGGGCATCAGGAGGCGATGTTGCAAACTTAACTCAGTTTTGTAGCGCCATTAAGAACCGTTGTCCAAACATAACGTTGTTCACGATGACTGCCAATGGTATTGAACAAATGTACGCCTTGATCTCCAGGGAACAACCCAGTCTGTTACCTTTCAAGGGAACTTAGCAAATCCATTAGGTACAAGGAGATGCGTATATGCCACAGACAGTCGTAATGAAGTCTTTAAGTTGCTTCTGCAGTAGCGATCACTACCGTTTGGGCACTGTAAAATACTCCACAATATCAAAAGTGAGAGTCGACGATATCTTCGGCGAATCAGATTCTGCGAGAAATGATGGCGAGAACAAATGCAAAATTGAACTACCAAAAATATGACTGATGGCGACCTACTTGATCACACTATCTGTAGATGACCCCGATGGTTTGCTGATTATCCCCGATGTCATCGATCCTCAAGAACTTTTTCCAGAAGACGATAAAGAAATAGGCAAAGATGATAAATTGAATGGTGATATCAAGGAAGATAAGGAGGTCATAATAGAAGAAATGAGACTGAAAAGGAAAGAAAGACAGCGATAAGCAAAAAGACTAAATTAGGTAACAAAGTGAAGGTAAACGAAAAAAAGAAACCAAGTGAATCGGATGCTTGTCGTTGTATTATTTGTGGAGCTTTCTACAGCGAAGATAATAGTGGTCAAGATTGGTTTCAGTGTGTCGTACGTTGTGAATCGGCGCAGATCAGTTGTATTACAACCGATCCTATCTTCTCTACATGCGAAAAGTGTTCACCATATAGTGACTATGAACCATGAGCAGTTACCTTTGGATATGTTTAAGCTGTCATTCTGTTTTCAACAAAACATTCTGTTAAAATTTTGATTTTACTACACAGTGAGTTCTCCAGTTATGTTTAATATGAAGGAAGCTTATGGCCAAAGAAACTTGACCACAACCCCAAGATTGTCTCATCTAAGTTATGTTTAATTGTATAGTAATTAAGGAGTTCCTAAGTTTTTTTTAATTAAAGAGAATTTGTACAGTCATTGCATTTTATTCTTACTGTAGCAATTTTATTTTGTAACGTAAATAAAACTTTATATACTAAGTGTTTCTTATAGGTACTTACATCACTATATTGATTACATTTGGATTACGTACAGTCGTACACATATTACTAACATACCATTTTTTAAGCTATTAAGGTGAATTTATGACAAACGTACCATGGGCTAGTCTATAGTTAATAACAGATTCATCTTTAATTCAAAATTCAGCCTCATTATCACATTTCTGTGGCTATCCTCACTTCCCTGTCCTCCAAAAATTGAAAAAGGACCACAAAATGTATAATTCTGTATATATTGTCTGGCCATCTTATACTCAAATTATCCGTAGTAAAACCACACAGAAAAACCCACTTTTGAGTCAAAATACCTTAAAAAAAGTTGGGGTTAAAAATCGTTCCATTTTATTCCACCGTTTGTAGAATCACCCAT
This sequence comes from Callosobruchus maculatus, assembly GCA_951848785.1. NCBI lineage: Eukaryota > Metazoa > Arthropoda > Insecta > Coleoptera > Chrysomelidae > Callosobruchus > Callosobruchus maculatus. Next base: position 5,883,210 of record CATOUR010000131.1, read on the forward strand.
GTATACATCACAAAATTCTAAGTCCCTTGGTTTCTGTAATAGGCAAGGCAATGTACACATGGACTTAAAAAAATATGCCACTACGTATTTCTTCCATAGGTCAATGGAGAGCCCATTATGAATACAACAAATTTTTCAGTTTTCCGACCCCCCACCCCCCAACTACCCCAAATTCTCTCCTACCCAAAAAAAAGTAGAAAATGATCCGGAACCCCTAAAACGTCTAAAAACAAACTTGGAGGAGTTTTTATGTTTTTGTTTTTTTATTATTACTGCGCCGCTACTGACACAATTTTTCCAAAACATACGCGCCTTCCATCCTCGCCGCGGTAGTAATAGTGTGACAAAGTTTCATTAAAATCCATTCCATAACTTTTACGTTACTCAATACAGAACGATCTAAAGCAATATTCCTATGTATTTATCAGAAAATTCTAAGTCCTTATTTAGGTTGCTGGAATAGCGAAAGCAATGTTCGGATGGGCCTAAAAAAGGTTATTATGCCGCTAGGTCTTTCTTTTATAGGTCAGTGGATAGCCTATTATTAATACAACACATTTTTGAGATTTACAACCCCCCACCCCCCAACCACCCCAATTTCACCCCCACCCAAAAAAAAGTAGAAAATGATCAGGAATCCCTAAAACACCAAAAAACGAAGTTTGAGGAATATTTAATTTTTTTGTTTTTTGCTAATTAGTCCGCCGTCCATGGACCGATTTTCAAAATTATAAGAACATTACCTACTACGACCCCACAGCATATCGCTGCCCAAATTTCATCACAATCCATGCAGCGGTTACTGAGATTACGTGGCTAGAAAAATGCGTACAGACAGACAGACAGACAGACCGACGGAAATGAGTGATGTGGATTTTCGTTATGTAGACATGATAAAACGCCCTTAAAGCGTATTATCTCAGAATCGAAAATTTTCGCGATCACAATACTCCCCTCACCTATCGGTGTGGGAAGTAAAAATGCCCAAAAAGAAAAATCTTGTGCTAGGCTTCATACTAATTTACAGTGACAAGAAAAAGTTTATATATAGATAGATACAAAGGTAATTAGGAGTGCAAGAAAGAAATAACTCATATTATAACAGAAATTAGGATTAAAAATACTATTATAGTGCTAGATAGCCCTAAAAAAATACACAATAACAAAAACTCGGTAAGTTTTAAGTACTATACATAGGTCTAGACTCTTGACAAAAATATCGACGAATCAGCTACCGCCTGCCTGCCTGTATGTACGAGTGTGTACAGGGTGGGCCAATAGTGCGTGGACGGTGGATTGTAGGCTTACTAAGAAATATTTCAAAAATCTGTCACTTGATCATGGTAGGGACCCTTGAGGGCTATAACGTAAAAATATTTTCACTCAAATTTTGACGTTTATACAGGGTGATTCATATCAAACTTACATTTTTTTTAATGGAACCCCCTATATATTATTGCATATTTGGATTCCTTCGTTAATTCTAGTGTGACTTTATGTATCGCACATGGAACTTTAAACGAACCCTTTAGGCGCAAATCACCATTTTTGGTATAAGTACGTATCAGAAAAAAATTGAATATCGCGGCGATTATAAAACTTAGAAGGCCGTGACTTTGCGGTACGACTAAGCATGAAATGCGTCACCTTGGGTCAGACGGCTAAATTTGAATTCTTTTTGCACTTGGAGAAATCAGTATATTAATTAAGGAAACCTGAATCACAGATAACTTGATTTTTTCAAATGGGAATGCCTATTTTGGTTTAAAGAGTAAAATGTAAAATTTCATTACCTTTCTAACGATATAGCATTCTCGATATCAATCCTTTTTGGTTTTCATTTTATTTCAAATTTTCAGTCAAATCGGTGTTTTTCAATTTTCCTACGTGCAAGCCACCTAGCAGGCCATGAAAAATGAACAAAAGCTCGTTAGTATGGAAGAAACCAACTAACTTAGTAGAAAGATGCAAACTAACTAGAGCAACGAGGCAAGATTATGAAAATTCCTTACAACATATTAGCTCTAACCGGATACAACAGCCGCAAGATATCTAATGTCAATGAGTAGCTGGGCTATGACAGAAGTGTTTGTTTTTCACAGCCTACTAGCTATTGAGGTCTACCAGAGTTTGACAACCTTCCAAAACGATTAAAAATTTTGAAACAAAAGGAAAACTACCAGCGATTGTTGCTTACAGTCTAACATGTTCAGAATAAAATTTCACATTTAATGGGATAAAAAAAATAGTCATTTCCATCTAGTTAGATATCTCCAACTGGAGCATTCTGAACATGTATCGAAATAATTGCTGGAATTTTTTAAATACGCTATGTTGTAATTGTTTTTATTCCATGTAGTTTTCTGCAAACTAAATTATGTTTCACAATTCAAACACACTGCAATTCAAGTTGCATTTTCCGCGGTTTTGCAAATAAGTAGAAGTACCTACTGAAGAATTTGAAGGGTTGCAGTCAGAGGTATCATTACTTTTGACTTACGTAAATGGCTACCTTTTGATAGCATTAAATGTGAAAATTTATTCAGAAGACATAGATATTATACTGCCAGCAACAATCACTAGTAGTTTTCCTTTGATTAGATATTTTTTTACTGACTTTGGAAATTGGCTAATAGCTAGTAGGCTGTGGAAAATGAGCGTTCTTGTTACCGCTATTGTTTCTGGTTAGAGCTAATATGTTGTAAGGAATTTTCGTAATCTGGCTTCGTTGCTCTAGTTAGTTTGCATCTTTCTACTAAGTTAGTTGGTTTCTTCCATATTAATGAGCTTTTGTTTATTTTTCATGGCCTGCTAGGTTGCTTGCATGCAGGAAAATTGAAAAACACCGATTTGACTGAAAATTTGAAATAAAATGAAAACTAAAAAAGATTGATATCGGGAATGCTATATCATTAGAAAGGTAATCAAATTTTACATTTGAATCTTTAAACCAAAATAGGCATTCCCATTTGAAAAAATCAAGTTATCTGTGATCGAAGTTTCCTTAATCAAACTACCGATTTCTCCAAGTACAAAAAGAATTCAATCTTAGCCGTCTGACTTAAGGTGATGCATTTCATGCTTAGTCGTGTCGCAAAGTCACGGCCTTCTAAGTTTTATAATCGCTGCGATATTCAATTTTTTCTGATACGTACTTATACCAAAAATGGTGATTTGCGCCTAAACGGTTCGTTTAAAGTTCCATGTGTGATACATAGAGTCACCCTAGAATTGATCAAGGAATCCAAATACGCAATAATATATAGGGCATTCGATTTAAAAAAATGTAAGTTTAATATGAATCACCCTGTATAAACGTCAAAATTTGAGTGAAAATATTTTTACGTTTTAGCCCTCAAGGTTCCCTACCATGATCAAGTGACAGATTTTTGAAATATTTTTAAGTAAGCCTACAATCCACCGTCCACGCACTATTGGCCCACCCTGTATATCCACATCATATATAAATGGCCGCAGCAGTGGTATATCGCCGCGTCGCGTCGCGTCGCGTCGCGTAATGCCCGTGCACCGCAAAATTATTAATCATGGAAGTTGAGCCGTGTCACCGCCCAGGTTGTCAATACGCCTACCTTTGTCTCCCTCTATCGCTCGCTCTTCTGCTCTATCTCTGTCTCCCTCCACCACGCCGCCACGCATTACTTTTCACGGGACAATTAACAGGAAGAGAGCATGCAAATCCGCGCACCGCACCGATGGCAATGTCGCTGTTCAAGCCGGCCGGGCCTCCGGTTCGTCCATTAAATAAACGCATGTGTACAGGGTGGCCCAACACTAGAGACTCACGACTTTACTTGATTTTCAAGCTACTTGACTTGATATCAAGTCAAGCCGGCGCCACATATGCGGGTACTTGCCGAGTATCAATACTCGCCGTTTTTCAACCTTGCTCGCCGAATAGCGAGCACGTATCGCCCTACATGTGCGTAGTTGGCCATGTTTAGTTTCGAGAAGAAAGGGAATGGAAAAGCCCGAATATTTGTAGCAAATTGAAACTTATTTATTATTAAAATTTATCGACAGTAGAATCAACGTCATCCTAAAAATATTCTGAAATATACAGGGTGTTTCGGGAAAGTAGAATAGTGATCAACTTGATTTTTTTATATGGTAGTATTACTTTTTTTTAAATTTTTCTAGTTTCCATCATTGATCTCTATTAAACCCTAAAATATTATTGCTATCTTGCCAAGTTATAATTTATTTTCTATTAATTTCCGGATTTGCAAGGTCGCAAGTAATACCTCCAAATTGATATATTCCTTTAACTTTTCACAATAATATTATACAGCGAGTTACTTAAATATATTATTTTGGATGACACCAGCAATGTGCAGGGTGTTATTGGTAGAATTTTAAATTACGGTAATTTGAAGGTCATTTTACTTTGTTTTTTCTAAATGTAACACCCTGTACGTTTTATTTTAAATCGAAATATCTACTAATACCCTATCTCGCCTTGTAATTTTTTGCGTTTGTTATAAATTATATTTCTAAATTTACAAACAAATATCCCCGATTTTTATTAATAGAACACAATGCATATTTTATTTAATATAGAAGTATTCCCTAATAATGGTTTAGAGCATGAACAAGTTTCAACTGGTGTTCCTCACCGCCTTCTCAGTAAACAGTACCGGAAGGCTTAAATATTTCCAAAACTGCCACAGCTGGGGCGGTGAAATACTTGGGGGTTTTTGAACACACAGAATTCAAAAATGCTAACATGCTAACAAATAAACAATGCGAATAAAGTTTTTAATTGTCTAGTCCGGCCCTGTTCCTGTTTCTGTGTCAGTATTCGGGTACTTATTTGTGTTCGGCAAATTCCGACCATTCGCACAAACTGCTCCAGCCACACTAGTAGGCGTTTGCCGAATTGCGAATATTCGCTGTTCGTTGTTCCCTAAATGCCGCATGTGTAGCACCGGCTATGGCGCCGGCTGAATGCTCGGTGCTCGGCATATGGCGAGTATTCGGGTAAAATCCTGCAGCCACATAGCCGAACAGCAATTAATCGGGGTTCGTTGCTCGCCGAGTACCGCATATATGGCGCCGGCTTCAAGATCAAGTCAAGTATTTGTTTTCGAAATTCAAGTCAAGTCAAGTAGTTACATGTCAAGCAATTTGAAAATCAAGTTTTTCAAGCTAACTACTTGATTTTCCTTGAAAAATAATTCTTTTTTGATATTAATCTAATTAACTGCCAAAACGCAATAACAGTAAAAATCTATGTATATAAAGATGTAATCTTTTATTTAAAAAAAAACACCCAAAAACGAAAACTCCAACAAACTTAGTTAAATAATGAATGTAATAATATGAAATAAAAATACGAAATATTCTGAATTCTGACAATAACACATAGAAGAACATAAACTCAAATGGGGGTGTATTGGCTCAGTGGTTAGAGTCGAGGGCTCATGACCGGAAGGTCCCTGGTTCGATTCTCGTTAGAGGCGGAAATTTATTTCTAGTTTTTTCAATCAAAAATAAATATCCATAAAAAAAGCTCAGCGATGAATCTCCACCTGAGCCTTCACTGTTGGCTTCTAATTAACAGTGCTGTTCCTAGAGTGGCGCCGGGAAACAGAACAGAATACGAGGCTAATGACCAAAGCAGTCGATGCCGATGACACAGAAGTAATGAAAATTTAATATCCTCCTTTGCCATCCATGATTTGAGGCACATAAGACTTCTAACGGAGTTATCACCTAATCGATTTCTTGTTTTGGTAAGAGTTAAGGCAGCTCTAAAAAACTGCTACTCAGCTGGAGCTGAAGAAGCTGGCGTTGCCAGAAAGTCTTTGGCCATTGTGGCAAAGTTTGGAAAAATACCTTCGTGTCTTTTCCACCTTTCCAAAATATCTTCAGTACTGCCCCTTGCCGCTTGAATATAATCTGTTCATCGGTTTCATCTCGATCAGGTTTATTGTCAAGCTCCATAGCCCACAAGTCTAGTCTATCGAGCAGCATATTATTGCAAAAATGATGGAAATACTCTTAAAAACATTAGGGTACTGGCAAATTCGTTCAATTAACGACCATTCTGTGTCGGTTGGCGTCTCAGAGTAACAACTGAACATAGAGATAGTAAACAACTAATTCTAATAGGCCGACATCTTTTCTTACGTTGTCATATCGACCACCAGATACGGCAATCATAATTGTTTACTCTCGTCTTAATTGTATAGTATCCAGAAATATACCATTCTACATTAAAAAAGACGGTATTTTGATGGTTCAGAAATGATTACAGCAAAATCAATAGATATGTTGACCTCTACTGCGTTACTGCATGTTTCTTCATCATTAACGCAAATTCTGTCTTACATAAATTTTTAGGAGTTGGCAACGCCCAAGTAATTTTCCTGCGATTTGTTTGCGGTAACCTCCGACTGTCAAACGTTTGTTTTGTTTGTGCGTCTTTTATGCTTGGTCAGTAAAATCGAATTCGCTATTTGCTGGTAACTGTAGTGAAGCTTTACGGATTTGCTGTGCTATATTCGAGTGTAGTTTAACAGTTTTTCGAGATGGGACAGTGCAGAGCAGTGTTTGTAACATGGGTAGCATTGGAAGAATTTTCAGGTGGTTAGTTGGCAATGTTTGGGTCTGAAGTGTCAAAAGATGATGGCTTTGAGCACGCCATGCTGAAGTGGTTTGTTTACTACCTCTATGTTCAGTTGTTACTCTGAGGTTGGCGTTAAGGTTTTAATGTCATCGAGTGCCTGCTTGCTGTCGTAACCTCAGTGATTCCCCTATTTTAACCCTTCGATTCGCATTTTACAGATCGATATCAAGTAATATCAAGTAGTTTGATTTTACTTGATATCAAGTCAAGTAGTAGTAGTAGTCTAAGGGAATTTTCTGTGTACTATACGAGAATTTATTGGTTTAAATCGTTTTGTATTTTGTAACGTGGACACTATTAAATTGATTCTAATGAAATTTTGATACAGTATATTGTTACCGTGGTGAGAATGGAGAACGCGTATGTTTGTTAAAAATCTTGTCGGTGGCAGAATAGCAATAATCAAAGAACGCGACAAGTATGAAAGCAACTCATATCGGTTGTTAGATGTTTTAGGGGTTCCTGATCATTTCCTACCAGTTTCTTGGGTCGGGGTGAAAGTGAGGTGGTTGGGGGGTGGGGGTTTGTAAAACTGAGAAGTTTGTAGTATCGATAATAGGCTGTCCATTGACCTGTGAAGGAAAGACCTAGCGGCATAAGACAATTTCAGGGGGGGGGGGGCTGGCAATTATTTGGTTGCAAGGGATCTTAGACTAAAGCTTCATGCTATGGAAAAATAATAAACTGGTATCAGCGTAATGTGTGGAAAATACTGAGTCAATCAACCTGACTTCATTTTTGAATCATCTCTCTTGGGTTTTTCGAAGTCTCTATCTTCGGAATGACAAACCTTACTAAAATATGGCGTAACCATAACCTCACTAAAGCTACAAAAAGTCGCCGGTTCAGTCGTTCAGTCTCTTGTGTTCTCCATATTTTTGTATGCCACGGAATCCTGGACTGTTAAAAAGGCAAATTGAGCTCGCATAGATGCTTTTGAAATGTGGACGTGGAGGAGAATGCTGAGAGTTCCGTATACCGCCCATCGAACTAACGTTTCCATACTGGATGAGCTCGGTAATCCAAAGACACTATCCTCCATTGTATCGACGAGAATGCTTATATTCTTCGGACATATACACAGAAGCGATAATATGGAGAAACTTGTAGTTCAAGGTCATGCCTGCCTCGAGTGGGCGGCGCCGTGGCCGTCTCCCTACACGCTGGTGGATCCGATAAAACAGTTGCTGGATATGAGTATCAAGAGCGCCACTGAACTGACAGTAAATCGCGAACTATGGCGAGCTACAGTTCTCAAAACTGATATTCGTGTCGGCAATACTCATCATGCTTCGACTTAATGCATTTTACGAGTTCACAACATGTCTGTTAAGACATTGTGACTATGATGATGATCTTCGAAAGACAATGAGGACGCCATTTTTCTATTTGTTTATTTTAAAAAGAAGGTCGTACGAGGTATGGGGGAATTACCTATGCTAGAATCTTGTCACTGATCATTTAAAGACAGGTTAATCCATCACCGCATCACCCATGCCATGTTGATTTTTACTCCCTGTATTTTACATTTTAGCCTTCTGACGCGGAATCTTCAGAGTCTTCGCAAGATTTTGAGTTCTTATAATAAACATAAAAATATCATGAGATTCAGGTCATTTATTTATTGGGATTGAAATCCGTAGATCTCACGATAAATCGTGAGATCTGGGACCACTGTGGAGCATATATGTTAAGAACAAACACCGATTTCGGCCAATGGACGGAAAATATGGCCAAAACACGTTTTGGCTGCTACCATTTTACCAATGTCCCAATTATCGCTTTCCGACTGTTTAATGTAGCCCAGAACGTGTTTTGGCTCAACTACGATTGCCAAAACGCGTCCTGTTCTACTGCGATTGCCATAACGCGTCGTGGATTTTGTGAGTGTCTCAGCTTGTAAACGATACCTCTGGAGCTAGTGTATTCATTTAGTATTTGATCTTTGTGCGTGTTAGACAGTAGCTAGAGAGTGTCATGGAAGACCTAAGGTTATGTTTTAATGACGAACTGCAAAAAGTCATAAGTGGTAGCAATGATCGTGGTAATATTTGTATACAAGAGAAAGATACGACCAAACACTCACAGAGGTACAGGCGGCAAAAGCTTGTAAAAGTAACGGTGATACAATATCTTCGAAACAAAGACAACGATTGAAAAGGTATTATATTTTAAAAATTGGCTATATCGAAAAGCTAATTGAAAGAAGGACAGACGAAACAGCCGAACTGCGTTATTTTTGCATGACCCACGAGTTATTTGACATTATTCATTCCGCTTATGTGGGAGCTGGACATAAGAGATTGTGAGGTATGTTTCTTTCAGTTTTTTTTTTCACGGACCTAAGATCTACAAGTGCTTTTATTCATTTTAGTTATGGATTCTAAGCTCAGAGGAAATATTGTAACACAACACGGCAAATAATTGAGATTCATTTATTCGTAGTAGTATATAGAAAGTGTTCTGGCAATCGTAGTTGACCCAAAACGCGTTCTGGGCTACATTGAACAGCCGGAAAGCGATAATTCGGACATTGGCAAAACGGTAGCAGCCAAAACGCGTTTTGACCATATTTTCCGTCCATTGGCCGAAATCGGTGTTTGCTCCTAACATTTTGGCGATTCCAGTTACTGATGAGGGCGCTGGCGTTTGTAAACAAATATGGAGGATAGCAGGTATCCTGCACGCTGTTACACGCTTTTGGAGGAAATGCGTGGCAATGAATGCTTTTATCATAGTCTTTTTTGGAGTGGCAACCATAAACACTACAGTTTGTATTAAACTTGTTAGCTTTTCTTGATTTGAAGCCTGATGTAAATGCCATATTCTTGACAATAGCGTATGAAGAAGGTCCGAAAAAATATTCTAACACACTATATACCAATTAACAAAGCATAAACTCGAAAACACGACTGAACGAAGAAACATAAATGGCATATAAACGGTTAATGGCATGTTAATTGTGTGCCGTCCGAAATTCGAGTATCTGCTTTGTCAGTGTAGATTTTTGCCGCCAGAGGTCTCATCGATTTTTGGAATTGCCAATACACCAAATACTTTGAGTCTAAGCTTATGCTTCGTCTTATTAATACCACCCATGACCGCGCTACTGCAAACAGAACACAGAACGCGTTTCGATCGCCTGCCTGGGAGGCGTAAATAACTTTATTTCTAAACGCAATAGATAATTAATATGAAGTTGCGGAGTTATACTGCTGCAGCTGCTATTAGTTACAGCAGTGACACCGCCAGAGTAGTACCCCATCCCACTTGGAATGCATAAATCCATAGACATTGCGCAGCGAACGAGGGTTTTCTGCAAGAAGAGTTATTGGACCTAGTCACCGAACGGTATTACAGCGAACCTCTCCAACAGACACGGTTACAAGCTGAATTATGAATAACTTTTGATATTTGCAAGTAATGAATGATACAGTAAATATGATGCTTGTATACAGGGCGAGTCAAGCTCAACGCCTCGGACTATTGGGACCAAACGACCAAACGATATCTCTTTCCATAAAAAGGACTACGGACTACGTGAGTGTATCTATACCCTGTTACCCGATACTTTAAACTGTCAGCCGTGTCAACAGTGAACAGCTGTTCGGCTAGTGATAACTAAAAATACCCCAGATTGAGTCTTGACGTATCAATTTTAAGCTTTAAGTGCAAATCCTGCTAATGATGAGAAATTGACACTTGGTGACGTTTTCGTCTATGCTCTGAGGTCTATGCTTATTTCACATTTTCTCGGAAAAGTCGGCGTTTCTTAGTATATCAGTGTGGTTAGTCTGAATGGTGATGATTACGCTTAAATGAGTTAAAAATGAAGATAAAAGCATTTTTGGCTTAACCATATACAAGCACTGAGTTCCTAACCATTCTTTTTACAGCAATCGAAGAAAAATAAAACGTTGAAGGGTAATGCGCAACTGCTATAATACACATAGTAAAAAATGTATGGAGCTATTTCAGAGAGTTTACACTGGTTCGACTTCCTTAATTAGAACTGAACATTACTGAGGTACCAAATAATTAGTAGTTTAATTAGAAACATTTTTGACCCAAGCTGATCAGTTAAACTACCTATATTAATTTTACTCTGTGTACTTACTTTATACTCTTTTCCAATTGCACGTTGTACGTTTTAACCAATAAATATCCCATTAGTGATACAAGCTATTCATTGAATCGTCCCTATTACTAAATAGTTGTATTTTGATAGTCTCTGACAATATACAAATCAAAAAAATAACCTGTTTCTTTTAACCGACCATTTTTGCTGCGAATTTGTGGATATTGAAGCAATTTCTTGTTTACAAAAATAGTAATCACTTTTTGACAATGAGATATTCAGTAAGAATATTACTAATACAGTCCTGATCGCAGGATCGCCAATCAACACCACTAGTAAAAATAAAATTTGAGATACACTTCTTCGTCAGCTGATACCTACCAAATAGACGTCAAGCCAGTCTAAAGTATCAGGTAACAGAGTATGTCAAGTTGGATTATACAGGCTGAGTCAAGCTCCACGCCTTGGAGTCTTGTGACCAAATGATACCGCTTTTTGAAAAATCTCCTTAGCGAGTGATGTAGGTCGAGTTTTATAAAAGGTGTCTAATAAAAGCGTGACATATCAAATTTATATTTTTTTAAATGGAACACCCTAAACCTTGGGAGATATACCACAGTCTTCCAAGCAGAAATGATTGCCATAGAGCTGGGAGTCAGGGAACTAATCAAAAGGCCCCTGACAAACAGATCTATAAAAATCTTTTCAGACAGCCAGGCTGCATTGAAAGCATTGTGCTCTAGTCGGGTTGATTCAAGACTGGCATGGAACTGCATGCACCTCCTCAACAAACTCGGAGCAGGAAACAGGTTAACCTTGATTTGAGGAACTGAATCTGTGTTCATAGGACCAGAACCATTTGCGGACATGGCAAAAAGCACCGCTTAAAAAGACCATCTCAGACTGGGCAGAGAGGAAAGCACTCCTGAACTAGCGAGATAGACCAGGGCTACTGCACTCGAAGGCGTTCATAAGATATCCCTCGAGTCAGGCCCCCCCGAGGATCATGAAATGTAACAGGAACGATCTCCGCATTCTAGTTGGTCTGCTGACGGGACATGGTTGTCTGAGGAACCATATGCGGAAGTTGGGTCTAGAACAAACTTCAGACTGTCGCTTCTTCTACGTGGAGGACGAAACAGCGGAGCATATTCTTTGCTCCTGTCCAGAACTGGATAACGCTAGGTTCCAGACATTTGGATTTGCCCAACTGGAACCTCATGACTTCAAGGAAGTTTCACCCTTCACGTTGATCGCCTTCGCAAAGAGGTGCGGACTGTACAATGAACTCTAAAAAGGTGTGAGCCACAATAGACACAACTGAGCGCAGTGGAAGTAGGCAGCGCTGCCCCACTCACTTTCAACCTAACCTAACCTAAATGGAACACCCTGTATATTATTGCATATTGCATATTTAGATTTAAGTCTACGCTTAGTGACAAGGCAAAGTCACAGCCCTCTAAGTTTTATAATCGCTGCGATATTCGAGTTTTTTCTGATATCTGCCGTTACCAAAAATTGTGATTTGCACCTAAACGGTTCGCTTAAAGTCCCATGTGTGATACATAAAGTCACACTAAAATTCACCCTGGAATCTAAATATGCAATAATATACAGGGTGTTCCATTTAAAAAACATACATTTGAAATGTCACGCTTTTATTAGACATATTTTTTTTTTTTTTTTTTTTTCGGAGGGAGGGGTTGGCCTCAGACATAGTCCATTAGCCACAGAAATTTAGTATGTAATTTATTACGTCATAGATGTTTTCTTTGGCTCTTCATCTTAGATTAGGGTTTTTGTTAATATGATGAATTGAACAATTTTATCATGTATGGATTTTCTTTTTAAAGCTAGGAGATTTGATATATTGAAGGGTGGGTAGATATTGTCTTCCAAGATTAATCTGTTAATAAGGCTGTTAATGAATATTTTATTATTTTCGCATGCGAAGAATATGTGATTCAAGTCGGCTATGCTGGCGCCATCACAGATACAATTTGGGGAGTTCTCTATCCCAATTTTATACAAATGAGCTTTGAATCTGCCATGGTTGAGTCTCAATCTCGTGATCGTAGAGGAGTAGAACCTGTCGACCTGATATTCAAATATGTGAGGAGACCTCACAGGTACAGATGGATTAATTTTTGTGTAGTGATTTACTGAGAGGTTGCAGTAAGAGCTCCATTCCTCCTTCCACTTGTTAAATATATCACGTTTGAAGAAAGATGTTATGTCACTGGGTAATATAAAGCCTTCAGAGATGGTTTCTATTTGACAGGCATTCTTAGCTGCCTGGTCAACTATTTCGTTACCCTGTATACCTATATGGGCTTTTGCCCAAAAAAAGGTTATGACGATATGCTTTTCCGCTAACCTGCATAAAATGGATCTTATTTCAAGAATTACAGCATTATTATAGTGTCTAATAGCTGGACCTTCTATACACTTAAGTACTGACTGGGAGTCTGACATTATAGCCACCTTTGTGGGACAATCAATATTCGACATTATCCATTGTAGAGCTGCCTTGATCGCTGCAGCTTCTGCTGTAAAAATTGAGCAAAAATCCGGGATTCTACATTGATACATATACAAAGGATCAGGGATGTAATATGCAAATCCCGTTCTGGTCAGATTTTTGGAGCCGTCAGTATAAACCTGCATATCCACCCTTGAATTGAGCAACGCTGTACGCAGTATGGAGACATCTAAAAGGTTGTTTTCTGTATAGGGCGGGTACACCACATCACATTTAGCTATTCTGACGTTAAACGGATGTTCAAATAATGGATATTTTGCTGTGGTATTTATGTACTGTTGAAATTCGCTGGTATCAGTGAAGGATGTCGCCAGAATATGTGATTTCTTGAATCTCCAATATGGATGACTGAGGTCATTTATGCTAAATGAGCATATTTTTTTTATTAATATTGGGTTAAATGATCTATATTTGATAATAAGCTTTTGGGCCAGGTATTGCCGTCTAATATGCAAGGGCGGTTCATTGGACTCTGCTAGTAAAGCAGGACATGGAGATGACTTCATTGCCCCTATACAAGTGCGTATAGCTTTATATTGTATTCTATCTATTATAATTAAATTGCTTTTCGATGAAGAACCGTAAAGCACGCATCCATAATCCAAGATAGACCTTATGTATGATTTATAGAAGAGGAGTGCAATATAGGGGTCAGCACCCCACTTAAATTTGGTGACGTAACGGAGCATATTTAAACCGTTCTCGCAACGTCTTTTCACGTAGTGAATGTGTTTCGTCCACAGCAATTTCGAATCGAGCACTACTCCCAAGTATTTGATGTGGTCAGACACTCGGAAGATGATGTCTCGTAATTTCAGCTCAGTGCCCACATTATTTAATCTGCGTCGTGTGAAGAACACGATAGCAGATTTTTCTGCAGACATACTGAGTCCCAACTCCATAAGCCAGTTTTGAACCACATCCACTACGCACTCCAATTTTCTGATACACTGGTCTAACGAATTATGGATGGTGTATATACATATATCATCTGCGTATTGCACAATATTACAGTCATCGTCAAACATGTCATGCAACTCAGCAGTATATATGTTAAACAGGGTAGGAGAAAGTGTTGATCCCTGTGGGATACCGTCTCTGGCAATACGTGGACCATGTAAGTCATTGTTATGATCTCGAATGAATATTCTTCGGTCTGTGTATAGGGCTAAAATACATCTGGCAACAGCTTCGCTAATACCCAAGCGCTTTAATTTACAGTAAAGGACATCCAGTTTAACGTCATTGTAAGCTCCTTTGATATCTAAGAATAGACAGGCTACGTATTTTTTGCTAGAAAAGCTGTTGTAGATATCCATAACCAAATGAGTGACAGCATCTATCGTACCGCAACCTTTCCTAAAGCCATACTGTGTACTTGGCAAGCGGGCGTAATACTCCAGGAACCACTCTAGACGAGCTTTAATCATCCTCTCGAAGGTCTTTGTTATGCAAGACATCAAGGAGATAGGTCGGTAAGTCTCCACGAGCTCAGGGTCTCTATTTGGTTTTTGGATAAGACATAACACTATCTCCTTCATGTTTTCCACAAAGTCTTCCTTCATCCACCAGTCATTAAAGATGTCTAAAATTATGATTTTAGCGCAATTTGGCAAACACCTGATCATTTGATATGTAAAACTGTCCAATCCCGGAGCTGTGTTGTTTGTGCTTTTTAATGCAATTTCTAGCTCATCAAAGGAAAATGGTTTACCGATTTCACCACAGTTATTTCTTTGTATTACACTAATTTTCCGAAAAATTTGGCGCGATACAGAACAAGGTGCGAAAAAGTCCAATAGTTTGTTAATTATTTCGTTAGATAAGATAGTTTTTTTATGCTGTACTGATGAATTTTTTATTTTTTTCATATGTTTCCAAATTTCAGATGGCGGAGTGTTTTTATTGAGCCTGTTAACGAAATTTTTCCAGCTATTACGCTTTTTTTTTATTAAAAATTAGTTTAGCTTTTGCCTCTAAATTTCTATATTGTAAGTAGTTGTCGTAATTAGACAATAGTTTGTAGTGTCTAAGAGCCATTTTACGCAAGTCCGCAATTTCAGAGCACTCGTCATCCCACCAGACAGGTTGCATAGTTTTAGGTTGAAAAGGTCTTTTGATGGGCATAGCTTCATCAGCAGCGGTATTGATTGCATGAAATAGGGCCATGAATTTACCAGAGTTGTTTGTACAGTCCACACTTGGTAGGATATTTCTAATGCTTTCTTGATATATTTCCCAGTTTGCTTTATCATTATTCCATCTAGTAGTTGGGTTGATAGGAAATACATTCTTCTCAGTCAAAAGGCTGATTAATATGGGTAAGTGATCAGAACCCATGGAGTCATTTTTTACTGACCAATTTACTTTATCGACTAGATTAGTCGATACTACAGTTAAGTCTATTGCTGATGGAGCATTTACTGGAGTTTGTATTCTTGTGGGACTGCCATCGTTTATAACGATAAAACAGGTGCCATCCAGTGAATCTGCTAAGGTGGTTCCTTGTTCACTATCACTCGCACATCCCCACAAAGAGTGATGTGCGTTGAAATCACCACAGATGATAGTGTTAGACGTGGGGAAATTATTGAATAGAGTTTCCCACTCAAGTCGTGATATTTTTTTATCAGGAGGTTTATATATTGAAATTATATTTATACCTAAGTCGCATATTCTTATACCGCATATTTCAATGTTACTGTTGTATCCATTTGAATTAAATGCAATTTCCGTGAAAACTAAATTTTGTTTTATTAAAATAGCGACTCCGCCGTAACCATCCATTCTACAATTCTTTACAATGTTATATCCCTTGAGGTTAAATACCTGATTTGGCTTGAGCCATGTTTCCGACAATGTTATTACATCAGCTTGATGCTCTGTTAAAAAATGTAAAAGGTCACCCTTCTTTGGTATGATTGACCTAGCATTCCATTGGAGTATAAGCATTTTAATATGACGAGTCGTCACTAAGTTCTATATAGTCCATTTTATCTGAAACATCCATCATTTTTGCAATTATTTCTTCGGGTTGGATTTGATTGACTAACTTAGGGTTATCTTTTAAAGAATTTACTAAGATAGTTATTTGATTTATAATTTTTTCTTTAAATTCAATAAGTTCATCTCTATATGGGTTAGGCAGTATGCTTGAGTTGGTAGGTTTATTTCTATGAGTTCTACGTGGTATAGGGTTTGGGTTTGAGGAAGTGGGGGTGGTAGGAGGAGACGATGCTTTCCGTTTCCTGGAAGTGTTTTCTGTTATGATGTTTTGACGTTTGGGTCTTTTTATGAATGTGTTGGTTGAGGTGTTGCTTGTGGGTAGTTCGGGAAAGTTATTTAAGTTGTCTAGAATATCAAACCTATTATTGGTTACAATTTTGTCGTATGATGGGTTTTGTACTAGAGTCTCAGCCTCTTTGAAAGAAATATTTTTGTTAGCCATAACTTTTTTGATATTTAATTGTTTTTTGTATGCTGGGCAAAGTCTGGAAGTTGTCGAGTGATCCTGGCAATCACAGTGAATACAGTATGTGCCTGTTGTACACGTCTGTTCCTCATGATCACCACCGCAACCCCGACAGCGGCGTTTACCTTTACACATTTTTGCACCATGTCCATATCTTAAACAGTTGAAACATTGCACTACTGGATAAACGTATGGTTCAACTGGGAATTTGCACATGTTTATTATTATGGACTCAGGAAGTCTGTTTCCCAAAAAAGTAACCACTATCATTTGTCTGTTTACATACTCCACTGTACCGTCGGAATTTGACTTTTTCCGTTTCATGCGTTTAACCTCTGTGACCTTTACTGTGGAAGTTATGTTTTGTTTCAAATACTCCTCTGTGAAATACGTGTCCACGAGTTTAATTACTCCTTTCTTTTGTGTAAAAAATGTGGGTATGTACGCTATTAAATCTTTGTCTACAATACATGGATGGTTTATAAGTGTGTTCGCAATATGAAAATTTTTAAATATCACCTTTACTCTATTTTTTCCTAATGAATTGATATCCATAATATCTTTTCTAAAATCAGATATTTGTTGGAGATAGTGACCAACTCTTATGGGAAACAATCTTCCGACGTTTTTTAATTTATGTTCGATATAAACAAAAAAGGGTCCAGCATCTGCTGACGTATATTTATTATTAAAGTCATACCTTGTTAGATCAATCTCTTCATTGTTTATGTTTTTATCTGTACTTACCTCAGGGGGCGGCTCTTCCAAGCCGCCCGAATTTTCTCCCATATCCTTTACTTGATAGTAAATATGCGACGAGTTTTACCTGTACAATACACTGCGCGACACAAATCGCTTTTTGTTCACTACTCGGTTTCGACAAAAAGAGGTCTGCCTTTGCCGAGCGCTCACTCACGACTGTATTAGACATATAAAAGTCATTATTTTTAAAATTTAGTCCAACTCGACCTACATACACTCGCAAAGTTAGTTTTTTGAATAGTGATATGGTTTGATCACAAAAGTCCGAGGCGTTGAGCTTGACTCACCCTGTATTTTAAGAATAATGACTTTCAGACAAAGTGTTTCTAATAAATTGAACATCCTACACTCGATCCTACATATTATGCATGTTTAGATTCCTTGATCAATAATTCTAGTTTAACTTTATGCATCATACCTTGATTAGATATCAGAAAAAAATTTAATATCCCAGCTATTATAAGACTTAGAAGACTGCGAATTTGCTACGTGACTAAGAATGAAATGCGTCAGCTCAGGTTAGAGGGTAAAAATTGTATTGTTTTTGTACCTGGAGAAATCTGTTGATTTATTAAGAAGACCTCAATCGCAGATAAGTTGATTTTTTAAAATAGGAATGCCTAATTCTTTTATACGATCGTATATAAAATTTGACAGCGCTTTTAACGATATAAGATTGTCAACATCAATCTCTTGTAGTTTTCATTTTAACACTCCTTTTCTTCTTTCTTTTACTTCCTACACCGATAGGTGAGGGGAGTATTGTGATCGCAAAAATTTTCGATTTTGAGATAATACACTTTTTGGGCGTTTTATGATGCCTACAGAACGAAAATCCACGTCATTGATTTCCGTCGGTCTGTCTGTCTGTCGATCTGTCTGTCGGTCTGTTTGTCTGTTGGCGTTTTTCTAGCCTCCTAATCTCAGTGACCGCTGCTTAGATTTTGATGAAATTTGGGTAGTGATATGGTGTAGGGTTGTAGTAGGTAATGTTGCTACAATTTTGAAAATCGGTGCATGGGGGGCGGAGTAATTAGCAAAAAACGAAAAATTTCAAATATGCCTCAAACTTCGTTTTTAGGCGTTTTTCTACTTTTTTGGGTGGGGGTTGTAAAGCTGAAAAATTTGTTGTACTTATGATAGGCTGCTTACTGACCTGTGTGAGAAAGACCTAGCGGAATAATACACTTTTTTAGGTCCATCCAAACATTGCCTTGTGTATTTCAGGAACCAAGTGAAATTACTGAATTGATGTTAATGAAATTTCGGCACAGTATTACTACTTTGGCGAGGATGGAAAACGCGTCTGATTTTTAGAAATTGTCTCAGTGGCGGCGCAACAATATTAAAAAAACTAAAAATATGAAAACAGCTCAAACTTCGTTCTTAGGCGTTATAGGGGTCCCTGATCATTTTCTACTTTTTTGGGGTGGGGTTGAAATTAGGGTGGTTGGGGGGTGGGGGGTGTAAATCTGAAAAATTTGTTGTACTCATAATAGGCTGTCTACTGACCTGAAGGAGAAAGACCTAGCGACATAATACACTTTTTAGGTCTATCCGAACATTGCCTTGCCGATTACAGAAACCAAGGGTTTGAACTTTCTGATGCATACAAAATACATACGAGTATTACTTTGGATCGGTCTGTACTGTGTACGTGGAAACTTCTGAATTGACTTTAATGACATTTTGACACAGACTTGTTACCGCGACGAGTATGGCAAGCGCGTATGGTTTTTAGAAATAATTTCAGTGGCAGCGCGGCAATAAAAAAAAATTAAAAATATAAAAAACACCTCAAACTTCGTTTTAGACGCTTTAGGTTCGTGATAATTTAAAAAAGTTTTTTTTGGTTGGGGGTGAAATTGGGGTGGTTCGTGGGTGGGGGTTTGTAAAACTCAAAAATTTGTTGTATTCATGACAGATTGTCCATTGACCTGTGAAAGAAGCACCTAGTAGAATAAAACACTTTTTTGTGGTCGAGCGAGCAATGATTTGGTTGCAGAGGCATCTAGACTATAGTTTCATGCTGTGGGAAAATAATACAACTGGTATCATCAGAATGTGTGGGAAGTACTAAGTCAATCTACTTGACTACATTTTTTTACGATATTTATATCAGTAAAGATAGAAATACATTCACCTACCTGATTAATCAGTTTTGATAGAGTAAACCTTTCATACCAAAGCGTGTGTAAAACGCGCACCTTTTTTCATCAATATTTATTAACTATGCCTCATCTTATATGAACCAGGAGACGCCAATTTATCTTTACTAAATACTGAAAATGCAACACAAGATGATAGATTTACCACCGCTGAAATGAAAAAATGCATGATAGTAGCCAGTTCATATATCCTTTTTAATAAGCCGTATGTATCTTGCGAAGTAATTTATACCTTCATCTTCGATCGTAAAGCATCCTAAGAGCCAATGGAATTCTCACTATGGAATTGATGATGCATGGAATAAGTGATTGCCGAAGAGGTAGACGTTGATGTATAAGTACTACATTGTCTGCCTATTATAAAAGAGATTTTTAAGAAGGACAAATTTTGTTGATCTAGCCATATAAATGAAGTCAAGTCAGTCGCGGATTTAGGATTTTTTCTAGAGGGGGCGGACGCGCTATAATTTTCTGAAGAGCAAAAAAAAGCAGCTCTTGTTATTTACATAATGTTCCCATTACACGACTAAAGGGAAGGGCTTAATTTTTGATATTTATATAAATATAATATGCCTCCGTGGGGCTCTAGGGGGGGGGCTGCGCCCTCTCGCCCCCCTCTAAATCCGACACTGAGTCAAGTTGATTGAATGAGTAGTTCATACACATTACGGTGATACCAGTATATATAGCATGAAGCTATAGTATGAGATCCCGCAAAAAATAGTGTGTTATGTCACTTAGCCTTTCTTCCACAAGCCAATGAATAACCTATTATGAATACGGCAATTTTATCGGTTTTACAACCACCCACTCTCAACCTCAATTTTACCCCCACCCAACCATCCCAATTTTACCCCCACCCAACATAGTCACAATGTCTTAACAGACATGTTGTGAACTCGTAAAATGCATTAAGTCGGAGCTAGAGTATTGCCGACACGAATATTATCAATAGTTTTGAGATCTGTAGCTCGCCATCGTTCGAGATTTACTGTCAGTTCAGTGGCGCTCTTGATACTCATATCTAGCAACTGTTTCGTCGTATCCACCCAGCGTGTAGGGGAACGGCCACGGCGCCACCCACTTGGGGCATGACCCTGAACTACAAGTTTCTCCATATTATCGCTTCTGTGAATATGTCCGAGGAATGTAAGCATTCTCTTCGACACAATGGAGGATAGTCTCTTTGGATTGCCGATTTCATCCAGTATGGAAACGTTAGTTCGATGGGCGGTACAAGGAACTCTCAGCATTCTCCTCCACATCCACATTTCAAGAGCATCTATGCGAGCTCGATCTGCCTTTTTAACAGTCCTAGCTTCCGAGGCATACAAAAATATGGAGAACACAAGAGACTGAGCCAGCGACATTTTGGTAGCTTTAGTGATGTCATGGTCACGCCATATTTTAGTAAGCTTTGTCATGGCCACACGTCCCTGTTGAAGGCGCCGTCGAATCTCATTTTCACAGCTACCCGAATTGGCGATCAAAGAACCGAGGTTCTCAAAGCTTTGGACTACTTCAAAACGGCCTACTGACTTTGTTTCTCGATGATTATCGTGCTCTCTATCTACGAACATAACCTTGGTATTGTTGTAGCTCATTCCAAGATCATATGCTGCACTTACCACAGAATACAAGACCTACAACTTCAAACTAGGAGTAGAATATGCGAACTTTCATCAAGCTGACCCTACCACATACATCACAGCAGATAGAAGAAAAATGGGAACACATGAAAACATACATAGACGGTTCAAAGACGACAAACGGTGTAGGCTGCGCTTTCTATCATGAACATAAAAAATATCAAGAATTATACAAACTTCTTTCAGATTGTTCAGTATATACAGCTGAGTTGACAGCCATTCAAAAAGCACTAGAATATTCTCTTAGTAATACTCAGCTTAGAGATGTTATAATCTTCAGCGACAGCAAGAGAGCAGCTATGAGATTAGAGTATTTAAGAATTTCACCGACTTTCAACCATATCACCTCAAACATAATGAAATTGATTTACAGACACAACAATTTGGATAAAAATGTAAAAATTGTATGCATTAAAGGACATACAGGTATACCTCAAAACGACACAGTGGACATACTAGCAAAGATGACGACTACAGATGCGAATATTGATGAGAAATTTCAAAATTCTTTACAGTGACTTGAACAGTAAATTAAACAAGAAGCTGAAAGAAAAGTGCAGTGAACACTACCATAGAAATCCATCCGGAACGATATACAAACAGATCCAGCAGAACATAAGAACAACACCCTGGTTTAAGAGAGAAACGAATAGACCACTTGTGAGAACACTTTGCAGATTGAAGGTGTGGTCATTGCTTAAGCCCTCAACACAAAACTAGAATAGGGCTAGACGATGACCCTCACTGCAGATGTGGAGAGATTGGTACTGTTCATCACTATATATTAGAATGCGAATTGATTATTTATGAGGTAACAGACCTGTATCATAGATTGTCAAACTATATTCCGTTGCCTGCTAATATGATATCTATACTAGCTAGTGAAAATAACTGTGCATAAAAACTACTATATAAATTTTTCACACAAAACCTAAAAATAACACTGTAACATTCAACTATAACTAATATAAAACAATGTTCATATTATTATGAAATAGAACTGGCCAGTTGATCTCAGATCAGAGCCAATAACATGAATAAAAAAATATGCTGCACTGTGTTGTTCTAAGATGTCTAATAGAGCTACTAGTTCTGCCTGAGAAGTAGCAATAAGGTTTGTATCGTCAGCAAATCTAGAGTTAGATATTTTGCTTCCACCAATAGTTATACCGCCATTCCAATTGTCCAATACCTGACAAATTCAGAGTAAATGTTAAATAACATCGGAGATAATACACATCCCTGACGAAGTCCTTTTCTGGTTGGTGTTTGACCAGACAGGTTACCATCAATTCTTACACGAGCATAGAGTTGCTGTATGAGAAATACTAAGTGTTAAGGAACTACCATAGAGGAGAGTTACAAGCTCAGAAATTAACAAACAAATATACATGTGAAGCTGACAAAAGCATGTTAAAAATAAGAGAACGTTAACACGCCACAGTCGAAGGGGACAGCGCTAATGTATATTGGGGTTCCCGAAAACCGCTTGCATCGCTACGCCTCTGTGTAATATTAACAAACTTCAAGGAGTCTGAGCCATCTCTTAACAGTAGATACTACCGCTAGCGCTGGTCCGACGGATTTGAAGCTGACAAAATCATCAGCTGGAAGACTGCTATGGTGCGGTCTATACCAAAAACAAACTCGATTACTAGCATTGATCATCTTAGAACTATAAATTTATTATCTTCCCTATCAAAATTGCTAGAAACGGCTATGAAGGAGCAAATTTCTTCCTTTGTCACAATCAACAATATTTTGCCTGAAATACAATGTGGATTTAGGCCGTCCCATAGTTGTACTACAGCTTTACTATCGGTGGTTGATGATATTTACGCTGCTTTGGGTCAAAAATTTAATATAGGTTTGGTTCTTTCAGACTTTAGTAAGGCATTCAATACAGTTGATCCGAAAATTCTGTGTAGAAAATTAGCTCATTAAAAATTATCTGGTAAATAGAACAATATGTTTGTTTAAATGGCAACTGTTCGGAGAAACTTGCCGTACCAGTTGGCGTGCCCCAAGGCTCCATACTGGTACCGTTGCTATTCGCTTCATACATAGCTGACTTTCCAGATGTCATTGAAAAGTGTCAGATGCATGTTTGTGCTGACGATACACAAGTATATATGGGTTTTAAAAGTAAATTGACAGCTGAAGCATCCAGAACAATTAGCGCTGACTTAGATAATTTGTATAAAATAGCTACTGCACATAATTTAAAATTAAATGCACTTAAATCTAAAGTACTTTTATTAGGCTCAAAACAAAAAAAAAGATCAGGTTTCCGGTGATTGCGTCATCTCAATGAACAACGAAGTGCTTCCTATTGTTGATCAATGTAAAAATTTGGGCATTTGGATGGACAGCACGATGAGATTCACAAAAGATGTAGACGAAGTTTGCAAAGGTTCGTACGCAATTCTTAAGCAGCTATTTCCTTATAGAAAATTCTTATCCAGTAGTACGAAGCTCATGCTGTGTGAATCTCTTATTGTTTCAAAAATTTCATTTGGAGATAGTGTTTATGGGCCAGCAATAATAGAAAAGATGAGATGAGGTTGCAACGAATACAAAATTCTTGTTTCAGGTATTCTTTTGGTATTAGAATATTTGAGCATATTAGCCACGTCATTAAAGCAAATTCTAGATTGAACTTGGCACAGTTGCGAAATCTACATCTATTAACTTTAGTTCATAAGACACTAAAAACTAAGATACCCTCATACCTATCTAAAAAGCTGAAAATGTTCAAAGACGTCAATGTTCTTTGAACCAGAAACAGAAATAAACTTGTCATCCCTAAGCATAATTCCTGTCATGTATAGTTACAGTTGTTCTTATAATGCAAGCAAGTTATATAATGAACTTCCTCCAGAATATTTGGATTTCTCGGTTTTAAACTTCAAGAAAATATTAAAAGTCTTTGATGTCGAAATAACTGAAGGTTGATGAATTTAATGGCTCTGTTCTGGACTATCCTTTTCTCTATTCTTGTTGTCTCATATATAATGACCTGCTACGGACTTATGTATACCTTTATGTCTATCTAGCGCGCAATGTATACGAACTTGATGTGGCTATGAAAGATTGTAGATGTTTTGTATTGATATTGTAATATTATTGAGATTAAATCCAGTATTCACAGTTATTTTTAAGATGTATTAGTTATTAACTTTTATGGTGGCATATATCATTTTGTTTTATCACGCAATGGAATTTAATAATTTTAAATTTTTGTTTGCTCAAGCATTATTGTTTACGTTTCATTCATTTTCTCCGGATATTCCACCACATGTGTCTACTAAGTGTATGTATGAACTCTGTTTGTGCTTATTTTTCAAATATTTATACTAATTTTCTTTTTTTTTCGGTTGAGTTGAAAACCACCCCTGAGGGGACACTCCACCTTTTCGCTTTGTCCTATCTTTTTCTATTGGTAAATTTGTTGTTTATTTTGTGACAGCGAATAAAGACGTATTATTTTCGCGGCAAAGTTGGAGCGTTCAATGTTCGGTCCGACCTCTTAATCCAAAGGAGTGTTACAAGCTCACAAATTAACAAACATACATGTGAAGCTGGCAAAAGCATTTTAAAAATAAGAGAACGTTAACACGCTCGAAAGGGAGAACGCTAATGTATAATGCCTTTAGGGTCGGGGATCGAAAGGAAAACCGTTGAAAGGTCGATGAAGTGCGAAATGGTAGGCTCAGGTGCGAACGCGCCTAAAACAGACGTTAGAAACGCCATTTGTCCGGCAACGGTAGTCGACGGAATCCGGCATATAGGCAATTACAACGAGCACTGGCTGAGTGGCTGCTGGCTGTTAGCAGCTTGATCGGTAAACTGGATTGATGTCATTCGTGACGATTTACGATCCGGGGACCATATGTGACTATGTTGGAGCGAGCTGGCAGCGAGGTGTGACAAAGATAAGCTCAACGGATAATCGGTAGGGATAAAAATAAAGTATCGATTCTATATATATGAAAATTTATCATGAGAATATCCCTATGCCTTTTCCAGCAGTACTCATACTCATATATGTAGTTTATTGACTTTTCTCATGATTTGGCATACTTTCAGCAAGAATAAATACAACACATACATTACAATACTGCAAATAATAAAATAATAAACTGGAATAGGAATGTAAAATTACAAAAGTTGAAGGTTGAAGTCGTTGAAGTGGAACAGATAAAGTAATCAGAAATAATAATACAGTCGAACCTCTATAACTCTAACCTCTCTTTATCTCGAACTTTTTTACCTGTCCCTGTACGTTCCCAATATTTTCATCATGTATTCTCTCTATAACTCGAATTTCTATAACTCGAACACCTCTATAACTCCAATCAATAGTTACATCCTTTCGAAATAAAAATCTCTGTAAGTCGAACTTTTGATTTACGTTCAGTCGCAAGTTGGCAACACGGCGTGCTTTGTCCATTTTGTTTGCAATAAATATGACTGGCACTGAAAAACTAAAACCTGTTCTGATAGGAAAAAGCGCAAAACCGCGATGTTTTCTGGGGGTTAAGAATTTACCGGTAACCTATTACAGCAATAAAAAGGCCTGGATAACAAGTGAAATTTTTGAAAAGTGGCTGTTAAATCTGGACAAACAGTTTCTACTTCAAAATCGTAGTGTTGTTTCTGATTGACAACTGTCCTGTGCATCATCCTCGTATAGATCATAAATTGAAAGCAATAAGATTGGCCTTCTTTCCACCAAATATGACATCTAAATTGCAGCCTTGTGATGAGGGCATTATAAAAAGTTTTAAGTTTCACGATAAACGAAGAATTTTGCGAATGATATTAAACGGATTTGGGACCAATGCCACCATCCCAAAGATTGATCCCCTGGATTGCATTA
Source organism: Callosobruchus maculatus (assembly GCA_951848785.1). Taxonomy (NCBI): domain Eukaryota; kingdom Metazoa; phylum Arthropoda; class Insecta; order Coleoptera; family Chrysomelidae; genus Callosobruchus; species Callosobruchus maculatus. Next base: position 5,909,412 of record CATOUR010000131.1, read on the forward strand.
ATATTTCGGCAACAGCATGGAGAGTAGATGTGATCGAAGCGACTATCCAAAACTGCCTCAGAAAAGCGGGGTTTGGAACGCACAACTTTTATGACTTGGAAGATGAGGTCCCCCTGTCAGAATTAAAAGAACGAATAATTACTGAGAAGCAGGTAATCTTAAATACCCAAGAGTCTTTTAATAGATGCTTAGAAATTTTGAATTCTGATGATAAAGTCTCTTTCGATGAATTTATGAATTTAGACGATGATGATGTAGTGTCAAGCGAATACCCTGCTGAAGACGAAATCCTGGCAAGTGTAAGTCAAAGACAGGATGACGTAGAAAACCAGTTGGGATCTGATGACGAAGATGAGAGTGGAGGAACTCCAAGAAAAAAGCCTTCTGATGCTGATCTTTTCAAAGCAATTGAAACCATCCAACTCGCTTTTTCAATGAATGAGACCGCCAATAGTGAGGATTTATCTTTAATCTTTAAAATTAGAGAAAAGATTGAATCTTATCGCCAAAAAAAAGACATTTAACCAATGTTTGATAACTGATTATTTTCAAAATTAGGTAATTTTTCAAATAATTCGAGCCGTTTTTGCTTTGTATTGCCTTTCGTTTGTGAACATTACAATATGTAAAAAATAAGTTTCGTGTTTAAAGTTTTACTGTATATTTCAAGTTAGAGACTATAATGCTGTATTACTATTTACCGAGCTCATCCAGACAGAATAACGACATAATTTACTTTTTAGACCCATCCTAACATTGCCTTGCCTATTACAGAAACCAAGGGACTTCTCATGAGTATTGCTTTAGATACATCTGTATTGTGTAGCCTGGAAATTATTTAATTAATTTTCATGAAATTTAGACACACTTTTATTATCGTGGCGAGGTTGGAAAACGCGTACGTTTTTTAGAAATCGTGATACTGGTAATATAATATGTTTTTACATATCAGAAAGTCGGCATGCGATGTAAGTAGGACATCAGTTGAAAATTGTAAAATGAAAATTGTGTCGTCCAAGTTCCTATGGAAAGAGATACAAGAAAAAAATTACGAGAGTTTTTGTGTTGAGTGCTTTTTGCCGGAGGGCGGACGATGATTTGGTTGCAAGCGGATCTCAGACTATAGCTTCATCATCATCATAGTCATAATATCTTAACAGACATGTTTGAACTCGTAAAATGCATTTACTCATTTTACGAGTTTCTCTTGGGATATCTCAGTAGTTTCCCATTTGCTTTCTGCATCCTCATGCCGTTGACCGTTGACCAGATATCTACTAGTTCATCCGCCTTTAGGGGCAATTTCTTACCCCAAGGACAAGAAGGTGTCCTGACTCTTCTCAACTCGTCCACCCAAAGCTGTTGGTTGAGAAGAGGTTACTGTTTATACCGACAGTATTTCGGTTCCTTTTAGTCGCCTTTTACGACACGTAGAGTATAATATGATGGGAGATATTCTAACCCGTCCCCACACGGGGTTATAGCTTCATAGTAATGGCACATGAGGGTATCAGCGTAATGTGTGGGAAGTACTGAGCCAATCAACTTGACATCATTTCTTAGATAAACCTCACACTGATTGAAAATACATATTCCAAACTTCAATACCCAATACTAACAGAGGCCCGCTGACTGTCTGCTATCTCCCTACATTTAATTAAGCGAGTAAACAAATCGAAAGTATAAGTGTCCATAACAGCCACGGCGACGGAGTGCACTCTAGTGAAAATTCAATTTATGTTGGAAAGTCAGCAATTCGTATACCCACGGTCCATCTAGCTAATACGGTCCGACTACAGCGGACCATTGCAAGTCTTCAGATACCACCCCCACAAGGAAATATACAGGGCAGCGGGTTAGCCCAAGTTCGCTTATACAATGCGCAGGTCGTCGGTGTCGAAGTCTTTAGGGGGATGTAATTTTTGTTTTGTTTTGTTTGTTGTTTATTGATAATGATATAAAGATACATTATTAGCTAGATACATAAATAGTATACAGGTATTGTGTTTACTCCAGGCCAGCCAGATCTCAGGTTCACCGACTGACCCTGAGTACGACTATCTACATACGATATTGCAATGTGTAGATAAGTTACTTATAAGTTAAAAAAAATACCCTACCAAACAGCAGCTGACGCTAGGCCACGAGGCCTGTCTTGTGAGCCGCAGTTCCAGCAGAGCATTTAACTTATATAACAAGAACCTATTGGTGTAATAAGTAATTCTGGATGGAAGTAGGTAGCAGTTCGAGCATGTCTATGAGCCAATATGATCTCGGTTCTATAAGTATGTAGAAACAAAATAAATAAAATATATAAAAAATCAGTTTAATTAGAAAAGCACTTCGAATAGAATAATTAGAATTGATTTGGATGATCTTTTATATATTGTTTAACTTCCTTCTTGAAGTTGTTGTAGTTCGAAAATTCCTTCAATCTTCTTGGAACACTATTAAAAAATTTGGGGCCATAAAAAAGGAAAGAATTTTGAGTGGTAGATTTACTAAAAAAGTCAACTTTAATGTTCATATTTTCATTGGCCCTTGTTATTACGGTGTGTACTTGCGAAAAACTTATTTTCTCATTGTACATTCTATTTAAGCAGCTAAAGGTATATATTGAGCGAACGTTGAACAATTCGTTTTCTTCATATAATTGGCGAGTAGGGAATAGTCGACTTTTCTTGAATATTATCTTTAATATAGTATTCTGTGTAACTTGTCAAGGATGCATGGATGTTTTGAATGCAGCTCCCCACACAGGTATGCAATACCTAATTATTGATTCAGCAAGAGAGGTATACAGTATAATCAGATTTTTCCTAAATAGAATATCTCTTAATTCGAGGAATGTACGTATTAGAACTCTTAATCGTTTCGCCACATAATTAATATGTTCAGACCACTTCAGGTGTTGGTCAACTACTATACCCAGGTATAGTTATATTCTATGTCTTTTCTATTAACCTGCAATCGCAGTTATACATGTTGTTACAATGGTGCGTTTGTAACTTGATACTCAGATCAGGCTGATCCCTGATTGTAGGGGAGAGAGCCATATATTTAGTTTTATTGACATTCAAAGAGAGCTTGTGATATTTAACCAGATCAGAATTTTTTTCAGTTCAGTTTCCGCAGTATGCTTGACAGTATCCCATGATGGGTCAGTGAAAATCAGGGCTGTATCGTCTGCATAACTAACTATGTGACCTTTGAAATTACTTATTTTTGTTATGCTGTTTATGTATACAAGGGACAATATTGACCCTAGTATGGTCCCTTGGGGAACACCGGTCCGTACCACTAATTCGGAACTTAACTCTTGCCCGACTTTGACTCGTTGAATTCTATTTTCTAAGTAGTTTTCTAAAAGATTCAAAGCTATGCCTCTAACGCCGTAATTTTCCAGTTTAACCACAATAAAATGACAGCCATTTTGTTTTTTGTTTTTTGTTTAATTGATGTACGACTTGTATAGAGGTTCTACAAACTCAAAATAAGCCTCATTGGATAGCGAAACGTGTGGCTCAGTCTACTCATGGATTAGAAGCTATTTATCTGACAGAACACAGGCTGTAAGATATGTAGGTTGCACATCAAATCCTATTTATGTATCCTCGGGGGTTCCCCAAGGTTCCCATTTGGGACCCGTTCTGTTTAACCTGTTTATAAACGATGTAACCGAAGTCATCTCATCTAGACTATCCTCCATTGTGTCGACGAGAATGCTTACATTCTTCGGACATATTCACAGAAGCGATAATATGGAGAAACTTGTAGTTCTGGGTAATGCCCCGAGTGGGCTGCGCCGTGGCCATTCCCCTACACGCTGAGTGGATACGACCAAATAGTTGCTGGATATGAGTATCCAGAGCGCCACTGAACTGACAATAAATCGCGAACGATGACGAGCTACAGTGTTCAAAACTATTGATAATGTTCGTGTCGGCAATACTCTAGTTCCGACTTAATGCTTTTTACGAGTTCACAACATGTCTGTTAAGACATTGTGACTATGATGATAACAGTGTGTATATCGACACACAGAAAAATCTGTCGTTCTGTCAAAGACTTACGCTTGGATTCAATGGGACGTTACACTCAGCATTCCTCAAATACAGCGATGTTTTATCCAATGGGAAGTGTATAGTTGGTAACGAATTATATCGTATTGTCGATTCAACTACAAGATGTAATTGGATTTCAATGAATAATTCAATCGCAGCCTGTCGTTGAATCGAATCTGTGTTTGATATTTGACTTTAACTACTTTCTTTTCCTTGGACCAACAGATTTTATTGCGAGGACAGCTGATTGATTCGTTTGGATGTTTAATTGTGTGATCTTGTATGAAGTTATAAGGAGCATGATATAAGAATTAGACATAAGCCTGCACCAGTTGTTGCATTTTTACCTGAAATATAACTGTCTGAGTAATCTAAATACCTACATTCAAATGTGGGTGTTAGCTCTTCTAAGCCCCAACTTCTCAGTAGGTTCTCCACTTAATATATAACTGGACACACTTAAATCACACAATTGCTGATGCAATACGCAAAACCATGAGATGACACAACACGGAACACGGCTAACACCGAAACAACACAACGAAACTACCCGTTACCGAACAACCTCGTCCATGTTGGCGCAGATAACGGATAACACTGAGATAATCCTCCTCGTATTTCTTTTTACGTTCATCAAATCGGAACATCAGTCCCGCCGAATACTGATTATAGTTCAGCGAACAATAAGGGCCTCTGAAACAAAATTAATTTTTATCAGATGAATTATCACGCACTGCTGCTGCAGTAATAATTTTTGTACATTAAATAGATTGTATGCTTTGCTTAAATGAAACATAGGGTATATTTCGAAGTCAAAAGGATGTTTTGACAACTGTATATATATTTAAAGTGATGGAAAAAAACATCCAAATACTAACAATTAATTGGAAACGCAACAGTATTTTCTCTGTGTAGTTGTCGTAATAATTGGCTTGGTCAGCTGTGTCTGGCCGTAGTATCTATCATGTAGGAAATTACTGCTGTTCTGGGCAGCGGCAGCGGTCACTTGCCAGTGACATTCGCTCCTATTCTGTCTCCTTCCCTTTCGTTTGTAGCAATTGGCATTGGAAGCGTTCTTTGGGGTCCGGAATATCATCCATCATTCCGCTACAAGTCTTTTTCTCCCTTATTCAACTCTTAGATACTCCGCGCCGTATAGAATAAGATCATACAACACAGAAAAAATACTGTTGCGTTTCCAATTAATTGTTAGTATTTGGATGTTTTTCCATCGCTTTAGATATATTTACAGTTGTCTCAAATCCATGTCATTGAAAGAATTCAATCGTTATATTCGAAGTAATCACAGGTACGCCAATAAATTCAAAATAATTTTATATTCATTCTAACGATATGTATAGTCCTTCAATACCAGTATTGACATATAATGCAATCAAAACATCCTTTTGTTTTCGAAATGTACCCTATGTTTCATTTAAGCAAAGCATACAATCTATTCAATGTACAAAAATTATTACTGCAACAGCAGTTCGTGATAATTCATCTGATAAAAACTAATTTTGTTTCAATGGCCCTTGTCGTTCGCTGAACTATAATCAGTATTCGGTGGGACTGATGTCAAGATTCAATGAAGGTAAGAATAAAAAACAGGGGATCATCTCAGTGTTACTACCACCGCGAACCCATTAACATGGACGAGGTTGTTCCGTTATGTTGATTCGGTGTTAGCCGTATTGTGTCATCTCGTGGTTTTGCGTATTGCATCAGCAATTGTGTGAATTAAATGTGTCCAGTTAAATATTAAATGGAGGACCTACTGAGAAATTGGGACTTAGAAGAGCTAATACCCACATTTGAATGTAGGTATTTAGATTAGTCAGACAGTTATATTTCAGGTTATAATGCAACAACTGGTGCAGGCTTATGTCTAATTCTTATATCATGCTCCTTATAACTTCATACAAAATCACTCAATTAAACATCCAAACGAATCAATCAGCTGTCCTCGCAATAAAATCTGTTGGTCCAAGGAAAAGAAAGTAGTTTAGAATCAATTACCAAACACAGATTCGAATAAACGACAGGCTGCGATTGAATTATTTATTGGATTTCAGTGACATCTTGTAGTTGAATCGACAGTACGATATAATTCGTTACCAACTATACACTTCCCATTGGATAAAACATGTATTTGAGGAATGCTGAGTGTAACGTCCCATTGAATCCAAGCGTAAGTCTTTGACAGAACGACAGATTTTTCTGTGTGAAAGGATTCCAGTGATTTAATTCAATAATTAGAAAAGTTCATATAAACATGTGTTCTCAAGAGTCCGCTTTACAAGATACAGGGTGTCAATTTTTTTCAAACTTTGAACTAGATTCTTTAGGAGACATTGTCATATGAACTTGAATTTGGGTCAGAAGTACGCCCTTGAAATTACGGCCTATTAGTAGTAACAAAATTAACTTGTTTTGTTTTAACATTTTTTCGATACAGGCTTTATAGTGGTTTCAATTCCTTTACTCGGAAACAGTGTGGTTCTGGAAGGATACGGAAGGCGCTCAATAATGTCACCCCTTATAGGGGTTGAAAAATGCGGTTAAACATAGTAAAAACGGATAACATTGATACATGTCATAGTTGGACCTCCCAAAAACATGTTTTTTACATCGTGTTTAAAAAACTTCTGTTTTAAACAGTATTAACGATTTTTAACAAAAATGACGTGAAAAATCGAACTTTAAGCTGAAATTTCTGATAAAATGTCCAGCAGAAACGGATGACAGTATTTTTGTGTTATTTACAAAAAAAAAAGATTTTCCATCAAGTTCCGACCGGTTTTGTCATGATTTTTTTATTTTCGTTTTAATAAAATCGGTTGCCACAAACCGCCCGTAGACTTCGGATGACGATTTTTTGGAACATTAGTTGCTAGGTGTACTAAAATGCTTCTGCATTTTCATGCGGTTACTTAACGTTACTTAACGATTTTTTTGACTTTTCAACAACCCCCTCTATCACCGATCCCTCCCATTTTGGGATTATAGTGCAATGACAAAAGAGTTTCCAAACTGCCTCTAGAACTGAAATACCAAGCGTCATCCGGTTTTTCTCTGGACACTAAAATTACGCGTCACTGCTCTGAATATACAGGGTGGGGCATAAAAACCAAGTGTTTTTGGTTTAAGTAGTACTCATATATTAGAAAAGGAAGGAGCGCGCAGTTTATTACAATCCATTCCTTGACTCAAACCATTTCACTTTCTTACTTGCCACTTGCCATCATGGAGTGGTAGACGTTAGAACAACGCGTGGCATATATGGCGTAGCACCGTTGGCCCATATTTTTTTGGAGAAAATAGGGTCACCGCTACAGTAACATCTGAACGTTACATTCATGTGGTGAATACCTTTTCCATACCTGAATTTCAAAGAAGAGGTGTGAATATCAAAGATTTGTGGTTCCAGCAAGATGGGGCCACGGCACACACTGCCAGAGCATCCATGGCTGTTCTTTGCCACCTGTTTCCAAATCGTTCAATTGCAAGGTTTGGTGGCGTTTTATGACCTCCTCGGTCTCCCGACTTATCAATTTATGATTTTTTTCTATGGGGGTAAGTCAAGTCACGTGTTTAAAGGGCCAAGCCCCGTACGTTAGACGCAGAGAAGGAAGAGATTCGCCATGGAATCTCTCAAAAATCAACAGAGACATGCTGGAAACAGTGGAGTGCAATTTTCGTGAACGACTGCATCATATGCCAGATGTAATTTTTGGAGATATTTCAAAATGGTATATTATCAGCTATGTTCTACTACCAATAATTTTTTTAGAGTAAAAACTAATAATTTTATGATTATTTCAAAAACACTTGGTTTTTATGCCCCATCCTGCAAATCCTTTCGTTGATCTCTGTATTGTTGTAGCATGGTCGCTTACATCTTGATCACATTTCTTGTGTATTCTATTCAAAACTTTCAAGAACAGTTTTAATACTTGGGCGAAGATATATGCCTTTTTTATGGCCTACCTACCGCAAAGACTGAAAGCCTATGGCACTATTGGCGCTGCAGAAGGGCTGCGAGAGGATAAGTGTCTCTGCACGTTAGATTTGAAACACTGCAGGTTGTAGCCGTTGGGAAACAAATTCCCCAGCAGTTCATCAGCTAATTCCACAGCGTCGAAGTTCTCCAAAAGAAGGAGTGCTGGGTGGGACTGGTTCGGGGAGTAGGGACTTCAACCTGGTAAGGATGAGCTCGCAGAGCCTCTCTGGTGTTCCTCGTTCGGGCGGCCTTTGGTGTTATTATCTGGGAGAGCTCACTCTAACATCTTCCGTGATAGAACCTGTAAAACAGGGACCGTTTGGCCACCCTTCTTCAATGTTCCAGGCTGTGGAGGTCCTTTGCGGGGTTAGGCGTATTGACTAGTCTAATTGCTCTCTTTTGGATAGTATCCAGATACTTTAGAGAGTCCTTCGGAGCGCATCCCCACACATGGGAGCAATACTCCAACGATGGTCGGATCTGTGGCTTGTAGAGCAGCAATAGTTGCTCTGGTGTACACAGTTTCCTACAGCGGAACAAAACTCCAAGGTTGTGGGATGCCGTTTTAGCAATACTGACGACGTGGTCGTGCTAACACATGTTACTGTTGAAGTTGATCCCCAAAAGCTTGGCGGAAAGTGACTATTGGATGACCCTTCATTCCCACAGTTGGTAAGCTAACGTGAGACTTCTTTGTCAGTATTGCTGCCTGAGTTTTCTGTACGTTAAACTGTACTTTATTCACTAACCCCCACTCAACAGATGTTTTGATATCTACCTTGATCTGTGAGGCGTGTTGCTCACAGAAAAATCTGTCACTTACGCTTGGATTCAATGGGACGTTACACTCAGCATTCCTCAAATACAGCGATGTTTTATGCAATGGGAAGTGTATAGTTCGTAACGAACTATATCGTATTGTCGATTCAACTACAAGTCAATAAAACAATCTCGTCCATGTTGGCGGGTTGGCGCCGATAATAACACTGAGATGATCCCCCTGTTCTTTCTTTTTACGTTTATTGAATCGGGACATCAGTCCCGCCGAATACTGATTATAGTTCAGCGAACAACAAGGGCCATTGAAACTAAATTAATTTTGATCAGATAAATTATCACGAACTGCTGTTGCAGTAATAATTTTTGTACATTGAATAGATTGTATGCTTTGCTTAAATGAAACATAGGGTAAATTTCGGAAACAAAAGGATGTTTTGATTGCATTATATGTCAATACTGGTATTAGAAGGATTATACATATCGTTAGAACGAATATAAAATTATTTTGAATTTATTGGCGTACCTGTGATTACTTCGAATATAAGGATTGAATTCTTTCAATGACATGGATTTGAAACAACTGCAAATATATTTAAGCGATGGAAAAACATCCAAATACTAACAATTAATTGGAAACCCAACAGTATTTTTTTCTGTGTGCTGTCGTCGACGTACCGCCTCCTGGGATGATAGTGGCTTGCTTGGTTCCTACCACGATATCAGTGTACTGTCATCTGCAAATCTGTAGATTGGATTGGATGTTATTTTCAGCGGCAGCAGATTTGTTTTATTTGGACTAAGGACAAATTAGAGATCCATATTGACTGTACTGACATATTTCCATAGGAGAGTTTATGGTAACTTTTGTGGCGATGCCATTCTGGTTAAATAAGTAGGCCGTAATTTATGGACGATGAACGATCTGATTATATCCAGCCAGGGACGTTTTCCGCTTTTCTTTGGAGACGACGAAATGTCAAAGAAGAAACATGGCGGGTACGCCGCGACGGATAATGCCGTTTCCGATTTTAGCCCATCAAATCAGCACAGGCGATCATGCAATATGTATATTAATGAGGGTTTATTTACTAAATAATAAGCGAAGATATCAGCGGTTGTCAAAAGTTGGTGCCATAAGGCTTTGAACGCGTTTTACTTACCTCGTCGATAGGTTCAGAATATACTTCCAAACTTCCGGAGTTGAATGCCTTTAAACGGATGATGTCGCATCATGCTGAGAATAGGGTTGCTTCCTTCCAATTTTGCTTGACCAGGAGACATGATCATCAACAACAAGCTATTCGTTCTGGGGATTGGGAGGAGGGGGGTGAGTCTAACCGCTTTGCGATCTTGTCTCATCATCGATCTTTTCTCTTAGATATATGTGGATTACGTCTACATACATAAAAATAGATTCTTGGACGAAGAATATATAGTTTCTTTCAAGTATACCGTATCTTCCTATATGCACAAAGCTTTTAAACCTTCTTCTTCTTCTTTGGGTGCCATACGCTTTGCAGCGTGTAGGCGGTTATCTGCTCTTGTGACCAACTGTGAGTAGAGTGCCGTCTTCTGCTCTTCTCACTATTGTTGAGATGTCGCTGACGTGACACCAGTTTCTGATATCCCTGTTGTTTGCGACCTGGACCTCTCCTCCCCTCAATTTTACCCATTAAAATTTCTTTTAGCAACCTATATTTGGCACATCTAAGCATGTGACCTAAGTAAGCTACCTTGCGTCTTTTTATGATTTCCCGTAACTCTCTTTGAGAGGAGGCTCTACTCAATACATCTTGGTTCATAACATGGTCTGTCCACGGGATTCTCAAAAGCCTATGTTTGATTATATAGGGTTCTATATCTGTAGAGTCGGGAGGGTGAGTAGTTCCACTGCACTTAGGCCAAAACTGAATAATGATATTGAGATATTATTCCCCACGAATCGCTCTATTCTGATGTGGCCAACTAGTGGTTCTCGTGCTGTCCACGTTCCCCCGTCACGCATTCTCAGACAGTCCGACATCGCCTCTCTTTTTATCCAGAGGAGCAGAGGTGGCAAGTCCAAGAGTCATCATCATAGTTACAATGTCTTAATAGACATGTTGTGAATTCGTAAAATTCATTAAGTCGGAGCTAGAGTATCGCCGACACGAATATTATCAATAGTTTTGAGAACTGTAGCTCGCCATCGTTCGCTTTACTGTCAGTTCAGTGGCGCTCTTGATACTCAAATCTAGCAACTGTTTCGTCGAATCCACCAAGCGTGTAAAGGGACGGCCTCGGGGCATGACGTCTCCATATTATCGCTTCTGTGAATACGTCCAAAGAATGTAAGCATTCTCATCGACACAGTGGAGGATAGTCTCTTTGGATTACTGAGCTCATCCAGTATGGCAACGTTAGGTCGATGGGCGGTATAAGGAACTCTCAGCATTCTCCTCCACGTCCACATTTCAAAAGCATCTATGCGAGCTCGATCTGCCTTTTTAACAGTCCAAGTTTCCGAGGCATACAAAAACATGGAGAACACAAGAGACTGAACCAGAGACATTTTGGTAGCTTTGGTGGTGTTATGGTCACGCCATATTTTAGTAGGCCACACTTGCCTGTTGAATGCGCCGTTGAAGCCCAAGAGTATACCTCCAGGGAAGCAGTGGGTGTTGTCCTCATGGCACCTGTTATGCTCATTGCTGCAAACCTCTAAATCTTAGCGAGCTTGAGCCTAACAGAGACCTTCTCTACGCTCGGTCACCAGACCGAGCAGCTATACTGAATCCTGGTTTTGACTACTGGTGTATACACGCAGCTTAAAACCTGGGGCTTCAAGCCCAAGGCCACAGGTCCTACCGACTACTCGACGTATCTGTCACGTTGCTATAGACTTTTCATACACATAGTCGATATGCGGCGCCCATGTAAGCCTACTGTCAATTAGCACTCCCAGGTACTTTACCTCCCGTGATATGATCAGTAGTACACCGTGGAGAATAAGGGCTTTAAAATCATCCACTATCTTTCTCTGAGTGAATAGGACAGCTCAGTCTTTGATGGGTTAATTGAGAGTCCTGATGTGCCACGCAACCTATCCAAAACATTGCAGGCCTTCTGCATCCTATCGCAGACGACGCCCAGGGATCTTCCAGAGACTAACACCAGGCCAACGTCAGCGTAGGCTTCGTATAAAAGCCAGCCGAGCTAGGTTTCTCAAAGAGGCTATCCATAACAAGGCACCAGATGCGAGAGGAGAGGCAGCGACCCTGTGGGCAGCACACTCCAACAATCGGACGTGGGAAAATAGTAGCACAGAAATAGTCTGCAGATCAGATTGATATTCGTGCGCCATTGCCTGGATCGAGTTTTAACATTATGACGTCACAAGTCATAATTATGGTGATCAATTCTGGCGCGTTCATAGTCATGTGACTTTGTTTCAAGTTTTGTCAACTTTGAATTGTTTATCTTCTTCTTTCAGTACCATCTCCTCAGCGGAGGCTGGCGACCATCATTTGGAACTCTTCTCTGTCTTGGGCTAAACGAATGATTGTGCAGGCCTCTCTGATATTAAACCACTGGCGTAAGTTTAGAAGCCAGGGGAACTTTTTTCTCCCGATCCGTCGTCGTCCTTCGATCTTTCCCTCAACGATCAGTTGTAACAATTCGTACGCACTATTTCTAAAAATATGGCCAAAATATGCTGCTTTTCTTCGTTTTATTCTGGTTAAAAGTTCCTGTTCTTTATTCATTCTCTCTAGTACCCTAGTGTTTGTTACCCGCTCGGTCCATGATATCCTTAATATGCGTCTGTATAGCCACATCTCAAAAGAGTCCAAACGTGACATGCTCCGAGCTTTTAATGTCCATCTTTCAACTCCGTATAATAATGTGGACAGTACATAGCATTTTGTGGCTCTCCATCGAGTACTCAAACTTAAATCTCGGTTGCAGAGTACCGTTTTCATTTTGAAAAAAGTATTTCTGGCTATTTCGATTCTGCTTCTAATCTCTTCATCAGGATCCCATTTATCATTTAGCCAGCATCCCAAATATTTGAATCGGTCTTCTCTTTCTACGTCCTGATTGTCTATTTCTATTCTTACATTATTAATATTTAATCTAGAGTGACCATGAATTTTGTTTTCTTTATGTTTATTTTGAGACCATAGGATTGACTAACATTGTTGACTCTGTTCACTATGTACTGTAATTCCTTCTCATCGCTAGCTAGGAGTACCGTATCGTCAGCATACCGGATGTTGTTAATGTATTTGCCATTCACTTTTATTCCCATTTCCACATCTTCCAAAGATTCTTGGAATATGGACTCAGAGTATAAGTTTAATAGCAATGGTGACAATATGCATCCCTGTCTGACGCCTTTGAGAATTTGTATATCCGATGTTGACATATTTCCGATTTTTATATGAACTGACTGATTCCAATATAAGTTTTTGATAATCATTATGTCCTTGCCATCTAACCCGAGTCGTTTGAGCAAATATATTATTATAATTAACCAAAAAATGAAGTCAAGTTGATTGACTCAGTACTTCCCACACGTTACGCTGATACCAGTTTATTATTTTCCCATAGCATGAAGCTTTAGTCTAAGATCCTTGTAACCAAATAATCGCCGGCCCCCCCCCCAAAATTGTCATATCCCGCTAGGTCTTTCCTTCACAGGTCAATGGACAGCCTATTATCGATACTACAAACTTCTCAGTTTTACAACCCCCACCCTCACTTTCACCCCCACCCAAAAAACTTGTAGGAAATGATCAGGAACCCCTAAAACATCTAAAAACCAAATTTGAGTTGTTTTAATACTTTTCGTTCTTTGATTATTGCTACGCTGCCACTGACACGATTTTTAACAAGAATAAGCGTTTTCCATTCTCACCACGGTAACAACATACTATGCCAAAACTTCATTAGAATCAATTTAATAGTGTCCACGTTACAAAATACAAAACGATTTAAACCAATAAATTGTAGTATGTATACAGAAAATTCTAAGTCCCTTAGTTAGGCTAGGCAATGTTCGGATGGACCTAAAAAGGTGATTTGTGTCGCTAGATCTTCCTTCACAGGTTAGTCGACAGCCTATTATGAGTACAAGAAATTTTTTAATTTTTCAACCCCCAACCGCCCAATCACCCTAATTTCACCCCCACCCAAAAAATTGCAGAAAATGATCAGGAACCTCTAAAACGCTTAAAAACGAAGTTTGAGCTGTTTTTATGTTTTTAGTTTTTTTTTTATTTCTGCGCCGCCACTGGCACGATTTATCAAAACCATAAGCGTTTTCCATCTTCGCCATGGTAGTAATACTGTGTCAAAATTTCATCAACATCAATTAAACAGTTTCCTCGTTACAACGATCTAAAGCTCGTATGTTTATATCAGAAAAAATTCTGTCCTTTGCTTTCTGTAATAGGCAAGGGAATGTTCGGACGGACCTAAAAAAGTTATTTATGTTGCCAGGTCTTCCTTCAGAGGTCAGTGGACAGTCTATGATGAAAGCAACAAGTTTTTCAATTTTACAACCCCCCACCCCCCAACCACCCCAATTTCACCCCCACCCAAAAAAAAGTAGAAAATGATCAGGGACCTATGGGTCCGTTTTATGAAACGCCTAAAAACGAAGTTTCAGCAATATTTGATTTTTTTTGTTTTCTGCTAATTACTCCGCCGCCTATGCACCGATTTTCAAAATTATAGGAACATTACCTACTACGACCCCACAGCATACCGCTGCTCAAATTTCATCACAATCCATGCAGCGGTTGCTGAGATTACGAGGCTAGAAAAAAGCGACAGACAGACAGACAGACAGACAGACAGACCGACAGACAGACCGACGGAAATGAGTGACGTGGTTTTTCGTTATGTAGACATCATAAAACGCCCAAAAAGCGTATTATCTCAAAATCGAAAAATTTCGCGATCACAATACTCCCCTCACCTATCGGTGTGGGAAGTAAAAAGATTATTTTTGAGTTTTTTTGCATTAAATATCAATATTATTAATAACAAATTTTTAAAGTTCTTGGAAAAACTCGGTAATAATTTTTTTCAAAATCCCAATTGGCAAAGGCAATCCGGCAATGGCTGTGACATTTTTGTGGCCGCTGGGTTGGATAGATTAGACGGGGCGGGCCGTGTATCCGCTCCATCACATTCCGCATGATATCCATCGCGGTGGCATTGATGTCGCAAAACGCGGATGGCAAGGGAATCATGGGCCTGGAGGTGATGTCTCCGTTTATAATGGCCAACTAGTTTGTCAAATGCTCGCTCGCCGCTATGCCTCAGCCTGATTTGTCATTTGTCTTATTCGCTTTTCCTATGCTACGGGTGATTTATTTTTCACGTTCCTATCCCGATTTTTTTTATTACAGGGACGCGATGTAAATGTACGGTTCTGAGTTTCAGTCTCGTTTGATGAAAATAAACATTTCACATCTCGCAGATCTTCAGGTTTGCCTAAAAAGTCGAAAATCTTTATGTGGCTTTCTATTAAGATGAAAGCTCGTGTTTTAGATAATTTGAGGGTGCTGATTACAAATACGGTCGCAGATTTGAGTTTTAGTCTCCTTTGACGAAAATCAAAAATTTCTGATCTCTGATCTTCAGGTTTGTCCAAAGAAATCGAAAATATTTATGTTACTTTCTATTGAAATGAAACCTCGTGTTTTGAATAATTCGAAGGATCTAATTACAAATCTGGTCGTAGTTTTGAGTTTCAGTCTCGTTTGACGGAAATAAAAAAATTCGGATCTCCCAGATCTTCAGGTTTGCCTAAAAAATCGGAAATTTTATTTGGCTTTCTGTTACGATGAAACCTCGTGTTTTAAATAATTTGAGGGTGCTTATTACAAATCCGATCCCAGTTTTGACTTTCTGTCTCGTCTAACGAGAATCAAAAATTTCAGATCTCTCAGATCTTCAGGTTTGCCTGAAAAATCGGAAACATTTATTTGGCTTTCTATTAATATGAAACCTCGTGTTCCAGATAATTCGAGGGAACTGATAACAAATCTGGTCGTAATTTTAAGTTTCAGTCTCGTTTGACGGAAATAAAAAAATTCGGATCTCCCAGATCTTCAGGTTTGCCTAAAAAATCGGAAACTTTATTTGGCTTTCTGTTACGATGAAACCTCGTGTTTTA
The DNA here is from genome assembly GCA_951848785.1 of Callosobruchus maculatus. NCBI lineage: Eukaryota > Metazoa > Arthropoda > Insecta > Coleoptera > Chrysomelidae > Callosobruchus > Callosobruchus maculatus. The sequence goes on from CATOUR010000131.1 coordinate 5,925,427, forward strand.
AATAATTTGAGGGTGCTTATTACAAATCCGATCCCAGTTTTGACTTTCTGTCTCGTCTAACGAGAATCAAAAATTTCAGATCTCTCAGATCTTCAGGTTTGCCTGAAAAATCGGAAACATTTATTTGGCTTTCTATTAATATGAAACCTCGTGTTCCAGATAATTCGAGGGAACTGATAACAAATCTGGTCTCAGTTTTGAGTTTCAGTCTTGTTTGAAATAAAAAAAAAAATCAGATCTTCACGCTTGCCTAAAAAATCGGAAATTTTATTTGGCTTTCTATTAAGATGAAACCTTGTGCTTTGAATAATTTGAGGGTACTTATTACAAATCCGATCTCAGTTTTGAGTTTCAGTCTCGTCTGACGAAAATCAAAAATTTCAGACCTCCCAGATCTCTTCAGGTTTGCCTAAAAAATCGAAAACATTTATTTGGCTTTCTATTAAGATAAAACCTCGTGTTTCACATAACTTGAGGGTGCTGATGACAAATCCGGTCGCAGATTTGAGTTTTAACAAAAATAAAAAATTTCTGATCTCTCCCAGATCTTCAGGTTTCTCCAAATATTGAAAATATTTATGTGACTTTCTTTTAAGAGTAAACCTCGTGTTTTTAACAATTTGAGAGTGTTCATTATAAATCCTGTCGCATTTTTGAGCTTCAGCCTTGCTGCAAATTGTGGAACGCCTTATTTTGGATACACAGAAGCCAATCTCAGCTAAGTCGTATACACAACAGTGATTTCCATTTTTACATGTATAGAGTTTTTTGGAGGAACCGTGTAGATAAATAATAGCGCCTGAATGAACAACTAGTGTTAAGTGTGTACCAAAGAGGGTACTACCAAGCTGTGCACATATTTTTTATGCGAATTTGCGACTATCAATTTTTTTATAGCAGTTCTGATTTCACTTGGGAGTAGTAGGTATTTTGTGCACCAGAGTTCAGTTAACCTGGACTAGTCAGCGGCAATCAGAGTATGATATGAGTATGTGGCGACATGGTGATATTCAATAACGAGCACGGACCGACGGACCGACGGACCGACCAACAGATTGTCCGGAATGTTGAATGCCTTGTTATCGAGAGTGTATCGAGACGACCGTCCATCGGATAAAAAGAAAATCGGCCAATAATTGGGAAAAAATTGCCGATGCAATTTCGAGCGTTCATATCTTTCGCCTGGATTCTCTTTTTTCCATTCAGTGCGATGAGGTTCAATACCTTCAATTAATTCTTCGGACACTACTAGGAATTTCTATTTATGTAATTCGTTAGTTTTATACAGGGTGGTCCAATAAGCGCGCGGTGCTCCCTAGTGGCCATACCGTTTAAATTAGACGAAAATTTTTGAAGTAAAAAACGTTTCTTTTCAAATGGTCTACTTGTAGAAAACAATTTCAAAGATGGCGGTCTTCCGGATATACTGGAAGTAGGTATCAACTTCCTTATTTTAAATGGAACATCCTGTATATTATTACGTTTTTGAATTCAGCATCGATTTTTAGGTCCAGTTTGCTAACAACTCTTTATGTCTACGAAGCCTATTTTCGGAGTTATTCAGCAATTTTTACAAAATTTGACGTTTGTAGTACTTTACAAGAAACGTTAATATCTCGAAAACTAAACGCGATAGAAAGATGCGGTTTCCTGTTTTGAAACAAGCAAGGAACATACTTGTGTTTTGTATTATTTTCGTAGTTATTTCATTCGTGGTAATACTCATGGGGGGTGTTTGAACCCCCAAATCCCGGCCCTGTTCACAGATATTCCTGAAACGTCAGTGAAGTTTATCATTTCATTGATGGGTCATAGTGAGGCGCGATTGAACAGAGAGACAGATACACGACGCGTTCCAGAAATTACATTATTGAACAGAAACTTTTAGGTTGAGATATAAAACTTACAGAGTTTCTTTCACCGATGGATAGTGCAAATGTACATTTAGCTTTAACTGTAACTATACGCGCGCTAGTGTCCTACAGCCAAAAATTTCACAACCCCGAGACCTCCCGGAAGGGGCGTAATTTAGGACTGTGGCCTAGGGTGTAAACTGATGCTAATCCGGGACTGGTTACAATTTTTTTCATCATTTTGTCGTGTTTCCAATTAACTGTTAGTATTTGGATGTTTTCCATCGCTTTAAATATATTTACAGTTGTTTCAAATCCATGTCATTGAAATAATTCAATCCTTATATTCGAAGTAGTCACAGGTACGCCAATAAATTCAAAATAATTTTATATTCGTTCTAACGATATGTATAACCCTTCTAATACCAGAATTGACATATAATGCAATCAAAACATCCTTTTGTTTTCGAAATTTACCCTATGTTTCATTTAAGCAAAGCATACAATCTATTCGATGTACAAAAATTATTACTGCAACAGCATTTCGTGATAATTCATCTGATAAAAATTAATTTTGTTTCAAAAGGTAATTATTGCGCGAACAATAACCCATGCTTTCAAAACATTGTCTATGCTGTTAAAGAAATTGGCAAGTAATATTCGTAACAACAACATCATATATCGAATTCAATGGCCCTTGTTGTTCGCTGAGCTATAATCAGTCTTCGGCGAGACTGATGTCCCGATTCAATGAACGTAAAAAGAAAGAACAGGAGGGATCATCTTAGTGTTATTATCGGCGTCAACCCGCCAACATGGACGAGGTTGTTTCGTTGTGTTTCGTTGTGTTGTTTCGGTGTTAGCCGTGTGGTGTCATCTCGTGTTTTTGGTTTTTGCATCAGCAAGTGTGGTGATTTAAATGTGTCCAGTTATGTATTAAATGGAGGACCTACTGATAAATTGGGACTTAGAAGAGCTAACATCTAGATTTGAACGTAGGTATTTAGTTTAGTCAGACAGTTATATTTCAAATAGAAAGCAACAACTGGTGCAGGCTTATATCTAATTCTTATATCATGCTCCTTATAACTTCATACAAAATCACACCACTAAACATCCAAACGAATCGATCAGCTGTCCTCGCAATAAAATCTGTTGGTCCAAGGAAAAGAAAGTAGTTTAGAATCAATTCCCAAACACAGATTCGATTCAGCGACAGGCTGCGATTGAATCATTCATTGGAATCCAACTTCCCATTGGATAAAACATCGCTGTATTTGAGGAATGCTGAGTGTAACGTCCCATTGAATCCAAGCGTAAGTCTTTGACAAAACAACAGATTTTTCTGTGTGTGTGCTACTTACAAATCAGGCAACCGATGATAGCTAGAAGTAGATACATATTAGCACTGCATACATATCTACTAGAAAGTATTTTTTCCTCTTTTGCTCGGGGGGGGGGGGGGGGGGCGGAGAAGGGGAGACATTACGCCATATGGAGGAACCGCTCCTGGTGAATACAGGTCAAAAGGCACCACAAATATGGGTCAATGACTGTCTGGCCAAATAAAGTCTTATGATTTGTCCAAAAAGTTACGTATATCTTATATTTGAGCGCTAGTTACTTAACGCAGTAGTTCCTAACCTTTTCGATATTGTTACCCCTATGACCTATGAGGAAAACAGATTTTACCCTTTTTAAAATGTTATCAAAACAATGAATTTGTGGTTCTTGGGTTTTTAGGCCGGCGTCGTTTAGCGTTAAAGCTTGACGTTTCGCCACCACGAGTGGATGGCATCTTCAGAAGCTATTTCACTTCGGCGACTTCCAAAATACTGACAGCTGGTGGATGTTTACCTGTATTTATACCTGCTAATGGTGACGTGGCCCAACCAGGTAGCGTTGGTAGCCCCGCCCCTTCGCGATATGGTAGTGTCTTCAGGTCCTTTAGGATGGGTATCCATGTCCGGTTGACTTTCTGTGTTTCTTCTTTCCTGTTGAAATTATTATGATGTTTCTGTATTTCGATGGCTTCTCTTTGAAGTCTGGCATGGTATGAAGACGTTGCGGTAAGAACCTGTGTTTCTTCAAACTTGATCCTGTGACTTCCCTCCTTAATCGCATGTTCGGCTACCGCTGATTTGTCCGTATAGCCTAGTCGACAGCTAGCCTTATGTTCTGCAATTCTTGTGTTTATAGATCGCTTCGTTGTTCCTATGTATACACTCCCACATGTGCATGGTATGCGATATACCCCCGGTGTTGTGAGTGGGTCTCTTTTATCTTTCACCGTTCCCAAATATTCCTGTATCTTTCTTGTGGGCTTGTAGATCGTCTTGACGTTTTCCTTTCGTAACATTTTTCCTATTCTGTCTGTTATTCCGGGCACATAGGGTAGAAAAGCTTTTGCTATCGGTTTAGGTTCTGATTTTGCCCTATTTCTTCTCATTGTCCTTGTTATTTCTTTTTCTGTGTAACCATTTGCTTTAAGAGCATTCTTTAGATGTTCGAGTTCGGTGTCGAGTTCTTCTGGTTCGCACACTTTTCTAGCCCGTTCTGTCAAAGTTCTAATAATTCCGTACTTCTGAGATGGGTGGTGGTTCGATTCTTTATGCAAATACCGGTCAGTATGAGTTGGCTTTCTATATACCTTGTGCCCTAATCTAGCTCCTTTTCTTGTTAGAAGAATATCAAGGAAGGCGAGATTTTTGTTTTCTTCTACCTCCATGGTGAACTTGATGTTTTCATGCACGCTGTTCAGGTGTTCTAGAAATTCTTCGAGCTTTTCTCTTCCGTGATTCCATATGACAAACGTATCGTCCACGTATCTGAGCCATATCTTGGGCTTGTATCGAGCGCTGTTCAAGGCTGCCTGTTCGACCTTCTCCATTACAAAGTTCGCTACCACCGGGCTTAGAGGGCTTCCCATGGCTACACCTTCAATTTGTTCGTACATGTTGGTGTCCCAGACGAAGTAGGTTGTCGTTAACACGTGCTTGAAAAGGTTTGTAATGTCTTCCGGAAATATGTTCTTGATGTGTTCTATTGCATCGTTTAATGGCACCTTTGTGAATAATGACACCACGTCGAAGCTGACCAGCATGTCGGATTCTTCTAGCTGTATGTCTTTGATTTTCGTAATGAAATGGGCTGAGTCCTTGATGTACGAGTCGGTTTTTCCAACGTATGGCTGCAGTAATGTAGTTAAGTGTTTTGCTAATTCGTAAGTAGGCGAACCTATTGCGCTTACTATCGGGCGAAGTGGAACGTTGGGCTTGTGTATTTTTGGTAACCCATAAAGCCTAGGAGTCAGTGCTTCACTTTTGCAAACCTTCTTTTTGGTTTCTTCGTCAAGGCTTGAATTCTTCACCATGGTTTTAGTTTTTCTTAATATGGTCTTGGTCGGGTCTTTTGCTAGAGTGCGGTAGGTGCCTGGATCTAGCTCTATGTGCCCGGAATAACAGACAGAATAGGAAAAATGTTACGAAAGGAAAACGTCAAGACGATCTACAAGCCCACAAGAAAGATACAGGAATATTTGAGAACGGTGAAAGATAAAAGAGACCCACTCACAACACCGGGGGTATATCGCATACCATGCACATGTGCACGGAAAAAAGACTGTTGTAATTTTTTCCACAATTGTAGGTATTTTGACTACAAATTGTGGATGATATAGGGACAATAACAACTTGTGTATATTTGTAACACTAAGTTGTGGAGCTGTGGACCCAACAATTGTGTTCCATATTACTACCACCGAGAGAGTTTATTTGCGGCCCCTGTGGATTTTTTATACAAATATTGTAACAACAGGATAGCAACAATTTGTGGATTAATAGGCGACTCAGTCAATGTACTAATATTTTACAAAAAGTATAAAATCATTTAACACATTGTTGTAGGAAAATTTTGAACAATATTGTGAAGTATATTACGCTACAAAATTGGGGTTTAATAATCCATAATAAATGTAGTCCTCATTGGATGAGATAGTTGTGGAGGCAAAAGTAAAAAGAGGAGTGTATACAATGGTTTATTTTTATACGAAAAAGGTGTTCACAAGGAGAATACAAAAAATAATCACACTGGTATATATATGTATGACCACAATGATATTCACTTCCTAATAATCATCATTGACTGGATAGTTTGGATGTCCAATGGCACTGAAAAATAAAAATATGATAACGTAGCATAAATAATACAGTATCTTCATATCATTCAAGCCACAGAGTTCCAACCCGTATAGTTAATTTCAAATTAGTAAATTCTAAAACAGTCTAACATAGAAGCATTCGCATAAATCAATATTTTGCTATTCTGCTGCTATTTGCTGTACAGATAAATACTACCTCACATCCATACAAATGAAAATGCCCCTGTATCCCTGTCTGGACTTGAAAGACGTTATGACCTTATACAGCGGTGAGCTTTCGCCGCATAAAATAAAGATGCATAACTTTTTCGATTTTGAGCATATTATGTTTAAATAATTTAAGCGCTATAATAATAATCCTTCATAGAAATGTGAAAAAACATGAACGAAAACAGCCCTATATCTATTTCTGCCATGTAGGTGCGGCGTCCATATTGACATTACCTTTGGACAAACGACAGCATTAAAACGTAGCCATTACGTAATTATTTACACTTATTTACGTATTCCATCATAATCTCCGACATATAAAGTTTCGCCCGTGAATTTTTTCTACAACTGTTCAATAGGTACTAGCGGATACCGCTTTGTATTTTCGAATCAAAATACATTGCAAAAATGACACACGTAAGTCGTTTAATTACAAACACCTATGACTGCCTGTCTGTAACTCAATGATACAAATAAATAAACTAGTACTTACCCAGAAAAATAGGAACGCACTCAAACCCTCCATTTCTTAAAATATATGGTATGTGGTATCTTCTATAGGTATAGGTATAAATTATATAGTTTTCACGTCGCCGTCTGTTGTTCATACACAGGCACAAACCAAATGGAAACTCATCAAGAAAATAACTAGAAAGACACGGACTTGCGCAGACTCGTCCAGACTTCTTCAACAACAGTTTTGTGGATTTTTTAACAATACATTGTAGGAAAGAGCTCAGCACTATGTGAACTTTTCTATTGCATGATTGCGGAAATGGAAACTGAATAGTTTGCGTAGAAAAGCTACATACTCCGACTGTGAAAGAGTTCATAGCAAGCCAACGCAATTCGGTGGAATATGTTGCTAGACCCAATGAAACTTTATTCAATAATCTTTTGGAAATATCTTACAATATGTAGAGAAATTACCAACAATCATACCACACAATATTGTTTAAAAATACTCAAGTCTGCTTTTTTCCGTGTGGGAGTGTATACATAGGAACAACGAAGCGATCTATAAACACAAGAATTGCAGAACATAAGGCTAGCTGTCGACTAGGCTATACGGACAAATCAGCGGTAGCCGAACATGCGATTAAGGAGGGAAGTCACAGGATCAAGTTTGAAGAAACACAGGTTCTTACCGCAACGTCTTCATACCATGCCAGACTTCAAAGAGAAGCCATCGAAATACAGAAACATCATAATAATTTCAACAGGAAAGAAGAAACACAGAAAGTCAACCGGACATGGATACCCATCCTAAAGGACCTGAAGACACTACCATATCGCGAAGGGGCGGGGCTACCAACGCTACCTGGTTGGGCCACGTCACCATTAGCAGGTATAAATACAGGTAAACATCCACCAGCTGTCAGTATTTTGGAAGTCGCCGAAGTGAAATAGCTTCTGAAGATGCCATCCACTCGTGGTGGCGAAACGTCAAGCTTTAACGCTAAACGACGCCGGCCTAAAAACCCAAGAACCACAAATTCATTGGACGATGGCCGCGAAAGCCTTACACAGTATAGTTATCAAAACAAACAGTACAAGCAAATATAACCATCTTTGTTTATCATAATTTGCACAACAGCCTTACAAGTTTAACTAATTTATATGTATAAACAATGGAGCTCAATAATAACCCGGTTAAAGATAACCATGTACTTAAGTTTGATTATGAGATCGGTCCTAATAATACCCAGTTACACTGACTAGTATTGAAACTAGTTCTAGCATAAAGAAGTAGTGAATGTTGGCTTAATGTGAAGGTGGGAATTTTGTTTTGCATTCACAAGTTTTTTAATGTTAGGTTTTCAATTCATTTTCCACATTGAGACGACTTCTGGCCTTTGTTTTGAGTGTTAGTAATGTAAAAAAACCACTCTCACACCTATAGGTGGTGGCAAATGGTATTAGCAGTTTTAAAGCTCTGTTAGCTACAACAGGATATTCGGCACCTACTTTGTGTAATGTGCAGAGATTATAATTCTGAAATTCTACTTTCAAAGTACTATTCTCGCGTAGTGCAAGAAATTCCACTTTTGCCTTCACATCTTCATCTCGAATAATGTCATCATCAATGGTAAACGGCCTTAATATCCAAAAGTTGGACTGACGATTATCCAAATCCAAAAAATACTGCTTTAGTGAATCTATTACAACAGATACATGTATGACTCACTGAATTTTTAAACGTGATTTCGCAGTGCTGTGTAACTTTCTTCTGTATTTTTACTTCCCACACCGAAAACTTTCGATTTTGAGATAATACGCTTTCTGGGCGTGTTATGATGTCTACATAACGAAAATCCACGTCACTCATTTCCGTCGGTCTGTCTGTCTGTCAGTCTGTTGGCGTTTTTCTAACGTCGCAATCTCAGTAACCGCTGCATGGATTGTGATGAAATTTGGGTAGCGATATGCTGTGGTGTCGTAGTAGGTAATGTTCCTATAATTTTGGAAATCGTTACACGGGAGGTGGAGTAATTAGCAAAAAACGAAAAATTTCAAATATTCCTCAAACTTTGTTTTTAGGCGTTTTAGGGGTTCCTGATCATTTTCTACTTTTTTTTGGATGGGGTTGAAATTTGGGTGGTTAGGGGGTGGGGGGTTGTAAAACTCAAAAATTTGTTCTGTTCATAATAGGCTGTCCATTCACCTGCGAAAGATAGCCCCAGCGGCATAATACCTTTTTTTATGTTCATACGAACATTACCTTGGCTGTTACAGAAATCAAGGGACTTAGAACTGTGATGTTATACATACCAGTACCTATTGCTTTAGGTCGTTCTGAATTTAGTAACATGGAAATTATCGAATCGATTTTAATGAAATTTAGACACAGTAATATTACCGTGGCGAGGATGAAAAACGCGTATGGTTTTAAAAAAATCGTGTCAGTGGCGGCGCAGCAATAACAAAAAACTGAAAATATAAAAATAGCTCAAACTTCGTTTTTAAGCAATTTGGGGGTTTCTGATTGTTTCGTTTCGTCCAGCTAAAGCTGGCGGAATGGAAATTGTGTCGCTTTAAATCCTACGGAGAGACTTAGGAAACTATTTACTAGTTTTTGTGTTTGATGTTTCTTGAGGACATACGAACGATTACTTGGTTACAAGGGGTCTCAGACTATAGCTTCATGCAAAGGGAATATAATAAAATGATATCACTGTTACGTGTGGGAAGTATTGAGTCAACTTGACTCCAATTTTTTATTTTACGATCCTAATTATTAGGTTCCTCGTTACCCCCGTAAAATAGCTGACCCCTCGCGGGGGTAATTATCCCGAGGTTAGGAACCACTGACTTAACCCCATTCTAAGAAAAGTTTTTATCAAAGACGATCACTTACTAGAATACGAGGCCGGAATTCAGCAGTATTCTGATACTGTCAAAATAGTTAGATAGGTACGTCCCGTAAATCATTCGCAATCACCCAATGAATCTTATAATACCTTGGACGTATACATATATGAACTGATATTGCCCTCCTACTGGGCTGAGGTGGTATTGTTTCTAGGCTAATTTATTTGTTTGCGATGATAACTTCCAGATTAACAGGAACTCTGGTCAACAGTGGCTGCTTGAGTTGCCAACAAACATAGACGTGCCCAAGCAAACTATGAGAGGAAACACTAAATTACTCGTTTTCTTTTTTCTTCCCACACCGATAGACCCCCAGATCTTCAAGCTCACCCTAAAAATCTAAAATTCTTATCAGGCTTCCTATCAGGGCAAAAACTCGTATCGTGTATAGCTTCAGAGTGCTAATTTTAAATCCGGTTATTATTTTGAGTTTCAGCCTCAGGTAAAGAAAATAAAAAATTTTTAGACCCTCAAATCTTCAAGTTCACCCTAAAAATCTAAAATCGTTATCTGCCTTCCTATCTGGACAAAAACCTTGTGTCAGATATAACTTCATGGTGCCAATTTAAAATCTGGTCCCCATTTTTAATTTCAGCTTCAGGTAATGAAAATAAAAAATTTTCAGACCCTCAGATCTTCAAGTTCACCCTAAAAATCTAAAATCGTTACCTGCCTTCCTATCTGGACAAAATCTCGTGTCATATATAATTTGTTGGTGCTAATTACAAATCTGGTCCCCATTTTGAGTTTGAGCTTCAGGTAAAGAAAATAAAAATTCTCAGACCCTCAGATGTTCAAGTTCACCCTAAAAATCTAAAATCGTTATCTGCCTTCCTATGTGGACAAAGCCTCGTGTCATATATAATTTGATGGTGCTAATTAGAAATCTGGCCCCCATTTTGAGTTTTATCTTCAGGTAAAGAAAATCAAAAATTTTCAGACCCTCAGATTTTCAAGTTCATACTAAAGATCTAAAATCCTTATCTGGCTTTCTATCAGGACGAAAACTCGCATCGTGTGTAGTTTGAGAGTGCCAATTTCAAATCTGGTCCTCGTTTTGAGTTTCAGCTTCAGGTAAAGAAAATAAAAAATTTTCAGACCCTGAGATCTTCAAGTTCACCCTAAAAGTCTAAAATCGTTATCTGCCTTACTATCTAGACAAAGCCTCGTGTCATATATAATTTGATGGTGCTAATTACAAATCTGGTCCCCATTTTGAGTTTCAGCTTCAGGTAAAGAAAATCAAAAATTTTCAGACCCTCAGATCTTCAAGTTCACCCTAAAAACCTAAAATCGTTATCTGCCTTCCTATGTGGACAAAGCCTCGTGTCATATATAATTTGATGGTGATAATTACAAATCTGGTCCCCATTTTGAGTTTCAGCTTCAGGTAAAGAAAATCAAAAATTTTCAGACCCTCAGATCTTCAAGTTCACCCTAAAAATCTAAAATCGTTATCTGCCTTCCTATGTGGACAAAGCCTCGTGTCATATATAGTTTGATGGTGCTAATTAGAAATCTGGCCCCCGTTTTGAGTTTGAGCTTCAGGTAAAGAAAATCAAAAATTTTCAGACCCTCAGATGTTCAAGTTCACCCTAAAAATCTAAAATCGTTATCTGCCTTCCTATGTGGACAAAGCCTCGTGTCATATATAATTTGATGGTGCTAATTAGAAATCTGGCCCCCATTTTGAGTTTCATCTTCAGGTAAAGAAAATCAAAAATTTTCAGACCCTCAGATTTTCAAGTTCATACTAAAGATCTAAAATCCTTATCTGGCTTTCTATCAGGACGAAAACTCGCATCGTGTGTAGTTTGAGAGTGCCAATTTCAAATCTGGTCCTCGTTTTGAGTTTCAGCTTCAGGTAAAGAAAATCAAAAATTTTCAGACCCTCAGATTTTCAAGTTCACCCTAAAAATGTAAAATCGTTGACTGCCTTTCTATTCAGACAAAACCTCGTGTCGTATATAACTTGATGGTGCGTATTACAAATCTGGCACCCATTTTCAGTTTCAGCTTCAGGTAAAGAAAATCAAAAATTTTCAGACCCTCAGATTTTCAAGTTCACCCTAAAAATCTAAAATCGTTATCTGGCTTTCTGTCAGGACAAAAACTCGTACCGGGTATAGTTTGAGGGTACCAATTTCAAATTCGGATATTATTTTGAGTTTCAGCCTCAGGTAAAGAGAATCAAAAATTTTCAGACCCTCAGATCTTCAAGTTCACCCCAAAATTCTAAAATCGTTATCTGCCTTCCTATCTGGATAAAACCTCGTGTCATATATAATTTGATGGTGCTAATTACAAATCTGGTCCCCATTTTGAGTTCCAGCTTCAGGTAAAGGAAATCAAAAATTTTCTGACCCTCAGATCTTCAAGTTCATCTTAAAAATCTAAAATCGTTATCTGCTTATCTGGACAAAACCTCGTGTCATATATAATTTGATGGTGCTAGTTACAAATCTGGCCCCCATTTTGAGTTTCAGCGTCAGGTAAAGAAAATCAAAAATTTTCAGGCCCTTAGATTTTCACCAAAAAAAGTAGAAGATGATCAGGAACCCCTAAAATGCATAAAAACGAAGTTTGATGCATATCTGAAATTTTTTGTTTTTTGCTAATTATTCCGCCGCCCATGCACCAATTTCCAAAATTATAGAGGCATTACCTACTACGACCCCACAGCATGTCGCTACCCAAATTTCATCACAATCCATGCAGCGGTTACTGAGATTACGAGGCTAGAAGAACGCCAACAGACAGACAGACAGACAGACCGACAAACCGACAGACCGACAGACAGACAGACAGACCGACAGACAGACCGACGGAAGCGAGTGACGTGGATTTTCGTTATGTTGACATCATAAAACGCCCAAAAAGCGTTTTATTTCAAAATCGAAAATTTTCGCGAATGGAGGTCAAGTTTGATAGTCTCAATTTTATGCTTATACCTCTGATTAGAAATACTGGAACCATTTTCAATGCCGTTACATTTTCCCCATTTAGTCAGTATAGCAATAATGTATCTAAATGATATTACAATAAAACTAGTTGATCCAGAATTAATAGAAAGCCAAATAGATTTTTTAGCTGAACCTGAAGATCTGAAAGTTCTGAAATTTGTTATTTTGGTCAATAGAGACTGAAACTCAGAACTGCGACAGGATTTGTAATCAAGGCTCTCAAATTATTCAAAACACGTGGTTCCATCTAATAGAAAGCCAAATAAATGTTTTCAATTTTTTGAGCAAGCCTGGAGATCAGACATTTTTGATTTTCATCGAACGAGACTGAAACACAAAATTATCACCGGATTTTCAATCAGCATCCTCCAAGTTCCGAATTTTTCATTTTCGTTAAACTTGCTGAAACTCAAAACTGCGACAAAATTTGTAATCTGCGCCCTCAAATTATCCAAAACACGAGGTTTTATCTTAATAGAAAGCCAAATAACGATTTTTTATTTTTTAGGCAAGCCTAAAGATCTTAAATTGTTTACTTTCATCAAACGAGAATGAAACTCAAAACTGCGAACGGATTGATAATCAACACTCTCGAATAATCCAAATCACAAAGTTTCATCTTGATCGAGAGAGAGAGAGAGCCAAATAAAATTTTTCGATTTTTTAAGCAAACCTAAAGATCTGAAATACCTGAAATTTGTCAAAAAGACCCATCAAGTATTTCACAGCCTACTGAACATAACTTATGTCACTTTTTACCAATAAAGTACATTTTGGACTTGGTTTAAATTCTACAGAATAATTTATTTGAAGCAATGGAATTATCATTATGTAGAAATTTCACCTATCAGTGTGGACTGTGAGAAGTAAAATATGTTTTTTGGGCCCTTCCTTAAAATCCTAAATCCGCGTCCTTTAGATATCGGGCACAGACAGGCCCGTATCGTGTGGGATCTCACCGCGCTGGCGATACGGCGTTACGGTACCACGGAGGCCATGGGCATGGGCATGGGCAATCTATCGTCCTCGGCCGCCAGCCGTCCGGCGCCATATCTTGATTTCGCGGAATCTGCTACCGGCATTCGGCATTCGTATTCCCCCGATCCTCTATCTTCCTCTATTTCCCGCGAAACCGTATCGAAAAAAGAGTTGTCCGTGTCGCCGCCGCTGGAAAGATGGATACTCGCGTCGTCGTGCACCCGCACACTTTTTCTTGGCGAATTTGTGACCCGCAGTGGCGGGTTGTGCTTGAATGGGTAATTCAAGGGGCCAGCCCAATGGCCCTATTCTTGAAACCAATGGAAAGGAACACTAGCAGGGACCGGTCCCTCATTTGCACCCCATCGCTATGTCAGGGATTCTCACACTGTTCCTCAGAAAGATGCCGACCTTAAACAAGGAAAGAGAGAGGACTTATATTTCTGTTACCAAATGGCACCAAAAAAGTACCAAAATTTACCTGTGATAAGTGATTCCTGGCTCCTTCCTATTGCTGTGGCTTTTACAACCGTAAGCTGCACACCCCACCCATTATGCACAGCACAATATTTTACAATAGGGTACTTGCAGAAAAAAATATTATGTCGTCTACGCGTTCCTTAGAGCCTAGTAAACATGACAAAATCACTTGTTTGGCTTTTCGGAATCGGCTGTGAGAGATATTCCAAAAATTATTTCAAAAGCCGGAAAATGCCGCGCAAACAATCTCTGACGTCAGTGATATCCTATAGTGATGGGATGTAAAGTATTGATATTCGATATCGATAGCCAGTGCTAACCTAACATTTTGACATTGATCATTATAACCACAAAACACAGTCACACACAAAAGTACAAAAGTCAAAAGAATAAAAGTTAGGCTAGATTACTAGTTCACTTTGTAGGGATGGGCTTGAATTAGATTCTATCTTTGGATTCATTCATAATGGGATGCGCCGAAATAAAATGATGGCTTCGATTAGTTGCGAATCTCGGTCACAAACAGGATGAACTGTGATACCTATCAGTTATAAAAATGTATTGCAACGAAAATGCTAGTGGGTTAATTGCCTGTTTCAAATATGTTTAAGTATCAATAAATTGAATCGCATTGTTTGTTAAAGAATTCATATCATCTCTAGTCGAATGCGCAGTTGGCAGACCTGTAGCAGTATCGATTGTCGATATCGATAAGATATCTGTGACGTCAGCCCTTGTTTTAAGTCACGTGGAAAAATTTGAATATATCCTTATCTTATTTTACAAATATCTTTTTTTGGCCGTCAGTAAAATCATGTTTTTTGTTTCCCACTGCTTCTTGATATGGTTTTCTTTACGCTATGTATACTGCCGAGGCGATTTCACGACCTCTTGCATTTCAACGAGCCGCCCCTGGGCCATGGCCTTTTGGCCGGGGCCATTTAATTTCGTTAGAATCTTGTACTAATAGGATCCGATTCACATTAACATGGTTTTTTATGCTGTGACTTCTGCCGTCCTCCTCTGCAGCCATCCTGTCTTCGTTTTTTACTTTTTGCCATGTCTAATATACGTTGGCAAGAAACGAATCTTGGAAAGATAGAGTAGTCTGCCAGGCGGTGGACAGGTCCGCTTCACATTCACATAATATTCGCGTTTGCGGTCCGATTATTCAACGGAATCAACGGGATTCTTTATTGGTGCGCTTTTTCTGAGAAGCTGTGAGGGAAAGGGAGATAGACACTTGTCTCTTCGCGATTTTTTGGCTGTGATCCATGGTTACTAAACAGATCCTGCTTTGCGTAGGAGTTATTTTCATAGTTTCTTACCCCACCAAAAAAAAAGCAGAAAATGATCATAGAGCACCCAAAAACGGGGTTTGAACGGCTCATATTATATTGTACTGTTGCTTTTTACTTCCACACCGATAGGTAAAGGGAGTATTGTTATCGCGAAAATTTTCGATTTTGAGATAATACGCTTTTCGAAGGTTTTATGATGTCTACATAACGACAATCCATATATCTCCTTTTCGGTCGGTCTGTCTGTCTATCGGTATGTCTGTCTGTTGCTGTCGGCTTGTCTGTGCCCGTTTTTATAGCCTCGTAATCTCAATAACCGCTGCATGGATTGTGATGAAATTCGAGTATGCTATGGCAGTGGCGCTTCTAGGAAGTTTGTCTGGGGGGGGGGGGGTATTTACTTTATGGATAATGTAATGGGCGCCACCAAAGGAGACGGGGGTACAATAAACATCATAGCATAGTAAACAACCAGCACAATATCTCTGAGGATTTCCTCTATAAAAATGGTTCCCACAAAATTTGACCTTGAGATGATTTATGGTTGATTTTACGGCTGTGAAGTTTGGGTAGAGATGCGAAAATGAAAATATCGATACCGATACCAACTCGATATTTTTTAGCCAAATAGGCGCGTTTGGTTCGTACAGAGAATTTTGTGCAATTGATTACACCCCTCAATAATTTTGTAATTATTTTCCTTACCGATACCCCTACAAAAGTATCGATACCAGCTTGGAATCGCTCAAAAGGTATCTGAGATAAAAATATTCGATATTAGTGCAGAAGTACAAGTATCGAAGTATCGTTAGCATCCCTACAAAAAAATCATCCAGAAGTGGGGACACGCGTGTAATTGCCGCCAGCTATATCGACCTATGGCGCACTGATGATCGCTAATAAGCGTGAAACAGCCTACTGGTGGATTGACGGAGGTATAGAGCAGCCCTCGTATATCGGCTTTCATACGCAGCGGCGTATAGAACCCGCGCTCTCTAGTGGCCAAGCGGATGCACCTTCGCGTCCCACCAAGAAGTCTACTGCTGTTAAGTAGATATTTCCTTGGTTTTGCGTTACCTTCGGGTACTAGATGGCGCACCGGCAGAATTCTTTCTGTCTGCTCGCAAACTTTTTTAGGTCCATCCGAATATTGCCTTGCTTATTAGAGAAACTAAGGGACTTCGAATTTTTGCTGATGTGTGTTACATACGAGTATTGTTTTACATCGGTTTGTATTGTGTAACCTGAAATTGATTACAATGAAATTTTGACACAGTGCTATTGCCGTGGCGAGGATGGAAAATGCGTATGGTTTTTAAAAATCAGTGGCAGCGCAGCACTAATAAAAAATGACAAATATAAAAATAGCTCAAATTTCGTTTCTAGAAAAATTGGGAGTTGATGTTTGCAGAATAAAAACTGTGTCATTCTAGTTCTTACGGAGAGAGATGCTTGAAACTACTAGAGTTTTTGTGTTGGATGTTTTTTGAGGGCAGGCGGGCGATGATTTAATTGCAAGGGGATCTCAGACTATACTCATGCAAAGGGAAAATAATAAAATGATATCACCGTTATGCGTGGGAAGCACTGAGTCAATCAACTTGACTCCTTTTTTAATTTAGATTCACCACTACTCAATACAGATATAGGTAGGGGAAGGTTAGCTAAAGCAGAATAGTCTGGTAACACGGGATATCGGCATTTACTTCTAAATAAGAAACCCAATCTGATAATTGTTGGTTATAATCGATATAGATAAAGTATGTGCAGATGTAGCAGATGGTTATTCTAATTGATTCTTAAACTATGGTGAGTACATGTGATAACTTCAAAAAGGAAGATTATGTTATTTAGTTTTGCATTTGGTCACGCATTTTTTGCTTAAAACAAGCATGTTAAATAAATGTGGGTCTTTTTTGCCTTTTGTGAATAATTCACTATGTTTTGTGATATCTGTGGATATGGCATCTATTTCCTTTTTATGGAAATTTTGAAAAACAGTTGATAATATGCAGTCGCGTAAAATGGGACACTAAGCGGTCGGATAAAATCAGATACCGGGATACCTACTAACCAGTAGAGGATAGAATGAGGAAAGTATGCAACAGGTCGTCCAAGAGGTTTCAAGCTTCGAAACAATAACGAACTACATATATGACGAATGGCTATTGACGGAAGCAAAATATCTAACTTAAGATTTGCTGACGATACAACCCTTATTGCTGCTTCTCAGGAAGAACTAGTAGCTCTATTGAACGTTTTAGAACAACACAGTGCGGCATATGGTCTTGGTATTAACTACAACAAGACCAAGGTTATTATCGTAGATAGAGAGCATGACAATCCTCAAGAAATAAAGTCAATAGGCCGTTGTGAGGTAGTTCAAAGTTTTGATCGACAATTCAGTTAGCTATGAGAATGAGATTCGACGGCGCATTCAACAGGCACGGGTGGCCATGACAAAACTTGCTAAAATATGGCGCGACCATAACATCACTAAAGCTACCAAAATGCCACCGGTTCAGTCTCTTGTGTTATCCATATTTTTGTATACCTCGGAAACTTGGACTGTTAAAAAGGCAGATCGAGCTCGCATAGATGCTTTTGAAATGTGGACGTGGAGGAGAATGCTGAGAATTCCTTATACCGCCCATCGAACTGATGTTTCCATATTGGATGAGCTCGGTAATCCAAAGAGACTATCCTCCATTGTGTCGATTAGAATGCTTACATTTTTCGGACATATTCACAGAAGCGATAATATGGAGAAACTTGTAGTTCAGCGAAGCATGCGCCGGGGTTGAAACCGGGGGTGCAACGTGTTCGTACGATTTTTGTCCATATTAAAATATTACGACTGTGCCAGTCCGGCCCTGGACGACCGGGGATATTTACGTGAAGTCTAGAAAAGTTCCTTCTCGATTCGTGCTGTTATGATCGCGAGCTGTCGCATACGTTCCAGAGATGGCGCCACTTAATATAAGGCGTCATCGCATGAGGGACAGTAACAGTCAATGCAGTGCAGCAGTCAGGTTCGGTATTACGCGACGTTCCAGTGGCGCGCGCGAAATAAATGTACTGTGACATAAATTAGTGAAGTGTAGGACCAATATAAATTAGTGTAGTGACTGAAGATAAATTAGACTGTTAAGTATTAGGCTAGGCGTAGTGTACATAGTTAGTGGAAATAAATAGTGAAATCCGTACCAAGTGTTTTTTTGCCTAATCGGACTAAAGACTTGTAACACTACTGTTTTCAAGTTCGATTAATATATTTTACTTTAGTTTTTTTTTGTTGATATGCAACATTATCCCATTTTATCCGACCAGGTAGGCAAAACAAGATACTTTGGCTTTGCTTACAAACATGCTTTTTTCTGTGTTATCCTCAAACTACAAACAACTCAAACAACTACATTTAATCTTGGAAAGAAATAAACGACGAAGTCACAGTTAAACAAAGAGAAGGTGCCAGTGTTACGTAAAGGGGAGAGGGTCTCTCTATGCCATAGATATGATATGAGGAAATGTTGGGTGGTTACTTGTACCCCCCAAATAAAACAACTCAGGGTGTGGTTCTTAACTTTAGTTTAGTGCAATTACGCCATCGTTAGAAAGTAGAAGAGATATGGGCAATATATAAATTCAGTATTTAGTGAATACCTATGACCTTGGGGTGCGAAGCTTCATTCACCCTGAAGAGGTGGATTCAAATACAAAAGGTAAGTAGTAGCTTACGATGTTAGTATACAAATAACTAATAAATATACCTTTCCTACAGGTGTTCTCTGACTAAAGTCGTGCGGCACTTAATATCTATGAAACTTAACACTAACTATCCCACCTTTGTCTGTTGCGTCCTGGGCTTCATGCGTGGAAGTCCCAATGGTCAAGCATCTATTAGCATAGTTTAAGCAGTCATGCAAGCAGACCGGTCGTCCTTAGACCCAGTCCTGCAGCTAGATGGCTACCAGGCAGGTGAAAGCGATAGCTATATTATAGCAGCCATGCAGCGTTATAGCAGAAGCAGTAATTGGACTCAAGCGTAAGAAGGAAAGGCAAAGAAGGAAAAAGAGAAGAAAAAGGCCTGCAAACAAAGTCAAGCATTAAAAGCAGCTAAGTAGTAAAGCTGTTAGAATGAACAGTGTTGAGGTTAGTGTACCCACCTTGGATGTTGAGTGGCCTTATGGAGATTTCCCTCATAGAGAACCTTTCAGATTTAGCTAGATCCCACCAATGTGGTAATGCAAAGCCATGCAATGGCCAAATCGTCGATTCTGCTACTTTTTTCTTTTCCAAAAGTCCGCGTAAAGCGTGGTCGTCTGACCTTATCAGGAAAAGAAGATGGAGAGGAATGATCACAAACCCATCACTTCCTTCTCCAGACAATTGACAGGTAGCCAAACTCTGTTAGCTTTCCTTCAACAGTACATAGGAATATTAATGTTTCATGTACCCATTACCCAACCTCATTCTTATCTGTCAGATTGTCAGATAGCAACAAATTGTAAACAGTGAGAAGTCTGAATCAACTGGTTTCTAACTTGGAAAACAAAGACAAGATATAGCTTAGACTGCAATGATGTATGTAAAATCCCCTATAATTAAGGTTACTATATGTTGTTTACTATTTCAGGTGAAGTCAACACAATCACACACAGTCAACAGATGGTCGGTGACTGGGACGAAGAAGTTCTACAGGTGCAACAGAATATAAGATGTAGTATGCTTAAATGAGGTATTTTACGATACAGTTCAATAAAGTGGTCTGCAGTACTTCAGTCTTACAACCTTTTTGTAGCTATTTAGAAATGTACAACCTACACAATGAATCAGGTAAGATATTATACTTATTCGCTTAATATATAAAAAGTTGTCCACAGAAATTAAATACATGGTCTCAAGGGGTCTGAATTTGTTTAGACCGTAACACCAGTAGCATGGCTAGAGAGTCTCGAGTCAAACAACGATAGCTTTTCCCGTATTAGCCAACTCTTCCCTACATATTCAAGCTAGAGTATGCTCAATACTCATCGCGACTCTATGCGTCTATTCTGCATTATCGGTCATAAAAATGTCAAAATAAGTTTAAAATCGCTATTACTTTTTTTTGTGTGTGGGGAGAGGATAGTGGAATCTCTGAACCTTACAAACGAAGCCGCTTGCTTCTTGGCCAGGCACTCAAAAAATTCTCCGAGGAACCAAGGCAAATTCAGAAGCCCAGCAGCCGATTGCAGCTCGCACGAAATAACGACTTATTGTCGGGCGATAATGCGATGTAGGAGCTGAGGAGTGAGACTAGTAGCATTCTGGAAGGTGTGAGGCCTCAGCTGGTCGGCGCGCGGTGGCGGGTGCCGTGTTCTTCGGAAGAAGAAGAAGAACAAAAGGTGCCGCAGCGACGATTAAGGTGCGAATCGCCACCGTAACAATAAGAAGAAGAAGCTGCGCGCACTTGCATCTCTGACGGACTATTATTCACGCTGATTTGCGGTCTTCTTCTTCGTCACCTCGAATTGCTCTTTTTCGTTCCGAAAAGGCGAAAAGTCCGTTCGGAGGCTTCACCTGAAACGTGAATAGGGAACTTGCCGATTTTTTTTGTGTCAATAATATGACTCAGTTATAGGGTAAAGTCGTATATATTGTACGAGTTGTTAAATTGTACCACCTCAATATTTATTAAATTGTAAGCTTCTAGCGTCATCTAGTTTACTTGTTTTATACCTCCTTTTGTCAAAACCAAACTCACCAATAGGCGCAAATTTGTGTTTTTCCGAAAAACGCAGTATTATACAACCTTCGCTAAGCCTTTATATCTAAACGAACACTTTTTGGTAGTTGAGTTGGCGTTCCTTGTAATTATTGGATATTTCGAAAGAGTTTAGACGGTTTATATTTACCCTTACTTCACTTTCAAGAAAGAAATATAGCAATTTGTGTTAATCATATCGGTTCGGTAATTTGGACCACCACCTCGTTTGTTAAATCGTACTGGTAAAATTGATCAAACTCTAGTATTTTTAATACTGCCAATGATAAGAGTAAGATATGAAAGCAGTAGTAAGAAACTATAAAACTAGAAAATTTGGACTAAACCAGATCTGCAAACGATACAAAATTCTGAAGCCGACTTTCAAGAGACACTTATTGGGTACAAATACGAAAGCAAAAGCAGGAATTAAATCGTTGGAACGATTGAATCTATGAATAATTATTTTGTTTTACTAACGAGCTTCTAACTTCTGATTTCTATATTTAAGTTTTACAAATAAAAGGTTTAATTCATTACAATGTGTATTACAAATCTGTAAGGAACATCTAATGTGTTTTGCTAGGGTACAATTTACCAAACCGGGTGGTACAATTTAGTGCAACAGTTGGGTAGATTGTACCGTTTGCAACATTTTAAAAAACATTTATTACGTCAAACTGTCACTCTTTATGAATCTTTCCTAATCCGCATTTTGATAGAAACACGTCAAGTAATTCTAATTTATATCTTAATTGAATTCAAATAAGTCAATAGCGAGTTATTTGATGAAATATGCAATGTGGTACAATTTGACCGACTATACCCTACATAAACCAGGCAAGCCACTATCATCCCTGGAGACGGTACGTCGGCGACAGCAGCATGCCTCACAGATCTACGTAGATATCAAAACAATATTGTCGAGTGGGAATTAGTAAATAAACTATAGTTCAACGTATACAGAAAACTCATGCAACAACACTTACAAAGAAGTCTCACGTTGACTTACTAACTGCGGAAATGGAGGGCCATCCAATAGTCGAGCTTTTGGGGATCAACAATGACATGTCCTGGCACGACCACATCGTTAGTACGCACGGCATCCCAAAAGCGAGTATTGTTCCGCTGTAGAAGGGTGTATATGTTGTACTTAATAACCGAATTCGGCCACTGGCCGAAATTTATACCCAGATCCTGGTGACTACCACAACTTTTAACATAAAGGGTATGTTTGTTTTGTTTTTTTTTTGTGATTATCCCCTTTTTTAGTCCTATATTTTTGCTCTGTTTCATCAATCCATTAACTAACTGCATAAATGACCAATAATTAGATTATATGGTGGGGAATCTTTACTTTTAGTTTATTATAAAAGTTTTTGACTGTTCTCCTTTTTAATTCTGTGTTGTGTAACTTTTAATTTTTTTTTTGTTTTTACATTTTAGCAATACTTTTAATATTTCGTTGCATATGTATAATGTGATTGTTTACATTCATGCTTCTAATTAACAACAACAACCAATAATGTTCAAAAAATATATATATAATTGCCTTTTTTTGTATTTTAGAGCCCTGAAGATGAAAATATAATTTTTCGAAACGGTGGCAAATTTGAGCTAAAGTTGTGTTTATTTTGGACCCTATCACCCAATAAAAAAAGGCAGTAATAAATCTATAAGACCAAATACAGTTATAACATTATTACATTGTGTGTTACTGTAACCCCCCCTACAGATTAAGCTGTGTACGCCACTGCACTAGAGTCTGTTGCTGTCTGCTTAGAACCAATTTTTAAGATAACTTGCATATTTTACTTAAATCTTAATGATGTGGTTTATTTGTTATCTTGATAATTCGAAAATATCGACTCTATGCAAATTAGGTCCAATACATTTCCAACTCAAGGATACTTTCAAATACATACTACATTAAAAAAATGCAACTACAGTGTGCCACGGCGTTATGAGCAATCCCATTTAATAAAGACTTAGTATAATCCTGTACAAGAAACTGTGCAGTCTAAAGCAGATTTAAAAATCCTCTTGTTCTTTCGATACCTTTTATATTTTATCTAACACTCAACCATTTCCAACATTTTATAAATGTTCAATGGTCGGTTGTACAAATACAAGCATTAAACCTAAGCTTAGTTAAGCCCCAAAGAGACTTTCCTCCATTGTATCGAATGCTTACATTCTTTGGACATATTCACAGAAGCAATAATATGGAGAAACTTGTAGTTCAGGGTCACGCCCCGAGTGGACGGCGCCGTGACCGTCCCCCTACACGCTGGGTGGACACGACGAAGCAGTTGCTGGATATGAGTATCAAGAGCGCCACTGACAGTAAATCGCGACCGATGGCGAGCTACATTTCTCAAAACTATTGATAATATTCATGTCGGCAATACAATAGCTCCGACTTAATACATTTTACGAGTTCACAACATGTCTGTTAAGACATTGTGACTATATCATGATGAGTTAAGCCTAATATGATATCAGTTGTACAATCGCCGATTTAGTTAAATCAATTCACTTGAACCATGGGTACTGTCATAATTATTATCAAAAAATAACTTTTCCTGTCACTTGTAACAGTTTGTGTCAAGTACGGGAATGCAGGCACGTATCCAGGATTTGGTTTTGGGGGGTCCAGATTATGGGTGTCCCTTTCGGGGGGGGGGGGGGGCCCACTCTAAATACGTGCCTGACGGGAAACGGTTTCTGTCTTTGTTCTTTTATCTGCCTTCGTTGTTCAATCGTCACGAGGCTTTGCAATATAAAATATAATCTAATAGAATAACAAGTAATTTGAACGTTACTCCTTGACACATCATGTCATTTATTTGTACTTGAACCACAGTTAAATCTCTGGTTAAGCTACATGATCGGTCGGTTTACACTAAGCTTGTGTTAAGCTTGGAGTGAAGTGGTGGCTTACCTTAAAGCGTAACTTAGGGCCGGTTGTACAAATACGGGTTTAACACGAGCTTTGTTAAACCTAAGCTTAGCTAAGCTCAGGTTTAAAGCCGTTGTACAATCGTCGGCTTAGTTAAACCTGGTTGATAATGAAATTCACTACAGTAAGCATCAATGAAGCAATACGTACTGACATAATGATCTGAAAAATTACCTTTTTTGGTTAGGCACTTATGGCAGTTTGTGTCAAATTTTAGCAACGACCGTTTCTGTCTCTGGTTGAGTTATACACAAATCTTTCAAATAATATGACCTAATAAAGTGACAAGCAATTTGAAGGTTCCTCATTGACATATCATGTTACTTGTATCAGGTTAGGTTTAAACCTCAGCTAAGCTCGCGTTAAGCTTCGGCTTACGTAAGCTCGTGTTAAGCTTGGAGTGGGGGCCTAAGCCAGCATTGTACAACAGACGTTTTGCAACTGACGTGGTTTAACGTCAGCCGACCTTAAACCGAAGCTGAACCTTGCATTGTACCCTAAGACATCATTTTTGTTTGAAACTTTTAATATAATAACGATACTGTTAATTATTCCATTTCGTTTCCTCTTCTACGAAGGTCTGACAGGTGTTTGGAAACATTTGTTAATTTTCACTATCCATTACCCGTGTAACAGGCACATCCTCCCGAGAGAGAAAAAAATCCATCGAGCTGTCAAAAAGTAAAACGGCTGTAGACGAATGCTCGTGGCGTTCTTCGACTGTCCGCTTCACACCTGCCACGGGGCAAGGCAGCATGGCCTGCTTGATGATGCTACCCAAGCGACTTAATTATGTGTAGGTTATCATAAACAACACTAATTTTCGTATCCTTCTGTTACGTTTGTTTGATTAGGAATTGTAAAAGGGTAGCGATAGAAAAATGCCTGCAGTCATATAGACTGACCTGTACTTTTCTTGCAGCAATTTTGAATGCATACGTTTGAAATTTATAGGTTATTGTTACGTATTTTTCAATTTTTTCACATCAAAAATTGGATATTTTCGACGATAAGTTCAGCCTGTGCCTGTTAACTATCCAAATAATAGCTATAATTTTCAAATTGAGGGGAATTGTGGAACGTGTCGTTCTGGACACACAAAAGACAATCACAGCTAGAGTTGCCAACTTTTTTTGTAAGAAAAAAGTATATTAGGCTTAAAGGAGGAAAAACAGTATTTTGGTGTTTTATTTTTTTCATGTTTTAAACAATATTTTTGGAGCTTTTTGCAAAGCTTATCAATAAACTATTATTTCTGAAGACCTCTCATCTCATTTTAGGTCAAAATTAAAATATTTTTTTCATTAAATTAATTGAGGCTCAGTTCCTATCATCTCGCCACTTCGCATTCATAATAGAAAATACCCTTGCTATGAATGCCGATATGGCAGGAACAGATATTAAATATAAAATAATCTTGGTAATATTAACGAATTCTTCTGAAGCATTTACTAGCAAATAACTTAATTTTTTGCCAGTTCTCACGTTGATAAAACCTTTATGGCTACAGATAATCCTTCAACCTCAATGTTAATATAAAACAGTACATTAGATACTTTTTTTAAGTTAAACAGTAAAAAGTATTATATAGCGAAAAATAGTATGATACTGTTTTAACAGTATGGGTGGGTGGGGAACAGTGCCTGCCTCAAGTTATTGAGTCTATGAAGAACCTGCAACCGGAGTCAATAATGGACATGTAGTTCCTCCATCATAATAATGCTCCAGCTCATTGCGTCAAAGCCTGCACTGCAGAAGCTTAGAGTTTTGTTCCGCTGTATGAAGTTGTATAAACCAGAGCAACTACTGCTACTCTACAAGGCACAGATCCGACCACTGCTGGAATATTGCTCCCATGTGTGGGGATGCGCTCCGAAGCAGCCTCTAAAGCTTCTGGACACTATCCAGAAGAAAGGAATTAGACTAATCGATATGCCTAACCTCACAAAGAACCTCCCAGCCTGGAACATCGAAGAAGGGTGGCTGACCTGTCCATGTTTTACAGATTCTACCACGGAAGATGTTCGAGTGAGCTCTCCCAGATAATAACAGCAAAGGCCCTCCGTACCAGGAACACTAGAGAAGCTCTGCGAGCTCATCCTTACCAGGTTGAGGTCCTTACTCCCCGAACCAGTCTCCTCCAGCATTCCTTCTTTTGGAGAACTTCGACGCTGTGGAATCAGCTGCCGGGGAATTTGTTTCCCGGCGGCTACAACCTGTAGCATTTCAAATCTAACGTGAACCGACACTTATCATCTCGCAGCACTTCACAGCGTCATAGGCTTTCACCCTTTGCGGGAGGCTGACCCTAAAAAAAAGCCTAGACCATAAGAGAGACCTTAGAGCTGTATGACACGATACTAGGTAGGTTAAATATTAGGTATATTTTATATAATTTCGTTGAAGCACTCTCTAAAGCTTCTGGACACTATCCAGAAAAGAGCAATTAGATTAATCGATACGCCTAACCTCACAAAGGACCTCCACAGCCTGGAACATCGCAGAAGGGTGGTTGACCTGTCTCTGCTTTACAGATTCTATCACGAAAGATATGTTCGAGTGAGCTCTCTCAGATCATAACACCAAAGGCCGTTCGAACGAGGAACACTAGAGAGGCTCTGCGAGTTCATCCTTACCAGGTCGAAGTCCCTACTCCCCGGACCAGTCTTCTCTAACATTCTTTCGTTTGGGGAACTTCGACGCTGTGGAATGAGCGACCTGGGAATTTATTTTCCGACAGCTACACCAACCTGCAGCGTTTCAAATCTAACGTGAACCGATACTTATCCTCTCGCAGCGCTTCTATAGTGCCATAGGCTTTCAACCTTTGCGGGAGTTTGACTATAAAAAAAAGAAGTTGTCTGAAAAACTTTTTGTTTTTATGAAAGGTTATGTATACAAAATGCAGTACCAAGAATCCACGTCCCCTTATGGTACTTCTCAATAATTCTGGTTGGAGAGGTCCAGTGACATTTCTGGTTGAGCATTCGGATGTGCAGAGAAGCGAGTGTGCATGTCCCAGAGTGGACGAATTATCGGTGCAGCAGCGACACGGTCCGTGTTAAGTTGGTTAGTTATTTTCTCGCCTGGGTTGCGCGGCGATTGTTTTTGCGATTGACAGCTCCGGCACCCGAGCCGGACAGGAATAATGCGCGGGCCCAGTTTGCAAAAAAGCGGAAAAAATGCCGGTTCGGTAGCCGTAACGCGGCTGCGTCTCTGTTCGCACTTCTCTTTGCCACCACCGGCGCATCCAAGTGTCATTCACTCTTCCGTCAGACAAATATTTTGCCACTGTCCAGCTACCAAGCCGGTCTTCTTCGAAATTTCAGCCAACTAGATCGTACCATGTTCAGCATAATAATGCAAGAAATAATCGAATATAGTGAGGCATCATCATCATAGTCACAATGTCTTAACAGACATGTTGTGAACTCGTAAAATGCATTTACTCATTTTACGAGTTTCTCTTGGGATATCTTTAAGATCTTTAATGCAGTAGTTTCCCATTTGCTTTCTGCATCCTCATGCCGTTGACCAGATGGTATCTACTGGTTCATCCGCCTTTAGGAGCAATTTCTCACCCCAAGGACAAGAAGGTGTCCTGACTCTTCTCAACTCGTCCACCCAAAGCTGTTGTTTGAAAAGAGGTTACTGCTTATACCGACAGTAGTTCGGTTCCTTTCAGTCGCCTTTTGCGACGCGCAAGATATACGATGGGAGATATTCTAGCCCTCCCCCACACGGGGGGAGGGGAGGCAGGTCTCAAAATTTATTTTTCGAAAACAAAATACAAAGACTACTAAGAAAATTTTGCAATACAGCTAGTTTCATCTGGACTAAGTCCTATAAAAAACACGTAGAGGAGACTAGACTAGACTAGAGCAAAAGTGAAGATGAGAAATGTTGTTATTCGCAAGCTGGTTAACTCCCAATGGGGGATAGGACAGTCATCATCATCATAGTCACAATGTCTTAACAGACATGTTGTGAACTCGTAAAATGCATTAAGTCGGAGCTAGAGTATTGCCGACACGAATATTATCAATAGTTTTGAGAACTGTAACTCGCCATCGTTCGCGATTTACTGTCAGTTCAGTGGCGCTCTTGATACTCATATCCAGCAACTGTTTCGTTGTATCCGCCCAGCGTGTAGGGGGACGGCCACGCCCACTCGGGGCATGACCCTGAACTACAACTTTCTCCATATTATCGCTTCTGCGAATATGTCCGAAGAATGTAAGCATTCTCATCGACACAATGGAGGATAGTCTCTTTGGATTACCGAGCTCATCCAGTATGGAAACATTAGTTCGATGGGCGGTATAAGGGATTCTCAGCATTTTCCTCCACGTCCATATTTCAAAAGCATCTATGCGAGCTCGATCTGCCTTTTTAACAGTCCAAGTTTCGAGGCATACAGAAATATGGAGAACACAAGAGACTGAACCAGTGACATTTTGGTAGCTTTAGTGATGTTATGGTCACGCCATACTTTAGTAAGCTTTGTCATGGCCACCCGTGCTTGTTGAATGCGCCGTCGAATCTCATTCTCACAGCTACCTGGATTGTCGATCAAAGAACCGAGGTACACAAAACTTTGAACTACCTCACAACCGCCTATTGACTTCTATCTACGATAATAACCTTGGTCTTATTGTAGTTAATACCAAGACCATATGCTGCACTGTGTTGTTCTAAAACGTTCAATAAAGCTACTAGTTCTTCATGAGAAGCAGCAATTAGGGTTGTATCGTCAGCAAATCTTAAGTTAGATATTTTGCTTCCATCAATAGTTATACCGCCATTCCAGTTGTCCAATATCTGTCTCATCACAAATTCAGAGTAAATGTTAAATAACATCGGAGATAATACGCATCCCTGACGGACTCTTTTTCTGGTTGCTGTTTGACCAGACAGGTTACCATCAATTCTTACACGAGCTGAGCTAGAGTCATAGAATTGCTGTATGATAAATACTAAGTGGTAAGGGACTCCCATGGAGATAAGAATTTCCCACAGTTTAGGCCACTTTACGTTATCAAACGCCTTAGAATAGTCCACAAAGCAGATAAATACGGGAAAATAATGCTCTCTAGCTTTTTCAATAATCTGTCTTACGTTTAAGATCTGTTCACGCGTACCGCGTCCTTTTACGAAACCTGCCTGCGCCTGAGAAATTTGCCAGCCAATAAAACCCTCCAAAGGAGACTGTATAGTAGAACCTTGCTTGCATGAGAGATTAAAGAAAGTAGGCGATAATTGTCTGGATTTGTTGGAGATCCTTTTTTATGAAGTGGAACAAAAATGGATGTGCACCATTCATCTGGCCAAACACCGGAGGACTAGACCCTCTTAGAAATATTATATAAAAAAGAGATGTTGTCCTCACCCAAGCATTTTAATGTTTCGGCAGAAATAACATCAACGCCAATTTATTAGTTTTTAACTTGTTGAGGGCATGTTCCACTCCAGACAAAAGAATATCAGGTTGATATTCAAAATCCAATGAGAGGGCCTGAGGGCCATCCTCATGGTACAGGTTTTCGCAGTAATTTCGCCATACCTCAATAACCTCATGCAAGTTGGTAATTAGCTGTCCCTCAAGATTTTTAACAGCCCAAGATTTGGGTTTAAAATCCCGACTGAGGCATTTGACCTTAAAAAACATCTCTTTCAGTCATGGGCTGTCTAAAACCAGCCAAACTGGACTAGCTAGCTAAACTATATAGCTATACATTTTAGCGGGAATAGCCCCCCTCAAACCAGGCGAGAAGTCTCATGTATGGCAGAACGAAGTAGACAGTAATTAGATAAAAGACATGGACACAAGCTCCCAGCATCCAGACTCAAATCTAGGAAGAATTTCATTATGTCCACAAACCCACTGACAGACTCCAAATCAGTAACCAAAGAAGTAATGTGGAAGCGACTGCTAACAGAGAATTGCATACCAACTTGAAACCTTCAATCCTGGATCACAACGGAGCTGGAGGACCTGGAAAAGTATCAACAGCATGAGATGCCAAATGTCTGGGGATAACCTAGTGAGATGGGATACGCTGAGGACGACTTATATGCCTGCGGGGCGGGGAGAACCGGACAATGGAGCATCTCCAAACTTGCACATCCTTGGAAATCCCTTGCACAATCCAGGACTATATGAAGCGCACAACACGGCAGTTAAGCTTGCCACTGTTGACACTGGAAAGAAATATAAGCAAATATGCAGACAATCATTTCTGGCTTGCGACGTTTGTGTTCGTCACATATGTACATACAAAATTGGTAAATCTGACAACACTGGTGTTAGCGTTTTTGAATTCTGTATGTTCAAAAACCCTCAAGTATTGAATTTCACCTCTCCAGCTGTAGCAGTTTTGGAAATATTTAAGTGTTCCGGTACCGTTTACTGAAAAAGCGATGTTGCCGTATCTCAGTAATTAATAGAAACAAAATTTGAAATTGCAATAAAAATAAGTAGAGGATACTATTTAAAATAAATTAAAATCGGGGAAATTTGTGTAAAAAATTTGGAAAAATAATGTATAACTTGGCAACGTCACAAACGCGAAAAAAAAAATATTACAAGGCGAGATAGGGTATTAGTAGATATTTCGATTTAAAATAAAAAATACAGGGTGTTACATTTAAAAAACAAAGTAAAATGACCTTCAAGTTGCCGTAATTTAAAATTCTGACAAAAACACCCTGTAGATACAAATTGCTGGTAACATCCAAAATAATATCCACCTGATATTCAAGTAACTCGCTGTATAATATTATTGAGAAATGTGAAGGAATATATCAATTTGGACGTATTACTTGCGACCTTGCAAATCCAAAAATTAATAGAAAATAAATTATAACTTGGCAACGTCGCAATCGATCCCAAAAATATTTAAGGGTTGAATAGAGATCAATGACGGACACTAGAAGAATTTAAGAAAAAGTTATAGTTCCATATAAAAAAATCAAGATGATCACTATCCTACTTTCCCGCAACACCCTGTATATTTCAAAATATTTGTAGGATATGCGTCTCAAGTAACCAAATAACCTTTGGATTTGACATTTTCTTCTATCAGGTATACCTTGCGAGATATCGAAGAATTACACACTAACTGGACACCATGTATAGTAGGTGGCGCTCTCTGCAAGTGGCATCCGAACTAAGAAGGGATTTGAATTTTCTGCCGCAAAAACCCTTGAGTCCCTAATTTCGTGCCGGTATGATAATGACATCTGTGACATCCTATATTTCGATTATTATCTACTTTTGCATCGATGCAAGTTTGGTTAAAGTATTTTAACCCAAAGCATCTGAAATTTTGCTGTATACCATTATCATCTCAGAATCTAAAATTTGCGCAATTGCAATACTCCCCTCACCTACTGTGTCTGATGTCTGAAGTGAAAAAATGACGATTAGGAGGAAGTTTTACACCTGCCAACGTAAATTCCAGTGGGCACCAGCAAGGAGTGTCAATGGTACCACACTTTCAACACATCGTTACAGCCGTATGTTTTCAAGGTGTATACCGGAAGCATTAAATTTTTTTATCGTCCAGCTTTCAGAGACGCAATGCTGGGACATCAAGCGGTGACGAATAAAATCCGTGATACAATCGAGCTCACGATCGTGTGAAGCGGAGAGTGAAAATTAAAGCAACAACAGCAAGAAGGATTTATAGTACATCCAACGCACCAACACTGACTCCGCTTAGTACAGGACAGTTAGGACGTCATAGGTTTATAGGCCGAATTCAAATTCAAATTTATTTGCACATAATACGACTACACCATAACAATCAGCTTTATACGCATGTAAGTCGTCATCATAGTCACAATGTCTTAACAAACATGTTTTGATATTCATATCCAGCAACTATTTCGTCGTATCCACCCAGTGTGCAGGGGAACAGCCACGGCGCCGCCCACTCGGGGCATGACCCTGAGCTACAAGTTTCTCCATATTATCGCTTCTGTGAATATGTCCGAAGAATGTAAGCATTATCGTCGGCACAATGGAGGATAGTCTCTTTGGACTACCGAGCCCAGCCAGTATGAAAACATTAGTTCGATGGGCGGTATAAGGAACTTTCAGTATTCTCCTCGACGTCCACATTTCAAAAGCATCTATGCGAGCTCGATCTGTCTGTTTAACAGTCCAAGTTTCCGAGGCATACAAAAATATGGAGAACCCAAGAGATCGAACCAGCGACATTTTGGTAGCTTTAGTGATGTCATGGTTAGATGGTCACGCCATATTTCCGAAGGATGTAAGCATTCTCGTCGACACAATGGAGGATAGTCTCTTTAGATTACCGAGCTCATCCAGTATGGAAACGTTAATTCGATGGACGGTATAAGGAACTCTCAGCATTCTCCTCCACGTCCACATTTCAAAAGCATCTATGCGAGTTCGATCTGCCCTTTTAGCAGTCCAAGTTTCCGGGGCATACAAAAATATGGAGAACACAAGAGACTGAACCAGCGACATTTTTGTAGCTTTAGTGATGTTATGGTCACACCATATTTTAGTAAGCTTTGTCATGGCCACACTTGTCTGTTGAATGCGCCATCGAATCCCATTTTCACAGCTACCCGAATTGTTGATCAAAGAACCGAGGTATACAAAACTTTGAACTACTTCACAACGGCCTATTGACTTTATTTCTCTATGATTAACATGCTCTCTATCTACGATCATAACCTTGGTCTTATTGTACTTATTACCAAGACCATACGCTGCACTATGTTGTTCTAAGATGTTTAATAGAGCTGCTAGTTCTTTCTTAGAAGCTGCAATAAGGGTTGTATCATCAGCAAATCTTAAGTTGGATATTTTGCTTCAGCCAATAGTTACACCGCCATTCCAGTTGTCTAATACCTGTCTTATCACAAATTCAGAGTAAATGTTAAACAACATCGGAGATAATACACATCCCTAACGAAATCCTTTCTGGTTGCATTTGACTAGAAAGGTTACCATCAATTCTTACACGAGCTGAATTAGGCTCGTAGAGTTGCTGTATGAGAAACACTAGGTTATAAGGAACTCCCATAGAGATGAGGATTTCCCACAGTTTAGGCCACTTTGTGTTATCAAATGCCTTAGAATAGTCCACAAAGTGGTAAAAACTGGAAAATACTGCTCTCTGGCTTTTTCAATAATTTGTCTTAATTTTAAGATCTGTTTACACGTACCGCGTCCTTTCACGAAACCTGCCTGCGCCTGAGAAATTTGCCAGCCAATAAAACTTGCATGAGAGATTTACGAGAGTAGGCGATAATTGTCTGGATTTGTTGGAGATCCCTTTTTATGAAGTGGAACAAAAATTGATGTGCACCATTCATCTGGTCAAACACCGGAGGACCAGGCACTCTTACAAATATTATGTAAAAGAGAGATGCCGTCGTCACCCTAGCATTTTAACGTTTCAGCAGAAATAGCGTCAATGCCTGTAGCTTTGTTAGTTTTTAACTTGTTGAGGGCATGTTCCGCTTCAGACAAAAGAATATCCGGTTCTTGTTCAAAATCCAAGGAGAGGGCCTGAAGGCCATCCTCATGATACAGATTTTCGCAATAATTTCGCCATACCTCAGTAACGTCATAGCAATACTGGCGAGCAAAACTCAGTCGCAGCGAAACGGAGGCTCAGGGCCGAAGCACGGAGCGTAGAAGTGGAAACGCCCCAAGAGGTTCCATATATACAGGGTTGGGATAAAGTATGGAACCAAGCAAATATCTTTGAAACGGAAAGGGTGATATTGCTGAAAATTTGCAGGCATAATGCATCCGAAGACATAATGTTAGCTATTAATGTACTTCCGGTCTAACCGGAAGTATCATCTTTTTTAATTTAAATGGGACACCCTGTATATTTCTGCAGATTTTAATACAACTTTTTTTCAGAATACGTCCATAGTGGGTTTAGTATTTGCTTCTGTAAACATGGGAAAGATAAACTTTTTTTAATTGTCTCACAAGTTCGTCCGTGGCGGTTTGCGGTCTTCCCATTTTAGGTAAATTTTTAATATTTCCAGTTAAATTAAAGCGTTGTAGTGTTTTAGTCACCGCCGAACGTGTTATAGGTCCCCTGCCGGGATGTAAATCATTGAAAAGTTGACACACTTCTTTGTCAGTTCTCACGCGATTGCCGAAATCGAAAGCTTTATCTTTCCCGTTTTTACAGAAACTAATACTAAACCCACTATGGACGTATTCGGAAAAAAAAGATGTATTAAAATCTGCAAAAATATACAGGGTGTCCCATTTAAATTAAAAAAGTTGACGGTACTTCCGGTTAAACCGGCTAACATAATGTCTTCGGATGCACTATACGTCACTACACTTGTCTGCAAATTTTCAGCAATACCATTCTTTCCGTTCCAAAGTTATTTGCTTGGTTCCATACTTTATCCCAACCCTGTATATAAGGTGTAAGTTGTAAGATGTAAGATTCTGGGATAAACTAGAATCCGAAGAAACCTTTTCGACTAAAAAAAAACTGTGATAAGAATTACTTTCAACTGGTTTATCAGAGAGAAGATATTATGTATAGTATGTATCATAGTGGATCTGTGGTCTTTCTGGTATAATAAGAGGCGTATAATATGTCTGTACTATAACATACCATGGTACCAGCTCTCATCGGTGCCTGTGACGGGACGTGTGGAGTATGAATACGCGCCAACTCTGATGGTATCCACCAGATTCAGTCTTCGTTATGGTTTATATCGTTTCTCGCCCAGCCGTGATTTGAATTACGGATTTCTTCTGCGATCAACGACCATATAGTACTTCAGTGACCTTCATCATCAACTGCTACGTTTCCAGAACTTTAAATATCATTCTTCCCAGTCTCAAACCGAACCCTAGCCACGAAAGGTTGCCTCATATAAGTTCGCTCAACGGTCAAATTTAATTTGATTTTACTTCTCACACCGATAGATGAAGGCGAAAATTTTTGATTTGGATCGATTTATGATATCTACATAACGAAAAACCACGTCACTCATTTCTATCTGTCTGGTCTGTCGGTCTGTTGGCGTTCTTCTAGCCTTGTAATCTTAGTAAGCGCTACATGGATTGATGATGAAATTTGGCTACCCGTGTGGAGGCGGGTTAGAATATCTTCCATCGTATATCCTGCGTGTCGTAAAAGGCGACAAAAAGGAACACCGAACTACTGTCGGTATAAGTAGTAACCTCTTCTCAACCAACATCTTTGGGTGGACGAGTTGAGAAGAGTCAGGACACCTTCTTGTCCTTGGGGTTAGAAATTGCCCCTAAAGGCGGATGAACCAGTAGGTACCATCTGGTCAACGGCATGAGAATGCAGAAGGCAAATGGGAAACTACTGCATTAAAGATCTTAAAGATATCCCAAGAGAAACTCGTCAAATGAGTAAATGCATTTTGCGGGTTCACAACATGTCTGTTAAGACGTGACGATGATGACGATGTGGGATAATAGGTAATGCAGCTATAATTTTGAAAATAGGTGCAGGAACAGAAAAAAAGATTAGATCTTCCACAAACTTCGTTTTTAGATGTTTTAAGGATGCCTGATCTTTTTATATTTTTTTCTGTGTGGCACATGGCGGTAAAATTTGGAGTGGTTCGTGAATGGGGGGCTGTAAAACTCAAAAATTTGTTGTATTCGTAATAAGGTATCCACCGGCCTGAGAAAGAAAGACCTAGCGGCAAAATACACTTTTTTAGACCAATCCGAACATTGCCTTGCTTATTACAGAAACCAACCAACATTTTCTGATGTATACATACCAGTATTGCTGTGAGTCCTTTTGTATTGTGTAACATAAAAACTATTGAATTCATTTTAATTAAATTATTACAGTGGTGAGGATGGAGAATGCGTATGGTTTTTAGATATCGGGTCAGTGGAGGCGTAGCAATAATCAAAAAATTAAAAATATTAAAACTGCAGAAACTTCGTTTCTATGTAGACCATTTGGGGGTTCGTATTCCATATTTTTCTATAGGCGGTAAAACTGGGGTAATGTGAGGGTGGAGGGTTGTAAAAGTGAAACTTTTGTTGTAATCGTAATGGGCTCGAAAACAACAGAAAATAATAGATAACGACAGGAAACGACAGATAATGACAGAAAACAACAAAAAGCAAGAGAAAGCAAGAGAAAACAATAGACAATAATAAAAAACAATAGAAGTCAACAGAAAACAGCAGAAAGCAATACAAAACAAGAGAAAACAACAGCAAATAACAGAAAACAATGTAAATCAACAGGAAACTACAGAAAGCAATACAAAACAAGAGAAAACAACAGGAAATGACAGAAAACAATATAGATCAACAGAAAACAACAGAAAGCAATAGAGAACAAGAGAAAACGACAGCAAATAACAGAAGACAATAGAATCAACAGAAAACAGCAGAAAGCAGCAACGAGCAACAGAAAACAATAGAGATCAACAGAAAACAACAGAAAACACAGAAAATAGTAGAGAACAACAGAAAACAGCAAAAAACTGTTGAAAGCAGCAACAAGCAACAGAAAATAATATAGATCAACAGAAAACAACAGAAAACAGTAGAAAGCAGCAACGAGCAACAGAAAACAACAGAAACACACAGAAAACAGTAGAGAACAACAGAAAACTACAGAAAACTACAGAGAACAATAGACAACAGCAGAAAACGAAACATTTCATTCCCCTTTAAATATTCATACTGGTAATATAATCTGGTTTTAAATATCGGCAAATGGTACGCTATGCAATGGTATTAGGTAGAGCATCTTCGTTATTAGAATACAAGGGTCTCCTCAGCATCCTCTTATGAATGAAGATTCCTCACTACCCTGACCTAGCGTTTCTGGGGCTCATTCAACACCCAACTGGTGAGGGGAGTGCGTAACATGTTGTATAATATACCACATGCTGGTTCTGGGCCAATGTGAGGAAGTTCTGTACCTTCCTTGGCAAACTTGTCGGTCCTCTCACTCTTACCTACTCATATGTGACTAGGCACCCAAAACAATGTTACCTTATCGCCAGTGTCTTTAGCCCCACATTATTTTTGAAGTATAGCTGTTACTTGCCAAGGCCATCAGAGCCACCCGGTTGTCTGCGTTTGCATAAATAGTATTTTCTATATCCTGTCTCAATGTATATTCTACCTTAAGCACTTGCTCAAAGGAATTTCATTCTCAAGCACAGAGACACCAGAGTGATGTCATGGTGATGCATACAGAGAAACCAACAAATAACTGCCATCAAAGAATTGTCAAAACAGTCCATAAACCACAAGCAAAGATGGCATAAATTTTGGGTAAGGCTCTCGGTAAACGGGTTCCCCAAAAAAATGCTTTAAACAGTTTCAGAATGAAAACTGTTGTCCGAGTTTCTACAGAGAAACCTACAAGGAATTATTTACGAGAAGTTGTGTTGTATGTTTCTTTTTGCGGGTCGGCCATGCTTTGGCTGCAAGGGGATTTCAGACTATAGCCTCATGCTATGGGAAAATAATAAACTGTGTGGGAAGTACTGAGTCAGTTAACCGGACTTCATTTTGCTGAATATAGGAATTAGCTGATTTATTATTAAATCCCATGATACAGTATCCTCGTCTGCACGACACTGTGCCAAGAACCGGGCAAAATACTTCACACGGCAATCGCAAACAGCAAGTTTTTGCGATGTGGTACGAACCACAACACTGGAGGGAAATAATATGAGCCGACCAAAGTGTCAAAATCGCTATTATACAGTTTGTTCTGGACGTGAACACCATACTGAAACTGGATTTTTCCCACGCCACCGATCAAAAGACAAACGGTCGTTATGAGCCACCGAGGCCGTTATCGAAAAACTGGCAAAAAACACTCAGTTTTTGGGATTCCATCAACCGCATTGGAAAATAAAATCTTGAGAATTTAACGTTACAAGGCACTGTGATTTTGTCGTTCTAATGTGTCTCTTAGTTTTTGGCTTGTTGCATACCTTGGCACGATGATAAGTTGTATAGAGTTTCAGCTTACAGAAGTACTCTTTTAGAAGTAAGAAGATGTGTCACTATACTTACCTATGAACAGATGATTATTGTATACAATGCATTTGTTCATTCATTATATATATTATATTGAATAGAAATTATACAAAAACGGATAACAAAAATTAAGTGAAATTTACATATTCTAGTGAATTGTTATTTTCTCATACAAAAATTCTAGATATCCGCCCAAATATTTTTTATGTCTTTAGGTATTTACCAATATAAGAATAAATCAAACTTGATAAAACACAACATAAATATGACATAAGATATACACCTAATGTTGTACCAAAAGCAAGAAAAAATACTTTATTACGATGCCATACATTTCTTGCTCCAAGACTATACAATGAGATACCAGATAGCATGAAATGTCTAGTGCCTTTAAATTCATTCAAGTATAGTTTAAAAAAATGGATAGTGAATATTAATAATCGCTTGTAAATTCATCAACTTGTTGACATATATAATACCTATTATTACCAATATCTACAGAATCCTTTGATGCAGGTCATTAATTTCTTTCTATCACACAGAAAAATCTGTCGCTCTGTCAAAGACTTACGCTTGGATTCAATGGGACGTTACACTCAGCATTCCTCAAATACAGCGATGTTTTATCCAATGGGAAGTGTATAGTTGGTAACGAATTATATCGTATTGTCGATTCAACTACAAGATGTCATTGGATTACGATGAATAATTCAATCGCAGCCTGTCGTTGAATCGAATCTGTGTTTGGTAATTGATTCTAAACTACTTTCTTTTCCTTGGACCATCAGACTTTATTGCGAGGACAGCTGATTGATTCGTTTAGATGTTTAATTGTGTGATTTTGTATGAAGTTATAAGGAGCATGATATAAGAATTAGACATAAGCCTGCACCAGTTGTTGCATTTTTACCTGAAATATAACTGTCTGACTAATCTAAATACCTACATTCAAATGTGGGTGTTAGCTCTTCTAAGTCCCAATTTCTCAGTAGGTCCTCCATTTAATATATAACTGGACACATTTAAATCACACAATTGCTGATGCAATACGCAAAACCACGAGATGACACAACACGGCTAACACCGAAACAACACAACGACACGACCTCCTTCATGTTGGCGGGTTCGCGGCGATAGTAACACTGAGATGACCCCCTGTTCTTTATTTTTACGTAAATTGAATCAGTCAACATCAGTCCCGCCGAATACTGATTATAGTTCAGCGAACGGCAAGGGCCATTGAAACAAAATTAATTTTTATCCGATGAATTATCACGAACTGTTGTTGCAGTTGTAATTTTTGTACATTGAATAGATTGTATGCTTTGCTTAAATGAAACATAGGGTAAATTTCGAAAACAAAAGGATGTTTTGATTGCATTATATGTTAATACTCGTATTAGAAGGATTATACATATCGTTAGAACGAATATAAAATTATTTTGAATTTATTAGCGTACCTGTGATTACTTAGAATATAAGGATTGAATGCTTTCAAAGACGTGGATTTGAAACAACTGTAAATATATTTAAAGCGATGGAAAAACATCCAAATACTAACAATTAATTGGAAACGCAACAGTATTTTTTTATGTATACTGGGTGTTCAGGCTGAATATATACAGCATTTTGGTACGCCCAGTATGAGTATAATTATCCAACGTAATCGTCCAAATTACCACAAGCTCTTATCCGAGGTAGACAATAAAAAGTGCACAATCGATTCATTATTACAATAATAGGAACAGCATAGCATTATACGGCCGTAAAACCAGTGGTGCCTGACGTTCGATCGTCTGTTCAAGTTGATAACAGATCATCGCCCGTCGTGTGAAAAACCTTCGAAAAGTGATCACAGAATGCCTGCGGCATATCCTGTGTGCAATTAGGGTCTCCACCTATGTCCTGTCTGCGCTTGGGATACCCGTCTATCCGTATACAACCACCGTTTGTTTATGTCAGCCATAGACGTAAAGCATGCATGTCCGACTCTACACTAGGCTGGAGCCTTAGATGTGGCAACGTCGCTTAGCTGTCAAATAGTGGGCCGGTTACCGTGGCCCGAACGGCGAGCATTCCGTGGAAAATTTAAATTGTTTTATAGTTTCAGAATAATTATTACATTTCATATGTATTAGAGTTCATCTCGGTTGATAAATTAAGAAAAATACTTTTTGAAATAATAAGAATGCTGAAAAATGCCAGTAGTAACAGTACAAAAATGTACATGAGATTTTCCCTTCTGTTAGACATTCCTTATTTCCATTAGATTTCCTCTTTTTAGTTTTGTCAGTCTGTATTTTGTCCTGAACTGTTTCAGTGTAATTATTAATACAAATATTTGCTACATTAACAACATTAATTCAAGCAGAATTTCATCAGTTTGGGGTTGATTACATGAACAAATGTGTCTAAGACAATCTCATCTATATGTATATTGATGTCTTCTTTTGCAATTTTCATTAAAACTGCTTTGTGCAATTGCCCAAAAACTTACTTTTATACCTATTGGCCTGAAATCAAAATTTTAACAAGACCTATTGTGAATAAGAACTGTAATTTGAGCTGAATACTCTGATGGAAGGGTTACGCCTACCAACTATAAGCTGTATGTATTTAATATACCTATCAAATAATTTTGTCCCTCATGTTCTACCTATAATTTTTATAATGACAAGAACATTTATACAGACTGATATTCCATCAATTTGTAAAACAATGTACTTCTCCGAGAATAATAAACCTTCTGCAACAGTTTTACTTCCCACACCGATAGGTGAGGGGAGTATTGTGATCGCGAAAATTTTCGATTTTGAGATAATCCACTTTTTGGACGTTTCATGATGTCTACATAACGAAAATCCACGTCACTCATTTCCGTCGGTCTGTCTGTCGGTCTGTCTGTCTGTCGGTCTGTCTGTATGTCTGTCTGTCTGTCTGTCTGTCGCGTTTTTCTACCCTCGTAATCTCAGTAACCGCTGCATGGATTTTGATGAAATTTGGGCAGCCATACGCTGTGGGTTCCTAGTAGGTAATGCTGCTAAATTTTGAAAATCAGTGCATTGGCGGCGCAGTAATTAGCAAAAAACAAAAAAAAATAGATATTCCTCAAACTTCGTTTTTAGACGTTTCAGGAGTTCCTGATCATTTTCTACTTTTTTTGGGTGGGGGTGAATTTGGGGTGGTTGGGGGGTGGGGGGTTGTAAAACTGAAAAATTTGTTGTATTCATAATGGGCTGTCCAATGATCTGTGAATGAAAGACCTAGTGGCATAATTCACCTTTTTAGGTCCATCCAAACATTGCCTCGCTTATAATAGAAACCAAGGGACTTTGTGATGTATATGTTACGGCCACTGTTGTAAATTGGGCATTGATGACATTGGCCGGGCATTAACGTTAGAAGCCAAATATGCAATATCGTTATTGCCCAGGCTATAACGAGAATGCCCGTCTGTCGTGGACAAGGTTGAAACTATTTTAGTTTTTGCATCTTTGTCCGGCCATTCACGGCATCGACCATCAATGCATGGCCAAAGTTGATATTACAGATTAGGGCAGCTGTTTGATAAAATATGAGGAACATTTTAAAAAATATATATATATTTTCATCGCTTCACAAAAAAATTGGGAGGAAACTTAAAATACCTAATTGTTAAATATGACAAATTAAAATATTAAAACATGTCTATAAAAACAATACTTTTAATTTGCTAATTTGCTGTTCGTATTCACTTCCACTCAAAAACGCCTTATTATCATTTCGCTTTGATTTAATAAGCAAGTTCAGCTTTTCAATGAATTTTTCACAAATTGCACTCATATTTATCACCTACTGTATGCTTAAAGCTGTTAAACTCACACTCTACTTACACAATCAGACACAAAAATGGCAAAATGAGAATAACATAACCTATATTTTATTCAAACCTTGACAGCCCAATCTTGAGCGGACATTAACGATATTGCCCGGGCAAAGTCGTAAAAACGTAAATCCACTCCCAGTTTATCAACAGTGCCCAGTTCACATGGATATTCACGCTATTGGCCGGTCATTATTAGGACGTCCCGCTGTAATAGGACATTCACGACAATGACCGGACAATATCGTTAAAGACCGAAATATCATCTTTGACCGTAACATATACATACGAGTATTGTTTTAGATCGTTCTATATTGCTTAACGCGAAAATGATTGAATGGATTTTAATGAAACGTTGACACAGTATTACTACCGCGGCGAGGATGGAAAACGCGTATGTTTTGGAAAAATCGTGTCAGTGGCGGCGCAGCAATAATAAAAAACCAAAAATATAAAAACAGCTCAAACTTTGTTTTTAGGCGTTTTAGGGGTTTCTGATCATTTTCTACTTTTTTTTTGGTAGGGGTGCATTTGGGGTGGTTGGGGGGTGGGGGTTGTAAAACTGAAAAATTTGTTGTATTCATAATAGTGTGTCCATTGACCTATGGAAAAAATACCTAGCGGCATATTCTTTTTTTAAGTTCATCTGAACATTGGCTTGTCTATTACAGAAACCATGGAACTTAGAATTTTGTGATGTTTACATATACAAGTGTTGCTTAATTTCGTTCTATGTATATTGCGTAAAGCGAAAATGATTGAATTGATTTTAATGAAATTTCGACACAGGAATTACTATCGCGGAGAGAATGGTAAATACGTCAGAAAATCGTGTCAGTGGCGGCGCAACAATAATCAAAAAACTAAAAATATAGAAACAGCTCATACTTCGTTTTTTGACGGTTTGTAGGCTCCTGAGCATTTCGCATCGCATGCAGAATCAAAACTGTGGCGGCCTAGTTCCTAAGGAGGGAGACGCAAGAAACTATTTACCAGAGTTTTTGTGTTGGGTGTTTTTTTGCAGGCAAATGGGCGATGATTTGGTTGCAAGGGACTTGAGACTATAGCTTCATGCTATGGGAAAATAATGAACTGGTATCATCGTAATGTGTGGAAAGTACTGAGTCAATCAACTTGACTCCATTTTTTAATATAGATTTTCAAAATCCTTAATTATCTCTCTTCTCCCATAAACACCTCTGCTATATGATAATTTTCGATAATATTCAATAAAGTAGTGACGTGACGTCTGGCAAACTGGGATTCATTCGATAGTTGTGATCATTCATTCATAGTTATGCGATGGCCTATTTCATTCGATAGTTCCCATTACTACTAAGCTTCGTAGTGATCTTCCAGGTAGTTGGAATGGAGTGGG
This sequence comes from Callosobruchus maculatus, assembly GCA_951848785.1. Classification (NCBI taxonomy): domain Eukaryota; kingdom Metazoa; phylum Arthropoda; class Insecta; order Coleoptera; family Chrysomelidae; genus Callosobruchus; species Callosobruchus maculatus. The sequence goes on from CATOUR010000131.1 coordinate 5,968,723, forward strand.
GGGATCAACAATAAAGGCTGTGTTGCCGGATTTCTCCTAGTATCTCGAGCGGCGAATGTACAGCGTTGGGAACCCTATTTTTTACTTGCCCCTCGTACACAGGTACATCCGCCAGTTTGCTTGACTCGTTGCGCTTCTGTTTTCCATTCGTACTTGACACTGCGTCGCCACGGTCGTAATTTACGCGTTTAAACGCACCGTTTAAGCTGTCAAATTAAAAGGCGGCGTGGCCGTAACGGGCGGCGGCGCGGGCGCGGGCGTTAGCGGCGGCGTTTTTACGGCGCCGCGTCATTCTGGATTTTCTATAAATCCTCCGGTGAACCGGCCAATTTGACAGGTCAACAGACGGTGAACGCGCCGTAGACTCTAAAAGCTTACACCTTTACAGGGGTTGAAATTGATATATCCTTATTACCGACGCTATAATAGGGTCCTTGCACCCAAAACATATTCCTTTTAAGCATTCGTTGTAACGTATTAAGCATCATTAAATTGTTTTTACTTCCCACACCGATAGGTGAGAGGAGTATTGTGATCGTGCAAGTTTTCGATTTCGAGATAATACGCTTTTTGGGCGTTTCATGATATCTACATAACGAAACTATCCACGTCACTCATTTCTGTCGGTCAGTCTGTCTGTCTGTCTGTCTGTCTGTCGGTCAGTCTGTCGGTCTGTCGGTCTGTCGGTCTGTCGGTCTGTCGGTCTGTCGGTCTGTCGGTCTGTCGGTCTGTCGGTCTGTCGGTCTGTCGGTCTGTCGGTCTGTCGGTCTGTCGGTCTGTCGGTCTGTCGGTCTGCCGGTCTGCCGGTCCGTCGGTCTCTCGGTCTCTCGGTCTGTCGGTCTGTCGGTCTGTACGCGTTTTTCTAGCCACGTAATCTCAGTAACCGCTGCATGGATTCTGATGAAATTTGGGCAGCGATATGCTGTGGGGCCGTAGTAGGTGGGGGGGGGGGTGGGGGGTTGTAAAACTGAAAAATTTGTTGTATTCGTAAAGGGTTGTCCATTGATATATGAATGAAAACCCTAGCGGCATGATACACTATTTTTGAGTCCATCCGAACGTTGCATGCTTATTATAGAAACCACGGGACTTAGAATTTGTAATGTATATCTACATACGAGTATTGTTTTAGATCGTTTGATATTGTGTAACGCGAAAATTGTTCAATTGATTTCAATGAAATTTTGACACAGTATTACTACCGCGGCGAGGATGGAACACGCGTTTTGGAGAAATCGGGTCAGTGGCGGCGCGGTAATAATAAAAAACTAAAAATATAAAAACAGCTCAAACTCTGTTTTTAGGCGCTTTAGGGGTTTCTGATCATTTTCAATTTTTTTTTGGGTGGGGTGGAATCGGGGCGGTTGTGGGGTGGGAGGTTGTAAAACTGAAAAATTTGTTGTATTCAAGTAGGTACCGGCTTTGGTAGATAGATGACGAACCAATACTTTTTTAAAGTACTGCTTCCCAATATCTATATGTTGCTACTACTAGTACGAGTTTTGCCAGCTAGACACTAACAGACAATTTCATTTACTTGTCTGAGACCTAAATCATACTGACGAGCTTTAATAAAAGCGAAACGACGTCGTCTGTGATTGGTTTTCGGATGAATTAATGAAATTGCTACTTCTTAATTCAGTTAAGTTGCTTTTTAGCATAAACCGAATGTCGGGAGTGTTAAATGAGTGTTCCACAAAAAAGAGTCTGTTTATTGTCGTATCCCGCAGGTTCCTATACCTGATGCTTTTAAACGGGTCACATAAACAGTACTCGGTTCCTCAGATTAAACGCTCAGGTACCGACTTTGGTAGATAGATGGCGAACCAATACTTTTTTAAAGTACTGCTTCCCAATATCTATATGTTGCTACTACTATCTGCAAGATTTGGTGGATCGTACACGGGTGAAAATAAATCGTAGAAGACAGAGGACGGATGATAGTGGCTTCCCTGTTATTTCCAGCAGCTCTGTGGTGTACAGCAGGAACAGTTTAGGGGATAGGAAAGGTCCCTGAGGAACACCGGCGTTCATTTAATACACGTCAGATGAACAGACTTCAACTTCTTCTTGTGAATTATTTGTCATTTGAGCTGCCAATTTTCGATTTTTCATTTTCACTCGCTCTCCTGCTAAGACGAACCACACTAAATTTGTTCTCTTCATCTTCACTGCTGATGATGTTTGTTTTGAGGCTCACTCCGTCGTCCGACATTTCGTCCGATGACAGTTCAATCCGAGAATAGCCACTACAGAGAAGCGACACAGCAGGGACCGATTTTCATAACGCATGCGCGGTGTTATTGTGGACAAATGTCAAACCGTCAAACTCCACGTGCATCAGCTGATCAAGACGTTTGAGGTTATTGTCGTGGAATTGCTCTATATTGTGGATGCGTGTCAGTTCAAGCCGATTCAAGGTCACCAAATAATGACCCGCAGAACATCAAAGGTACCGACAGGTTGTGTCGCTTCTCTATGGTGGCTATTCTCGGGTTCAATCTTCCTCTTCTTGTCCTTTGATTGGTTATTGATGAAGCTTGACAACTGTTATTGTAATGTCTCTATCATGTTGGTCAATCTTACAATTTTAGTCAATAGTTCTTGGTTTTTGTTGTTCAGCTCCAAGATCTGTGCATCCTTAGCAAGAAGAGTTCGGATCATCCTTTCACATGTCCTCATTGCTGTTGGGCGTAGTACTAGGACTACGTCCATTCCGGTTCTCATACATATTATTTTCCTCCTTATTCGTAGATCTTTTTCCGCAAATTCGTCCAGAATATCAAACTCAACTTTTGAGGGCTGTCAGGTGAATTGCATCCACTTGCGATCAGACTTCAACTACAACAAACTGAGATCCGTCGTTCAAAAAGCTAGTCAACCATTGGCGCAGGCCAGGTGGTAGTCCATGAGCAGCAAGCTTGACCCAAAAGTCCCTTATGCCACACTCTTCTTCTTCTTCTTATCATTGAGGACGTAAGCTATTACATTTGCCCATTTAATCTTATTTGTGGCGGCTCTAAATAATTCTATGGAGGTCATATTTGACCATTGTCGCAGGTTTTTGTGCCAGGACTTGCGTCTTCTTCCTGGTCCCCTCTTACTTTGATTGTGCCTTCTATGATAAGTCGGAGCAGTTCGAATTTCTCGTTTCTCATGCCACACTCTATCAAAGGTGTTCGATATGTAAAGTGTCAACGACATGGGGTTCGCCATGATTTTCAATGGACTAGTATCGTGAATTTTTTTTGTTGCATATGATAGAATACGTCATAAAAAGCATCTCATTTTATTCTCCGATTTTTCTGGTCACAGGAAAGCCGTGAAAATAAGGAAAATATTTGAGTTCTCCTAGGGCAGTGACGTCACTGCCCTAAAGGCGAACAGCCAATCAAAAGACAGATATGTGTGCTGTGTTGCCGCATTCTGATGGCGCGCGAAATGCCGGAGCTGTACGCGGGCTGGCTCATCTATCTTGTCTTCCGTTCCCGTCTGATATGTTTTGTGGTTTTAATATCCCGTGATCCGAAATTCCGAAAGCTAGGTTAATGTTCCTGATCCGTCAATCCTGTCAATCGTCATTCGGTCATTGTCATTTCCAATTTCCATTGGGTTTTGGCTGTAATTTTCAACAATCTTAAAATTATTATTATTTGTTTGCGTTTATTTGTACAGGATATTCTTTTATTCCATTTTACTAGGTTTCAAGCTATTTTATCATAACATAACCAACAAGTATGAGTAAAATTGATAGTGGATTCACAAAAGCCGATTAGATAACCTGCCTAAAGTTGATATGGCTATGATGAACGACTTTTATGTGGATTAATATGCAGTTCTTCAATACGGAGATGAGAGATGTGAAAGCTAAGAAGTGAGTTTCAAAATATTTATAACACTTGGGATAGCAAATAACATGTTTATGTGAAATGTAAATGTTTTGCGAGTCGGAGCTGTTCTTGGCAACAATGCACTGCTGATGATTCGCGCGGTTGGCACTGATTGGCTGAATTTGAATTCCTTTCTTTAAACTTTAGAATGGAATTACTAAAAAACAAGATGACGTAGAAAGCAACGAAATGCAGCAGTAAGTTTATTTTTGTATGCACTAAGCGGTTATAACAATTAAATCATTGTTCTTAACCTCGTGATACTGGTCCAATGTAGGCTAGGAGATCACCCGTGGACCTATGCTTACGGAATAAATTTCTGATTTGATTAATGTAACCATGTAATTGTGATTACATCAAACTGCGTTCAACATCACTAGACTCCCGTAGCACCATTCAATCAAGTCCTAAATTCTTGCGTTTCGCGGCGGAGAGATAACAGCTAAGCAGCGCCAGCAACAGCATCGCAGGAATCCAGTTAGTCGGGCGATCATGATGGACAGTTGATGGACGCGTAGACATCTGAAGATCTGCGTACAATCCCGAAGGCGCGGCACCACGCGGCATGCCATGCTCTGCCGCCTACTGTTATCCACTCTTGTCTCGCCTATCTCCTTCATTCTCGTTTTTTTATTTGTTTTCTTTTTATTTTTTGCACAGGTAGGCACTAAAGTCTCAGTAAATAATTAGGGTAAAGTCCGGTTGTTAAATTGTACCACCTGAATACCTGAATGTTTATTAAACTGTGACTTCTAGCGTCATCTAGTTTGCTTGTTTTATACCAGTTGTTGTCCAATCATCACGCACCAATAGGCGTAAACGGCAGTTTCCCGTAAAAGTTAAAATTTGAGTTTTCTAAAAAACATCTTTATGCAGTAAGTATTATCATTGATTAACAAATATGTTAATCAATGGTATTATACAATCAGAGACAAACATTTGTATCCAAATGGAGTTAGGATGGTTTTTTTGTAATGATTAGACATTTCGAAAGACTTTAGACGGTTTATATTAACCCTTACCTCACTTTTACTTCCCACACCGATAGATGAGGGGAGTATTGTGATCGCGAAAATTTTAGATTTTGAGATAATACGCTTTTTGGGCGTTTTATGATATCTACATAACGAAAATCCACGTCACTCATTTCCGTCGGTCTGTCTGTCTGTCTGTTTGTCTGTCTGTCTGTCTGTCTGTCTCTGTCTGTCGCTTTTTTCTAGCCTCGTAATCTCAGCAACCGCTGCATGGATTATGATGAAATTTGGGCAGCGATATGCTGTGGGGTCGTAGTATGTAATGTTCCTATAATTTTGAAGATCTGTGCATAGGCGGCGGAGTAATTAGCAAAAAACAAAAAAAAATAAATATTGCTTAAACTTCGTTTTTAGGCGTTTTAGGGGTTCCTGATCATTTTCTACTTTTTTTTTTTGGTGGGGGTGAAATTGCTCTGGTTGGGGGGTGGGGGGTTGTAAAATTGAAAAGTTTGCTGTTTTCATAAATAACCTTTTTAGGTCCATCCAAACATTGCCTTACCTATTACAGAAACCAAGGGACTTAGAATTTTTCTGGTGTAAACATACGAGGTTATTGCTTTAAATCGTTCTATATTGTGTTAGGAGGAAACTGAATTGATTTTAATGAAGTTTTGAAACAGTATTACTACCGTAGCGAGGATGGAAAACGCGTATGGTTTTTAAAAATTCTGCCAGTGGCGGCGCAGAAGTAATAAAAAAACTAAAAATATAAAAACAGCTAAAACTTAGTTTTTAAGCATTTTAGAGGTTCCTTTTTTGCGTTTTTTTGGGTGGGGGTGAAATCGGGGTGGTTAGGAGTGGGGGGTTGAAAAACTGAAAAATGTCTTGTATTCGTAATAGGCTGTCCACTAACCTGTGAAGAAAGACCTAGCGACATAAATCATCTTTTTAGGTCCATCCGGGACATTGCCTAGCCTACTACGGAAACTAAGGGACTTTTTCTGTATACATACGAGTATTGCTTTGGATCGGTTTGTATTTTGTAACGTGGACACTATTAAATTGATTCTAATGGAACTTTGACACAGTATTACTACCGTGGCGATGATGGAAATCGCGTACGGTTTTTATAAATCGTGCCAGTGGCGGCGCAGAAATGATAAAAAAACTAAAAATATAAAAACAGCTCAAACTTAATTTTTAAGCATTTTAGAGGTTCCTGATCATTGTCTGTGTTTTTTTGGGTGGGGGTGAAATTGGGGTGGTTGGAGGGCGAAGCGTTGTAAAACTGAAAAGTTTTAGTATTGATAATGGGCTGTCCATTGACCTGTGAAGGAAAGACCTAGCGGCATAAGACAATTTTAAGGGGGGGGGGGGCTAGCGATTATTTGGATGCAGCGGATCTCAGACTTAAGCTTCATGCTATGGGTAAATAATAAACTGGTATCAGCGTAATGGGTGGGAAGTACTGAGTCAATCAACTTGACTTCATTTTTTAGAAAGAAATAAAGCAATCTGCTATTGGCCGGTCTAATCGCTTCTCATCTCCGTTTATGTATCAACGTAATGTGTGGAAAGTACTAAATCAGTTAACTGTTTTACAACATTTTATGATTTAATCGTAAGCTCTTAAAAGTCGTAGCCTCTCAGACTACACCTGACCGTTGGCGTACCAAATCTGCCACCGGACTTGTTAAGAGTTATAATCAAATGTTTGTCAACTCGCTGATAAACCCCAAATTGGGGCTTACGCGATGGCGCCACAGCAGTGCTTTATAGCCTATGCCTCGGTCGGCATTAATAACTACTTTTCAGCAAGAAGAGCTATTGCATTTTGAAAAAGGCAACGGCCGAACGGCTCGTCACCGCCGATTACAGTGAGCTTGTTTAGGAGAGCTGCATGCCACCAGTACAACGGACGTTTTGCAAGTGACGTTTAACGTCGGCTTACCTTAAACCGAAGCTTAAGCTTGTATTGTACAACCGGCCCTTAAACCTCAGCTAAGCTCGCGTTAAGCTTCGGCTTACGTAAGCTCATGTTAAGCTTGGAGTGGGGGGCTAGGTTAGCATTGTATCACGGACGTTTTGCAACTGACGTTTAACGTCGGCTTACCTTAAACCGAAGCTTAAGCTTGCATTGTACAACCGGCCCTTAAACCTCAGCTAAGCTCGCGTTAAGCTTCGGCTTACGTAAGCTCGTGTTAAGCTTGGAGTGGGGGGCTAAGTCAGCATTATACAACGGACGTTTTGCAACTGACGTTTAACGTCGGCTTAACTTAAACCGAAGTTTAAGCTTGCATTGTACAACCGGCCCTTAAACCTCAGCTAAGCTCGCGTTAAGCTTCGGCTTACGTAAGCTCATGTTAAGCTTGGAGTGGGGGGCTAGGTTAGCATTGTATCACGGACGTTTTGCAACTGACGTTTAACGTCGGCTTACCTTAAGCCAAAGCTTAAGCTTGCATTGTACAACCGGCCCTTAAACCTCAGCTAAGCTCGCGTTAAGCCTCGGCTTACCTAAGCTCGTGTTATTCTTGCAGTGGGGAACTAAGCCAGCATTGTACAACGGACGTTTTGCAACTGACGTTTAACGTCGGCTTACCTTAAGGGTCTAGGGTATATCGCGCGAAATTGAGAATCCAAGAAAGAACGTATTCGCGTGTTAGCGAGGAGGCGTGGCCGCTTGTTCACTTTCTCCAGTGTGTGTCTGATGAGGGGATATAAGTCCAAAAATCCAAGGGTAAGGTCAAAAGGTCCAAAGGTAAGGTCCAAAGGTCACCATAAAAATGAATTTCGCATTTCCAAGCTCCTGACGTTACCTTTAAACTTACAGTAATGGCTCAAAGAGCAAATTGATGAAGAAAGCTTGCGCTTGTGCAACTATTTAGCCTTTTTTTGATATCGTGTTTGGTTGTTAAATTACAAGCATTTATAGAATGTATGATTTTGCATTGCGAGTTTTTTTGCACATTAAAAAACTTTTTTGAGAAAATCGAAAATAGTTGTCATTCATTAAGGTTTTAACTATCGCCTTCTGAAATATAGTATATGTAGTTTGAAAATAGAGTGAGTTATGCAAGAAATTGTGAGTCCGTGTTTTACATGGAAAATACGTATGTAGAAATGTGTCTATCTAGGCCCCTTAAACCGAAGCTTAAGCTTGCATTGTACAACCGGCCCTAAGTGGCTCAAAATCTCTCTATTGACGGAAACCCCGTTATAATCAAAAATGTTTGTCAACTCGCTAATAAGCCCCAAATTGGGGTTTACGCGATGGCGCCACAGCAGTGCTTTATAGCCCATGCCTCGGTCGGCATTAATAACTACTTTTCAGCAAGAAGAGCTATTGCATTTTGAAAAAGGCAACGGCCTAACGGCTCGTCACCGCCGCCGATTACAGTGATGTATTGTCTTTGTCTACCTGTGTCGTACGACGGCCTATAATGCTAATAAAACCTTTGCAGCCCCGGCGCTGTCCGCCCGTCATAAACAACGTTGACAAGCGACGGACGGGTCGGTCCGGTCGCAGTCGTCCGAAAAACTCTCATAAAACAAAAGACAAACACCATCACCGGGATTTTTACGTCTAGACTTTAATGAGGCCCGATGGGTGCAGGTTACGCCCTCTTCGGGCGCACTCGAAATTTGCCTTATTTATGCGTAATCATTGCAGTATTCACTCTTATACAAAGGTCTTTTACAAGGATAATAATAATAATAATAGTTTATTTTCCATATAGACATATAAAAATGTATAGGACTCGTCACAGTAAACACTTAAACACTAACAATTACTAACACTAACACTTATACACTGACAAAGACAGAGACGGTATAATAACATTCATTCAATAGAAAAGTTTTGAGTTTAACTTTAAACAACTGCAGTGTTGGACAGTGTGTTACATCTACAGGTCTACTCGCACATCTTTCACATGGAAAAATTGATGCTCTCTACTTCCGTCAATCGACCTACGGCGCACTGATGATCGCTAATAAGCGTGAAACAGCTGTCTGCGTACTGGTGGATTAACGGAGGTATAGAGCAACCCTCGTATCTACAGGTAACTTATTAAATACTTTTGGGCCTCATTTGGGGCTCGCTTTATAACGTTGTATTTTGAAAAAGTTATATGCAAGTCACTACCTTGCCTCGTACATCGGTTATGAATGTCTTTATTGAATGAAAACTTACTCTGATTTTGATAAATATAAACTGTTAGCTCATAAATAAATAAAGATGATAAGGTAAGTATTTGAAACCTCCTAAATAATTCCTTTCAGCTATATGTACTGCTAACACCTGCCATATATCTTAGTACTTTTTTTTTGGTTAAAAATACCTTATGAGCATGGATAGAACTGCCCCAAAAGCAGAGGTCGTACCTTAACCTTGACTCAACTTGCGCTTTATACAATATTACTAGTTGGTGTTCAGTAAGTACCGTTCTTAAATTCCTGAAAGCATATGCCATAGAGTTTACCTTGGAGACACGATGTTCACAATGGATTCGAAAAGAAAGATGTTCGTCTAAATGGAGCCCTAGAAATATTGTTTCTGATCTTATTTCCTGTACTGTGGTATCAGCAATTACATTTAATGGTTGCAAGCTCCTCTGAACATTATGGAATCTCATTACGGATGTTCTTGTTGAGTTTAAATATAATTGCTTTCCTCCGAACCATTTTTCTAACTTTGCCAGTAAGCTATTGCAAGTGTTTTGTAGGACACTATCTTGGCCATCAGAAAATATTATCGATGTATCGTCGGCATATAAAATAAAATTTGCTTCTGGAAAGGACTTATCCAGTTCATTGATATATAAGGTAAAGAGGACTAGCCCAAGAATGGAACCTTGCGGTACAACTATATTGACATTGAGAGAATCAGACCGGATAAAATTGCGTTTATCGTTGTGATTGAAATTTAAACAAACATATTGTGACCTATTGCTCAAAAAAGATTCTATCCAATTATATGCCGATCGAGTGATTCCATACTGAAAGAGAGTTCTCTATAATTGTTCATGATTAACGCAGATGATAGCAGTAAGACATACAGAGTACAGCACACAAAATAGGTATGGTACAGAGTGAAAATGGTTCGTCAGTGCGGCCATGACAATTGACAAGCCGTTTTTTCATTTTTTCACCACGAGCTCCACTATCGCACAGTCTGTCATTCACAAGGCCGAAATCGCAGCAGTAGCGTGCCAAGGTCTATGCCCCCCCCCCCCTTCTACCCATTCATTTTCTATGGAAATTAATGCCAAAGACCTTAAGCGCGATTCACCAATTGTCGATCTTGCAAACTTTTTATTATAGTTTTAGTTTTGGAAATGAGCTTGCTTGAGCCGATGTAATAGGCAGTACTGGAAACAATTGAAATGCAGTGCACATCTCAGGTACACTAGTAACCAACAATTGATTTTTTTCGAAAATAAAATCAGAAAATTCCCTAATACTGTTTTCAGGTTACATATAGAAGATTTTTTATTTGAATTAGTTCCGACACAAGATTTTGTGAGATCGTCTGGATATTTTTCAACTAGTTCTTTTACTTCATTAATAATTTCCACTTCTTGCACTTCAATAAGTGTTTTGGGGTTTAAAACATCGAATTTTGAATAGACATTTGTGAATGACTCACATCTATTTTTTAGCTGTACTAAAATAGTTCTAGGCATGTGTTGAATACTAAACGATTTTTAGGGTCTTCAATTGGTTAATTAACCGCCATTTCATCAAAAACCTTTTTAGTACTTTTTTGTCTGTAAATTGTGGCTCAATACCCCATTGTTACTGAAGTTTCATAGATATTTTCAAAATTATTTCTTAAACTCTCTAATTAATCTGAAGCATATGCAATTAAATCTGTGGCTTGTACAATATCTATATCACTTTTTTGCAAACATTTTGAAAGTAAATTGACGTTTTCAAATATTTAACCTTGAAACATTAATAAAAAGACAAATTCAAAATTTTCTATTTTATTTTGTAAGACCTTTGCCTCACCCCATCAGATTTTTTCTTTGCTATTATATTTAGATTCGACAATATTTAACGAGGACTAAATAGTGACTTTTTAATGAAATTATCGATTTGACCCTGGATGACCCTCTGGTGGGACATATGCCCACTTTTTTACTGTTTTTTAATTCAGTGTTCAAGGCTTGCCAAGGAGGCACACTTTCGCTAAAAAGCGAAATATAAAGTGCCTGAATGGTGTCAAAGGCCCCCCCCCCGGATGCTCGGAGCCCCCCCGCACCGCTGGCCCTGCGAGCCCTTTCGGCACGCCACTGAATCACAGCATAGTAAACAATCAGCACACTATCTCAGGTAGGCGGAAATTACACGCGCGTCCCCCTTTTTGGATAATTATTTGTAGGGATGCTAACGATACTTCGATACTTGTACTTCTGCACTAATATCGAGTGTTTTTATCTTAGATACCTTTTGACCGATTTCAAGCTGGTATCGCTACTTTTGTAGCAGTATCGGTATTGAAAATAATTATATAATTATTGAGGGTTGTAATTAATTGCATAAAATTCTCTGTACGAACCAAGCGCGCCTACTTGGCTAAAAAATATCAAATTGGTACCGGTATCGATATTTTCATTCTCGCATCTCTACCCAGACTTGACACCCGTAAAATCATCCCAAGGTCAAATTCTGTGGGAAACATTTTTATACAGGAAATCCTCAGAGATATTCTGCTGGTTGTTTACTATGCTGTGGCGAAATGCTTACTGTTATAAAGTCCGAACAATTACTATAAAACATTCACTATATAAGAAGTACCTACATTCCAGGTTGTCAAGAGCTCTGATATCAGCAAAGTGAGAAATTTAAATAACGGGATACCCCAGGGCTCCGTTCTATCACCCGTCTTGTTCAAGATATATACTTCCGATCTTCCTGAGTTATCCTTCCGGCAATTTGCATATATGCAGATGACCTAGCTCTAGCGTATAGAAATACCAACTTTGACATTCTAGAGTCCACACTAGCTGCCCATCTTTCAATCCTGGAATCATACTTCAACAGGTGGAAGTTGAAGCCAAGTATGGGCAAAACAATAACATCGTGTTTTCACCTCAACAACAAAATGGCAAACAGAGAACTAAATATTTAGCGCAATATTGGTCCGAAATTTAAAATGTTTGACGTCAGTCAAAGCCTACTATAAGTATCTGTCAACTTTACGTATAGGACATGTTTATATGGAAATACAGAGAATGAATCAGACAATCCGACAGTGCTAAAATATACCGCTCAATCCACAGTATTTCGAATGTAATCAAGAAAAACATGGCGTTTAATTAAAAAAACTTTAATTTTTTTGGGATTTGTCACTTTTAGGTATAGGACATATTTATATGAAAACACAGAGAATCAAGCAGTGCATTGGACCAAAGGAAAATATACAGTGGGCTCCATTTGGAATAGTTAATATACCGGTGTTTGAAAAATTACTTTTTCCATTGACTGTAGCAACAACAATATACAAAAATCGTTAAATTCCATTTCCTAGTAGATCTCTTGGATCATAGTAGTAGCGACATGTGTTATACAGATCGATTAAAATGTGACTATTGAAACGTTGATTTTTCGAAAAAAAAATTCGGTTTACACAAAAACTAGATAGAGTTTGAAAAATACTTAAAAGCAGGATTTGAGAGCGAAATCGCCGAAATCTGAAAATCGAAAATTATATAGGACATTAATTCAGGCACAATGGGCCACCCTGTATATACAAAATTATAATAAAATTAAAGTATAACTCAACATCAAACAATCAAACAACTTTTGTATTTAACTTTTTGTTCTGTCTCAGATTGTTTCTGAGATAAGGTAGTGGAAACATGGGTGATAAATGTTGATGCACTTTCACCATTATTTGAATGAACCTAAAAGTGGTGTTTTCACAAACCCGAAGGTGCAGGTTGCTATTTCTGCTGTTTACTTTGCTGCGATGGACTAAATATGTTTGATGAATTTTGGGTTTTAGGCCGGCGTCGTTTAGCGTTAAAGCTTGAGGCTTGACGTTTCGCCACCATGACTGGATGGCATCTTCACAAGCTATTTCACATCGGCGACTTCCATAATACTGACGACTGGTAGATCTGCACCTGTATTTATACCTGTTAACGGTGACGACCGAACATGCGATTGAGGAAGGAGGCCATAGGATCAAGTTTGAAGAAAATGCTGTTCTTGCCGCAATGTCTTCATACTATCCCAGACTCGTCACCGTTAGCAGGTATAAATAGAGGTGCAGATCCACCAGCCGTCAGTATTCGTCGAAGTGAAATAGCTTCTGAAGATGCCATCCACTCGTATTGGCGAAACGTCAAGCCTTAACGCTAAACGACGCCGGCCTAAAAACCCAAACATTTAGGTGTCTGTCATTTTATTGTTAAGGTGATATTATTGTTTGGCTTGGATTGGCTTTAGCTCTCACCTGCTAAAGTATGATCCCAGGATTGGAAGATCGACTGTTAATGAGGATTGTAAAATGCCAAAGTTGGTATTTCCGTACGCTAGAAACAGGTCATCTGGCCATTTCGTCGGTTTTCTTCTTTATGTACCGTATATCTTTTCAGGTTGGCTATCATAATGGCGATTCTTGCTTTAGATGCGGCTTCTCGGAATAATTCTATCGATATACAGTGATATCATTCTCGCAAGTGTTTCAGCCACGAAGAGGGTCTTCTTCTTGCACTTCTTTTTCTCTGTATTTTCCCGTGTATTACCAGTTGTAGAATATGTGGTATCTTTCTCCACGCATAACGCGACCCAGGTAACAAAGTTTCCTAATTTTCAGTTTCTACTATCTCTGTTTCTTTATTATTTCGCCTTAATATCTCAACATTTGTAACTCTTTCACGTATCCAGGAATCTCTTTTGGGGGGTTCAAGATTAGGGTTTGCCATCTTTTCGATTTTCCCTTTATTCCGAAGGGGATGGGGGTTATTTCATATTAGCGCGTTAGATTTTTGGGCGACATTATACAGGGTGTAATTATAATAGTGTAAAACATTCAAGGGGACGATTCCTTGTCGAAAAAAAGGATAGGATCTTTCATATAAAGAAACTTCATTGGAGCATCTTTTAAAGGAGATACATAACATTTGTTTAACAATTTTTTTCACAAGCATTAAAAGAAGTTACAATATTGAAATTAACCTGACATTTTCTGCTACCAGAAAGACACTTAGCCAGTCATTTATTTGGTTTAACCCATGGTAGTAAAGAGTGGAAAACTTAACCCCTAAAATTTATTTCCAATGCAACTTTTTCTCTTATTATTTGTTTACCATTTAAAAATCTATTTCCGAAGGCTTGTTTCCTTCTAAACAAAAATTGTTTCTTGAATTGTTTGCCCAAAATAAACCAGTTCGCAGCAAAAAATTATTTTACGAATATACGACATGTATCTTGTTAGTAAAATCATGTTTTGCTGCGAACTTGTATATTTTGGGCAAAACACTCAAGAGACATATTTTATTTAGAATGAAACAGGCTATCAGAAATAAATTTTTAAATGGAAAATAAATAATGAGACAAAAAGTTGTATTGGAAATAAATTTTAGGGGTTGAGTTTTCCACCCCTTACAACCATGGGGCAGACCAAATGAATTACTGGCTAAGTATCTTTTTTAATACTGTGCATATTTGTGGATTAGGTTTTTTGGACGACAGTTGTAGGTTTCGGGGTGGGGGGGGGGGGGGTTCCGCTGGACCCCTTTCCTAAATACGTGCCTGGATCTCATCGGTATAGGCATTAAAGACACCCCCCTTGACACCTGCTCCGATCACTGGGCGATCAAAGCCGGGCCCTGTCGTTTCCGACGTGGCGGATGGCACAAGAAACACCGTGTCTCGTTTTCAATTTTGTGTGTAGATGTGTGTCGAGATAGGCCGAAGACGGATGGTGATGGGCCGCAGCGGCGAACGGACTTGACGCCGGCGGCACCGCAGGCTCCGCTGCGGCGGTGACAACCGGAGAATGCACCCCCGCTGCGGACGCCCGCCGGGGGTGCTGCTGCTGCGATCTGCCCCAAGCCGCTGATGGATGGACGGATCGGCCGGTCTCGAACGCCGACGCTACAACTATCAACAGTGCTGGACGATATTGCCTAAATACTACACTACTACCACATCTACATCCTTCACTATCTTGTGTTTATAATAATAATAATATTATTTTCCAACAGGTAATCACCCAATCATAGGAAACATATGAAAACTAAACTAGGTACAGCAAAGCGTTAACTATAAATTATTCAATACCACCTAAACCAAAGAAAAAAAATGGAGTCAAGTTGATTGACTCACTACTTCCCACACATAACAATGATATCATTTTATTATTTCCCATTGCATGAAGCTATAGTCTAAAATCCCCTTGCAACTAAATTATCGCCCATCCGTCCGCAAAGACAACATCCAACACAAAAACCCTCGTAAATAGTTTCTTGCGTCTCCCTCCTTAAGGAACTAGGGTGCCACAGTTTTTTTCTGCATGTTTGAACTGGACGATGCGAAACGATCAAGAGCCTCCAACCCGTCTAAAAACGAAGTTAGAGCTGATTTTATGTTTTTGGTTTTTTGATTATTGCTGCGCCGCCACTAACACGGTTTTTCAAAAACAGAGACGTTTACCATTCTCGCAGCGCTAATAAATTTTGTGTCAAAATTTTATTAACATCAGTTCAATAATTTTCGCTTTACGCAATATACATAGAACGAAATAAAGCAAAATTCGTATGTACAGATCGAAAAATTGGTTTCTGTAATAATAATAATAATAGTAATAACCCCCATCAGGTGCTAGAACGTTGTCGCTCGTTTGGGGGCTTAGAAAGTGACTTTTTGATGGGCAAGCTATGTCGGTTGATGGCTCATCGGAGGCTCTAATACCACCGCGGGGTTGTCATGCCGGCATGGCTCGTGATCAGCAAGTCACTTCAACCAAGGCTAGCACACTCAGGAAGCTGTGGGCTAGGTAGACCTTACATCCTCTACCGAGCACAAAGCTTCTTTCCCCAAGCTATCCTTACCTCAGTCAGATAGGGATTTGGCAAATCCGGGGAGAAATGCCACAGAAGGCTGAGCGCCGGTCCTTCTGTCATATACCGTTATTGCGCCCCACACTTCAACGACCTCAGCAGGGCGTGGCTGTGGAACGTTGTGGGGGGTACGCAACCGGGGGGCTTGCCTTAACCGGCCGGCCCGCGAGGAGAAAGCCTCAACAAAACCCGACAGTAAAGTCGCAAATCCTCCGGAGCACCTTGGGCCAACTTCGGAGTAAATATAAGTCCCTTCTCTCCTGGAATGGGCGTCACCCGGGAGGGCGACATTTAGATCGTCCCTACTCGTGGGAACACGATGCATAAAGTTACTTCTACAAATAACCAACGACGGCCTAGGGTATGTCGATTAAACTCACCTGAACCCCAAACCGAAAAAGAACAACCAATAGGAGATAACCCAGTTGCGGATGTTTTTCCGGTAGAGCCGGCAACCACCAAAGCTGGCAAGCCAAGACAGCGCTTACAGTGGACTACTGAGATGAACACATCTGTCATGCACTGTTACTATACCGCCACAAAACTAGAAACAATCTCCACAGGCTACAGGCATGAACTACACAGGCTATTTACAGCACAATACCCACACCTCTCAGCACGGGTAACTGAACAAAGACTTATTGACCAAAAACGTGTCATTACCAAAAATAACCGACTTACACCTCAACAACTACAAGCTATAAAGAATCTTGTAGCGGACGAAATAAATACAGTTGAAACGAATGATTCTCTAGTCAATGAATCAATCATGGAAACACAACACGATCATACCCTAAACGATAAGACTCCAAACACAAACACAACCAACACCACAAGCACACACTTAGAAGAAAACCCAGAACATGAGTTTATACCAGATGCCCCAGACACAGTATGCACTAACCGGCCTCCCACAATCACACGAAACCGAAACGTTACTCAAACATCTTCCTTCACACAATCTGCCGAACAAGTGATGAACGCACAATTTAACAAATGGTGTGGCACTAACCCTGCACTGCGAGATCCCCTGCCCAGACTAATTTTCAACAGCAACACCCAAAAAATATTACATACAATAAATACCAACGTAATACCACAATTCTTAACAAAGGACAGTAACCTAGAGGACATCCACACCGTCATATATGCTGCCGCAGCAGCCACACTTATAGTTAACGGCCAAAAACTTCCGAAACGCTCCAATAACCACAGAAGCAAAAGGTCGAAACCTAAATGGCAAATGCGAATCGAAAACAAAATTACCACAATCAGAAAGGAACTGGCACACCTCGCACAATACACCAACAACAACCGTTCAAAACGCATACAGACAACAATAGATATCCTCAAATCCAAGTCGCCACAAAAATCAATACCAGAAATAACTGATACACTCAAACAAAAACTTACAGTCTACGCAGCTCGACTACGCAGATACAATGAATCAAACGACAGAAAGGACGCTAATAACCTTTTTCAGAAAAGTGAAAAACAATTCTACAAAAAGATAACAACCGACAACCAGATAACAGCAATAGAACTTCCTAATAAACAAGAGTTAACTGAGTTTTGGGGAAGCCTATGGTCAGAACCCAAAACACATAATGAAAACGCTCCATGGATCAGACAGGAAGAGGAAAAACATCAACATATAGCGGAACACGGAGACGTTATTCTTACACCAGAGGAAATAGCTGAAACAATAAAACATACTCACAACTGGAAGTGTCCAGGCATGGATAATATACAAAATTTTTGGTACAAGCAGTTCAGCTCAGTATACGAAGTGCTCACAGACCAAATTAATAAAGCCATGCTCCAACCCAATAGGCTTCCCAAATTCCTCACGCAAGGAATAACGTATATAAAACCCAAAAACGCAGATACCAAAAACCCTGCCAACTATCGCCCAATCACTTGTCTTCCCACCTTGTACAAGATCATCACCGCAACGATATGCAGAAGGATTGAAAAACACCTCACGGAAAACAGCATCCTGACTGAAGAACAAAAAGGATGTAGAAAACAAAGCCAAGGATGCAAGGAACAACTTATAATTGATAGTGTGATCATGGAGCAAACCAGAAAAGAACACAGGAATCTTCATACCTGTTTCATCGACTATAAAAAAGCTTTCGACTCTGTACACCATAGCTGGCTAACAAAAACTCTCCAAATATACAAGATCAACCCAGGGCTTCGTCAGTTTCTTACAAGAACGATGGAGACATGGCGAACAAATATACACCTTCAAACTGAGGACGGTCATATTCAAACGGATGAGCTACATACAGGGTTACAGGGAAAGTCGACCTAGATCCGTTAAGGGCGTGTAGTACCCATCATTTCTGACTGATTTCACTATGAAACACCCTATCCTAAACCTAACCGTTTTCGAGATAATCGACTTTTAACTTTTTTTTATAAAACATGCTGATTTTTTGTCATTAAATATGATATTTTGAAATTGGTGCACCTTACTATTATTATTGTTTATCTTTTTCATGCAGGTTAAGATGCTCCATGAACCTAGTAACCAAAATCCTATGTAAGTTAACTAAATACGTTGTTCTGGACGATTGAAAGTTCAAAAAGTTAGTAAAAAAATCGACAACTTACATTTCTCTAAGGAATATCTAAATAAAATGTATGGCAGACGTTCGGCAGATGTGCTTAAAAATATCTACGTTTTATCAGCTATCTAACAAGGTATAACAATCTAGGGTCATATTTAAATTCATAGAAAAAAACTCCCAAGTAGGTAGCAGCTCTTATCGGTTCCTCGCCTATTAGGCGATGTATGCGAGCGAGACAACACTTATGATTTATGCCATGTGTGAGTGAGAAGGCGCCATTGTGGTTTGTGTTTGGTTAGTTGTTAGTCTAGTCGGCTGATGTCATCCGTCGATAGTAAATGGTAAATGCGACATTGTTCTGCTCTGTTTCCTACTCGACTTGGCTGTATTTCTGGACTGTTTCTGATTTGTGACTACTGCGCTTGTGAACTGGACTCTGATTTGTGATTCGGAACTGTGAGGATGATGACATTCCACGAACGAAGAATATGCCGATATGTTGCTTTGCTATGGATACTGCGATTGTGTCCGCGCAAGCTCGCAACGAGTACATTGCACGCTACCCTGGCCGTCGAGTGCCGGATGTGACCGTTTTTGACGGAGCTTATCGAAGACTTCGGGAAACTGGCTCCGTTTTAAGACGCTGCACAGACTTGGGAAGACCACGTGTAATCGATAACGACCAAGAAGTTGACAATGAAATAGTGCAACGATTTCGTTTGGATCCAACCACTTCCACTAACGTTGTTGCTCGTGATCTGGGACTCTCCCAGTGGAAAATATGGTTTACCGTACACACTGCGGGCCTTTACCCATACCATTACACGCCGGTACATGCTATCGAAGAAGGAGATCCTGCGAGAAGATTAGATTTCTGCAGATTCATGCTCAATGCGGATTTGGAAGACCCGACATTCCTAAGAAATATCTTGTGGACAGATGAATCCAAATTTGATAAAGATGGGATTACCAATTACCACAACGCGCATTACTGGGCCCCAAAAGCACTGAGAAACCCAAATAAGAAGAGAATAAAGGGGTCCCAACGAAGATTTAGCTTTAACGTGTGGATGGGCATCATTTCCAATCATTTGTTGGGACCTTATTTTCTAACCAATAATTTAGATGGGGAAAGCTACGATAACTTCTTAAGAGGCGACCTCAATGATTTGATGGATAATTTGCCACTGAGCCTAATTAGGGACATGTGGTTCCAGCATGATGGCTGCCCTGCACATTTCCAAAGAAGTGTCAGAGATTGGCTGGACACAAATTATCCCCATAAATGGATTGGACGAGGTGGGCCTTTACCCTGGCCAGCCAGAAGTCCCGACTTAACCCCCATGGATTTTTATGTATGGGGGCACATGAAAAGTCTCGTTTACAGCGAGCCCAATCCAATTGCGTCTGTCGAAGAATTGAAAGACCGGATAATCAATGCGGCAAATGAAATTGGAAGCACATTGACTACTGGTGTAGTAAAAACTGGGCTTCGCAGGAGAATGCGACGATCTGTACAAAACAAGAGGAGGACATGTTGAACATGAACCTTAATGTAGGAAGTTAATAAATGTTATTTTGTACAAACCTACATGTTGTTTCATTTTAGTTTCTAGGGCCAAACAATAAATCAGGCTCAATAAGCGTAATTATTTTTACGTCCACTAGCGCCTATGAAAGTAAGTTTTTTTCTACGACTTTAAATAAAACTCTACATTGTTATACCTTGTTAGATAGCTGACGAAACGTAGATATTTTTAGGCACATCTGCCGAACGTCTGCTATACATTTTTCTTAAATACTCCTCAGAAAATTTTGAATTGTCAATTTTTTTATTAACTTTTTGAACTTTCAGTCGTTCAAAACAACATATTTCGCTAACTTATGTAGGATTTTGGTTACTAAGCTCAAGGAGCATCTTAATCTGCATGTAAAAAATAAATAATAATAACCAATTTCAAAATATCATATTTAATGCCAAAAAATCGGCATGTTTCATAAAAAAAGTTAAAAGGCGATTATCTCGAAAACGGTTAGGTTTGGGATAGGGTGTTTCATAGTGAAATCAGTCAGAAATGATAGGTACTACACGCCCTTAATGGATCTAGGTCGACTTACCCTGTAACCCTGTATACGTCGTGGTATCTTTCAGGGTGACTCTCTCAGTTCCCTATGGTTCTGCCTCTGTCTCAATCCGCTCTCCAACACACTTAATAGCACAAACTGTGGTTTCACCATCAGGCACCAGAAAGCAAATCAACACAAAATCAATCATCTTCTTTACATGGATGATCTGAAACTATATGCCGCCACAGAAGTGCAACTGAGAGAATTACTCAGGATAACAGAAGTTTGTACGTCAGATATCAATATGGAGTTTGGCATGAGTAAATGCAAGGTGCTTCACATCAATAAAGGCCAATGGAAAAACCATCCCGAACAGGAAGTAGTAACTGGCCAGGCGCTAGACAACATGGACAAGGATGAAACGTACAAGTACCTGGGTATCAATCAAAACGCTAAGATAGACCACACAAAAATCAAATCACAACTAACACACGAGTTTAAAGACCGCCTTATTAGACTGTTAAAAACGAAACTAAATTCTAGAAATCTTACAAAAGCTATTAACACATTTGCTATACCAATCCTAACATATTCATTTGGCATTATGAAGTGGTCGCATACTGACATAGAAAACATCCATATACTCATCCGAACAGAACTCACAAAACACAGAATGTCACATCCCAAAGCATGCAAGGAAAGGCTCACCATAGACAGAAAACAAGGGGGCAGAGGAATTATAGATATACAGTCACTTCATGCAAAACAAATAAAATCACTCAGACATTTTTTCCACAGTAAACAAACAAACTTGCATAAAGCAATAGTAAAAGCAGACAAAAACTACACACCACTCACCCTTTCTTGTCCAGACCACGAAGCAGACGCACACAACCACATAAAAGCACAACAAGAAAAAATAAACACCTGGTCGCAGAAGGCACTCCACGGCAAACATAGATACCGTGTTACACAAGACCACATTAATGAAAAGCAGTCATACACCTGGCTGCAGGATGGCCAGCTTTTTCCGGAAACGGAAGGTTTTATGCTTGCTATCCAGGACCAAGTGATTGCGACACGAAATTACAGGAAGTACATAATGAAAGATCCATCCATCTCTGATGACAATTGCAGAAAATGCCACCAACAGAAGGAAACAATAGAACACATAACTAGTGGATGCAAAACTCTCGCTGGAACTGAGTATACAGCCAGACATAACTCTGCAGCCAAAGTCATCCACCAAGCACTAGCCACAACAAACAAGCTAATTGAAAAGACAGATCCATATTATAACTACACACCGACCTCAGTACTAGAGAACAATCAATTCAAACTATACTGGGACATTGAAATACATACAGATAAAACCATCCCAGCAAACAGGCCAGATATAGTTTTCCAGTCAAAGACAGACAAAGTGACCTACTTAATAGATATTGCGATTCCCAATGATATGAACATCCAAAACACCTACGCTGGGAAGATATCTAAATACACCGATCTCGCCATCGAAATAAAACGACTATGGAACCAAAACAAAGTTGTCATTGTCCCCCTCATTATGTCGGTCTCAGGCCTTACTCCAAATACATTTACACCACACCTGCAACAATTGGGCCTGGATGAAAAGTTACATAAAACCTTCCAAAAGTCTGTAATCCTCAAGACGTGTAGCATTGTACGGTCCTTCCTGAATTCACAATAATAATAGTCAGGTATTGACTTGGCACAGCCCGTCAATACTTGTTACTACCGCAACCATGCGAGAAAAAATAAGACATGCATAGTAATAATAATAAAACGTCTTTATTTCAAGTGTCTCTGTAACGGGCGAAGTTTAGCCACATGGCTATTCCTCCACTTAACCCTAATTCAATAGGCAAGCCAATGTTCGGATGGACCTAAAAAAGTGTAACATGCCGCTAGGTATTTCTTCTAAGGTCAATAGACGGACTATTATGAATACAATACATTTTCAGTTTTACTATCCCCTACCCCCAACCGCCCCGATTTCACCCCACCAAAAAAAAATTGAAAATCATCAGGAACCCGTAAAACGCCTAAAAACAAAGTTTGAGCTGTTTTTATATTTTTAGTTTTTTTATTATTGCCGCGCTGCCACTGACCCGATTTTTCCTAATCTTACGCGTTTTCCATCCTTGCCTTGGGAGTAATACTATGTCAAAATATCATTAAAATCAATTGAACAATTTTCGCGTCACGCGATATCGAACGATCTAAAACAATACTCATACGTATACATCACAAATTCTAAGGCCCGCGGTTTCTATAATAAGCATGCAACGTTCGGATGGACCTAAAAAAGTGTATCATGCCGCTAGGTTTTTCATTCACATATCAATGGACAGCCCATTACGAATACAACAAATTTTTCAGTATTACAACCCCCCCACCCCCCCAACCACCCCAAATTCACCCCCGACCCCCCCCCCCCCCCCAACCACCCCAAATTCACCCCCACCCAAGAAAAAGTAGAAAATGATCAGGAACCCCTGAAACGCCTAAAAACGAAGTTTAAGGCAAATTTGGAAGTCTTCGTTTTTTGCGAATTACTCGGTCCCCGTATAACGATTTTAAAAATTATAGGAATATTACCTACTACAACCCCACAGCATAACGCTGCCCAAATTTCATCACAATCCATGCAGCGGTTACTGAGATTACGAGGGTAGAAGAACGCGACAGACAGACAGACAGACCGACGGAAATGAGTGACGTGGATTTTCGTTATGTACACATCATAAAACGCCCAAAAAGCGTATTATCTCAAAATCGAAAATTTTCGCGATCACAATATTCCCCTCAGCTATAGGTGTGGGAAGTAAAAAATAGAAATTATTATAAAGGATACAGAGAAAAAATTAAAATGGGAGAGTATCCCGTCTAATGCATAGTATATGGTTAATTTGATCGTGAAATATGTCGGCTTTATCACATATCGAGTTATATATGGAAGGCATGAGAGCTATCGGAGACTTACAAAACATATTTCTACGCGAGATATCACAGTAAAATGTATAGCTATGACCACTGCATTTGAAGTACCAATACTTCAAAGTTTTGCGTTGGACAGATTCAACTCTGATTATTGAATTCTGGTATATAGGACACCAAACCAGTGAGGCGTTTCTGATATATGATCATTAAATGAGAACCTAGTATCAAAGACAACTCCTAGATCTCTATCGCCTTAGTCCCTTTCGAGAATGGTACCATTGATGTTATAGCTGTCATTGATAATAGGGTTCAGCTTCGGACTGTATGTAACAACCTTGCATTTTTTGACATTTAGAGTAAGTAAATTACTCTGGCACCAATTATAAACTAAAGTTAACATACTTTGAAGCTCCAGACAGTCACTAATTGAATGATTTGCAGAACATATTTTGAGATCATCAGCGAAAAGCAAGTGCAAGTGTTAGACATTTGTTATTTCCATTAGATTTCCTCTTTTTAGTTTTGTCGGTCTGTATTTTGTCTTGAACTGTTTCAGTGTAATTGTAAATAAAAATATTTGCTACATTAACAACATTAATTCAAGCAGAATTTCATCAGTTTGGGGTTGATTACGTGAACAAATGTGTCTAAAACAAACTCATCTATATGTATATTGATGTATTCTTTTGCAATTTTCATTAAAACTGCTTTATGCAATTGCCCAAAAACCTACTTTTATACCTATTGGCCTGAAATCAAAATTTAACAATACCTATTGTGAATAAGGACTGTAATTTGAGCTGTATACTTTGATGGAAGTGTTACGCCTACCAACTATAAGCTGTATGTCTTTAATGTACCTATCAAATAATTTTGTCCTTCACACACATAAAAAGAAATTCTCAAGTCAAGAATTGTGATATTCTTGTAAATAACTACTCACAACAAGAATATCGGTTCTCGCTCTAAGAAAGAATATTTGATGAGAAAATTATAGAAAATTTGTATCAAGAATAATATATTTTTGATTTATATACTTATTTTAAAGAAATATGCTCCGAAAGAAAATATAATTTTCTTTGCAACCAAGGCTATAATAATTTAATAACAAATATTTCATAATTTTATATCAAGATCATCATTTTTTCCAGCGGTTTATTTCGATCAAGAATATAGACAGCTTGCAAATGCGAACCTTCATTTACAATATGATAATCTTGGTTTGAAAATGAACGCTGTTTTACAAGCACGCCCTATATTTGTACCAAATAAATCATTTATTTGACGTCTGCCAACGTCCGAGTGCGCAGGCGCACAGCGTGTCACGGGTCAATTCTAACCTCTCCACCCGCTCTACTCAACAGCCTGTTGCCTGCTGTTGCCCGTCCGCGTCCGCGCCGCCATTATCGATTTTCGAATTTTCGCATTCGCCGCCGTCTTTAGCACCGTAGCCTAATACCTGCATCCTGGATCCTGCATAATAGCACATAATAGTATCTAGTCAAACTGTTAAATAAATTGCCATTGCCACGTGATACCCGTGATACCACCGTCAACCATCAGTCACCCTAATATGTCCTTTACTGGAAGCACAATTGCTAGTGCAACCTGGTACTACATACTTTGCAGGCATGTTTTTATCTTTATAGTTTCGTTTGTGCAGGTAAATAATTAGAAACACATTAAAAATCACCTTCCAATGTTCTTTTTTACTCTGGAAGATTACATTAATGACTTAAAAACAAATAAAAGCTCGGCCGACTATTCAGTGTTGCCATATTTCAATGCTCCGGCCTAGTGAGTAGAGTTGGCCATGATATAAAGTATGTCATTTTTCACCTTTTTGAGGTAAACTTCATGAGAAGTCGATAATTTTCAGATGCGGGTTCTTGAATGGGCTGCTCTGATTGGTAAAAGTCTTTGTTAAAATGTGCGTGTTGATAAAATCGCGTAACAGATAATCGATGGCATGTGACAACCTACAGGCCGTGAAGCGTCTGTCGACGCGACTTGGGAACTAAAAAGCGATTCCTTGTGCATGGTGCACAGCCAGCATCATGGTTCCGAATGGTTGCTTCCCATCAGAATACAATCAGCAACGTGCGCTCATGGCTGCTGCCCCATACAGCGGCTGTCATCTCTTCTTCATGGCTCAGGACCTACTGCACACACGGCCATTGTATTCCGGCTCCGCTATACGGGTTATTATTTATCTATTAGCTCCGGATTATACATTAATAAATTAATATATTCGCGTGACGCGGTCTCGTATAGTTTTGTAAGGCGTACCTACGGATAGATTGGAATTCTAGTACAGCATGTTAGTCTCTCATGATTCGTTGCTCATAGTCTACAGATATTTGCGCTGGGAAAGCATTAAGCCAGCCTATCCTAAAAAGGATAACTGCGCAAGACAATTTTATTTTGTGTGTGTTTGTGTGTGAAATGTCTTTTACTCTTATTCTTGTATTTTATTTTTTGTTTTTTGGACCTGCTACAATTATATTATTTGTACTTAAATGTAGCCAAATAAATATCTATCTATCTATCTGTATTCTTTATCTTCCTGAGGAGGGCCCTTGTAAATAAGCCGTTTTCTCGGGTTGAATCTTGCTAGTCAATTTTGAAGCATATAAAAGGTTCTTTCCAGTAAGCCTGAATACCGTACAATGTATCGTCATGGACATGCGCAGAACGTGAAATGCGTTCCAACACGTTTTGTGATTGTTCATGAAACGGTCGATATAAAGCGTTCCAACAGATTTCGTTACCCTTCATGGGACGGTTTCTGTACGGTCAAATCGGTACTTGGTCCAGAGTAAGGACTGTGAGGACTGACATGCGCAGTAGAAAGTAAATCGCCCGCTTGGCGCACAATTTCATTTTGTCATTTCTATGCGCTTGCTTCCTTAAGTCTTTAGTGTTGAGATTGAGTGTGATTTGATTTTGCTTCTTGTTTGGCTGGCTCGTTTGTTTGCCGAAACTTCATCAAAACCAAAAATGGAAATGGAATCAAACAATAATGTTATATATGGTATGTTATGATAAATTCGGTCCTTTTTATGGAAAATATAACCCAGGTTTTTTTGTTTATAGAGCTACAGGAATACCTGGTTGTGAGTGGCAACCATTATTCATGGCTAAAATTACCCAAATAATCCTCATTTTTCGGTGTGGTTGATAGACTAACACCAAGTCATCGTCAGAAAACTAAGGCCCCGATCAATTTTAATCAAGTTGTTGGCGTCTTGGCTTTTGACGGCGGCTTTTGAAATGAAATCGAGGTTAGTTTTTTTGATAGCTGTCAGAACTGACACGAGTCCAGTGAAATAAGAGAAGGAACCGTTCCAACAGATTTTCCTGTTTGTGAAACCATCCAAAATCAACGCATGTGCACCACAAACGATCCGAACAGTTTCGTGACGGTTCAATGGACGGTACAAAATATGCTGTTGGAAAGAACCTAATATATTCAACCGATTGAGCTGAAATTTTGTACACACCATCGAGGTAGAATCCCAAGGAGACGCTATGAGGTTCAATTTCGCATAACAAAAACGGTAGCAGGAGGCGTGGCTAAAGTGTGGTAACAATATGGACGCCTCGCTAGAGCCGGATTACTTTCTTATGTAAATAATTTTGAAAATTCATTACAATGATGACTTAAATATGAAGTATTGGGTTGATTTTTCAATCTAATGCGAAATTCATAACTATGAATTACTATACTATACTATATACTATACTTAACTAGGTATATGAAAAAAAACAGGCTTTGTAGAGACGACATTCATCATCAATTGAATAACACAAATGCGGTCCTGTACATTGTTATTTTTTTGCATACATACCTATGAAATGTAATTCCTGTCGATTTCTTCTTATCCATGCCATCTCTGCTAGAGCAACTACGATAAGCACATGAAACCTTTATGAATTCACTAGAATATCACTTAAAAATAACTAAAATCTCGGTAAAAACACTAAAAAAAAGCAAACACGAAATTGTCAAAGAAACGACAGCTGTTATCGTTATCGCGCCTCCATGGGATTCTACCTCGATGGTACACACGTTTAGTTTGGTTGACAATAAACGATGAGCTTTGTGACGTCATTCTAAATCCAATATGGCTGACCACTCAAGATGTTTTTATGCCATTTCTGCAATATGGGTATCAAATAAAAAGGTTTGCTGAGAGAATTCGAAAGGTAACGACGTCATTCTTAGCGGACTATCCAAAAAATAATGTAACGTCATTCTGAATCATCCATTATGGCGGACCATCCAAAATGATCGAACAGTAATTTTTATGGACTTTTGCAATATGGGTATCAAATGAAACGGCTTTCCCAGAAAAATTAGGAAAATATTCTGGCATCACTCTTAATCCAATATCGCGGACTTGTGAAGTCAACACAACATGAACAGGCTCAGAAACCTAGTCAGCGAAAACTAAAAAGTAAAAGTTAAATTAAAAAAAAAGCTTTAAAAAAGATTTTATTTGAATGCTCCAAAAAGAACGAAATAAAATGTTCCTTTAAAATTTTAACTATCAATTTAGCCTCATTATACATAATATATCATCTATATTGTATATATGATCAAGAAAGCTTGTCGCAAGGTTTGCGTAAGTACCTATATGTATTTAAATAAACTAAAATTTAAAAAAATTAAACTTAGCAGATTAAGTTGTTCAAGTAAATAGGTACTAGTTTATTTACATAAACAAATTGCGCGGCAAGGTTTTATGATCATATAAATTGTGTATAGTGAGGCTATAAGTTGATAGTTACCATTCTAAATAAGAACTTTTTTAAAAGAGGTTTTTTCTTTTATTTTTTCTTCATGCATTCCATTGCACCGTCATTACGAATTTGGTATTGTCCACAGGCTCAAATATTCCTAGAATTCCCCAAAAAAATATCAGTAAATGAAAGCATGTTCTGATTTTTCAAATTCTTCACGAATTTCTTCAAGGTAACCAACTTAATCGATTTCTTGGACCGTGTGAAGTGATTTTTAAAGAGAAAATGGATAAACATTGGTCAGAATCCGTTACAGAAATGCTCACCTAATCAATTTTTCAACATGATTGATACTCGGTCATAGCGTTGTGATATATACCTACCTGTTAAACAAACTGTACGAAATTATCTCGAAATTGTATCGCACTGCGGACCCGAGACGAGACCGCTTTCGTGAGACAACGGCGGGCATTCTTTAGGCGGGTCCACTGAAAAAATCACTCAGATATTTTAATTATTTCTCTCGCTCCTCTACCAGGAAAAATTTCAGGAATCCGACTAGATGGCGCCTGAAAGCTGACATTCCAATGTATATACACCGCAAGTACGATGATATGATGCTTTTTTTTCCTTGCCAATATACCTGATGCTCACGATTAATGATATAGGTCAGCAAGTGAAATGAGTCTTGCGCATTTTTACATATAACGTATGTTGCAAAAGTTTTGAGAAGTTTTTCAAAAAATTAAAAAATATCTCACAATAATATATTTGAACTGTAACAAGAACTACAAAAAATAACAATATTTCTTAATATAAAAATGATATTAAAGTACTACTAATGGGCCATGATCTTCCACGGCTCGCAATTTCCTCTTAATGTTCCTCATTAGGTTTTGAACAGATTCTAAATCAATTTCTCTGATCTTTAGCATTATTCTTCTTCTTAACTGCTGTTCGTTTTGAGCTTCCCAGACATTGTTATAAACTTTGGCACTCAGTTGAGCCCAAAAAGTTTCGATAGGTCTTGCTTGAGGAAGATTGGGAGGGCTGTCGTTTCGTGGTACAAAAGGTATTCCGTGTTGTTCTAGCCAGTTTCTCGTACGCAAAGCATAATGACTTGAAGCCAGATCTGGTTAAAACTACTATTGTCATTAGAATGGTAGGTATTAATAAAATTAAGTAGTTTAGGCAAACATCTTTGACTTCTGCTATAACCGCTTCGGCCCTAACTCGTCCAACGTACGGCTGTGAAATACCGTTGTCTGGTATAGCGCACCATACTAACACTTTGTTTTCAAACTGTTCGTTTAAAGTTTACATTATCTCGACATACTTCAAAGTGTCTTGTATAAAAATCATCATTATCTTTGATTTCTGAGGTCGAAAATGTGAAATACTTTGGACGTCCACTTTTTGGTCAATTTATACAAGAAATACCTTCTTTGCATTCATGGATCGCTCGATAAATTGTGACAACAGAAATATTTTGATCTCGATATAGGCGAACTATTTATTTTTTTCAAGTCGTCCAACTAGACTGTAAATACTCTTCCGAATATCTAATTTGTACGACATTTTGACAACTTATATCATAAGCAAAATGGTTTTATTGTTACGTTTAGATGTGGACTGGTTACCATGGTAACGATTTCTGAATTGATTCCAACGATGAAACTAACTCTCGAGTTTTGAAAAAAATTCTCAAATTTTTTGCAACATACGTTATTTCTGTCTGTTATATACCATATTTTAAACATTTTTTTGAATCTTTGGATTACTATTAGAGTAGTACTATACCTCCGTATTTTTTATTCATTTTATTGACGACAGTTTGTAATTTTTATATTTTCTGATACTGTTTTTTACAGTGACCTGTGTAAGCACTTTTGCGTATTAAGATAATAAATTACTACTACTACTACTACAGATTTATAGTCAGTACAATTCTTGTATCAGATCGTGTAAGTAGTTCAGTTCTGTGGCAATGTGAGGCAAACAAAATTATCTCCAAATAATATCAGATCGGCGCCGCCTTTCTGGCACACAACGGGACATCTTGAGACACCTAAAAAAATGGCTCGGATATTTTAATTATTCTTTCTCGCTCTCATTCCGAGAACAGTCTGGGAACACTCTTAGATAAAGGCCGAAAGTATAAATTCCGATATACAGTAGCCCTATTTATCTAAAAAGTGTATCGTCCCATGTATCAGTGTGGAACAGCGTCCTCTCAGACAGCCAACATCTATTAATGGTTGTATCTGAGAATCGCCAAACCATGGGTGTAGATCAGGAAAGCAGCGCTGGTACTCTCTAACTTAGAAACGTGTTTCTATTTTTTTTTTAATATGCACTATGTTATGTACTATAGGATCGGGTAGCTTCGTACCCGAGAATGTCCGATCGTCATGGTGATAGAAACAAGTTTTTAGCTCTTAAGTTACAGAGTACCGGCGCAAAATGTTTATTTAAAACTAAAGGCGGGTTCAAGAAACTTTTCTTTTGCCGAAATTTAGCCGTAAATTAGCGTTTGTGTTAATTCTAAAGTTGAACCTATCGTCAGTAGTGAAATTGTTCATGAAACAGTTTTGAATTTAACTTAAGAATTAGGCGTAAGGATTGACCTTGAAAAGATAATTAACTTCCAACTTTACCTTACAGCAAAAGATAAATCTAAATCTTAGGAGTGTCTGAGCATGCGCGAAACGCACAGAACATAAAATTATGATCTGACATGTGGCGACCACTCCTGAGATCACCTTACTCTTTTTAGTAATCTTCATTTTTGGTCGTACTTTTAAAAACAAATTTCGCCTTCCGCAAACAGTATAACCGCCAACGCGCCAAATCTTAAAAATATAACCTTAAAATCAAAACATACCGTTGAAAACAGACTTTGTGAAACGTCCCATCTGTCATCCTTAACGCCAAATTCAAGTTTCATGAACGGCAATTTTCTTACGGCTAAAGCACAGCATAATAAACAACCAGCATAATATCCCTGAGGATTTCCTATATAAAAGTGGTTCCCACAAAATTTGACCTTGAGAGGGTTTATGGATGATTTTACGACTGTGAAGTTTGGGTACAGATGCGAAAATGAAAATATCGATATTTTTTAGCCTCATAGGTGCGTTTGGTTCGAACAGTGCATTTTGTGCAACTGATTACACCCCTCAATAATTATATAATTGTTTTCGATACCGGTACCCTACAAAAGTATCGATACCAGCTTGGAATCGCACAAAAAGTATCTAAGATAAAAATACTCGATATTAATGCAGAAGTACAAGTATCGAAGTACCGTCACGATCCCTACAAAAAATCATCCAAAAGTGAGGATGCGCGTGTAATTTCCGCCAACTTGAGTTATTGTGCTGGTTGTTTATTATGCTGTGGCTAAAGTTAAGGATAGAGTTAATGCTAACGCTCAATTTACGGCTAAGTTACGGCAAAGGAAAAGTTTCATGAACCCGCCTTAATTGTAGCTTATTTCTTATTACTCATTTGATTTTTATTGGTATTGCTTATTAGTTTTTTCTTGTTACCATTGCATGTATACTACTCGCAAGTGATATTGGAACACTGAGAAGAAAAAGGATGCGGTGCATGACGTGCGGCAGGACTCAAAACAATAATAATTAGTTTATAACAAAAGCAAGAGGTCAATAATAACGGGTGGGTTCTCCATGTTGACGAATGCACTTCTCTAGCCTACGCGGCATGCTCATATCATCTAAACTCTAGAGGCACAGTTCGTCCAGCGTGGTTGGATGGGTAAATTGCGAATGTAGTGACCCATCCATTCCCATAATTTTCAATTGGCGATAAATCGGATACTGGTGAAGGTCAGCTTCCTATAGCAACCTTGTCGATACGCTTGCAATATGAGGACATGCATTACCTTGCTGCAAGAAACCCTCTACGAGTCCTCGAACGTATGGAACGGCAACAACTGATTCACATAATGTTGGACTTACTGTTAAATAAAATGGCACCCCATACCATCAAACCAATAGGACGGTGTAAATGACGCTCAACAGCAAACTGGAGAACACATCGTTCACCCCGTCGTCGTCTTACGCGTTGGCGCTTCCGTCATGTGTCCCCAGACAAAACCTGGACTCGTCGGAGAAGGCCGTCTGATGCATGCTATTATCGGTGCTTTTGGCGCCAATCTAACCGTTGGCGACGATGATTTACAATGAGTGGAAGCACTAGATGCGGATGGCCATTTGACGCAATCCGTGATATACCATGCAGATCCGAAGGGGCATCCCTATAGCTGCATACCAAGCGTTACGAAGCGTTCAGAGTCACGTAACGTAAGACGTAAAACGTAACGTAAGACTTAAGAAAAAAATAAACATGTGCAATTATATCAGAGGGTTCACAGTGCGGTATGTACGGCACTCTGAACCTTCTCATACGATTTCAGATAATTATTTTTTCCTTAAAGCTTAGGTTACGTCTTACGTCTCACGTTACGTGACTATGAGCGCTACTTTAGCAACCGCGCGGGTGGTTCGCACTCTGTTTCGAAGGGCTAGTAGTCGTAGATGATAATGTTGCCGGTTTGTACTTCTTCTACGTTCTTCCAGAACCTCTACCTCGCTAACTCTACGCTTCTTTGATCCATTCGAATCATGCTGATAGAACTGTAGCCACGCTACGCCTCATGGTTTCAGCAATTGCTCTGAAAGAGGCACCACGTCCTCGTTGCCCTACAATCCGATCCCGTTCAAAGGGAGTTAACTGCGTGACCTGGGGCTGTGGTCTTCAAGCAGGCATCCTTACACAACCCCATTTTCCAAAGATATCACAGTTTTTGGATCGACAAAAAGCCATTCTTCTTTTACATGTAGCTTTTCTAGGAGGTGCTGAGCAGGAAAATAGCGTTTGAATGAACAACAAGCGTTAGATGCGTACTAGAGAGGGTAGTGGAAAGCAATCCATTCCGTTTTCGTTTGATTTTTTTTTCTTACGAGAGTATCACTTGTCAAGGAAATTCATGGACATCCTGAATATGTTATGGATCAAGTCATAAATGGGTTATTATGCATAATGCCTGGACATTATGGAAAATGACCACTATGAAGTACAAAGAAATGTAGTACTTTCAAGAATTCCTTTCTGTTTTTGTTTGGCCTTTTTTTTGTTACATCAGCCCATCGAGGTAGAATCATCAGCCAATTAGATAAAATTAACCCTTGTAAAATTATTCTTGCTACACCCATGGTGTAGATCCAAGTACCTTGCCCAGATGAGAAAGATGATACTGCCTATGACAAAGTGTCTGGCTCTAATTGCTTTATTCAATTGTCTAACTTTTTTTGATAGGTCATTTATTTTGAGATGTTGTGTTCCCTTATGGAGCAATTGGAGTTCGAGGAACTCTGTTTGCTTGATCGGTCACACACTTATATAAGAATTGCCTGATTCCTGCTTAGATTTAAGGTCGTGGACTATCCATGTGAGTGGAATCAAATGGAAAGCCTGCAAATACAGGGTGCTCTAAAAGTTGGGACTTTCCTTTTTAGAAGCAACGGCCCTTGAAACGGCACAGCTAGTGCACGGTGAACCAGCAGAAGAACAGTAAAAAAAATTCAAGCAAGTACTCACTATTTTGTTGCTAGGAAGTTGTAAGTGCGGTCCTGTCGCAGGCGTCTTACAGGTAAAAGTACGATTTACGATGTCTTCTTCAATTTGGGCCATACGGGGTTGTCCAGGTCTTCCAGCGTGTCCACCACGATGTGGATTCAGACACCCTGTGTCTCTAGTTCTTTGCACGAGCGAGACAAATCGACGAGATGTAGGGTGAGTACGGTTAGGGAAACGATCGGCATACACTCGCAAAGCTACAGCGGTTTTTGGTCACACTCCGTACATTAAAATCATGTCCACCAGTTTATTATTGTTATAAGCGTGCGCCATTGTTGTTGTTTTTAAAGTCCGATCGTCAAGCACCCTCGAACACTGTGCGACAGCAACGCGACGTATGACGAACTGCCTGTTTTCTCACAGGCACCGCTGACGTGTGGCGCTGCTTTGTTGTGATATGACAATACATAGTCATCTCATTTCCCAGGGAGCAGGGACGGACTTAGAATTGAGGATTTCTTCAGCGGCCAGTATCTTGTTTTCTCTAAATATTTCGTTTATATGCTACTGGGAAAAACACTCATTTTGGTGAGTTCTATCCGCTGTATGAAAAAAGTCCAAACTTATGAAACATCCTGTATATACAGCGTGTTTTCATCCACATAGCGTAGCCATAACTTTGGTTTGACGTTTAAGCTCTCAATGGCGGTTCTTTCGAACCAATTTGGCCACCACCGGAGAAAGCTGTAGTCCTATGGGTAAGCCTCATTCTTGCATGTAAAATTTTCCTTTTCTTGAAAACAGCAGTTCTTCAGGCATAATTTTGATACCTCCATTATTCCACTCACTGGAAGATTCGTTCTATCTTTCATTGTCGGGTCTTCTTGTAACCTCTTCTGAATTACCTCCAGTGCCTCTTCAACTGGCAGATTTATGTACAGGCTATCGATGTCGAAACTTATAAACCGATCTTCTGCATCGTGTTCTATTCATGCAAGTATTTTAACGAAGTGTTTGGAGTCCTTTACATTAATGATGATATTTAGTAAAAGAATCTTGGGATACGGTCACTTATTATATTTCCAAAATATAAAATTTTACGACGTTTCGACGCTTCTATTAGGCGTCAGCTTCAGGTATTAAAACTAAAATAAAATATCAGAATTGTCAAACAGATACAAAATGACTAACATTTACAATTAATTTTTTTTTAAACAATTAAATATCGAGGGAGGAAGGTAAATATTGATAAGATGGAAGAAAGTATAGGCTATGTTCTATTTATTAAATTTGTATATATGCATGAAAGATTGCTTGTATCTGTCCTGAAATTCATGCTGTTAGAACTTTTTTTTATATGTATCATCTCTAAGATGTTTCTTTTATACCAATCTTTCTCTTTGCATACAGTTCTAACGTTGTTAAAATCGATGGTATGTTTATTTTCTATAGCATGTTTGCTGAGGGCGGTAGAATTCAGGTTTTTATTTTTAATATCATACTTGTGTTTATATATGCGTTTATTTAAATATTGTTTAGTTTGTCCTATGTACAAGTTTGGGCAATCTTTACAAGGTATTTCGTAAACCAAATTGCTATGCATGTCCTTTTCTAATGCAGGTTTCAGGCTTGAAAATACTGCACGGGTTGTTGTCGTGGCAGTATGGACAACATTTATGTTAAACTTATTGAAAATTTTTTAATGTTTTCAGAGAGTCCAGGTGTATAAGGCATTGAAAAATATTTCTTTTTATTATTATCATTATTTGAACGTTGCTGGCGGTTATAAAGTTGATGAACTCTCTTCTTGATAGTAGTGTTTGTGAAGTGCTGGGGGTAATTGTTTTGGGACAGGATATTCCTTACCTTTTTGAGATTGTCAGGTCTGTTTTTGACGTCAGAAAGTAAAATGGCTCGATCGGTGAGACTATTTATTACACTGGTTTTATATGTTTTCGGCACGTTAGAATCGAAGTTGAGGTATCTTCCTGTCCATATTAATTTTGTAAACCACTTTGTTTCAATATAACCATCACTGTCATACTTCAATGTAACGTCAAGAAAATGTAATGTTTTATTATTTTCAACTTCTTTTGTAAATTGTAGCCTGGGATGGAATTTACTGAAAAATTCGGATGTTTGTTCAATTTGATCAGAATGTATACAGAGTAGACAGTCGTCGACGTATCTTTTATAGAAGGCAGGTTTAATGGTCAATTTATCAATAACATTTTGTTCTAGTTCTTCCATGACAAGATTTGCGATAGTTGACGAAATCGGTGAACCCATTGCAGTGCCAAAAATCTGCGAGTAATATTGGTCTTCAAATCTAAAATATGCGGTATTTAAGCAGAACTTCACTGCAGATTTAAATTCATTTAGAGGGAGTGGTGTATAACATTCTAGATCGCTCCAACGTTTTTCAATGCATCAATATTTACCTTCCTCCCTCGATATCTAATTGTTTAAAAAAAACATTAATTGTAAATGTTAGTCATTTTGTATATGTTTGACAATTCTGATATTTTATTTTATTTTATACCTGAAGATGACGCCTAATCGAAGCGTCGAAACGTCGTAAAATTTTATATTTTGGAAATATAATAAGTGACCGTATCCAAGATTGTTTTACTAAATATTTGGTACCGACGGTCAGGATTCAAAAAGCAAAAAAAAATTAATGATGATGACCACTATATGTCAAAAATCGTGTGAGACTGTGATAATACCCTAAAGACACAGGTGAAAACTAACAACGTAACATTATTTTTGGTGTCTAGTCACACAGGAGTGGGTGATATTGAGAGGACTAACAGGGCTGTCAAGGAAGGCGCAGAACTCCCTTTCATCGGGCCAGAACCACCATGTGGTATGCCATACAACACGGTAGGGACAGCTATCACCAGATGGGTGTCAAATGAGTACCAGAAGCGCTAGCACAGAGTGATGGAGATTGTTTAGTCTAAGAGGATGCTGAGGCGACCCTCGTGTTCTAGTACCGCAGATGCTCTCCGATTGAGTGGGAAGGAACTACGAAAGGTGGTTGAATTTGTAACTGACCATTAGACGTTCAGTGCACACAGCTGCAAAAGCTGGAGATTGAAGTAATAGGCCCATTATCTTGGACTGACCTGCCCTGAGTGAAAACAGAAAGTCCTATCTGAATATAGGCCAGAAAGGAAGACATGAGAACATACTGTAATGCATGTCAAAGCTCGCAAATACTCTGTTTGACCTCTTTTACTGGGAGTATGTAACTATTAGTGCAACTACCCCTTCACCACCAAAAAATAAATAAATAAATACTGCCTCATCAGTCCGGAGGGAATGAATGAACAAGGACCAGAGGCTATCGAGCACGGAATGTGGCTGGTGCATAGGCCACACGATGGGCCCTTTTGCGCCTCTATCCACGCTAGTTCCTAAGACCTGCCCTTTTGGCAAAGGCAAGTACATTCTTAGGTCCTATCCGTTTTATCTGTATTGGCTCCAAGGTTCTTGAGCCCAGCATAGTCTGCCTGTGATAACCCAGGGTTTCACAGCGACACAAGATGTGTGCCGAGAATTCTTCCTCTTCACCACACCACGTGCACGTTGGGTCGTTGACCACCCTCATCACAAACAAGTGACGCCTGAAGGTATTGTGACCCGTTAATAGGCCTACTAGCAATCTCAAGTTACTCCTATTCAGAGAGACAAAATCGTCCTATTCTCTCTGCAAGCCCTGCTAATAGCTCCCGAGCCTGACGGAGATGACTAGAGATGTTATTCCGTCTCAGAGTGTTGATTCTGGATCCACTCTCCAGTTGTTTTCCTAATCAAGTTTGCAGACAGTCCTAAGGCTGGTTCCGGGCCCACCAAACTGTTTCCGGATCCCATCCTAGCCAGATGATCCGCCATTTCATTACCCTTTACCCCAGCGTGCCCAGGTACCCACATCAGTGATACCTTGTGTTTAGCTGAGATGTCGTCAAGAGCCCTCCTGCACTCCAGGACCAGTCCCGACTTTATTTTCCAAGCACTCAGTGCTTTGATGGCTGCCTGACTGTCAGAGCAGATAGTAATCCGCCTCCTAGACCCGTCAATTTCCCGAATACGATTTACACAGGCCAGTATCGCATAGACCTCAGCCTGGAATACTGTGGTGTGCCCTCCAAGAGGGAATGAAAGTCTTGTATGGGGTCCGTAGACCCCCGAGCCCGAGCCCTCT
This sequence comes from Callosobruchus maculatus, assembly GCA_951848785.1. Lineage (NCBI taxonomy): Eukaryota > Metazoa > Arthropoda > Insecta > Coleoptera > Chrysomelidae > Callosobruchus > Callosobruchus maculatus. The sequence goes on from CATOUR010000131.1 coordinate 6,006,832, forward strand.
CTAGCGAGTGAACCGTCTGTGTACCAGACCTGTCCTCCTCCTTCGATGAGCTGTCTTTCCCTAGACTCCCACTCTTCCCTTGACGGGAACAGGATTTGACATGTTTGTCGTACCATTCAGAGAAGAGGCGAAGTAACGATTCCTAGAATCTCTAGCAGCAAGTACTATCGCGTCTGCTGTCAGTACGCCTTCCCATATTTCAGCGGCAGCAATGCGGTGCATTAGCTGCGGCGTTTGCAACTATGCAACTGGATGTCTCTGGCGATTTTTTCAAAGTCAGTCGTGCCGTCGCTGTTTCTTGGTTGCTGCTGCCTACTCAACAGTTCTAACTAATTACCGGTGAGCTGGTTGGTCGCGGCCTACTGCTGGTAATTATTCATTAATCGACTGAAGCAGTTGCTCGACAATGTTCCGGCCATACCACGGCCGCCTTTGATCTGGGGCCGCTTTGGACGACCAGTAGCGCCGGTCGGAGATACGTGGGCCATGAGTCGTTCGTTGATTAATGGTGCGCAGTCAGATAGATAGGCATTAAGGCATTAAGTAATACATTATCGGCAATTTGGTCCGCTTGGTTCCCACAAATAGAGATTGGCGTATTTAAACTGTGTAACCAATAGCAGAGAGGTATGTATATAGTATCGTGCATAGAACCAGCTAAGCCACTATCAATCCAGAAGACGGTACGTCGGCGACAACAACTTGCTTCACAGATATTAAAACAACTGTCGAGTGGGGATTAGTAAATAAAGTACAGTTTAACATACAGAAAGGTTCACCCAGTAATCGAGGAACCTTCCGTCAAGCTTTTGTGTGATCAACATCAACAGTAACATATCCTTGCACGACCACGTCGTCAGTATCGCTAAAACGACATCCCAGAAACTTGGAGTCTGTTCCCTTGAAGGAAGTTGTATAGACCAGAACAATAATTATTGCTGCTCTACAAGGCAGATAAGCGACAGTTGTTGGAGTATTGCTCCCATATGTGAGTATGTGCTCCGAGGTACTCTCTGAAGCTTCTCGACACTATCCAGAAAAGGGCAATTAGACTAATCGATACGCCTAACCTCACAAAGGACCTCCACAGCCTTGATCATCGAAGGAGGGTGGATGACCTGTTTTACAGATTCTATCAAGGAAGATGTTCGAGTGAACTCTCCTAGATAATAATGCCGAAGGCCGTTCGAACGAGGATCACTAGAAAGGCTCTGCGAGCGCATCCTTACCAGGTCGAGGTCCCTACTCCCCGAACCAGTATCCTCCAGCATTCCTTTCTCTGGAGAACTTCGACACTGTGGAACAGCGCCATAGGCTTTCAGCCAGGCTGACCATAAAAAATGTTTATAGATGCTGCAGAATTGGTATTAATAGCGAATTAAAAATTAGTACTTCTCTTACCCGTAAACATGTCCACTGTTCATCACATCACACCAGGGCTATCAATGGAATGCCACCAATATTTAGCCCATTCCTCAGACAAAAAAAGCATTGTCCTGAGATGGCTTAAAGGCCAGAACAACAACAGAGGCATCCGTATAGCGGACGGTCTAGCCAGGAAGGCTGCCGACTAAAGAATTTTAGGACTATGTTCTGGAATATCGACAAACTAAATTGCGAAAATAGTAAAAAATTCTCCCATGCCCAAATGGTGAAACGAAGGGAGAACTACAGGGATGCCGACCTGCCAATGAAACCCTTCCAGGCTTTGGCATGGAAATATGCAAGAAGTACTTAGCAACGACGAGGTCATCCTACATCTCCTAGTACGATTCCCGACTGGCCATTGTCAACTCAGGAAACACCTCCACGTTAAGGGATTAAGCGACACACCGATATGTAGAATGTGAAAAGCGAAGACGAAACTATGGCACACGTCATATAGTATGTGAGTGCCTAGAGTTATCTTCTATTAGAGGGTGTGCATTCGGTGAGTCTTGGCCTACAGCTGCCCACATAAGGGAGATGTCCTCTAGCGACTTGTTCACCTTCCTAAAGATAGCAGGATGGACAATGCACAATGGGCCAGTTGTGGCCTAAGTGCAGTGGAACCTACTCACCTCACTCTACAAATACATATGATCATTAATGAGACAGGATGAATTTGTCACCTTCATCATTTCCAAACACATCAAACCAGATAGATACCTTAGAGGCTAATTCTATAATAAGTCTCCAGTGTAGTCAATGAACTTTTAATCGATCAAACAAGCTTCTGTCCTTGTGCTTTCATGGTAAACTGTGCGGTTGTTTAGCAAACTTTTTCTATAGTCGCAGAATATCTGTCGTGGAAGACGGCTTTTCCTCTTTCTACTATAACTTCCTTCTCGATAGATAAGGATGTATGCTTTACATTTTAGTGTATTTTAACATTTGAATGGAAATAATAGAATAAAAAATATTTTCAACTTTTTTAGATTTTTATGCAATGTACCGGTTTTTTTTATTTTTGATTGTTTTGACGAGTTACTTTGAAAAAATATAAAAATCTTTTAAATTTCAATTATGAGTAAAATTTTTTCAAATTTGTTTGTTAGATTGAATTGTCAATGCTTATACTCACCGTTTTGGCATTTTATATTTTTTACTTATATATAGTTTTCGTCTTCGTACGAATTTTAGCTCTGAAGAGGGCATTAGATAAACGCCGAAACGTCGGCTCTTTGAGTTAAAACCTCTTGCGTTAATTTATCCCAAAATCAAAAGATACCTTTTCTTATTATTATTTATTTATTTCATACATACAATCTCAAAAATAATACAACTAAAATTGTAAAAACACCGTGTGATTATAAGTATCAAAACAAACTTGTTTGACAATTTCAAAAAATAAAAGCAGATGCAGTAATTGACACAGTTGTAGAAAAAGTTTACATTGAAAAATGGAAACAAAAATACAAGTAGACACCTAAGCTGAAAGCTTGTGTGTGTCATATACTGGATGGAAACAACTAAAAGTGATGGTCATGGAGTATGTATATACACAAGAATAAGACAGAAAAAAAAGTGATGATGAAAGAATTTACAAGAAAGTGATTGATAGGCACAAGAATAATTACAGCACTCAATTAATGATTGAAATAAGCTTATTTAAATTGTATAATATATATTTTTCAATTTCCCTCTTAAATGTATAATTGGTCATTTTTTTATATTCAGCTGGTATATTATTATACAGCTTTATGCCATTAAATTTTATGCATTTCTGGCAAACAGATTTATTGACTCTGTTGTAAGTATAAGATATGTTAATTCTAGTTCTTGTGTCATACGTGTGACTTGTTAGTATTTGATCATTTTTAGTACGAATGTATTTTAAAGCAGCAATATATATAATCCTTTCACATTTAATAAGTTATTTCCAGTATAGATGAATTTGCAACTTGTCCAACATGGTACTTGAAAAATAGTTCTTAAGATAAAATTCTGGGTAGTTTGCAAAATTTTTAAAGTATTAGTGTATGCTGCACCCCATATACTTATTCCGTATTCCGTACATCAAAATTGATACTACAAAAGAGTTATATACCGTTAGCAGACTCTTTTTGCTTAGGATATTTCTAAGAATAAAGAATTTGTAAATAATTCTCCTCAGTTTTGTACTTATGAGCTTGGCATGACTTTGCCATTTTAAATAGCAGTCAACCATAACTCCCAAGTATTTGATAACATCCACTCTCTCGACACTGTCTTCGCTATCGGCTAAATTAGATGTTGGCGATTTAGAGGCATAACTCCCAGCCCCACCTGATGAGGGACATCCGTGTCTGGTACGATTCAGGACATGTCCCAAATTAAGATTTTGATATTCTTGAGCTCTCTCTGGATAAGGTGGAAATCATTTTCTTCAATAGTGTATTTCAATGCCGATAGGGGTATTTGTCCTCGGATTAGTTGTTTCTGTTGGGTCACTGCTTGCTGTCAAAGCCAACGACTTCGATTAGGTTAGAAAAAACAACGCCGATGCTCTAACAGGCATGTGAGTGTGCCCAGGATCCCGTTGTTATTATTTACTGTGTTCACAAACACGATGTTATCTTTTACAGAAATCTGCGCGATTTAAAATTTATGGAATTGTTTAAAATAGTATTTCAACACTTATGCACTGTTAAAACCCAAAATTCGTTCAAACTATAACAACCAACCCGAAACGATCGACCAAAACAAAGTAGCTATTTATATGATGCCTCTACATGAGTGCTGTTATTTTTAGGATTCTTTACCTGCTATCTGCAGAAAGGGTATACGGGTTTATCAGCGATCCAGCCGTCAGTGTGCCAGCTGCCGCGTTATGATTGTGGGCACAAACAAAAATCTTGTTTACTTCTTCAAGCAACAACTGAACATAGAGGTAGTAAACAAACCACTTCAGCATGGCGTGCTCAAAGCAATCATCTTTTGACATTTCAGCATCCAAACATTGATCACCTGTGACCTCGCAGTGACAGTTCAAATTGTAAACAATGCTGTGGAACGCCAACTAACCTGAAAATTCTTCCACTGCAACCCATGTTACAAACACTGCACTTTTTGAGTTCCATCTCGAGAAACTGTTAACTACATTCGAATATAGTACAGGAAGCCCGTAAAGCTTCACTACAGTTAACAACAAATAGCGAATTCGATTTTACTGACGCACAAACAAAACAAGGGTCTGACAGTCGAGGTTCTAACGTAAATAAGTCACATGAAAATTATATCGGCGTTGTCAGCTCCTCAAAATTTATGTAAGACTTCAGAATTTGCGTTTATGATGTAGAAATATGCAGTAACGCAGTAGAGGTCAACATATCTATTGATTTTGCTGTAACATTCCTAAACCATCAAAATACTGTCTTTTTTAACGTAGAATGGAATATTTCTGAATACTATACAATTAAGACGATAGTAAACAAATATGATTGCCGTATCTGGTGGTCAATATGACAACGTAAGAGAAGGTGTCGGCCTATTAGAATTAGTTGTTTACTACTTCTATGTTCAGTTGTTACTCTGAGACTTCTTCTAACCTATTCGAAATTTTGTTGGTCAAGGCTGCAATTTTCTCCAGTGCGCTCATGTATTTAATAAAACGCTACTATGCAGCTCTTAGCTGAAACGCGTACGGTGTTTATTTAGGAAACACTTGAATTTACTCAAAGCAGAAGCTCGCGGCGGCTGAACGGTGCACCTCAGCTCAGATAGGATAATTATTTTATTTATCGCCTGTTTTACCTTAATTCATTGCCGCGTTTATCCCCCGAAGCGCTGTATGTCTCCCTCCATCTCCATCTCAGTCTACATCCATGCCCTGAGATAGTGGACAATGCGCGCGTCACATCCCAGACAGCACGATATATCCCTGGAATATTCTTATTTAATCCAAAATAGATTGAGAATATTCAGAACATTAACAGAATGTTCTATGGATGTTGTTATTGGTTTCCTTCCTATGAGGATGTGCTAGGAGTATTAGGTACGTCATGATTATCCCATGAACATGTCGATAAAAATATTCTGATAATATTCATAAATTAATATTATCTAAAGAATAATCTTTGAATATGCCTTTTGGTATGATTCTTAATGTAGGCGTGGCACCGTTGCAGGTTAGGTTAGGTTTGAGAATTTTGAGGTTAGCTTCAGTCGTTACGGTGGCGGTGGTCGGTGGTACCTGCTTGTGCTTGTGCATTTTTCTCCTGCGATAATTAGATAGTTATCCGTATCCGTGTTCCGGAACGTGATTTTACTTGTTATTTAGTTTATAACTTCATCTAGGAGCGACTAGGGTGAGTATAACTATTTTCTTTGTATAAACTACCGACTTTCTAGCACTATGTGGTAGCAACTCTCTTGTTCAGTCTAATCTCTATGTTCTAGTCTTACTTGTCGTAGGTACATACACCTACCCTAATTAATATAGGTATAATAATAACCACTAACAAGACATTTGCTACATTTGTGACTATGAATTTCCAATATTTATTCTCTTACGTGGTACCCATGTTTTGCTCTAAATGTAGGTACTAAAATTGATTAAAATACGACAACATTTTGGTGAAAATTTACCATTGTAGTTAATGAAGTGTATTTGAATGTACATCGTATATATGCTTTAAAATTAAACGCGTTTTTTTATTTTGCAGGATAATACGGGGGGACGACTCCGTGCAATGAAATGTGTTTTTAATGTGTACATTAAACTTATACACTTATAAATAGAGGTTCCGTTTTATATATATTTTTTTAATTAATCCCTATAATTAGTGTGTGCCTAAATCAATGCTGCCCAAAACACTGTATGAAAGTTAGATACTAGGTTATATATGTATACTACTCGCGTTAGGCAGACAACAAGACTTACAAATAAATGTATTAAAGTGATAAAAGGCATTAGTTTCTTTCCAACATATATTCTTCAAAGATATGCCAGGAATCTTCCTACAATATTCCATACATCTTAATAATAATCGTAGAATGTTCTGAGGGAATAACCTATGCACGTTTTTTGGATTCCCATTTTCACATTCCTGGAATGTTCATCAGATAATCTATACATTCATGGACTTTTCATGGAATGATACAATGTTCCAAAATGGTGATTCTTAGATTGTTCCTAGAATATATTGTGCTGTCTGGGATATCACACTGAAATTGCAACATTTTTCAATCTGATGGTTTTTCTAAAGACTAATTTAGACGAAGATTATGTTCAATTTATTGTACAATTTGACAGGATGAGTCAAGTTCAACGCCTCGGACTCTTTTGGCCAAACCATATCTCTTTTAAGGAAATTAACTTTGCGAGTGTATGCACAAGGTAATCATTTTATACTCCAAAGCTTGATACCTTCGTTATTATGAGAGATACAAAAAAAACTTCCTAATAATAGTTGTAGGCAAAGGTAAGATCTATTACTGAAATTATTCTACAATATATAGTGTTATTGATAAAGTCATGGCATATCAAACTTGTGTTTTTTCAAAGGGAACACTATATACAGGGTGAGTTTTTAGTACCGGCTCGGTCAATAACTCCATTACTGTAGAAGATAGCGAAAAAAGTTGTATACAAAAGTTGTAGCCACGAATATGCTCCTTGCTCAGAAAATATTTTGATTTATACAGGGTGATCCATAACTACGTGGTGATGCAAACATGCATTTTTTTAAATGAGACACCCTGTACATTATTCCATATTCAAATTTTTCTAATGATTTCTGTTCTTCCAATATAGGGTGTTGTTACATTATACAGGGTATTTCAAAAGTTATGACCATTTTTATATCCAAATCGCGGTCAAATGAACGTACTGTATATCAAAAAATAATGAATCAAAAATTATTTTTTTTACATGAGAAGATTAAAAATATCCTCTAGTTTTAAAATCGGCTATAAAAGAAGCCCGAGACGCATATTCGTATGCAGGGTGATGTAGAATGCAAAATCCAAATTTTCTCTTTTTTTTCAAATGTAACCCTCAATATTTTATTATCCCAAAGAATTGCTTTTAATATGCTCACTTGTTGTACCTACGTCCATCAGTTTCCGAGATATTTCGATTTTTTGGTAAATTTAAAATATAGCCTCTATTTTTGTACTGAAATTTATTCATTTTGAGAAAGTACTATCTGATTTGTTTTTTATTTGACGAACAACTAAATTATAACGTCTTGATAGTATTTGATGAAGTCCAAACCCTAAATCATCGAGATAATAGAGTCAAGTATGCTGAGGAAACAATTTTGTAGGCGTCATGCATAATTATCAAGTAGTTTTATCAGGTAGGCTTTGAAAAATTGACAGTTTTCATAACCTACTCAATAATTCCGTACTGTGTGAAAAACTAGTTTTGAAAATTAATTTTTCCATTGAGGGTATTTAGGAGAATCTTTGAGAAATTGTCTACTTGCCTCTAGAATATATCAAAACTATGAATAGCAATATCCAGAACGAAGGCACTCTAAAACTAATGCGTTTGAAAGATTGAAGAATCGTTTTATTTGGACTGTGTCGTTTCATATTTCATAGCCTACCTGCTACATCTGCTTGATAATTATGCATGACGTCTATAAAATTGATTCCTCAGCACACTCGACCTATATTATATCGTTAGTTCAGTGTTTTGACTTGATCAAGTATTATTATCGCCTTATATTTTAGTTGTTTGTTAAGCAAAAACAAAATTTGGTAGTATTTTCTAAGAATAAATAAATTTTATTAAACAAATAGGAGGTATATTTAAAATTTGTAGAAAAATCGAAATATCTCAGAAACTAATGAATGCAGCCATAATAAGTGCTATACAAAGATGAAAGAGCATATTAAAAGCAATTCTTTGGTATAATAAAATATTGGGGGTTACATTTAAAAAAAGAGAGAAAATCTAGATTTTGCATTCTACATCATCCTGTATACGAATATGCGTCGCGGGATTTTTTTATAACTTACTTTAAAACTAGGGGATATTTCTAATCTTCTCATGTAAAAAAAATAATTTTTGATTAATTACTTCTTGATATACAATACGTTCAATTGACCGTGATTTGGATACAAAAATGGTCACAACTTTTGAAACACCCTGTATAATGTAACAATACCCTATATTGGAAGAACGGAAATCATTAGTAGAATTTGAATATGGAATAATATATAGGGTGTCTCATTTAAAAAAATGCATGTTTGCATCACCACGTAGTTATAGATCACCCTGTATAAATCAAAATATTTTCTGAGCAAGGAGCATATCCGTGGCTACAATTTTTATATACAATTTTTTTCGCTATCTTCTACAGTAGTGGAGTTATCGACCGAGCCGGTACTAAAAACTCACCCTGTATAGTGTTATTGATAAAGTCATGGCATATCAAAGTTGTGTTTTTTCAAAGGGAACATTATATATTGTCCCGAATTTGAATTGTGCTCATTTTCTCTATTCCGCAAATATAAGGTTTTATCGGGTATCTTTAGAGATATGGCCACCTTTGTGTGAAAATCTTAACGAATTCATCACCCTGTATTTAAAAAAATCAATAACTAGAGGCTTGATTTTTAATGCTAAAATAATATCCAGGCTGTCTAGTTTTGTCTAAAATTATCAATGTTCTGGTACCTTTGATTTTGTATACAGGGTGAACCAACATTCACGACCATAATTTTATTTATTTTAAATGGAACACCCTGTATTTTATAGCATCGTCAGAAAGTCCTTACAATATACTTCATATTTCTACATATAATTATTGCATAACCTCGAATTGTAAATCATGGCGAATCCCGTATTGTTGCACTTGACACACCGAAAGCCTTCGATAGAGTGTGGCATGAGGAACTTCTGGTCAAGCTTCTTGGTTATGAGCTACCACCTGGCCTGCGCCTGTAGCTGAATAGCTTCTTAAACGACCGATTTCTATTTGCTGTAGTCAAAGGCTGTTAATCAGACGTATTTTCAATAAACGCCGATGTTCCTCAGGGAACTGTCCTATCCCCTACACTGTTTCTGCTGTACATCAATGAGCTGCTGGAAATAAGATGCAATCCAATCTACAGCTTCGCAGACGACAGTACATTAATATCATGCATGGAACAAGGCTAGCCACTATCATCCCAGGAGACGGTACGGTAAAAATCTATGTATACAGAGATGATCTTTCATTTAAAAAAACATCCAAAAACCAAAACTCCAACAAAGTTAGTTAAATAATGAATGTAATGATATAAAATAAAAATACGAAATATTCTGAATTCTGACAATAATACATAGAAAAATAACAAACTCAAACATGAAAACAGTAAATATCTAAAATAGATCTTTAATATCCTCATTTGCCATCCATGATTTGAGACATATAAGACTTCTAACTGAGTTATCACCTAATCGATTTCTTGTTTTGGTAAGAGTTAAGGCAGCTCTAGAAAGCTGCCTTTCAACTGGAGCTGAAGAAGCTGGCGTTGCCAAAAAGTCTTTTGCCATTGCGGCAAGGTTTGGAAAAATACATTCGTGTCTTTTCCACCATTCTAAAATATCTTCAGTACTGTAAGCTCTTGAGTCAGAAGTATATTTGTCAAATTCACCACCACGCCATATCGTCGCCTGCATTATGGGCAGGTTTTCTAATAAATACTGTAATAAAAACTGTAGATCTATTTCAAACTTTTCGACACCACTATGGTTTGGAGATTATGCTACTGGAACTGATGGTTGTGGCTCAGACATCTGCAGAAAGTCACCCCTGAAATACTGCGCTTAAAAAATATCTTCAAAATGTTTAACTGTTTCTATCTGCAACTCTTTTTCCCAACTTGTATTGGAGAACGTTTCCACTTTATGTCGGGGTCTAGAATTAGGACAACACATTACATCCAGTTAGTTCGCTCGTAATGTTTAGTGATTTTGTAATACTAATAGCAAGAGCGCGTCGTCATCGAGTGCCTGCTTGCTGTCGTAACCTCGGTGATTCCCCTATTCTAACGCTTCGATTCGCATTTTACAGATCAATATCAAGTAATATCATGTAGTTTGATTTTACTTGATATCAAGTCAAGAAGTTCAGATCGAAAATCAAGTCAAGTCAAATATCAAATTTTCAAAAGTTTGAGCTTTCAAGTCAAGTCAAGTATTTAAGAAAAAACTCAAGCTACTTGGCTTAATGAATCCCTACGATGTGTGGGGATGCGCTCCAAAGCACGCCTAACCTCACAAAAAGCCTCCACAGCCTGGAACATCAGGAAGGGTGGCTATTTTATTCCCGTACTTTGAGTCCTTCCATCCTTGACTTCTAGAAGCTCAACGAAATTAGACAACGCCTTATGAATGTGCAGCGTTGCCCGACTGCTCCCAATTATCTAATTTCATTATAGGAATACATATCTGGCCATACTGAGGCAGCATATCCTGTGTTGCTGGCATATTACGTGTATAATTTAACACCCCCTATTTTTTTCACGGACTATTAACTGACAAGGCGCAGCAAGCATTTCATCATCTATTAAATTGGGTGCAACAGAGAGTGTAGTAGTCGTTCTACGCTGAAGACGGCTGTTGTCCAATAAAAAAGGATTTATTGTCTGTCAGAAAAAAATGTGCGTCGAGGAGACAATGGCAGCATTCATATCGAAGCGTTACATTAATGATATGAGAAAGGATAATTCTGTTAAATTGTCCTGAGACACTCTAGACTGAGAGTCAGCGATCGGTAGATTTAATATGACTAACATCTACAATATCTAAAGCCTCGTGTCCACTAGCAAATAAAATTTCTAGACTTACTCTCACAAGTCACTTGCGTAGCGTGTGCACGACGTCATTAGATAAATATTGCAGCAAAATTACTTGCACATAAAGGACTTGCGACTTGCTGAGGGCTTGTAATGTACACGGTAACTCTCAGGAAATTGGTTTGCCACAAAAATGTCGAGACTGTTTCGAAAGTCTTGCAGCAAGGTGTGTTGTATGTCAAATATGGAGAAGTTCAACTGGACGACAGATGACACGTGACTTTTAATTGAAAATTTTGAATTGTATGGAATGTACATACTACAGAATTTAAGGACAGAATCAAAAAGTAGAATGCATTAAAAAAATTGTCCGACCATTTCAATACTTCTACAGCGGAAATTCAAAGGAAGACACATAATTTGAGAACGCAAGTTAACCAAGAGTGGAGAAAAAGTCAAAAAAAGAAAAGTGGACAAGAGACTAATCAAATATATAAGAGTACTTGGGAGTTCTTTGACTTATTAAAGTTCATGTATGCCTAGAGTAGTTCTACGCTGAATCCACTTTCTCACCCAAAATTTTCTCCGCCTTTTACTATCTTTCTCTTGTTTTCTTTTTTCTTTTTAAATTAAATACATCACAACTACCGCAGCAGCTACAGATTTTGCATACGACATCTTATCTACAGTGTACACGGAATCAGAACAATCAAGCCCAAGTGAAATGCGAGAGAAATTTCCTAGATTAAATTTGCGAACAATTAAAAGATAGTGTAGACAAAACATGCAAATACTTGCTGCAAAAACTATCACAAGTTACTTGCAAGTGGACAAGAGGCTTAAGCGTATAGCTTTATATTATTCAGATGTATCAATGTTATAAATTTTGACCAGTTCCTTATACTTGCAATAAGACTCGGTAGTTTCACCTTGACAACCGTTTTACTCACAATGATGCTTACATACTTAATACAAAATATACAAATTTAAATTATGCTACATTTCTTTGTGTGTATTTGCATCAAATGTCTTAGCGAAATCAATAAAAATGAATAAAGACGGCTTATTTATACAAATTATGTTTCGAAGTACCGTAAAGTGCTTTTTAAAAAATGATTTATTTTCAAATGTTGTATCTACAAAGGCTGGATTAAGACTGGCTGAATATGAACACAATTAAAATGGAAATAACAACTGTCTGTAAAGAAGGTATCATATTAATTTGTGGAATATCCTCGAAACTGCTGATCTAGGTGATGACGCTCGGTAGATGTCTGGCTAGAGTACAGTACAGTACAGGCCGTAGGTAACTTACATGTATTATTAGTATTATATTAGTATTTCCAACAAACGCCGGTGTTCCTCAGGGATCTGTCCTATCCCCTACACTGTTTCTGCTGTACATCAACGAGTTGCTGGAAATAACATACAATCCAATCTACGCTTCGCAGACATGGAACCAGGCAAGCCACTATCATCCCAGGAAACGGTACGTCGGCGATAGCAGCATGCCTCACAGATCAACGCAGATATCAAAACAATTGTCGAGTGGGGATCAGCAAATAAAGTACAGAAATCTCAGGCAACAACACTTACAAAGAAGTCTCACGTTGGCTTACCAACTGTGGAAATGGAGGGTCACCCAATACTCGAGTCACCTTCTGTCAAGCTTTTGGAGATTAACAACAGCAATAACATGTCCTGGCACAACCACGTCGCCGTCGTCAGTTTTGCTAAAATGGCATCCCAGAAGCTTGAAGTTTGTTCCACTGTAGGAAACTATACAGGGTTATTCACGTTATTCACGGGGCATTATGGCTAAAGTATTCGATAAAAAAGAAAATAATAACTTCGGATGGATAGAGATCCATAAAGGCTACATTTTAAAAATATTTTCATGTTATACAGGGTGTCCCAAAAACACGAAATGTGTCAAAGTTGTTTTTTTTGAATGGGACACCCCGTATATTATTGCATATTCGGATTTCTTGGTGAATTCTAGTGTGACTTTATGGGATACATGGGACTTAAAGCGCACCGTTTGGGTTTTAATCACCATTTTCGGTATAAGTAGATATCAGGAAAAATTTGAATATCGCAGAGATTATAAAATTTGGAAGGCTGTAACTCTGCCGTATTACTAAGCATAAAATGCGTCAGCTTTGACGAGACTGTCAAGATTAAATTACGTTTATGCTTGGAGAAATCGGTCGATTAATTAAGGAAACTTCGATCAGCGATAACTTGATTTTTTCAAATGGGAATGCCTAATTTTTGTATACGGTTAAACGTAGAATTTGACAACCTTTCTAATGATATTTGTGAATATCAATCTCTGGTAGTTTTTGTTTAATTTTAAATTTTCAAACAAATCGGCGTTTTTCAATTTTCCTACCTATAAGTAACGTAGCAGGCCATGAAATATAAACAAAAACCTGTTCAGGTAGAAGAAAACAACTAACTTAGCTTAAAAATACACACGAACTAGACTAAAGGGGCGACATTATAAAAATTACTCACAACAAACAAAGTCTAACCAGAAACAACGGCGGTAACATATCTTTGCTCAAAGAGAAGCTGGAGTATGGCAGAAATGGATTAAAAATTTTGAAATAAAACGAAAACTACTACTATGTTGTAGGAAGTTTATTATTTTCATAACAAAATTTCACATTTAATGATATAAAAAAGTATGCAATTCTGTCAAAACTCAAGTCAAAAGTACCCTTGAGTGAAGTTCTGAAAATTCTTCAGTACCTGTTAGCAAGATCGCAGAAAATAAAGAATGAGTTAAAATTTGTTCAAATTATGAAACATAACTTAAATGGCAGAAAATTTAAATCCGATTTGTCAGTATTTTTTTTGCAATATTGCTAATAGATATTGAAAAATAGAAGGGCTCGATTCAGAGGGATTAACTTCGACGCAAATTACTACTTTTTTACACCATTACATATGATTGATAATTGCGTACTGGAGCAGCAGACGCTGGTCGTTTTTGCTTCATATCAGGGTTTTTAATTTTTTGGAAATTTTTAACCTCTAGTGAATTGCGGTAGCCAGTAGACTGTAAAAAATATCTATTACTGCTATACTCCAGCTTCTTTTTGACCTTAGAGATATTACCGCCGTTGTTTCTGGTTAGACTTTGTTTGTTGTGAGTAATTTTTATAATCCTGTCCCTTCAGTCTAGTTCGTGTGTATTTTTCTGCTAAGTTAGTTGTTTTCTTCTACCTGAACAGATTTTTGTTTATATTTCATGGCCTGCTACGTTGCTTATAGGTAGGAAAATTGAAAAACGCCGATTAGTTTGAACATTCAAAATTAAATGAAAACTACCAGAGATTGATATTCACAACCTTATATCATTAGAAAGTTTATCAAATTCTACGTTTAACCGTATGAAAAAAATTAGGCATTGCCGTTTGAAAAAATCAAGTTAGCGCTGATCGAAATTTCTTTAATTAATCGACCGATTTCTCCAAGCGTAAACGTAACTTAAATTTGACAGTCTCAGCAAAGTCGCAGCCTTCCAAATTTTATAATTCGATACGGCTAATATCACAATGGACCTCCACAGTCTGGAAGGGTGGCTGACCTGTCCCTATTTTACAGATTCTGTCACGGAAGATGTTCGAGTGAGCTCTGCCAGATAATGACACCGAAGGCCGTCCCAACCAGGAAAACTAGAGAGGCTCTGCCAGCTCATCCTTACCAGGTCGAGGTCACTACTTCCCGAAGCAGTCTCCTCCAGCATTCCTTCTTTTGGAGAACCCCGACGCTATGGAACGAGCTGCCGGTGAATTTGATTCCCAACAACTAAACACTTATCGCCTCGCCTTTGCGGAAGGCTGACGATAAAAAAATACTTTTTGTGAATACGGACTATTGAGAAAGTAAACAGTTACCCCGGCACGACAGTGACTCCTCACGACCTCTAGGCCGTCCGGCAATCCTTCTCGGCATCCACAGGTGCTTGACAACATCTCAACCACAGTATATCCAGTTATACAGTAGCGCAACTCCCTAGAAATCATGCAGACAATTTGTCTCCGAAAAACTGGTCTCTCATAACCCCACGTCGGCTCCTCAGCACGAGCCGCATGTATTGCCGTTTACATTTTGAACACAGGGTAGTAATAATCGAGTGAAGAAGAGTAATTATTGTGTTGCAATATGTTTAATGGATGCGATATATCTCGTAAATAAGAGAAATTTTGAGAGCAGTGTGGTAATGTGATATTCTTCATCGAGGTCAGGCAGTTGTCTTTGGAATTCTGAATTACAATTTGTAAGTTATATCCATGCATTCGCATTTATTGTACGTGAAAATGCTTTGTTCTGGTTCTTCTAATTCATCATGGATTCTTTGTATATAAATGGGGTCTAAACATTTTTTTTTTAGAACCACAACCTTTAAATTTATCTTCATCAATCATCATAGAAAAACGTTTAAGGTACGAAAAACTGGTAAACAGCAAAACCGATGAAAACTTGTTAGGTATACATAAAAAATAACGATCAATATGTTTATAACAACGATAAAATATACTAAACTGGTGGTTGTTCATGAAAAAATTGCAAAACTGTTTTTTATCTAGTTTATCAAGACTACCTTTCCTAGTGTATTTGTATATTACATATGAATAGGCATATTGAAGAAAAGAATCCATCTTTATAGAGGAAAATGATATATTTTTGAAACTAACATGTTGATTCTTTTTATTGTGAACTTTCTATTTGAGCATCCATTAAAATGGACTTCACTTCCTGCTTAAAATTTCATAATGTTGGGATGCATAATCACATTCATTTTGTTATATGTCGTGAAAGATCTTTTGAACGTTGTGGTGCTGTGAGGAAACAGTGAGAAATTATTATTCTGACTTTAGGCTCATAATTAGAGAACGACTTTCCGTAACGTCTAACTTTTCTAAAAACTGAAAAAAAAACACACAGCTACCCTAATACCCGACAGACTTAGTTAGAGACAAATGGACTTTAATATTATTAGGTAATAAAGGAGCATATTAAACATTGGAGGAATCGCATACCTGGCAGCGTCTTGAGGAAGCTTAAGAAACTATAGTCACAGTTTTTGGAATTGTTAATACAGCCTACAGCGGCGCAACATTTGACTTCACGCGTCCCGATATCCATATCAGCGTATCACCAAGTTCCTTAATCCGGTTCTGTCAAAGACACTACCTTCACTGTCATAGACTGAAGACGCCTCAGGCGATCGCCGTGCTAAACATCCTGCGAACGATGCGCGGAATGCTATGCGCGAACCACCAAAATTCTGGAGAGTTGCGCTACTGTATAGTTGGATATACTGTGTCTCAACATCTCGATGCTCACACCTAAACATTATCACCATCAGTCGTCCTTCTTCCTAACCGCGTACGTCCAGCGAGAGATGGACGAGCCATCAACAGGAAGATACGACCGCAAACACTCGTATATACCAATCGGCGTTGCGCGTGTTTGGGCCAAAAGTGCTGCCAACTGTCGGCGTCCGTCAAACTAACAGTCTCGTCAGCTCGACGGTTGTTACGGGGGTATGTGGTAATTGGCACACATCACTACCAGATTCTATAGTAATCGCTTTCACCAGCATCTTATTCGCACACAGATATTTGGAGTTTTTGCGAGAATGAACACGTTATAGATGTTAATGGAAGTTTAGTGACTTCTTTGTCAATGAAAATACCTACTTTCTTCTGATAAATAATAAACATGTATTTAACCTTCTTGTTCTATTTACTTCTCAAACCATTCCCCCCAAAAAATCGAAAATCTTTATTTGGCTTTCTATCAAGACAAAACCTCGTTTTGTGGATAACTTGGGCGCTCACTAATAATCTAGTCACTAATTTGAGTCTCAGTCTCGTTGAACGAAAATCAACTTTTTTAGAGGCCCCTGATTTTCAGTTTCCCCTCACAAAATCAAAAATCTTTATTTGGCTTACTACGCAGATGAAACCTAGTTTCCTGAATAATTTAAGGGTGCTGATTACCAATCTGACCACTATTTTGAGCTTCTCATACGAAGATATGTGGTAATTGGCACAAATCACTACCAGATTCTATAGTAATCGCTTTTACTAGCATCTTATTCGCACACAGATATTTGGAGATTTTGCGAGAATGAACACCTTATAGATGTTAAGGGAAGTTTAGTGACTTCTTTGCCAATGAAAATACCTACTTTCTTCTGATAAATAATAAACATGTATTTAACCTTCTTGTTCTATTTACTTCTCAAACCATTCCCCACAAAAAATCTCTATAAAGACGAAACCTCATTTTAAGGCGCTGATTAAAAATCTGGCCTCTAGTTTGAGTTTCAGTCCCGCTGAACGAAAATCAATTTTTTTAGAAACTCCTGATTCTCTGATTCCTCTCAAAACATCGAAAATGTTTATTTGACTTTCTATCAAGACGAAACCTCGTTTCCTGGATAATTTCAAGGTACTGATTACAAATCTAATCACTGTTTTAAGTTTTAGTCTCGCTGAAAGAAGATCGAATTTTTTAGAGACTCTTGATTTTCAAAGATTCTCTTCAAAAAATCGAAAATCTTTGTTTGGCCTTCTGTCAGGACAAAACCTTCTTTCCTGGATAATTTCAAGGCGCTGATTACAAATCTGGCCACTGCTTTCAGTTTCAGTCTCTCTGAATGAAGATCGAATCTTTTAGAGACTCCTGATTTTCAGATTCTCCTCAAAAAATCTAAAATCTTTATCTTGGCTTTCTATCAAGACGAAACCTTCTTTCCTGGATAATTTTAGGATGCTCATTACAAATCTAGCCACTGTTTCAAGTTTCAGTCTCGCTGAACGAAGATCGAATTTTTTAGGGACTCCTGATTTTCAGATTCGCCTCAAAAAATCGAAAATGTTTATTTGACTTTCTATCAATACGAAACCTCGTTTCCTGGATAATTTCAAGGCACTGATTACAAATCTAATCACTGTTTTAAGTTTTAGTCTCGCTGAAAGAAGATCGAATTTTTTAGAGACTCATGATTTTCAAAGATTCTCCTCAAAAAATCAAAAATCTTTATTTGGCCTTCTATCAAGACAAAACCTTCTTTCCTGGATAATTTCAGGGCACTGATTACAAATCTAGCCACTGTTTCGAGTTCCAGTCTCGCTCAATGAAGATCGAATCTTTTGGAGTCTCCTGATTTTCAGATTCCCTCAAAAAATCGAAAACCTTTATTTGTCTGTCTATCAAGATGAAACCTCCCTTCCTGTATGATTTTAGGGCGCTGATTGAATCTAGCCACTATCTTCAGTTTCAGTCTTACTGAAACTCCTGATTTTCAGATTATTCTCAAAAAATCGAAAATCTTTATTTGGCTTTCTATCAAGACGAAACCTCGTTTCCTGGATAATTTTAGGGCACTGATTACAAATCTGGCCACTATTTTGAGTTTCTGTCTCGCTGAAAGAAGATCGAATTTTTTAAAGACTCGTGATTTTCAGATTCCCCTCAAAAAATCGAAAATCTTTATTTGGATTTCTATCAAGACGAAACCTCGTTTCCTGGATAATTTTAGGGTGCTGATTACAAATCTAGCCACCGTTTTCAGTTTCAGTCTCGCTGAATGAAGATCGAATTTGTTAGAGACTCCTGATTTTCAGATTCTCCTCAAAAAATCGAAAACCTTTATTTGGCTTTCTATCAAGACGAAACCTTCTTTCCTGGATAATTTCAGGGCACTGATTACAAATCTAGCCACTGTTTCGAGTTCCAGTCTCGCTCAATGAAGATCGAATCTTTTGGAGTCTCCTGATTTTCAGATTCCCTCAAAAAATCGAAAACCTTTATTTGTCTGTCTATCAAGACGAAACCTCCCTTCCTGTATAATTTTAGGGCGCTGATTATAAATCTAGCCACTGTTTCAAGTTTCAGTCTCGCTGAACGAAGATCGAATTTTTTAGGGACTCCTGATTTTCAGATTCGCCTCAAAAAATCGAAAATGTTTATTTGACTTTCTATCAATACGAAACCTCGTTTCCTGGATAATTTCAAGGCACTGATTACAAATCTAATCACTGTTTTAAGTTTTAGTCTCGCTGAAAGAAGATCGAATTTTTTAGAGACTCATGATTTTCAAAGATTCTCCTCAAAAAATCAAAAATCTTTATTTGGCCTTCTATCAAGACAAAACCTTCTTTCCTGGATAATTTCAGGGCACTGATTACAAATCTAGCCACTGTTTCGAGTTCCAGTCTCGCTCAATGAAGATCGAATCTTTTGGAGTCTCCTGATTTTCAGATTCCCTCAAAAAATCGAAAACCTTTATTTGTCTGTCTATCAAGATGAAACCTCCCTTCCTGTATAATTTTAGGGCGCTGATTGAATCTAGCCACTATCTTCAGTTTCAGTCTTACTGAAACTCCTGATTTTCAGATTATTCTCAAAAAATCGAAAATCTTTATTTGGCTTTCTATCAAGACGAAACCTCGTTTCCTGGATAATTTTAGGGCACTGATTACAAATCTGGCCACTATTTTGAGTTTCTGTCTCGCTGAAAGAAGATCGAATTTTTTAAAGACTCGTGATTTTCAGATTCCCCTCAAAAAATCGAAAATCTTTATTTGGATTTCTATCAAGACGAAACCTCGTTTCCTGGATAATTTTAGGGTGCTGATTACAAATCTAGCCACCGTTTTCAGTTTCAGTCTCGCTGAATGAAGATCGAATTTGTTAGAGACTCCTGATTTTCAGATTCTCCTCAAAAAATCGAAAACCTTTATTTGGCTTTCTATCAAGACGAAACCTTCTTTCCTGGATAATTTCAGGGCACTGATTACAAATCTAGCCACTGTTTCGAGTTCCAGTCTCGCTCAATGAAGATCGAATCTTTTGGAGTCTCCTGATTTTCAGATTCCCTCAAAAAATCGAAAACCTTTATTTGTCTGTCTATCAAGACGAAACCTCCCTTCCTGTATAATTTTAGGGCGCTGATTATAAATCTAGCCACTGTTTCAAGTTTCAGTCTCGCTGAACGAAGATCGAATTTTTTAGGGACTCCTGATTTTCAGATTCGCCTCAAAAAATCGAAAATGTTTATTTGACTTTCTATCAATACGAAACCTCGTTTCCTGGATAATTTCAAGGCACTGATTACAAATCTAATCACTGTTTTAAGTTTTAGTCTCGCTGAAAGAAGATCGAATTTTTTAGAGACTCATGATTTTCAAAGATTCTCCTCAAAAAATCAAAAATCTTTATTTGGCCTTCTATCAAGACAAAACCTTCTTTCCTGGATAATTTCAAGGCGCTGATTACAAATCTAGCCACTGCTTTCAGTTTCAGTCTCACTGAATGAAGATCGAATCTTTTAGAGACTCCTGATTTTCAGATTCTCCTCAAAAAATCTAAAATCTTTATCTTGGCTTTCTATCAAGACGAAACCTTCTTTCCTGGATAATTTTAGGGTGCTGATTACAAATCTAGCCACCGTTTTCAGTTTCAGTCTCGCTGAATGAAGATCGAATTTGTTAGAGACTCCTGATTTTCAGATTCTCCTCAAAAAATCGAAAACCTTTATTTGGCTTTCTATCAAGACGAAACCTTCTTTCCTGGATAATTTCAGGGCACTGATTACAAATCTAGCCACTGTTTCGAGTTCCAGTCTCGCTCAATGAAGATCGAATCTTTTGGAGTCTCCTGATTTTCAGATTCCCTCAAAAAATCGAAAACCTTTATTTGTCTGTCTATCAAGATGAAACCTCCCTTCCTGTATAATTTTAGGGCGCTGATTGAATCTAGCCACTATCTTCAGTTTCAGTCTTACTGAAACTCCTGATTTTCAGATTATTCTCAAAAAATCGAAAATCTTTATTTGGCTTTCTATCAAGACGAAACCTCGTTTCCTGGATAATTTTAGGGCACTGATTACAAATCTGGCCACTATTTTGAGTTTCTGTCTCGCTGAAAGAAGATCGAATTTTTTAAAGACTCGTGATTTTCAGATTCCCCTCGAAAATCTTTATTTGGATTTCTATCAAGACGAAACCTCGTTTCCTGGATAATTTTAGGGTGCTGATTACAAATCTAGCCACCGTTTTCAGTTTCAGTCTCGCTGAATGAAGATCGAATTTGTTAGAGACTCCTGATTTTCAGATTCTCCTCAAAAAATCGAAAATCTTTATTTGGCTTTCTATCAAGACGAAACCTCGTTTCCTAGATAATTTTAGGGCACTGATTACAAATCTGGCCACTATTTTGAGTTTCTGTCTCGCTGAAAGAAGATCGAATTTTTTAAAGACTCGTGATTTTCAGATTCCCCTAAAAAAATAGAAAATCTTTATTTGGCTTTCTATCAAGACGAAACCTCGTTTCCTGGATAATGTCTTGGCGCTGATTTAAAACCTAGCCAATGTTTTAGGTTTCAGTCTCTCTGAACGAAGATCGAATCTTTTAGTGTCTCCTAATTTTCGGATTGTCCTCAAAAAATCGAAAATCTTCATCTGGCTTTCTATCAAGACGAAACCTCGTTTCCTGGATAATTTCAAGGCACTGATTACAAATCTAATCACTGTTTCAAGTTTTAGTCTCGCTGAATGAAGATCGAATTTTTTACAGACTACTGTTTTTCAGATTCTCCTCAAAAAATCTAAAATCTTTATTTGGCTCTCTATCAAGACGAAACATCGTTTCCTGGATAATTTCAAGGCACTGATTACAAATCTAATCACTGTTTCAAGTTTTAGTCTCGTTGAATGAAGATCGAATTTTTTACAGACTACTGTTTTTCAGGTTCTCCTCAAAAAATCTAAAATCTTTATTTGGCTCTCTATCAAGACGAAATCTCGTTTCCTGAATAATTTTAGGGCGCTGATTACAAATCTGGCCACTATTTTGAGTTTCTGTCTGGCTGAAAGAAGATCGAATTTTTTAGAGACTCCTGATTTTCAAAGACTCTCCTCAAAAAATCGAAATATTTATTTGGCTTTCTATCAAGACGAAACCTCGTTTCCTGGATAATTTTAAGGCACTCATTACAAATCTAATCACTGTTTTAAGTTTTAGTCTCGCTGAATGAAGATCGAATTTTTTACAGACTACTGTTTTTCAGGTTCGCCTCAAAAAATCTAAAATCTTTATTTGGCTCTCTATCAAGACGCAATCTCGTTAAATAAGTATATACTTTAAAGGCTCAATGATAACGTTGATGTCTTTAATGATTTTAAGAGCTAAACAATCGGCTGATGACTCTATATTTCTGGTGATGGATCCTGGAATGTTGAACTGATTTTTTTAAAACGCCCATAGATCGCAGTACTCCCCTCACCTATCGGTGCGGGAAGTAAAATAAATACTAAAAGGGATCATGTGAATGCTCTATTTTTGCAACGTCTCCAATCAGTTCAGAACCTGCACAGACAGACCATTGTAGAAAATGTAGCGTCTGGACCAGCCCTACGTTGCTAACTCGACGCATTGCCTGCGTCCATCAGTGCAACGCGTAAGCTCATGATTAAACTGAGAGAAAAAACAATCCCGAAGCATAACAGCAGAATTATCTCCTTATTGAACGTAATAAGTAGTTCTACGAAACAGCGCATAATTACCAACTCAATTTTGCATGAAAGTACCCGAACACCCACGTAGTTACTCGACGCACCATATCTGTACTAATTTTGGACCCCCACGACGTCACGATTTTATCCTCATTTTTTATTTAGATTTCATCATCGGCAGTTTCCTTTCTCACGTCGACGTTTTCAGATAATTTCAGTCCATGAAACTAGAGTTTTCCATCTCAATATTTTAGTGCTGCAAAATGGTTCACTCAGTACTAATGGCGGCTCACCTTATGGAGCCAAGGAGCCATAGCCCCACCACATTAAATCGAGTACCTACCTAACTTTTTTTGTGCTACTTTTAAATATTATATTGCATCCTACTGTTTTAAAAATTATTTAGCAAAAATTAAACATGGACAAATCTCCAACATATTATCCTAACTACTATTGCTATGAAAGCACGGCGTGCGGTGTGGGAGCCAAACAGACAGCGGCTCCAATTCTGCTATAATACATCCAGCCGAATGGTTAAATGAGGTCATATTAACGCTATACGCGGAGCGCGATTTTAATAAGGAAAGGAGCCAGGTAACTGCTGGCTCACCAACCTAGATATTGTTGTCGTTGTCGATTGGAAATATTCGGATTAATTTCTGCATGGCCGACTGTACTCACTAGGCCGGAGCATGAAATATAGCAACACTGAATCTGGGGGCCGAGTTTGCATTTGTTGTTATGTCATGTGTTTTCTTCCAGGTGCAGAACATATGGTTGGAAGGAGATTATTAACGTGTTACTAATTATTTACCTGCACAAACGAAACTATAAAGATAACAAGATGCCTGCAAAGCGTGTAGTACCAGGTTGCGGCCCAGTAGAGGACTACCAAACCATGGCCCAACATCACCTTATTCCAGATTAAAAAGAACGTTGCAAGATGATTTTGAATGGGTTCCTACTTATTTACCTGCACAAACGAAACTATAAAGATACAAAGATGCCTGCAAAGTGTGTAGTACCAGGTTGCACTAGCAATTTTGCGTCCAATAAGGGACATAAACAGAAGTGGGTGAAAGGTATTCCTCGGAAGGGCTGGTTATATTTGTAAGGATAAGGACAATAATTGACAAACATTTCAAAGGATAAGACCTATTTTAAAGCACAATGTGGTACATATAATGTTTTCTGGACCTCCCAAATATCACAGAATAATACAGTTAATAGAACTCAGCTGGGCATGGCCTGGGGTATACCTACGAAAGGATTTGATAGTGAAAGGGAAATCAAGACCAGCAAGAATGGCTTCACAGTGACCTAATAGTGAATTTTTCTAGCTCAAGTGACAATTTACAAAGTAAATTGAGTGTTCATTTAAGTGGAAGTGGAAGTGGCAGCAGGAAACAGGTTGCGTTTATTTTTATTTTGTAGTGTCGGACTGTGATGAAACAGACATCAGATGTAAGTGGTATTAGTAGTAGTAGTAGTTCTAAAAAGTATTTTTCTCAATTTATTAACCCAGATGAACTCTAATACATATAAAATGTAATAATTGTTCTGAAACTATAGGTCCACTATTTGAAAGCTAAGCCACGTTGCCACATCTAAGGCTAAGCTAAGTGTAGAGTCGGCCATGATTTCTGCTGTCTGTTTCGCGCCCCGACGTGGAAGTTATTTTAATAATACTTATAGTTGTGACTCGTAATAGGTGAGGCACTATTGCCAAAATTAGCAGTCTTTTCTTAAAGCCGTTTTTCACATACTCGATTAAGTAAAAAATTGAAATCAAGAAATTGGGAAGACCGCTTCCCGATTTAGATATTCAAAAAACGCAAAATGTGTTCAGTAGTTCGTCGAATGTTAAAAGCCGAGTACGGAAGTTCAATCGAAATATGTACAATAAAAACAAATGGATTTGTGGATGTGATAAGAAAAACTAATTTTTTTTTGTTTCTCCTGTATTTTGTTTGGTGGCGATCCTACCTGGACGAAGAATGTCCACATCTGAAGCAGAATGGTCCTTTTCCATGCTAAAAAGGATTAAGACGTTTCTAAGAAACTCTATGAAAGAATTCAGTGCTCTTGGAATGTTATCGGCCGAAAAAAAGTTTTTAAATAAAATTGACAATTTTAACAAACAAGTTAATGACACTTCTACGAAAAATAAGGAAAGACCGTTAGATTTTACATACCGGACAATTTAAAAGTGTATTTTTTGTTGTTGCTCATAGGTTATATTCAGATAAAGTTTTGGGTAAGTCTTTTTACTGCTGTTTTACTATATTTTTTAAGGTGCCGATAAATTTAGGTTATTTTTTATAAAAGGAAGGTTGCAACATTGACACGTTCATAATCTGGACCCATGGAGACGAACAATTGGAAAATTTCTTTTCGGATCCCAACAACTTGAAACCGTTCATAAAATTCACAAAAGAAGAAGAGCAACAGCCTTCCTTTTTTGGATATCTTGGTAATGGCAAGAAATACACAATAGGGGCTGAAAGAAGAACTATGTCTATGAACTAAGCAAAAAAGTTCTGTCAAAGAACGCATTTCCCAAGAACCTAGAGAAAATCACAATACTAGCACAAGCATAAGTCCTGAAGAACACAGGCATTTACTCAGTATACCATACGTGGAAAAATTATCAGTTACAGTCAGAAGAATAGGGCGAGAATATAAAATTCAAACATGATTCCCAAGAATCACAATCCTCCGAAAAGATTTTTCAGACATCTACCCTCTTCAAAACCTCAAACACCATCGTTTTTGGTTGCTCGCAGTCATGTTGTCTCTATAACCAAGCTTTCGTCAGCTCATTGGAAGCCACCTATCCAGCGTAATATTGACCTAGTGCTCAGTAATACCTAACAAGGGTTCAGGGCCAGTGCAGAAGTTCTTAGCCCATATCCTAGTCAAGTGATTGGATTTCTAGTTTTTCGGAAAATCAGTGTGTGCCCAGAGGTCCAGAGTCCAATTATTGTAAAAATCGCCCTTGATCACTTAAACGACAGATGAAAGTTAACTAGTGGAGGTCTGTTTCAATATGTTTAAGCTGAACACCACCGTAATTGTGTAACCACTCAGCTCAATTTTAGTTTTTTGATTATTGCTCCGCTGCCACTGACACGATTTCTAACAACCATACGCGTTTTACATCCTAAGCAGGGTAGTAATACTGTCTCAAAATTTCATTAGAATCAATTTAATACTTTCCACGCTACAAAATACAAAATGGTCTAAAGCAATAAACACTCGTATGCATACAGAAAATTCCCTTAGTTTCTGTAATAGGCTAGGCAATGTTCGAATGGACCTATAAAGGTGATTTATGTCGCTAGGTCTTCCTTCACAGGTTCGTGGACAGCCTATTATGAATACAACACATTTTTCAGTTTTTCAACCCCCACCCCTCAACCACCCCAATTTCACCCCCACCCAAAAAAACGCAGAAAATTATCAGAAACCTCTAAAACGCTTAAAAACGAAGTTTGAGCAATGTTTAACTTTTTTCGTTTCTTGCTAATTACTCCGCCGCCCATGCTGCCCGAATTTCATCCCAATCCATGCAGCGGTTGTTGAGATTACGTGGCTAGAGAAACGCGTACAGACAGACAGATCGACAGACAGACCGACGGAAATAGGTGACATGGATTTTCGTTATGTAGACATCATAAAACGCCTAAAAAGCGTATTATCTCAAAATCGGAAATTTTCGCGATCACAATACTCCCCTCACCTATCGGTGTGGGAAGTAAAAAGAGCAGCAAATTTTACCAGTAAGGAAACCCAATAGTTAGTTTCACCTCTGGAAACATAAAGATAATATATTAGAATATAAAAAAGGTATGCCATGTCGTGGTAACAGGAAAAGCTTACATAGAAAATCTTAGAAAAAAGTTCAATACTTCCTCAAACAAATTGAAGACGAACCGTCAAAATGTTAATAAAATTTGAATGTACAGTTAATTTCATGCATGGTAAATACTGTTTCATTTATTTAATATATGGAAAAAGCCTTATCTGATCTGATTGATCTGGCCTAGTAAGTAATGAAGGAAAACGGAAGTGGCACAATAAGGTAGCAACTAGCAGCAAGCTTGCGGTTTGACTGAAAGGTACTAATAAGTGCACGTATTCGTCGATGTTTCTCATGGTGTCCATGTCTTTATCTAGTTGAATATATTAAGTGACAGTACGGACATTCTCTCCATACATAATAAATCCTTAAACGGTAGCCATCGGTCGCGGTGCGCTACATCTGACCCAAATCGCACGCAGCCATACACCCGTTAGTGGGTGCATATAGGCTAGGTACTACAGGGAAGAAGCTGGTACTACACATACTCTTAATAGCAGAGTTGTATGACGATAGTCCTATTTTGTTGGCGAGGAGCGATATAGTTTCTCCTACGCATCGCTTCAATCGCAAGTTTATGGTGGTGTTTCCGTCAAGGGAAGAGTGGGAGTCTAGGGAAAGACAGCTCATCGAAGGAGGAGGACAGGTCTGGTACACAGACGGTTCACTCGCTAGAGAGGGCTCGGGCTTCGGGAGTCTACGGTCCCCATATAAGGCTTTCACTCCCTCTTGCGGGGCACACCACAGTATTCCAGGCTGAGGTCTATGCGATACTTGCTTGTGTAAATCGTATTCGGGAAATTGACGGGTCTAGGAGGCGGATTACTATTTGCTCTGACAGTCAGGCAGCCATCAAAGCACTGAGTGCTTGGAAAATAACGTCGGGACTGGTCCTGGAGTGCAGGAGGGCTCTTGACGACATCTCAGCTAAACACAAGGTATCACTGATGTGGGTACCTGGGCACGCTGGGGTAAAGGGTAACATAATGGCGAATCATCTGGCTAGGATGGGATCCGGAAACAGTTTTTTGGGCCCGGAACCAGCCTTAGGACTATCTGCAAACTTGATTAGGAGAACAACTGGAGAGTGGATCCAGAATCAACACTCTCTGACATGGAACAACATCTCTGGTCATCTCACTATTAGCAGGGCGTGCAGAAAGAATAGGACGATTTTGTCTCTCTCTGGATAGGAGTAACTTGAGATTGCTAGTAAGCCTATTAACGGGTCACAACACCTTCAAGCGTCACTTGTTTGTGATGAGGGTGGTCAACGACCCAACGTGCACGTGGTGTGGTGAAGAGGAAGAATCCTCGGCACACATCTTGTGTCGCTGTGAAACCCTGGGTTATCACAAACAGACTATGCTGGGCTCAAGAACCTTGGAACCAATAGAGATAAAACGGATAGGACCTAAGAATGCACTTGCCTTTGCCAAAAGGGCAAGACTTAGGAACTAGCGCGGATAGAGGGGCAAAAGGGCCCATCGTGTGGCCTATGCACCAGCCACATTCCGTGCTGGATAGCCTCTGGTCCTTATTCATTCATTCATACTCTTAATATCAAAAAAGCAAATGTCCATGTAAGATTGTGTGTTCGCAATGAGGCAGTCGAAAGACGGAGAGAATAGAAATACCTGGGTACCATTTTGAACGACACTGGAGGACACTCAAGAAATAAGATCTAGAATAGCCCAAGCTAGAGTTGTATTCACAAACGTGCGGAGAGCATTTTACCTCTAGAGATCTCAACATCGAACTTAAGATCGGGCTGGCCAGATGTTACGTTTTCTCTATGAGATGGAGTAGTGGACAAAGTTTTGTGTAAGTTTTCGTCCAGGCCCAACTGTTGCAGGTGTGGTGTAAATGTATTTGGTGTAAGGCCTGAGACCGACATAATGAGGGATGGTTTTGTTTCCAGAGTCGTTTTATTTCTATGGCAAGATATGCGTATTTAGATATTTCCCAGCGTAGGTGTTTTGGATATTCATATCATTGGGAATCGCAACATTCGTTGGCAACATCTATCAAACAGGTCACTTTACCTGCCTTTGACTAAAAAATAATATCTGGTCTATTGGCTGGATGGTTTTGTCTGTAAGCATTTCAATGTCCCAGTATAGTTATAGTTAGTTATAGAGTAATTATAATATGGATCAGTGTTTTCAGTTAGTCTGTTCGTTGTGGCCAGTGCTTGATGTATGACCTTGGCTGCAGAGTTATGTCTGGCTGTGTTCTCAGTTCCAGCGAGAGTTGTGCATTCACTTGTTATGTGTTCTATTGTTTCCTTCTGTTCGTGACATTTTCGGCAACTATCGTCGGTGATAGATGAATATTTTAATAAATATATCATCATCATAGTCACAATGTCTTAACAGACATGTTGTGAACTCGTAAAATGCATTTACTCATTTTACGAGTTTCTCTTGGGATATCTTTAAGATCTTTAATGTAGTAGTTTCCCATTTACTTTCTGCATCCTCATGCCGTTGACCAGATGGTATCTACCGGTTCATCCGCCTTTAAGGGCAATGTCTCTCCCCAAGGACAAGAAGGTGTCCTGATTCTTCTCAACTCGTCCACCCAAAACTGTTGGTTGAGAAGAGGTTACTGCTTATACCGACAGTAGTTCAGTTCCTTTTAGTCGCCTTTTACGACACGCAGAATATACGATGGGAGATATTCTAACCCGCCCCCACACGGGGAGATAAATATATACTTCTTGTAATCTCGTGTCGCAATGACTTGGTCTTGGATAGCAAGCATAAAGCCCTCCGTTTCTGAAAAGAGCTGGCCATCCTGTAGCCAGGTGAATGACTGCTTTTCATTAATGTAGTCTTGTGTTATACGGTATCTATGTTTGCCATGGTTTCCTGTTGTGATTGTATGTGATTGTGAGCGTCTGCAGCGTGGTCTGGACAAGAAAGGACGAGTAGTGTATAGTTTTTGTCTGCTTTTACTATTGCCCTATGTAGCGTCTTAGACGTCAATGTCAAAATGCATGTTTTTATAACCTCAAAAGCAAACTTTTGTGTTATCGGTTGACCAGAACAAACGTCAGAGATAACAAATACTTTATCCTTGGATTAACTTAACTACTGGATAACCAGAGCTTTTGATGTAAACCGCCGATTATGAAACGTGTTCGCTAACCACTAGTTATCCTTTAACCTCTAGTTAACTGCCGATTGTGAAACTGAGCCTTAGAGAGAAGCCTATTACATAATGCTCTTTAGGGCCAGTTTCACAATCAGTGGTCACTCTGACGGTTTACTAACCTCGACCTGCCTGTTAACTCGAACAATGGAACGCCTCTTGTTTCACAATCATAAAATGACGTAGGGTTAACTGACCGCGAGTTGTATTTTATTTTTAGCGGTTGATGGTACTGTGTCGGCAATATTTAAAATTCTTCTTCTTCTTATTTCCTTCGTTAGGTGTTTCGTGCTGGTGTTTTGTGTTTTTCTGACAAGACTGTCAAAGAATGAGTTCGTTGAGTTGTCAGTTCCATGCGACTTCCAACCTCATTTTGGTTTTTGCCACCGACGTTTTTTCATTTCATTCGCAGTTATCTGGTGTTTGGCATAGATAAAATATTTTTAGGTTGGGTTTGGACTGCTTGGCATTGTAGTTGTTTCTGGAGCATTTTTCAAATAATAGCCATGCATGTACCCGTGTGTCAGCATGGAAAAACCAAAAAGAGCGAACAACTTTTCAAAAGATGAAGAATATCTGTTCATTTCATTCGTGCAATAACATGGCCCGAAAAAGACAACGCCTGGGAAAAGATATGAGAAGAGTTTAATTGCAAATGTGCAAATAATTTCTGCAGATCTGTAAAGGTGCTGAAAGAAAAATACAAAAGTTTAAAAAAGACCAAGGAGTCTTGACCATCATATTCCTCAAAATAATTGACTCTAGGTCGAAATATTGTTGGTCGTATTGCTTCTTCATCACTGCTATACGCACTTACATCATAACCATCCATTTCAAATAAAAAGAACGATGGAAAGCGTTAAGGTAAACGAAAAAATATGAAACTTCAAATGCCTAGCAAGTAGCAAAACAAAGTGACATAACCTAATGCGCATGCGTCATCGCAAACCTGGGGTTAACTCAAGAATTTCTTGGGGTCAAGTTAACTCAGAGTTAACCTCAAGTAAAATCGAAAACTACCATTTGTGAAACATGACATCCAGGGTTAACCTCCGGTCAATACACAATCTCGAGTTAACCCATCATTGTGAAACCGGCCCTTAGTAACTACTGGTCAGGCCTAAAATGAGATTTAGCATCCGGCCTATAGAACAGCTTCCTCTGGTGTGCGTAACTCTGCTAAAGCAAAAGGCTTGTTCGACTGCCGACAATTCTCATATGCAAATTCTTTCCGAGATTTTTCCGATGTCCGTATAGGCAGAGTAAAGGCCGAGTTTCCGCTATAACTCACCGGTACCGGTCGTACCCAGCTGCCTAGATCTACGAACAATGAAACTGTCGCTTTGTTCACCAGCTGCGTGCATACCCCGCCTTATTTGGAAAAACTGCCTACCAGAAAAAATTTACAGCAATTAGCACTTATCTTAGATGCACGCAGCGGAAGATATGGGAGATATTGTTGCGTGTTTCATAGTGCTTTACTGGCCGAAATAAATTAAATCACATTCGTCTTTAAAAAAAATGTTTATTGGCGTTTCAAGCACCTCTCTGGCTTGGTTGTTGCTTTTTTAGAACTAGGTCGGAATTAAAACAAAATCTTCTTACTTTTATTTATGCGACGTTTCGAGCAATACAGGCTGGTCCAATAAGCGCGCGGTGCTCTCTAGCGGCCTTACTGTTTAAATTAAAAGGATATGTTTTAAATAGAAAAAGTTTATTTTCAAATGGTCTACCTGCAGAAAATAATGTCAAAGATGGCGAACATCTGGATATACCGAAAGTAGGTATCAACCTCCTAATTTTAAATAAAATTTGACTTGATTTGATATCAAGTCAAGATCAAGTCAAATATTTGTTTTCGAAATTCAAGTCAGGTCAAGTAGTTACACATCAAGAAACTTGAAAATCAAGTTTTTCAAGCTAACTACTTGATTTTTCTTGAAAAAATAATTCTTTTTTGATATTAATCTGATTAACCACAGCAGAATAACAGTAAAAATCTATGTATATAAAGATATAATCTTTTATTTAAAAAAAAACATCCAAAACGAAAACTCCAACAAACTTAGTTAAACAATGAATCTGATAATATGAAATAAAAATACGAAATATTCTGAATTCTGACAATAATACATAGAAAAATAACAAACCCAAATGTGGGTGAGTTGGCTCAGTGGTTATAGTCGAGGGCTCGTGACCGGAAGGTCCCGGGTTCCAATCTCGTTAGAGGCGGAAATTTATTTCTGGTTTTTTCAATTAAAGATAAATATCCATGAAAAAAAGCTCAGAGAAGAATCCACACCTGAGCCCTCACTGTTGGCTTCTAATTAACAGTGCTGTTTCTAGAGTGGCGCCGGGAAACAGTAACAAAGCCTACACAGAACACGAGGCTAATGACCAGAGCAATCGATGCAGATGACACAGAAGTAAAAAAAAATTAATATCCTTATTTGCCATTCATGATTTGAGACACTTAATACTTCTAACGGAGTTATCACCTAATCGATTTCTTGTTTTGGTAAGAGTTAAGGCAGCTCTACAGAACTGCCTTTCAACTGAAGCTGAGGAAGCTGGCGTTGCCAAAAAGTCTTTGGCCATTGCGGCAAGGTTTGGAAAAATACATTCGTGTCTTTTCCACCATTCTAAAATATCTTCAGTACTGTCCCTTGCCGCTTGAATACTATTTATAATCTGTTCATCGGTTTCATCTCGATCAGGTTCGTTGTCAAGTTCCATAGCCTACGAATCTAGTCTATCGAGCCATTAATGCACAAATGATGGAAATACTTTTAAAAACATTAAGGTAGTGGAAAATTCGTTAAATTAACGACCATTCTGTGTCTGTTGGCTTTTAAAGTTTGAAAGTCATCGGGTGCCTGCTTGCTGTCGTAACCTCGGTGATTGCCCTATTTTAACGCTTCGATTCTCATTTTACAGATCGATATCAAGTAATATGAAGTATAGTTTGATTTTACTTGATATCAAGTCAAGTAGTTCAGATCGAAAATCAAGTCAAGTCAAATATCAAATTTTCAAAAGTTTGAGCTTTCAAGCCAAGTCAAGTATTTAAGAAAAAACTCAAGCTACTTGGCTTGATGAATCCCTACTGATAGCTCTTTACCTTTCGCTTACACTTCTGACAATTTTTCTCATTTTTATTATAATATTTACGTTTCTATTGCAAATTTTCAGACCTATACTTCACCATTTATTATGCGAAAAATTGCATGTTTAACCCCCCACCCTAACTTTATACATTCACGGCACGTTCTGACGACCTAATACCTAAGTTGATACCTACTGAACCTGTAAATGATAAAATTTGTACTTTACCGAGTGACTTTTACTTCCCACACCGATAGGTGAGGGGAGTATTGTGATCGCGAAGATTTTCGATTTTGAGATAATACGCTTTTTGGGCGTTTTATGATGTCTACATAACGAAAACCCACGTCACTCATTTCCGTCGATCTGTCTGTCGGTCTGTCTGTCTGTCTGTCTGTCGCGTTTTTCTACCTTCGTAATCTCAGTAACCGCTGCAGGGATTGTGATGAAATTTGGGCAGCGTTATGCTGCGGGGCTGTAGTGGGTAATGCTCCTATAATTTTGAAAATCGTTAAAGGGGGGGCGGAGTAATTAGAAAATAACGAAAAATTTCAAATATGCCTCAAACTTCGTTTTTAGGCCTTTTAAGGGTTCCTGATCATTTTCTACTTTTTCTTGGGTGGGAGTGAATTTGGGGTGGTTGGGGGGTGAGGGGTTGTAGTACTGAAAAATTTGCTGTATTCGCAATGGGCTGTCCATTGATATGTGAATGAAAAACCTAGCGGCATGATACAGTTTTTTAGGTCCATACGAACATTGCATGCCTATTATAGAAACCACGGGACTTAGAATTTTTGATGTATACATACCAGTATTGTTTCAGATCGTTCGATATCGCGTAACGCGAAAATTGTTCAATTGATTTTGATGAAATTTTGACATAGTATTACTCCCAAGGCAACGATGGAAAACGCGTATGTTTTGAAAAAATCGGGTCAGTGGCAAAAAAAGCTAAAAATATAAAAACAGCTCATACTTTGTTTTTAGGCGTTTTAGGGGTTTCTGATCATTTTCTACGTTTTTTTGGGTGAGGGTGAATTTGGGATGGTTGGAGGGTGGGGGGTTGTAAAACTGAAAAATTTGTTGTACTTATAATGGCTTGTCCATTGATCTTTGAATGAAAAACCTAGCAGCATAATACGTAAATCCGAAAATTGCTTTGCTTATTAAAAAAACCAAGGGACTTTGTGATGTATACATACGAGTATTGTTGTAGATCGTTCTATGTTGCGTAACGCGAAAATTAGTGAATTGATTTTAATTAAATTTTGGCACGGTATTACTACCACAGCGAGGATGAAAAACGCGTATGTTTTGGAAGTATAGTGTCAGTGGCAGTGCAGCAATAATAAAAAAACTAAAAATATGAAAACAGATCAAACTTTGTTTTTAACCGTTTTACGGTTTACATATTACACTTTTTTAAGTCCATCCGAACATGCCTTACCTATAACAGAAACCAATTTTGTGATTTGTACATACGAGTTTTGCTTTATTTCGTTCTATGTATATTGCGTAAAGCGAAAATTATTGAAATGATGTTAATAAGATTTTGACACAGAATTTATTACCGCTGCGAGAATGTAAAACAACTGTTTCTGAAAAACCGCGTCAGTGGCGGCGCAACAATAATCAAAAAACCAAAAACAGAAAATCAGCTCGAACTTCGTTTTTAGACGGGTTGGAGGCTCTTGATCGTTTCGCATCGTCCAGTTCAAGCATGCAGAAAAAAACTGTAGCGCCTTAGTTTCTAGGGAGGGAGACGCAAGAAACTATCTACGAGGGCTTTTGTGTTGGATGTTGTTTTTGCGGGCGGATGAGCGATAATTTAGTTGCAAGTGGATTTTAGACTATAGCTTCATGCAATGGGAAATAATAAAATGGTATCATCATTATGTGTGGGAAGTACTGAGTCAATCAAGTTGACTCCATTTTTTTTACGTAGCGGTCTTAAACTAGTATACAAAGCTCCCAAAATCCGCATATATGTTCAGTCAAAAGAATGGCCGCATCGGCCTGCAGAGCCGCAGTGGTTCATTTAATATTTAATCTAATTAGCGTCAATTCGGAATTTATGTACGCTAAAATGTCCGGTTTAATTATAGAGTGCAGTCTGGTAGAGCGTTCTAACGCCTGGACGGGCACGACATCCCGCCAAGTCAGCATCCTTTTTTTGCGGTTGAAGGGCGCGCTGATTAGATTTATTGCCCGCGGAATCAGAGCGCTTTCGTGTTCGTTTACAGCCGAAGAGGTGTATGTAAGATTTCTGGTTCGTCGGGTACGTCTTTAAAAAAAATGGCGCCAAGTAGATTTATTCCCACGCACCCTCTGGTTACTTAAAACCCTTCACTGATAATGTGACTAAAAGTAGCATAGTTGTTAACATCGGTGTATGAGGCCGAATTCTATAACTATACTACAGCTATATTAGCACATAACAGGCACTATCAAATAGTTTCAATTTGAGAGTAATTTTACATCATTGTGGGTTAATCTTAATTGATAATCGTTTACATTTCCGCTCCATTGTTGTGAAGAAGTGCGCACCGGAGCTCGCCCCCATATTTACCCGCCTCTTTCGTATATCTTACGATTCCGGCATTTTCCCAAAAGACTGGAAAACAGCTTGCATCCAACCGGTGCAAAAAAAGGGATCCGAAACTGATCCGACCAACTACAGACTTATAGCTCTGCTTTCTGTAATCAGTAAAGTGATGGAGAGATGCGTCAACCAAGAGCTCATTAAATACCTAGAGCTCCGTCACTTAATCAACGACAGACAATATGGATTCCGACACCAAAGATCAACTGGAGATCTCCTGGCTTACACCACACATGTGTGAAGCAAACTTATCCAGTCATTTGGCGAGGCTCACGTCGTTGCTCTCGATATTTCAAAGGCATTCGACCAACTGTGGCATGCAGCTCTCCAAAACAAGCTCCCGTCTTATGGGCCCCTGTTAAGCTCTGCGGTTGGCTCGCAAACTTTCTCTCAGGTCGGAAAATCTCTGTCGTGGTAGACGGCTTTTTCTCTTCTTTCCATAGCATCAATGCCGGTGTACCGCAGGGATCGGTATTGGCTCCGACATTGTTTCTGCTCCATATTAATAATCTACCCTCTAGCACTACAAACCCAATCCATAGTTTTGCGGATGACAGTACGCTGCATGCAGGCATCATGAACAATAGACCGATCTCTGTGGTCGAGCTGGAACGCAGAGGACTGGCTGTGGCAGCTTCACTTTCAAAGGATATCGATACCATTACCGCTTGGGGGATTAAGAATATGGTTAAATTTAATGCCTCCAAGTCCCAGTATTGTATGCTATCAAACAAGAAGTAG
The DNA here is from genome assembly GCA_951848785.1 of Callosobruchus maculatus. Classification (NCBI taxonomy): domain Eukaryota; kingdom Metazoa; phylum Arthropoda; class Insecta; order Coleoptera; family Chrysomelidae; genus Callosobruchus; species Callosobruchus maculatus. The sequence goes on from CATOUR010000131.1 coordinate 6,043,037, forward strand.
CCAAGCCAACACCAGGTTCTAATGAACAACCAGGCTCTGCCAAGCAGTTACTCATTCAAGCTATTATGAGTCAACATTACAGAAAATCTGATCTGGCACGAACACGTCGCGTCAATTGCAACAGTTGCTGGTAAAAAGCTTGGGTACCTATTTAGAGCCAGAAAGTATTTCTCACCATGTAACCTCCTCACGCTATATAAAGCCCAGATAAGACCTTGCCTGGAGTATTGCTCTCATGTCTGGAGAGCTGCTGCCCCTACTACCCTGTCTATACTAGATGCCGTCAAGAGAAGGGCAATTCAACTAATTGGCGATCTGGCCTTAACGCGCCATCTTCACCGGCGTGTTGTTGGTGACCTCTCACTCTTCTACTGATATTTCAACGGAATCTGCTCCTCTGAGCTATCCTCTATCGTTCCGCCGCTCACTGCTCCTATCAGATGTACCCGTGCAACCGCTGCATCTCATCCTAAGACGGTCGTTCTTCATACATCAAGAACAGAGCGGTACAACCGCACATTCATTCCCAGGGTGTCCAAGGTTTGGAATGGACTGCCAGAAGATGTATTTATTGGGCCTGCGGGTGTTGCCCATTCAAATCTCGCGTTAACGAACTTCCCCTAACATAACCCTTTCACAGTAGCCGCGGTACTCTGGTATTTAGGCTCTGCCTGCGCGGTCTGCTGTTATAAAAAAAATTTTGTAATTCACAGGACATATAAAAAAATAAACAAAAAGAACAATGCAATTCTTGACAGTCTTACATATTTTATTATTGTCAGTATTGCTAAAACGGCATCCCAGAAGCTTGGAGTTTTATTCCGGTGTAGGAAGCTGTATACACTAGAACTACTGCTGCTTTATAAGGCACAGATCCGACCATCGTTGGAGAATTGTGTGGGGATGCGCTCCGAAGCAATCTCTAAAGCTTCTGGACACTATCCAGAAGAGAGCAGTTAGACTAATCGGTACGCCTAACCTCACAAAGGACCTCCTCAGCCTGGAACTACGAAGAAGGGTGGCTGACCTGTGCTTGTTGTACATATTCTATCACGTATGATATTCGAGTGAGCTCTCCCAGATAATACCACCGAAAGCCGTCAGAACACTAGAGCGGCTCTACGATCTTATCCTTACCAGATCGAGGTCCCTACTCCCCGAACCAGTCTCCTCCAGCATTCCTTCTTTTGGAGAACTTCGACTCTGTGGAGTGAGCTGCCGGGGATTTTATTTCCGGACGGCTACAGCCTGCAGCATTTCAAATCTAACGTGCAAACTTATCCTCTTGCAGTTCTTTTACAGCGCCATAGGCTTTCAGCTTTTGCGGGAGACCACAAAAGAATTTAAGTCAGATACAACGAGCAGCATGTAGTAGTAATGTTTATTAGAATAAATACAAGGCAGTATACAAAGAAAAGATTAAAATAAACATCACGAACCTACTGAAGCTGTGCTTGTGCGTGGATTTTGATAACAAAGCTATGTCTTAAATCTAAAATAGGTTTATACTAGTTAGGGAAATAAAAGACAAGTTAGTTTGGTTTTTTCTAATGGTATTGCGGTCAATTAAATGAAAAAATTTTCCTTTCCACGACGTGGAAAAAAAACCAAGTTTGAAATCTACGGTCACGAAAATATAAAAAAAATTAAAAGACAAGTTAGAAATCTAAATAGAGAAACGATACAAAAAAATCACAATATCCGTTACTTTTGGTCATTTCAAGTTATTTTTTAGATCAATAAATTCTGATGCAAACGTTCTGGGTTTATCTAATAATCATCTTTGTAAGTTCTTCTTAAATACAGTTCTAGATTTAATACTTTTAATTTCATCAGATACTTTGGCTTTCAAATTGGATGGCTATATTGGAAAAGTAGGAAGATTGGATGAGTAACTGGTGAATGGAAGATAAACAGTTTTTCTGAAATTTACGGTCAATATTTTACTGTTAAAGTAATCTAGTAGAATCGGAAAAGTGTTTTTGGTGCATGTTTTTATTTCATTTCAGCCTTCCCCTTCATAAAGCAATACTGTATCATCGGCAAAATGATAATATCAGCAGGGATAGGTAAACTAGACATCGAATTAATATACAAAATAAAAAGTATCGGCCCTAGGACACTACCTTGCGGCACTCCATAGCCTCCTAGCGTTACTGATAACATTACCGATTTTAACACACTGCTCTCGATCTTTTAAATAGCTTTCTAGGAGATGATATGACTTTCCCCTAAAACGCACAGTTTCAAGTGTTTTCAGGATGCTGGAATGGTCGACAGTATCAAAGGCTTTGGCCAGATCAACAAAGATACAGACAGCCGACTTCTTCCTGTCCATAGCCCTATAAACTTTTGACACCAAATAGGCTATTGCATCCTGTGTCGATCTACCGTCCATGAAGCCATACTGATTTTCCGAGATTAATTTGTACTTTTTTATGTAGCTTACAATTATAGTTTTCAGAATTTTTTCTAGAATTTTACTGAAAATAGAGAGCAGCGATATGGGTCTATAGTTGGTCACATCCGTTTTGTCGCCTATCTTTAATACTGGTTTTACTACTGCTGTTTTTAATATTTTAGAAAAATGACCTTTCTTTAAGACCATATTGGCATGTAAGTCATGGGGATCGCAAGGTAATTTATATGCTTTTTAAATACATCAGCACTTATATCGTCGAAACCGGGAGACTTAATTTCTCACTCAATTTACTGACTATCTCCATTACCTCATGTACTGTAGTTTCAGTAAGATAGAACGAGTTGACAGATCTGCCTTCTTTAAATGTTACATTGCTTTTTATATTCTTTTCAGCTAGCGTCTTCCCTACATCAAAAAAGTATTTGTTGAAATGTTAAGCCATTTCACTCTCTTCGTTTACCGATTTACCGTCTATTTTAATTTGGCTAATATCAGTTCTATTATTACTTTGATTTTTGATCTTAATTGTATTGACCTTGTGATCACTGTCTAGCTCATGGGTAAAAGACAAGCTGTTATTAGCACCTATGCTCCAGGCAGTGAGAAAATGTAATATTGCAAGTACCTACAAAATTATAATCAGCAAACTGCAACTTCTCGTGATAACCTTCAAGGTGTTTTTGATGGTCAGCCCCCCGCAAAGACTGAAAGCCTATGTCGCTGTCGAAGCACTACGAGAGGATAAGTGTCGGTGCACGTTAGATTTGAAACGCTGCAGGAAGTAGCTGTCGGGAAATAAACTTCCCAAGCAACTCCTAATGTTTCGCTTTGCCTCCTTCCATAACCTTACTAGGGTATACTAAAGTGCGGACACCGTCTTGGCAAGCCATTATAAAGCCCTCAATCTTCGACTTCAACCCGCTAGACCTTAGGAAAGAGAAGGTCAACTGTTCAGACAAGTCAATGCTTTTCTAGATGTTTGTAGCAGACTCCCTGCGTTGGCTTATCTTTATGAAGTCTTCGGCATCTTTAATGTGGGCTTTTAATTATCGTGCGGGAGCAAGTTCGGTAATGGACTGCTGATACCTTCGCGTGAAGTCGAGTGTGAGGCTGAGCTTCTTCTCTTGATAGGTTTGTATTTGAATTCTGATATGCGCTTCTGTCATCACGTGTAAAGTATAATAGGAAAAGCATATGTATCATTGAAACTCATTTATAGTAACAGACGTTGTCTCAGTATAAGAGTGAAGAGAAACTTGTGTTATCCCATTTTAACTATTGTGACTATATATATGGTCCATGTTTAACTCGAATATACACCCGGAGAATTCAAAAGGTTCAAAACAGCTGCTGCAGGCTGATATTTGGTATAAGGAAATATGACCCCGTCAGTCATAAAATTGATGAATGCGGCTGGCTGAACATGGAGAATCGGCGATTAGTTCACTTAAATAGCTTTACCCACAAAGTGCTGAATGTCTCCAACCACCCAGTATCACTGCGATCAAAGTTCGTCTCTACAGAAACCATCCACACCAAAAATACTAGATTTCGGTACAAATTTGCCCTACCGTAGCACAGCACAGCATTATTTCAAAGAAGCTTCATCTGCAATGCTATTCGTTCATACAACTCGCTTTCTGAGGAATTCAAACGTTTAAATATAAATAAATTCAAATATAAATTAAAAAACTATTTTATGGACCGTCAGATGTCTCTTAGAAACGCAATTTGAAAACGATTTTTAAGAACCGTGCAGGTATATGCAGCAAGATATGTATAATTGGATATGAAATATGGAATTGGAACAAATACATACCTACTATAATTTAAGTATAGTAAGTAAGTAAGTAATATAAGTTCTGGATTGATTTTATTTTGACTTATGAGTTTAAAATGTGCTAGCTACACTGTATTTTTTTGAATAGGAATTGTATTCTAGGGTGGTAAGCCCACTGATGGTTAAGTGGAGTAGCCACGGCTAGACTTCGCCATCAGTCTACCGTATTAATTATAATGTATATATATAATATGAAATAAAAGACAGTTTATTATTATTATTATTTTGCATTTCTTATTTTTTCTCGCATGGCTGCGGTAGTAACAAGTATTGACGGGCTGTGCCAAGTCAATACCTGACGTCTTATTATTCTGAATTCAGGAAGGACCGTACAATATTAATTATTATTATCTATTCACAAAACACAAAAAGTGCAGCCCGGGCTCCGACACACCGAGCTGCTGTTCCACTACCCAATGACTACTCCTCACACCTTGTGGTGAGTAATCACTGGGTCCGCGAATCGTGCGCCCTAAGTAGACGAAGGGACCCAAGGATGACTGCCTTCTGCATTTTGGCGGCTAAGATGTGCGCCGCCGCACGGCACACCGGTATTTTGCGCAGTGCAGAGAGCAGCGTATTCCTCATTCCACCTAGGGATCCAATGACCACATGGTTAACCAGCAGACTTACAGTGTAGTCTGGCCAGAGCTTGCGAAGTTGTCCGAGCAACTCTTGATATTTGTTCCGCTTTTCCTCCTCCTTAGACACGATGTTCACCTCGGCAGGCGCCGAAAACTCTATAACGAACGTCGTCTTCTGTTGGTGGTCGAGAAGGACTATGTCGGGCTTGTTTGCCTGTACAAGCTCGAGCGTGGGGAACGAGTAGTTCCAGTAAATCCGGCATCTCTCGTTCTCCACAACGGACTCTATATCCTCTGGAGCGTATGGCAGCACCGGTGTCTCATCGATACCGTATGAGTGTCTTAAATGATAGTAGAGCACTCGTAGGGCCGCGACAAGAGATGCATAAGTGTCTCTGGCGCCTGTCGGCAAGCTCTACAATGGGTGTCGGGTACTTCTACACCCCATAACCCTTTTACGGTACACCAAGGTGTTGAAGACACCGTCTTGGCAAGCCATTATAAAGCCCTCAGTCTCCGACTTCAACCTACTAGACCTTAGGAAAGAGAAGGTCAACTGCTCAGACAAGCCATGCTCTTCTAGATGTTTGTAGAAGATTCCATGCATCGGCTTATCTTTATGAAGTCTTAAGAGGAAGTCGACTTCGGCAGTTTTAATGTGGGATTTTAATTCTGCGGGAGCAAGTTCCGTAATGGACTGCTGACACCTCCGCTTGAAGTCGAGTGTGAGGCTGAGCTCCTCGGCTGCTCGTTTCGCTGCGCTAAAAAGAAAGGCTCCTTTTCCCGCATTCTCGTGCTCTTGCACAAAGCGGATCAGGGGATCAGTGCTGTTCGTTACATAGCAGGCAGTGGCCAGTACTACTCTGTTGTGCAGACGCTCCTAACTCAATAGTCAACGCCCTCCCAGGTGTCGCGGGAGGTATATTCGCGGGACAGAGGACTTAGGATGCAGGCTTCTCTCCATATTCATCCTTTTGCGGGTCTTCGTGTCGATTTCCTTCAGCTCGTTCACTTTATTATTATATACTTTCTTGAAGAGCTGTACACAATCCTTACGGTAATTTTTCTGCACCCCTCGTATGCTGAACGAGCACAGAGCAACCGTCATGAGCTCCTCCTACCCCATGCTTGGCTTTCTATAAGGCAATTTCAACCTACCAGATAACATCTTCATGTATGCGAGTAGGCTTTACGAGCGCTACATTTAAATACTTATGCGTTTTGAATAATGCAACCGAGATTTTATATTAGACACACACCGGCGGTAGGTAACTGGGGTCTACACGTGTTTGTTTCGTGTTTCTGGCGCTACACTTGACACTAACTGTTCTCAGAAGCCGAGGGTTTCACTCCAAAGAAGGGTCCAAAGGGCCTATGTTCCCATTTTGCTTTTATCAGTTCTAGGCCCGATTTTATCAACACAGGCATTTTAAGAAAAGCTGACTAATCAGAGCAGCCCATTCAAGAATATGCATCTGTCAAAGTTTTCTGAAAATTATTGATTTCTCTTGAAGTTTACCTCAAAAAGGTAAAAAATGACATGCTTTACATACAATCGACCATTATGAATCATCTGGTATCTTTTCAACTCTGATTTTCCATCCTAAATGGGTGAAAACTTGCATTTTCTTGTTTAACAAAGAGTTTAGCAATCAAATTCCACAAAAACAGTACATTTGATTACTGTATTGATAAGGAATTCAAATTACTGCATTATATTGATAAAACAATAATTTACTATCGATACTAATTATAAATACCTGCAATATACCTTTGCATTATAGTAAAAAAGTGTAAAAATAACATTTTATTGCATTTCACAAAGCTAAGCACACGATTTAACAAGTGTGTATTACTGGTTGCCTATCCTTCTTAACAGCAAAGCTCGCCAGCCGGCAAAAGTATAACGTATGACCTTAGTATTTGGATGTTTTTCCATCACTTTAAATATATTTACAGTTGTTTCAAATCCATGTCATTGAAAGAATTCAATCCTTATATTCGAAGTAATCACAGGTACGCCAATAAATGCAAAATAATTTTATATTCGTTATAACGATATGTATAATCCCTCTAATACCAGTATTGACATATAATGCAATCAAAACATCCTTTTGTTTTCGAAATTTACCCTATGTTTCATTTAAGCAAAGCTATTCAATGTACAAAAATTATTACTACAACAGCAGTTCGTGATAATTCATCTGATAAAAATTAATTTAGTTTCAATGGCCCTTGTCGTTCGCTGAACTATAATCAGTAGGTATTCGGCGGGACTGATGTCCCGATTCAATGAAGGTAAGAACAAAGCATAGGGGGATGATCTCAGTGCTACTATCGCCGTGAACTCGTCAACCTGGACGAAGTTGTTCCGTTGTGTTGTTTCGGTGTTAGCCGTGTTGTGTCACCTCGTGGTTTTGCGTATTGCATCAGCAATTGTGTGATTTAAATGTGTCCAGTTATATATTAAATGGAGGACCTACTGAGAAATTGGGACTTAGAAGAGCAAACACCCACATTTAAATGTAGGTATTTAGATTAGTCAGACAGTTATGTTTCAGGTAAAAATGCAACAACTGGTGTAGGCTTATGTCTAATTCTTATATCATGTTTCTTATAACTTCATACAAAATCACACAATTAAACATCCAAGCGAATCGATCAGCTGTCCTCGCAATAAAATCTGTTGGTCCAAGGAAAAGAAAGTAGTTTAGAATGAATTACCAAACACAGATTCGATTCAACGACAGGCTGCGATTGAATTATTCACTGGATTCCAATGACATCTTGTAGTTGAATCGACAATACGATATAATTCGTTACCAACTATACACTTCCCATTGGATAAAACATCGCTGTATTTGAGGAATGCTGGGTGTAACGTCCCATTGAATCCAAGCGTAAGTCTTTGACAGAACGATAGATTTTTCTGTGTGTAGTAACACCAAAGACCGTCCGAAAAAGACAGACAAACAGACCGACAGACAAACCGACGGAAATGAGTGACGCGGATTTTCTTTATGTACCTAAATATCATAAAACGCCCAAGAAGCGTATCATCTCAAAATCGAAAATTTTTGCGGTCTCAATACCTATGGGTTCGGGGGGTAAAAGTATAAATACTATTTACGAATATCATACGGCATCCTAGAAACTTGGAGTTTTGTTCTACTGTAGGAAGCTGTATAAACCAGAGCAACTACTGCTGCTCTACAAAGCACAGTCTATCGTTGAAGTATTACTGCTCCCATGTATGGGGATGCGCTCCGAAGCACACTCTAAAGCTTCTGGACACTATCCAGAAGAGTGCAATTAGAGTAATCGACACAACTAACCTCACAAAGGACCTCCACACCCTGGAGTACCGGAAAAGGGTGGCTGACCTGTCCTTGTTTCACAGATTCTATCACAGAAGATGTTCGAGTGAGCCCTCCCAGATAATAACACCAAAGGCCGTCCGAACGAGGAACACTAGAGAGCTGCCAGGGAATTTGTTTCCCGATGGCTACAACCTGCAGCGTTTCAAATCCAACTTGCACCGACACTTATCCTTTCGCAGCGCTTCTACAGCGCCATAGGTTTTCTGCTGACCATAAAAAAAATAAACTTTATAAAAAATTAAGTAGTGGATCGTTACTCATAAATAACAACAGCAACAATACGACAAAGTTTTGTTATTATGCATAAATCCGTTCTTCCTAGAAATATCAAACGTGTTTCGAAATTTCAATGGTGTGAACAAATTTTAAAAACATTTCAGGAGTCGAGAAAACTAACCCAAAAATTCACTCACGTATCTGATGTCAGAAGACGGCCAGTGTGTAAATAAACGTGGACTTTACGGCTTCATGGAAATATTAAATTTTTCTGAATGTGCGTAAAACTAGTAGTGGTGGGCGGCCTTTTTTTAACTCACAGAAACAAAAAACAGAATGAGGCAGAAGTTATTAACATAATTGGCGTTATAGCGCATAATCTTGTCGTATTTTACCGGTGTGTTTCGCACTTAAATTTTATAGGGTACACCGAACAAGGTGGCCTATTCTTAGAATCCTTTACGTAGAAGATAAGGAAGATATCTGGGCTAAGGTAGTTAGACCTACAGCCGCGTGACATCATGATAGTGAGACGAAGCGCCTCTGGATTTACCAAAGTTCTTTATAATATTCTGTTCTTTTTTTACTTCACACACCGTTAGGTGAGGGGAGTATTGTGATCGCGAAAATTTTCGATTTTGAGATAATACGTTTTTTGGGCGTTTTATGATGTGTACATAACGAAAATCCACGTCACTCATTTCCGTCGGTCTGTCTGTCTGTCGGTCTGTCTGTCTGTCTGTCGGTCTGTCTGTCTGTCGGTCTATCTGTCTGTCTGTCGCGTTTTTCTACCCTCGTAATCTCAGTAACCGCTGCATGGATTGTGATGAAATTTGGGCAGCGGTATGCTGTGGGGTCGTAGTAGGTAATGTTCCTATAATTTTGAAAATCGGTGCATAGGCGGCGGAGTAATTAGCAAAAAACAAAAAAAATTAAATATTGCTGAAACTTCGTTTTTAGGCGTTTTAGGGGTCCCTGATCATTTTCTACTTTTTTTTGGGTGGGGGTGAAATTGGGGTGGTTGGGGGGTGGGGGGTTGTAAAATTGAAAAATTTGTTGCTTTCATAATAGACTGTCCACTGACCTGTGAAGGAAGACCTGGCGACATAAATAACTTTTTTAGGTCCATCCGAACATTGCCTTTACCTATTAGAGAAAGCAAACGACTTAGAATTTTTTTTTGATGTAAACATACGAGAGTATTGCGTCAGATCGTTGTAACGAGGAAACTGTTGAATTGATTTTAATGAAATTTTGAAACGGCATTACTACCATGGCGAAGATGGAAAACGCGTATGGTTTTGATAAATCGTGCCAGTGGCGGCGCAGAAATAATAAAAAAACTAAAAATATAAAAACAGCTCAAACCTCGTTTTTAAGCGTTTTAGAGGTTCCTGATCATTTTCTGCGTTTTTTTTGGGTGGGGGTGAAATTGGGGTGGTTGGGGGGTTGGGGGTTGGAAAATTAAAAAAATTCTTGACTCATAATAGGCTGCCCACTAACCTGTGAAGGAAGATCTAGCGACACAAATCACCTTTTTAGGTGCATCCGAACATTGCCTAGCCTATTACAGAAACTAAGGGACTTAGAATTTTCGGTATACTATACGAGAATTTATTGGTTTAAATCGTTTTGTATTTTGTAACGTGGACACTATTAAATTGATTCTAATGAAATTTTGACACAGTATATTGTTACCGTGGTGAGAATGGAAAACGCGTATGCTTGTTAAAAATCTTGTCAGTGGCAGGGTAGCAATAATCAAAGGACGCGACAAGTATGAAAGCAACTCAAATTCGATTTTTAGATGTTTTAGGGGTTCCTGATCATTTCCTACCAGTTTTTTGGGTGGGGGTGAAAGTGAGATGGTTGGGGGGGGGGGGGGGGGGGGCTGAGGGTTCTAAAACTGAGAAGTTTGTAGTATCGATAATAGGCTGTCCATTGACCTGTGAAGGAAAGACCTAGCGGCATAAGACAAGTTTAGGGGGGGGGGGGGGTTGGCAAGTATTTGGTTGCAAGGGATCTTAGACTACAGCTTCATGCTATGGGAAAATAATAAACTGGTATCAGCGTAATGTGTGGGAAGTACTGAGTCAATCAACTTGACTTCATTTTTTTATGGTCAACCTTCTGCAAACACTGAAAACGTATGGCTCTGTAGAAGCCCTGCGAGAGGGTAAGTGTCTGCGCACATTTGAAACGTTGCAGGTTATAGCTGTCGGGAGACAAATTCCTTGGCAGCTCATTCCACAGGGTCGAAGTTCTCCACAAAAAGGAATGCTGAGGAGACTGGTACGGGGAGTAGGGACCTCGGCCTGGTAAGGATGATCTCACAGAGTCTCTTTAGTGTAATGAAATAATTTCGCACGGCTATGCTATTTTCTTATAGACACTATGGAAATCACCTAGACAAAGATAAAGGGAAGAAAAAGCGGGCAGTCTATTATCGGCCGTGATTGTTATCGCTTCGGCACTGAGGTGGTACCGTCCCCATCCGATATTTGTTCGTGAAGTTGTGTAAATTGTTGTTGTTGTTGTTGGAGACTCAATATATTGTTTTGTTGATTGATTCGGCGTTTGGATTTACTTAAACTGTACACCAGTGTTCTTCGTTCGGGCGGCCTTTGGTGTTATTATCTGGGAGAGCTCACTCGAACATCTTCCGTGATCGAATCTGTGAAATATGTACAGGTCAGCCGCTCTTCTTCGATGTTCCAGGCTGTGGAGGTCCTTTGTGAGGTTAGGCGTATCGATTAGTCTAATTAATAGCTCTCTTCTGGATAGTGTTCATAGTGTTAGAGGGTGCTTCGGGGCGCATCCCCACACATGAAAGCAATACTCCGACGATGGTGGGATCTGTGCCTTGTAGAACCCCGGACAGCACAATATATTCTAGGAACATTCTAAGAATCACCATTTCGGAACATTGTATCATTCCATGAAAAGTCCATGAATATATAGTTTATCTGATGAACATTCCAAGAATGTGAAAATGGGAACCAAAAAAATGTGCATAGGTTATTCCCTCAGAATATTCTACGATTATTATTAAGATGTATGGAATACTGTAGGAAGATTCCTGGTATATCTTTGTGGAAACATACATAGGTTATTCCCTCAGAATATTCTACGATGGTTATTAAGATGTATCAAATATTGTACGAAGATTCGTGGTATATCTTTGAAGAATATATGTTGAAACAAACTAATACCTTTTATCACTTTAATTCATTTATTTGTAAGACTTGTTGTATGCCTAGGTACTTAACGCGAGTAGTAAACATATACATATAACCTAGCATCAAACTTTCATACAGTGTTTTGGGCAGCATTGATTTAGGCACACACTGATTATTATAGGGATTGATGAAAAAACAATATATAAAACAGAGCACGGAACCTGCAGTTATATTTGCATAAGTTTAATGTACACATTAAAAAACACATTTCATCGCACGGAATCGTCCTCCTGTATTATCCTGCAAAATAAAAAAATTATTTTGAAGCCATGTACATTCAAATACACTTCATTAACTACAATGCTAGATTTTCACCCAAATGTTGTCGTTGTATTTTAATCAAATTTAGTAGAATAAACACTGGAAATTCATAGTCATAAATATATCAAATGTGTTGCTAGTGGTTATTATATATTAATTAGGGTACCTACGACAAGTAAGACTAGAACATAGAGATTAAACTCTGAACAAGAGAGTTGCTACCACATAGTGCTGCAAAAAAGTCGATAATTTACAGAGATAAAATAGTTACACTCACCCTAGTCGCTCCTAGATGAAGTTGTAAACTAAGTAACAAGTGAAAATCATGTTCCAGAACACAGATAACTATCCAATTATCACAGGAGAAAAATGCACAAGCACAAGAAGGCACCACCGACCACCGCCACCGTGAAGAATGAAGCTAACCTCAAAGTTCTCAAGCCTAACCTAACCTGTAACGGTGCCACGCCTACATTAAGAATCATACCAAAAGGCATATTCATAGACTATTCTTTAGATAATATTAATTTATGAATATTATCAGAATATTTTGATCGACACGTTCATGAAATAATCATGACGTAATATTCCTCGTACATCCTCATGGGAATGAAACCAATAAAAACATCCATAGAACATTCTGTTAATGTTCTGAATATTCTCAATCTATTTTGGATGAAATAGGAATGTTCCAGGAATACATTGTGGTGTCTGGGACAACAGTAGTTGCTCTGGGTATATGCAGCTTCCTACAGCGTAACAAAATTCCAAGCTTCTGGGATGCCGTTTCAGCAATACTGACGACGTGGTCATGCCAGGACCTGTTAATGTAGATGTTGAATCCCAAAAGCTTGACAGAAGGTGACTCGACTATTGGGTGACCCTCCACATCCACAGTTGGTAAGTCAACGTGAGACAATGTTGTTGCCTGAGTTTTTTGTACGTCAAAGTGTACTTTATTTACTAATCCCCACCCGACAATGGGGTATTTTCTAACTTGCTAATATTGCCTGTTTAATGACTGAAATGGATTGCTTGTATCTAATTTGTAATGACGGCAGTGTTTGCTCAATTCTTTTCTGCCCACGTGGAGTACAGATAGACTTTGAAAAGCATCCCTTTGAAAAGAGTTCATTTAAATCTCTTTAACCTCCCGCCTAAGAAATCAACCAATCAAAAGTGATTTTTATGCCGGATGTAGATAGGTTGTGACTATTTTAATTTGAATTCGACGTAGATTCAAGGTTGTCACGTTGTTAATATTTTGCATAGTTTTTCTATAAAGGATGTAAACTTTATTTTATGTTTATTTAGTTTCCCTCTTTTTGTAGGCTATAAATGTTGCATTGCACAGCTATTCCATTTTTTGCATTTCTATGTAATTAGCAGTTTACTCTGAGAATGTTTCATAGTTACTTTTCACAATTTTACTCGTCATTCGGCAACACTCGTCTTTAACAGCCTGTCACTAGTGTCATGCATACATAACCTCCCCTGGTGTCACCACTGTCTCGATATCTCATTTAACCAAGATAGATCATGAAATGATGTAAACAAACATCTGTCAATGTCAATACGAAGCGGAGGTTATGTCTGTAGATGGAGAAAAGGAGGTCAGACGACAAGGTACAGTCACATTCTAAGGATAACTCCACGAAAGACTTATTACGTCACGCTTAGATTTATTACGTCACAGCTTTGGCGCGAAATTTTATGTTTGAACTTTCCAGGTGCTTTTAAGCCACTTCGCGTTCACAGTAAAAAGTAAAAATGTTAGTTACATGGTTTTTGGGGACGTAGTATCAATATTCCGTCATAAAATTTTGTTCGGAAAATACCCCATTGTTTTACCTACGTTGATCTGTGAGGCATGCTGCTGTCGGCGACGTACTGTCTCCTGGGATGATAGTAGCTTGCCTGGTTCCATGCACGATATTAATGTACTGTCGTCCACGAATCTGCAGATTGGATACTGTTCCCAGCAGCGTTTGGGATAGGACATAGGCGTTTATTGAAAATGCACTTCACTGCAACAAACAGAGATCGGTCGTTCAAGAAGCTATTTAACCACTGGTGCAGGCCAGGTGGTAGTCTATAAGCAGCAACCTTAACCAGAAGCCCCTCATGCCCGCACTCTGTCGAAAGCTTCTGTATTGGAAATAGAGTGATCTATCAAGATCATAACACTTAAACCCAACTGACTCACTTAAATATTTATTTATTCATTTGTTTACTAAACGCAAACTCTTATAATTGTAGACACTACATGATTAACTGTACTCAATACACTAACCGTATATAACAAATAATACCTACTTACAAAACTAAAACTAGACTTTTCTATTCCATCAAATTTGATTATTGAATGTGACTTAATGCCAGGCTATAGCTAGGGATTCATCAAGCCAAGTAGATTGAGTTTTTTCTTAAATACTTGACTTGAAAGCTCAAGCTTTTGAAAATTTGATATTTGACTTGACTTGATTTTCGATCTGAACTACTTGACTTGATATCCAGTAAAATCAAACTACTTGATATTACTTGATATCGATCTGTAAAATGCGAATCGAAGCGTTAAAATAGAGAAATTACCGAGGTTACGACAGCAAGCAGGAACCCGATGACTTTGAAACTTTAAAGCCAACCGGCACAGAATGGTCGTTAGTTGAACGAATTTGCCAGTACCTTAATGTTTTTAAGAGTATTTCCATCATTTTTGCATTAATATGCTGCTCGATAGACTAGATTCGTGGGCTATGGAACTTGACAATAAACCTGATTGAGATGAAACCGATGAACAGATTATAAATAGTATTCAAGCGGCAAGGAACAGTACTGAAGATATTTTAGAATGGTGGAAAGACACGAATGTAGTGTTCCAAACCTTGCCGCAACGGCCAAAGACTTTTTGGCAACGCCAGCTTCTTCAGCTCCAGTTGAAAGGCAGTTTTCTAGAGCTGCCTTAACTCTTACCAAAACAAGAAATCAATTAGGCGATAACTCCGTTAGAAGTCTTAAGTGTCTCATGAATGGCAAATGAGGATATCAACTTTTTCTTACTTATGTGTCATCGGCATCGACTGCTCTGGCCATTAGCCTCGTGTTCTGTGTAGGCTTTGTTACTGTTTCCCGGCGCCACTTTAGGAACAGCAATTAGAAGCCAACAGTGAAGGCTCAGGTGGGGATTCTTCGCTGACTTTTTTTATGGATATTTATTTTTGATTGGAAAAATCAGAAATAAATTTCCGCCTCTAATGAGAATCGAACCTGGAACCTTCCGGTCACGAGCCCTCGACTCTAACTATTGAGCCAACCTGCCCCCATTTGAGTTTGTTGTTTTCCTGTGTATTATTGTCGGAATTCAGAATATTTCGTATTTTTATTTCAGAATATTACATTCATTATTTAACTAAGTTTGTTGGAGTTTTCGTTTTTGGATTTTTTTTTAATAAAAGTTTACATCTTTATATACTTAGATTTTTATTGTTATTGCGTTTTGGCAGTTAGTCAGATTAATATCAAAGGAAAAACTATTTTTTCAAAAAAAATCAAGTAGATAGCTTGAAAAACTTTTCAAGTTGCTTGATGTCTAACTATTGAATTGACTTGAATTTCGAAAACAAATACTTGACTTGATATTGACTTGATATCAAGTCAAGTCAAGTAGCTTGAAAATCAAGTCAAGTCGTGAATCTCTGGCTGTAGAGGTCCTTCGTGAGGTTAGGCGTATCGATTAGTCTAATTGATCTCCTCTGGATAGTGCCCAGAAGTTTTAGAGGGTGCTTCGGAGCGCATCCCCACACCTAAGAGCAATACTTCAGCAATGGTCGGATCTGTGCCTTGTAGAGCAGCAGTAGTTTCTCTGCTGTATACAGCGTCTTACAGCGGAACAACACTCCAAGCGTCTGGGATGCCGTTTTAGTAATACTGACGACGTAGTTGTGCCAGGACCTGTTATTGTTGATGTTGATCCCCAAAAGCTTGACGGAAGGTAGCTCGACTACTGGGTGACTCTCCATTTCCATAGTTGTTACTATTATTGGCATTAATATTTGATCGTCAGGCAGCTATGCGTAATAACCTTTTTTGTAGGTACACCTTCACCTGATGATAAGGAGGCCATAATGATTACTGAAGCATATCCATTTGTCGATCTAACATACGTACCATGTAAAATTTTAAAAGTTTGTTTCCAAGTTGTGAATTATTTTTTGGTAATAAACAAATACCTCTTCCAGACCTTACGTTACATCTGGGCTAGCAATGCAACACCATCAATCATCAGCCTATGCTTCAGACAAAAATAATATTGAATGTGTGGTTCTTGGGTTTTTAGGCCGGCGTCGTTTAGCGTTAAAGATTGACGTTTCGCCACCACGAGTGGATGGGATCTTCAGAAGCTATTTCACTTCGGCGACTTCCAAAAACTATTTGGTGGCGAAACGTCACGCCTTAACGCTAAACGATGCCGGCCTAAAGACCAAAGAACCACAAATTCATTGGACGATGGCCGCGAAAGTCTTACACAGTACAAAAATAATATTGTCCCGAGGTGGGTTAAATTAAAAGGCACAACAATAGTGCCAAAAGTTGCCAATTTTCATTTGTAGAAATATCTTTTTGTTTGTAACTAATTATTTCCTGTTAACATTTGAGAGTAAAAAATTAATTAGCGTCTTTTCGAAATTCGAGGCGGTGACATCTTTGGCCACTTCCAGAAACGGACACGGTAGCAACTTTGGTGTCTTCGTGGAATCGGTGTCGTCTGATAACTCTACAAAACGAATGGTCCTATAGTGCGGTCAATGTATGCCTATACTGGCACCAAAAAGTTCTGGTTCGCTATTATTGTTGCTTAATGCTAGTCTGTGTCCTCTTCTGGGGTTTAAAGAAGGATGATATCAATATATAAAAATTCAATAGATATATTAGAATCTATACAACGTAGAAAGATTGATAATTAAGTACTTATCTGTTAAGTTACGGATTCTACACGCAAAGGGGTCTTAGCCATGACATCCTGCTAGAAATATTTCATACTGAATCCATCCAAAAGCAATGGGACAGAAATATTGTGTCTTTATGTCATACAAATATCTCTCAAATCACCTGTAAATGTTCTGTGTAGCTAGTACAACCTTATATGTGATAAATGTGGCATGTGGCAAGAGGCTAACGCTATTAGGGAGATACGGAGTTTGAGTTGTTTTGTTGATTGTTCTAGCTAACTACACTCTTTCTCATCTCATTTGAAGATTTATTCATTTGTATTAATTATATATGTATCAATCTTAAAAATGTCCTGCGATTGAGTGTGTACCTGTTGGGAATAAAGCTCTATCATTATTATTTTTTAACAAAAAGGTGCAGCCTGGGCTCCGACATACCGAGCTGCTGATCCATTACCCAGTGACTACTCTTCATACCGTGAGGTGAACAATCACTTGGTCCGCAAATCTTGCGCCCTAAGTAGACCAAGGACCCAAAGATGACTGTATTGTGCATTCTGGCGGCTAAGATGTGCGCCGCCGCACGGCACACCGGTATTGCGCGTAGTGTAGATAGTAGTGTATTCCTCATTCCACCTAGGGATCCAATAAGCATAATCAGCAGACTTACAGTGCAGTCTGGCCAGAGTCTGCGAAGTTATCCGAGCAACTTTTCATATTTGGTCCACTTTTCCTCCTCCTTAGAGACAGTGTTCATCTCGGCAGGTGCCAAAAACTCTATAACGAACATCGTCTTCTGTTGGTGGCCAAGGAAGACTATGTCTGGCTTGTTTGCCTGTACAAGCTCGAACGTGGGGAACGAGTAGTTCCAGTAAATTCGGCATCTCTCGTTCTCCACAATGGACTCTTTATATCCCCTGGACGTAAGCCGTCCCAGCGTACGGATGTCAGGTAAATCTACATCCATAACCCTATTACGGTATAATAAGGTGTTGGAGACACCGTCCTAGCAAGCCATTATAAAGCCCTCAGTCTCCGACTTCAACCCACTAGACTTTCGGAAAGAATAGGTCAAATGCTCAGATAAGCCATGCTCTTCTAGATGTTTGTAGAAGATTCCATGCAGTGACTTATCCGTATGAAGTTTAAAAAGGGAGTCGACTTCGGCAGCTTTAGTGTGGGATTTTGATTGTGCGCGAACAAGCTCCGTAATGGACTGCTGACACCTCCGCGTGTAGTCGATGGTAAGGCTAAGCTCCTCGGCTGCTCGTGATACTGCGCTAAAAAGAAAGGCTCCTTTACCCGCATTCTAGAGCTTTTGCACACAATGCACCGGATCGGGGTATGGTGCTTCTCGCCACCGTACATTAACAAAGACAAGTAGGGTCACTCGCCGTATCGACTTTGATGTGACTCTCACAAAAGCGTGCCGCCTCGATTTAAGAAGGGTTCCCTTCATGCGAACTCGTTTACCTACAGGGAATCCGACTGTGCGATATGGTCGACGTCAACGGTCGACGTCAACGGTCGACGTTCACTTTACTTATACGGGGGTCAATGGAAATGAATTCTATAGTACAGATAGAATATAATTTATTATTCAATAAACCGTTGAACACATTAATGCAGATGCAGCTACTGGGGTGGCAAATAGCTCAAGGAGTATTATAGATCATGTTTTGTCAGATAGATATAGGAATTTGAAATGTACGATTCAAGTAGTAAGTAACAGTAACAGTCTGATTATTCATAATTTGTTGTCAATTACTTTAGGTGTAAACATAAAAGTACTTGCGGCAAAATATAGAACAGAAGTAAACAGAATAGATCATAAAAAATTCATCTCAAAATTTGAAAAGAATATTCAAACTACAGAAGTTCAATCATTTCAGGAACTAATTGACTTAATCACTTCTTGTAAAAAAGATTCGGAATTCAAAAAGACGTATAAGATACGTGAAAATAACGATTGGATAAATCAAGAAATTCTCGAAATGATTGAAAACCGAGTCCAAATTTAAAAACAAAAAGTTAAAGAACCGGGAAACACGAATTTGGAAAATGAATTTAAAAAACTTAATAATCGTGTCAATAATAAAATTAAAGTATTAAAAACAGATATTGTAAAAATCCATGGGAATAAGTAGGCACAAATATAAAAAACCATGTGGCCATATACAGAGCATGTCGCCGGCATTTTTTGTGAAATACGCGCAAAACGCTCAATAACACACAAACACTACATATTTCGGCACCCAGGTAGATCCGACCGATTGTATCCCGTGCACCGTGTCGCGTGTTAGGTGGTGTTAGGTGGACTGACCCTGTAAACCACAGCTGTTAGCGTTCGGCTACTGCTCGAGACCGCCGGACGCCAGAATCCGCCAGCTTGCGTAGTATCCGAGAGCACAGCAGGAAAGACCATATTGGGGGCGGAGCTTAGAGTGACCCTACTTGTCTTTGTTAATGTACGGTGTTCTCGCATAGCAGGCAGTGGCCAATACTACTCTGTTGTGCAGACGCTCTAAACTCGACAGTCTACGGCCTCCCAGGTGTCGCGGGATGTATACCCGCGGAACAGAGAACTTACTATCTAGACTTCTCTCCATATTTATCCTTTTGTGGGTCGATTTCTCGCAGCTCGTTCACTGTCCAGTGGATAGCGCCAAAGCTGTATAATATCATTATATATGATGGAAAGATCATCTAACAGCTGTAGCATTCGCACTTGTTCATTCCTATTCACAACTTTCGTGAAACCAGTA
Source organism: Callosobruchus maculatus (assembly GCA_951848785.1). Lineage (NCBI taxonomy): Eukaryota > Metazoa > Arthropoda > Insecta > Coleoptera > Chrysomelidae > Callosobruchus > Callosobruchus maculatus. The sequence continues at coordinate 6,062,693 of CATOUR010000131.1, forward strand.
ATGGAGTTTGGTCCGGTGTGGGAGGCAGCCCTCATTCGTGACAAGAACCTGTTGGAGCTAGTCCAGCGTCGTGCGACGCGCATTCCCTTTGGAGCCCGGAGACCTACCTATGAAGAACGTCTCAAGTTATTCAGGCTCCCAGCATTCTCTGACAGGAAACTTCGAGGTGATCTTATAATCGCATTTCGGGCACTGCATGGCCTCTTTAGCACTCATCTGAAGTACATGTTCCAGCTATCACACAGCAATCTCCGAGGACACAACCTACAACCTGAAACTACAGAAGGAGCCGTTCAGAACGTCAATCTGGCAGTGCTTTAATACCAATCCGTGTTTGACTTTTGGAACAGACTTCCCGTCGATGTGGTGAACACAAATTCCGTCACAAGCTTCAAGACCAAATATGACAGGTGGTGTTGTGACCAAAACTTGTAACTCTGGTTCGTGCAATTTCTAACACCTTGTGAACGTTTATGTCTGTACATTCTGATTTTTCCCCTTATTTTGTACATGAGTTTATAGTACCTTGTACTCTGCTCATATCTATTGTATAATAATAATAATAATAATAGAGCAATAGCAAAAACATCACTCAACCTATCATGTTCAGACACCGCCGCAGATACACACAACCCCATACAATCACAACAGGAAAAAATAAACACCTAGTCGCAGAAACCACTCCATGGCAAACATAGATAGCATATTACGCAAGATCACAGGAATGAGAAACAGTCATGTACCTGGCTGCAGGATGGCCAAATCTTTCCAGAAACTGAGGGATTTATGCTTGCTATCCAGGACCAAGTTATTGCGACGAGAAACTACAAGAAACACGTAATTAAAGATCCATTCATAACCAACGAATTGCAGAAACAGAAGGAAACAATAGACCACATAACAAGCGCATGCAAAATTCTAGCTGGAACTGAGTACACGGCTAGACATAACTCGGCAGCCAAAATCATACATCAAGCATTAGCCACAAAAAACAAGCTAATCGACAACTCAGATCCATATTACAAGTACACACCAACATCAGTACTCGATAACGATCACTACAAACTATACTGAGACGTTGAAACAGACACAAACAAAACCATCAATGCAAACAGACCAGATATAGTATTTCAGACAAAGGCAGACAAAGTTACCTACTTGATAGATATTGCTATTCCCAATGATGTGAATGTTCAAAGCACCTACGCTGGGAAAATATCTAAACACACTGACCTTGCCATAGAAGTGAAGCGTCTCTGGAAACAAGATAAAGTTATTCTTGTCCCCCTCATTATGTCGGTCTCAGGCCTCACACCGAACACATTTACACAACACCTACAACAGTTAGGCCTGGAAGAAAGGTTACACAAAATGTTCCAAAAGTCTGTAATCCTTAAGACCTGTAATATAGTACGATGTTTCCTAAATTCCGATCAGTAATAGTTCAGGTGTTGACTTGGCACAGCCCGTCAACATTTGTTGCTACCGTAGTCATGCGAGAGAGGCTTGAAAAAACAGGACAATAATAATGAGACGCTCTCAGGATCGATAGCATAGCCCGTCAACATTTGTTTGTCCTTACGGGACAGTGCTGATGACCAGATCTGCCGGAGTTCGTGCAAGTACTTGCAGCGGAGGTACTCTTTGTCCATATTGCCTCCTGGACATGACGCTTCGCCACTGCAATATAAGTATAAGTGTTTTCGGCATGCAGTTGTCGCCAGATGCTCAAATTCACGAACTGTTCCTCCTTTTCACTATCTTCGCTTCGTCCTTTCTTGAGAAGAACCAATGCACATTTGCCCAAACCAAGTTCTTCCAATCTTTTTGGGATGAAAGGTGCTTGCTTACTCCGCAAGATGGAGATGATTTTAATCATTTGGTTGGTTTGGTTCGAATCCAGCCGGTACCCTTCATTTTTCCGATTCTTCTGTAAACCAAATGATTGGAATCATCTCCATCTTGCGAAGTAAGCAAGCACCTTTCATTCCATGAAATCCTGGCTGACTGAGCAGTCGTAGTTTTCAATAACATGGAGAGCTGTCGTGCAAACAGCGGTGAGAGATTCACACTCACCCAACTGCCGACTAGATGTCTCTGGATGACTGAAATACATGGTTCGCGGGAGGATACGGGGGAGTGGTGGGTGTCGGTGGAGTCGACACCAGGTCGTAGGCGCTGTGTATCGGCTGTGGTGAGGAGTACCGTGGCACAGTTGGTAAAGGCGCTGGCCTAGAATGCCTGAGACGCTGGTTCGAATCCAGCCGGTAACCTTAATTTTTCCGATTTTTCTGTGAACCAAATGATTGGCTTCCGATCTGTGCCGCGTTTTCCACATCGCCTGTACTGTGTTGTTGGTGGTCCTGATGGCGGGCAAAGGCATGCCGCTGGAGCCTCTGCGAGGCGATCGTCGGGCGCATACACGAGAGAATCAGCAGCGGCTAAAAGGAGCCAACACAAACCGCAATTAGTTTACTTAGAATAAATTGTGATACCGGCGGTGGTACCGGCGGTACCGGTAAGGAGGTTCTGCCGGTTCGGCTTCGTCCCGACGCGACCGCCAAGCGCCACGTCGTCGCGCCGCGCCGTTGATGCCTCGACCTTGATACCAGAACGGGAATTTTTTCTGCAGGAAATTCAAATCGAGACAACAGAAAGGGCACCAGAAGAAGCGGAATGGACTAGTATCATGAATTTTTTGTACACAGGAAAAAATAATTACATAACTTAACGTTGGTAATTTGTAACCAACGTTAAGTTATGTAATTTCACAGTCGTTCTGATGTAAAGACATTTTACATAATCTGTAATGTATTTTTTTACATAATGTATTCTGTAATTCTCCAGTACTTGTTCTGTGTTGGAATACATAACAAGTTATGGAAAAACTATGCATTCTTTGTCGTTTTCCATAACATATTATGTGGTTGTTGTTACATAATATGTTGTGTTTCGTTCATAATTTTTATTGCTATTGTACATAGTTTATTATGGAATTTATTATACAGGATGTGCCAGTTACGTATGAATGCGGGTTCATATTTTGGGCATTGCTGAAGGGATTTTTCAATATGTTTTTTCGAAATTATATACAATATTGAAAAATCACATCAGAAATGCTCGGGATATGAACCCACACTTATATGCAAGTGGGATACCCTGAATAATAAATTCCATAAAAACTATATACAATAACAATAAAAATTATGCAATGTAACATCATATAATAACGATGACTCAAATGTAGTAAATTATGTTATGTGGTTAATAATCGTACCTCGTCATGGATAGTAATTGAAATATGTTTCTTATGTGAAAGTTTATTATATATGTGGAGTCCTATAGAGGTTTATCTTTCAAAAAACGCAATTTAGGCAATTAATTGGTGGATATCATAAGTATTTAATGATTATGAGTCAAGAAATATCTTGAAATGGTCTTAAAAGCTTTAAATTCAAATATAACTTTAAGGGGTGCTTATAGCCTTCAACGAAATGAGTATTTAAACAATTAAGATTTACACCTTTAAGTTACAAAAAATATAGATATACACCTAAATAACTATAATTGCATAATTCTGTACAACAATAATACCTTCAAATAAACTTTGCTGGCATGCTTCTTAAATGGGGCATTCTTCATACATAGATAGTTACTGGATTTGCGATGTATTGACGGTGATATAAATACAAATTAATACATGTAAGATACTCTGATACTGCTTTATTTGTAGGTACAGTTTCAAAAACCAAAAATTATAATTTCTATAAAAAAATCTTAATTTAGGTACCCACATTTTGATGAACCAAAAATTAAAATTTATATAAAAAAATCTTCATATGATATGATGGATATGTATTATTGAAAATTCACTGTTTGAAATTGCTGACTAAGTCCAACACTTTCCTTTTTCATGCAGCCACTTTTTTGTTTTTCAGCCAGCGTCAGCAAGCTTAAATGCTTCAATAAATGATTCGTAGAGGTCAACCAAATGTTTTTCCACAAAAACATAGAATCTTGTTTTGCCATTTGTTTCTGTTAAATCTGTAAAATAAAGCACATTGTAAGAGTAATGTAAATAAACATGTAAAAGAAGTGCGATAAGATATAACAGAATCGCACTATTATACAACATAATTATAAAATGGGACAGATTACTTTTCGCGCTATTAAAAATAAGGATTTGGACTGTAGGTATTGTAAGAAATGGGAAAATTTTGACGAGCCGCTGCCGGTCACGGAGGGGGTACCGCTGTTATCGTGTTGTCATTCGACGCAGGGCGCCAGTCGATCGTGGGAGTGATGCCACCTAACTCCGTGCTCGGATAATTGGCCGCTCGATTACTTTTTTCCGACATTATTGTGTTAATTATTGATTGATAAAATACAAGTTGTTCAATTGGGTATATCGGTGTTTGGTTGTTATTATTACCTGGTGATTTCTAACAGTATATTAGAATTCAGTCAAAACATTTCTGTAAATTCTCTAGATTTGAACGTTTACGTAGGACATTTTATCCCAACTTATTCTAACCTTAGTGCCAATAGCAAGCAGCATTATGTTGCGTTCGTTTTACATCAAGTGGCATATTCCATTCCGTGATATTTTTACATCAGTAAATTATTTAAACGGCATTCTGTTACATTTCATTGCAGGCAAATGAATTGTACGTCTTGCCAGTTCCTATGGACATACTGGTGGCTGTCAGTGTATGGCATTTGAACTGGCAAGTACAGCAAATAAACATGATGCTAATAAGCTTACCTTCAGAAACACAACCTTCGTCCTTCACAAAATACGTTAAATACACAATTACACTCCTATAAATCACGAAAACAGCAAAAGGTGGGTGGTGTCTGTTGTACGTTCTTTACGCGAAACTTGAGGTTTTAGGTTATGTGTTCATAACCTATGAATAGATGGCGCGCTTAGACGGCACGAAGGCGCTTCCTTAATATGTTATGTGATTTCACATAATCTATTATGGGATTCACAGTGTTTGTGTGAATTTAAAGTGGACGGTTAATAATACATTGTAACTTTATTTTTATTACATGTTCTCTAATGTAAAAATAGTTGTTTACATATTAAAACCCAGTATTATGTAAAAGCACATGATAAATAGTGTAATGTCATGAAAAACATGATATATTATGCAAAGTTTACATAATACAGAATGTGATTTTACCCCCATTTTTTGAGGTGTATGGCTGTATATGATAGAGTATGGCATAAGAGCCTTCTCATATTTTTCCGCGATTTTTTTGGGCACGGGAGAGTTGAGAAAATGCGGAAAATATTTGAATGTTTCTAGTCGCGTGAGACCTCCTTCCTTCCCCTATAGTCACGAGACTATAGGGTAACAGCCAATCGGAAGACGGGTATGTGTGCCACGTTGCCGTTCTAACTTAAGTCCCGATACTCAATACATGCCTTTATGTGATCCTCTATACATTCGTAAAAATACAACGAATTCGCATAGGTTAGGAGTAAACAAGAACTATGTTTTTTTTTATGGTCGGCCTCCCGCAAAGGCTGAAAGCCTATGGCGCTGTAGAAGCGCTGCGAGAGGATAAGTGTCAGTTCACGTTATATTTGAAACGCTGCAGGTTGCAGCCGTCGGAAAACAAATTCCTCGGCAGCTGATTCCACAGCGTCGAAGTTTTCCAAAAAAAGGAATGCTGGAGGAGACTAGTTCGGGGAGTAAGGACCTCGACCTGATAAGGATGAGCTCGCAGAGCTTCTCTAGTGTTGCTAGTTCGGACGGCCTGTGGTGTTATTTTCTGAGAGAGCTCACTCGAACATCTTCCGTGATAGAATCTGTAAAACAAGGACAGGTCAGCCACCCTCCTTCGATGTTCCAGGCTGTGGAGGTCCTTTGTGAGGTTAGGCGTATCGATTAGTCTAATCGCTCTCTTCTGGATATTGTCCAGAAGCTTTAGAGAGTGCCTCGGAGCGCATCCCCACACATGGGAGCAATACTCCAGCGATGGTCGGATCTGTGCCTTGTAGAGCAGCAGCAGTTGTTCCGGTGTATACAACTTCCTACAGCGGAACAAAACTCCAAGCTTTTGGGATGCCGTTTTAGCAATACTGACGACGTGGTCGTGCCAGGACATGTTATTGTTGATTTTGATTCCCAAAAGCTTGACGAAATGTGATTCGACTATGGGGTGGCCCTCCATTTCCACGGTTGGTAAGCCATCGTGAGACTTCTTTGTAAGTGTTGTTGCCTGAGTTTTTTGTAAGTTTGCTATGTTTGTTTACAAGGTCCTAAAAGAAATGATTGAGCGGTTAGCTGCTTCAGATCCGTGATCCAAGATTTAATGAGCGTGCGTAGGTGGCAAAAAGGGACCCACGTGGCTGCGCGATGAACAGTGTCTGCCTTCGATAGTGGGGCAGCAGCAGCCTTGTGCGCGGTTAGCGCTTGGGTGGGTGACTGAATTGCACTGGGCGCACGGCATTTAGTTTCGACCCCGTGGAAATTTCGTCAATACCGCGAAGTTGACGAAGCAACAATGCATTGCTGTTGTATGGCGCGCATCACACCGATTAGATAAATTTAAATTCCTTTCTTCAAACTTTAAAATGGAATTACTAGTAAACAAAGAGATGCAGAGAGTAACGAAATGCAACAGTACACCTATGTATAGACTAAGACAGTAAGAGTAGGGTGACCATCCGTCCGGAAAATCCCAGACATGTCCGGAAATTTGGAGCTAAATTTCGTGTCCGAGCGGAATTACAGAAATTGGCAAAATGTCAGGAATTTCAGTTTCAATCGAAAATAGTTGGCACAGCATACAGCAAAATAAACAAATACAGCTAATAGGCAGGCAAAACAACCACAAAAATCCCGAAATTTGAACCCCAATCGAAAATAGTTGGCACAACATACAACAAAATAAACAAATACAGTTAACGGACAGGCAAAAAAAGCACTACTGTTGCTTGATAGCCCATCTCTTTTTGATCCTCTTATAGTAGGAAGGAGCCAGGAAACACTTTTCACAGGTGTCGGATCGTTACGTCAAAATTTTATGTATCAGACATCATATTAATGCATTTATTCTAGAAACGAAGACCTGTGGAAGACTGCAGTAGCTTCGTTTTCAATCTAGGCAAAAGACAGGACAGAATGGATCAACTCCAAAACTGAAGACAAGCCAGGAGATATGGATAGGATAAATGCAATTGATTAGCTAAATTGTTGTATGTGAATATGCCTATACCTCATACAAGAATTGCTTTCGAGGTGGCAATATTTGTAAGTCATTGATGCAAATAAATTGGATTGGATTCGAAGTTTACGCAAATATCTCGATATCTAAAATATAATTTCAAATGTACCACTAACATGCGATTCACAATATTTTTGAGCATGTAAGCTGTAAAAATTATATTTTTTAAGGCATGGTTTGGTTTAAATACAGTCAGTTTTCCAGTGACATATCTGTTATAGCTTACATTTTGCAAGACAAGATATCGGTGAAATGGAAATTCACGGTTAAGTTAATGTTAATTACTTAAAATTGAACTGTGGATGGTGAAATTGGCCATACAGAACTCATGAATAACAATATTTTAATAAATTTTAATTGAAAATAGATTATTTCTCCAAATGTCAAACCCATTAGCTACAGCACTGAGACTAGCGATTTGGTACTTTTTGGTAACAGAGATGTCAGCCGCGCGTTCTGTCCTCTCTTTTTTCTTGTCTAAGAGGTGTAGCATGCTGGCCTACTCTATAAACTAATTCAAAAGGACCCTTTCAGGCTGCTAAAACTTTTGAAATCTTTCCTCGAGGGACGAGAATTCCTGATAAAAATTCACAAAATTGTGTCTACAATACGGCCGGTAAAGGCCAGTGTCCCAGGGTTAGCTCCTTGAGCCAATACTTTATTCACTCTTTGTCCATGACGTCCCTTGCCCACGCAACTATGGAGTCTATCCTTATGCTGACGATACTGCTCAATACTGCTCTTGTAGTTTAGTCGCTGCCTGGTGACCTAGTCCACTAGAGGCTGCCGGATGCGGTGGAAGAAGTATTGGAGTGGGTGGATCGGTGGCAAATTTTAAGTTGCATTTTTTCGCTGACTATTCATTTGTAATGAAACTTTGCCATGATTGATAATATTAAAGAAAAATTGACCCGACTGTTTAACTAGCATACTTACTGAACGCATGTTAAATTGTTTTGGAAAATCCCTTCCTAGGCTTACAATTTTTAAGAAGAGTTTTAGTAAACATTGTTGCCACCATTGATTTCATGGAGTATACAAACAGCCTCACGCAAAGTGAGTGGCGATCATAAAATCGGTTTCGGCTTAATTGTACCTGGCGTCATAATAATAAAACCCGCTTAAACCTCGTTACTGCCGGTGAACACATATAAATTTATCCGCAAGGCTTTCCTATCTGGCCAGAGTTATGGTCTTGTGCTCATTATACGTCTGCCGGCGATGCACTTTTTTAATAACGATGATGATGATAATAATAATAACGGGAGTGCTCCTTCCATACGTCGCTTCTGTTATTTATGTGTGGGCCAATAGCACCTTAAGCTTCGTGGGAGGCTGGTGCAGAAAAGAAAGTGGCCAGAAAACTATACTATCTCAATTAGGTTAAGTGCCGAAATAATAGAGAGTTTCTTCAGCACTTATAACAATGGTGCTTTACTTGGTAGTGGTGGAATGTTCATATACATACAGGGTGTTCTAAGAGTTGGGACTTTCCTGTTTAGAAGCAACGGCCCTTGAAACCGCAAAGCTAATGCACGGTGAACCAGCAGCAAGACAGTAAAAATAAATTTCAGGCAAGTACTCACTATTTGGTTGCCACGGAGTTGTAAGTGCGGTCCTGTCGCAGGCGTCTTACAGGTAAAAGTACGATTTACGATGTCTTCTTCAATTTGGACCATACGAGGTTGTCTAGGTCTTCCAGCGTGTCCACCACGATGTGGATTCAGACATCCTGTGTCTCTAGCTTTTTCACGAGCGAGACAAATCGACGAGGTGCAGGGTGAGTACGGTTAGGGAAACGATCGGCATACACTCGCGAAGCCGCAGCGGTATTTTGACCACACGCAGCGTTCTCTAAAATCATGTCCACCAGTTCATTATTGTTATAAGCGTGCGCCATTGTTGTCGTTTTTAAAGTACGATCGTCAGATGTAACAAGTCAAGCACTCTCGTACACTATGCCACAGCAACGCGACGTATGACGAACTGCCTGTTTTAGTCTTTTCTCACCGGCATCGGCACCGCTAGCGCTGCCTTGTTTGTTGTGATATGACATGGTGAGCCATTGCCCAGAGACGGACTTAGAATTGAGGATTTCTTTAATGGTCAGTATCTTGTTTTCTCTAAATACTTCGTTTATATGTTACTGGGGGAAAACACTCATTTTGGCGAGTACTATCCGCTGTATGAAAAAAAGTCCCAAATTACGAAACACCCTGTATAGTCGAAACCAAAATCATATGTTAGCAAATGACAGAAAGTTCTGCCGGTGCGCCATCTGGTATCCGAAGGTAACGGCAACCAAAGAGAAACGCTGCTAAGGCAGGAAACTCTTTGATGGGACGACAAGGCTCGTCCGCTTTTAGCCACCAGAGGAGCGCGGGTTCTGTACGCAGCAGCGTGTGAAAGCCAATATACGGGGGTTGCTCTATACCTCCGTCAATCCACCAGTACGCAGACAGCTGTTTCACGCTTATTTGCGATCATCAGTGCGCCATAGGTCGATTGACGGAAATAGAGAGCATCAGGTCTTTCATGTTAACCAAACATGTGAAACATGTGTTAGCAAATGACAGAAAATTCTGCCGGTGCGCCATCTGGTACCCGAAGGTAACGACAACCAAAGAGAAACGCTGCTAAAGCAGCAAACTCTTTGGTGGGACGACAAGGCTCGTCCGCAACCCTCGCAAAATCATATGGATGATGTTCGTTTAAAAAAACCATCCAACATTTTATGGTTCTGATATACATGGTTTTTCATATTGATGTACAAATATTTCAGGAGGCGATTTCCTGGATAATTTTGAGTAAAAACGTATGTCCTAAACGTCATAACTTTCGAGCTACAGGGTGTTGAAGTTCTAATAAAAAAAATTCTTTTAGTTATAACTCTCGTAATACTTCAGTTTTCTTTATGAACCTTGGTATATTATGTCCGTGTACCAAAAGGTACTTTTTGATGAAGAAACTTTTTTTATTTCGAGTGGCGTTCGTGCGGGACACGATTTCAACATTTTATTAAAAAAAAAAGTGGTACGCCACTGTTTAATTTCGATTTAAAAGCTTATTTTGAATTCGCCTTACATTTTTTAACAACTTCGGTCCTTGATTTCTTTTCATCAAGGCTCGGTTTTCTGTGTATATACGAGTATTTATTGCTTTAGAATTGTTTAACGTGGAAACTATTAAATTGATTCTAATGAAATTTTGACACAGTCTTATTACCGTGGTAAGGATAGAAAACGCGTATGGTTTTTAGAAATTGTGTCAGTGGCAGCGCAGCAATACAACAAAAAAACTAAAACTATGAAAATAGCTGAAACTTCGTTTTTAGGTGTTTTCGGGGTTCCTGATCAATTTTTAATTTTTTTGGATGGGAGTGAAACTAGGGTGGTTGGGGGGTGGGGAGTTGTAGAAGTGAAAATTTTGTTGTATGCATAATAGCCTGTCCATTGACCTGTGAAGAAAAGACCTAGCGACATAGCACAATTTGGGGGGGGGGGGGGTAGGGCTGTAATGTGTGGGAAGTATTGAATCAGTAAACTTGACTTCATTTTTTGATCACAAAATTGAGTTGAGTTTACTTGCTGGAACCTCCCTTAGATACCTTTGTTCCTAAATCGATGCAGTCCTCACAAGCCTTTATTAACCTTCCGTCGAGAAATATTTAATATGGAAAGGAAATACTTCAGCTTTGTTCATGAGCATTTTCAGATTTGTTCTGCTCCATCAAGTCAGTGGCGGCTCGTGCCAACTTAGAAAGGTAGTGCCAGAATGACAGCCAACATTTCAAACCGATATAAAATTGAAAAAAAAATACTTATAACTAGCCGACAAGCCGAATTTAACTGAGTCTTTATGTTCGAATTACCAAGCATCGATAAACTGAAAACATTATTCATATACCTATAATAAGATCATTCGTGCCTTTTTGCGCCCAAGTGTCATCGCCTCCAAATAGAACACACACAAAACAAAACAGTTTGTTAACTTCTTCACAGTCACTTATCCAATTTGTTTCCATTATAAATAGTTTTATTAAATTTACGACAACGCGATTTCTGTCCACTACCAATAAGTTTTTTATTTTTCTTCCAGCGGAAGATTATACTACATGAGTTTATTAATGCGCTAATTTTATTCATTTTCGCTCCAATGATACGTTTTAATTAAACTCACTGAAACTAATAAGGTCTAAGTTTCAAAACTTTAACGAGAAAAGCCGACATAAGCATGAAACATAAACAAACCGAAACTGCTGAAACAAAACAAAAATAGTGAACCATGAATGGAAATATGGGTAATGTGCCTGGCACGATCTACTTCGGATTTTCGTATTTAAAATCTATGCAAACGTCCAGCATAGCATTACCTCTGTCACTCATAAGCGTTTGTGATAAGATTTCTCTCACTCTGTAAGAAACGGCACGGTAGGCTGTTGTCATCTCGCTGTCGCGCCGCGTCGTCAGCTCTCATCGTGTGAGTTGCCACGATGCCACGTGTTGCCTGGTGCAAGCATTTATGCGCTGAGCCATTTCACATAAAACAGAAAAAATCGTTGGAAACTAACATACAATAAGAAAAGTTTAAGAGATAGATAAATATGTTTTTGATGAAAACTAAGGTAGTGCCATGGCACTGTGGCACTACCTCACCAGCCGCCACTGGGGTCAATCAACTTGACTTCATTTCTTGACCACAAAAATTCGGTTGAGTTTACTTGCTGGAACCTCCCTTCGATACGTTTGTTCCTAAATCAGCCCTTATTAACCTTTCGACGAGATATATTTAATATGGATAGGAAATACTTCAGCTTTGCCTTTGAGCATTTCCATATTTGTTCCGCTCCATCAAGTCGCAGACTCCTTCCTAACCAACACATAATCACATCCGTCGCGACTCGTTGAAGTTTCCCCTTTCAACCCCCGAAAAATATCCGGCTGTCGTTCTAACTGGATATAACACCGGTGCCTGGGGCGAGAACAATATCCTGCATATCCGTTTTTGTCACCACGGGTGTCTTCAAATGGCCCAGAAAACGTCGCGGCGGCTCAGCGTCGTTCGAAATTTCCCTCAAACGGCTCATTTAACCCTATACTTGACACCCCCGACTGCTACGCAGACAATGGACTGTGCCCCCCTCATCCTCTAGAGCCCGTGCCAGAGATTCAGTCATGATTCAGTGGCGTCCTTGCAACTGGCGGTTCTGACATTCTGACAGTAAAGATCCAGCAACTACAATGACATTGTGATATGTATACAGGGTGTTAATTAAGTATGTTTACAAACTTTAACCACGAATAGTACTCCGAAAAATAGAAAGAAAATGTCATATGAACGTGGGTCCGGAAATGCTTCCTAAGGGAGCTACGCTCCTTTGCATGGGGCACCCTGAAGACGGCTTTCCCTCGATATTCTCGAAACCATTCATAATAAAATTACGAAATTAGGTACGATGGATAAACTTTTGACGCTGAATCTGATTCTGAATTCAGAATTTCATAATTTTAATCAGAGGCGTATCATACAGGAGGAGTAAAGGGTAAAAATAACCCCATTTTCTAAATGGCCTGGCGATTTTAGGTTAGGCCGTTATAACACGTGCCTTTCAGTATTTCCAATGTCCAATATTTGTTAGATTTGATATATATATCCTTAAATCGTCGATACAGTGTAATACGCGGTATTCATATTTTTACGTAATTATGATGATATTTTCGAGTTTTTTTTATATAACTGAGCAGACCGCGCAGGTAGAGCCTAAATACCAGAGTACCGCGGCTGGTGTGAAAGGGTTATGTTAGGGGAAGTTTGTTAACGCGAGATTTGAATGGGCCAATACCCGCAGACCCAATAAATACATCTTCTGGCAGTCCATTCCAAGCCTTGGACACCTTGGGAATAAATGTGCGGTTGTACCGCTCAGTTCTTGATGTATGAAGAACGACCGTCTTAGGATGAGATGCAGCGGTCGCACGGGTACATCTGATGGGAGCAGTGAGCGGCGATAGAGGATAGCTCAGAGGAGCAGATTCCGTTGGAATATCGGTAGAAGAGTGAGAGGTCACCAACAACACGCCGGTGAGAAAGTGACTGAAGGTGGCGCGTTAAGGCCGGATCGCCAATTAGTTGAATTGCCCTTCTCTGGACGGCATCTAGTATAGACAGGGTAGTAGGGGCAGCAGCTCCCCAGACATGAGAGCAATACTCTGCCAGGTCTTCTCTGGGCTTTATATAGCGTGAGGAGGTTACATGGTGAGAAATACTCTCTGGCTCTAAATAGGTACCCAAGCTTTTTACCAGCAGCTGTTGCAATTGACGCGACGTGTTCGTGCCAGATCAGATTTTCTGTAATGTTGACTCCTAACAGCTTGAATGAGTGACTTCTTGGCAGAGCCTGGTTGTTCATTAGAACCTGGTGTTGGCTTGGGCACTTCTTGTTTGATAGCGTACAATACTGGGTCTTGGAGGCATCAAATTTAACCATATTCTTAAGCCCCCAAGCGGTAATGATATCGAGACCCTTTGAAAGTGAAGCTGCCACTGCCAGTCTTCTGCATTCCAGCTCGACCACAGAGATCGGTCTATTGCTCATGATGCCTGGATGCAGCGTACTGTCATCCGCAAAACTGTGGATTGGGTTTGTAGTTCTAGAGAGTAGATCATTAATGTGAAGCAGAAACAATGTCGGAACCAATACCGATCCCTGCGGAACCCCGGCATTGATGCTATGGAAAGAAAAGGAAAAGCCGTCTACCACGACAGAGATTTTCCGATCTGAGAGGTAGTCTGCGAGCCATCCGCAAAGTTTCCACTGAGAAGAAGCTTTATTTTTTTGGACTGTAACATGGCCAAAAGACAGACTCCGTTGCAGTCCCTATAATGTGCCGGTTGATTGTGCTAACACGCAGAAGCCATAAGGATAAAAGGAGAAAGAAGTCAGTGTCGTTGCCTGTCAGGATTCTGCGCAATCAAGTTAACTTGGTTCTGTACAGAGTCCTGATATGACTGGTACTGACGCAATCCTATCTAACTGCTATGAGGACATTGCAAAACTTTTTTAATGATATTATTATAATGAATGAATGAAAACATGCAAGAACAAACCATTTTTTTTCACGGTAAGCCTCCCGCAAAGGCTGAAAGCTTATGGCGCTGTAGAAGCGCTGCGAGAGAATAGGTGTCTGTGTACGTTAGATTTGAAACGATACAGGTTGTAGCTGCCGGGAAACAAATTCCCCGATAGCTCATTCCACAGCGTCGAAGTTCTCCAAAAGAATGATAGCTGGAGGAGCCTGGTTGGAGGAATAGGACCCTCGACCTTGCAGAGCCTCTCTTGTGTTTCTCGTTCGGACTGCCTTTGGTGTTATTATTCGGGAGAGCTCACTCGAACATTTTCCGTGATAGAATCTGTAATACAGTGACAGGTCAGCCACCCTTCTTGGATGTTCCAGGCTATGGAGGTGCTTTGTGAGGTTGGGCGTATCGATTAGTCTCTTCTGGAGAGTGTCTAGAAGCTTTAGAGAGTACTTCGGAGCGCGTATCCACACATGGGACCAATACTCCAACGATGGTCGGATTTGTGCCTTGCAGAGCAGCAGTAGTTGCTCTGGTGTATACAGCTTCCTACAGCAGAACAAAACTCCAAGCTTTTGGATGCTGTTTTAGCAATACTGACGACGTGGTCGTACCAGGACCTGTTATCGTTGATGTTACTCCCCAAAAGCTTGACAGAAAGTGACTCGACTTTTGGGTGACCCTCTATTTCTACAGTTGGTAAGCCAACGTAAGGCTTCTTTGTCACTGTTGTTGCCTGAGTTATCTGTACGTTAAACTATACTTTATTTACTAATCCCCTACTCGACCATGGGGTATTTTCCAACTTGTTAATATTGCCTGTTTAATGGCTGAAATGTATTGCTTGTATCTAATTTGTAATGATGGCAGTTTGCTCAATTTTTGTCTGGCCACGTGGAGCAAAGATAGAGTTTGAAAATCATCCCTTTGAAAAGAGTTCATTTAAATTTCTTAAACCTCCCGCCTAAGAAATCAACCAATCAAAAGTCACTTTTATGCCGGATGTAGATAGGATGTGACTATATTAATTTGAATTATGCATAGATCAAGGTTGTCACGTTGTTAACATTTTGCCTAGTTTTTCTACATATAGAGGATGTAAACCTAATTTTCTGTATTATGTTTATTTAGTTTCCCTCTTTTTAATTGAATAAAAGTTCATGTTTGTAGACTATAAATGTTATATTACACTGCAATTCCATTTTTTGCATTATTATGTAATTAGCAGTTTACTCTGAGAATGTTTCCTAGTTTGTTTTCACAATTTTACTCGTCATTCTTTAACAGCCTGTCACTAGTGTCATGCCATACATAACATCTGTCAATGTCAATACGAAGCGGAGGTTATGTTTGTAGATGGAGAAAAGGAGGTCAGACGACAAAGTAGAGTCTAAGGATAGCACCACGAAGGTCTTATTACGTCACGCTAAGATTTATTACGTCACAGCTTTGGCGCGAAATTTTATGTTTGAACTTTGATGGAGGGGATTTTAATCCACTTCGCGTTCACAATAAAACGTAAAAATGATCGTTACATGGTTTTTGGGGACGTAACATCAATATTACGTCATAAAATTTTGTTGGGAAAATACTCCGTTGTTTCGATATATACGTTGATCTGTGAGGCATGTTGCTGTTGCCGATGTACCGTCTTCTGGGGTGATAGTGGCTTGCCTGGTTCCATGAACGACATTAATGTACTGTCCTCTGCTCAGTAAGTTATTTTGGAGAGAGACCACTTTTAAAATCGTTAAATATCATGGCACAAACATTTTCACGCTTTAAATACATTTTGAAAGAGAAGATCTATCTTTGAAGTTTCGCCAAAAATCAACTGGAGCGACTGTTAACTTGAAATTATTATGTCAAACTAGACATTACATTGGAATTTTCTTTCCAACATCCTTGGCTGCCTTGATTATGTTAGTTTGCAGACATTTTCTTTGTTATTACTTATATAATTGTTTATATGATTTGCAACCCCAATGAATGTACTGCTAAACTGATCACAATAAACATTAGTTGCCCGTTTAATAAAATAAGCTACATTAATCTAAATGTTGGTGTTCTGAGATATGACCAAATTACTTTTTAATCCTTTTCTGATAGCTTGATGCCTGATAATTTGACCAACGATTTTGGAAAGTAATATACATATACATAATTCCGTATAAATATTCAAATGAGTTTGGCGGTTAGATTAGACCCACTGATAGTGTAAACGTTAAACGATGCCTGCTCCTTCAGTAAATAGAAATAAATCATTAACGTTGTTTGAGAAACGGGAGGGGGTGGTTATAATAATGACTTTTGGTGACAGGATGTACCTGGTGATCAAATCAGAATGCAAAGTGCTGAATCTGAGAAACTATTTGCCATAGACTTGCGGTAGAAAAAAATTATTACTAAAGTTGCTATGAAAAGACCGCGAAAAATGTTTTCAGATTTCCGCAAGACAGTTACCAGCGGGCATAACCTGTATACCATTATACACTCTAAAAATTGATTTGTAAAATTACCAACAAAATCGTTGATTAGTTAATGCCACCCATTTTGTTAGTAAATAGACTTGTAGTTTCATTTAGCTATCTTCTAATAATGTAGATTCGCGAAACTCATATTTTTCTCTGTGATATAACATGATAATTTGTAAAATTGTTTTGCGGTTTTACACAATTTTAAAGATACTACATTAGTGTTTTTTAAAATATCTTTCGTAAAATTATGTTGTAGTTATGAAATTTTACATCATTTTCTTGTAATATCACTATATTATATGGTAAAACCATTATACGTTTTTTTATGAAATTTTCAATGATTGATTTTGTTATTTTACCTCATTTTGTAAAATTGCTCTGTAGTCTTACAAAAAAATTATTATAATAGGGTTTAACAAAAGGATGTTATTATAAATATATATTATTTATTATGTATAAAAATAAAGTAACACGACATTAAAATATTCTATAAATACAAAAATTAACTGTTTCAGTCTTGTTGTCTGGCAAAAATAATATATAAAATAAAGGAACTTAGTTCCGTGTACAGAAAATGATCAAAATAGTTTAAATATAATGAAAAATCAAAACCTATTTATTATTAATTGATCATATCATATCAAGCATTGCAATTACAATGCCTGTAATTGGAATATATACTCTGTTGGGCAATAAAAAATAAAAAAATATAAAAAAATAAAGAAAAATAAAATGAATGCATCCCTAAATAAATGTGGTATACAGGATATCCCAGGATGGATGACTGCGATCAATTTCTAAAAAAATAGGTTTCAGAATTGTTTTTAACTGTATTTAAAGACCATCATGCTTGCATTTATAAAAGCTAACAGCATTTCTATGAAAATATTAACGGCAGCTATATCTCCTTTCGATCTGCATTTGAAAAGTACAAAATCCATAAGTAATCATGATTAATTTTTTTTAAATAAATTATACCATTCTTAACATTACAGTACTTGCTTACCTTGTTTAAATGCACTTTGTATTTATTTAATCATCTTATACAATATGACGTCAAGCTTCAAGCAAAATTGCACCACTACTCTTTATACACAGGCACTTGCATGGTTTCTCTATTCACACAAGTTGATTCTTGTCGCCCGCCAGTGCTACCTTTCATCGGCGTTGCCAACCAAACAGTTTAGTCAAATTATCATTGATACTTAAAGAAGAAATCAGTTATTTTTCTAACATTATATTTTTACTAAAATAATTATAAATTTACAAAAGAAAACTGTAAACAAACAAATTATTTTTGGTATTGGCTCCGACATTGTTTCTGCTTCACATTAATGATCTACTCTCTAGCACTACAAACCCAATCCACAGTTTTGCAGATGACAGTACGCTGCATGCAGGCATCATGAGCAATAGACCGATCTCTGTGGTCGAGCTGGAACGCAGAAGACTGGCAGTGACAGCTTCACTTTCAAAGGATCTTGATACCATTACCGCTTGGGGCTTAAGAATATGGTAAAATTTAATTCCTCCAAGACTCAGTATTGTACCTATCAAACAAGAAGTGCCCAAGCCAACACCACGTTCTAATGAAAAACCAGGCTCTGCCAAGGAGTCACTCATTCAAGCTGTTAGGAGTCAACATTACAGAAAATCTGATCTGGCACGAACACGTCGCGCCAATTGCAAAAGCAGCTGGTAAAAAGCTTGGGTACCTATTTAGAGCCAGAAAATATTTCTCACCATGTAACCTCCTCATGCTATATAAAGCCTAGATAAGACCTTGCCTGGAGTATTGCTCTCGTGTCTGGGGAGCTGCTGCCTCTACTACCCTGTCTATACTAGATGCCGTTCAGAGAAGGGCAATTCGACTAATTGGCGATCCGGCCTTAACGCGCCACCTTCAGTCACTCTCTCACCGGCGTGTTGTTGGTGACCTCTCACTCTTCTACCGATATTCCAACGGAATCTGCTCCTCTGAGCTATCCTCTATCGTTCCGCCGCTCACTGATCCTATCAGATGTACCCGTGCGACCGCTGCATCTCATCCTAAGACGGTCGTTCTTCATACATCAAGAACTGAGCGGTACAACCGCACATTTATTCCCAGGGTGTCCAAGGCTTGGAATGGACTGTCAGAAGATGTATTTATTGGGCCTGCGGGTATTGGTCCATTCAAATCTCGCGTTAACACACTTCCCTAACACAACCCTCTCACAGCAGCCGCGGTACTCTGGTATTTAGGCTCTGCCTGCGCGGTGTGCTCACTTATAAAAAAAAAATATTTTGTAAAATTCCCTTTAATTTGTTGTTACATAATAAAGCTTTGTAGTTTTACAAATATTTTGTGAAAAAGTGAACTATTTGTATTTTTTTCGTAAAATGCTCAAGCATTTTTACAAAATTTAGTAAATCTACAGAGCTATAGGGTTTTTGTTAAACTTTACTGGGATTTTACACTATAACATCCAAAAATCACTGCAATAGTGCTTATACTTGTTTAGTAAAAATACCCAATTTTTTCAGTGTACTGGCAAACTTATTTATTATCAAATAATACCTCAATAGTCTTCTTTTTCTTCATCTTAGTTTGTAGCTGTACATATTTTATTTTTAATATAGGTTACATTAGTTTTTTTTAATCTATAGTTAGTAATGTCATGTTTTTGAGCCATACGATAAATAAATAAAAAACCTCAATAATTACCACGATCACCGAAGGTACTAATTGAATATACTCAAGTCTTTCTCACTAACGACTTAATTTACTTCTAAAACATCTGTCAGTCCTAATCATGTTTATAGGAAATAATTTGATGTAGAATGACACCGCCTTTTTATATAAAAAGCTGGCACTACTACTTAACAGTCGGTTAAAGGTATGCCCATATTTTAATTCTGTAATTGTGTATACACACTGCTTATACATTCATGCTGGTGGTTACTTAAGCTCGATAAATTGGACGAAAAAATGCTGCCTATCAGCTTGATCGAGCGCTATTAGTTGTCATTAGATAGATTAAAAGGCATCTAACTAACAATTTGTTGTTATTAAATATTGAAATTACCTGCATTGTCGCGTCCAACGCTAGCATACTAATTAAGAGACGTTTTTAACCGTCGGCGTTTAAACTGAATAGGTAAAAGCATGTAGTTTTCTGTTCCTCCAAATAGAATAATTTTCGTTAAAACAAAAATGTCGACAAGTAGAGTGAGTTACGTCTGTATTTATAGTCGTCTTTCCTCGTGAATCTGTTTCCTAGACAAAATCTACGAGATTAATTTGGAGACGTTGTCATATTTCAAATATAACTCAATTTGTTATGCCTGTGCCTACGCGGTTTGATGTTTTCTGTTTTCACTTTTTGTTTTGTGCCAGTATTTCGTGTTTTTCCAGCTGTGACAGAAACTGACAAAACCATACTTCAAAATTAAGGACCAAGGGCGCCGCCAGAAAATTGTACAGGGGGGGGCTTACTTAAATTGAGTACTCAAATCAGGGACAAAGGGCTCAAACATGGTTTTTGGTTATACAAGTTATACAAGTTTCTTATCTTCGCTGCTCCAGGGGGGGTCACGGCCCCCTCCATGCACCCCTCTGCTGGCGCCCATGTTAAGGACGTTTGTTCACAAAAGTATTTATTAGATGAAATTAATGTTTTTCATTTTATAGGAAAAGTATTTATTAGATGAAATTTTTTTTTTTCATTTTTGATAACTTTAATCACATAGTTTTGTATGCCTCGGAAACTTGGACTTTAAAAAGGCAGATCGAGCTCGCATAGATGCTTTTGAAATGCGGACGTAGAGGAAAATGCTGAGAGTTCCTTATACCGCTCATTGAACTAACCAGGCACGTATCCAGGATTTGGTTTTGGGGGGTCCAGATTATGGGTGTCACTTGGTTGACCATTAGGGGGGGTCCAAATTAGAGTTGTCACCTTAATTTGCGGTGGGGGGGGGGTGCAAATTTGTGGATTCCATTTTTTAGACCGCATTTTATGACGTTTCCGGGGTCCGGACCCCCTTTCGGGGGGGGGGAGGGTCAAGATAAGATTGCCACCTTAAATTTGCTCTCGTCGAAGGGGGGGGGGGTGCAAAAATTTGTGGATTCCATTTTTTAGACGGCATTATATGTATAACATTTCGGGGGGGGCGGACCCATTGGGCCCCTCTCTAAGTACGTGCCTTAAATACGTGCGTGGAACTAACGTTTCCATACTGAATGAGGTCGAGACTATCCTCCGTTGTATCGATGTGAATGCTTACATTCTTCGGACATATTCACAGAAGCGACAATATGGAGAAACTTGTAGTTCAGGGTCATCTCCCGAGTGGGCTACGCTGGCGCAGTGGCCGTTCCCCTACACGCTGGGTGGATATGACGAGACAGTTGCTGGATATGAGTATCAAGAGCGCTACTGAACTGGCAGTAAATCGCGAACTATTGATGATATTCGTCCCGGCAATACTTCACCTTCGACTTAATGCATCTTACGGGTTCACAACATGTCATGATGAATAATTACATAGGTGTCTGCCCTAAAAAGATCGACACCTGTTTTCAATCATTTCAGAAAATTATTAACGATTAAAAATCAGAACTTCAACATGGGCTCTTATGACAGAGCAGCGAATTTTTGTATTTAAAGGTAGAATAAACATATTTTAAAGTTAGACAAAAACAAATAACATTTAAATATATTTTTATTTTTGCTTTGACATTATCATTAAAGTTTGAACAAAACGCGTTTTAAAGCCCTTGCAATTTAACTTATTCACTCCATTTTTTTATTGGTAGGTACATTTTGAAATTATAAATAGCCATACGAAAGATGAAAATGAGTAGGCAGGTATTATTAGTAATATTACAGTTTTAAGAAACTAAAAGTCAAAGGCTCGTTGATTCAATGGATAACGCAACGTCTTTGTAATCCATAGGTTCGGGGATCAGTTTCCAAGCTGGACTACTTTTTTCCATTTTTACACGGTGTAAATCCACTGCCACTCATTCATTTTCCCAAGTATGTTTTTTGGTTACCATGATAACTTTATAGGCACTTTGTTACAGTACATACTGCAAAAAGTAAGTAGCTTACATACAAAAAGCCTCAAGCCCACTTGACTGGGGTATTTTCCGAACAAAATTTTATGACGGGATATTGATGTTACGTCCCCAAAAACCATGGAACTAACGTTTTTACTTTTTACTGTGAACGCGAAGTGGCTTAAAAGCACCTGCAAAGTTCAAATATAAAATTTCGCGCCAAAGCTGTGACGTAATAAATCTAGGCGTGACGTAATAAGTCTTTCGTGGAGCTATCCTTAGAAAGTGACTGTACCTTGTCGTCTTTTCTCCATCTACAGACATAACCTCCGCTTCGTATTGATATTGACAGATATTTGTTTACATCATTTCATGATCTATCTTGGTTAAATGAGATACCGTCAGTCGAGACACCAGGGGAGGTTTTGTATGCATGAATGACGAGTAAAATTGTGAAAAGTAACTATGAAACATTCTCAGAGTAAACTGCTAATTACATAACAATGCAAAA
Source organism: Callosobruchus maculatus (assembly GCA_951848785.1). Lineage (NCBI taxonomy): Eukaryota > Metazoa > Arthropoda > Insecta > Coleoptera > Chrysomelidae > Callosobruchus > Callosobruchus maculatus. The sequence continues at coordinate 6,085,047 of CATOUR010000131.1, forward strand.
AATGGAATAGCTGGACAATATAACATTTATAGTATACAAAAAGAGGAAAACTAAATAAACATAAAATAAAGTTTACATCCTTTATAGAAAAACTATGCAAAATATTAACAACCTGACAACCTTGAATCTACGCCCAATTCAAATTAATAGCGTTTTCGACTTTACTGCACTAATTTTAACCACGATTGCACTACAGTGCACATTGAAAACTTGTCTGGTGCCCAGAAGTGCATAATAAATCTGAACTGGTAAGTCGAACATACACCAAATGTCAGTGCCATTCAAGTAACTGTCCTGTCAGCCAACTGATGACAGTTTGATGTCATTTTGTATCCCGAGAGCTCAATTTCATTCTGTGGTGGTTTTGGAATTTGCATAGTTTGAATCCGCTTTATTCAATCATTTATTCTATTTATCGACATAAAAACTAACAGCATTTTGTGCAATATGGCTTTTGTACTAAAAATTAATATTTACCTATATCGGTAAATAGTATATCTTGTAATACCTCTTATTCCGTCAGTTTATGAATAACATCTTCAACAAATATTCGTACTTTTGGGACACCCGCAGCCGTTGTTTGCAATAATTTAACTCTAGATATGCTTCAATTTCCTCATCATCCGAATATGACAATATTCACAATTCTTCCAACTACACTTTCCGCACCTTCCGTAACCTATGGTATACTACCCTACTACCCATTTCTTAATTCAAAAAATGATTTTCTCTGACAAATAAAATAGGTTTTAATTATTAATATTTTATAGACGTCAGAAATGGACTGAAATCTCCACGAGCTCAGAGAGTCCGTGGCGATAATTTGGACTCAAGTGCAATAAAGCGGATAAGTCGAAAACAAGAAACCAAACTAGTTTTGCACTCAAATCTAAGACGAACATATCTTTGACACTCAGTTCCTATGAGTGCAGTGATAGGGCAATAAGTCGAAAATGCTATAAAATAGTCACATCCTATCTACATCCGGCATAAAAATCACTTTTGATTGGTTGATTTCTTAGGCGGGAAGTTTAAGAGATTTAAATGAGCTCTTTTCAAAGGGATGATTTTCAAAGTCTATCTTTACTTCACGTTGGCAGAAAAAAATTGAGCAAACACTGCCATCATTACAAATTAGATACAAGCAATCCATTTCAGCCATTAAACAGGCAATATTAGCAAGTTGGAAAATACCCCATTATAATTAATAATAATAATAATAATAATAACTTAGAAAGTCAGATAACATATAATAATAAGCCACCAACAGAAGGAAACAATAGAACACATAACTAGTGGATGCAAAACTCTCGCTGGAACTGAGTATACAGCCAGACATAACTCTGCAGCCAAGCACTAGCCACAACAAACAAGCTAATTGAAAACACAGATCCATATTATAACTACACACCGACCTCAGTACTAGAGAACAATCAATTCAAACTATACTGGGACATTGAAATACATACAGATAAAACCATCCCAGCAAACAGGCCAGATATAGTTTTCCAGTCAAAAACAGACAAAGGGACCTACTTAATAGATATTGCGATTCCCAATGATATGAAAATCCAAAACACCTACGCTGGGAAGATATCTAAATACACCGATCATAGAAATAAAACGACTATGGAAACAAAACAAAGTTGTCATTGTCCCCCTCATTATGTCGGTCTCAGGCCTTACTCCAAATACATTTACGCCACACCTGCAACAATTGGGCCTGGATGAAAAGTTACATAAAACCTTCCAAAAGTCTGTAATCCTCAAGACCTGTAGCATTGTACGGTCCTTCCTGAATTCAGAATAATAATAGGTCAGGTATTGACTTGGCACAGCCCGTCAATACTTGTTACTACCGCAACCATGCGAGAAAAAATAAGACATGCATAATAATAATAATAATAACGGGTCTTTATTCGATTCTGGCCATAAACAAAACATCAGTAGGTAAGTAATAAGTAACAAAATCAGCACTCAATATTACAATACATATTTAAACAAATAGGCGAAATCGAAAAGGTGGAGTGTTACCCTAAGGGTATTTTTCAACTCAACCCAGAGAAACCAAAAGTATATTTACCAGATGCTATCATAAATATAATCTAACTACAATGTTATTCCAACCAACAATACCAGATAATTAATAAACCATATAAACATTACTAACGGTTACGAGCCTGATATTTGAAGTAAATAATCATTACAAGAACTCAGTACACATATAAGAATAAAAAAAAAATTTAACATTTATAAAATGACATCATAAAAATGAATTTCATTTTTAACTATTTCATTGACGCTTTAGAAACTACACACACCTAAAAAGAGATTCTCAAGAATTGTGATATTCTTGTAAATATATACTCATAACAAGAATATCTGTTCTCACTCTAAGAAAGAATATTTGTTGAGAAAATTATAAAAAATTTGTATCAAGAATAATACATTTTTGATTTATATACTTATTCTAAAGAAATATGCTCCGAAAGAAAATATAATTTTCTTTGCAACCATCAAGACTATAATAATTACTAACAAATATTTCATAATTTTATATGAAGATTACAAGTTTTTCCTTCTATCAAGAATATAGACAACTTGCAAATGCGAACCTTCATTTACGATATGATAATCTTGGTCTGAAAATGAACGCTGTTTTACAAGCACACCCTATATTTGCATCAAGTAAATCATTTATTTGACGTCTACCAACGTCGGAGTGCGCAGGCGCGCAGCGTGTTACGTGTTAACTCTAACCCACCCATCCTCTCTACTCAACAGCCTGTTGCCCGTCCGCGTCCGCGCCGCCATTATCTGTTTTTGGATTGTCGTATTCGTCGCCGTATTTAGCACCGTAGAGTAATACCTGCATCCTGGATCCTGCATAATAGCACATAATAGAGTATCTAGTCAAACTGTTAAATAAATTGCCATTGCCATCACGTGATACCACCGTCAACCATCGGTCAACGAATCTGCCGGTAGTGCTGGTCCACCGCCATTTGAGTCGCGTCCCAGTTTCCGTCAGTTTTCTTATCACTGGATCTATGCAACCATGAATGAGATATTAAAAAAATGGGGATGCGAAGACCTGACTCTGGTGTTCCTACCAGCACGTATGTTAAATGTGATTTAAGAAATTTTCTTGCAGATAATGACATAGACGAGAAAAATTTCTACATACTCATAGAAGAGTTTGAGTGCTCAAATCAATACTACTAGATTCCTCATCCAAGAATATCACAATTTGAAAATCAAGTTGAGATACTTGCGTCAAGTTTATGGTATGCTCCAATAAAAGATTGTGAAATGCTTCAGTCAAGATTATGAAATGCTTCGGTCAAGATTACCGTATGCCTGAGTTTAGATTTTGGTACTCTTACTTTCAACAATTTTCCACTTTTGCATTGAAGACATTTTCTCAATCTAACCCTTATATGGTCAAAGATATCGTATTCTCACTTTAAGGCCCGGTTTTTCAAAGTGTAATTAAGTATACATTAAAGTGAATCTTGAAATTAGCGCAAAATATGCGTTTTTCAATTGGCAGTTAATTCATAATTTGCTCGCAACTGGGGATTAATTACAAATTAAGCTAATCAGAGGTTTTAGTTATGATTACCAGGAATAATTATTAATTAAAATAGATTTGACAGTTAAACATGTCAGAAGTTACGATATTCTGATAAGCTATAATCACTGTTATATTTCGATTTCAATATCGATTATGACATAAATGCCCATTCAAGTGATGAAGAACAAACTTAAGCTTGGTTTTCGTTTCAAATTGTTATATTTGATTTTTATAACTTCTCCAATATTTAAATTCATTTTCATTCACATTAAACTCTTGCTCAATTTTTCTCCAACACACGTCTTTTTCCTTCCATGTAGTGGTGCTGCTCTTTTTACATTCAATAGTCCAATAGTGCATTTATATTTATTCACTAATTTTGCAAGGGCTTCTTCTTGACTTGTGAAGTTTGGTAACCTCTTTCGATGTACATTCTTGCCTCTGTAATTGTATTTAAAATTTACACAGCTATATTCTCCGAGGAATTATTGAAAGACAAGGATATATGATTCAGAATATCATGCTTACCTATTGTCAGAGTTATGTTTTCATCAAAATTTAGTTTGTTTTTCCGGAAGTGTAAATCAAAAAATAGCCGTAAAACTAAACGAGATTTCAAGTGAAATTAGCGCAATAGTATTTCCAAAAGTGACGTTATGATGACTAATTGTGACATATATCACCATTACAAAGGCCAAAATACCACCGACCAACAAAATTAGACAAATATCGCCCAACTTACAACACACAATTTAATAGAATGGTGATCCCCAGTGTAGCCAACATTACGTAATCAAAAATTAGCAAATTATCAATTTATATGTGCTATGAAAAACACTTCTGGAGTTCAATTGGTAATTAAGACGTAATTCGTAATTTAATGATTCGAGATTAATTAATAGTTAATTACAGTTTAAAAAACCGGCCCTTAGATTAGCATAACTTTGCGCGTATAGGAAGTTATGGTATACTTGAATTAAAGCATCTGTACTTCATCTAAGAAATTATTTTTATGTGTGCACAGCTAGAAATGGCGTAGTAATTAGCATGATGAAACAACCTTTAAAACAGCGCCTTGGACAGCACTGATGGGTACAAGAAGGAAGGCTACTCTGTCGCCTGTTTGCAGGCGCGCATATAATTTATAGCGCTAGATGGTCTATTAGATAGTTCATAATAGTGCACACGGCAGAATTGCATTGCAATTGCATACTGTCCTTGCATTGTTCACCATGCATCAGCGGGCCTCGAGGCTCCCTGCAAGATTTATGACCGTCGAGGCAACTGAATACGTGTTAAACTGTACAAATGTAATACGCACGCAGCTGCCTGCCAACGCATCGGTAGAGCACCGACGATGGACCTGTGCCATCTAGAAGCTTCTTACAACTGAATCTCAGCTAAACTACCGGGTCAGTTTATAAATAAATAAATAAATAAACGTCTTTATTGTATTAATGAAAAAAAATTAATTAACACAATTTGTCAAGGGGCGAGATTTAGCAACAGTGCTACTCTCACACCTAACCCCTGCGTTTGATAGAACGAAACATCTTATGTTAATTTATTTAATCCTATCTGAACTACACTTGAATTAGTTGGTTACTTCTATACAGGGTGTCCATTTAGTGTGTAATTCTTCGATATATCGCAAGGTATACCTGACAGAAGAAAATGTCAAATACAAAAGTTATTTGGTTACTTAAGACGCACATCCTAAAAATATTTTGAAATATACAGGGTGTTGCGAGAAAGTAGGATAGTGATCAACTTGATTTTTTTATATGGAACCATAACTTTTTTCTAAATTTTTCTGGTTTCCATCACTGATCGATATTTAACTCCAAAATATTTTTGGGATCGATTGCAACGTTGCCAAGTTATAATTTATTTTCTATTAATTTCCGGATTTGCAAGGTCGCAAGTAATACGTCCAAATTGATATATTCCTTTAACTTTTTTCAATAATATTATACAGCGAGTTACTTGAATGATTTCAAATTATGGCAATTTGAAGGTCATTTTATTTTGTTTTTTTACCTTTTACGACATAATTTTGAATGGGATGCCCTATTTATGAAGTCTAATGTAAAAGTGGTGAATCTGACAACACTGATGTTAGCATTTTTGAATTTTGTATGTTCAAAAACCTCCAAGTATTGAATTTCACCGCTCCTGCTGTGGCAGTTTTGGAATTATTTAAGCGTTCCGGTACTGTTTACTGAAAAAGCGATGTTGCTGTATCTCAGTAATTAATAGAAACAAAATTTTGAAATTATGAGACCCTACTATATTCGACATGCGCAATTCATTGCAATAAAAATAAGTAGGGGATTCTATTTAAAATAATAAAATTATGACGTGTAACGTAAAAGTGGCATATCTGGCAACACTGCTGTTAAAATTTTTGAATTCTGCATGTTCGAAAACCTGCAGGTATTGATTTTCTCGTTCAAGCTGTGCCAGTTTTGAAGATATTAAGGCGTTCCTGTACCTTTTACTGATCTGGTATTCGATATAGATAGTATGTGCAAGGAAAACAGTTTTATTATTTTAAGAACACCAGTTAAAACTTGTTCACGCCGTAAACCATTACTAGGGAGTACTTCTATGTTACATAAAATATACAGTGTGTTCTAATAATAAAAATCGGAAATATTTGTTTGAAAATTTGGAAAAATAATTTATAACTTGTCAACGTCGCAAACGCGAAAAAAATTTTACCAGGCGAGATAGGGTATTAGCAGATATTTCGATTTAGAATGTTAGATTTAAAAAAACAAAGTAAAATGACCTTCAAATTGCCGTAATTTAAAATTCTGCCAAAAACACCCTGTAGATGCACATTGCTGGTAACATACAAAATAATATTCATTTGGTATTCAAGTAACTCGCAGTATAATATTATTGAGAAAAGTTAAAGGAATATATCAATTTGGACGTATTACTTGCGACCTTGCAAATCCGGAAATTAATAGAAAATAAATTATAACTTGGCAACGTCGCAACTGATCCAAAAATATTTTGGGTTTAAATAGAGATCGATGATGGAAACTAGAAACATTTACAAAAAGTTATGGTTCCGTATAAAAAAATCAAGTTGATCACTATCCTACTTTCCCGCAACTTCTTGTATATTTCAAAATATTTTTAGGATGTGCAACTAAATACCTTTTGTAATTGACATTTTCTTCTATCAGATATACCTTGCGGGATATCGAAGAATTACACACTAAATGGACACCCTGTATAATTTTTTCTTAACTTTATTTTATTTTTATATACAGGGTGTTGACGAATGGAAAATACTTTAGGAGAAGACTGTACCAACAAAAAAAGTCATATAAAGTAGGGCCCGACTTTGAGATGAATTGATTCTGAGAGATTTTCATTAAAATACAACACCGTCCAATGAAAATCCTAATAAAATAAAATTTTATTGTTGGGTTATGAAATTTTTGGTATTGTTTCTTAGAAAATATGCTATCACATCATTATCGACTAAAAAATAGTGATAGTCGTTGTTCAGTAAGAAAGAGAGCTGTCGTGCAAATAGCGGTGGGAGATTGACACTCACCCAACAGCCGACTAGATCTCTCTGGATGACTGAAATGCATGGTTCGCAGAGAGATACGGGGGAGTGGTGGGGTCGACGGATTCGATACCATATCGTTGGCGCTGTGTATCGGCTATATTACGGGGCACCGTAGTATAGTTGGTAATGCGTCGGTCTAGAATGCCGGAGACGCTGGTTCGAATCCAGCCGGTACCCTTCATTTTTCCGATTTGTCTGTGAACCGAATGATTGAATTTATCTCCCTCTTGCGGAGTAAGCAAGCACCTTCATTATTAAAAAATAGTGGTCATGTATTTCAAGCAGTTAGTGAGATAGAGTCAAAATCAGCATGTTTTAAAAGTGACGTCAACACCGTTAGAAAAAAAGAATTTATTCTAAAATGCCACCAAATGCCTAACTGCGCACTTTACGGTAAAAACATGTCCCATCTCTCCAGTTATCGGTTGGTACCACAAACTTTTGTTATTAAATGTGGTAAATATTTTAGAAACTTTGAAGTTTAACATTTTAAAAACCCTTAAAAATTAGGTGAACGAACCCTATACCATTGAAAAATAAAAATATATTTCTTTCTCTGATATAATATACAGGGTGTCCCATTTAAAAAGGTCAACTTCGTACGAAAAACAGGATTTTTTGATATTTTTTCTTTTTGTTCGTAATAAACTCTTAATGACAAGAGAAAACTGTGAAACTTTAATATAAAAACTTTTTTCTATCTCAAATAAAAAAAATGGGAGGGGTGGCGAACTATGAGGAAACATCCGGTACATGAAGGTATTATAACCTTAATAAAGGATTGTGTACTAACTACTAACTTGCACAGGTATAAGGATGGCTTATATGTTTGAATGTTTTACACACCGAAACAAATGCCGATCCTAATCTTGTATATAGCATAATGTTGATGCAAATAGCCCATTACAAAACTAGCGGTCACTTTCTGTTTGTGCGACAATATTGAGTAATAACAGACCAAAAATGGATGCTTCCCATTTAGGAGAATGCACACTAATGCAAGGTTCCACGTACACACTGACAGTAGACATGTTTCTCTATTGTATTGTTTTTATCTATAAAGTTTATAAATATATTTGAATTGTGTTAAGAGAATTCAAGGAAAAATCTTGATGAACACATTGAGGAGTCAGGACAGTTAAACCTTTATACGTTTTAACATAGATTCTGCTTCAACGGATAAAGGGACCTTCTTTCTAAAAGTGCTTTGTGTACTTTGCCAGGTCTTACAACTTCCAAGATTGGTTCAAACGCTCCAAGACCAATTGCAGCTCCCTCAAACAGAATCCCCTAACTACTAGCTACCAAGTACTGTTGTGAAGCAACGGGCTTGATAACACAGCATAGTAAACAACCAGAACAATAACTCAGGTTGGCGGCAATTACACGCGCATCCCCACTTTTGGATGACTTTTTGTAGGGATGCTAACGATACTTCAATACTTCTGCACTAATATCGAGTATCTTTGTCATCGATACTTTTTGAGGCGTTCCAAGCTGGTGGCGATACTTTTGTATCGGTATCGAAAGTAATTATATAGTTGTTGAGAGTTGTAATCAGTTGCACAAAATGCTCTGTACGAACCAAACGCGCCTATTTGGCTAAAAAATATCGAGGTGGTACCGGTATCGATATTTTCATTTTCGCATCTCTACCCAAACTTCAGATCCGTAAAATCATCCCAAGGTCAAATTCTGTGGGAACCATTTTTATATAGGAAATCCTCAGAGATATTATGCTGGTTGTTTACCATGCTGTGTTGATAATACCAATACCTAATTACAAGTACATACAAAATCCTTGAAGCACAGGACTTTCCAGAAACAGTTTTGTCCCATTTGGATTTGGAGCGAAGATTTTCTACCACAGTTTTTTCCCAAAAGCACAATCAGACACCAGGTCGGAGAATGGATGAAACATCAGCACAAGGAGCAGTGGAACTTGTTGCCAGGATGTGTTCATGGAAAAACAGTCATTAAAGCTCCATGCAAGAAAACAGCTGAAACACTGTTCTCCTTGAGTAGGAATCAGCTCCGAATAACGACGGGTCTCCTCACAGGACAATGTGGTTTGAAGGAACACCTGAATAAAATGGGATTCTACAATGGAGACCTCAACTGCAGATTGTGTAGAAGGGGAACTGAGTAAGCCCTACATGTGCTCTGTGAGTTTGGAAGCGTTCGACCACAAGAGACAACAGCTCTTTGGGAAGACCAAGCTAGAACCAATTGAGTACAGCTCAGCACCAGGACCAGTAGGTAAACTGCATAAACTTATGCAGGGATCCAGATTGCTGGAGTGGATACTGTAAATGAGAGGAGCAATAATACAATAGGCCTTAAGGCTTAAGTATTGACGGGGACAGTAAGGTCGGACGGCTCCTGAAAAAAAAACTTGTGGTTGAAGAATATCGTAAGCTCTATTCTAACCTAATTTTCTTATAATAACTATCATCAGATTTGTGGCTACTTCTTTCGTGTGATGGAACTAAGTAACATCCTGTATGCTTGATTCCGCGATAAACCAGAATAAATGCTGCTGTCTTTGGGACGTATCGAAGGGCCTTAAATGAAAGGGCCAGATAAAACGTCAATTACATAGGTCGCCGTCCCCAAGGACAAATTGTTATTGACCGAATCCCGGGATTATGGAAAATCGGTGGGGTCGATCGGTTTCTCGGGCTCGGTTAGGGGATCTCCTGGACTCGATTGCATCCGATCCGATCGCTGATAATAATGGTGGCACAAGGGATGCGAACAGGGCTCGGCGAAGGGTGATCGCATCATGACGATAAGCTGTGGTCTCCGCGGCGAAAAGAGATATATATTGCTTTTCAATGCGTAGGACATTGTAGGGCGATTTCTGTCTGGTGTCTCTGGAGGCTGTGATTTGATCATAATTGGAATCGAGTAGAATCATAGTCTACGAGATGTGAGTAGTGGCGGTTCGCCTTTAGGGGCCTGGATCATCATCATAGTCACAATGTCTTAACAGACATGTTGTGAACTCGTAAAATGCATTTACTCATTCTACGAGTTTCTCTTGGGATATCTTTAAGATCTTTAATGCGGTAGTTTCCCATTTGCTTTCTGCATCCTCATGCCGTTGACCAGATGTATCTACTGGTTCATCCGCCTTTAGGGGCAATTTCTCACCCCAAGGACAAGAGGGTGTCCCGACTATTCTCAACTCGTCCACCCAAAGCTGTTGGTTGAAAAGAGGTTACTGCTTATACCGACAGTAGTTCGGTTCCTTTTAGTCGCCTTTTACGACACGCAGGATATATGATGGCAGATATTCTAACCCGCCCCCACACAGGGGAAGGGGCCTGGATACACACATTTATACATACGTATTTGCCATGTAAAACACGGACTCACAATTTCTCGCATAACGCACTCTATTTTCAAACTACATATATAATATTTCAGAGGGCGATAGTTAAGACCTTAATGAATGACAACTATTTTCGATTTTCTCCAAAAAGTTTTTTAATGTGCAAAAAAACTCGCAATGCAAAATCATACATTCTATAAATGCCTGTAATTTAACAACCAAACACGATATCAAAAAAAGGCTAAATAGTTGCACAAGCGCAAGCTTTCCTCTTCAATTTGCTCTTTGAGTCATTACTGTAAGTTTAAAGGTAAGTTCAGGAGCTTGGAAATGCGAAATTCATTTTTATAGTGACCTTTGGACCTTACCACTGGACCTTTTGACCTTACCTTTCGATTTTTGGGCTTATCTCCCCTCATCTTAGACACACACACTGGAGAAAGGGAACAGGAGGCCACCCCCCTCCTCGCTAACACGGGAATACGTCTTTTCTTGAATTCTCAATTTCGCACGCTATACCCTAGACCCTTAACCACCCAAATGCAGGAGGTATGGCGCTATTACGTATACGCGGTCTCAGTGACCGGACATTACCATCAATCCCAGTTACCAAAACTGAGATGTTCTGCTCATTGCTTGATAGAAAGTTAAATATACATTTTCGATTTTTTTTTTTGAACCGGAAGATCTGTAGAGGTGAAAATTTTTATTTTCGTTAAACGCGACTGCAACTCAAAATAGCTATCAAATTTGCAATAAGCACCCTCGAATCATCCAAAAACATAAGGCTTCGTCTTAATTAGGAAGTCAAGTAAATATTTTCGAATTTTTTTAGTTAAACCTGAAGATCTGAAGATGTGAAAATTTTTATTTTCAATAAACGAGACTGCGACTGAAAATAACTATCAAATTTCCAATAAGCAGCCTCAAATCATTCAAAAACATGAGGCTTCGTTCTAATAGGAAGTCAAGTAAACATTTTCGATTTTTTTAGTTAAACCTGAAGATCCGGGGAGGTGAAAATTTTTATTTTCGTTGAACGAGACTGCGGCTGAAAATAGCTATCAAATTTGCAATAAATACCCTTGAATCATCCCAAAACATGAGGCTTTATCTTGATAGAAAGTCAAATAAAGATTTTCGATTTTTTAAGTTGAACCAGGCAATATGGGGATCTGAAAATTTTTATTTTCCATAAACGAGACTGCAACTCAAGATAGCTATCAAATTTGCAATAAGCACCCTCGAATCATCCAAAAACATCAGGCTTCGTCTTGATAGAAAGTCAAATAAAGATTTTCGATTTTTTAAGTTGAACCAGGAAATCTGGGGACCTGAAAATTTTTATTTTCCATAAACTAGACTGCAACTCAAAATAGCTATCAAATTTGCAATAAGCACCCTCGAATCATTCAAAAACATCAGGCTTCGTCTTGATAGAAAGTCAAGTAAACATTTTCGATTTTTAAAGTTGATCCAGGAATTCTGGGGACCTGAAAATTTTTATTTTCCATAAACGAGACTGCAACTCAAAATAGCTATCAAATTTGCAATAAGCACCCTCGAATCATCCAAAAGCATGAGATAGAAAGTCAAATAAAAATTTTCGATTTTTTTAGTTGAACCAAGAAATCTGGGGACCAGAAAATTTTTATTTTAGTTAAACGAGACTGCAACTCAAAAGAGCTGTCAAATTTGCTATTAGCACCCTCAAATCGTTCAAAAACATGAGGCTTCATCCTGATATTAAGTCAAGTACACAATTTCGATTTTTTTGAAGATGCGGAGATGTGAAAATTTTTATTTCCGTTAAACGAGACTGCAACTCAAAATAGCCATCAAATTTGCAATAAGCACCCTCAAATCATCCAAAAACATGAGGCTCCGTCTTGATAGAAAGTCAAGTAAACATTGTCGATTTTTTTAGTTAAACCTGAAAATGTGAGGGACCTGAAATTTTTTATTTTCGTTAAAGGACACCTCACCTCAAAATAGCTGTCAAATTTGCAATAAGCACCCTCTAATCATCCGAAAACATGACGCTTCGTCTTGATAGAAAGTCAAGTAAACATTGTCGATTTTTTTAGTTAAACCTGAAAATGTGAGGGACCTGAAAATTTTTATTTTCGTTAAAAGTGACTGTATCTTAAAATAGCCATCAAATTTGCAATAAGCACCCTCTAATCATCCGAAAACATGAGGCTTCGTCTTGATAGAAAGTCAAATAAACATTTTTGATTTTTTTAGGTAAACCTGAAGATCCGGAGATGTGAAAATTTTTATTTTCGTTAAAAGAGACTGCACCTCAAAATAGCCATCAAATTTGCAATAAGCACCCTCAAATCATCCGAAATCATGAGGCTTCGTCTTGATAGAAAGTCAAGTAAACATTTTCGATTTTTTTAGTTGAACCTGAAAATGTGAGGGACCTGAAAATTTTTATTTTCGTTAAACGAGTCTTCACCTCAAAACAGCTATCAAATTTGCAATTAGCACCCTCAAATCATCCGAAATGATGTGGCTTCGTCTTGATAGAAAGTCAAGTAAACATTTTCGATTTTTTTAGGTAAACCTGAAGATCCAGAGATGAGAAAATTTTTATTTTCGTTAAACGAGACTTCACCTCAAAATAGCCATAAAGTTTGCAATAAGCACCCTCAAATCATCCGAAATTATGAGGCTTCGTCTTGATAGAAAGTCAAGTAAACATTTTCGATTTTTTTAGTTGAACCTGAAAATGTGAGGGACCTGAAAATTTTTATTTTCGTTAAACGAGACTTCACCTCAAAACAGCTGTCAAATTTGCAATTAGCACCCTCAAATCATCCGAAATCATGAGGCTTCGTCTTGATAGAAAGTCAAGTAAACATTTTCGATTTTTTTAGGTAAACCTGAAGATCCAGAGATGAGAAAATTTTTATTTTCGTTAAACGAGACTTCACCTCAAAATAGCCATAAAGTTTGCAATAAGCACCCTCAAATCATCCGAAATTATGAGGCTTCGTCTTGATAGAAAGTCAAGTAAACATTTTCGATTTTTTTAGTTGAACCTGAAAATGTGAGGGACCTGAAAATTTTTATTTTCGTTAAACGAGACTTCACCTCAAAACAGCTGTCAAATTTGCAATTAGCACCCTCAAGCTATCCGAAAACATGAGGCTTCGTCTTGATGAAAAGTCAAATAAACATTTTCGATTTTTTTAGGTAAAGCTGAAGATCCAGAGATGAGAAAATTTTTATTTTCGTTAAACGAGACTTCACGTCAAAATAGCTATCAAATTTGCAGTAAGCACCCTCAAATCATCCGAAAACATGAGGCTTCGTCTTGATAGGAAGTCAAGTAAACATTTTCAATTTTTTTAGATAAATTTGAAGATCCAGAGATGAGAAAATTTTTATTTTCGTTAAACGAGACTTCACCTCAAAATAGCCATAAAGTTTGCAATAAGCACCCTCAAATCATCCGAAATTATGAGGCTTCGTCTTGATAGAAAGTCAAGTAAACATTTTCGATTTTTTTAGTTGAACCTGAAAATGTGAGGGACCTGAAAATTTTTATTTTCGTTAAACGAGTCTTCACCTCAAAACAGCTGTCAAATTTGCAATTAGCACCCTCAAGCTATCCGAAAACATGAGGCTTCGTCTTGATGAAAAGTCAAATAAACATTTTCGATTTTTTTAGGTAAACCTGAAGATCCAGAGATGAGAAAATTTTTATTTTCGTTAAACGAGACTTCACGTCAAAATAGCTATCAAATTTGCAGTAAGCACCCTCAAATCATCCGAAAACATGAGGCTTCGTCTTGATAGGAAGTCAAGTAAACATTTTCAATTTTTTTAGATAAATTTGAAGATCCAGAGATGAGAAAATTTTTATTTTCGTTAAACGAGACTTCACCTCAAAATAGCCATAAAATTTGCAATAAGCACCCTCAAATCATCCGAAATCATGAGGCTTCGTCTTGATAGAAAGTCAAGTAAACATTTTCGATTTTTGTAGTTGAACCTGAAAATGTGAGGGACCTGAAAATTTTTATTTTCGTTAAACGAGACTTCACCTCAAAATAGCTATCAAATTTGCAGTAAGCACCCTCAAATCATCCGAAAACATGAGGCTTCGTCTTGATAGGAAGTCAAGATTTTCGATTTTTTTAGGTAAACCTGAAGACCAGGAGATGTGAAAATTTTATTTTCGTTAAAAGAGACTGCAACTCAAAATAGCTATCGAATTTGCAATAAGCACCCTCAAATCATCCAAAAACATGAGGCTTCGTCTTGATAGGACATTTTCGATTTTTTTAGTTAAACCTGAAGATCCGGAGATATGAAAATTCTTATTTTCATTAAACGAGACTGCAACTCAAAATAGTTGTTAAATTTGCAATAAGCACCCTCAAATGATCGAAAAACATGAGGCTTGCCGGTGTGCCATGCGGCAGCGCACATCTTACCGCCAGAATGCAGAAGGCAGTCATCCTGGGGTCCCTTCGTCTATTTAGAGCGTACGATTCGCGGACCCAGTGATTGCTCACCTCACGGTGTGAGGAGTAGTCACTGGCTTATGGAACATAGCAGCTCGGTGTGTCGGAGCCCGGGCTGCACTTTTTAGTTTTTCTCAAATAATAAATCGCCTTTTATTGACCAAAAATTAACAATACTAGCATTTTAGACACTAAACTGATGGCGAAGACTAGCTTATACAATCACACAGGTTATTTAACTGCGAAGCTGATGACATAAACATATTTGACTCTAAGCATGACGCATGACTAATGTTCTGTCGCAGAATAATTTATCAAACTGTGAGACAGGAGCCCCACCGCCCATTGACTGTCAATAACCACCGCATTGTCGTTCGAATTTGCAAATAATATGGAGAAGCACATTGCCCGTCCCCTTTTGATTGTAAATACCGCGGTACGGAGCACCTGACACCATGAGGGCTATTAAGATGTCTTTCCACCTTTGCGCTGGACACTTTGTTAACTGCCATCACTTTAAATAGCTTCGAAGTCATACTTTTCCTTTCTTATCAGGCTAATTAAGTAGACTTGTAATTGTCCCGAATATATGCATTTAATGTAACAATTAGTGCAGACAAACTGTAGTAATGGGGGAGAATACTGTGGTACCTTTAGGTATAATTAATACGTACGAGGTCTGTTCAGAAAATAACCGGAATTTTGGTTTTTAGAAAAGCATACTATATAGGATGTTTGGAAAAGGGTTATGAATGAATAAGGACCAGAGGCTATCCAGCACAGAATGTGGCTGGTGCATAGGCCACACGATGGGCCCTTTTGCGCCTCTATCCGCGCTAGTTCCTAAGACCTGCCCTTTTGGCAAAGGCAAGTACATTCTTAGGTCCTATCCGTTTTATCTCTATTGGTTCCAAGGTTCTTGAGTCCAGCATAGTCTGCCTGTGATAACCCAGGGTTTCACAGCGACACAAGATGTGTGCCGAGGATTCTTCCTCTTCACCACACCACGTGCACGTTGGGTCGTTGACCACCCTCATCACAAACAAGTGACGCCTGAAGGTGTTGTGACCCGTTAATAGGTCTACTAGCAATCTCAAGTTACTCCTATCCAGAGAGAGACAAAATCGTCCTATTCTCTCTGCAGGCCCTGCTATTAGCTCCCGAGCCTGACGGAGATGACCAGAGATGTTGTTCCATCTCAGAGAGTGTTGATTCTGGATCCACTCTCCAGTTGTTTTCCTAATCAAGTTTGCAGACAGTCCTAAGGCTGGTTCCGGGCCCACAAAACTGTTGCTGGATCCCATCCTAGCCAGATGATCCGCCATTTCGTTACCCTTTACCCCAGCGTGCCCAGGTATCCACATCAGTGATACCTTGTGTTTAGCTGAGATGTCGTCAAGAGCCCTCCTGCACTCCAGGACCAGTCCCGACGTTATTTTCCAAGCACTCAGTGCTTTGATGGCTGCCTGACTGCCAGAGCAGATAGTAATCCGCCTCCTAGACCCGTCAATTCCCCGAATACGATTTACACAAGCAAGCATCGCATAGACCTCAGCCTGGAATACTGTGGTGTGCCCCCCAAGAGGGAATGAAAGTCTTGTATTGGGGTCCGTAGACTCCCGAGCCCGAGCCCTCTCTAGCGGGTGAACCGTCTGTGTACCAGACCTGTCCTCCTCCTTCGATGAGCTGTCTTTTTCTAGACTCCCACTCTTCCCTTGACGGAAACACCACCGTAAATTTGCGATTGAAGCGATGGGTAGGAGAAACTATATCGGTCCTCGCCAACAAGATAGGACTATCCTCATGCAATTCTGCTAGAATCGTCGAATGTCCTTTGCCTGGATTCATAAAAGTCCAGCTACCCTGACTCCAGAGACGGAACCCAGTTTTTCTAGCTTCCCCTTGAATTACCAGATCCAAGGGAGGAAGATTCAATTGTGTTTCAATGGCACTCAAAGGTGTTGTGTTGTATAAGAGGGTTAACCAAACTTCTTGGGCCAACCTTGAGAATATTTTATTGACAGACTTGTGTCCAAAATGTCCCTGATTTTTTTTTATCATTACTTTTGTAATATTTTGTAGAATTTATAAAAATGGACTTTTCATTTCTATGTTTTTTAAATATTTCTTCAACTTAATTTTTGTGTGTTTTTGATCTGTAGAGTATCCCTTTACGTCTATAGAGCGAAAATTAACGTCACTCATTTCTGCCAGTCTGTCTGTCGGTTTTTTGGTCTGTCGGTCTGTCTGTCTGTATAAAAAAAATTAATATTCATCAAACTTCGTTTTTGGGCGTTTTAGGGTTCCTGATCATTGTCTTTTAGGTGGGGTGAAATTGAGGTGGTTGGGGACTTGTTATTACAAGAAAAATTTGTTGCATTCATAATAAGCTATCCACTAGCCTGTGAAAGAAGGACCTAGCGTCATAATATACTTTTTTAGCTCCATCCGAATATTGCCTTGTCTATTACCAAAACTAAGGGACTTTTCTGTGTACATACGAGTATTTTTTATTGCTTATGATTGTTCTGTATTGTGTCACGCGAAAACTATTGGGTTGATTTTAATGAAACTTTTACACAGTATTATTACTGGTTACAATTCGATCAATAAAGTAATTGTAGCCAATTGTGAAGGACCAACTAAATTGGCAAATACCCGCAAATGACTCACGAGAATTGAAGGTTAATCATGCATCGGTTGACTCACCCCTTGTTGGTTGGCGTCGGATGTCTTCCCCAGCTGGGTACTGCGTTGCTCTATCCAGATTCCTAGTTAGCTGAGCGATGTAAGGCTGTGGTCGCCCTTATTGGAGGTACCCGCTACACACGGGGTGACGGATATCACGCACACGTCCGTTCACCTCGGTAGTTGAAGTACGACTCGACTCTTTCTTCCGCGTCAACCGTCAGAATTCAAACTCGCAAGTCAAAACGCGGGAGATTCGAATATACAAAATTATTTAAATGGTAAATACCAATCGTAACCATTTTCCGCCCACCAAAAAATATAAAAAAAAAAATATTTTTTCCAATCATAGTAATTCCTATATTACCCACAAAGGAAAATTAGTGGAATTATCCCACCCATAACACAACACGAAAAAAAAAAAAAAAAAAATTATCATATACAAGCAAATCATGGCCTATTGTGCCGGCAAAGGGCACAGTTTCAATAAAGGACGGTCTAACAGCCCTTTACTCGTCTTAACTTGGGCGACTCTCGAAATGTTTCCCGTACCGGGATATAACTTAATAATCCTGCCTAATGGCCACTGTAAAGGACGGGTATTTTCATCCTTGAGAAGAACCAACTGGCCGACCGAGGGAGGATTATGTGGTGTATTCCACTTATGTCGTTGCTGAAGGGTGTGGAGGTACTCCATATGCCAGCGCCGCCAAAAATGTTGCTGCATCTGTTGCACTAACTGCCACCTGTTCAACCGACTATGTTTCACACACAACAAATCTTCGTCAGGCGGAGCATTCAGGGGCTCTAATGTCAAGAAATGACCCGGAGTCAAGCTGCCTACATCGTTAGGATCAGAACTCAAACTACACAAGGGTCTCGAATTTAACATTGCCTCAATTTGGATTAAAGTGGTGCTCAATTCCTCATAAGTCAACACTTGCGCACCTATCACCCGCCGCAAGTGAGTTTTCACAGATTTCACTCCGGACTCCCATATACCTCCAAAGGAAGGACTAGCTGGAGGATTAAAATGCCACTTAATTTGCAACGCTTCCGAAGCTTTAGCACCCAATAACTGTAAAGTTTTATAAGCACCAACAAAATTCGTACCTTGATCACTATAAATATCACTGCAACGTCCTCGCCGCCCTATAAAACGCCTAAGTGCTGCAAGAACAGCTTCACTAGTTAGATCTGACACAACTTCTAAATGTATTGCTTTAGTAGCCATACACACGAAAAGACACACATACACCTTTTGAGAACTAATGCCTCGTCTTTTACCTAAAGACATCCTCAAAGGACCAAAAAGGTCTACGCCACTATGGGAAAAAGGTTTGACTTCCGAAATTCTAACGGAAGGTAAATCACTCATTATGGGGACCACTGGAGGAGGCTTAACTCTAAAGCATTTTATGCAACGAGATAACACTGAAGCTATAGCCCGTTTGGCAGATAGTATCCAATATCTCTGCCTTAACAGATAATGCAAAGTTTGTGGTCCAGGATGACAACTCCTATTGTGCACACTTTGGATAATGAGATACGTCAATCGATGCTTCCTAGGGAGCAGAATTGGATGCTTCCGATCATAGCTTAGACTAGACTGTCTCAAGCGACCGCCCACCCTCAGGACACCCTGGGAATCAATGAAAGGAGCTAACTTCTGTATAGCTTTGGGACAGACCTCCGCTCGACGAACTTTCCGCAGTTCATTATCCAATTCAACTCTTTGCACGTCTTTGACCAGAACCACCATAGCCTCATACAATTCAGCCTCGGATAAATTACCTATCTCACGCGGGTAACCCCTTTTTCGACACAAACAATTTTTACGAAATCTCAAACAATAAGCAACAACACGCTCAATTTTGCGTAAGGAAGAATATCTATTCAACAATTCTGAAACAATACTAGAGCCGTGAATAGTAATACAAACAACCTTTGCTTCTTCTTGTACATCTGTACAGGAAGGCTCACCTACACAAGTTACAGGCCAATCATCCCGAGGAAGCTTAAGCCAAGTTGGCCCCTCCCACCACAAGGGTTGTTCTAGAAATTGCCGAGGAAAAGTCCCCCTAGAAGCACAGTCACTAGGATTCTCTTTCCCAACCACATGATACCATGAATCAGGAGCTACCTTCTCCTGGATTATAGCTACACGATTGGCTACAAAGCTCCGCCACCTATGCGGAGAAGATTTGACCCACGTCACAACTACCTTCGAATCCGTCCAAGCACAAACATTATCTATTTTCTGTGTTACCATTATATGGGATACACAATCAATCAGCTCTGCGGCTAATAAGGCTGCACACAATTCCAGTCGTGGAATCGACAGTCTTTTCAAAGGCGCCACTCGAGTTTTGGCACACACCAAATGTACAGAAATACTGTTCTCCGTGGAAACCTGTCTCAGATAAACTACAGCTGCATACGACTTCTCCGAAGCATCGCAAAAAGCATGAATTTCTGTAAACTTTGCCTCTATATGAAGTATATGTCTAGGAATTTTCAACGAAGATAGCTCAGGTAACTCAGCCACAAAAGTTTTCCACTGGTTTGCAACTTCCAGCGGTGGCTCATCATCCCAACCTATCCCTAAAGCCCACAATTGCTGAAGTATTTGCTTGGGAACAATGATTACTGGAGCTAAGAATCCTAGAGGATCATACAGTCTTGCTATTTCTGACAAAATATTCCTCTTTGTACAGGACCGTATCTGAGGATGTACAGAATAAGAAAAACAATCCGTAGTGGGACACCACTGCAAACCCAACACTTTTATTCCAAGAGAATCCTTATCAAATACAAGTGGCTGCTGATGAACCTCAGGTACCTGAGCAAGTACTTCAGAACAATTACTTGCCCATTTCCTCAGTTCAAACTTTCCCAACGCCAATAATTCAATCAACTGGTTTTGAGTATCCAAGGCAATTTCCTTGGAGTTTGCTACTCCAATGGCGTCATCAACATAACAGAAATTCTCCAAAATATTTACAGCTAACGGAAACCTTTCACCCTCATCCCTACACAGTTGCAGCAACGTCCTAATCGCTAGAAAAGGACTAGACGTTACTCCATAGGTAACGGTCTTCAACTGATATTTCCTTATAGGCTCGTCACCGTTAGGTCTCCACAAAATAGTTTGATAACTAGTGTGAGACTCCTCAACTAAAATCTGTCGATACATTTGCCGTATATCCGCGGTAAACACATACAAATACAACCTGAAAGATAACAATATTGAGACGATATCATTTTGTAACTTGGGACCTGCCAGAAGAACATCATTCAAGGACTTTCCATTGGTAGTTTTAGCTGAAGCATCAAAGACAGTCCGAAGCTTTATTTCACCATTCGCATTCCTTTTCACCACCGCATGATGAGGAATGTAATACTCACTATTAGACCCCACTTGGTTCCCAACTTCAGACATGTGGCCTTGCTCCAAATAGTCAGCCATAAAATCACAATATGCTTCATGTAAGACGGAATCACGACGAAAACGTCCTTCCAACAGCTTAAATCTATGTAAAGCCTGTGAATAGGAATCACCCAGAACTGGGGGGAATTCAGAAAAGGGAAGCTTCACCACATATCTTCCTGAGTCCATACGCCAACAAGATGACGTAAAGAATTCCTCAGCCTGCTGTTCCTCTTCAGACAATGCGACACACTTAGGGATACTTTCAATTTCCCAAAACTTTTTCAATGTACAATCCAATTCCCCCACAGAAGTTAGAAAATTCAGCACACTATTAGTGGAAACACCACCCAACTTGCCCATTAACACCCACCCAAATACGGTGTTAATAGCATGTGGCCCACCATTCTGTCCTCTCACATAACCGGAACGTAAGATCTCACCAAATACTTCTACCCCTAGAAGCAGATCAATTTCCATTTCATCATGTGCAGCCAAAGGCTCTGCGAGGCAAAGATTTTCTAAATACTTCCACTTCTGAACAACAGCAGGAATTTGAGGTACCTTCTCACAAATCTGAGGTATCACAATAGCTTCCAAATTGAAGCTAGGATACGGTTTGCTGTAGGGAAAGATAACACAAGAGACTTTTCCCGAACTCACATTCGATGACGTTCCATTAATGCCAACAACAGGGGTTGAATACTCCTTACGAGTAAGATTCAACCTTCTCACACAAGATTCACTAATAAAATTGGCTTGACTAGCAGAATCTAACAAAACACGACATTTGGTGGATCTACCCTCAGAATCCAATATTGAGACTAGTGCAGTAGCAAGCAACATTCTAGGCTGCACAGACAACTTACTTGCCATGACTTGAACATGACTCTCAGATTCATTAGAGGTACTACCACTGACATCACAATCTGTCACTTTAGTGTCCGGAAAATGCAATAGTACATGGTGTTTTCCACCACAAACCCCACAAAGTTTTTTTGATTTACATTTATTTACTAGATGAGTAGCTCCCAAACAATTAAAACACATTCTAGTCCGCTTGACAAAGGCATGCCTCTTACGACATTCTGCCTGCAAGAATCTATCACATTTGATCAACGAATGTGGTGAACCCTTGCAAAAATTACACTTTTCCTGTGTTAATGTGCCAGTCGAAAAACTAAGTGTCTGCCTTCCCTTGGGATTAGCAGGACTATTATTCTTTCTAAACCCACCACTAGCATTGGACACATTACTCCCTTGATATGCGGAAGTAAGGGATGTATTTTCCAGAGCTCGACAGGTTTTCTCAACAAATCCAAAAAGCATGTCAAACCCCGGAACATTATTCCCATTATGTTCTAGTTCAAATCGCGTTTTAAGGGAAGAAGGTAATTTCTGCAACAATAAATTGAATTTGGTAAAATCCCATAGGTTCAAGTTACTCATCTCTAAAGCCACCAAATTTTCAGAAAATATTGACAACAATTTTCGAAGTTCAACTGCAGAATCATGCCTAGAGGGAGAAGCATTATAAATTGAAAACCAATAATTGCTCAATAAAACACGTTCATTCTGATATCGACTCATTAATGCATTATAGGCTATTTCATAATTATCCTCAGTAATGGGCACATTCCTTACTATTAGACCTGCCTCTTTTTCTAAATAAGAAATCAAGAACTGAAACTTTTCTATTTTTGACAGCGAATTATTTCTATGAATAAGAGTATTGAATAAGTCGATGAACGTAGGCCACCTTGTAAGGTCACCATCAAACTTCGGTATTTCAATTTTGGGAAGCCTCAAACAATTTTCTCTTACGACCACTGCAGATGTTTCATGCTCACTACGAGCCATCATCTCATCAGAAAGATCTTTATGAATGCCCCTTATTGAATATCTCATATCATCAAACATTGTATGAACTGCTTCCTCCTCCTCTAAGGCAGACTCATCTACCAAGGCTATTATTTCATATTGCAAATTCTCAAACCTCGTTACATACCCATCCAGCTCTCCATACCTGAGAAAAAACTCCGTCCGATACTCGCCATTATCACGAGCCTTCTTGGCCGCCTCAAGAACATTTTTAATAGATTTTAAAACTAGCGCGCGTTGCCGTTGCAACTTCACAACATTTGCATTAGGCATGTTCAGGTATCAGGTAACGATTCAATGTAAACACAAGACCAAAATAATCAAATTTAGAATCAATCTGCTAGTAAACACAACTTCTTTACACAAACAATACGGCAACCACACACAAATCACAAAATTTTCAGTTGTTATTCTTTTTCGAAATCTCCGTCGACTACACCACTTGTCGAAACGCCGGTTTTCGAACCCCCAACCGAATGTAACCAACTGAATCAAAACAACTTTGCGCTCACGCAATTCGCAAAATGTCAATTTCAAATGCCCAGAAAACTCCCCAGATATGTATTACCAACACAATACACCAAAAGTTGCTTGTTTTCGAATATAACCAATTTTTACAAACAGCGCGCAACACTAACAAATTCCGATGTCACAAAAAAACTCCGTTTTTTGTCAAGGATACGTACCAATTTAGATTTTACGTAGACTATTTTACTATAGCGCGATTTATTTATCCGGCTCGAAGGACCAAAAAATGGTTACAATTCGATCAATAAAGTAATTGTAGCCAATTGTGAAGGACCAACTAAATTGGCAAATACCCGCAAATGACTCACGAGAATTGAAGGTTAATCATGCATCGGTTGACTCACCCCTTGTTGGTTGGCGTCGGATGTCTTCCCCAGCTGGGTACTGCGTTGCTCTATCCAGATTCCTAGTTAGCTGAGCGATGTAAGGCTGTGGTCGCCCTTATTGGAGGTACCCGCTACACACGGGGTGACGGATATCACGCACACGTCCGTTCACCTCGGTAGTTGAAGTACGACTCGACTCTTTCTTCCGCGTCAACCGTCAGAATTCAAACTCGCAAGTCAAAACGCGGGAGATTCGAATATACAAAATTATTTAAATGGTAAATACCAATCGTAACCAATTACCGTGGCGTGGATGGAAAACCTTTATGATTTTTAAAAATCGTGTCAGTGGCGGCGCGGCAATAATAAAAAAAACTGAAAATATAAAAATAGCTCAAACTTCGTTTTTTGACGTTTTAGAAGCTCCTGATCGTTTTCTACTTTTTTTGGGTGGGGATGAAATTGGGGTACTTGGGAGGTGAGGAGTCGTCAAAGTCAAAAATGTTTTGTGTTTATGATAGGGGCTATTCATTGACCTCTGAAAGAAAGACCTAGCGGCATAAAACACTTCTTTTGGCCGTGCGAGCGATGATTTGTTTGCTATGGGAAAATAATAAATTGGTATCAGTCTGGGGGTTGGATGTCTCGAGAAATGGGTACAACATCCTGAAACATCCTCCAGCTTTGTGCCGCAGTAGTTGTGAACCACCCCCTACTGTTGGTGACCATGGATATCATCTAGTAGTTTTTTCTCAATTTCTTTTATTTAAAATATTCACTAGTTTAACCTATTTTTTTATGCCAGGTTTCATTTTGTTCATTGAAACAGTAACAAGGCTTACACAGAACACAAAGCTAATGATCAGAGCAGTCGATGCCGATGACCTATGTCATAAGCAAACAAAAAATTATTTCCATTTCTTAATTTTAAATATATCGTCCCTATCTATACTAGATGCCGTCCAGAGAAGAACAATTTGACTAATTAGCGACCCGGCCTTAACGCGCCACCTCCAGCCACTTTCTCACCGGCGTGTTGTTGGTGACCTCTCACTCTTTTACCGATATTCAAACGGAATCTGCTCCTCTGAGCTAATCCTCTATCATTCCGCCACTCACCGCTCCTATCAGATGTACCCGAGCGACCGCGTCATCTCAGCCTAAGACGGTCGTTCTTCATACATCAAGAACTGAGCGGTACAACCGCACATTTATTCCCAGGGTATCCAAGGCTTGGAATGGACTGTCAGGAGATGTATTTATTGGGCCTGCAGGTATTGGCCCATTCAAATCCCACGTTAACAAACTTCCCCCAACATAACCCATTCACAACAGCCGCGGTACTCTGGTATTTAGGCTCTGCCTGCGCGCAGTTATAAAAAAAACATCACATTGTGTTTTGAAATTGTGTCTTAATTACAATTTCCGTAGATGACAGGTACTTTTTTTGTAGTGTGCACAGTTGACAGTTGACAAATATCCAATTGGTCAATGCCTGCTAATAGTGTCAGGTAGAATTAAAATTGTTGCTAAAGCTGTCCCTATACACTAAAGGCCCGGTCAAACAGGGGGCGTTCTAGTACGCGGCGTTACGGCGTTCTCTAGCAATACAACGGAACGCTGTAACGCGGCGTTCAAAAACTCCGGAACGCTGCGTTCTAGAATTCCCTCTGTTTAACCGTGCCTTGAGTTCATCTAAGTTTGAATAGCTAGACATCTTGATAAAAATTGGCGTAACGCTTTTGCTCAACCCGTCAAACAGGCCCGTTTGGTACAAGCAACGGAATGTTATAACGCGGCGTTAGAGAACGCCGTAACGCCGCGTTCTAGACCGCCCTCTATTTGATCGGGCCTTTAGGGCCGGTTTCCCAATGTCCAGTTAAAAGTGTCAGATAGGTAGCTGCCAGTTAGCGTTTCTATGGATATCAACTGTCATATAAGATTTACGTGAAGTTTAACCGTGGTTTAACCTTCAATAATTGTTTAAACAATTTATGTAACAGTTAACCGTTAACTTCCAGATAAATGTTTAACTGGACATTGAGAAACCGGCCCTAAACCAGTCTAGTTAAGCGGGTTGGGGATGTTGTGACTTTATGTTATGTATGTTAGTCCTCACTGAAGAGAGACCGTATACAAAATATAGCCAAAACTGCAGGTGCTAGAGAAAAACTAAATACAGATTCGGAATCAGCATGGAAAAACTAGTCCGGGAAAAATCCGGTTTTGTCAATATTCCTTCCGGTTTCATGGTGAGAGCGC
This sequence comes from Callosobruchus maculatus, assembly GCA_951848785.1. Taxonomy (NCBI): domain Eukaryota; kingdom Metazoa; phylum Arthropoda; class Insecta; order Coleoptera; family Chrysomelidae; genus Callosobruchus; species Callosobruchus maculatus. The sequence goes on from CATOUR010000131.1 coordinate 6,111,152, forward strand.
TGTTTGAATTTATGTACTCAAGTAAATTCTTTCCTACTTTTACTTCCCACACCGATAGGTGAGAGGAGTACTGTGATCGCGAAAATTTTCGATTTTGAGATAATATACTCTTTGGGCGTTTTATGATGCCTACATAACGAAAATCCACGTCACTCATTTCCGTCGGTCTGTCTGTCGGTCTGTCGGTCTGTCGGTCTGTCTGTCTGTTGGCGTTTTTCTAGCCTCCTAATCTCAGTAACCGCTCCATGGATTTTGATGAAATTTGGGTAGCGATATGGTGTGGGGTCGTAGAAGCTAATGTTGCTACAATTTTGAGAATCGGTGCATGGGTGGCGGAGTAATTAGCAAAAAGCGAAAAATTTCAAATATTCCTCAAACTTCGTTTTTAGGCGTTTTAGGGGTTCCTGATTAGTTTCTACATTTTTTTGGGTGGGGATGAAATTGGGGTGGTTGGGGGGTGGGGGGTTGTAAAATTGGAAAATGTGTTGTTTTCATAATGGTCTGTCCACTGACCTGTGAAGGAAGACCTAGCGAAATAAATAACTTTTTTAGGTCCATCCGAACATTGCCTTGCCTATTACAGAAACCAAAGGACTTAGAATTTTTTCTGGTGTAAACATACGAGTATTGCTTTAGATCGTTCTATATTGTGTATCGAAGAAACTGTTTAATTGATTTTAATGAAATTTTGACACCGTATTACTACCGTAGTGAGGATGGAAAATGCGTATAGTTTTTATAAATCGTGTCAGTGGCGACGCAGAAATAATAAAAAAAATAAAAATATAAAAACAGCTCAAACTTCGTTTTTAAGCGTTTTAGAGGTTCCTGATCATCTTCTGAGGTTTTTTTGGGTGGGGAAAATTGGGGTGGTTGGGGGGTGGGGGGTTGAAAAACTGAAAAGTTGGTATTATTGATAATAGGCTGTGCATTGACCTGTGACGGAAAGACCTACCGGCATAAGACAATTTGGGGGGGGGGGTAATGGCGATGATTTGGTTGCAAGGGGATCTCAGACTAAAGCTTCATGCTATGGGAAAACAATAAACTGGTGTCACCGCAATATATGGGAAGTACTGAGTCAATCAACTGTAGTGAGCAGCTGGTCACTGTCAAAACCGATACCAAATTTAGAAATAGCCAAAGTGATCAAGACGTCTAGTGGTGGAATTTAGAACCCAATGTTGTATGTGTGCCCATGGTAACCAGATTCTTTTAGCATGCATGTGTACCAACTCAGAGAGAATGAAATCAAACACAGAAATGTTATGATATGGTTTTTTATTATTTGTTTCTTAACATTTGTTTTGTATTTATTAATCATGAGTGCTGAGTGTTTATGTTATGATCTTATTACTTGATTCTGTATTTATCAAATCGTGAGTGCTTTGGCTTTCATATATTTTACTGGTGAAGTATTTATATTGATATGTTAAAATATACGATTCAAAAATGTCTTAATAATAGTGGTACAACTGGCTCTTGTTATTCATATTGTATAATAAAGAAATGGTTATAAACATACGCAGTCTAAATGATAAATAACAATAATAATACATGGTGGGCTAGGTCTCTGTTAAACGTCAAATAGGGAAAAATGGATATAATGTGGAAAAATGTAAAATATCAGCATATATAAATAAATAAAAATAATCAAATATAGAAGGGAGTAAATAAAGGGGGTAAATGGTATAGGGTATATAAAATATAAACATAGCATCGCAAGTATAGCAGCATAGCAAGCATAACAGCATAGCAAGCATGGTATCTACGCGCATAAATAGATAAATAAATATAAACCATAAACAGCATATAAAAGGGCTGAGGAAATCGTATATAAATAAAGGGGATCAGTAAAGGGTGAAATAGATACAGATAAATAAGACAGAGTTGTCTCTGTTCACCAATACCTAGAGTAGACGTAATAAAGGGTGAAATAGATACAGATAAATAAGACAGAGTTGCCTCTGTTCACCAATACCTAGAGTAGACGTAAATCAGAGACCCAACGCCAAATAATAAAGTCGTCTGAAAACCCTAATGTATAATATACCTTGTGAAACACTCCAAAAATAGTAGCCAGACCACATTAGTTAATAATACAAACTCAAAAGACAACATACCTGCAAATATTCGTGAAAAAGACTCAAAAACCCCTGTGTTGAAATTTTGGTCTCCCGCTTGTTACGTTTTTCAAAACCATCCCCCGTTGTAATTATTAAACCAAAACTATCAACAAAACTATGGCAACGATTATCACAGCTCACTATTCCAGTGACCAAACACAACAACCAAAAGCATCACAGAACAGTATCTTTTTCTGTGAAAACGGATTGACAATTTAACACAGAATGAAAGGAAAGGAAGGAAGCATTACAGAACAGTAGTACAGAATCACAGATGGAAAATTAATATAGAAAGTCACTCATGGTCTGACAAGTATCAAAATATCTGAACAATATAGAATGTAGTAATAATCAAATACATTACTTATCTGAACTTCATCAAGTCACTTCATGACTATACACTCATACACTTAGATCTTACATTTTTTATAAAAATCATCCGTCGATGACATCAATGTCAAACTTCGGTCACGTGACCGCTAAAGGTGCGTTCTAACGTCTGGCAGCCAGGAGCGCGTTCCGGATCACCACAAACGCCCCTTTGGAAAGGTATCCAAAGACGAAGGAGGCTGGGTAGCTTTCCAACATCCCTTAGTTCCTGGCTGGAAAAATTTTCTTGTAGTTCCATGGCCTCAGGAGCACCGCGTCGATACATGCAACAAGAAAAATTCAATCAGCAGATTTATGAAATTCAAATAGTAAATAATCTTCCAAAACTAGAAATGAGAAACAACCAAGGACTTCAAAGAACACACATGCATTTCTTTTAAGTCACAATACTTGATAACAATTCAAACAATTGAAAACTTCAACCAAACATTCGATTGAAAAACTTCAAGTTGGAAATATTAAGTTTCCAAAACTTTCACCTGTGTGTGGGATCCACAAAGTGTAAACATTAGAATAAGATAGGCTTGACACACAGTGTGGACCATAATATAACTAAAAGTCAGAAATGTACTTGACTTTACCTCGCCCCTAATGTAAAAGACCAAGCAATCACATCGGTTATGACCTGGCAACATTGGAGCTCGCCCCTCATGTAAAACCAAACAATCACATGTGTTACGACCTGGCAACATTGGACCTCACGCCTCAGGTAAAACCAGTCTCATGTGTTACGATCTGGCAACATTGGATACTCGTAGGCTAGACAGCACAGTTCGAAAGAGGCCAGCCGTCAGCTGTCTAGGTAGACTTCAGAAATGTCATTCTTGACGTAACATATCCCAATGTATAATGTATTATAAAATCATAACAATGATTATTATTGTAACTAATGCATGAGGGAAAGAAACAAATAAACAATTCCAGACAAATGTCAGGATTTAATAGCAAATCACTATAACCCTGGATAAAATGAAGATAAAGAACACACAATCCTAAGAAAGTTCCAAACTGTTTATATTTTCGGCTGTAGGCTACCTGAAAATGACCTTTACTTGTTCTTAATCAAGCTCCACGCCCCTAGAGGTGAGACCATGCTGAAAAAGAAAGCTTCACGGACACCAAGGAAAAAATAGTATCAGATATAGAATAGGAAGAGTGAACAAATAGTTTTGTGAGAAAGCGAGGACCCCACATCACTTCACTTGCAGTGCGTTCACCAAAAAGTGAGGTAGAGGAATGTTAAACATAGTTGGCAGCAGAGGAAGAAATTCTGATTGAAGAGGAGTACTGATTGACATACATGAAGCAAAAAGCAAAACAGTAGATGGATATCTTAAGAAAATTTAAAGATCCCTGAAGACTTCGATCAGCTGACACATTCGTCATATGTGGCTGCAATGGTTTCAGCAAACTAGCCTGTCCACAGCCTAAGAAAATAAGAAATATGTTATCATAGTAAAATTTGGCATAGAGAGATAGCGACATTCCAAACATATAAGATTTTAAACCTCCCTGTTTCTCAGAGAACAAACAATAATATAAAAAAAACAGAAGTTTAAATAGTTGATAGGATATTAAAAATGAAACTGACCTGCCAAAATGCCTGCGAAAAGCTGTAATATCGCTGATGGTTGTCTTAGAAGGTTGACATTCTTCTCAAGGAACAAGGGCTTTCTTGCTGTCATACTCTCTGATTGATCAGGAACAGGCATACCATCTCTCGATAAGACTTGAGAAATTTGGGTTTCATCTAACTCGCTCAGATTCTTACTGGTTCTTTGTGTAGAATTTTGATTCTCCATCATGCAGTATAGATCACCCTGCAAACATTGCTACGCAGTATCACACTTGACAACAACAAAAGATCTTTCATGATTAATAAACCATACCTCATCTGAAATTAGTACACAGTGACATGCTTCCTTTGCAACAGCAACAATTTTGACCAGAACAACTATCTCCGGGCCCTGAGACAGTCATCCTGGTCACGGCACCAATTTTGTAGTGAGCAGCTGGTCACTGTCAAAACCGATACCAAATTTAGAAATAGCCAAAGTGATCAAGACGTCTAGTGGTGGAATTTAGAACCCAATGTTGTATGTGTGCCCATGGTAACCAGATTCTTTTAGCATGCATGTGTACCAACTCAGAGAGAATGAAATCAAACACAGAAATGTTATGATATGGTTTTTTATTATTTGTTTCTTAACATTTGTTTTGTATTTATTAATCATGAGTGCTGAGTGTTTATGTTATGATCTTATTACTTGATTCTGTATTTATCAAATCGTGAGTGCTTTGGCTTTCATATATTTTACTGGTGAAGTATTTATATTGATATGTTAAAATATACGATTCAAAAATGTCTTAATAATAGTGGTACAACTGGCTCTTGTTATTCATATTGTATAATAAAGAAATGGTTATAAACATACGCAGTCTAAATGATAAATAACAATAATAATACATGGTGGGCTAGGTCTCTGTTAAACGTCAAATAGGGAAAAATGGATATAATGTGGAAAAATGTAAAATATCAGCATATATAAATAAATAAAAATAATCAAATATAGAAGGGAGTAAATAAAGGGGGTAAATGGTATAGGGTATATAAAATATAAACATAGCATCGCAAGTATAGCAGCATAGCAAGCATAACAGCATAGCAAGCATGGTATCTACGCGCATAAATAGATAAATAAATATAAACCATAAACAGCATATAAAAGGGCTGAGGAAATCGTATATAAATAAAGGGGATCAGTAAAGGGTGAAATAGATACAGATAAATAAGACAGAGTTGTCTCTGTTCACCAATACCTAGAGTAGACGTAATAAAGGGTGAAATAGATACAGATAAATAAGACAGAGTTGCCTCTGTTCACCAATACCTAGAGTAGACGTAAATCAGAGACCCAACGCCAAATAATAAAGTCGTCTGAAAACCCTAATGTATAATATACCTTGTGAAACACTCCAAAAATAGTAGCCAGACCAGATTAGTTAATAATACAAACTCAAAAGACAACATACCTGCAAATATTCGTGAAAAAGACTCAAAAACCCCTGTGTTGAAATTTTGGTCTCCCGCTTGTTACGTTTTTCAAAACCATCCCCCGTTGTAATTATTAAACCAAAACTATCAACAAAACTATGGCAACGATTATCACAGCTCACTATTCCAGTGACCAAACACAACAACCAAAAGCATCACAGAACAGTATCTTTTTCTGTGAAAACGGATTGACAATTTAACACAGAATGAAAGGAAAGGAAGGAAGCATTACAGAACAGTAGTACAGAATCACAGATGGAAAATTAATATAGAAAGTCACTCATGGTCTGACAAGTATCAAAATATCTGAACAATATAGAATGTAGTAATAATCAAATACATTACTTATCTGAACTTCATCAAGTCACTTCATGACTATACACTCATACACTTAGATCTTACATTTTTTATAAAAATCATCCGTCGATGACATCAATGTCAAACTTCGGTCACGTGACCGCTAAAGGTGCGTTCTAACGTCTGGCAGCCAGGAGCGCGTTCCGGATCACCACACAACTTGACTTCATTTTTTATACGTATTTGAATGTTGTCTTTGTTTATATGTGTGAAATAACTTGATACATATTACAATCCTATAACCTGTATCTTCGAAACTACGTACTTGATTGTGATGAAATTGTGACACCGTATTACTACTGTTGAGGAAATGGTAACAGTGTTTTATCGTTGGAAGTCTTGGAGGAATCAACAAAAAACGAAAAGTTTCATAATCGGTCAAACTTCGTTTTTGGATGCTCCAAAATATCACTGTTTACTTTTTTGATGAGAATGATATAGAGGAACTCAAAATTTTTTGCTGGCACCGAAAATGTGTGGGAAGTACTGAGTCAAGGCACTTGATGCCATTTTTTTATATTCGTTGCAAATGGTCCCAGCCTATACAGGCGGACTACTGAATAAGGTAAATTGGAAATCGGTTAGCTAGGGGTGCAAGTGCTACTGTTTTGTCCGCTTGTTACCGATAATTGTTACCCACAGCTCGTCAACCAGGAAGATGTACTGCCATGCACGACACGCCAGGTGCTCTTTGGATGTCAACCATGTCCACGACTACCTACACGTATTTGTCTCACACGGCAAAGTTATTTCCTGCTCCGTTTAGCGTTAATTGGTCAGTTACGTCTTTCGCTCTATTTTATATTTTCTTACGATACACACAAAAAGTAAGGAAAATGAATGGATAGGTGTATTTTGCTGGAAATTACGAATTTGCTTTCCAAAATAAAATTTCATTTAGTGCAAGTGAAGGGCCCAATGCAAGAAGTGACTAAATCACATTTTTCTCTTTTTGAGAAAAACGCTTTTTTTGTCTGGAAATCTTACCATTTCGAATAAACATTTCATTTGTTATAATCTTATTCTTTATTACTTTTAGAGTGAGCGACATTAAATAGAAGCTAGTTTAGTGGTCTACTTTCCAAGATTTTGTTTTTTTCAAAAATGAACTTAGGCACTTTTTTCTTTGGATTACAAAAGGGTTATAAAAACCTCAAGATATTTTTTATTTATACTGTCAGTGCATGTGTATTTTCTCACTGAAGAACACCGGTAAGCGGCTTTAATTTTATTAATTACTCCAAAATAATGCATTTTATTTTGAATTTGACCGCCTTAGGCTCATCTTCCATTGAAGATATTTTATCTAATATTTGGCTGAACTAAGGCATATTTGCACTGAACTGTCTCATTTGACAAAATGTATGCTTGCATCACCACGTAGTTATGGATCACCCCGTATAAATCAAAATATTTTCTGAGTAAGGAGCATATCCTTGGCTACAACTTTTGTATACAACGTTTTTCGCTATCTTCTACAGTAGTGGAGTTATCGACCGAGCCGGTACTAAAACCTCAACCTGTATGAAGTTCTGTCGCGGAAAGCCACAGCGGTAGTCAGTTCTGAAAAGTCCCAAGTTTGAGACTATAAGTGAAATATTTAATGGATGTTGATCAACCGAGTATCTCAGACCTTTTATGTAACTCAGCGTACCGCAAAGGCAAAGCCTGAATTTCAAAGTAACGTTGGGGGAGGTTAGGTTAGGTTGAAAGTGAGTGGGGCAGCGCTGCCTCCTTCCACTGCGACTCAGTTGTGTCTATTGTGGCTGACACCTTTTTAGAGTTCACCGTACAGTCCGCACCTCTTTGCAAAGGCGATCAACGTCATGAGGTTCCAGTTGGGCAAATCCAAATGTCTGGATCCTAGCGTTATCCAGTCCTGGACAGGAGCAAGGAATATGCTCCGCTGTTTCGTCCTCCACGTAGCAGGCGCGACAGTCTGAAGTTTGTTCAAAACCCAACTTCCGCATATGGTTCATCAGACGACCATGTCCCGTCAGCAGACCAAGCAGAATGCGGAGATCGTTTCTGTTACATTCCATGATCCTCGGGGGGCCTGACTCGAGGGGTATCCTACGAAAGCCTTTGAGTGCAATAGCCCTGATGTATCTCGCCAGTTCAGGAGTGCTTTCCTCTCTGCCCAGTCTGAGATGGTCTTTTTAGCGGTGCTTTTTGCAATGCCCGCAAATGGTTCTGGTCCTATGAACACAGATTCAGTTCCTCCTCTTGCGAGCGCGTCGGCCAATACATTGTCTTCCACTCCGCTGTGACCCGGAACCCAAATCAAGACCCTCTTTCCCGTTCCGAGTTTGTTGAGGAAGTGCATGCAGTTCCATACCAGTCTTGAATCAACCCGACTGGAGCACAGTGCTTTCAATTCAGCCTGGCTGTCTGAAAAGAATTTTATAGATCTGTTTGTCAGGGGCCTTTTGATTAGTTCCCAGCTCTATGGCAATCATTTCTGCTTGGTTTACTGAAGTTTCAACTCTTGTAATAGTACCATCTACTCCCCTCCTGCCCCCTGTTCAGACTTGGAGCTATCAGCAGCACACCGCAAAGGCAAAGCCTGAATTTCAAAGTAACGTTGGGGAAGCGTGATGATAAATTTTTTTGTTACTTCTGTGTGGACAAGTCTTAATACGGAACTTTGGACCCCCAGAAATAATAAAACCCGTAGCTATCGTTATTTTGAGCATGCGCAGTAATAAGCAATTGGTAAATGATTCCTAACAACGATAACGAGTGTCCGTTATTTACGGCGAATAAGGATAACAATTTCTGCTGTTATTTTTGACACGTAACAGACAACGTTTTGCACAAGATAGAGAAGTGTACAATTTATGCTTTGAGGTTCCACCTTCCACCTATGTTTAACCTCAAATGTTGTATGATAGTCTACATACTTGTGGAAAAAGAAAAACGAATGGATGATCCCTCTTTCAATAATATTTTGAAATGTTTCATCCATAATTATGAAGACAGTTCAACGCTTTAAAGGTTATACCCGAGCACAAATTAAAACTTCAAATAACGTAAAATGTGGTTACGATTACAGACCCAAAAAGTGATTCAAGTCCAGGAGTGAGTACTCAGCACAATTAGAGAGTTTCTGGACGTCCGTTTCCTGGCGTTATTGCACGTTATCGGCTATTTGTGGCATGCGCAGTCCTCTCGAAATAACCGAAGCGGCGAATAATCAATAAAGTTGTACGTTAGCTACGGAAGTTTACGGTAGGTACGATATGTTTACGGGCGGTATTGCCAGGTCTCAAGGGCGTACCCAGGATTTCAGTTAGGGGGGGGCAGGGGGCTGCTTAGTGCTTATACCTGTTTCGAAAATTGACTTTTATTCATTAACTTTTATGATGACACAAAACAAATATTATAAGTACATAATAATTATACTATACATTATGTATAATATATAATATTATATATGTTTATTTTAATTTAACAGTAATCTTCTCGGATTTGCCGAAAATTTGTCTATGACAATCTTTTCAATAAACTCACTGTTGTCTTTTAAATAATTGCGATGTACGCTCATCAGACATAAACCCGTAAGCCTTTCTTCACCCATGGTGCTTCTTAGCCACGTTTTAACTCTTCGCAGCGTACTGAAGGACCGTTCTACGGTCGCCGTGGTGCATGGGATAGTGCTTAAAATAATTAATGCCTTTCTGACAGCAGGGTAAAAAATGTTCGCTTCTTTGAACAGATCAACTACTTCTATGTCCTTTAATTGATCATCTGATAAAGCCTTCGTCACCCATAAATTATGCCAAAGGTTCAGTTCCCCGGTGATATCCAGGTTATAAAATTCTTGGAATGATTCTGCGTTTTTGTGTAGGTCTGCAATGCTGGTTTTTGTCATATACAAGGGATGTAGCCTGCTTAAAGCAAACGCCGGAGTATTTTCTTGGGAGAATCGAATATTCAATGATGAAATGAGTGAATCAATGTATGGTATTATCAGGGAACGCCGCCAATATTCGTTATCATTGTCTGATGGCGGATTACTTCTATGTGTTTGCTTATGAGCAAGACGTGGAACCGAAATTTCTATGTTCAAATCCATTGCAACAGCTCGTGCTTTTTGAAGTATTTCATTACTTATTCTATCAGGAAACTCGCGGTCATTTCTGAGAATGTCCTTGATATTTTTAATGTGTTTTCCTACCGAGATCATGTCGATCGATTTAGCTTGCAGTGCGTTAACTACTGGTTCTATAACTGCTGAATATTTGGCTATTGTTTGTAGAGAAACAATAAACACTGGTTTTGTAACGGCTGAATGCAACTGATATGCAGATTTTCTGGTGGCATAATTTCCCTCTACAGATAACGTTTCTAGAGATTTCACGAGCTCTGAAAAATGTTGAGAAAACTTTCTGATTGATTTATATTTTTCGGACCATCTCGTCTCACATAATCGTGATAGGTTTGGAGCGTAGTTTCGACGTGTAGTCGATTCTCTGAAAAACGTTATAACATCCTTTACAGTGGCGACAGTATTTCTAATTTCTGGCACTGCGTTCGCATCATTCACAACAAGGTTGAGTTTGTGACTTGAGCAATGAAAATATAAAGCACGAGGATATTTTTTTCTCAAAATGGCTTGTACGCCACCCTCTTTTCCTGCCATTGTAGAACAGCCATCGAATCCAAACCCTACGCAATCTTCTTTGGAGAGGTTAGAACTAATTAAGAAATTGTCAATTGCTTCGGCGATTGCGGAAGCATTTTGTGCTTTTAGTTCAACGAACCCTACAAATTCTTCTCTGATTTTACTTTTGCTTTCGTCGTAGAACCGCACGCCTATTGACAGCTGTTCTTTCCCAGATACGTCTGCTGTTTCATCAGCTAAGATTGAGTAAGCCATGGTCTTCCGAACCTCACTAATTACATTCTCCTGAATAACTTCGCCACATAAATTTATTAGTTCGTTTTGTATTCTTGGCGAAGTATAAATTGCATTTCGACGGCACTTTTCAAAGTGACTCTTTAATTTGTTGTCCCCTGAATCGATTCTCAACTTCAATAAATCTAATAAAACACCCTCATCTGCTTGTTTGCCCCTAAGAGGCATATTATGTGTACCGCAAAATACTATACAAGAAATAATTGATGACAATATTTGTCTGTTTTCATCGATTGCTTTTTGGTGTCCACTTTGCAGTTGGATGTCTACAGGAACATTTTCAAGAAAATTTTTTGCAGCATTTGTCGCCGTTTGGTGAAGGTTGGTCGTTGCATGCTTTCGGCAGTCTTCATGCATATTTTTGAACTTTAAATATGGCCTGACCATAAACGATCCCAAAATTCCTCTCACAGTGCTAATGGGCGGAGGAAACAAAACACAATACTTACAAAGAGCACCTTTTAGTCGCTTGGAATATACTAACCATGGTGAATATTGATCCAACCAAGCATGATTAAATTTTCTTTTTAAATGGCTTGCATCACTTTCAAAATCGTAATTTCTGGGCGGGATCCAAGGATTTTGTAACAACTCCCTCTTCTTTTCCGTCGATAGCTGGGTAGCCAATCCAACATAACGACCCAGATCATTTTCATGACAGCCATCGTCCACTATAATTTCAGGATCGACGTTGACGTCATAAGTTTGTTGGGATGTCGATGGAGAAGAATAGTCGGCAACAGATATATTAAGAGGTTCTACTGAAGAATTTGACGCTTGTCCAATGTTAGCATGCAATGATATTGGCATTACATGAGTGGTTTTATCATGGTTGTCATTTTCATCGCTTCCACTGCTACTTTCCCGACCTTTTTTTCTTTTTTCGCGTGGCCTCCCTAAAAAATGGATACACAGAATTACCCTTACAGTGTTTAGGCGGGTTGCATAGGACGAAAATCAAAGATCAAGTTTCACATTCTCTTGCATATGGTTTGAACGCCAAATAATCAAAACTAGGTAAGTAATTTGAAATAATACACTTGTTGTGACGTTAGAGAAAAGGGATTTTGTTGTCGGTATGATCTTATTAATAAATCCAAAATATTGCAAGGATCTTTCTTTTATGTTTTTTTTTTAACTTTTTTATCACAAAATATTCACAAATGTTATTTTAGCTATTATAACAAAACCACGTGTTGTAATTAATAAATTTAAATATTGTAAGTAATGCCTAAGATATACACTTACAAGAGAGTCATAGCCCCCCTTAAACAAATCAAATAATCATATTAAGTATGTACTTAAGTGTTTTGTTTTGACTCACCTCTTTCAAAGAATTTCCTGATATCCATTTGACGGAGTAATATTTCCAGTTGTTGCGCAGTAAACGTAAATCTCGTGTCTCCGCAACGAAACTATAAGACACTATCTATGGCGTATGAAATATTCGCTCGTATTCCACTCCGAACTGAATTGTATTCGAACTAAATTCACGTGCTCTGCCTTACGTTCCGCTTATATATTGAAAATATTCTCGCTCCCGAAATATGTAGAAAATACTCGAGCTCGACTCTATTTCCATCCTTGTCTTATAATACATGCTATCACTGTCTTTTCTTTCCGGAATAGTCCATGCTAGAATATTCTTCGTGGTATTGCTATTCAATACTAGATGTCTCTATTGACCGTATACAGTATACATTGAGCCTATTTCTTTTTACTGGAAAAAGTACTGCCGTCCGAAACTAGATGGCGTTAGATGTTATTTTCTTCCAATTATATTCAGCTTTAATCCTATATGGCTCTGATTGTCTCGTCGGAAGCGGAAACTACGAGATACCACGGTTTTGTGGGAGATTTAAATTATATTGCATCGCTAACAGTATACTAGAGTCTGTCTAGTGAGTCGCGGCACAGAAATAACCGCGGCAAATTTAAAAATAATTTAGTTGTAAGCACTGAATAGAATATGCTATGAAATTTGAGTTTGATACTTTCACTATTTTATTTTATGAACACTAAGAATCTTAAACTAAATCTGTACAGATATATACTACTTAAAATAATATGCAACATATTGAATATTATTTTATTTTAGCATAGCATTGAAAACAAAAATTATATAATAAAACCAAACTTGCATCAAAACCGTACTTAATTTTTATTTATTCTGTCTCGTAATCAAAATCAGATTCTAGAAATTAAATTATCGACTATAAATCATTACTGACACTTTCATTTGTTAGTGATAACTAACAAATAATAAAAACGAAATAAAGAAATAAATAAAGTGTATCAAAACTTGATCAAAACATTTTGCGTTTCGTTTGACGGCGGCTGAAGGTCGCCATATAAAATATTCTAATAAATACGTTGTGACACGACCGACACGACTCACTATACAGACTCTATATCGAATGTTGTAGAATATTTAACTATAGAAAATAAAGAACAAATCTGGCTGAAAAGATATTTTGTTTCCAACACTTCATTTTGCGCAGAGTAGGTAACACGTTTTTAATTTTTATTTGCCAAAAAAATTACATTTATTTAATCTTCTAGGGGGGGGCAGCTGCCCCCCCCTGCCCCTACCTGGGTACGCCCTTGCCAGGTCTAAACCACTATGCGGCAATGAGAAAAGAACTGTGATGATTTTGATAGCAGCAATACTTATTTTGTCGTTTACCATAGTACAAAAGGATCAGGTTTTCTTCCGTCAATTTTATTTGACAGTATTATCCAATAAAAGTTAGGCATCTGCGGAAACAGTGTGTGATCATCACGGGACTGAACCATGGTAGTGAAATCTGAAATGTCATGCTCCGGGGATCCTGCATAACTTATTTTTTATTTTACTTGTGATGTGATTTATTTTCCGCTTGTGGTGTTTACTTGTTGTAAGTAACATTTCTTCGACATTTCCGACCAAATCGATCATAATGTGAGGTTAAGTTAAAATCAAATAGGTCCAATAAATTGTTAATGCCAATTGTCAAATAACGCAACGATACACGTCACAGATTTCGGTTACAAAAACAGTACACAAGGCGCACGCTTATCCGTTATTCGAAACACACTGCGCATGCTCAGAATAATGTTTTACGGATAGCGTTGTCCCAATTTTTAGTGGCTCAAAATCTCTGTATTGTAAATAACGTAAACATTATTTTAGACGTTATTTTACGTGATCTAAAAACAGCTAGAATAGGTGACTTCTAGGCAGAGCCTGGTTGTTCATTAGAAACGGGTGGACACTTGGGCATTTCTTGTCTGATAGATTGCAGAACTGTGGATCTGGACAAAGTTTACGGAATACATATAAGTTGGATCACTCCGCAAAAATATCAAAACAGCCTGCCCCTTGCCCCGTCTCCCCGGTCCACCGGTAGCAGTGCACCGACGTCAGCCGGGAGATACGGGGCGGCGCAAAGTAGTGGTTGAACGTGTGTAACGCGAAGTGTATACAGTGTCTCAAAAATATCGGATTTTATTATCTCGGATTTGTTTGCAGGAAATGGATAATATTTTCAGAAGTTGGATTTTATCAATTAAATTTATTAACGGATGGAAAATGACAATCAGATCCATCCTTATTTTGTGGTAAACCTTGAAATATAAAGGATACAAATACATGTTTCACGACGATTAGGACACGCAATAGGTCGGAACTGGCAGTAGTAGAGAATTATATATCCAATGAGGTATTTGTTTTTGGTCACGTGACGTCCGATTCAAAATTATTAATGGGACACCCTGTACATTTGTGCCTTTCTGTGTTCCACCCTATAAAACAATTCCAACAAACCAGCACACGTCTAAAGTGATTAATTCGAGGCCTACAGGCCTACAGGTACTTAAAGGATTGTATCACGCTAAAAGCGTATAGTGAGACAAAATATTCATTCGGTAGTCTTACCATACCACCTAGAGACATTCTGAATTATATTTTAGAGCTCGGAAATATTTTTATTGATAACTTTAACAATTTAGTTTCTACAGTAGCAATTGGAATGACACTGAAAAGCAAAATGTCAATAATATTTATTCACATCCATGTAAAGCATTTCCACATCATAATCTTTTAAAATTGTACATACGAGTTCCTATATATTACACCATAAATTTTATAAGCTGTGGTCTCAAAAATATGCCAAATAAACAAAACATTAAGGTAAAAATACTTCAGCACGTTTGAACCAATTTTTACGTATCTACGAAACAGCTACAATATGTGAAATGATTTGAGATTCATTAGTAATAGTTTTACTTTACTTTAGTTACCTAGTGTATTAGCAAAATAAACGTTATATTTGTATTTGTATGTCTAAATCGGCCGTCATTACATAGTCTTCCAATGACCCTCGTATATACGTAAAACCGTGGCGTTAGCAAGTTCCCGCTAAAAGACCCTCGTACTTGGGCAAAAACCAACGCAAAAACTAACTGGCGCGTGCGGCCGCGGCATCGCTTTGATGTGAGGTCTTCAAAGTGCCGACGGAGAGTGATCCAACTTATATTTATTCCGTAAACTTTGGTCTGGAGGAGGAGGTATGGGTCCAGGGGTTCATTCATGGTAAATGAAAGTCTGTTTTATATTTATATGAATATCGTTTCATTCCGCTTAAATTAAATGACATATACACAACACAATTCACATGTTTCTCTACTTTTAGTCATTATATTCTCCGGTAGTACCTGCGCACTTTATGGATCCGTAATATATAAATAATAAATACACGTATTTTTTAAGGCTGGTACGACCAAACTGATAACAAAAAGCTTTTTATACATTCCAAAATATACGAAACTATTTACATTTCAATTGCTTCTCTAGTATTGTGACCACATTTAGTCACAATCGATGTATCGAGCGACAGTTTGATTTTCAGAGAAAAACAAAACAAGTACTGAAATAATATTATACAATGTATAGTAATATACACTTTACAATTTTTTTCTTCAGCAAGGTAGATTATTATATTTACAACCTTTATTGTTTACAAGCATCATACAGTATACGTTCATTAAAATTAGGGACAAAGGAACATACTAGGTCAACGTACGTTTTTTATTTTACAGTCTAAAATGATTGTAAAAGATTTAATACTAAAAACTATAATAAAATGAAGTTAAGGAAGTAAAAAAGTTTTTTAAGAATTAATTATTCATGGTGATTTTCTGATTGGGGTTTTTAATTAAAAAAATTCTATTTTTTTGTGATAAATGAAAAGGCAACAAAACTTTTTTTTATATTACGACTTTTCAATTTATCACAAAAAAAATACTCAAAACCACAATTAAAAGACGCCGATATACTTTATGTCTTTTAATGATCAAATAATGTATTTAAGACTGATGTAACCCTATATGCCGATAAAAAAGATTTAAAGGAGAATCTTCGAAATATTATAATTTTTAGTATATGGCATAAACTAATAAATAGCAGCACCAATGAAAACAAATTAACAATTGCTTGTTTATAATTGTATCTTTATACACATACATTTATTATCATTTGTACTTCATATAAGCTTATAGAAAAAGCACTCTTAAAGATGTGTCTCTCAAACTTTTTTAACACGAAAGCTGCAGTGAAAGTATATTCAAATCCGTTGGTACAACACTTTGAAATAAAGTACATTTTTTATTTATTTATACGATACACTTGTTGATTTTCGTTATGAGGCATCGAAATCATATACCGGGTGTCCCAGAATTTCCTTGACAGGTTCTATTTTCGTAACGAAAAAAAGGTCAAACAAAAACTGAATGGAATTTTTGAAAGTACTATAGGGTGTATCATACAATGCTTCTAAAATATTTTTTTGTACTTCAACGGTTCAAGGACGAACTGAGTTGTTTTTAAAAATGATATCTCTTTTTTTCAATCTTCTGGTACCTTTGGTGTTATGAGCATAGTTATTTTTTTCGTAGAATCATAAGCATCATGCAAATGAAATAAGAATGTATTTAACCTGTAATATTTTTGAAAAAAATATCGGAAAAAAAAGATAAATAAGTGGGTTTTTAATGACACCACGCTTTCGAAAAAAATTGCTTTTTTTTCTTTTTTATTACGAAAATATTACACCTCATACAAATCCTTACTTTATTTATATTATGCTAATGACTACGAAAAAAAAAATAGGTTTGTGTATAGAATAAAAGATTTTAAATAACATAGGGACTTAATTTGTGTAGGGAAAACTATAGAGTTCTACTTGAAAAAAAAGTTGGGGGTATGTTTTGAGGGTTGAAATACGACAAAAATGTTTTGAAAGCATGGTATGACAGACCCTATAGTATTTTCAAAAATATCACTGAGTTTTGTTTAAACTTTTTTTTGTTACGAGAATATCACGTGTCAAGGAAATTGTGAAACACCCGGTATAACTTTATCAGATAGTAGTTTTCTGATGTCTCAAGGATCAGAATATTACATAAAATAATAGCAAAAATGTTTTCGATGCTACATTTATTGCAAAAACGTCCCATAGCAAAATGTTTACTAGTGTAATATTGCACTTAACTGGTAAACATTTTGCGAATGTTCTAGTAGCTTCGGAAAATTTCTATTGTTGGAAAATCTCCAAAATTTGGTACCTTTATCATCTAGTTAAGGAAACTACTATCTTATTTTCAAGATGTAATGATGAAAAAATATGAAGGTAACGCTACAGAGTTTCCAACAATAGAATAATAAAGGTTATGGCTTTCCTCAAGATTCTATCACAGGTCTTCTATACACCATTGAAGTTTCCATTGCCTAAGAGCTGTCGGGTAACGCAAAACAGTTGGTGTAAGACTGCCTTGGACTAAACCATTTCTTGAACAACATTAGATTCAACTTCTTGAATGTAAATTGGCCAGTATCACACAGCATACTGGAATAGTGAAAAAAATTTTCAAAAGCCACAATATACAAACCTGAAAACAGACGTTTAAGTTATTGACATTTTACTTCATGTTCTGTGCAGCATACAACATTAACTTGTACAATGCGGTTGTCTACATTGACATTTGTGACATCTGACACCTGACTGTTGACAATTTTGATCTTTTGCGCAGAATCCGGAACTATTTTTTGATCGATAAATTGTGTAATATAATACAGGACAAGCTTTTGGGGATCAACATCGACAACAACATGTTCTGGCACGACCAGGTCGTCAGTATTGCTAAAACGGCATCCCAGAAGCTTGGAGCTTTGTTCCACTGTACGAAGCTGTACACACCAGAGCAACTACTGCTCTACAAGGAACAGATCCGACCATCGCTGGAGTATTGCTCCCATGTGTGGGGATGCGCTCCGAAGCACTCTCTAAAGCTTACGGGCACTATCCAGAAGAGAGCAATTAGACTAATCGATACGCCTAACCTCACAAAGGACCTCCACAGCCTGGAACATCGAAGAAGGGTGGCTGACCTGTCCCTGTTCTACAGATTCTATGACGGAAGATGTTCGAGTGAGTTGTCCCAGGTAATAACAGCAAAGGCCGTCCGAACAAGGAACACTAGAGAGGCTCTGCGAGCTCATCCTTACCAGGTCGAGGTCCCTACTCCACGAACCAGTCTCCTCCAGCATACCTTCTTTTGGAGAACTTCGACGCTGTGGAATGAGCTGCCGGGGAATTTGTTTCCCGACGGCTACAATATGCAGCGTTTCAAATATACCTCATCCTCTCGCAGCGCTTCTACAGCGCCATAGGCTTTCAGCCTTTGCGGGAGGCTGACCATAAAAAATACAGGTAAAATGCTCTACGAAACTATGTTTCATTGTAATTTTTGTTCAAGAAATTCAACCAAATCTTGTTCAAGAAATAGCGTAGTCTATAGGAATCTTTATTACCAAGCAACATTTTATACTTTAACCAAGTGAGGGTAGCTTTCCCAAACCCTCGCAAAACTGGATGGAAATTTGGATTTATGTAGCTGAAAGTATTTCTTTTATTTTATCAAGAAGGTGTTGGGGCTGTCTTTTGTTTAAATGGAGTATATACACACCCAAACCCAAACCTTTATCGCCGTGCGAGGCTTTAGAGATGAAAAACGTGGTATTTTAATAGCCCAGCCCATTCAGTTACTTTTCCATTTTTGGAACAAATCTCATACTTGAGGTTTTGAATAAATTTTTTTTTGTCATACATGGAAAGATCATACATAAATTTTATAACAAAACTGTTTTTGTTTTCTTTTTTTTCGCAATAATTCAAAAGTTATATCAAAATAAAAATGGGTTTTTGAATCGAGCACCGAGAACACGCCGACGGCTCCCGAATCCGTGTGATGTCACCATGGCGGTAAGGATGCTCCTTTGACCAACGACTTTCTACTCCGATACTAGATTCTAGATTCCCAGCCTATCGCGAAAATACGTACTGCTAAACCGGTAACTAGTGTATATTTGTTGCAACACAGCCGATGAATGAAGTTTGCAGCTCGAGACGAAGTCTACGATCGAAATAGATGAGTTTTTGAATGTTTGAAGTTGAAGTCAGATCACAGATTCCAGTAAGTAAGTACCTAATCAAATATGTTTCGTTGAAAAGATCTCCTCAATCGAAAATGGCCCAGTGGTTAAAGAGTCCGCTAGTGGATCTCAGGGTCTTTGTATCGAAACCAAGGCCTTCCAACTTTTTTTTATTTTTTTTGTCAAAAATTTTATTGATGTGCTTTTTGCCCTTGTTACGCACATTTTTTCTACGATCAACATAAATATGTATTTGAATCAAATTTTGTTAGACATATTACTTGCACTGTCCAGTGCTTGTTAAATTTTTATGAAAATTTAATATTGTTAAGCTTCATTGCCCAAAGTTAAATAAATAATAATACCAAGTGATAAACAGAATGTGATTACGAGTTTGAGTTACTTTTTTTACTTTAAAAAACATAAAAATGAATGAATTAAATGGATGAAGGGATTTTGTTTTATTAACCAACTATTACATTTAAAAAAAATTAATGGCGATTGATATTGACGGACAAACCTCATTTCCACAGATTTTTTGAATTGTCCACCGCCTCCTGTACTTAGTTTTTGCACTGTGCAGTGCAAGTAATATGTCTAATACAATTTGATTCAAACACATATTTATGTTGATCGTAGAAAAAATGTGCGTAACAAGTGCAAAAAGCACATCAATAAAATTTTTGATAAAAAAAAATAAAAAGATGGAAGGCCTGGGTTTCGATCCAAAGACCCTGAAATCCACTAGCGGACTCTCTAACCATTGGGCCATCCTTCGATTGAGGAGATCTTTTCAACGAAACATTTTTGATTAGGTACTTACTTACTGGAATCTGTAATCTGACTTCAACTTCAAACATTCAAAAACATATTTATTTCAATCGTAGACTTCGTCTCGAGCTGCAAACTTCCTTCATCGACTGTGTTGCAACAAATATACACTAGTTGGCAGTTTAGCAGTACGTATTTTCGCGATTGGCTGGGAATCTAGAATCTAGTATCGGAGTAGGACGTCGTTGCTCAAAGGAGCATCCTTACCGCCATGGTGACGTCACACGGGTTCGGGAGCCGTCGGCGTGTTTTCGGTGCTCGATTCAAAAACCCATTTTTATTATGATATAACTTTTGAATTATTGCGAAAAAAAAAGAAAGCAAAAACAGTTTTGTTATAAAACTTATATATGATCTTTATCACAAAAAAATTACTTTTTTTCTTAATTCAAAACCTCAATTGACCACTAGCAGCTCTTAGGGCTCACACACAGATTAAATCTTAACACAGAGTACGGCTTCAAGACATACGTACAAGAACTATGGCAATGAGTAACAACAAATTCACATCTCACTCTGTTCACGACTTATCACCGATGTCCTCGATTTGCTTGACGTCCAGTCCGTTGACCATTTTTTCGATGCTCTTCAGATCGGACGGCGAGTTGGCCGTTTCCGGTTTAGGGGAGGTGGTGCTGGGGCGGAGGGGAGGGGACAACTTTCCGCCGGAAGGGGAGTTGCTGAGACTGCGCGTGTGGGAGCTGGGCGTTACCGTTTCGAAGGCGCTACCTGCAACAATAAGGAGATTCTGTTAGGATATATCTGAAACGTTATTTAAGAATAAATATTGTTGAAAAACTAAAAAACACGCTTTTAAAAACATCGGTCTATTAACTTCCCACACCGATAGGTGGCGTCACTCATTTCCGTCGGTCTGTCTGTCTGTCGGTCTGCCTCTCTGTCTGTCGCGTTCTTCTACCCCCGTAATCTCAGTTACCGCTGCATGGATTGTGATGAAATTTGAGCAGCGTTATGCTGTGGGGTCGTAGTAGGTAATGTTCCTATAATTTTGAAAATTGTTATACGGGGGGCGGAGTAATTATCAAAAAGCAAGAAATTTCAAATATGCCTCAAACTTCGTTTTTAGGCGTTTTAAGGTTCCTGATCATTTTCTATTTTTTCTTGGGTCGGGGTGGATTTGGTGTGGTTGGGGCTGGGGGCTTGTAATACTGAAAAATTTGTTGTATTCGTAATGGGCTGTCCATTCATATGTGAATGAAAAACCTAGCGCCATGATACACTTTTTTAGGCCCATCCGAACATTGCATGCTTATTATAGAAACCACGGGAATTTGTGATGTAAGTATACATACGAGTAGGTATTGTTTTAGATCGTTCGATATCGCGTAACACGAAAACTGTTCAATTGATTTTAATGAAATTTTGACATAGTATTACTCCCAAGGCGAGAATGGAAAACGCGTATGTTTTGGAAAAATCGGGTCAGTGGCGGCACGGCAATAATAAAAAAACTAAAAATATAAAAACAGCTCAAACTTTGTTTTTAGCCGTTTTAGGGGTTTCTGATCATTTTCTACGTTTTTTTGGATGAGGGTGAATTTGGGGTGGTTGGAGGGTGGGAAGTTGTAAAACTGAAAAATTTGTTGTACTCATAATGGGTTGTCCATTTATCTTTGAATGAAAAACCTAGCGGCATGATACACTTTTTTAGGTCCATCTGAACGTTGCATGCTTATTATTGAAACCACGGGATTTAGAATTTGTGGTGTATACATAAGAGTATTGTTTTAGATCTTTCGATATCGCGTAACGCGAAAATTGTTCAATTGATTTTAATGAAGTTTTGACATAGTATTACTCCCAAGGCGAGGATGGAACACGCGTATGTTTTGGAAAAATCGGGTCAGTGGCGCCGCAGCAATAATACAAAAAATAAAAATATGAAAACAGCTCAAACTTTGTTTTCGGGTACCTGATCATATTCAATTTTTTTTGGGTGGGGTGAAATTGTGGCGGTTGGGGGGTGGGGGATAGTAAAACTGAAAAATTTGTTGTATTCATAATAGTCCGTTTATTGACCTGTAGAAGAAATACCTAGCGGCATATTACACTTTTTTAGGTCCATCCAAACTTTGCCTTGCCTTACAGAAACCAATTTTGTGATCTGTACATACGAGTTATGCTTTATTTCGTTCTATGTATATTGCGTAAAGCGAAAATTATTGAATTGATTTTAATAAAATTTTGACACAGAATTTATTACCGCTGCGAGAATGGAAAACGACTCTGTTTTTGAAAAACCGTGTCAGTGGCGGCGCAGCAATAATCAAAAAACAAAAAACCTAAAATCAGCTCAAACTTCGTTTTTAGACGGGTTGGAGGCTCTTGATCGTTTCGCATCGTCCAGTTCAAGCATGCAGAAAAAAACTGTGGCGCCCTATTTCCTAAGGAGGGAGACGCAAGAAGCTATTTACGAGGGTTTTTGTGCTGGATGTTGCTTTTGCGGGCGGATGGGCGATAATTTACTTGCGAGGGGATTTTAGACTATAGCTTCATGCAATGGGAAATAATAAAATCGTATCATCATTATATGTGTGGGAAGTACTAAGTCAATCAACTTGACTCCATTTTTCTTTTCATTTTTAATCTTTCAGTTAACTTTGTCATTTAAACTTAGAAAAATTAAAAAAAATGATGGGTACCGGCTGGATTCGAACCAACATCTCCGTTATTCTAGGTCGATGCGACAAGGTTTTTTTTTATAACTGAGTAGGCCGCGTAGGCAGAGCCTAAATACCAGAGTACCGCGGCTGCTGTGAAAGGGTTATGTTAGAGGAAGTTTGTTAACGCGGGATTTGAATGGGCCAATACCCGCAGGCCCAATAAATACATCTCCTGGCAGCCCATTCCAAGCCTTGGATACCCTGGGAATGAATGTGCGGTTGTACCGCTCGGTTCTTGATGTCTGGAGAACGAGCGGTGAATGGCGGTATCATTTTTCCGATTTTTCTGTGAACCAAATGATTTGAATTATCTCCAACTTGCGGAGTAAGCAAGCACCTTTCATTCCATGAAATCTTGGCCGACTGAGGAGTCGTACTTCAGTAACAAAGAGAACTGCCTTGCAAATGGCGGTGGGAGATTCACACTCACCCAACAGCCGAGAATATGTCTCTGGATGCTGAAATACATGGTTCTCAGAGAGATACGAGGGAGTGGTGGGTGTCGATGGAGTCCACACCTTGTCATCGGCGCTGTGTATCAAGTCCACCACCACAGGGCACCGCGGTGTAGTTGGTGACGCGTCGGCCTAGAATGGCGGAGATGCCGCTAGGTAGCTGCACTATACAGGCTGTCTGATAAGTCCAGTGGTTCCTTTGCTGTCCACTAGAAAGCAGCACCTATAGTTGTTTCACCAGTGAAACCACGTGCAATCTTTACCCCCCAAACTTCCATTTACAAAAAACGTATTTCTTGTTGAACAAATCTGGTAAGTGCCCCCTATTAAACACTTTTCCTTTCTTTAAGCCGTACTGTACTTACAACACTGTTAAACTCAACAAGTTTTTTATGTTCATGTTTTTTTAAATCAGACCCGATAATCTATAAAAAACGTCCTACTTTGGCCCAACCTTTTTTTGGGCCAAAACCCATAATATTAAGTTATGAATTGCTACAAAATTTTATTTTTGTATTTATATTGCGTATTCTCGTTATCAGCTTATTAAGGATGCTGTAAAAGACTTCCTGGAGGCCCAATATACACTGGCTATAGCAACCAACAACTTCTAACTTGTCTAGAAGCAATCAGATCTGGTGATATGACACAAAGGGAGGCTGCTGATCATTTCAAGGTACCCCTATAAAAAACTCGTTGAAAAATTTGTTTTCAAGTTCACCAGGCCATCCAACAGTTTTTTCGCAAGAAGAAGAACTAGCATTCTCGATGAACTAGATTTAAGATTCATCATAAGACTGTGCAGTGTTTTTGCAACTATGTTCCAGGACGTGACTGGGTCAAATCGTTTCTAAAGAGACACCCTCAACTGACTGTCAAGTTTTCGTCGGACATCAAAAGAAATCGTACTCAGATTCATGAACAAATCATCACAGATTATATTGAAAATCTGAAAGAGGTGGTCAAAGATGTTTCACCTGATAACATTCTTAATTATGACGAAACTTGATAACATTTGATAATATAATCTTCGTTGAAGAACCTGTTCTAGTCAATATCCAAGTCTTTCTTTGTCCATACCATTTGTATCATGCTTTTAACGCCAAAAATTGACTTGGGCCAAAGTTACCCTAACCACAGGATAACATTGGCCCAAATTTAAAAAAAATATATTAATTCAAAAAACGTTTTGTGAGTAAAAAAAGGATTGCTTATTGAAATGTAAGATACTATAGTTGTAAAAAAGATTACCAGAACTTCTGGGCAGTGAAAACAGCAGTTTCTAGAGAAAAGTACATATAATAATTACTGAAAAGTGGGCCAAAGTAGCCCGCGTTTACGGTACTTTAAATGAGAGATTTTTTTAAAGCAGGGGATCATTCTGACATCGTCAACAATCTCTTCGGCATCTTCCTATCAACAAATTACAACTAAACGTATTCAAGCTTGTGTAGTTACCTACCTAGTGGCGACGCCTGTAAGATTTGTTCACGACACAATCATTTTTTATGCCTGTAATAGGACGCAGTATATTTGAAGGCTCGTTTCATTTGTAGTCTATATTCTTATGCCCTTGTTGTCATAATAATGTCAAAATAGGTTAGCTGCAAAACAGACTACACGACAACGTTTTTGGATCAACTGAAAAATTACCCACGGCTCAGTTATATCGTATAACGTAGGCTCTCCGTCGGCAAAACGTTTCATATAACTAGAGTTGTCACTAGTTGCCATTAAAACGTCGTTAAAACCTTATTGCAATTACCAAATTATTAACTAGGTTTAGTTGATTGGGTAAACGCCGTAACAAGTAATGGTTTAACTAAAGTTATGCTTAACGCTGGTACGATGTTGTCCGGTGGTCTAGAGTGTGACGTTTCATAAATAACCAATTTCTACACTAACTTTAATGTTAATTTTGGTTCATGTGGTTGTGGTTGCCAAAACGCTACTTGGGGCTTCTTAGTTGCAAATTTTTAAGTGCGGTCCTGTCACATGAGTTTTACAGATACAGTTCGTATCGCATTATAGGTCAATAGATTGATATCCCTAAACATTTTGTTTATATGTCATCAGGAAAAATCACTTCTTTCGGAGAGTACTATTTATGCACTATGAAGAAACGTCCCAACTATGGAAACACCATGGATTTTTTTTTTTTGGTGCAGGACCATATTACTAAACATATATCAGTCGTCTAAATGCAAAACCCGACAAGTCACAAATTTTTCAAAATAGGGTTTTATACATTTTGTTCATTATTTGAAGCGCTACCATTTTCTATATTTTTCGCTTACAAAACCCGACATTAGACATGAGATATTTGGCTAAGAAAACTAGACTTAGGTGCAAACAGCGACAAGTCCAAGCGGTGTTTTATTTCAAACACCGACATGTCCACAGGAGCCAATACGGACAACGGGAGCAAGTCACATGTCAATCACACGAGGTATTCTGACCGTTGTGTGTTTTTGTTTTATCCAGTCGCTGAAAATACGTTGTGGGGAATTCATGTGTTTTTCAGTTTACTGTGAGAATGAGATTAATTTATGCTGTATTGATAAATTATTGATAAAAATAACCATGTTTTTTGAAAAATGCTTTGGATGCGGATTTTGGAGAGCCTACTTCAACAGAAACTAGGACCACATTAATGCAGAGGATCGAAGCTAATTGTGAAAATGCATTTGCTAGTTCTGAAGAATTTTGTTTGTCAGAAAATTTAGATTTTGACGTTTAAACTTTGTAACCCTTGAAATGTATCCTTTCTAATATCTAGCTTTATGTTTATAGTTTCTGTCGTTGAGCACAGTGTTTGATTAGATTCCTTTATATACAGTAAAATACTCCAAATTGATAAGTGTTTCATTTATTTTGACCGATTCCACAAAAATAGCAGTCAAAACACGACATGTCACAGTTCCTAACATGCAAAACCCGACGTGTTCAAATTTAAAAGTCAGATTTTAGAAAAACTATATGTCCTAGATTTTGGGGCGTTAAGACTTAACATCCAAAAACATCGCATATCGTCATACTCTCGATTTAGTATTATTTTCGCTCATAATAAGACTTTGATCTGTTTTTCTTGATTTCTGTAAAATTTGTTACCGTGGACTTGTCGGGTTTTGCATTTAGACGACTGATGTGGCTTCATACTTTCGATTGGTATGTGATTTGTCTATTAACCAAACCAGTGAAATGTTTAAAAAAGTTAATTATTCAATATTTAATTAATCACATCCTGGACTGAAATTTTTCAGCCAACCCACTCGCGATAGGTTTCTTATCATATTAAATTTAATATAAAATGATTTTCATCCATTAACCAGTTCGGTGAAGGTCGTCTTATATTCGGATCTTAAGGTATGTTTCCACCAAAGGAACATTGAGGAACTTTTATGTAGCCAAATGTTTCATCCTGTTTCGTCATCAAGAAACTTTCAGGAACATATATAAACTTATCGTCTCCACTGCAGCAACTAAGTCGCCGGGAGTCGCTGGTTGTTTGTGGCAACAGAAACTTAGAGCAATACCGTTTTTCCACTGAAGCCAGTGTTTCCATTGACGTGAAGGTGTTAAAAACATGTACGGTGTTGATAGTTATTTTTTATAGTAGAATATGGAGAGACAAGATGAAATTGCCTTAGCGGAGGTGACATTCATTGTGTTATCGACCAAAAAGCGGCGGAAAAGGAAACATAAATGTTGGGTAAAGCCGAGTCTCCAAGAAAGAGATGACTTTGGTGTAGATAAATTAATTAGCGCCCTAAAGAAAGACGATTTATGCTCGCGAAGAATAACCAATGGTAGTGTCCAAAATTTTTGTCGAATGTCCAGCTCTGACCTCGAATGGCTGTTGGGTCAGGTTGCTCCACGAATTCAAAAAGAAGATACAAATTATAGGAAAGCTATTCCCCCAATGGAAGGATTGCTTGTCATACTGCGATTTACAAAGTTATCTGAAAAATTTCTGTTCCCTATTCGTTTCCACCGAGACGGCGACAAGCAGCAACTAGTTTTTGTTTCCCTATGTTGCCGATTTTCCTTTGAAGTTTACCACTCGAAATGGAAACCGGCGACACGAAGGAACAATCTCAATTTGGAACAGAAACCGAGTGGAAGATTCAGAAACTTTGTGAAACATTTTCGGAAAAAGGGAACAGAAACATAAAAGTTCCTCAATGTTCCTTTGGTGGAAACATACCTTAGACTATGAGAAGATTTTGTGCATTTACCTACCTAGTGGCGACGAGCTGACTCCCGTGGTCGAGTTGGGTAACGTGTAGGGCGTAAACCGATGTCCCCCCTTCAGATGGTTGTGAATGGGCGAGGTGGGGCCCAGATGGTGCGGATTGGGATGCGCCAGGTTCTGGTAGTGCGAGAAGAGCGGGTGCTGGGCGGCCAGCGCCAACTGGGCGTTGAACAGCAGCCCGGGGTTGTGGGCGCCCGTGAACAAGCTGAGGGGCGGACCGAACGGGGAGTGGGCGGCGGCGCCGGGGTACATGCCGGGCGGATAGAGGTAGGGCAGCAGGTGGGGCGGCGGGTGGATGGGCGGGCCCACGCTGATGTTGGGGGAGGGGTATTCGCCGGAGGGGGCGGACGGGCCGGCCGTCGTCTCCTTGGGGGAGGAGGGGCGCGGTCGGAAGGCGGTGCTGCCCGGCGACTCGCTGCAACTGCTCTCGCTGCCGCTGTCGTCGTGCAGGCGGCGACGGATCGAGTCTTCGTCTTGCACTGAAACAAGGAGAATAATATGTAGATTGTATCAGTAGCGTAACTTCAAATTCGGGGCCCCCTCGCAAGATACTTTATGCCCCCCCCCCCCCCACTCCGCAAGTGATTTTCGGTGGCTTATTTTTTCATAATATATCCTGTATATATACACGGTGAGTCTTAATTGATTCTTTCTTTTAACTG
Source organism: Callosobruchus maculatus (assembly GCA_951848785.1). Taxonomy (NCBI): domain Eukaryota; kingdom Metazoa; phylum Arthropoda; class Insecta; order Coleoptera; family Chrysomelidae; genus Callosobruchus; species Callosobruchus maculatus. Next base: position 6,139,358 of record CATOUR010000131.1, read on the forward strand.
TGTATATGTTAAGAGCAAACACCGATTTCGGCCAATGGACGAAAAATTTGGCCAAAACGCGTTTTGGCTGCTACCGTTTTGCCGATGTCCGAATTATCGCTTTCCGACTGTTTAATGTAGCCCAGAACGTGTTTTGTGTCTTAGCTTGTAAACGATACCTCTGGAGCTAGTGTATTCATTTAGTATTTGATCTTTGTGCAGGTTAGACAGTAGCTAGAGAGTGCCATGGAAGACCTAAGGTTATGTTTTAATGATGAACTGCAAAGAGTTATAAGTGGTAGCAATGATCGTAGTAATATTTCTACAAGAGAAAGATACACAGAGGTAAAGAGGGCAAAAGCTTGTAAAAGTAAGGGTGACACAATATCTTCGAAACAAAGACGACGATTAAAAAGATATGGTATTTTAAAAACTGGCTATATCGAGAAGCTAATTGAAAGAAGGACAGACGAGTCAGCCGAACTGCGTTATTTTTGCATGACCCACGAGTCATGACATTATTCATTCCGCTCATGTGGGAGCTGGACATAAGAGGTATGATTCTTTCAGTTTTTTTTTTTCACGGACCTAGGATCTACAAGTGCCTTTGTTCATTTTGTTATGGATTCTAAGCTCAGAGGAAATATTGAAACACAACACGGCAAATAATTGAGATTTATTTATTCGTAGTAGAATACAGAACGTGTTCTGGCAATTACAGTTGGCCCAAAACGCGTTCTGGGCTACATTGAACAGCCGGAAAGCGATAATTCGGACATTGGCAAAACGGTAGCAGCCAAAACGCGTCTTGACCATATTTTCCGTCCACTGGCCGAAATCGGTGTTTGCTCCTAACATATATATACAGGGTGTCCCAGAAGTCAACGTCAAGCCGCAACGGGGTGACAGGATTGGTTGTAACTATCATGAGAAAAATCAGAAAAAAAATCTATTCCATGCAATTTGAAAATTATGGGCATTTAAAGAAAACCTAGAAATTTGGTCAAATTATAACAATTTTTCGGTTAATGTGGTTAACATTTATTATTTTTGTTCATTTAAATCTTGGAACCGTAATCCTAAATAAAATTTCTAGAAGAACAGTCAAAAATAATGACACAATTGCCCCAAATTTTCTAGATTGAAGACTATTTATTAAAATATGAATTTAAAATTTTAAAAGTTTGCCGACTTTGAAAGACCCTCCTTTAAAAAAAATGTACTAAAGTACCTTGGCAAGTACCATTAAAAGTTGGCGCATTGAACCAGGATTGTAAAATGGTACAATACTTGTTAGTTTCATACTAAAAAAACCGAGTAAAAAAGGAAAACCTCAAGTAACCCGATTTTTCCTAATCCATTTCACTCAGGTCAGATGTTCTTTATTCGCACAAGCTTCTGGTAGGTTCTTAATTTTACGGCAAAATGATGAGAGAGGTGGATAGTGGACATGTTAGCCATGAGTGAGCACGACAGATAGTGACGCCACTTTTAACAGAGTCAACAAAAATAAGTAAAATTAATAAAATAATGAAAAATCTTGACCTAGCTTAGTTTAGGTTTAGGTTTTTATTACAACAAAAGTTCAAACTGTGTACCATCAGCCTCAATACACGTCCTACATTTTCGTAAAAAAAGATCTACTTATTAGCCAGGCGCATTTAATGCGAGAAGACGGATCCCAGTATCGCTTTAAAGTAAGCCTGTGGACCGGAATTTTGAACGGCAAAATTATTGGGTCTTTTGAGCTGCCTCAGAATTTGAATGGCACGAATTACCTACATTTTTTACGATAAAATTTACCAACTTTGTTAGAGGACGTACCATTAAAGCGACCTACAGACGTTGATGTAAACTGCGATTCCTCAATCGACTCAAGGTTTCATGAAACTTGCATGAGTTTCATAAGTTCCTACTCAAGTCGAGACCTGTTGCGATGCCCGGATCGACTTGATATTTCATGCATTTTTTATGCAACACAAGAATAGTAGGGTGGGCTTATTTCTTTGCATCGACGCAATACTATACACGTTGAAACCTGCATCACTGCATCAGCGTCACCGGCTCGGCGACATGGCTCACCGTCCATAATAGGATTCCAGAATCTGCATCGCTGCAAGCCGCAACTGATACCAAATTAGTGATTCAGTACCACACACGCTGCTACTTGCGTTATGAAACACAGAAGTCGATGCCTGAATCGCAGCATGCATCAACGTCTGTAGACCGCTTAACAGATCGTCGCCACATGAGGTGGCGCACCGTTCCACGTTGACGACGTCGTGAGATGGAGATGTGGACAGGCCCTTAGAAGTGTTGAAAAACGTTCCATATAATATTACCAAGGAATTGTTATAAGGTTCTTTCGAACAGCATATTTTGTACCGTCCATTGAACCGTCACGAAACTGTTCGGATCGTTTGTGGTGCGCACGCGTTGATTTTGGATGGTTTCGTTACCGTACAAACAGGAAAATCTGTTGGAACAGTTCCTTCTCTTATTTCACTGGACTCGTGTCAGTTCTGACAGCTATAAAAAAAAACTAACTTCGATTTCATTTAAAAAGCCACCGTCAAAAGCCAAGACGCCAAGAGCTTTATTAAAATTGCTTTTGACTTTTCTGACGATGACTTGGTGTTAGTCTATCAACTACAACCGAAAAATGAGGATTATCTGGGTAACTTAATGGTCGCCACTCACAACCAGGTATTTCTGTAGCTCTATAAACAAAGAACCTGGATTATGTTTTCCATAAAAATGACCGATTTTATCATAACATACCATGTATAACATTATTGTTTGATTCCATTTCCATTTTTGGCTTTGGTGAAGTTTCGGCCAACAAACGAGCCAGCCAAACAACAAGCAACAGCAAAAACAAAAAAAGCAAAGCAAAATCAAATCACACATAGAAATGACAAAATGAAATTGTGCGCCAAGCGGCCGATTTACTTTCTACTGCGCATGTCAGTCCTCACAGTCCTTACTCTGGACCAAGTACCGATTTGACCGTACAGAAACCGTCCCATGAACGGTAACGAAATCTGTTGGAACGCTTCATGGACCGTTTCATGAACGGTCACAAAACGTGTTGGAACGCATTTCACGTTCTGCGCATGTCCGTGACGATACATTGTACGGTATTCAGGCCTGTTGGAAAGAACCTATAGCTTTGTCCTTGTAACTCACCTGAATGACTGGCCGACTGACTGACATGCGACGATGAATGGAGTGACTGCGGCCTAGGGCTGTCGGCAGTTCCAACGACGTCCAGTTCTGAGTCGTCCGTCTTAGACAGGGCCGTACTACTGTCAGCTGACATTCTGGCAGGCAGAGGATGAGAAGTCTTGTCGTCCGTGTGCCGTTGCGCCAACATCGCCTGCCTGTAACAATTTGGAGAAACGGGTCTATTAAATTAAGGGTAAAATTATATCGTCTTTATAATAATGATAATAATAATATTTATTCACCATAATTACAGTGTTGTAAATAAATATAAATAAATCCACAGTAGGAGTTGCCTGAGCGTGGATATACAATATGACATAAAAATTTAAATGTTTTCAAATATACATATCACAATATTACTAGGACAATTTTTATTGATTAATAATATTATGTATAATCATTCGCTCTACAGAGTAAATCCATGCCTTTAGTTTTTGTTTAAAATGTTTGCCAAATTTGAGGGACTTTATGGTACAATACAATTTCGGAGCTAGGTACATAAATGATCGTTGGAATATTGTTCTGTGTGGTCGAACTAAGTTTGATGACCATATTTTATGCCTCTTGCTATATACGTGTAGGCATATGCTTATGTTTCATTTCATCAACACAGATTTTGTGGAGTAAATTGCTGATATGTAAGAAATAAAGTTGCCTAGTATCGAGTATCTTTGTTTCTTGGTATAAATCGTTTGACGGATAGAGCCTAGATTTATGAAATATAGATTTCAGCACATATTTTTGTAATATATTCAATTCAGAAATATATGTCTTGCAGGCAGATCCCCAAGCTGGTAATCCATATGTTACATGTGTTTCAATTAAAGCATGATATAATAATTTAAGGAAATTATCTGTTAGAATATTGGATAGAATTTTTAGTTTATATACTACACATCTTATTTTTTTCATCACATGTAAAATTTGCTTATCCCACTTTAAATGTGAATCTAGATATACTCCAAGATATTTCATACTATCTACCCTACTAATGTCAGTCTTTTTAGCATGGTATTTCGAAAAACAGTGCAATGCAAGGCTTCGCAAAGTTTTTTTTCACTTTAAAGGTTTAATAAATAGCAATTGAGGTCTTGAATAATTTTTTTTGTCATAAATGGAAAGACATACATAAGTTTTATAACAAAACTGTTTTTGTTTTCATTTTTTTCGCAATAATTCAAAAGTTATATCAAAATAAAAATGGGTTTTTGAATCGAGTGCCGAAAACACGCCGACGGCTCCCGAACCCGTGTGACGTCACCAGGGCAGTCAGGATGCTCCTTTGACCAACGACGTCCTACTCCGATACTAGATTTTAGATTCCAAGCCAATCGCGAAAATACGTACTGCTAAACTGGTAACTAGTGTATATTTGTTGCAACACAGTCGATGAATGAAGTTTGCAGCTCGAGACGAAGCCTACGACCGAAATAATTATGTTTTTGAATGTTTGAAGTTGAAGTCAGATTACAGATTCCAGTAAGTAAGTACCTAATCAAATATGTTTCGTTGAAAAGATCTTCTCAATCGAAGGATGGCCCAGTGGTTAGGGAGTCCGATAGTGGATCTCAGGGTCTTTGGATCGAAACCCAGGCCTTCCAACTTTTTTTTTATTTTTTTTATCAAAAAATTTATTGATGTGCTTTTTGCACTTGTTACGCACATTTTTTCTACGATCAACATAAATATGTGTTTGAATCAAATTTTGTTAGACATATTACTTGCACTGCACAATGCAAAAACTAAGTACAGGAGGCGGTGGACAATTCAAAAAATTTTTTATTTTGAAAAAATACAATCTAATTTTATTTTTGCTTAATAAACAACTACAATATAAGGCCATAATAGTCACAGTCCAAATAAAACGATTCTTCAATCTTTCAAACGCATTAGTTTTAGAGTGCCTCCGTTCTGGATATTGCTGTTCATAGTTGATATATTCTAGAGACAAGTAGGCAATTTCTGAAAGATTCTCCTAAAAGCCCTCAATGGAAAAATTAATTTTTAAAGCTCGTTTTTCACACAGTGCAGAATTATTGAGCAGGTTATGAAAACTGTCAATTTTTCAAAGCCTACCTGATAAATCTGCTTGATAATAATTATGCTTCACGCCAACAAAATTGTTTCCTCAACATACTTGACTTTATTATCTTGATGATTCAGGGTTTTGACTTCATCGAGTACTATCATGACCTTATGATTTAGTTGTTCGTTAAATAAAAAACAAATTCGATAGTACTTTCTCAAAATAAATAAATTTCAGTACACAAATGAAAGCTATACTTTAAAATTACCGAAAAATCGAAATATCTCGGAAATTAATGGACGTAGGTACAACAAGTGCTTTACAAAGATGAAAGAACATATTAAAAGCAATTCTTTGGTATAATAAAATATTGGGGGTTAAATTTGAAAAATTTGAAAAAAAAAGAAAAAAGTCTGGATTTTGCATTCTACATCACCCTGTATACGAATATGCGTCACGGGCCTTTTTTATAGCCGATTTTAAAACTAGAGGATATTTTTAATCTTTCTATGTAAAAAAATAACTTTTGATTGAATACTTTTTGATATACAGTACTTTCGTTTGACAGCGATTTGGATATAAAAATGGTCATAACTTTTGAAATATCCTGTATAATGTTATAATACCATATATTTGTGAGAAGAGAAATTATTACTAGAATCTAAAAATAAGATAATATATAGGGTGTCTCATTTAAAAAAAATATATGTTTGCATCACCACGTAGTTATGGATCACCCTGTATAAATAAAAATATTTTCTAAGCAAAGAACATGTCCTAGGCTACAACTTTTATATACAACTTTTTTCGCTATCTTCTACAATAGTGGAGTTATCGACCGAGCCGGTACTAAAAACTCACCCTGTATAAATTACTACTAACAATACCCGTAAACGTAAGGTCACAAAGCAATGCAACCTTATAGATATCTATTCATTTTTAAAACAAACAGTACCGTTGTGTTTCCTATAGGCGAATGAGGAATGGACTGGTAATTATTATGTATGTACACAAAGTATACATATATACAGTTTTACAGTTTATGTGTGCCTAGGAACAATTTAATAAATGATGTTAAATCGATACGGATCTACACGGTGCATTACATTTGCACACACGTCGTGCGGGTTGTATTTTAATGGTAAAAACACATGGAACAATTATACAATAGGCGTGTGCTTTATGAAAAAAACGACGCCTCTCGAATTCGTGTCGAAGTTATCGTTTTCGAATCTAGTGCGTGGATTTTTTCATGTACCTACGCCGTCAACTACACGTGAATGCCTCATTAAGCATGCAATGCTTGAATCGTTTGTGCAGGCTGCGGTTTCTCTTTTTACTATTTTTATTTGTCTACGACTTTACAACTTTTTGTTGTGATGACTTGTGCTAACAACCCGCCGTGTACATTTTTTGCCCTTTGTGTGTCTACGTTTTTACGTCTTTATGGTTCTTATATAAGAGTCGTTATTTTATGACGGATTCCATGTAAATAGTATAAAACACGCACATATGGACACATCTCAGAGAACAACTGAACCTAGAGGTTGTGGTGATCCGGAACGCGCTCCTGGCTGCCAAACGTTAGAACGCACCTTCAGCGGTCACGTGACTGAAGATGGACATTGACGGCATCGACGGATGATTTATAAAAAATTTTAAGGTCTGAGTATGAGTGTAATTAGTCGATGAAGTTCAGATAAGTAATGTATTTGATTATTGCTACATCATATATTGTTCAGATATTTTGATATTTGTCAGATCATGAGTGACTTTTCATATAGCAAATAGTTCCATGTCCATTTTCAATCTGAGAAAAAGTTACAGTTCTGTGATGCTATTTGTTTACTTTTTCACTTGAATAAAGTAGGGAGTCCTTGGAGACTGGTTGCCATAGTTTGTTAATTTGTTACGAGAGGGGATTGTTTTTGGAAACAGGAAGAGTTCAGACACCAAAATTTACACAATGCATTTTTTGAGTCTTTTTCACGAATATCTGCAGGTATGTTGCCTTTTGAGTTTGTATTATTAACTAATGTGGTTTGGCTACAATATTTAAAGTGTTTCACAACGTATAGTATATATCCGGCTTTTAATAAGACTTTATATGGCGTTGGGTCTCTGATTTACGTCTACTCTAGCTATTAGGTCCTGTGGGATTGCCGGCTGGTGGTGAGCAGAAACAACTTTGCCTTATTTAGGTGTATCTATTTCAACCTTTACTGATCCTCTTTATTTATATACGATATTTATTTTATGGTTGTGGAAACCGTGGTGACTGGCCGTGACAGCCTAAAACATCTTACCAATGGAGTAAGAGGGATGACTCACGTGTTTCACGAACTATACGGTTTCTTCTAACCAGCCCTTTTATATGTTGTTTATTGTTTATATTTATTTATTGATCTATTTATGTGCTTAGATACCATGCTTGCTATGCTGTTATGCTTGCTATGCTTGCCATGCTGCTATGCTATGCTTATATTTTAGACACCCTATTCCAATTACATCCTTTATTTACCACTTTATGTGTTGGTTATATTTATTTATTTATATATGCTGATATTTTACATTTTTCCAGATCATATCCATTTTTCTCTCCCTGACGTTGAACAGAGACCTAGCCCACCATGTATTATTACTATTATTTATCGTTTAGACTGTGAATGTTTATAACCATTTCTTTATTATACAACACCAATAACAAGAGCCAGTTTACCACTATTATTGATACATTTTTGAATCGTATATTTCAACATATCGATATAAATACTTCACCAGTAAAATATATGAAATACAAAGCACTCATGATTTGATAAATACAAGAACCAAGTAATAAAACCATACCATAAACACTCAACACTCATGATTAATAAATACAAAACAAATGTTAAGAAACAAGTAATAAAAAAACCATATAATAACATCTCTGTGTTTTGATTTCATTCTCTCTGAGTTGGTACAAAAGTCCGTAAAGCTTCAATACAGTTACCAAGAAATAGCGAATTCGATTCTACTGACCAGGCATAAAAGACGCACAAACAAAACAAACGTTTGACAGTCGAGGTTCTACCGTAAATAAGTCGCATGAAAATCATATCGGCGTTGCCAGCTCCTCAAAATTTATGTAAGACTTCAGAATTTGCGTTTATGATGAAGAAATATGCCGTAACGTAGTAGATGTCAACGTATCTATTGATTTTGCTGTAATAATTCCCGAACCATCAAAATACCGTCTTTTTTAACGTAGAATGGAATATTTCTGGATATACAATTAAGACGATAGTGAATAATTATAATTGCCGTATCTGGTAGTCAATATGACACTGTAAGAAAAGATATCGGCCTATTAGAATTAGTTGTTTACTACATCTATGTTCAGTTGTTACTCTGAGGGACAGATAAACATAATTATGTATTTTATTGTCATTCGATTCATCGTATCTTCAGTATCGTAAAATCCAGGTGAAGATCGAAAAATCTGTTTTGAAATGTATAATATGAACCTAGGTATCCCACAAAGAAGTGTCCTTGGGCCTCTTGCTTTTACTTCCCACACAGATAGGGGAGGGGAGTATTGTGATCGCAAAAACTTTTGAAGTTAAGATAATACGTTTTTTGGGCACTTTATGATATTCTACATAACGAAAATCCACGTCACTCATTCCCGTCTGTCTGTCTGTCTGTTGACGTTTTTCTAGCCTCGTAATCTCAGTAACCGCTGTATGGATTGTGATAAATTTTAGGTATCGATATGCTATGGGGTCGTAGTAGTAATGCTGCTAAAAACTCAAAAAAATAATTCAAATATTCCTCAAACTTAATTTTTAGGGGTTTTAGTGATTCCTAGTTTGGTGTGGGAGCTGTAAAGAGGAAAAATCTGTTGTATTTATAATTGGCTGCGGAAAGAAAGATCTAGCGGCACAATACAATTTTTTTAGGTCCATCCGAATATTGCCTTGCTTATAACAGAAGCCAAGGAATTTTCTGTTGTATCCATACGAGTATTGCTTTAGATCGTTCTGTATTGTTTAGCCTGGAAACTATTGCATTGATTTTAATTAAATTTTGATAAAGTATACGTATGACTTTTAGAAATCGTGACAGTGGCGGCGTAGCAATAATCAAAAACTAAAAATATGAAAAACAGCTCAAACTTCGTTTTTAGGAGTTTTCTACTTTTCTACTTTTTTCGATGGAAGTCAAATTGGGGCGGTTGGGGGTGATGGGCTGCAAACTAAAATATTTTGTATTCATAATAGACTCTATATATTGACCTGTGAAAGAAAAAGCTAGCGGTATAATACACTTTTTTGGGTCCATCCGAACATTGTTTATTACAGAAATCGAGGGACCTATAACGACATTATGATACATACAATTATTGCTTCAAATCTGTCTGTATTGTGTAACGTGGAAATTATTTAATTGAATTTAATGGAATTTTGACACAGTATTATTACAGTGGCGAGGATGGCAAACGCGTATGGGTTTTAGAAATCGTATTAGTGGCGATGCAGCAGAAATAAAAAACATTAAAAATATAATAATAGCTCAAACTTCGTTTTCAGACGTTTTAGGGGTTACTGATCATTTTCTGCGCTGACAATAGCTATGTCTAACGAAAAAAGTCTTGAAACATGCCAATAAAGATTTGGATCATATAAAAAAAAGTTCTACAACTTTGAAAAAACTATATACACCATGTTCCAGGATCAATCCTGGAAAAAGGTATTGCACTTAGGTTTCGGGATGTGAAGTAGATAACCTGGAAAACCTTGGAACATATGGTAAGAATCCTTAACGCTCTATAAGGATAAGAATCTTCAAGGGTAAGAATCCTTAAGTATAAGAATATGGCGTGATATAGGCCAGCGTTACAGAAGAAACTCCATCTACCATAACAGTAGAACCATACAAACGGCACTGGATTCCATTCTGGGCGAGATTTGCCTAAATAGTTACAAAATCCACTACGACTTACAAATTCAGACATCGAATTTTCTCATTAGAAGTGAATAGTGTTCTAGGTATAAATTTTAGACAGTCACTACCGCCTAAGATGACATGGCAGGAACCTACCATTTTCAGCAGGAAAGTTGAGCTGCCTGAATTTTTTGCGCGAATTTTCTCTCCCAAGATTAACATAGAAAAACGATAAACTCGGTTGTTAGCTTAATGGAAAAGTGCTCAGCATGATAAAGCAGGTTTGAGGTGAATTTACTGAATACGATTTTTTGTGGTGCTCATAAATGCTAGCGAACAATGAGTCCTGAATCACAAGAGTGACTACACAGGGACAGTTTTAATAATGTCGGTGTGTTTTCCATTTTGATAGTTATTATAGTGCATAAAAAGTGAAAATATAAAATCAAATAGTAAAAATCGAGACAATACACACAGAAAGCAACAATACAAAAGTACTACCTTACAAATGACAAGTACTTGTCATTTTGAGGGTGTCCATGTACTCACGGATTGAATAAAATGCATGTTCCTGTAGAAATGCTTTGACAGAAGCGTTATATTTTGCATGTTTTAAGTTTTTGAGAGGAGCTGGTAAGACATCATACAGATGTAAAAGTGATGAGTTCCTAGCGGACTTCTCCAGGCGATACTCAGGAACTCTAATTAGTTCTGCGAATCGGGTACTATAAGAATGGTAATTTTTGAAATCAGGCTGAAATTGTTATTTTTATGAATGCCCACAAGATGAGAGTAAATGTATAATGATAGCAGTGTCATTATCTTGAGGACAATGAAGTGGGATATACAATGATACCTACAGCCAGCCAAGACTTTTCTACATTGCAGAACGAGTTTCGCTGTAAACCAACAAGCATTCAATGCCTTCAATGCTGCTTGTCTGTCAGAGTAGATAGTAATCCACCTGTTAGGCCCCTGAATCTCTTGATTAGGAGAGGCATAAGCTAAAATCGCAAACTGTGTGGCCAACGTAAACTGACCAGTGCAGGATGACGTAAAGGCAGAGGAAGGTTCTCTCAGGTAGCGATCGTCATTATCATGTCGAGTCTAAAAAGTGATAGAGAAAATAAGTATAACAAGGACATTAAATATTGTCTGCAGAGATTATCCAGACAATGTGAAGACACCAGACATCCTCTGTACCAATACTCGTATATACCGGCAGCGGCCAGACTGAAATCAAGGCGAGGCTTTATGCAAACTACACAGCCCCTCACAGCCTCTAAAACTGCTACCAAGGAGGCAAAATGGGAACAGCGCCTAGCAGTCAACAACATCCCAACCTGGAATACAAAATAAAAACTTCCTGCAGGCTCAGACTGGGGCACCTGGAAAACCCTCAACCGACTCCGGTGCCAAATGGGGAGATCCAAGAATAATCTCCTGAAATGGGGATACATGGAAGAGGAAACGTGTGAATGTGGAGAATCCCAGACAATGGAGCACCTTCTAGCGTGTCAATCTTTACAAGCCCCATGTACCATCCGAGACCTTTGGACGTGCAATGAAAATGCTGTGAAATGCGCCAGACACTGGAGTGATATATGAACATTTATAGTTATATTCACAACATATTGTCATAATATTTATTTTTGTCTATGGATATTTTATAATTCCTAGTTACAAGACGTATTTCAGACACGATTAAATGAAAATAAATAAAATCCAGTCCTTGGTGGTGGAATGAAATTTGCTGTTGCCGGTTGTAGTTATAAGTTTTTTGAACTATAGATAAGAGAGACAGAGAGAGAGAGAGATAGAGAGAGAGAGAGAGTGAAGGAGACACAGAGAGAGAGAGATAGAGAGAGAAAGAGATAGAGAGAGAGAGAGAGAGAGATAGATACAGAGAGAGAGAGACAGAGAGAGATAGAAACAGAGACACAGAGAGAGAGCGAGAGAGAGAGGGAGATACAGAGAGTGAGAGAGAGATAGACAGAGAGAGGCAGAAAGAGAGATAGAGAGAGAGGCAGAGAGAGAGAGACGTAGAGAGAGACAGAGAGAGAGACAGAGAGAGAGAGATAGAAAGAGCGATAGAGAGAAAGAGACCGAGAGAGAGAGAGAGAGACAGAGAGAGAGGCAGGGAGAGAGAGAGAGAGAGACAGAGAGAGACACAGAGAGAGGCATAGTAATAGAGATAGAGAGAAAGAGACAGAGAGAGAGAGAGAGAGATAGTAAGAGAGATAGAGAGAAAGAGAGACAGGGAAAGATAGTAAGAGAGATAGGGGGAGATAGAGAGAGAGAGACATGGAAAGAGAGACAGAGAGAGAGACAGAGAGATAAAGAGAAAGAGAGAGGGAGAGAGAAAGACAGAGAGAGAGAGACAGGGGGAGATAGAAAGAGAGAAAGAGAGACAGGGAGAGAGAGAGAGACTAAGAGAGAGAGAGAGACAGGGAGAGAGAGACAGAGAGATAGGGGGAGACAGAGAAAGATGGAAAGAGAGACAGAAAGAGAGAGATAGAGAGAGAGAGATACAGAGAGATAGAGACAGATAGAGAGATAGAAGGAGAGATAGATAGAGAGATAGACAGAAAGAAACAGAGAGAGATAGAGAGAGACAGAAAGTGATAGGGAGTGAGAAAGAGAGAGAGACAGGGAGGGATAGAGACAGAGAGAGAGAGAGAGACAGGGAGGGATAGAGACAGAGAGAGAGAGAGAGAGAGAGAGAGAGAGAGAGAGAGAGACAGAGAGACATAGATAGGCAGATAGAGAGGGAGAGGCAGAGAGAGAGAGAGAGAGGGAGAGGCAGAGAGAGAGAGAGAGAGATGTAGAGAGAGAGAGAGGCGGAGAGAGAGAGACATGGAAAGAGAGACAGAAAGAGAGATATAGAAATACAGAGAGATAGAGACAGAGAGAGATAGAAAGAGAGAGATGGATAGAGAGATAGACAGAGAGAGAGAGACAGAGAGAGATAGAGAGAGACAGAAAGTGATAGGGAGGGAAAGAGAGAGAGGGATAGAGACAGAGAGAGAGAGAGAGGGAGAAGGCCGACGGATAGATCGATGGGAATGAGTGACTACAAGTAAACATATCGAGAAAATTTTAGCGATCACAATTCATCCCCCCTCACCTATTGTAGTGTGGAAAGCGAAAAGCAAACGCAAACATCTGAGAGCGGTTTCAGATAATCCACTGTCAAATACTCTCACCCTATCGCAAATCCCATTACAGCCGGCGGTACATATAAAATAAAACACAAGTTCATCCCCGGTGTGCGGATAAATTTAAACAGTTGGCCGGGATCAACGCGGGCATTATGCATATCAGTTACTGTAAATGCAAATTGGCGGGAGACGCCCCCTTGGGGTAAGGCCTCTGCTTTCCCTCCCTCCTTGCCCCTATCTCTCTTCGGCGACCTTATCCAAATGCCAAACGGCGCTAATTTGACACCGACTATGTCTTCAGCGGTGGCGACACGGCTTTTAATTTGGCCCCCGAATCATCCGCTTCGGATTAAGGGATGAAGCGTTAAGTCCGGCTCACACTGTGAACCAACTGATTCATCACACTTTCGCCGCGCAATACTAGGCCAATCGTTGCATCCTGATAAAAGGCTTTTGACAGCAAAAGGTCGGGAAGAATTGAAATTTGGTGGTATGGTAGACATTGGACGCCTGAACCTACACCTAAGTTTGCGACCTCGGGGGATTCCGCTCGAGGAGTGGGTAAGGGGTGGGGGATTTTTGAAAAATAGCGTTGTTTTGGTGGGTGCTATCGAAAAAACAAAATTCTGCATAATTTTGGACCTTACATTTTACTTCCCACACCGATAGGTGAGGGGAGTATTGTGATCGCGAACATTTTCGATTTCGACATAATGGGTTTTCTGGGCATTTTATGATGTCTACAGAACGAAAATCCACGTCTGTCGATCTGTCGGTCTGTCTGTTGGCGTTTTTCTAGCCTCTTAATCTCAGTAAACGCTACAGGCGTGGAGTCGCAGTAGGTAATGCTGTTATAATTTTGAAAATCGGTGCATGGGCGGTGGAGAAATTAGTAAAAAACAAAAAAATTAAAATATTCCTCAAACTTCGTTTTTAGGCGTTTTAGCTGTTCCTGATCATTTTCTACTTTTTTTTTTGGTGAAAGTGAAATTTGAGGTGGTTGGGAAGGGTTGTAAAATTGAAAAATTTGTTGCATTCATAATAGACTGTCCACTGACCTGTGAAGGAAGACCTAGCGACATAAATAACGTTTTTAGGTCCATCCGAACATTGCATTGCATATTACAGAAACCAAAGGACCTGGAATTTTTTCTGGAGTAAACGTACGAGTATTGCTTTAGATCGTTGTGTAACGACGAAACTATTGAATTGATTTTAATGAAATTTTGACACAGTATTACTACCTAAAATAACTAAAAATATAAAAACAGCTCAAACTGCGTTGTGGTTGTAAAACCGAAAAATTTGTTGTATTATATGCTGTCCATCGACCTGCGAAGAAAAGACCTAGTGGCATAACACAATTTGGGGGGGGGGGGCTGGCGATGATCTGGTTGCAAGGAGATCTCAGACTATATGTTAAGTGTATATGTGGTTTTCTATATTCATTTTTCTGATTGCGGTGTACGTTGTCGCTTGCTCATCCGCACCTGCGCAAGAACGCTTGTGAAAAGATAAAGTGAGTCAGTCACACGATAGCAACTGAACACCCTCGTTTTCCGCTGATTTTCTACTGTGCCCTCGTGCTACAGGAGCGCTCCTTCGCCGCTGGACCAGATAGGCTAGAAGATCAAGATAAAGGTAGGCGGCAACACAGTTTTTTCATAACTCCGCAATCAGTTTTACCCGCAAACCACATCGTACAAAAAAACTACAGTCCACTAAATTATCTAACACTATAGCTTCATGCTATGAGAAAATAATAAACTAGTATCACCGAAATGTGTGGGAAGTACCGAGTCAATCAACTTAACTTCATTTTTTACTATGCATTTAGGAAAATAACGTGGTATAACAATAAGCTTAATGAATAAAATACATAAACTTAACTCACACGCGTATACTATACCTATTTTCAGTGTTGCTCTAGATGTTCATACTGGCAGGTTTATCTACGCGTGAATGGATGCATAATTGTAAAACGATGGACGCCATGGAACATCTGAAGCAACACTGACAATAAGTATATAGTATGCGCATGAGAATTAGGTTTATGTACCTTTTCGTTTGTTATCCTTCTTGCCGTATCACCTTAATTTGCTTTATTTTGATGTTAATTAGCCTTAATTTTTAAGATCTATTCACATTTATTTTTCTTACTATCTTTGTTCGTGGAGTTCATATAACACTTTGTGATCAGCTCAGATTGACGTTTAATAATAATAAAAATGATATACTGTAATTTATTTTTTTTATTTCTTTTAAAAGTTCCATTATTATGAAAAATTAAACACAGCACTTATTGGCGCCTACTTTGCCACCTGGTGGTTATTTCTAAAAATCAATATAATATTTTGACTTTCAGAAAACATATTATGATTACTAGTGGTTTCACTTGAGTACTATCTGTAGAATGATTACTAAAACGTTGTGACGGAGGCTATATCCCTAAACGGCACCAATTGTTTCTGAAACACACAACAAACTTGTCAACATACTTGATTTATTGATATCTCCGATTTGCAAATAGCTAGGAAGTTGAATCTTGCGCAAACTTTTTGAAAATTTCTTCATCTATCTATCTATTTTGAAAGAGATATACGTAACAGATTATTAGGTAAGAACAGCTCAATCAAACGAGACCTAGCTTGTTTAATTCCGTTAACTTATATCAAAGTTATTTTCGTTTAAATAAAAAGTTTTTTGACGTTCCCAACACTACATCTTACAACATAGAGCAAAAAAAGATTAACAAAAAAAAATCGACAACTGTCCAGTCTGCGGACGGTACAATTTACAATATACCTTCGTTTGCACATTTTTTGAGAAAAAGCCTGCTTCTATTCGGTTGTATTTGGTCGTTTTCTATCGTTTACAGTTGTTATCTGCTTGCTTTCTGTTGTTTTTAGCTATTTTCTGCTCTTTTCTGTTGAATTCGGCTGTATTTCGTCGTTTTCTAATGTTTAGCGCTGTTATCTGCTTGCTTCCTGTTCTTTTCAGCTGTTTTCTATTCTTTTCTGTTCTATTCGGTTGTATTTCGTCCTTTTCTATTGTTTATCGCTGATATCTGCTTGCTTTCTGTTGTTTTTAGCTAGCTTTGACTCTATTCGGTTGTATTTGGTCGTTTTCTATCGTTTACAGTTGTTATGTGCTTGATTTCTGTAGTTTTGAGCCGTTTTCTGTTCTTTTCTAATGCATTCAGCTGTGCTTAGTCATTTTCTATTGTTTCCCGCTGTTATATGCTTGCTTTCAGTCGTTTTGAGCTAGTTTTGACTCTATTCGGTTGTATTTGATCTGACGATCGTTACAGTTACGCCCCCCTAGCGACCACTTGCGGAACTTAAAAATAATTACCTGCGATTTCTCTTCGCCGATTTACGTAGACCACCCTGTACATTATTATCGTTATGCCGAACTAGAATAGAATAGAATACATCAGTATCTATTCCACGAATGTGTTCAGACATCATTGTCCGTCCCCTCGAAAAGCAATTACCATTAGTTACTCAGCGGGAAAGTCTGAGCAGACTGACCATTTTTTAGATTGAGACGTAGCAGTCGGAGTAGAGCGAGGAGCGTCTCTAAACACCCCTGCGACAATTTAACCTCGCAGGATTGATTGCGGCTCAGGCGACATCCGAGCACTGGGTGCTTCAGTGGCGTGCGGATCGAGGAAAATAAGGGGCATACCACTTATCGTCGGTGGTTATTTTTATTTATTCAGCGTATGGTTACAGTGCACATGAAACAAGTCACAAAAAAAGGAAAAACAGTTAAGACAAGGAATTAAAAAAGATTGCGAACTACGATTTGGGGTGCAAATCTGGAGGGGGGGGGGGGGTACAGTTCCGGCTAGCGTATGTGAAAAAATGTTCTCACGAGCACCTTGTTTAACGCTACATGAGCTAGAGTGAGTAATATTTTTTCAGGGGTCATGCCCCCTTTTCTTTCCCTGAACTTACTTTTACACTTTGCAACTTTAGAGTTGACTACATAACTTACGATTAAAAATGCTATATATGTCAAATTTAATAAAACATAACAGTTATCTGCAAATAAAGTCATATCCTACTAGACCATATTTCAAATACATTATTTTCCTAATAATAACAGAGAGAATCCTGTTTTATTTTTTTCTCGAAAAGATGAAAGATATAAAAAAACTAAAGCAGGACGAAAACTTAGGAAAAATTATTATGTTTTTTGAATTTACCTGCGGCGCTCCACAAAAAAGTTCAGGGCAAGAAAAGGGTGACTCCTGAAAAAATAACACCCTATAGGTTCTGGCTCCCCGTGTGAGGGCGGGTTAGAATATCTCCCATCGTATAACCTGCGTCGTGAAAGGCGACTAAAAGGGACCGGACTACTGTCGGTATAAACAGTAACCTCTTCTCAACCAACAGCTTTGAGTGGACGAGTTGACAAGAGTCAGGACACCTTCTTGTCCTTGGGGTGAGAAATTGTCCCTAAAGGCGGATGAACCAGTAGATACCGTCTGGTCAACGGCTTGAGGATGCAGAAAGCAAATGGGAACTACTGCATTAAAGATCTTAAAGATATCCCAAGAGAAATTCGTGAAATAGGTAAATACATTTTACGAGTTCACAACATGTCTGTTAAGACATTGTGACTATGATGATAATAGGTTCTGGCAAAGGTTTGACATACGCCATTATGTATCTCTATACTGAGTATCATATATTCTAAATTTGAGATAAATATCTCAAAAATTGAGAGAGTTATAAAGAAAAAATTGAAAAAACATTGAAATTTCAATGCCCTGTAGATCGGTAAGGAAGCGTTTGCGGACCTGTGTTTATTTGAAATTTTAGTCCTTAAAAACACCAAAGAATCTTCCTTCGTTTGTACGCGATATTTAGGAACACCCTGTATAATTTCCTGACAAGTACACATGAGCATCATCGGTAGTCTTACCCCCAAGTGAAATGTCCAACTCGCAAATGAGATCCGAGCACTGAGAAGAAAAAGGGATGCCATTCATGTAATAGGACAGGACTAAAGGCAATAATAAATGAGCCCATTGCCATAATTAGTCTATAAAAAATATAACATGTTCACGAAAGCACTCCTCTAGCCGTATAAAAAACCTGCGCTCTCTGGTGGCCAAGCGGACGCACCGTGGCGTCCCGCCAAGGAAATCTATGCTGCTGTGCAGCGATTTCCTTGGTTTGCCTTTACCTTCGGGTACTAGAGGGCGCACCGGCAGAACCTTCTGTCGCTTGCTACAACATACTTCACATGTCTGGGTGACATGAAAGAATTGATGCTCTCTATTTCCGTCAATCGAGCTATGGCGCACTGATGATCGCTAATAAACGTGAAACAGCTGTCTGCGTACTGGTGGATTGACGGAGGTATAGAGCAACCCTCGTAAATCAAACAACTGATATTGGATGAAACAATAATAAATACATTATTTTTACTAAAGCAATTTATTCTTACATACCTCTCAACGTCTGACGGAAACGCAAAAAAGCTGAATTTACAGTTTCTTGACGTGTTTGTACAGAGCGAAGCTGAACAACGATGCATTCCTCGTTCCATCACATCCATAATAACACCGGCAAACGCACAACAAAACAACTCAATACGGCCCTGGAATTCACGATGTACACTCGTCAACGGCAAAGCTTATACTGAGACTGATCTAGCGCTCTGCATCGGGAATGCATCGGGAAGTAGCCGAAAAAGTTTGTGCATGTTTCTCGCATCAATTTGAAGAGTTGCGCTGCTGGTTTACTCTTTATGCTGTGGCAGTACTTCCAATACTTCATGGTGCCCGCTATGCTTACACACGCATCGCGCTGCACTTTTGTAAGCCCTTTAGATACTGTGCTTTGATGAAGCTTTGACCAACATAAAATCGCCTATCTGTTATAACAAGTTCAGAAGTCATAAAGCTGATGCTTTAAGGATCTAATTAGTAGAGGGTAGTAAAGATTAATTTAAATCAAACCAGGTCTGCGTTATTTAAAGAAAATACCGGATACAATTTGCAAAAACTTGTCACATAATTCCCTATATTATCAGATATGTAAATGTCAATTTAGAGAGTATTTAGTAACATTCATTATCTATTAATGAATACATTTCTATGCTACTTGCAAATTTAAATAAGCAATAATAATTTTTAGACAAACGTAAACATGCCAGTTTTTGAAAGATGTTTTTCTGAAACTTCTGCATGTATCTACCGCAAATGAATTCAAATGAATAGGTGTATATTTATGATTGCGCATAACCGTAAATAACGTGGTATAATATAGAGCAATTTTGTTTGATTTATCACCAACAATCTCATGAATCTCACTATTTACACTGAATCCACGATAGCAAACATTTACATTTCGTATAAATCATGTCTAACTGAACCAGAGATCCTTCAAGATATAGAGTTATTAAATTAATTAGTGTGTATCTATAGATTATTCCATATCAGGATATGTCTCGGCTGTTTTACACAAAATGTGAGTACAGCATAGCAGTACCCTCTTTAGTACACATCTAACACTTGTTCCTCCAGACGCTATTTACCTACATGGCACCCTAACAAATTGTTTACGGATAAAAACATAACCATAACACATGTTAGCTTTATTACTGTTTATCCAGGTGTTTGGTCATTTAGTCGTCTATTCCTGACGTCTAACGTCTTTGAGCGAGCTATTCTTTTGTGTACTGCCCGTTATAGGGTGACAGTTCCCTTCGTTTGTGCAGGTAAATAATTAGAAACACATTAAAAATCACCTTGCACTCTTCTTGTTTACTCTGAAATGTTATGGTTGGTATGTCCTTTATTGGAAGCACAATTGCTAGTGCAACCTGGTACTACACACTTTGCAGGCATCTTTTTATCTTTATAGTTTCGTTTGTGCAGGTAAATAATTAGAAACACATTAAAAATCACCTTCCACTCTTCTTGTTTACTCTGGAATGTTATGGTTGGTATGTCCTTTATTGGAAGCACAATTGCTAGTGCAACCTAGTACTACACACTTTGCAGGCATCTTTTTATCTTTATAGTTTCGTTTGTGCAGGTAAATAATTAGAAACACATTAAAAATCACCTTCCACTCTTCTTGTTTACTCTGAAATGTTATGGTTGGTATGTCCTTTATTGGAAGCAAAATTGCTAGTGCACCTGGTACTACACACTTTGCAGGCATCTTTTTATATTTATAGTTTCGTATGTGCAGGTAAATAATCAGAAACACATTCAAAATCACCTTCCAATCTCCTTTTTTGCTCTGGAAGATTACACTAATGACTTAACCACAAATAAAAGCTCGGTCCCCGATTCAGTGTTGCCATATTTCAATGCTCCGGCCTAGTGAGTAAAGTCGGCCATGCCCTACGTCATTTTATGATTGTGAAAGAAGAGGCGTTCCATTGTTCGAGTTAACTCGCATGTCGAGGTTAGTTAACCGTCAGAGTGATCACTGATTGTGAAACTGGGCCTAAGTTACAGAGTACCAGCGCTGAGCCCCTACCTACACGTCAATGATCGCCAGCGAGGGTAGGCAAAGGTGCACGCAGGGATCGTAGGGTATGAGAGGGGAAAGGGGTGAATATAACAGGGTCTAATTGACCGACTACTGTGATAATTATAGCCAGTAACCTTTTCGAGTATTACGGATCGCGACCAAGGAGCAACTGACTCACAACCAAGCTGCGTTATGTATCGCTCGGTTTGTATGGATTTATGGCTGGTATTAAAATCAAGGGGGGTCCCAGGATAAATATGTGATACTGTAATGGATATTGCCTTTGTTCTGAATAAGTGCACTGTTATGATTTTCTTGATCTCTTTGTGTAATTGAATTGTGGGTCATACGGTACGAAAGCCCTGAGGGGCCACATATATGAAAAAATCAGTGACAATTTTTAGATAACTGAGAAGAAATTTCAGGACACTGATTTGAAATTTCTACTTAGTAAGTAGAAATTTCTAGATACCAAGTAGAAATTTTTTCTACTTAATAAGTAGACATTTCTAGATACTAAGTAGAAATTTCTACTTAATAATTAGAAATTTCTAGATTTTAAGTGGAAATGTCTAGATACTAAGTGGAAATTTCTAATTAGTAACTAGATATTTCCAAATTAAAATAACTACAATTTTTCTATTGAAAGCTAAAAGTTTGCACACCAAAGATACATGTATTCGAGGTTATGTATAGGAATATACATAATATACCATATTTGTCGGCGTTTTTGAAAACCTCTGTTTATTACATGAGGTTCAGAGATAATACTTCCCCCTCCCTTCAACAGTTTTATTGAAACAATAAAAGTTCTTTCCTATGTCATTAAGAACACCTGTTGAGCTCCATTTTCGCCTCCGCTTGAGTCAACAAGATATTAGAGCATTCCTTTGGAAATAGTATAATGTTGCAATAACCAATAATTAAATACTTTGAATTTAAGAAGTTATGGATTGTAAAGAAGGAAGGAAACTTTACAAGTGTACGATCTATATTTATGTTTATCCAAGAACAACTTCATGGATATATGTGGATGGACCTAAGCCCAAGATATCTACTGCAAGGCTTTAGTGTTACAAGGGCGCACGTGTATGTAATGACGACACTTTGACTCTGCTTTGGCAGGGGGATCACAGAACGCAGAATTTGACAGCATAGCATATCTTAAATTTCTACTTAGTAAGTAGAAATTTCTAGATACTAAGTGGCAATTTCTAGATACTAAGTGGAAATTTCTACTTCTACTATCTAGAAATGTCTACTTACTAACTAGAAATTTCTACTTACTACGTATAAATTTCCACTTAGTATCTAGAAATGTCTACTTAGTATCTAGAAATGTCTACTTACTAACTAGAAATTTCCACTTAGTATCTTGAAATTTCTACTTACCAAGTAGAAATGTCCACATAGTATCTAGAAATTTCTTCTTAGTTATCTAGAAATTGTTACTAAGTCTAAGTAAATGAAAAATTACGCCGCACTTTTTTCAAAATAACACACAAATAAAAACAAGATTATTTTGGGACCTATATTTATTCAGACCTAACCCAATGGATATTGTTTCTGTACTATCTTTAAGATGAAACCTCGTGTTTTGGATAATTTGAGAGCGCTGATTGCAAATCCGGTCGCAGTTTTGAGTTTCAGTGTCATTTGACGAAAATAAAAAATTTCAGTACTGTAAGATCTTCAAGTTCGCCTAAAAAATCGATAACCTTTATTTGCTTTTTCATTAAGATGAAACCTTATGTTTAGAATATCTTGAGGATGCTCGCAACAAATTCGGTCGCAGTTTTTGAGTTTCAGTCTCGTTTTACGCAAAATAAAAAATTTCAGATCTGGCAGATCTTCGGGTTTGCCTAAAAAATCAAAAATCGTTATTTGGCTTTCTATCAAGATGAATCCTAGGCTTTGAATAATTAATTTGTGAGTGCTGATTACAAACCTGGTCACAGTTCTGAGTTTCAGTCCAAAAATTTCAGATCCTACAGATATTCATTTCATTTGCTAAAAAATCGAAAATCTTTATTTGGCTTTCTGTTAGAACGAAACGTCGTGGTTTGGATAATCTGAGGGTAATGATTACAAATCTGGTAAAAGTTTTGAGTTTCAGTCTCGTTTGAAAAAAATTCAGATCTTTCAGATCTTCAGGTTTGCATAAAAAATCGAAATTCTTTATTTGGTTTTCTATTAAGATGAAACCTCGTATTTTGGATAATTTGAGAGTGCTGATTACAAATTCGGTAGCAGTTTTGAGTTTCAGTCTCGTTTGACACAAATCTAAAATTTCAGATCTTCCAGATCTTCAGGTTTGCCTAAAAAATCGAAAATCTTTATTTGGCTTTCTGTTAAAATGAAACCTTGTGTTTTGGATGAAATTTTATAGTCCTGATTACAAATGCGGTCGCAGTCTTGAATTTCAGTTTTGTTTGACAAAAATCTAAAATTTCAGATCTTTCAGATCCTCAAGTTTGCCTAAAAATTGGAAAATATTTTTTTAGCTTTCTATTAAAATGAAACCTCCTGTTTTGGATAACTTAAGAGTGTTGGTTGCAAATCCGGTCGCAGTTTTTAGTTTTGGTATTATTTGACGAAAATAAAAAAATTAGTAATGTAACACCTTCAAGTTTGCCTAAAAAATCGAAATTCTTTATTTGGTGTTCTACTAAGATGAAACCTTACGTTTAGGATAATTTGAGGGTGCTGATTGCAAATCCGGACATCGTTTTCAGTTTCAGTTTCGTTTGACAAAAATAAAAAATTTCAGATCTTTCAGATCCCAGGGTTGTCTAAAAACGAATTAATAGCCAGTGGGTTAGATCAAAATAAATACAGTTTAGAAAACTCGCTTCTATAGCTATAAAAAGTGAAAAATAATTTTTAATATAAGCTGGAAATAATGAACAGAAAATATTAGTATCATTGTGAAAAAAGCATTAAGTAGCTCAAAATACGAAAAACATGGCACATAGCGCCCCAAATTGAAGCAGACAATTCAATGCTGTAAGTCTCATTAGTAAAACTTTCAGAGCATTCTATATAAATGATGAAATTGATACTTACTTCTTTTCCCGTTTGCCTGCTCCCGTGTCCCTGAATCCTTTCGCAAAGGGATTATTGTCGATTTTCAACTGCGTTATCTGAAACAAAATTGATGGTGAAACTGTGGAAAGAAATATAAACCGTGCCTATAGTAAACTCTATACTATCAAGAAGCTCAAGCAATCTGCCTCTAAAAAATTATATTCCTAATTCCCTAGTCGAGGGTATAATCACAGTTCTCCAATAATAATAATAATCTTTATTTTCCCAATAAGTTTTAGATCTACGGAAATAAAAATAATAGTCAAACTATACTGGAAAAACATCAAGGAGGAGTTCACTTAAATATTGATCTTCCACTCGACCCTTGTTGTTAATAAACAAAAAAGTATAAATGTAAATTTGACAACAAAAAATTAATCTACAAACTAAACTAGATTTGTCTAGGTTTTATTATAGTTGTAATATTATTATTTTTTTTATAACTGAGCAGACCGCGCAGCCAGAGCCTAAATACCAGAGTACCGCGGCTGCTGTGAAAGGGTTATGTTAGGGGAAGTTTGTTAACGCGAGATTTGAATGGGCCAATACCCGCAGGCCCAATAAATACATCTTCTGGCAGTCCATTCCACGCCTTGGACACCCTGGGAATAAATGTGCGGTTGTACCGCTCAGTTCTTGATGTACGAAGAACGACCGTCTTAGGATGAGATGCAGCAGTCGCACGGGTACATCTGATAGGAGCAGTGAGCGGCGGAACGACAGAGGATAGCTCAGAGGAGCAGATTCCGTTGGAATATCGGTAGAATAGTGAGAGGTCACCAACAACACGCAGGTGAGAAAGTGACTGAAGGTGGCGCGTTAAGGCCGGATCGAATTAGTCGAATGGCCCTTCTCTGGACGGCATCTAGGATAGACAGGGTAGTAGGGGCAGCAGCTCCCCAGACATGAGAGCAATACTCCAGGCAAGGTCTTATCTGGGCTTTATATAGCGTGAGGAGGTTACATGGTGAGAAATACTTTCTGGCTCTAAATAGGTACCCAAGCTTTTTACCAGCAGCTGTTGCAATTGATGTGACGTATTCGTGCCAGATCAGATTTTCTGTAATGTTGACTCCTAACAGCTTGAATGAGTGACTCCTTGGCAGAGCCTGGTTGTTCATTAGAACCTGGTGTTGGCTTGGGCACTTCTTGTTTGATAGCGTACAATACTGGGTCTTGGAGGCATTAAATTTAACCATATCCTTAAGCCCCCAAGCGGTAATGGTATCGAGATCCTTTGAAAGTGAAGCTGCCACTGCCAGTCTTCTGCGTTCCAGCTCGATCACAGGGATCGGTCTATTGCTCATAATGCTGTCATCCGCTAAACTGTGGATTGGGTTTGTAGTTCTAGAGAGTAGATCATTAATGTGAATCAGAAACAATGTCGGAGCCAATACCGATCCCTGCGGAACCCTAGCACTGATGCTATGGAAAGACAAATTTGATGTTAAGCAAGGAGAAAAATGAAAATCCACCACAAAAACCGGGTTCAATAATGACCTAATAAATGCAAAGTTATTCAACACTAATTTGATCTGTATCGCCTACTCGTAAAAAATAACAAGATTACCCAAAACAAACACTAATCTGAGGATCTTTTGTTAGAGATCGCGTCATAATCCGCGAAACCCAGCTCGTTATGTACCACCAAATCATGGCATAATAATGAACGACAAATCTGAAAACGGTAGTAGACGTGGACGCCACTAACGAATGTCACTCTAATTTACGATTTGATTTTAGATAGGACAATGTGCGGAGGCGTTTGTTGACTACATAAATTTCCAGATTACTACACGAAGTCTACGAGGGTATTCCAAATTATCTCCAAGGTTATGAAGGTTATGACATGCTCGTTCAGCTTCTGAAGCTTGTTTTCATCATCGTATAGTCACAATGTCTTAACAGCCATGTTGTGAACTCGAAGCTAGAGTATTGCGGACACGAATATTATCAATAGTTTTGAGAGCTGTAGCTCGCCATCGTTCGCGATTTACTTTCAGTTTAGTGGCGCTCTTGATACTTATGTCCAGCAAGTGTTTCGTCGTATCCACCCAGCGTGTAGGAGAACAACCACGGCGCCGCCCGCTCGGGGCATGACGCTGAACTATAAGTTTCTCCACATTGTCGCTTCTGTGAATATGTCCGAAGAATGGAAGCAATCTCGTCGACATAATGGAGGATAGTCTCTTTGGATTACCGAGCTCATCCAGTATGGAAACGTTAGTTCGATGGGCGGTGTAAGGAACTCTCAGCATTCTCCTCCACGTCCACATTTCAAAAGCATCTATGCAAGCTCGATCTGCCTTTTTAACAGTCCAAGTTTCCGAGGCATATAAAAATATGGAGAACACAAGAGACTGAACCAGCGACATTTTTGTAGCTTTAGTGATGTTATGGTCACGCCATATTTTAGTGAGCTTTGCCATGGCCACACGTGCCTGTTGAATGCACCGTCGAATCTCGTTTTCACATCTACCCGAATTGTCGATCAAAGAACCGAGGTACACAAAACTTTGAACTATTTCATAACGGCCTACTGGCTTTATTGCTCGATGATTATTGTGCTCGCTATCTACGATCATAACCTTGGTCTTGTTGTAGTTAATACCAAGACCATACGCTGCACTGTGTTGTTCTAAGATGTTTAGTAGAGCTACTAGTTCTTCCTGAAGAGCAGCAATAAGGGTTGTATCGTCAGCAAATCATAACTTGGATATTTTGCTTCCGCTAACAGTTATACCGCCATTCCAGTTGTGTAATACCTCTTCTCATTTAATTCAGAGTAAATGTTAATAATATGCTATATTCTGACATATCCTATCAATTTGACATTTGGTTAACGGACGAATAAAGTTATTCTATTCTATTTGATCCGTTTGACTGGGGGCGCACAATAAGACTTAAGGGTCTAGGGTATAGCGCGCGAAATTGAGAATCCAAGAAAAGACGTATTCCCGTGTTAGCGAGGAGGCGTGGCCGCCTGTTTCCTTTCTCTAGTGTGTGTCTAAGATGAGGGGTGGTAAGTCAAAAAATCCAAAGGTAAGGTCAAAAGGTCCAAAGGTAAGGTCCAAAGGTCACCATAAAAGTGAATTTCGCATTTCCAAGCTCCTGACGTTACTTTTAAATTTACAGTAATGACTCATAGAGCAAATTGAAGAAGAAAGCTTGCGCTTGTGCAACTATTTAACCTTTTTTTGATATCGTGTTTGGTTGTTAAATTACAGGCATTTATAGAATGTATGATAGATAGATAGATATATGTTAATCCTTTTGATCATAAATAAATGATATAGGACAAGTCACAGAAAAGTTACATAAACAAAATTACAAGGCACACAACATATATACATGTACCCATGTACAAGAGGACACTAACTTAGAAACAAGTAGGTACAAGTATTTATATACTTTATAATTATGTAAAACAATCACACATCAAAAATTCTGACATAGAATAGAACGCTTTTTCTAATAAAGTTCTCTTAATGCTTTTTTTAAATTTTGCTAGTGGGAGCATTTTCAAGTCATTGAGCAGCTTGTTGAAAAGTTTGACAGCCATATATTTAGGGCTCTCTTCCGTTCTCGCTAACCTATGCGCTGGCACCTCTGGCAGTTCTTTATTTCTAGTATGGTATATGCCACTACTTATCAATGTATTCAATATATATACAGATGGTAATGTTAATATTTCAAAAGACCTGAATAAATTTTTGCAGCTAGTGCGTCTTCTTACTTCCGCGATAGTCCTAATAACTCTTTTCTGCATTAAAAATAGTCTTTGTAGTTTAGAAGACGCTCCCCATATTTCAATACCATACGATATCACTGAATGTATTTGTGCATAGTTTTTTTGCACATTAAAAAACTTTTTTGAGAAAATCGAAATAGTTGTCATTCATTAAGGTCTTAACTATCGCCCTCTGAAATGTTATATGTGTAGTTTGAAAATAGAGTGAGTTATGCGAGAAACTGTGAGTCCGTGATTTACATGGCAAATACGTATGTATAAATGTGTGTAAAAAAATAAAAACCGTATATCGGCAATCGGAAATTCATTGTAAAAGGTAACCATGCTGTATGTACAATTTTGTCGCACGGTGAATTTGCGTCACTCTGTATAACCGGCGTTTGATATAATAACGCGCAAACACCTTTAGGCTTTGCTAATTGACCGACCGCACCGTTGAGTGACGTTCGGGGGACATAAATGGCGTTAATTAAGCCTTAATTGCAGGAACACTGCAAATGGGAAGTCGTCTTTCCAATCAACAAATGATAACGCGATTATTATTGTAGTCTAAAGTGTAAAATGACTTTTTCCTAACGGACTATCTATGCTAATTGTGTTTGCCGATGGGTGAAAGTATGCGCATGGCTGCACTTAACAAAAACGCGTAATCTTGCACTTTTCGATAGACTTTTCGCAAAAATATTACTAGTCTGTAAACAAACATCAAATCCAGACAATTATCGCCTACTTTCGTTATTCTCTCATGCAAGCAAGGTTCTACTATATATTTTACAGTCTCGTTTGGAGGGGGTTATTGGCTGGCAAATTTCTCAGGCGCAAGCAGGTTTCGTGAAAAGACGCGGTACGCGTGAACAGATCTTAAACTTAAGACAGATTATTGAAAAAGCCAGAGAGCATTATTTTCCCTTTCTTATCTGCTTTCTGGACTAAGGCGTTTGATAACGTAAAGTGGCCTAAACTGTGGAAAATCCTTATCTCCATGGGAGTCCCTTACTACTTAGTATTTCTCATACAGCAACTCTATGAGTCTAGCTCAGCTCGTGTAAAAATTGATGGTAACCTGTCTGGTCAAACAGCAACCAGAAAAGGAGTTCGTCAGGGATGCGTATTATCTCCGGTGTTATTTAACATTTACAAATACTCTGAATTTGTGATGAGACAGGTATTGGACAACTGGAATGGCCGTATAACTATTGGCGGAAGCAAAATATCTAACTTAAGATTTGCTGACGATACAGCCCTTATTGCTGCTTCTCAGGAAGAACTAGTAACTCTATTGAACGTTTTAGAACAACACAGTGCAGCATATCGTCTTGGTATTAACTACGACAAGACCAAGGTTATTATCGTAGATAGAGGGCATGGCAATCATTGAGAAATAAAGTCAATAGGCCGTTGTGAGGTAGTTCAAAGTTTTGTGTACCTCGATTCTTTGATCGACAATTCAGGTAGCTGTGAGAATGAGATTCGACGGCGCATTCAACAGGCACGGGTGGCCATGACAAAGCTTACTAAAATATGGCGTGACCATAACATCACTAAAGCTACCAAAATGTCACTGGTTCAGTTTCTTGTGTTCTCCATATTTTTGTATGCCTCGGAATCTTGGACTGTTAAAAAGGCAGATCGAGCTCGCATAGATGCTTTAGAAATGTGGACGTGGAGGAGAATGCTGAGAATTCCTTATACCGCCCATCGAACTAATGTTTCCATATTGGATGAGTTCGGTAATCCAAAGAGACTTATCACGAAGCTGCACCGTCTTTAATGTGGGGAAGAAAATCTGCTGTTGACGGTTGTAGTCATAAGTTTTATGAACTAGATAAATAGAATATTTAGTGATATAAATTATTTGTCGTTTCTTTTATAAATAAAACAAAACAAAGACATACAAGCAGGAAATGGGATTACTTAGTAGTAAAATTTAGTATATGATTGGAATATTTTAATTCGAGGCACCATATAACATTTCATATTTGATATTTAAAATAACTTAGGAGTTATGGCAACGCCTTACTTATTTTACCGAATTCTTTTCGCTGACCACATAATACATATATGATTTCAATAGTTATTTTTGATTTTTTTTTTAAATCTTTATTCGAAAGTACAAATAAATGATTATTTTCAATTGTGGCATAAACCTGGTACGTGGACCACATCGTATATCGAATAGATATCATGTTGCAACAAATTATTATTAATGATAATGGAGAATATCAAGCGACAGCTTGAAGGAAGGTGATAATGAAGAAATAACGCAGCTTGTCGCAACAACTTGGTGTGTCTGTTCTCTGTGCGAAAATAATTAATCTTCATTTGAAATTGTAATTTACACTAATTACATATATCGACGCTTTTCGCGGGCATTTAATACTAACATCAAGGCGGGCACATGCACATATTAAATTACTAATTATTATTAGCAAGGAAGTGTTTCTCTATAACGTGCCAGGTTTGCACATAAATTATGGAAGAGGTGTGTAGTTGGTGTAGGAGTGTGCGATCTAATTTACACTCTGCAAAACCGCAACCTCATTGAACATGACAGTGAATCGTGATACATATCAGTCGTCTAAATGCAAAACCCGACAAGTCACAAGTTTTTCAAAATAGAGTTTTATATACCATTTTGTGATTAATTGAAGCGCTACCATTTTCTATATTTTTCGCTTACCAAACCCGACATTAGACATGGGATATTTGGCTAAGAAAACTAAACTTAGGTGCAAACACCGACAAGTCCAAGCGGTGTTTTATTTCAAACAACATGTCCACAGGAGCCAATACGGACATGTCGATCACACAAGGTATTCTGACCGTTGTGTGTTTTTGTTTTATCCAGTCGCTGAAAATACGTTGTGGTGAATTCATGTGTTTTTCAGTTTACTTGTTCACTGAGAGAATGAGATTAATTTGTGCTGTATTGATAAATTATTGATAAAAATAACCATGTTTTTTGAAAAATGCTTTGGATGTGGGTTTTGAAGAGCCTACTTCAACCGAAGCTAGGTCCACATTAATGCAGAGGATCGAAGCTAATTGCGAAAATGCATTTGCTAGTTATGAAGAATTTTGTTTGTCAGAAAATTTAGATTTTGACGTTTAAACCTGGTAACCCTTGAAATGTATCCTTTCTAATATCTAGGTTTATGTTTATAGTTTCTGTCCTTGAGCACAGTGTTTTATTAGGTTCCTTTATATTCAGTAAAATAATCCAAATTGATAAGTGTTTCATTTATTTTTATCCGATTCCACAAAAATAGCAGTCAAAATACGACATGTCACAGTTCCTAACATGCAAAACCCAACGTGTCCAAATTTAAAAGTCAGTTTTTAGAAAAACTATATGTCCTAGATTTTGGGGCGTTAAGACTTAACATCTTAAAGCATCGTATATTATCATACTCTCGATTTAGTATTATTTTCGCTCATAATAAGACTTTGATCTGTTTTTCTTGATTTCTGTAAAATTTGTTACCGTGGACTTGACGGGTTTTGCATTTAGACGACTGATATCCGCATTCGTTTTACCTTAGACAAGGAAAGAGGCAGGACGGAACGCGCGACTGCCATTTCTGTTACCAAATGGCACCAAAAAAGTACCAAAATTTACCTGTGATAAGTGATTCCTGGCTCCTTCATGCTGGTGTGGCTTTTACAACCGTAAGCTGCACACCCTACCATTATGCACACCACAATATTTTACAATGATTGGTCTTAAAAACGCTAAATATCATAAAAAAATATTTTGGTGGGTATTCATTTTCGGTAACAGCTAATGACAGCCAATTCATATGGCATCAAACGGGCGTGCGGTATCCCCTCTCTTTCCTTATCTAAGGTAACAAGACTGTCCGACAATTATTAATAAAGTAGGTAGTAGGCCTTTACGGAAACAGTGATCTGGATCCGGATCGATCAGTTATCTGTCAAACAGCTGTCAAGTGGGATTTATGATTCTATCGATTTAAAAGGGCTGACACACGTACGAGCAAGTACGCGTACTTATGGCTCGACGACCTTTTTCACCTGCGTGTCACCGTAAATACGCGTACTTTAAAACCGTCATGCAAACCGCCGGCGAGCCAACTGGTTTGAAATGTTGCTCGTAGCTGGTCTCAGCTCGTACTGCGAGCCGCGAGCCACCACTTTGTTTTGGCAGGCCATCGATGCGCAACGCTTGTTGTGTTTGGCATTTGTTAAAAGTTTTGTTTATTTGGGAAAATTATCAAAATGAGTGATTTCAGCTTCACGTGTGTCTCCGCGTCGAACCGAGTAAGTTCGCGAACTTAAAAACCGCGTACTTAAAGTAGTAGGCCTTTACGAAAACAGTGATCTGGATCTGGACCAATCAGTTATCTGTCAAACAGCTGTCAAGTGGGATTTATGATTCCATCGATTTAAAAGGGCTGATACACGTACGTGTATCACCCCTTTTACGGATATCGAACAACCAAAAACTTGGTTTAAAAATAAAAACAGATGATTAAGAACCGTATAACCAAATTAGGATTACTTATCGTACAAGAGAGAACTGACCATATTTATGAATGATCCTAGATCACTTTCCGAATGCCAGGATCAGTGATCCAAGTGATCGGATTAACCCGATCCTAGTTTCCGTAAAGGCCTAGTAAAGGCCCATTTTCCTGTGACATGCAAACTTCAAAGTTACGTTGTCATGGCATTAGTGTCGCGGTATCAGAATTATGATAGTTTTGTGACATTTTACATTAGTTATATGTAACATTAATTTACGCGTGTGAAAGTGAGGTTATATTAGTCTACAAGTTACACAATGGAAAACTAAATTGTTGCTTTCGATATAAACCACTTTTTGGCAGCGTGAGACAGAAACTCAAAACGGCGACCGAATCAGCATCAGCACCCTCAAATTATCCAAAATACATGGGTTCATCTCCATACAAAGCCAAATAAAGATTTTCGATTTTTTAGGCAAACGTAAAAGATCCGAAAGATCTAACATTTTTTATTTTCGTCAAACGAGCCTGAAACTGAAACCTGCAATTGGATTTTTAATCAGCAATTATCCTCAAATTATCCAGAATACGAGGTTCCATCTTAACAGAAAGCCAAATAAGGATTTTCGATTTTTTTAGGTAAACCCGCAGGACCGAGTAGAGATCTGAAATTTTTGATTTTCGTCAAACGAGACTGAATCTCAAAGCTGCGACTGGACTTGTAATCAACACCTTCAAATTATCCGAAATACGAGGTTCCATCTTAACAGAAAGCCAAATAAGGATTTTCGATTTTTTGCGGTAAACCCGCAGGCCCGAGAGATCTGAAATGTTTGATTTTTGTCAAACGAGACTGAATCTCAAAGCTGCGACTGGATTTGTAATCGGCACCCTCAAATTATCCGAAGTACGAGGTTCCATCGTAATAGAAAGCTAAATAAAGATTTTAAATTTTTTTAGGTAAACCCGCAGGCCCGAGAGATCTGAAATTTTTGATTTTCGTCAAACGAGACTGAATCTCAAAGCTGCGACTGGATTTGTAATCAGCACCCTCAAATTATCCGAAATACGAGATTTCATCTTAATAGAAAGCCAAATAAAGATTTTCGATTCTTTTAGGTAAACCCACAGGCCCGAGAGATCTGAAATTTTTGATTTTCGTCAAACGAGTCTGAATCTCAAAGCTGCGACTGGATTTGTAATGAGCACCCTCAAATTGTCCGAAATGCGAGGTTCCATCTTAATAGAAAGCCAAATAAGAATTTTCGATTTTTTTAAGTAAACCCGCAGGCCCGAGAGATCTGAAGTTTTCGATTTTCGTCAAACGAGACTGAATCTCAAAGCTGCGACTGGACTTGTAATCAGCACCCTCAAATTATCCGAAATACGAGATTTCATCTTAATAGAAAGCCAAATAAAGATTTTCGATTCTTTTAGGTAAACCCACAGGCCCGAGAGATCTGAAATTTTTGATTTTCGTCAAACGAGACTGAATCTCAAAGCTGCGACTGGATTTGTAATGAGCACCCTCAAATTGTCCGAAATGCGAGGTTCCATCTTAATAGAAAGCCAAATAAGGATTTTCGATTTTTTTAAGTAAACCCGCAGGCCCGAGAGATCTGAAGTTTTTGATTTTCGTCAAACGAGACTGAATCTCAAAGCTGCGACTGGATTTGTAATCAGCACCCTCAAATTATCCGAAACACGAGATTTCATCTTACTAGAAAGCCAAATAAGGATTTTCAATTTTTTACGCAAACCTGAAGATCTGACATTTTTGATTTTCAGCAAACGACTCTGAAACTCAAAAATTGCGACCATATTTGTAATCTGCACCCTCAAATTATCCAAAACACGAGGTTTCATTTCAATACAAAGCCAAATAGAGATTTTCAACTTTTTGAGGATCTGAAAGATCTGACATTTTTTATTTTCGTCAAACGAGATTGAAACTCAAAATGGCGATCGAATCTGTATTCAGCACCCTCAAATTATCCAAAATGTGATGTTCCATCTTAATAGAAAGGCAAATAACGATTTTCGAGTTTTTAGGCAAACCTGAAAATCTGGAAAATTTGGAAGATTATTGATTTTCAGCAAACGAGACTAAAACTCAAAGCGGAGACCGAATCTGTAATCAGCACCCTTAAATTATGCAAAATTTGAGGTTTCTTCTTAATAGAAAGGCAAGTGAAGATTTTCGATTTTTTAGGCAACCCCTGAAGATCTGAAATTTTCGATTTTCATCAAGCGAGGCTAAAACTCAAAACTGCAACCAGATTTGTAATCAGCACCCTCAAATTATCCAAAATACGGGGTTTCATCTTAATATCAAGCTAAGTAAAGGTTTTCGATTTGTTAGGCAAACCTGGAGATTTGAAAATTTTGATTCTCGTCAAATGATAGTGAAGCTCAAAACTGTGACCGGATTTGTAACCAGCACCCTGTGTTTTCCAATTACTAATTAATTCATACCAGTATTTATATATAAAAAATTAAACAAAAATAAAACAAAAGTTGAACATAAAATACTGCTTTTGGTATTCAGAATTTCGGGTATTGCTAGGCGGGCACTATGGATCCGTTAAAATATGTTGTCTAACATTAGGCACTCGTAAAAATTAACGCGCAGTCATTAAGAATGTTTAAAGTGGGAGAATCTGAAAAATGCCGTTTAGAATAGCGCTTTTGGTCAGCAGTCGATCCGAGCGACCCCCCAAAGTGTCTCCTTTACCCCGCACCGCCTCGCCCCGACTGCTGGTCGCTTTTTATTAATTTTTCTCAGAATCAAAACGAGATATGTTCCAATGGCCGAGACGCGGTCCACATGAAATGCCGACCGTGTGACGACTGTTATAATTAGCCACCCCCTGGCCCCCTCGACACTGTCTAGTCGTAGCACCTATCGTCATGAGCGTAGCCGAAATCGTTTTCTGTTTGGTCAAGATGTAGAAATGTATCCAATAAGGCCCGATTTTATCAACATGCATATTCTGACAAAGCTTTTCTATTGGTTGTTATCAAGCAAAAGCTTTCTATTGGCTATTGAGGGCTATCATCCAATAGTATTGTATCAATATCAGAAACAAAACGTCAAAGCTGAATGACACTTTTCATCATATCATATGTAAGTTTTATAACAAAACTATTTTTGTTTTCTATTTTTAACGCAATAATTCAAAAGTTATAGCAAAATAAAAATGGGTTTTTGAATCCAGCACCGAAAACACGCCGACGGCTCCCGAACCTGTGTGACGTCACTACGGCAGTCACGATGTTCCTTTGACCAACGACGTCCTACTCCTATAGTAGATTCTAGATCCCCAGCCAATCGTGAAAATACTTACTTGTAAAGAGTTGTAACTAGTGTATATTTGCTGCAACATAGGCGATGAATGAAGTTTGCAGCTCGATCGAAATAAATATATTTTCGAATAATCGAAATTAGATTAAAAATTGCAGTAATAAAGTACCCAATCAAATATGTTTCTTTGGAGCGATCCGCTCCGCAGAACGCCGGGTGGCACAGTGGTATAGAGTGTTAGACAGTGAATCACTGTGTTCGAGGGGGTGTTGGTTCGAAACCAAAGCCTTGCATTTTGTTATTCGTTTAACCAAAAAAATTATTGATATGCGGTTTACTCATGTTGAATTTTATGAAGCATTTTACTTGCACTACATAGTACAAAAACTGAGTATCACTTACATCCATCTAATAAATGAAGGTCGCGTAGTTCTTTACACTTCAGTGAATAAAAGGATCAGGGCAGGAAAAATGCTTTTGTTGGGGACTACACCAGTTACCGGAGACGGTGCAAAATTCAAAATGTCAGTAGAAATGAAGTTTGTTCGTCAATATCAATCGCCAATTGCTCTGATTGCGATATCAAAATGAAACTATAATACAAAAAACTAAAAGTAATTTTTGTTGTACTTGTAAAATATCTAATAAAATTTGATTCAAAAACATATTTATGTCGATGGTACATAAAAATAATAAATTCTAGGACAAAAGGCTGGTCAAAAAAGGACAAGAAAGGGATCATCAATTGTGGTATTTCAGATTTCTTCAAAATAACAGTTTTTATTTATACAATTTCGATATAATATAATTCATAATTAACAAGTAAACTGAATGATCAAATTACAAAATTGCTTTAAAGTTAGCACATATTTTGATTTTATAACCAGCGAAATTCGTACCTATAATGGATATTTATACAATTTAAACGATTTACATTTTTTTTACTCGTTTTTCCATATCATTAATTTCCTATTTTAATTAGGTATTTTAAAACTCCTATTAATATTTTTTATTGTATAATACAGGCGTACCCTGGCGTATAGTCTTGAAATATAATTTAGTGGGAAGTTATCACATGGATGACAATACATTAAACTGCAAATCGCTGGATAATTACATATCATATGCTTTTGATGAATGAATATAACCTTATCCCGGCTGTCTAATATCAATAAAATATTCGTATGTGTATATTGTTAAATATGAAACAAAACTCACAATAACATTATTTTGTAATCTAAACGCATGTTTAAGGACTGAGAATGTTTCTTTTTATACACAATTAAAAAACATAGTAAACAATCAAACAAATAATATTGGATGAAAAAATAATAAATACATTACTTTTACTAAAGCAATTCTTACATACATTTCAACGTCTGACGGAACCGCAATAAAGCTGAATTTACAGTTTCTTGACGTGTTTGTAGAGAGCGAAGCTCAACAACGATGTATTCCCCTTTCCATCATATCCATAATAAGGCCAGCAAACACACAACAAAAGAACTCAATGCGACCCTGGTATTGACGATGTACACTCGTCAACGGCAAAGCTTATACTGAGACTGACCTATCGCTCTGCATCGGGAACGCATCGGGAAGTAGCCAAAAAAGTTTGGGCATGTTTCTCGCATCAATTTGAAGATTTGAGCTGCTGGTTTACTGTTTATGCTGTGGTTTCGTCAAGACATGTGAAAACGAAGCTAAAAAAGCGGTGGTTTTCTAGTGATGAGGACCTTCTGGGAGCTTGGGACCGGACCACGACTGTTATTTAATTCCTAAGCGACACTTGGCAGAACTAGTTTAAATAGTGATTTCAGAGAATGGAGAAGCCAAGGTGTATTTATTGAATGTGATTGTAGAATGAATGTACTTTAAAACAAATTTTTGGACCACAGCAAAGACTCCAATGACTGACTGAAGGGAGGTGAACAAAATGAGCGCACCTCAGAGTAACAACTGAACATAGAGGTAGTAAACAAACCACTTCAGCATGGCGTGCTCAAAGCCATCATCTTTGACACTTCAGCCTCTAAACATTGATTAGCTATGACCTCGTAGTGACAGTTCAAATTGTAAACAATGCCCTGTAACGCCAACTAACCTGATTTTATTTTTATTTATCGTATGGCTCACAAACATGACAAAAGTAAATATAGATTAAAAGAAAGACTATTATAACCTATACTAAAATAAAATATATACAGCTACAAACTAAGATACATAGTCTTTAGTATTTACAGGTTGATGTCAAGTTCTTTCAACCACTTCAGCGCCAACGGTGTGGCTGTGAAGAACTCTTCTCGCGATCCCTGAAACGCACGCAGTTCACATTCGCTCGTAATATGGTTTATAGTTTGGCGGGGCGCGCCACAGTCACATAAGGGAGATTGCACATATGTGCAACTAACCTGAAAATGCTTCCAATGCAAACTATGTTACAAACACTGCACTTTTTGAGTCCCATCTCTAAAAACTGTTAAACTACACTCGAATATAGCGCAGCAAGATCGTAAAGTTTCACTACAGTTACCAACAAATAGCTAATTCGATTTTACTCACTAAGCATAAAACACGCACAAACAAAACAAACGTTTGACAGTCGAGCACACGTCGAGCATCTACCGTAAACAAGTCGCATGCGGCGTTGCCTGCTCCTCAAAATTATGTAAGACTTCAGAATTTGCGTTTATGATGAAGAAATATGTAGTAACCCAGTAGAGGTCAACATATCTATTGATTTTGCTATAATCATTCCTGAACCATCAAAATACCGTCTTTTTTAACGTAGAACGGAATATTCCTGGATACTATACAATTAAGACGATAGTAAATAATTATGATTGCCGTACATGGTGGTCGATATGACAACGTACGAAAAGATGTCGGCCTATTAGAATTAGTTGTTTACTACCTCTATGTTCAGTTGTTACTCTGAGGTGAAAACAGTCGTACGTCCCTCGAATACGATCCCTGTTCCACCCATGGTGGTGTTTCTGAGAACATAAGCCATCGGAACATTCTACCGGTGTCTCAGTATGTGTACGTTTGACGGCCGGTCGATGCGATGATGTTTTTTCTGGCCACGCCGCACCGCGCGCCGCGCCGCTGCTGCCCAAACGCGCGGCTCTCGGGGACAGTTATGAGACATATCGCTCCGATAATTGCTCACCGGGATTTAATTGAGCCAACATCCAGACAGCGATCGCCTTTTGTTTTCCGTCCGTTTGTATGGGTGACTCGTTTGAAACTATGTGCACAGGCACCGTTATATAGGTTATAAGCACCATAGTGGATTTCGAAGAGGCATGTATCTCGGCAGGGTGCTTCAAATAGAAAGGGAGATTTTATAACGTCAATTATACAGGGTTGGGATAAAGCATGGAACCAAGCAAATATCTTTGAACGGAAAGGGTGATATTGCTGAAAATTTACAGGCAAATGTAGTGACGCATAATGCATGTACAATGTCTAAAGTTGACGGTACTTCCGGTCTAACCGGAAGTACCGTCAACTTTTTTAATTTAAATGGGACACCTTGTATATTGTTGCAGATTTTAATACATCTTTTTTTCCGAATACGTCCTTAGTAGGTTTAGTATTTGTTTCTGTAAAAATGGGAAAGATAAAGTTTTTTTATTTACTGAAACGTTCATTTTATTTGATGGGTTACAATAAGAAAATTTGAAATGAATTATCAAGGAATTATCTCAGACGTTCAAAATGCCCGCCGTTTACTTCCTGACAACATGCAAGTCTGTTGACAAATTGCTGAGTTACCTTGTCGAATCAATTCACGTCAGGATCAGGACGTCAGGAGGTACATGGCCGGCATTTTAAACATATGGAGAAGCTTTATCTTTCCCGTTTCTACAGAAACTAATACTCAACCCACTATGGATGTATTCGGAAAAAAGATGTATTAAAATCTGTAAAAATATACAGGGTGTTCCATTTAAATCAAAAAAGTTGACGGTACTTCCGGTTAAACCGGAAGTACATTAATAGCTAACATAATGTCTTCGGATGCACTATACGTCACTACACTTGCGTGCAAATTTTCAGCAATATCATTCTTTCCGTTCCAAAGTTATTTGCTTGGTTCCATACTTTACCCCAACCCTGTATACTCTTTTATTTATTTTATCTACTCTCCTTAAGTTAAATAGCCAGTACCAAACTATATTTAAACACTTTATACTACCTATAAAAGAACAGAGTGAATACATGCATTTTTTTCGCAACTCACTGTCCAGCCACAGCATAGTAAACAATCAGCACAATATCGTAGGTTGGCAGCAATTACACGCGCATCCCCCCTTTTGGATGATTATTTGTAGGGATGCTAACGATACTTCGATACTTGGAATGTATCAACACTTCTGTACTAATATAGAGTTTTTTTTGAGCGTTTTTTTGAGCGGTTCCAAGCTGGTATCGCTACTTTTGTAGCGGTATCGGTATGAAAAATAATTACGAACCAAACGCGCCTCCATTGGCGTGTATACTTTGCTAAAAAATATCGAACTGGTACCGGTATCGATATTTTTATTTTCGCATCTCTACCCAGATTTCACACCCGTAAAATCATCCGAAGGTCAAATTAATTATAAAGGTTATACATATACCTAATATCAATTGCACCCCCCCCCCCACGAATAAAGTTATAGACAGGCTTCAATATACGTTATTTTTGGGTGGCGACAACGTAGCGACATTCAAGGCGGCTCAGTAGCGAATTTCAATCTGATCTGCCTGGCAACACTGCCTGCAGATTATTTTCATATTTGCAACTGATTTCCAATTCTTCC
Organism: Callosobruchus maculatus; assembly: GCA_951848785.1. Lineage (NCBI taxonomy): Eukaryota > Metazoa > Arthropoda > Insecta > Coleoptera > Chrysomelidae > Callosobruchus > Callosobruchus maculatus. The sequence goes on from CATOUR010000131.1 coordinate 6,179,623, forward strand.
GTCGATTCCGATCAGATATGTGCGATACCCTAATGAAAAATCCGTACCGTACCAGCCGTTCCATCCGTACCGTCCGTCCGATGCCGATTTATGTGTGCTTACCCTTATAATATCATATGTTTTATAATCAAACTTACTTTCATATAAAACAGAAATAGGGGAATTTATGTTACGCCATCTTATAGAAAGCGAGTTTTTATAACGTCAATACTGTCAATAATATAAAAAATTGCTTTGAAGCATTTGAGATTTTTTTCATGAGATTTATTCCAAATATGATTTTGAATGAATGGAAATAGAATAAAAAGAACATCTGACGTCACTGGTATCGATGGTATGTATCTGAATCACTTTTTAGTCTGGTTTTTGGCAGTGATCACAGCTTTTGTGGAAAATAGATGGTTCTTTTAGTGTAAATATGGATATGAAGAAGCCTTAGATACTTCCAGCCAAGTATAGATAGATGAATGAGTATTTCGTGTGCATATTTGTACGTTTACTCAACTAGGAGTACTAGGACTAAGTCTACATATAGGCTTTTATGTGTATAATTTGATCTAGCGTCAACAAGTCAAAATCAAAGAAAACTGACATAAACATAACCTAACCTCATGAGTCTGTGTTACACGAAAACAACTTGTTATTTTGTGATTTTTTAGGTTAACAGTACCAGCTAGAGGTAGTGTGTAATCAATTTAATAATTTTGCTACGATTGTCCATATCGTTCTGTACCAGTCAATTCAGCACCCACTGTAAGTCACTTAGAAAAATTCGAAAAAACATTGTCGGTCTTAAAATTACAAAATTTTTCATCTTTTGTCTTTCTTACCGTTTGAATTAGGTATATAATTAGATATGTAAGATCTGCGAGCTTACCTTTTCATTTTGGTAGGCAGTCACAGCTATAAATTCTGTCTCCTTGAAGACGTACGTTCGAAACGTTGAGTACGGAAGCTTTAGTATGTCATTCGCCCTCACCAGGTGGAACCTTGGTTGGTATTTGTGCATCGAGTTCAGTATCGTCTGTAACAAAAAAAATAATTCAATAAGAATAGATATACAGATGGGTAATTTTGGTCTTCAGAATAAAATTAAAAAAATAAGTTATTTAAGTTGGTAAGTGATTATCTTTAGCCTCTTACAAAATAGATGTGGAGACGATGTATTTCACGCTAGGGATACAGTATGAAACATATTTTAGACCAATCCCAGAAAAGGCTTTTGAACACAAAAAGTCGGAAAGAATAATGAAATTTGGTGGGATGGTAGACATTGGTCTTTTGAATTTACACATACATTTGCGACATTGGGGGGCCGCTCGAGGGTTGGGGGGAGGTGGTGAAAATTCTGCTTCGCGACGTTTTTGAACAAATAGCGTTGCTGTGGTAAAGTATATAGAAAAAAGGTTCCAATGATTTATGGAGAGAATAAAACTCTGCATAATCTTGGTCTGTACATTTTTCGTGTGCGACTAATAGTTGTCATTCTAAGGTGCGCCAAAGTTAGGGGTTGGTCTGTGATTTTTTACTAAAATCAGAATTTTGTCGCGTATTAAATCGAAGAACGCTATCAAAAAGTTTCGCAGCACTTTTTCTCCTAAAAGTATAACATAACGCATTTGGGGTCATAAATAAGTAGGACATTCAGGAACACGCATCGCTACCTATACTACCGATATGTGAATTTCTATGGTTTTCAAAGCATTAATTATAGTACCGTCCACATTCTGAACGTATAAACAGGATGTCTAGGTGAATTCATCAAATAACATTGGCCTTTAATAATAATAATAACTAAGAAATGCACATATTTGTAGTAGATAGCGTTATGTTCCTAAAATGTTTTTCTAAGCCCAAATGTGTTGAGTTTAGGCAATTACAAATAATAGAGAAATGAGAAATGTTATTCTTTTAGGAGAACGTTTGCAGAACTTTTAGATAGCGTTCTTCGATTCAATTAATAATAATAATCATTTGTGCTTTGTGCGAGAACACGAGATTGCGGGTAAAGGAGCCTTTCTTTTTGGCGCAGCGAAACGAGCAGTCGAGGAGCTCAGCCTCACACTCGACTTCAAGCGGAGGTGTCAGCAGTCCATTACGGAACTTGCTCTCGCACAATTAAAATCCCACATTAAAACTGCCGAAGTCGACTTTCTCTTAAAACTTCATAAAAATAAGCCAATGCATGGAATCTTCTACAAACATCTAGAAGAGCATGGCTTGTCTGAGTAGTTCACCTTCTCTTTCCTAAGGTCTAGTGGATTGAAGTCGGAGACTGAGGGCTTTATACTGCCTTGCCAAGACGGCGTCTTCAACACCTTGGTGTACCGTAAAAGGGTTATGGGTGTAGATGTACCCGACACCCTTTGTAGAGCTTGCCGACAGGCGCCAGAGACGCTTATGCATCTCTTGTCGGCGTGTAAGACGTACGCTGGGACGGCTCACGTCCATCGACACAACGCGGCTCTACGAGTGCTCTACTATCATTTAAGGCACTCATACGGTATTGACGAGACACCGGTGCTGCCATACGCTCCAGGGGATATAGAGTCCGTTGTGGAGAACGAGAGATGCCGGGTTTACTGGAACTACTCGTTCCCCACGCTCGAGCTTGTATAGGCAAACAAGCCCGACATAGTCCTTCTCGACCACCAACGACGATGTTCGTTATTGAGTTTTCGGCGCCTCCCGAGGTGAACATCGTCTTTAAGGAGGAGGAAAAGCGGACCAAATATCAGGAGTTGCTCGGACAACTTTGCAGACTCTGTCCAGACTACACTGTAAGTCTGCTAGTGATTGGATTCCTAGGTGGAATGAGGAATACGCTGCTCTCTGCACTGCACAAAATACCGCTGTGCCGAGCGGCGGCGCACATCTTAGCCGCCAGAATGCAGAAGGCAGTCATCCTTGGGTCCCTTCGTCTACTTAGGGCGCACGATTCGCGGACCCAGTGATTGCTCACCTCACGGTGTGAGGAGTAGTCATTGAGTAATGGAACAGCAGCTCGGTATGTCGGAGCCCGGGCTGCACTTGTTTGTTTTTTAAAAATAATGATATATGCCTTTATTGCATTAAAGATACAAAAGGCGAAGTTTAGCCATTGTGGCTATTCCACTCAACCATTTCCTAAAACTAAACTTAACAACTAACCTTAACCTAGTTTCTACCTACTGCTTCATTTATAATGTTTCAGTATTCTAATCAACAAATGTTTAGGAAACAGAAAAAGAAGATATAAGTTGAGTACAATTCGCGATAAAATTTTGATTTAAGTAAAAATCATAAACCAATCCCTAACTTTGGCGCACTGTAGAATGGAAACTGTTGATCGTACACGAAAAATGTAAAAAACCAAAATTATGCAGAATGTTGTTTTCTTCATAAAACATTTGAACATTTTTCCGATACCACTCACCACAACGACGCTATTTTACGGAAATCGTCCCGAAGCAGAATGACCAATGGCTACCATCCCACCAAGTTTCGTTTCTTTCCGATCTTTTGCGCTGAAAAGCCTTTTTTGGAACGGAACGATTGGCCAAAAATGAGATATGCTTTATACTGTATCCCTGGGATTAGACTGTTGACAATCTGAAATACATCGACCATTGTATCTACATCAATTTTATAAGAGGTTGTCTAGCGAACTAGTGAGGACATCTTTACAAAAACATCCACGTGTGAGGCATCGACAGCGCCACAAAAATCGATTCAGTTCAAATATCTTGAGACCATAGCAACTCTTAGCACCCCGCAGCGCCATGGTGTGTCATACACAACGACGTTGTCCATTTATTTCCAGGCTGCGCTTATTATTTAACGATGAGATGACGGAGGACACTAAACGATCTTTTTGAGTGGTGCCGTGTTGGCGAGTGCGTGTGATCCGGCCCGCTCTCCAGGGTTGCCAGATCATTCATCAGTAATTATCGTGCAAGGGCGCAAAAAAAATATCGTTTCGGGATGAAAATTATCGTACGTTATATACAATAGGCTGTGCTAGGGTTTTTGCCCCTGCCTAGCACTAAAAAAGAAACGGTCTGTGCTCAGTGCTGCCTACGTACCTAGTGTGCTCTCAAAAAAATGGTCGAAAGCAGGGGGAGGTTACCCGGTTCATATTTTACTACCAGATGTACCTAATTTATTTAAAAAAAAAATGGAACAAACTATACTACAAAAACAATATATTTAAAACACATAAAAAACAATATATACGTATCAAAATAACGTTAATATGGATAAAAACAACTGAACACCATTACCACTGATGAACACAAAGACCTGAGCTGATTTCATCGAGCAAACCATAGGTCTTTAGCTTGTAAGTCTAGATATAAGAGCCCTTACGGGAGCAGCGTAGACCTAAGCTGCGTGGACCATATTAGTAAATACCAAACTGTCCAATAAGCACAACTTTTTATGAAATGTTGAGCGACAGACATAGAGAAAACAAAACACAGGGTTTTATGTTATCTCTGGCGACAGACGACAGTCCTCAGAACTAATTTTCAATCCTAGATGACGACGGGCTGCCGGATATATGACAAGGTAAACTCGGACACTCAATGCTTTCAGTATTAACTGTCTGATTCTGTGTTCTAATGTGTAGAAATTTTTTAGAGACTGATGACTTTGCCCTGAAAAACAACAAAAAACAAAGCAAGTCCGGCCTGCCAGAATTATCGTACAAAATGCGTACGATAGCAGATCATTATCGTATATCGTACAAGAGGCAAAATTATCGTATATGTACGATACAGAGCTGTCATTACTTCAAATAAAGTACTTGAAAAATGTATTTCAATTACTTTCTGGTATTTGAAGTACTGTACTTCATATACATTGTTTTTGTGATATGTGTACTTCATTCGCCAAATACTCTTTAAGAAGTATTTGTATTTGGTACTTCCACACAAAAAATATAATTCAAATTTATACATTTATACTCGAAATACTAAAGTGAGTAAGAAATACATATTAGTATAGCTCGAGGAAAATATAAAAATACTTGAATTACACATTTCAAGCATTAAATGCTCAAGTCTAGACAAGTATGGACAAATCAACATTACGCATCGCGTCGCCTTGCGCTCTGTCTCTGTCGTACACATAGGATAGTCTACGCGACACTCTGACTCTACAGGACAGTCTCATCACAATCGACACAATCACAAAATATCAGTTCGTCTTGTTGCGTTCAACAAAATGCGTTGTTGATGTTGATTGAGGTTAAAATAATCTGTGAATGTGAGCTGTGAATTTACTGCCATTATAATAACAATCTTCAAAACTCTGTACTTTGTCGTGGTGGTTACGAATTGCAGATGTAAAAAGGTAATTTTTCTCAAGCATCTCTTTATGAAAAAATTCATATAGCGGGTGGCAATGGAATCGTTATACAGAGCTCCCTTCTTTTACAATCCTAGATGGAGGTTTGAAGTTTTGGAGAATTATATGGTTAACGGAGATGCACAATAGCCATGAGAAAACAAATGTATGCTTATTTTGGTTTAGCCGGAAGTGAGGTTAGGCTCTGAATTTTCAATGACACCCTATATATTTTTTCACACATTCGGATTGACATTTGGATTCCCTTGATGAATGAATTTGAATTGTTGTCATTGCTTGGTATTTCTGTTATACTTTTCACGAGTTCTGTGAATGAATGTATGCAGGAATCAAACAAGTGGATATGCTTTTTATTCATTATGTATGCCAGAAAAATGCTAGAAAAGCGGCGCTTTGTATGCTGACAATTCAAATTATTTGATGGATCTGTTAATGTTAAACACCTTCATTTGCATGGCATACGCGACGACTCGCGACGACGCCGCGCCGACTGTACCTTTTATTACTTATCTCTTCTTGTATGTCTTTGTAGTGTCATTCAAACAAAAAGCAGTTTCTATTTTTATTGAAATGTATACTGTTTTTCCATTCATAAGGTACTTTTTATTACTCAACGATAATTATGAAATACTTGAAATATCCATCGCCGTATTTGAAATACTATATCAAGTAATTCAAGTATTAGTATGGTATTTGAATTAGTTTTTTAAGTACTTGAAATATTAGTATCGTATTTGAATTACTTTATTTGAAAAATCAAGTACCAAATTAAAGTATTGATACTCGAAGTACTTTCAAAAATAAAATTACTTGGTATTTGTACTTTGACGCATGCGACTCGGGTAATTGGTAATTGGCATTTGAAATACTATTTACTAGTACTTGTGACAGCTCTGGTACGATAATTATCGTACGTCTGGCAACTCTGCCGCTCGCCAACCCGAGCTGAGCCCGATTTGTTGATGTCAGTTTGGCAAACGACGATAGTCCGATCCGAGGCGAAACAACAGCCAACAACACCGATCAACGCACATTACCGCCTACTCATTGCGGATATAACAAACGATCGCCATGACGCCGCGTGGTTTCGCCGCCGCGAATTCAAAAAAAGAATTCAGGCATGGACGTAGCCAACAGAAATCTAGAAGAGTCATCATCATCATCATCATCATAGTCACAATGTCTTAACAGACATGTTGTGAACTCGTAAAATGCATTAAGTCGGAGCTAGAGTATTGCCGACACGAACATTATCAATAGTTTTGAGAACGGTAGCTCACCATCATTCGCGATTTACTTTCAGTTCAGTGGCGCTCTTGATATCTTGATATCTAGCAACTGTTTCGTCGTGTCCACCCAGCGTGTAGGGGAACGGCCACGGCGCCGCCCACTCGGGGCATGACCCTGAACTACAAGTTTCTCCATATTATCGCTTCTGTGAATATGTCCGAGGAATGTAAGCATTCTCATCGACAAAATGGAGGATAGTCTCTTTGGGTTACCAAGCTCATGCAGTACGGAAACATTAGTTCGATGGGCGATATAACGAATTCTCAGCATTCTCCTCCACGTCCACATTTCAAAAGCATCTATGCGAGCTCGATCTGCCTTTTTAACAGTCTAAGTTTCCGAGGCATACAAAAATATGGAGAACATAAGAGACTGAACCAGTGACATTTTGGTAGCTTTAGTGATGTTATGGTCACGCTATATTTTAGTAAGCTTTGTCATGGCCACCCGTGCCTGTTGAATGCACCGTCGAATCTCATTCTCACAGCTACCTGAATTGTCGATCAAAGAACCGAGGTACACAAAACTTTGAACTACCTCACAATGGCCTATTGACACTATTTCTCGATGATTGTCATGCTCTCTATCTACGATAATAACCTTGGTCTTGTTGTAGTTAATAGCAAGACCATATGCTGCACTGTGTTGTTCTAAAACGTTCAATAGAGCTACTAGTTCTTCCTGAGAAGCAGCAATAAGGGTTGTATCGTCAGCAAATCTTAAGTTAGATATTTTGCTTCCGCCAATAGTTATACCGCCATTCCAGTTGTCCAATACCTGTCTCATCACAAATTCAGAGTAAATGTTAAATAATATCGGAGATAATACGCATCCCTGACGAACTCCTTTTCTGGTTGCTGTTTGACCAGACAGGTTACCAACAATTCTTACACGAGCTGAGCTAGACTCATAGAGTTGCTGTATTAGAAATACTAAGAGGTAAAGGACCCCCATGGAGATAGGATTTCCCACAGTTTAGGCCACTTTACGTTATCAAACGCCTTAGAATAGTCCACAAAGCAGATAAAAGCGGGAAAATAATGCTCTCTGGATGTTTCAATAATCTGTCTTAAATTTAAGATCTGTTCACGCGTACCGCATCCTTTTACGAAACCTGCCTGTGCCTGAGAAATTTGCCAGCCAATAAAACGCTCCAAACGAGACTGTAAAATATATAGTAGAACCTTGCTTGCATGAGAGATTAACGAAAGTAGGCGATAATTGTCTGGATTTGTTGGAGATCCTTTTTTATGAAGTGGAACAAAAATGGATGTGCATCATTTATCTGGCCAAACACCGGAGGACCAGACCCTCTTACAAATATTATATAAAAGAGAGATACCGTCTTCACTCAAGCATTTTAATGTTTCGGCAGAAATAGCATCAATGCCTGTAGCTCTATTAGTTCTTAACTTGTTGAGGGCATGTTCCACTTCAAACAAAAGAATATCAGGTTCATATTCAAAATCCAATGAGAGGGCCTGGGGGCCATCCTCATGGTACAGGTTTTCGCAGTAATTTCGCCATACCTCAATAACCTCATGCAAGTTGGTAATTAGCTATTCCTCGGGATTTTTAACAGCCCAAGATTTGGGTTTAAAATCCCGACTGAGGCATTTACTATCCACACGTCGGCGACGACGTTCGACGTGGCGTTCTACGTTGACCACGTCGTGACGTGAAGTAGCGGCCAGGCCCTAATGTCGGCTACACACGTTCCGGCAGGCCTGTCAGTTCGAACTGAATGGACCGCCGAGGTCCGGTCGCCTGAGCGTGTGTATGGTCCGGTCTACCTGTCAGTTAAGACTGTTCAGGCGACCGGAGAAGAATCACATATATGTTCGTCCCTCCGTCCGGCCTGACGTCCGGTCGCCTGAGCGTGTGTATGGTCCGGTCTACCTGTCAGTTACGACTGATCAGGCGACCGGAGAAGAATCACATATATGTTCGTCCATCCGGCCGACCTGACGCACTACCATTGGTCCATTTAAAAAGAAAGGGACAGACAGCTGGTGTTTCCACGACATTTGGATCTCGATACGATCCCAAAAAATAGCGAATCGACCTTGAACAGGAAACGTTTTGAAAACGTATCGAATTTGTTTCCACTATATAGTGAGTAATTCTTCGATATCTCGCAATATATACCTAATAGAAGAAAATATCAAATACAAAAGTTATTTGGTTAAGACGAACAAAAAAAAACAAAAATATTTTGAAATATACAGGGTGTTGCGGGAAAGTAGGGCAGTGATCAAATTGATTTTTTTATATGGAACCATAACTTTTTTTTTAATTTTTCCAGTTTCCATCATCGATCTCTATTTAACCCTAAAATATTTTTGGGATTGGCTGCGATGTTGCCAAGCTATCATTTATTTTCTAATAATTTGCGGATTTGCAAGGTCGCAAGTAATACGTCCAAATTGATATATTTCTTGAACTTTTCTCAATAATATTATACAGCGCGTTACTTGAATAATAAGTGAATATTATTTTGGATGTTATCAGCAATGTGCATCTACAGGGTGTTTTTGGCAGAATTTTAAATTAAGGCAATTTGAAGGTCATTTTACTCTGTTTTTTAAATGTATGTTTTATTCTAAATCGAAATATCTAATAATACCCTATCTCGCTTTGTAATATTTTTCTTCGCGTTTGCGACGTTGCCAAGTTATAAATTATTTTACCAAATTTTCAAACAAATATCTATGATTTTTATTAATAGCTGTTATAATTTTTGAATTCTGCATGTTCAAAAACCTGCAGTTATTGATTTTCTCGTTCCAGCTGTGCAAGTTTTGAAGATATTTAAGCGTTCCTGTACCTTTTACTGACCTGGTATTCGAAATAGCAGTATGTGCAAGGAAAACGGTTTTATTATTTTAGGAACACCAGTTAAAACTTGTTAAAGTTAAAACTTGTTCACGCTATAGACCATTACTAAGGAGGACTTCTATGTTAAATAAAATATACAGTGTATTCTATTAATAAAAATCGGAGATATTTGTTTGAAAATTTGGAAAAATAATTTATAACTTGGCAACGTCGCAAACACGAAAAAAATATTACAAGGCGAGATAGGTTATTCGTGGGTATTTTGATTTAAAATAAAACATACATTGTTACATTTAAAAAAACAAAGTAAAATGACCATCAAATTGCCGTAATTTAAAATTCTGCCAAAACCACCCTGTAGATGCACATTGCTGATAACATCCAGAATAATATTCATCTAATATTCAAGTAACTCGCTGTATAATAATATTGAGAAAAGGTGAAGGAGTATATCACGTATCACTTGCGACCTTGCAAGTCCGGAAATTAATAGAAAATAAATAATAACTTGGCAACCTCGCAACGGATCCTAAAAATATTTTAGGGTTGAATAGAAATCAATGATGGAAACTAGAAGAATTTAAAAAAAGTTATAGTACTATATATAAAAAACAAGTTGATCACTATACAATACTTTCCCGCAACACCCTATATATTTTAAAATATTTTTAGGATATGCGTCTTAAGTAACCAAATAACCTTTGTACATTTTCTTCCATCAGGTATACCTTGCCAGATATCGAGAAATTACACACAAAATGTTTTAAAAGCCCGTGGAAACGTAGCAGCTGATATATTTCACATTCGCCTGAACGTGTGGAGGGCCGTCAGCCAATCAGAGGCGACCGGTCTTTAGGCGGCCTTGTTCAGTTCGAACTGACAGGCCTGCCGGAACGTGTGCAGGCGAGGCGACCGGTCTTCAGGCAGACCGTTCAGTTTGAACTGACAGGCCTGCCGGAACGTGTGCAGGCGAGGCGACCGGTCTTCAGGCAGACCGTTCAGTTCGAACTGACAGGCCTGCCGGAACGTGTGCAGGCGAGGCGACCGGTCTTCAGGCAGACCGTTCAGTTTGAACTGACAGGCCTGCCGGAACGTGTGTAGCCGACATAAGGCAGCCTTTAACCTACGCCACTGCTGTTCTGTTTGAGCGTATATCCCGCCGCGGTCCGTGGTCATATCTGCGATATTTAAATGTTGGTAAATACACGGTTGACTGTGTGGTTGAAGATCGGACAGAGTATTCCGCCGGCGTTGTGCTCGATTGTGGACCACACAGAGATCTTTGGTACACACGTCGCCAACAAATCATTTATCGACAAGCAGCACTGCAAAACGCCGCGCACTCACGGAAAACTGGTTCCCCAACAATATGCATCCGTCCCAGAATTATCTTATTGCCATGCTGGGGTGGTACCATCGAGAACGTTTAAGCTGATGGTTCGACTGACATATTTTGGATATTTGTTAAACAGTGTCAGAGAGCTTGCATATATTCGTTGCAGGCTCTTCAAACTATCGTATCAACGAAGCGTGTTTCCTGCTGCATGGAAGATTGACTGCATATAATATATCCTTAAAAAAGACAAAAGAAACCGATCCCACCAACTATAGACCTGTGGCCCTTCTCAGCATCATGCCTAAGATTATGGAGGCTGTCAATAACACACACAAGCTTTTATGATCATAAAAAATGCGTATAATGAGCCTATATGTTGATAGTTAACACTCTAAAGGAACATTTTCTTTTTTTAGAATCTTTAAATAAAAGCTTTTTTTAACAAAGTTTTTTTGTTTTAATTTATTTTTTACTTTTTAGTTATTAACTTGCATTTATATCAAACAAAACTTTTATTCATTCTCGGCAAGCCCTTTTATTTGATACCCATATTGCAGAAGTGCATTAAAAAGAACTATTTCACCATCTTGGATGGTCCGCCATAGTTTATTTAGAATGACGTCACATTATTTTTCGAGTTACTCTCAACAAAGACTCTCTTCTATCAGGTCGTAAACAAGATTCATGCAGTGATAAAACAACTCACCGACTTTGAATAGTATATTTTCCTCAAACCCTTACAACAAAACACATCATCGTATTATATCTGAAAATACATATAATTTGCCATCATTTGAACTGCAGTTTCTAACTTAGAATTTGCGCTATCCTGATATCCACTCATTTTCGTAGATTTCCTTTTATTAGACATCATGAAAACCTTAAACTGAACCAAAAATAATGACTTACTCTAAACATAACCATAACCTTAAAACTGTGTTGGTGATAAGATTTCACTAACAACACGAGTTTATCCCTATTACTTTCCCAAAGTCAGTCCAGCACCCCAAATGTTCCTTTACAACTTATTATTGGAAAATCCTTACCGCGGATCTTCTTTACCACCTACGTCGCTGACACATTCATACACACCGGCTGCCCGGTCTACCCTTCGTGCTTGTTTGGTGCACCAACAGTTCGTTAGCTACCCCCTAACCTCATGTCGATGTCGTCACCGTCGTCGATACAACCTGGTGATGACCACTGCGTAGGTTGTATAAAGGAACTCGTACAATTCCATTCAGAATCTCCTGTGACTGCTCCCAGATTCTTGCTCACACCGCAAGCCTTTAGTTGAGCGCCAAATGCAAAAACTCTCTTCTCTCAACGTCAGGTTCATGCAGTGATAAAACAACTTGCCGCCTTTGAATAGTATTTTCCCCAAACTCTAACAACAAAATTCATCGTTTGACTAAATATGACCAGTGGATCTATGTGATCTATTGTATCTATTGTCAGTGATGACATTCCTCTCATTAGATTGTCATTCCCCTTATCATCTACTGAGCGTTCTCATATCAATATGGATACACATATTGTAGCAATGGATTAAATAACTATTCCACTATTGGATTTAAAACGACGTCATACAGCTTATCGTGCATTGTCATCCAAACTAAACGTGTATACAAAATTTCAGCTCAATCGGTTGAAGATATCTGCTTCAAAATTGAGTTGCAAGATTCCACCCGAACAAGCGAACATACATTGTAAGTTAAATAGAAGCTTTTAAAATAGAGTATACTCATCGCGATTCTACTGCATTATAGGTTATTTATAGTGTCAAAATAGTATTATTAGGGCCGATTGTACAAACGCTCAGTGAACTCCAGATCAAGTAACCTTAAGTTCAGCGATGAACACGGTTCAACGGTTGACGCGTTGTACAAACTCCGTTCTGGGAAGGATCAGCTGAACTGGATCAAAAGAGGATTGGTAGCAATGGATATAGGGTATTTGGTGGCGAAACTAGTTACTTGTCGTTTTTAGTGTTTAATGTTATGCAGGTTATGTTAATGTCACGTCTATGAATGTCAAATTCTGACACTCATCAAATTTTGTTGTCGGTCAAGAAGTATTTTGCAATTTTATAATGGAATCCAAAAAAGGGCGACTAATTTTACGGCGAAAGAAGAGGCCGTATTAATAGAATTTGTGAAAAAATATGAGTGTGTTTTGGAATGCCAGAAAACGGATACAAATATTCATAGAATCAAAACGGAAAGGTTGAACTTGTCCAACAGTTTGCGTGGAGAGACATTTCGTGAAGCAAAGGTACTGAAAAGCAATTACGAAAATTAAAAAAAAGGACAAAACAAAAATTTGCCGATGAGAGACAGTACATCCATAATACCGGCGGTGGGTCTTCGCAGGATTTCAAAATACAGGACTTGGACATATCAATAAAAGAAAAATCGGACCCCAAATAACAGGATTCACATCTACATTCGACGATGATGCGGAAACTTTTATTGCTGATGTGCCTACAATTAATTGAGAATTTGTTCACGATACATTAGGTACAAATATCATTTGGCATTTTTCAGGTCGTTTTTCCTAATAATGTCATCCTCGGTCAAAGGTTCGTTAAAGTACTCCATCATGTAACTCAAGTGAAAATATCGCATTTGACTATGTCACTCACGTCGGATATTAGGGTTAGAAACTGATCAGCTGGTCGTAAACATCGCCATTTTAAACCTTGAACTGCCGTTAAACGCTCCCCGGTGGCCGTTCAACTTGATCCGAGGTTGAACTGAAGTCAACGCTTGAACTTTGTTGGTACAACAGCAAATTAGAGATGAACTCGGTTCAAAGTTGAACTCGAGTTAAACTGTGTTTGTACAACCGGCCCTTATTAGTTTAAAAGTGACACTACGTTTCTTTGTGTGTTTTATACGCTATATGCCCGTATAATTTTCAACTAACACTTATTACGAGTACAACGATATTCCATTGAAATACGTGTAAAAAAGCATCAGATTAAAATAAAACATCCATGAGTCAAAAGCGGAACCAAACCCCACTCATCTCTGTCCATGGCTTTTGTGTATAATGTTAATGGTGTTTGGTTTGAGCGCCGACAGAAGAAGCGAAGATACTTGTTCATTCAAGGTGACTGCGCGGAAAATGGTAATGATTTGTATACGGTAGGCAGCGTGGTGATGAGATGTGCCAGTCGGGTGCCCGCCGATCTGAAAAGATTACGCCAAAAGTGGAATTAGACACATTACGGACGCCGCTATCCTCTGACTGCGGCTGGTAGATATGCCTGACGCATACCTTCAAGCTATGCGCATTTCTCGCTCAACTTGGTCGCAAATAAATCTCTCGACGATCCCCACAGTTCAATACATCATGATAGGTTTGAATAGACGTAGCCACTGATCCAAAGAGAACTATATAGTCACTCATATGCTCAAAGTAACAACTGAACATATACTACGTTCCAAAATCCCATCAATGACCTCGATTTGCTCTGTAGCGTTTCAGTATTCACTCAACATCAAACTGTCAACAAAAATCTGTGTTCCATCATTGCATTTCCGAGGCCATGGATGTCATCGTTTTGCTCGGAAATCAAATTGAGATTTTAGCGATCTTTGTGTCAAGACTGTCAAGAGATATGTTTCACTGTGTTTCACTTGACAACTAACAACTTAACATAACCTGTTCTGCTTTATTTGTATGCTGTCATGCTGTCCCTTTATTTTAGTCTACGTCTAGAAGTGAATATAATGGAAAACTGAGTTCAATATGTTTTGGACGGAAATAATCAAATTATTACCGAAACTGACAAAGTTACAGGCGTAAATGAAGGCGGGTACTTCATGAGAAAGGAATATTATTGTTACAGAGAACTGCTAGCAGCTCTATACAGTTTTCATGATGTACTTATAATGACATTTCTTGTGGATGGTGAATATATGTACGTTCACATAGAAACTACACACCCAGAAAACCATAGTATATTAGAGGCAACAGAAAATCGAACAAACAGCTCAAGCTCAATCAATCACACATGTCCTTCCTCTTCTTCTTCCTCCAATATTTGTATAATTGTTTCTGCTACGTAAGCGTTGAGCAGTATTCATCCATTCTTATATTTTCAATATTTGAATCCACTTGAATGTCCTTTCAGTTTCATCACAAAATATTTTCACAAAGGCAAAACAGCCTCAGGGCTCAGATGGTAACAACTGTGACTGAAACTGACTGAAACTACTCACCACCTTCTCACTCTGACTTTGAGAAAACAGCACAGGTTATGTAATATGTCAAAATTGTCAAAAAAAAAAGATATTTGCCGTTTCATAAATATTCCAACCTCCCTAACATCTGGAATCACGTGACTATCCTCGAAAATTCGTCTGCTCACTCGATAGATGGGATTTTGGAACGTAGTAATAGAGGTAGCAAACAAACCAACCACTTCAGCATGGCGTGCTCAAAGCCATCATACTTTGACACTTCAGCCTCCAAACATTGCCAACTAACCTGAAAATCCTTCCAATGCAACCAATGTGACAAACACTGCACTTTTTCAGTTCCGTCTCGAAAAACTGTTAAACTACACTCGAATATAGCACAGCAAGTCCATAAAACTTCACTACAGTTACCAACAAAGAGCGAATTCGATTTTTCTGACCAAGCATAAAAGACGTACAAAAAAAAACGTTTGACCATCGAGGTTCTACCGTAAATAAGTCACATGAAATTTCTGTCGTGACATAAGGAAGTTAAATCACTCTAAAGAAGCTTAATGCATAGTAAGTGGCGCCATCTAAAAGTGACATTCGAACTAAGAACGGATTTAAATTTCTTACCTCGAAAACCCCCTAGTTTTTAATTATGTGCCGTTATGTCATTCTGTTGATGAATAATTAAGCAAAAACTAGATGGCAATTACAACTTTGACACCTTGTATTGTTTGGATAAATCTCAATATTTTTCTTGCTGTACCATTCATTAGGGGACTCCCTGTATATAAAATAAACAATAAGAATGAATATCTAGTTTATTGATTAATTTGCTTCTATTTGTCCTATATTCTATAAAATGAATTACAAACAGGTGGTAAATAGAAAATAACTGAGAGGCAATGGTTTTTGATTATAGGCTACAAAGGGTGGTGATTACCTTGTCGCTTCCACCTTCAGGTTCTGCCTTTATGTAGAAGCGTTAATTTCTAGGCTGTTCAATAATGGATGTAACACACTTATTGATTGAAATTTATAATAGGGTATTGTTATAACTGGTCTTATAAACTCACCTTTCGAGGAAGTTACAGAAACTTTTCTGTTATACAGAAAGAAGTCTTAATATTTTATCATATCTGTTATACTATAGCCACTTTGCGCGTTTCACCGTACGAAATTGGGAAATAAAGCTAAACATATAAAAATCAAGGTGACACTTTAGGGCACTCAATCACTGCATTGCAAAGATTGAACTATGTAGAGCACAAAGTTAACATCTCTAGAGGGAGCCTAATTTGAATATTGGCCAGCCAACATCTATAGCGCTATTGCCACTCTTCTTCGTCCGCTTAAGGACCTTCCAGTTTCTTCAAAATCTGGCAGTTTCCGCAGTTTGAACACATGTTCCTCAAAGTATTTAACTGGGTATTTAACTATACATTAAAATATACTTGAAATGTAACTGATTTACGTGAAGATAATTTGTATTGATTTCACGAAATCTCAAAAATGGTAAATTTCATAGCGGAATGTCGCAATAACTTCTAATATGTCGTAAATCTGGCAACCTACAATCGGCGTCCCCTAAAGTTGTCATGTGGCTGTCATTGTAGTTGTGGTTATTGCGTATGTTGAGATTTTTGTAGTTTTAGTGTATATTTGAGTGACTTTGTGACTATTTGTGGTGTGAATTAAATTATTTATGAACAATATTGTCATAATTGCTTGATGGGACGAAATAAAAAGTGCATAGTTTGCTGCAATAGCGACGAATCGGTGAACACCACTTATCATAGGTTAGTATAGGTTTTGTTTTGGTTTTCAGTAGCGTAAAATATGGGGAAACACTTCATAGTAATAATAAATTATCAACTGTTACAATCAAATTATAATAAGAGTAACTCTCTAAGTATAGCTAAATACTAATACAACTTATTGTATCAGTTTGTAACATCACAGTAATAATTGAATCTATTAATGAACATCCAATTTTAATATAAAATCGTACGCCACTGGTAATGCCCTCAAGCTGTCAAAATTTCCGTTACATGTTGGCTGGTCAGCGACCTGTGCATTTTGTTGTTTACATTCACTCTAGAGATGTTAACTCTGTGATGTAGAGCAAAGCATTCAAAACAATGAAATCAATATTCAGATGTTTTTTTCTGGTTTTCTGATAAAGTCTGACAGGTGCGTTTTGAAATTTATTCATATAAGACAAATTTTTTATTTTTTGCATACAAACGAAACTACATGCAATGTTTGTTAATGATTTTTTTTACGAAATTTTGCGTGGTTTTTCTCTGACGAAACATGAAATTGCAAGGCATACTTTCGCATTGCCATATCGGATTGAAATTATTGAACACAATAGGTTCCCTATTTAACATAATGCCTACAATTACCACGAATTAACGTCTAAAGCCACGTGTCCTGCATGTTCAATTAATTTTCCTGTTTACCATTCAATACTAGTTGATGAAACAGACGTCATCGCAGCCACTGTCGTATCTATAATTAGAGTATATATGAAGTGACAATTAATTTGTTATTCTTTCGATTATTTAGTGATAATGAGCTAATTAAATTTATTAAAATGTAAATATTTCTTAATGTTTATAGGAATGACATAAGTGTTCCATTATAGACGGTAGACCCTAAATAATTTTCACTCTAATAAGATAAATATTATTGTATGATTTACAGTTTTCTGTCACTACATTTTGATTGTTGATCCAACTCTATCGGTGCAACATTTTACTTCATTTGCGGACATTGTGTTCATATACGGTTTATGCAATGGATACCCTGCTCGCAATCAGCCCAACCAAAGAGTTTTTTTCTGGGTTTTTTGGACATCTACGCGAGATAGGAACCTTTCAATGACACCCCAGTGATGCCGGTAGGCCTCGTCTATATAATCCCGAAGGTGAGGACCAAATATTTCGAAACTATGAACAAGATCCTACACACAGAAAAAAATACTGTAGCGTTTCCAATTACTTGTTAGTATTTGGATGTTTTTCGATCGCTTTAAATATATTTACAGTTGTTTCAAATCCATGTCATTGAGAGAATTCAGTCCTCATATTCGAAGTAATCAGAGGAATGCCAATAAATTTAAAATAATTTGATATTCGTTCTAAGGATATGTATAATCCTTCTAGTACCAGTATTGACATATAATGCAATCAAAACATCCCTTTGTTTTCGAAATTTAGCCTATGTTTCATTTAAGCAAAGCATACAATGTATTCCATGTACAAAAATTATTACTGCAGTTCGTGATAATTCATCTGATAAAAATTAATTTTGTTTCAAAAGCTAACTATTACGCGAACAATAACCCATGCTTTCAAAACATTGTCTATGCTGTTTAAGAAATTGGTAAGTAGTATTCGTAACAACAACATCATATATCGAATTCAATGGCCCTTGTTGTTCGCTGAAATATAATCAGTATTCGGCGGGACTGATGTCCCGATTCAATGAACGTAAAAAGAAAGAACAGGGGGATCATCTTAGTGTTATTATCGGCGTCAACCCGCCAACATGGATTCGTTGTATTTCTTTGTGTTGTTTCGGTGTTAGGCGTGTTGTGTCATCTCGTGTTTTTGCTTTTTGCGTCAGCAATTGTGTGATTTATATTAAATGGAGGACCTACTGAGAAATTGGGGCTTTGAAGAGCTAACACTCACATTTGAATGTAGGTATTTAGATTAGTCAGACAGTTATATTTCAGGCAAAAATGCAACAAGTGGTGCAGGCTTATGTCTAATTCTTATATCATGCTGTTTATAACTTCGTACAAAACCACACCATTAAACATCTAAACGAATCGATCAGCTGATAACCTTTTTATAGTGACCAAGTTTGAAGAAAATCCGAAGACTTTGGTTTTTTGATGTCCGTTTGTGTGTTTGTACTTCCACGATTTCGTTCTCTAACGATTCCTCCAAAACGCCTGAAGCGATTGCTCCCAAATTTGGCCAACTTGAATTAATAAAGGTCCTTTCTAATTGAAAAGGTTTTGGTGCCGATCGGACGATGGGAGGTGGTAAAGGGTGATGGTTGCATAAAAAAAATGTAATACAACATAATTATACATTTGATAGCACCATTTGAAAGAAAATGTCTTTATGTCTAAAACGATATATCACATGTTAGTTTTTTCTGGCATGGAGGCTAAAAAAATTAAATTTGAAAGAAAAATATTCCAAACTATACACACAATATCGTCTATCATTCTTAGTGACGGCTCAAGATTTGTACTGAATTCTACTAGTTAGTTATAAGGTTATGGTAAAACAAAGGACGGAGGATGAGCAATAACCACTTGACTCTGGTAAGTTTCTAGAACAAGGTGTATAGATGAAGTTAGAAATATATGAGCTGTTTACATTTCTTTCAGGTCCCAATCAGTGCCGACAGTTTTATAGTGCAGTTACGTTAGTATGTAGACCTGAGTAATGATTAAAACGTAATTATCTACACAAAATGTATATTATAATAATTCAGAAACTTCAATAGATAGAAACAAAATAAATACACAGACAATATACAATTTTGACTACACTAATGACCGCGCCAGCCCCCTGGCTAGCCCAGCAAAAAATGCCGAAAGGGTTACGGTCATCGGACTCGTCGGGTATCTTGTGAAGGGATAAGGCACACTTTGTAGTGTCGGTACTCGGTAGAAAAGATAGCAAAAAACTACAGGTGCTAGAGAAAAACTAAATACAGATTCGGAATCAGCATGAAAAAACTAGTCCGGGAAAAATCCGGTTTTGTCAATATCGCTATTTTTTTTTGAAATCATGAATAATATTACAAAATGGTATTATGTATCCCTGAATTAATGTTATAGTTTTGAGGAAAGAAATGAAAAAGCTCCGTGGTTTATAATGGTATAGTTTCTGTTTTGTAATCCAAAGATCCAGAGATCGATCCCCACGCTATACGACTTGTTTTCTTATTATGTTGGTGATATCATTTGCACGTATTTTTTTTAAGGTCTGTAATGTTGTTTGTTGCTAACCTCAGATAAAGAGCCTCTGTCTGTCAACTTTCAACAAATTCCACAGTGAGAGCGCCGTTTGAGTTTACTCAAGTAACGAACGACCGATCTCTGTTTGTTGTAGTTGAGGGCTGTTCATCAGACGTATTTTCAATAAACGCCGGTGTTCCTCAGGGATCTGTCCTACCCCCTACACTGTTTCTGATGTACATCAACGACCTGCTGGAAATAACATCCAATCCAATCTACAGCTTCGGAGATGACAGTACATTAGTGTCGTGCATGGAACCAGGCAAGCCACTATCATCCCAGGAGACGGTACGTCGGCGACAGCAGCCTGCCTCACAGATCAACGCAGATATCAAAACAATTGTCGACTGGGGATTAGCAAATAAAATACAGTTCAACGTACAAAAAACTCAGGCAACAACACTTACAAAGGAATCTCACGATGGCTTACCAACCGTGGAAATGGAGGGTCACCCTATAGTCGAATCACCTTCCGTCAAGCTTTTGGGAATCAACATCAGCAATAACATGTCCTGGTACGACCACGTCGTCAGTATTGCTAAAACGGCATCCCAGAAGCTTGGAGTTTTGTTCCGTAGGAAGTTGTATACACCAGAGTAACTGCTGCTGCTCTACAAGGCACAGATCCGACCATCGCTGGAGTATTGCTCCCATGTGTGGGGATGCGCTCCAAAACACTCTCTAAAGCTTCTGGACACTATCCAGAAGAGAGCGATTAGACTAATCGATACGCCTAACCTCACAAAGGACCTCCACAGCCTGGAACATCGAAGGAGGGTGGCTGACCTATCCCTGTTTTACAGATTCTATCACGGAAGATGTTCGAGCGAGCTCTCTCAGATAATAACACCACAGGCCGTCCGAACCAGGAACACTAGAGAAGCTCTGCGAGCTCATCCTTACCAGGTCGAGGTCCTTACTCCCCGAACTAGTCTCCTCCAGCATGCCTTCTTTTGGAGAACATCGACGCTGTGGAATCAGCTGCCGGGAAATTTGTTTCCCGACGGCTACAACCTGCAGCGTTTCAAATCTAACGTGCACCGATACTTATCCCCTCGCAGCGCTTCTGCAGCGACATAGGCTTTCAGCCTTTGCGGGAGGCCGACCATAAAAAAAAAATCATTCCTACTTTTTTTAATGTTACGCTCAGGAGCATTATTTATGTATAAAAGTAATGCGTTTGCGGTGCAGTTTTTCCTCTGAGGATTTACGGAGCGTCTGTGGGCCGCTTAAGCTCTTTTCGGTGAGAGCTAAAAATGGGTTGTAGGCCCATTGATGTTTATCTAGTTTTTTTAATATTTTTAATTTGTTACGTTCAGGAGCATTATTTATGTATTAAACGTAGGTAATGCGTTTGCGGTGCAGCTTTGAGCTAGCGGCGGCCCGTGGTGTTTAGCACGTATCCAGGTGTTCGTCGTTCGATTGTCTAATGAGCCGATGCCGCGGTGGCGATGCGATCCAGCGATGGCTGATGGTAATTACAGAGCGCTGTGCGCCGATAGGCGACTGATGTCTAGTTGGAGCGCTCCTTTTGTACGACTCATTCCGCCTCGTGGCCTCCGAAGACGACGTCGGCTCCTATACGTGACGGGAATCGCGTTCAGGAATTATTTATGAAAAAAATCGATACCTCGACGCGACGGGACGCTCTCTCTGTCGTCCCGTGCAATGACGTTGCTTCCCGCACCGCTGAAAAACGAAATAAAACGATCCACCGCTACTGTTTAGCGATTGTGCCAGAGTCACGTACTCTTTTTTTTTGTAGCGAGGAGGTTCATAATAATTCGGTGAAAAATTAAGTTGGATCGATCTCGGTTTGGTTTTCCAGCCATCAATCTTCAACAGAATAGGGTACTTGCAGAAAAAAAATTATGTCGTTTACTCGTCCCTTAGAGCCGAGTCAACATAACAAAATCACTTGTTTGGCGTTTTGGAATCGGCTGTGAGAGATATTCCAAAAATTATTTCAAATGCCGGAAAACGCCGCGCAAACAACCTCTGACGTCAGTGATATCCTATAGTGATGAGATATAAAGTATTGATATTCGATATCGATAGCCAGTGCTAACCTAACATTTTGACATTGATCACTATAACCACAAAACACAGTCACACACAAAAGTACAAAAGTCAAAAGAATAAAAGTTAGGCTAGATTACTAATTCACTTTGTAGGGATGGGCTTGAATTAGATTCTATCTTTGGATTCATTCATAATGGGATGCGCCGAAATAAAATGATGGCTTCGATTAGTTGCGAATCTCGGTCACAAACAGGATGAACTGTGATACCTATCAGATATAAAAATGTATTGCAATGAAAATGCTAGTGGGTTAATTGCCTGTTTCAAGTTTAAGTATCAATAAATTGAGTCGCATTGTTAAAGAATTCAGATCATCTCTAGTTTGCAGTTGAATCTCACTGACCTGCGCTGTAGCAGTATCGATTGTCGATATCGATAAGATATATGTGTCGTCAGCCCTTGTTTTAAGTCACGTGGAAAAATTTGAATATATCCTTGTTTTATTTTGCAAATATCTTTTTTTGGCCGTCAGTACAATCATGTTTTTTGTTTCCTACTGCTTCTTGATATGCTTTTCTTTATGCTATGTATACTCCCGAGACGATTTCACGACCTCTGCAAGTACCCTATTGTGAATGATCCTTTATGTAATTAATGCCAGGCTGAATGATGCGCCTTAGACCATATATTCTTCCAATGACATAGTAAATGCAAACAAAACTAACTTTCCTCCTTTCTTCTTTCACTTAATTGTGATAGAATAATGAACATCATTATGCTCTTCCTGAAAATAATGAAGTCCACCTTAAAAAAATGTAGTCAAGTTGATTGACTCAGTACTTCCCACACATTACGATAATACCAGTTTTATTATTTTCCCACAGCATGAAACTATAGTCTAGATGCCCCTGAAATCACCGCTCGCCCGACCGCAAAAAAAGTGTTTTATTCTACTAGGTGCTTCTTTCACAGGTCAATGGACAATATATTATCATGATGAATAGAACAAATTTTTGAGATTTACAAACCGCCACCCCCGAACCACCCCAATTTCACCCTCAACCAAAAAAAAATTTAAAATTATCAGGAATCCCTAAAACGTCTAAAACGAAGTTTGAGGTGTTTTTTATATTTTTAGTTTTTTTTATTATTGCCGCGCCACTGAAATGATTTCTAAAAACCATATTCGCTTTCCATACTCGTCGCGGTAATAAATCTGTGTCAAAATGTCACTAAAGTCAATTCAGAAGTTTCCACGTAACACAATACAAAACGATCCAACGTAATACTCGTATGATGTATTTTGTATTCATCAGAAGGTTCAAGTCCCTTGGTTCCTGTAATACATAAGGCAGTGTTCGGATGGACCTAAAAAAGTGTATTATACCGCTAGGTTTTTCTCTCTCAGGTCAGTAGACAGCCTATTATGAGTACAACCATTTTTTCAGCTTTACATCCCCCCACCCCCCAACCACCCCAATTTCACCCCCACCCAAAAAAAAGTAGAAAATGATCAGGAACCCCTAAAACACCTAAAAACGAAGTTTGAGGCATATTTGAAATTTTTCGTTTTTTGGTAACTACTCCGCCGCCCATGCACCGATTTTCAAAATTGTAGCAACACTATCTACTACGACCCTACACCATATCACTAACCAAATTTCATCAAAATCTATGCAGCGGTTACTGAGATTAGGAGGCTAGAAAAACGCCAACAGACAGACAGACAGACCGACGGAAATGAGTGACGTGGATTTTCGTTATGTAGGCATCATAAAACGCCCAAAAAGTATATTATCTCAAAATCGAAAATTTTCGCGATCACAATACTCCCCTCACCTATCGGTGTGGGAAGTAAAACAAAGTTTCTTAGTAAAAGAATCTTTAAAGTTATAGCAATCACCTAACCTATTCATTAAGTTGGTTCTCTAGTTAATAGATGACGCTAAGAACAACCAGGAAGGCTTGGATATTTTTTGGAGGAAAATGGGTACCTTACATTACAATATTAGGCTAAAAATCTAACTTTTGTGGGTTGGTTCCTTTATGCAAATACCTGTCCAAATAATAACAATAATAATAGAATGTCTTTCGGTGGATAATCAGAGAGTGGGATGCATAAAGCAACTGATGATCCTCTGGAAGACTCGGTTCACTATAACATCAGGTGAAACTAAGATTCAGACAAAGTTAATGTCATTCAAAAGAGGAGTCTTCCAAGAAAACTGCTTGAGTCCCTTGCTCTTTTGCATTTCACTGTTGTCTCTGTTCATCCCACCAAGAAATACTAAAGGATGCAGCTGTGGCACGCCCAATCGCCGGAAGCATAAGGTCACTTATGTTTTATATAGAAGACCTAAAACGTTATGCCTCCGGCCAACGCAATCTACAACAGTCATGCTATCGAGGAGGAACAGCTCCGGAGACACTTATACCTACTTTGAGGTGGCGCAGGATCATGTACAGGAGGCAAATGTGGCAATGAGTGTCTCTGTCGTAATTACTTGCACCGACTCCGGCAGATCCGGTTATTAGAACTGTTCGGTCAGAACAAAGTTGTTGCCACAACATGCTCGCAGTTCCATTGTCATTTGTCAAAGAATGAATATGAAGAAAAGTCTACATCCTAAGTCCTCTGTCCGGCGAATATGCTTTTAGCGACACCTGGGAGAGCGTGGACTATTGAGTTTGAAACGTCTGCACAATAGGCTAGCATTGAACACTGCCTGCCATGTGATGAGGAGCATCGATTCTCTGAACTGCTTTATGTGAGGGAATGAGCTCACCCTCACACTCGACCTTACGCGAGTGTGTCAGCAGTTCATTACAGAACTTGTCGACTTGCTTTTAAGACTTCGTAAAGATCGGGAAATGCATGAAATCTTCTACAAACATCTAGAAGAGCATGGGTTGTCTGAGCAGTCGACCTTCTCTTTCCTAAGATCTAGTGGGTTGAAGTCGGAGACTGAGGGCTTAATAATGGCTTGTCAAGACAGTGTTTTTAACACTTTGCTATATCGTAGTAGGTTATGGATGCAGATGTATCCGACGCACGTTGCAGAGCCTGCCGAAAAGGCGCCAGAGACGCTTATTCAGCTCTTCTCGTTCTGTTGGACGTACTCTGGGACGACTTACGTCCATCGGCACAACACAGCTCTACGAGTGCTCTACTATCATTAAAGGTACTGATTCGGTATATACAGGGTTACTGGTAACTCGACCACTTTCGTGCAAGCGGTGATAGAGAGATTCAAATGCAGTAGATTTAACCCCCCATACGTAATTCCGAAAACCTATAGTTTTCGAGATAATTAACATTTAATATTTTTCAACCAAATGTCCAAATTTCCACACTAGATCCTAAACTAAGAAAAAAACCTGTAGTTGATTCTGATAATTTTTATTTTAGTATTTAACTGATACATACACAAAGCTAACTTAGTATTAAAATGTTTCAAAATACTAAACAGTTTCAAACTAAATATAAATGTTTAAAAGATAATCAACAAAATTTTTACATTCACCGTGAAAGAAAGTTATCAAGCTCAAAAAAAATTATACAAACGGTTGAACAAATCGCTAAAAAAACTTTCCTGCCTAATAACCTTTTCAGAAAGATTATAAACAGCAATGAATAAAAATCACATATTCAAAAAGAACGAATGACAGTACAATCATTATTGATAACTCAGTTACATACTAGAATGTTTGTAAATGCGGTCGATGATTTTATCCAAGTAAAACAAATTAAATCTACTCAAAGTTTCTAGAAATCTTGCTCAATGTGTTGCCCTTGATTTCGGATACGAGTACGGATTCGCTTCCTCACTTCAGTTTTTGTAACTCGTGTTGAAAAAGTTCGTTTCATCTCCTCCGCCGCATTGATATTTTTTTGCCTTAGTTCGTCAGCAGTATTAACAGGAGTCTCTCGTAAGCCATTGCCTTCATGTGACCCCAGACGTAAAAAATCAAGTGATGTCTAATCTGGGCTCCGCGCAGGCCATGGGATGGGTTCACCCCTCCCTATCTATTTGTTCGGGTATGTGTTGTCCAACAACTGCCGAATTGTGATACGGTAATGTGCTGGACAACCATCATGCTGAAATATCACGTCGTTGATGATTCTGTATTACGTTGATAAATTTTGTTAAATAGTTACTTGTGGTTGTACTGTCATTCTTGTCCTTGGAATAGGCCATCAGATAAGGAAGTTTTTAAAATAATTTGTTTGACTGGTTGTGTCTCTTCTTTTGAGCTAGACAATTTTCTTTCACGGTAAATGTGAACACTTTGTTCTTTATTTTTTAAATAATTGTATGTAGTTTGAAACTGTTTAGTATTTTTACACATTTAAATACTAAATTAGATTTGCGTATGTGTCAGTGAAAAACTAAATTGGAAATTACTAAAATCGACAGCAGGTTTTTTTCTAAATTTGGCATGTAGTGTGGAAATTTGGACATATCTTTGAAATACATTAAATGCTAATTATCTGGAAAACTATCGGTTATCGGAATTACATATGGGGGGTTAAATCTATTGCATTTGAGTCCCTCTATCACTTCCTGCAGGAAAGTGGTCGAGTTACCAGTAACCTTGTATAAGACACAGGTGCATACGCTCCAGGGGATATAGAGTCCATTGTAGAGAACGAGAGATGTCGGATTTACTCGGTCCCCAAGCTCAAGCTTGTGCATGCAAACATGCCCGACATAGTCCTTCTGGACCACCAACAGAAGACGATGTTTGTTATACAGTGGTATTCGTCACATAGTTAGGAGCCCGCCTAATGTGCAGAATCGTGAAGCAATTTCTGAGCAAAACATTGTGTAATATGAGAAAGTTTAAGCCAAGCAACAAGAAAAACCAAGTCTTGTACAAAATATTGTATAGTCCCTTAACCCTAGCTTCGGTCTTAAGGGCTGAATATCACCGAACAGGTATTTGAGGCTGCGTTATGCGACTGCTACGATCCTTCGGAATGAATTCGAAATATTCGCGTTTGCAGTCGGTGAAGTTGGCGTTGAGAGTTCGATCTGTTCTGCGACGCGATCAAGTGTCCGAATAAATTTGAATAAAATTTGAATCGTATGAAATTCCGGCGGGATCCAGCGATGTACTTGCAACGCGCTGCATCTTTTTTTCTACAAATATCTTTTACGATATTTCGTGTACTGAATAATGATAAAAGAAACGAAAGAGGTCAGATTATGAGGAGATCTAGAGAACAGCCTCTTTACATAATAAGTATAGTTTAAAAAACTAAAAAAACACGCTTTTGCGATTTACGAATAATGTGGCATAAAGCGCCCATGCTTTTTTGACAACAAAACTAGTATTTTTAGTTCATTATTGTTAAAGGGTTTTTCAATAAGGACGGGTTGATGTTAAAATGAAATAAAACAAGCTGTGTGTGAGATATCAAATAATTTTTGTTTTTGTTTGGAAGCCCCATGTATGCCATTAGGTGTGGAATATCACATCGTTCAAATGTCCTCCGCGGCTTCTCACGGTGGCACGGCTGAATTCGAGCCATGGACTGGGTTATGTTCTCCTTAAGGGCAGCGGTAGGCTCCGGCTTATTGGCATAGACCTGTGACTTCAGAAAACCCCACAAGAAAAAGTCTAGTGGGGTTAAATCGCACGATCTTGGTGGCCAATTCACGTCACCTCTGCGAGAGATAACCATACCCCCAAATCGTTCGTGCAGAAGGGCCAACGTGGCGTCCTCTGTCTGGCAGGTAGCGCCATCCTGCTGGAACCACATGTCGTTCACCTCCATGTTGTTTAACTTGGGATAAAAGAAATCCATTAGCATCCTTCTGTAGCCCTCGCCGGTAATGGTAATGGCCTCACCATCGCCGTTTTCAAAAAAGTACGGACCAATAACACCGCCGGCCCAGAATCCGCACCAAACAGTAATTTTCTGTGCGTTGTCCCATATACGGCAATTCTGCTTGTTAACATAGCCATTCATCAAAAAATGCGCCTCGTCAATAAAGATGATTTTTCGGCCGAAATTGGGGTCTTCTTCCAAACGCTCCGAAGCCCAGTCAGTGAACACACGACGTTGTCTATGGTCATCATGTTTGAGCTCCTGGGTAAGTTGGATCTTGTATGGATGTAGGCCCAAGTCCCGGCGCAAAATTCTCCAGGTTGAAGTTTGCGGAAGGCCGAGTTCTTGTGAACGGCGAGGAATTGACTTCCTTGGGTTCTTTTGGACACTTTCACGGACAGCGGCAATGTTCTCGGCTAATCTGGAACTCCTTTGACGTAAGGGTGTTGGCTGATTGTTAACTGAACCAGTCGTCTCGAATTTCCACACCAAACGTTGCAAAGTCGATTTTGAAGGACCCCGCGTCTTCCGTAAAATGGGCGTAGCGCGCACATGGTCTGCACTAGTGAACACTCATTTTGATAATAAAGTTTTATCATTTGTACTCGCTGCTCAATTGTGTAACCTGTCATGGTGATTTGGCATGAGTCACTAATCATAAATCACTAGATTAGACACACGCTGTCTAAACAACATGGCCGCCACAGCCTACCAAGATCGACCCATCCTAATTGAAAAACCCTTTATAAGTTTATTTTTAACTTTTTAGTTCGATGTTCTGTGAAAGCGTGTTTTTTAGTTTTTTAAACTATACTTATTTTTAACTTCTTATATTCAAATCAAATTACTTGATTTCTCAAGGTTAACAAGAAGGATTTCATGTAACAGTGAAGCATTAAATGATTAGGTTACGAAATGATAACAAATTAGTGCTTCCAATAGGCGTTGTTCTGATTACAAACGGGTCGCATAAACAGTGCTCGGTTCCTTATAAATTCAACGCTCAGGTACCGGCTTTGCTAGATAGATGGTGAACCAATACTTTTCTAAAGTACTGCTACCCAATATCTATATGTTGCTACTACTAGTACGAGTTTTGCCAGCTAGGCACTAACAGGCAATTTCAAGTATTCGTCTGAGACCTAAATCACACTGACCAGCTTTAATAAAAGCGAAACGACGTCGTCTGTGATTGGTTTCGGATGAATGAATGAAATTTTTACTCTTTAATAATCTTAAAATTCGACAAAGATTTGTTGGCATATAAAATTTTCAAACGTACATATGAGTTTTGTAATCAGAGCTTTTTATTAATGGATAAACCTAGGTATTTAATAAAAACGGTACCGAAACATTATTAGTGTTTACAGGTTTCTATTTCAGATCTCTTACTCTCAGAGCAAAACGCTACAACAGATGACTTAACTATTGGTACTTATAACGTTGACAAACAGAAGTGATATCAACATTCGGTGATCAACATCAACCTCTCCAAATGCTACATCCATGTTGCTTCCCAGATCACCGAATACTTCTCCAATGACACACAGGGTTAATTATAACTACATAAGCGACATCTCTGAAGATTTCTAGGAAAGACGGTACCAGTGTCTCCTCTTAATTGACCTCAAGAATTTTTCGGCGTTGTACCAAAGAATTCGACAGGCAACTTAACCAGAAGTCAAATTCAGAGAAGCGACCGGTGCATACATGCTTTTGGGGAGACGGCGATGAAAAACTACCAATCAGTACTGGCAGAAACTGATGTGCTTATTGTTGGTTTAAGGACGTTCGTGTTTATCGGATGAAATTATTTTTTTTTCATTTTTGATAAGTGTAATCACATAGCAATAGACCGATCTCTGTGGTCGAGCTGGAACGCAAAGACTGGCAGTGACAGCTTCACTTTCAAAGGATCTCGACACCATTACCGCTTGGGGGCTCAAAAATATGGTAAAATTTAATGCTTCCAAGACCCAGTATTGTACGCTATCAAACAAGAAGTGCCGAAGCCAACACCAGGTTCTAATGAACAACCGGGCTCTGCCAAGGAGTCACTCATTCAAGCTGTTAGGAGTCAACATTACAGAAAATCTGATCTGGCACGAACACGTCGCGTCAATTTCAACAGCTGCTGGTAAAAAGCTTGGGTACCTATTTAGAGCCAGAAGGTACTTCTCACCATGTAACCTCCTCACGCTGTATAAAGCTCAGATAAGACCTGGCCTGGAGTATTGCTCTCATGTCTGGGGAGCTGCTGTCCAGAGAAGGGCAATTCGACTAATTGGCGACCGGCCTTAACGTGCCACCTCCAGCCACTTTCTCACCGGCGTGTTGTTGGTGACCTCTCACTCTTCTACCGATATTCAAACGGAATCTGCTCCTCTGAGCTATCCTGTATAGTTCCGCCGCTCTCCGCTCCTATCAGATGCGACCGCTGCATCTCATCCTAAGGCGGTCGTTCTTCATACATCAAGAACCGAGCGGTACAACCAGTCCAAGGCTTGGAATGGACTGCCAGAAGATGTATTTATTGGGCATGCGGGTATTGGCCCATTGAAATCGCGCGTTAACACACTTCCCCTAACATAACTATTCCACAGCAGCCGCGGTACTCTGGTATTTAGGCTCTGCCTACGCGGCCTGCTCAATTATAAAAAAATAGGTATCTACTCTAAATAAAATCAACACCTAATATCGATCATTTCAGAAAGTTATTAATGATTAAACATCAGAGTTTTAACATGGGCTCTTACGAAAGAGCAGCGAATTTTTGTATTTAAAGGTGGAATAAACGTATTTTAAGATTAAATAAAAAATACAACTGAGCAGACGAGCCTAGTCTCGCTAACTCATCCGCCTTTTCATTGCCACTTATGCCTGAGTGTCCTGGCACTCACTCCAAAGTTACTTTGTTGTGTTCTGCCAGCCTTACCAGTTTTTGTAGGCATTCCCAGACTAGCGCACACGTAACTTTGGGACCTTCTAATGCCCTAAGTGTGGTCTGATTATAAGTATCGCGATCCTCTTGTTTATCTAGGATCACTCATTGTTTATCCTTGCACGATGCAGGGATTGGGATTGATAGACAATGAGTGTTCTAAACATACTGATTTGAAATTGGGATTAGTGATATAAACTTTAGTTACCTACTTTGAAGGACTTGTGACGACTCGTTACGTTCCACTTCAGAGCTCTTACTCGGAATTCGTTACGCGTTGCTTTAGTTACTTTTTGATACGTATGGTCAAGAGTTTACTTTAAACGGTTGACCACGCTACTTCTGACTTAGTTTAGTTACTTTGTAGAACATTGAGATCGGCAAGTAAGTGTATTTAGGAGGCATTTATAATACAGAGATGGATATTTTATTAAAAAACAGTATGTTTGAAAACATTTCTTCGAAAACAAGGGCAACAAAGCAAACAAAAAGGACAGAACACAAATGAAACTAAAACCTACTTAAACCACCACTATCCATAGTGTTTCTGTATCTGTTGTGTATTCTGAATTCCCGGTCCAATACGCTCTGGTGCAGTGCTGGAATTTACAGGTTGCGGACAGCGTGGCATGATTGTAGTGACTGTTATCGCGGACTCAGAACTGTGTATCGGATTCTGAGTAACGAGAGCAAAACCCAGCAAACACGATGTCGTTATACTAACGTCGTTTTGACGACACCCCATTCGTCATTATCACGTCGATAAAGAGGAGTATATGACGTGTCTGTGACGGCACAATGTCACAGCCCAAAGACGTCATTGAGTGCCGTGTTAGTAACGACATCTAACCGCCGTCCCAATAACGTCACAAACGTGTCGTGTCAATATCGTCATGTACGTGTCGTTCCGTCGACACTATTTTATACAGCAACAAAGGTTGCACCAGAAGGTTATCGTCAGATCAGCACTGATTATTATTGGCGATGGTTACTTTTGTCTTACTTTAAGTCTCTCCAATAGTCAATGCTGATCTGACGATATCTTCTGGTGCAGTCTTAGTTACTAGATAAAATAGTTTGGACGTTAATTACCTTATAGGATAAATGTTTATGAGATAATGCTGTGAGAAATCTGTGTAGCATTAATTTGAGAAGGGTAATGAAATATACTAATTCAAAATAAATTAATCATGTATTTCACAGTAAAGACAGGATACAAAAATAATGATCATAGCTTTGCTAGCCTGCCTAAATCACAAAGTACTTTTTATTTTCAATCGGCTCAATTCATATAATAAGCGGCCACAATCTAATAAATCCACAATACCTATTATTATTTATGGTGGAATCCACACATACAGACACTACACACAGAGCACATAAGGTTAAAATATCCGTCCTCACTTCACAGCTTCATCGTAGAAAACACAAGTAGAAAATGGCGAAAATGACAATTTGTGCCTTGTTTGTGGTGATGATCGGGATCGAGATCAGCGGTTCGGCTTCAGTCGGATTGGGTCGGATTACATGCGATTCATTTTCATTGGTCTGTACCTTACGTAAGTTGTGCAGTGATTAGTCAGTGAACTAAAGCGCGGTTAACACAAAATTACCTCATGCAAACATAAAATCTATCAAAACGCAATCAACGGAATCATTAGCCACAATTTTTTCGTATCTGCTTTATTTGCGATATTCCTACGTTACCTGAAGTCGACTATATTTTTGGATAATAATTCAGATATTCTATATCTATCTAATTAATTAATATTTTTTAGTACTTATGCGAGCATAGACATTTTTTTCATAAATATGTAAGGAATAAGGAATAAGAAAAGTGAAATCATTAAGTTTTGAGATACATTTTCTCCTACCTTTATCCATTATATTTTGACGTGATAACGACGTCAAGTGACAAACGTTTATCTGACGTCATTAAAAATGACGTTAGTGCGACGCCATTCATTCGCCATATGACGAACGTGACCAAAATTCACCAAAATTCGACGTCGTAATGACGTACGTCTCCTTGCTGGGAAGTAACGAAAGTAACGAGCCTTTCCGAAATGGAGGACTCGTTATCTTTAGTTACTCATTAGTAACGATTACTTTATAATTCTTACTTGATTATTTTACATCAGTAATTGGGATGGCGATGAATTTGTTAACTTCAAAACTTTTGTTGTTGCCCAGAATATTGCCATCTTTCCTCTGTCGTTTTAAAAACGAGGCTGCACAGAATCGTAGTAGGCAACCGTTTTCCCATCCCGCCATCACTAGCGGCGCATATCCCATACCGGATTCCGTGCTACCGTACATGCCTGCGATAAGGCACAGTCGGCCTACTCGACTCATCCGCGCTTCAATCTCGGGTGCCATCCGCAGTGTGTGCATGGCCAACTGTCCCTTTTAACCGTGGCAGTAGCAGTCAGCGCCTCCGCGATAATAGAGTACTTAAGGAGTGTCGAAAACTTAAATAATCCACGGCCGGCGGCCTTTTGAAGCCACCGCCGACGACGACGATGAGACTCGAGGAATCCGGCTATGTCCCCCGATAATGCGGCCACGAAGTCCGCTAAGCCATCCAGATGCGCCATAAATACTTTCGGTCGGTTTCAGAAAACTTTGAAGTTTTCTGTTTATTAAATTTTTTCGTATAGCGCACTCACGTATACACGTTCTTTGGAAACCTCCCAGCATGGATTTATCGAAAACCACTTATTAAAAGGAAAAACACCGACACACGTCAAAAGGTTTGTCGAGGGGCAAGGGCGTCGCCAAGGAGGGGCAGGGGGGCAGGTGTCCCCCCCCTAGATGAAAACCCGAACACTTTATCATAAGCTTTGTTTCTTATTGCCCAATTCGAATTCGCCCCGTTTTTAAGTACACAACCGCCATACCGGATTCAATTAGAATTTGTTTTTCTAATAAATAAAACTATAAAAAATGGAGTCAAGTTGATTGACTCAGAACTTCCCACACATAACAGTTGCAACCAAATCATCGCCCGCCTGTCATCAAAAAACATCCAACACAAAAACTAGTAGTTTCCTAAATCTCCGTAGGAACTAAAACGACACAATTCAGCTTTAACTTGACGAAGCGAAACAATCAGGAACCTCCAAATTGCTTAAAAACGAAGTTTGAGCTATTTTTATATTTTTAGATTTTTATTGTTGCTGCGCCGCCACCGACACGATTTTTGAAAACCATACGCAATTTTATCCTTGCCGCGGTAATAATACTGTGTCTAAATTTCATTAAAATTGATTCCATAATTTCCATATTACTAAATTCAGAACGACCTGAATCAATACCTACCCCTACCAATACCAAATCCCTTGATTTCTGTAATAGCCAAGGCAATGTTCGGATGGACCTAACAAACGTCTATTATGCCGCTAGGTCTTTCTTTCACAGGTCAATGGACACTACTATAAATGGAATAAATTTTTGAGTTTTACAACCCCCCACCCCCTAACCACCCTAATTTCACCCCACCCAAAAAAAAAGTAAAAAATGATCAGAAACCCCTAAAACGCCGAAAAACAAAGTTTGGGCTATTTTTACATTTTTAGTTTTTTTATTATTGCCGCACCGCCACTAACACGATTTTTCCAAAACATGCGCGCTTTCCATCCTTGCCATGGCAGTAATACTGTGTCAAAATTTCATTAAAATCCATTCGATAATTTTGGCGTTACGCAATAAAGAACGATCTAAAACTAAAACAACACTCGGATGTATACATCACAAATTATTCCCTTGGTTTCTATTATAAGCAAGGCAATGTTCGGATCGACCTAAAAAATTGTATTATGGCGCTAGGTCTTTCATTCACAGGTCATTAGAGAGCCCATTATGAATACAACAAATTTTTCAGTATTACAACCCCCCACCTCCCAACCACCCCAAATTCACCCCCACCCAAAAAAAAGTAGAAAATGATCAGGAACCCCTAAAACGCCTAAAAACGAAGTTTGAGGCGTATTTGAAATTTTTGGTTTTTTGCTAATTACTCCGCCCCCCGTATAACGATTTTCAAAATTATAGAAACATTACCTACCACGACCCCACAGCATAACGCTGCCCAAATTTCATCACAATCCATGTAGCGGTTACTGAGATTACGAGGGTAGAAAAACGCGACAGACAGACAGACAGACCGACAGACAGACCGACGGAAATGAGTGACGTGGATTTTCGTTATGTACACATCATAAAACGCCCAAAAAACGTATTATCTCAAAATCGAAAATTTTCACGATCACAATACTCCCCTCACCTATCGGTGTGGGAAGTAAAATTAATTGTACCGGGGTTTCATATTCTTTACCTACTATCTTGCCCCCCCTGTAGGTCATAGGCTGGCGACGCCCTAGTCAAAGGAGACAACTTTTTAATCAAAATCTTCATTCCCCCTTGTACTGCCCTTAAAATCCCCTTAAAATTTTTAAATGACGAGAGGTATCAAGTAATGGCTTGTTTCAGAGGCACGCTGGAGTCCTCTATTTTGACGTTTGATTTTTTAAAATCGGTTGATTCGTTTTCGAGAAAACTAGAAAAATCTTTATGTACCTTAATTTGTTTAGATAGGAAACAAAAACACACGAAATGATCACGTTTTATTGCAATAAGTGTTCAAAATGTTGCCCGTTATTGGCCAAACAGTGATATAGGCGATGTCCAAATTCCTGACGGACAGTTGCCAAAACGGTAAAAATGCTTTCAATTTGTGGTGCCCAAAATCAATGTGCTCTGCAAACTGCCATGCAAGGCACCCGGGGAAGATAACTTCGCATAGGTATGTTTTGGACCTTGTTACGAAATTTGCTCAAATTGGATCTGTTCCAAATAAAAAACGAAGAGTTCTGGATTAAGTCGCTCATGTTAAAGTTTGCGGTCATTTTGGCATAAATCCTAATATCTCATTACGCAAAATTGTGGATCCAGCTGATATTTTATTTGGCTCTATCCAACTTACCCTATCATTAATTTTTATACCAAGTAAAGTGACACTTTTCCTTTCAGCAACAGAGGCTCTTGACGAAATTATAAGACGAATTATAGGTTTTTGTGTTTCTCAGATCATCGCCCATTCTGTCAATTGTAGGGAGGTGAACAAGTCGCTAGGGGACATCACCCTTATGGGGGCAGGTATAGGCCAAGACTCGTCGAACGCATACTCTCTAATAGAAGATAACTCTGGGCATTAACCTCATAATGTGAAGGTGTTTCGAGAGTTGGCAATGGCCAGTCAGGAATCCTACTATGAGACGTAGGTTTGGTCTGGTCATCGCCAAGTACTTCTTGGATTTTGCCATGTCAAACCTGCAAGGGTTTTCTTGGAAAATCGACATCCTTGTAGTTATTCACATCGTTTTACCATTTGGGCATGGGTGTGTTTTTTGGGTATTTCAGAAATTGTGGTTGTCGACATTCCAGAAAGGTCACATGGTCCTAAAATTCTTTGGTCAGTGGCATTCCTGGCTAGACCGTCCGCTATACGGTTGCCTTTGTTGTTGTTGTTGTTGTGCCTTTAACCCACCTCAGGACAATATTGTTTTTGTCCGAAGCATGGGCTAAAGATTGCTGGCATTGAATTGCTAGCCCTGAGGTGATACAAGGTCTTTTCAGGGTTGGAAGTGCCTGTCTGCTGTCAGTGCAGATTGCTACAGTTTTGTCAGATACATCTCTCCTGGCTAGTTCATTTGCGGCTATCGATATGCCAGCCAGTTTCGTCTGAACGATACTGGCGTGTTTGCCCATAGCCCACTTTGTTCTTAGGTTTAGAAACCTGGAGTATACACCACAACCAGTGCCTTCTCTTGTTTTGGAGCCATCTGTGTATATGCAAATTGTATTTGTCACATTTGGCTCAACATTCTGTTTGATTTCTATTTTGTAGGGCTTCTTAAAAACGAATGTTGCTTCAATTGAGTCGCTGGTTGCTTGTAGCATGGGTAGTGCCTTTAGCGCTTCCCGCCATACCATCTGCCTCAGTCGTCCCATACATACATCTGGATTAATACCAACCGTGCGAAGTCGTAACATTGACAACCTCTTTGATGTAAATATCTAGAGGGGTAATGGCAATTATTACTTCCATAGCAGCAGTCGATGTTGTACTCATGGCTCCTGTTATATTAATGCAGACCATACGTTGTATTTTGTATAATTTATTAATCGCCGTCGCCTGCAGAACTTTAAGTATCCAGGCAATGGCTCCATACGTTAACATAGGCCTAATGATTCTGGTATAGATCCAGAAGGTAACTCTTGGCTACAGGCCCCAAGTACATCCCACTGTTCGCCGACATTGTTCGTAAGCGACATTTGCTCTTTTGGCTCTACTATCTAAGTGAGAGTTCCACGTCAGCTTTCTGTCGAGGGTAATGCCAAAATATTTCACCTCTTGAGAAAAATGTAGCTTGACATTGAGAAGCTCAGGGGGGTTTAGGCCCATGATATTTCTTTTTCTGGTGAACAGAACCATCTCAGTCTTCTTGGGATTGATGGACAGTGAGTGTTCTAAACACCACTTTTCTATTGATTTGAGTGCTACTTGGGTTCGTTCACCCAATGTGTTCTCAAATCTACCTGTTTGCAGGATGACTATGTCATCCGCATATGCTATTGTGTAGTCAGCATGTCAAAATGAAGGGTGCGGTTTTCTAGTGACGAGGGCCTTCTGCGGGCTTGGGACCACGAGTGGGCTTTAAGGGTCTAGGGTATAGCGAGGAGGTGTGGCCACCTGTTCCCTTTCTCCAGTTTGTGCGTCTAAGATGAGGGGAGATAAGTCCAAAAGTCCAAAGGTAGGGTCAAAAGGTCCAAAGGTAAGGTCCAAAGGTCGCCGTAAAAATGATTTTCGTATTTCGAAGCTCCTGACGTTACCTTTAAATTCACAGTAATGGTTCAAAAAGCAAATTGAAGAAGAAAGCTTGCTCTATGTCACTTCGGTGACCTGGTTTTGATATCGTGTTTGATTGTTAAATTGTCATTCATTAAGGTCTTAAATAACACCTTCTGAAATATTGTGAATGTAGTTTGAAAAACAAGTAACTTCCGTTCGAAATGGGAATCCGTGCTTTACATGACGAGTATGTATAAATCTGTGCACCGAAGCCCCTTAATCCCTAGTGACACTTGAACTGGCTTTGTTAATCGAAGAAAAGTAGTTTTTCAAAAATGAGTACCTGGTATATATTCGCTATCAAATTAATCACAAGTTGATGACACTTCGTAAGCGTTACTTAAATCCGATCCAGAGGCAGCCAGCCACTTAAGCTGTCAACCTGTGTGTCCTATACTGGCCGTCGATAAAAGTAAAAATCCGAGCAGCCTAGTGGCATGGCATTATGTAAATGACAGGCCAGCGGCTCTGACGCGACAAAACTATCAGGAATCCTTAGAAAGTGAATGTAAATTTATGAAAATCGACCTCTAATTGGTCTTCGGTCGAGGTGGACGCGAAAGAAGCTTCAAAACCAGTAGCGTTTTAATAGTGAGAAGCGACAAACGGCCCGACAGTATAAATGCTTATCTTTAGTGGTTCCGAGAAACGACCAAAAAGATACTCGAACGATGAAAAAGTAAGTGAAATGAGTGGTTCATCTGCGCACCTTTCGAAGGGGAAAAGGGTTAAGCATCATCATCATAGTCACAATGTCTTCACAGACACATTGTGAACTCGCAAAATGCATTAAGTCGGAGCTAGAGTATTGCCGACACGAATATTATCAATAGTTTTGAGAACTGCAGCTCGCCATCGTTCGCGATTTACTGTCAGTTCAGTGGTGCTCTTGATACTCGTATCCAGCAACTGTTTCGTCGTATCCACCTAGCGTGTAGGGTAACGGCCGCGGCGCCGCCCACTCGGGGCATGACCCTGATCTACAAGTTTCCCCATATTATCGGTTCTGTGAATATGTCTGTAAAATGTAAGCATTCTCGTCGACATAATGAAGGGTAGTCTCTTTGGATTACCGAGCTCATCCAGTATGAAAACATTAGTTCGATGGGCGGTATAAGGAATTCTCAGCATTCTCCTCCACGTCCACATTTCAAAAGCATCTATGCGAGCTCGATCTGCCTTTTTAACAGTCCAAGTTTCCGAGGTATACAAAAATATGGAGAACGCAAGAGACTGAACCAGCGACATTTTGGTAGCTTTAGTGATGGTATGGGCATGCCATATTTTAGTAAGCTTTGTCATGGCCACCCGTGCCTGTTTCAAAATCCAATGAGAGGCCTGAAGGTCCATCCTCATGGTACAGGTTTTCGCAATAATTTCGCCATACCTCAATAACCTCATGCAAGTTGGTAATTAGCTGTCCCTCGGGATTTTTAACTGCCCAAGATTTGGGTTTAAAATTCCGACTGAGGCATTTGATCTTAAGAAACATCTCTTTCTGATGATAAGTATTGGCATGCATCTCTGTGTTGCATATAACAATAATAACGCCTGCCTCTGCCTAAATCCGTTTTCTAATGCACTTAGTCGTTGATCGTTGAAGGAAAAATAGAACACACGGCAACACACAGGGGAGCGTTTGAAAATGTGATCGCCAACATCCACTAAGAGTGGATAGGCAGCTGAAGAAGAAGAAGAAGAATGCACTTAACAGCACAATCTGTAATTTCAACACCAGAGAGTAAATCAACACAAAATCAATCATCTCTACATGAATTATATAAAACTATCGCGTATCGATCAGCCTAATTGCTCTCTTCTGGATAATGTCCAGAAGCTTTAGAGAGTGCTTCGGAGCGTATCCCCATACATGGGAGCAATACTCCAACGATGCCTGGATCTGTGCCTTGTAGAGCAGCAGTAGCTGCTCTGGTGTATACAGCTTCCTACAGCGGAACAACATTCCAAGCTTCTGGGATGCCGCTTTAGCAATACTGACGACGTGGTCCTGCCAGAACATGTTATTGTTGATGTTGATCCACAAAAGCTTAACCTAGTTTAACTACCAGGGTCTTTAAAAAAGTAGTTAATAGTTAAATCCTTAATTTTTTTGATACAAACCAAACCTGCACTCATGTGACCCATAAACTCACTGCTGTATTAACAAAAATGAACAGCAAAGAGTTCATAAAATCAAACACATGTAAAAATAATATTCTTTATTTAGTTAAGTGGAGTTATAAATCTTTAAAAAGCATTTAAAGATACATCTGCGTTAGGTTAGGTTTGCTTTTAAAAAAACCAGTTAATCAAAAAGTTAGTGTCTTTTTGATGAATTTATCAAAGTTTATCAATCATCATCATTTGCTATAATCATGTTTTCCTGGCTTTATCGACATTTTAACATATATACAAGTATCCATTAAATATACGTTCAAAGTAGAGAAATTTCATATGAACTGAAGGCGTTTAAACTGTAACATTATATAGAACCAGAATACTTATAAATTTCTGAATACTTATTTAGACACCCGCATTAGAACAGATACGGGTGGCGCCACTGGTAACATAAGAGATTTAAACATTTTATGGCAGCTTGATTTTTCCTTACCACATATTTGACGTCGTAAAAGAGGTTTTATTATCATGAGACCGATTTTTTTGATTTTGATTACGTCAGCTGGGTTCTACATTCATTCAGACCATCAAGCTCTCCTGGATTTCTTCAGTTTATTTTGCTAAGTCCGTGTAACATAACAGGAGATGTAGAGAAAAATCAAGAATCGGGCAAAAATTGCTCGATATTCAAACCTCCATTGAGATGTTTCTGTTTTCTAGGTTTTGGAAACTACGCGTAGACCTCATCTATGTAGATGTCAGCACAATTTATTTTTTAGTAACTTCCTTATATAACTAGCTTTATATAGATGTTCTTGGTACGTAAAGTAGTAGCCAAATTCAACGGAAGCTCTACTGTAGACATTGCTTTAACTGATATATAACCACTCTTATCATGCTCCTTTAAACAATGAAAACTCCGTCTTTCTGATACCTGATGATAATAATAATATGTCTTGCCGGTACCGAATACACAGCTAGACATAACTCTGCAGCAAAAGTCATACACCAAGCGCTAGCCACAACAAACAAACTAATAGAAAACACAGAAACACAGATCCATATTACAATAATTACACTCCAACATGAGTACTCAAAAACAATCACTATAAACTATACTACAGACAGGACTATCCCACCCAATAGACCAGATATAGTTTTTCAGTCAAAAGCCGCCAAAGTTACCTATTTCATAGATATTGCTGTGCCCAATGATATGAATATCCAAAATACTTACGCTGGGAAGATATCTAAATACAAGGACCTTCCCATGGAAATAAAACGACTTGGGAAACAAAACAAAGTTACTATTTTCCTCCATATTATGTCGGTCTCAGGCCTTACACCAAACACATTTACACCACACCTGCAACAGTTGGGCCTGGATGAAAATTTACACAAAGTATTCCAAAACTCTGTAATCCTGAAGACCTGTGATATTGACTTGGTACAGCCCGCCAACACTTGTTGTTGCCGCAATCATGCTAAAGGATCTTAGAACGTCAGAATAATAATAATAATCATATTTATTGAGATATATCTCAAAAGGATAGGGTACTGTTCAAACATTTTTCCATCCCACCTTCGCAACAATATACAGGGTGTTCTAAAAGTTGGGACTTTTCTCTTTAGAAGCAACGGCCCTTGAAACGGCAAAGCTAATGCACGGTGAACCAGCAGCAAAACAGTAAAAAAAATTCAAGCAACTACTCATTATTTGGTTGCTACGAAGTTGTAAGTTCGGTCCTTTCTCAGAAGTCTTACAGGTAAAAGTAGGATTTACGATGTCTTCTTCAATTTGGACCAACGAGGTTGTCTAGGTCTTCCAGCGTGTCCACCACGATGTGGATTCAGACATCCTGTGTCTCTAGCTCTTTGCACGAGCGAGACAAATCGACGAGGTGCAGGGTGAGTATGGTTAGGGAAACGATCGGCATACACTCGCGAAGCCGCAGCGGTATTTTGACCACACTCACCGTACATTAAAATCATGTCCACCAGTTCATTATTGCTATATAAGCGTGCGCCATTGTTGTTTTTAAAGTCCGATCGTCAGATGTACCACGTCAAGCGCTCTCGTTCACAATGCCACAGCAAGGCGACGTATGACGAACTGCCTGTTTTAGTGTCTTCTCACCGGCATCGGCACCACTAGCGCTGCCTTGTTTGTTGTGATATTGTGACATGGTGAGCCATTGCGCAGGGACGGACTTAGAATTGAGGATTTCTTTAATGGTCAGTATCTTGTTTTCTCTAATTATTGGCGAGTACTATCCGCTGTATGAAAAAAAGTCCCAACTTTTGAAAAACTCTGTATATTGTATGTATATATACAGGGTGTTAATTAAGCATATTAACAAACTTTAACCACGAATGGTACTCCGAAAAGTAGAAAGAAAATGTCATATGAACATGGGTCCGGAAATGTTTCCTAAGGGAGCTACGCTCCTTTGCATGGGGCATCCTGAAGACGGTTTTCCCTCGATATTCTCGAAACCATTCATAACAAAATTACGAAATTAGGTACAATGGGTAAACTTTTGACGCTGTATCTGATTCTGAGTTCAGAATCTCATAATTTTAATCAGAGGCGTATCATACGGGAGGAGTTAAGGGTAAAAATAACCGCATTTTCTAAATGGTAACTTTTTTGACATTCTGAGTTTAGAATATGGTACTTCAGAGATTTCTACGTAAAAATGGTATCTCGGTACATCTCGATGGAGCTAACCGTTTCCTAGAACAATGCAAATTATTAAATCGATGCAGGCTATTGTAAATAAATAAATGCATTTTTCTCGAAAACGGTTAGCCCTATCGAGATG
Source organism: Callosobruchus maculatus (assembly GCA_951848785.1). Classification (NCBI taxonomy): domain Eukaryota; kingdom Metazoa; phylum Arthropoda; class Insecta; order Coleoptera; family Chrysomelidae; genus Callosobruchus; species Callosobruchus maculatus. Next base: position 6,222,337 of record CATOUR010000131.1, read on the forward strand.
TACCAAGAGACCATTTTTACGCAGAAATCTCTGAAATACCATATTCTAAACTCAAAATGTCAAAAAAGTTACCATTTAGAAAATGCGGTTATTTTTACCCTTAACTCCTCCCGTATGATACGCCTCTGATTAAAATTATGAAATTCTGAATTCAGAATCAGATTCAGCGTTAAAAGTTTACCCATCGTACCTAATTTCGTAATTTTGTTATGAATGGTTCCGAGAATATCGAGGGAAAACCGACTTCAAGGTGCCCCATGCAAAGGAGCGTAGCTCCCTTAGAAAGCATTTTCGGACCGATGTTCATATGACATTTTCTTTCTATTTTTCGGAGTACTATCCGTGGTTAAAGTTTGTTCACATACTTAATTAACACCCTGTATATTGAAACGTCGCCATAAAGAAATATAAGATGTTTTTGTTCTGATTTTGACCTAATCCTAAAAATAGGTCGTCATAGTTGGTCAAAATCGTATCACAAACTTCATTCTAACCTCGTCGCACAATGTAGTACTATTCTAAAACTGAATTCTTCGCAGGCAATCAGTAGAAATGAGGCATTAGTTATTATCTGAATTCCAAATGGGTCTCGTAAATTTATAAATAATCATCATGGTGGAGAGTTACCTGGTCGTGGACCACCCGTCTACCATCCAAAACCAGACACTTTTATTCCGCATTTAAACCAATAATTTAAAAGCCAGAATAAAAAATTGAAACATGTTAACGGAGTCAAACTTTCATTTGTTCGATGAGTCTCGAATATTAATTGGTTCATCAATCTCGATGGGCTAGATTATGCTTTGACCAAAGAATGTAGAAGAAGTAGAAGGCAAAAGGTTCTTTCCAACAGGCCTGAATATCGTACAATGTATCGTCACGGACATGCGCAGAACGCGAAATGCGTTCCAACACGTTTTGTGACCGTTCATGAAACGATCCATAAAGCGTTCCAACAGATTTCGTTACCGTTCATGGGACGGTTTCTGTACGGTCAAATCGGTACTTGGGCCAGAGTAAGGACTGTGAGGACTGTCATGCGCAGTAGAAAGTAAATCGCCCGCTTGGCGCACAGTTTCATTTTGTCATTTCTATGCGCCTTCTGTTTTCTTGCTTCCTTGAGTCTTGAGTGTTGAGATTGAGTGTGATTTGATTTTGCTTCTTTTGTTTTTGCTGTTGCGTGTTGTTTGGCTGGCTCGTTTGTTGGCCGAAACTTCACCAAAGCCAAAAATGGAAATGGAATCAAACAATAATGTTATATGATAAATTCGGTCATTTTTATGGAAAACATAACCCAGGTTCTTTATTTATAGAGCTACTGGAATACCTGGTTGTGAGTGGCAACCATTATTCATGGCTAAAATTACACAAATAATCCTCATTTTTCGGTTGTGGTTGATAGACTAACACCAAGTCATCGTCAGAAAGCTCAGGCCCCGATCAATTTTAATATAGCTCTTGGCGTCTTGGCTTTTGACGGTGGCTTTTGAAATGAAATCGAGGTTAGTTTGTTTTGATAGCTGTCAGAACTGACACGAGTCCAGTGAAATAAGAGATAGAACCGTTCCAACAGATTTTCCTGTTTGTATGGTCACGAAACCATCCAAAATCAATGCATATGCACCACAAACGATACGAACAGTTTCGTGACGGTTCAATGGACGGTACAAAATATGCTGTTGGAAAGAACCTTTAACATCTTGAGCTCTAAGAATAATAATTTATTCTTATCCCAGATAACACGTTATTTTAAAAAACCCACAATACAGGTGTTTTAGATTATTGTGATAGGTACTACTTTTAATTTGTTTTGGGTGGATTTTTTTCTAAGCTTATATGTTTTAGAAAAAAACTGCAGGTTTTCTCTGTTTGACGTGGTAGAAATAGCATCATTTTGAAACAATTAATGTCACTTGCTACAATCAGGACAGTTTCCCATATTACTATTACCTTTTACTTCCCACACCGATAGGTGAGGAGAGTATTGTGATCATAGTGTGATCGTTTTGTGATACGCTATTTGGGACTTTTATGTTATCTACGCAACGAAAATCCAGGTCATTCAGTTCCGTCGGTCTATCTGCCCTATCTGTCTGTCTGTCTGTTGGCGTTCTTCTACCCTCGTAATCTTAGTAACTGCTGCATGAATTGTGACGAAATTTGTGTAATGATATGCCGTGGAGTCGTAGTAGGTTATAATTTTGAAAATCGGTGCATGGGCGGCGGAGTAATTAGCAAAAAAAAAACAAAAATTTCAAATATTCCTCAAACTTTTTTTTGTGACATTAGGGTGTTTGGTTGTAGGGAGTTATTTTTTTATTATTTTATTGGCTCTGATCTGAGATCAACTTTTTTTTAATAACTATGAATAAAATCATATTGTTCTACATTACTTATAATTGAAAGTTACAACGTCATTTTTAGTATTTGTGTACAAAAGTTATATAATAGTTTGTATGCACAGTTGTTTTCACTAGCTGATCAATTGGCATTCTAATAGACAGTGTTGAGCAGTACCAATCTCAGCACATCTGCAGTGAGAGTCATCGTCTAAACCTATTCTAGTTTTGTGTTGGGGGAGTAAGCAATGTCCACACTTCAATCTCCAAGGGGTTCTCACAAGAGGTCTATTCGTTTTTTTTAAACAACGGCTCTTTTTTTATGTTCTGCTGGATCTGTTTGTTGTTCCAGATGGATTTATATGGTAGTATTCGCTCCATTTTTCTTTCAGGTCCTTGTTTAACATATTGCTCAAGTCACTGCAGGGAATTTTGAAATTTCTCATTGGTATTCCATCTGTGGTTGCCGTCTTTGCTCGTCTGTCGACTGTGCCGTTTTGAGGTAGGGGGTTATAAAATAGCAGAAAATTCTGTATTCATAATAGGCCTGTCTGCCTGTCTGTGTCCATCCCAACGTTGTCTCGCCCATTATAGAAACCAAGAGAATTTTTTGATGTATACATGCGAGTACTGCCTTAGATTTTTCTGTATTATGTAAAAGGGAAACTATTGAATTGATTTTAATGGAATATTGTATATATTATTACTTTGACGAGGATGGAAAACGCGTATGATTTTCAGAAATCATATCAGTTGCGGCTCAGCAACAATAAAAAACCAATAGTATAAAAACAGCTTAAACTTCGTTTTTAGGCGTTTTAGGAGTTCCCGATCATTTTCTACCTTTTTGAGTGGGGCAAAATTGGAAAGGGTGAAGGGTTGTAAAAACTAAAAAATGTATTTTGATCCATAATAGGCTGTCCATTGACATGTAACTAAAGACTTAGCGGCATTACACACTTTTTTCTGCGGGTGGGTGGGCGATGATTTAGTTGCAGAGATATCTCAGACTATATATTTATGCTACGGAAAATAATAAACTGGTATTACTGCAATGTGTGGGAAGTACTGAATCAATTAGTTACACTTAGCTGCCTACTCCAATAACTGTCTTGGATTTGTCTGTGAAAATGTTGGTGACACATTCCGCAGTTTGACTTGATCTACTACTTATAAAGCCATAGGTGACATTACACTCCTTGGCTGAAGATGTCTATCAAAAATCATTTGGAAAGATGGTCTTATTTTAGATCCAAAAAGTGGCCAACATCCATTGAGTAATGTTGGGATATATAGTACAAGGTCAAGACGATAAACTAATTTTCTTTTTTTTTATGGTCAGCCTCCCGCGAAGGTTGAAAGCCCATGGCGCTGTAGAAGCGCTGCGAGAGGATAAGTGTCGGTTCATGTTAGATTTGAAACGCTGCCGGTTGTAGCCACCGGGAAACAAATCTCCCGGCATCCCATTCCACAGCATCGAAGTTCTCCAAAAGAAGGAATGCTGGAGGAGACTGGTTCGGGGAGTAAAGAACTCGACCTGGTAAGGATGAGCTCGCAGAGCTTCTCTAGTGTTCCTGGTTCGGACGGCCTTTGGTGTTATTATCTGAGAGAGCTCACTGGAACATCTTCCGTGATAGAGTCTGCAAAACAGGGATAGGTCAGCCACCCTCCTTCGATGTTCCAGGCTGTCGAGGTCTTTTGTGAGGTTAGGCGTATCGATTAATCTAATTGCTCTTTTCTGGATAGTGTCCAGAAGCTTTAGAGGGTGCTTCGGAGCACATCCCCACACATGGGAGCAATACTCCAGCGATGGTCGGATCTGTGCCTTGTAGAGCAGCAACAATTGCTCTGGTGTATACAACTTCCTACAGCGGAACAAAACTCCAAGCTTCTGGGATGCCGTTTTAGCGATACTGACGACGTGGTCGTGACAGGACATGTTATTGTTGATGTTGATCCCCAAAAGCTTGACCGAAGGTGATTCGACTATGGGGTGACCCCCTCCATTTCCACGGTTGGTAAACCAACGTGAGACTTCTTTGTAAGTCTTATTGCCTGAGTTTTTTGTACGTTGAACTGTACTTTATCTGCTAATCCCCCGTCGACAATTGTTTTGATATCTGCGTTGATCTGTGAGGCATGCTGCTGTCGCCGACGTACCGTCTCCTGGGATGGTAGTGGCTTGCCTGGTTCCATGTACTGTAATCTGCGAAGCTGTAGATTGGATTGGATGTTATTTTCAGCAGCTCGTTGATGTACAGCAGAAACAGTGTAGGGGACAGGACAGATCCCTGAGGAACACCGGCGTTTATTGAAAATACGTCTGATGGATCAAAGGCATCATCTATTTGATCCAGTTTCGTTGGTTGTGGCCGTCAGCACGGGATTTTGGATCCGGGGATTGGCGCCGAAATGAAGCGATTCATCTAATAGCATAACATAGTTGGCCGTGGCGGGCAGACAAAAGAACCGCGATTGTCGACCAAGCAGAAAAAGGACGTGAAGCTCACTGTCATATACGCGCAAGAACGCGCACGACTGATACGGCCATATTAGAACGGTCAATCCAGCCAGAAACAGATACAATATGATTGTTATGCAGGTTGTAAAAACAGTGAATAATTTCCATTAGCCCTTTTAGCAGTAATATAATGATTGAGGTGGAACCTTTTTTTTATAACTGAGCAGACCGCGCAGGCAGAGCCTAAATACCAGAGTACCGTGGCTGCTGTGAAAGGGTTATGTTAGGGGAAGTTTGTTAACGCGAGATTTGAATGGGCCAACACCCCCAGGCTCAATAAATACATCTTCTGGCAGTCCATTCCAAGCCTTGGACATCCTGGGAATAAATGTGCGGTTGTACCGCTCAGTTCTTGATGTATGAAGAACGACCGTCTTAGGATGAGGTGCAGCGGTCGCACGGGTACATCTGATAGGAGCAGTGAGCGGCGGAACCATAGAGGATAGCTCAGAGGAGCAGATCCCGTTGGAATATCGATAGAAGAATGAGAAGTCACCAACAGCACGCCGGTGAGAAAGTGACTGAACGTGGCGCGTTAAGGCCGGATCGCCAATTAGTAGAATTGCCCTTCTCTGGACGGCATCTAGTATAGACAGGGTAGTAGAGGCAGCAGCTCCCCAGACATGAGAGCAATACTTCAGGCAAGGTCTTATCTGGGCTTTATATAGCGTGAGGAGGTTACATGGTGAGAAATACTTTCTGGCTCTAAATAGGTACCGAAGCTTTTTACCAGCAGCTGTTGCAATTGACGCGACGTGTTCGTGCCAGATCAGATTTTCTGTAATCTCGACTCCTAACAGCTTGAATGAGTGACTCCTTGGCAGAGCCTGGTTGTTCATTAGAACGTGGTGTTGGCTTGGGCACTTCTTGTTTGATTGCATACAATACTGGGTCTTGGAGGCATTAAATTTAACTATATTCTTAAGCCCCCAAGCGGTAATGGTATCGAGATCCTTTGAAAGTGAAGCTGCCACTGCCAGTCATTTGCGTTCCAGCTCGACCACAGAGATCGGTGTATTGCTCATGATGCCTGCATGCAGCGTACTGTCATCCGCAAAACAACTGAGTTTTGAACTCTAAACAAAAACGAAATATAAGAGAAAAAAATGCAAAAATTTTATCTAAGTGGCATCTGGTCAGATAATATGAATGCTTAGTTAAATAGAATTGCCATTAAGACTAATAAGAGCTACCATGTTGCCGAAGCCTCCTGGAATGCCTTTAGACAGGCCAGGAGAAAGAACAAAAAAGAGCTAGGCAGCAACAAATGAGCGAGTTGGCGAAAGTACTGTGGAGAGATGGAGCCCCTTTCGAAATCCGCCAGGCTAATGAAATTCTTCAGCTGCGAGAAGAGTCAAACTACATCGATGGAGGAATTTCTCCAAAACTTCCTCAACTCGCACTTCCCGGGAGAGTTTAATGGACTGTTTCCAGAAGTTGAGTCGGCTCTCTTGATAGGGGCCGGCGGCTTGACTGAGAGGATGATAACCGACAGATCAGTCTCCTGGGCTATAAACGGGTTTAGTCCATTTAAACCAGCCGGGCCTGGTGGTATTTCTCCGCGTTATTACAAAGAGGTCTCAAAGATTTGCTGCCGCATATAGTGGCAGCTTTCCAGAGCTCTACAGCGCTAGGATACGTACCGTCGTCCTGGAAAGCTTCCAGATGAGTAGTGCTTATTCCTAAACCAGGAAAGATCGACTAGTCTTTAGCAAAGTCTTATGGGCCAATTAGTCTTACCTCCTTTCTCATGAAAGCATTGGAGAAGACAGATACTTGGTGAAGGGAATCCTCACTACTGATCCGATTCTTGATATCCAGCATGCCTATAGATAGGGCCGCTTCACGGAGACGGCCCTGCATGCCATAGTAGGAAAAGAGGAAAAAGCCCTCTGTCACAAAGAAGTGGCTCTGGGAGTATTCCTCGATGTACAGGGAGCTTTCGACAAAGCACGAGCAGCTACATAAGCGCCGCCCTTCAGGCCAAGGGTGTTCCACACTCTCTGGTCTACTGGGTAAGTTCAGCACTTAGGAATCGCAAGGCTAGTGAAACATTTGGGGTGAGCGGCAGCTACCCATTGGGCAGCTGCCTTTCCCCCGGCCTCTGGTGTCTTGTCTGCCTCTTTAAGAGACTCAGCTCGGCCTGCTTGACGATGACTTGGTGTTAGTCTCCGGTAGCTTGCCCTATACACTCGCAGGAAGAAATGATTTTAAAGCCCCTACTCTCTACAGTGCGCCACTGGCCCTAGAACTGGAGATCAAGTACCTGGGGATATTAATTGAAAGTAGACTCACCTGGGCATAGCATATTGACTATGCTTATGGAAAGTCTATAGCTACCATGTGGCAGCTGCGTCGGATAGTTGGTAGGACCTTGGGCTCAAGCTCAAGGTCCTATGCTGGCTGTACATGGCAGGATCCAATATGGCTGCTCGATCTACTGGCCGAACATAGAGAAGGTCTCTGTTATGCTCAAGCTCACTATTCAGAGATTCAGAGGCTTGTAGCAGTGTGCATAACGGGTGCCATAAGGACAACACCCACTCCTGTTTTGGAGACACTCTTGGGCTTGCCGCCTCTGTACATCTGGATAAAAAGAGAGGAGATGTCGGCCTGCCTGAGAACGCGTGACGGATAAACGTGGATAGTACGAGAACCAATAATTGGTCACACCAGGATAGAGCGATTCGTGGAGAATAATATCCCGATATCGTCATTCAGAGTGGCAAGAGTCAAAGATACCCTAGGTCTAGATACTAGATTCTCACTAATCGTCCCAAAAAGGGACGATTGGATAAGCGAAAACGTCAAATTTTCGCCTCACACTCCTTGCCTGTCAACTAGGACTGTTTCCCGAGCTGATGGTGTGGGGTTGTACCATATGCAGACCTGAAGGCAAGGCCTGGACATGGTACAATTTGTAACAATAAAAGTTGATCGGTGATGAAACACGAACAACATATTGCCCATAGCAACCAGCAGCTCAATTGGATTGCATGAAACAAAGGCCTGTGGGTGCGTGCGTGCGTAAGTCTAGCTAGCCGTCAAGAAATAAAAACAGGACACATATGTATTATATATTTTTTTGAAAACAAGAACTTAGCTTCGGTGGGAAGTCCATGGAGTAGTTCTCGTGGTGCCCTTCCGAAGAGAAGGTGATGCTCCAAAGTTGTTTGTCACACGGCATGGTGATCTTGCAAAGAAGTAGTGATGTGATGATGGGACGCCACTGAAGTGTTGATGATGTCTACATGGTGGCACCCCAAAGAAGGGTGATGCCCCAGTGGTCTTGATGGTGGCACCTCAACGAAGTGTGGTGCCCCGGAGAAGTCTTGGTGGCACCCCAAAGAAGGGTGGTGCCCCGGAGAAGTAATGATGCTCCAGTGGTCTTGATGGTGGCACCCCCAACAAAGTGTGGTGCCCCGGAGAAGTCTTGATGGCACCTCAAAGAAGTGTTGATGATGTCTACATGGTGGCACCCCAGAAAAGGGTGATGCCCCGGAGAAGTAATGATGCTGCAGTGGTCTTGTCTTGATGGTGGCACCCCAACGAAGTGTCGTGCCCCGGAGAAGTCTTGGTGGCATCACGATCAGTCCGTGGCCGACAGGCCGCAGGTAGGTATGAGGGTACCATCAGTTTTGCTATTCTCAGGTAATACATACATATTTTGAAGAATTAAGGACAAGATTTTATCTAAATCGACCGAGCTATATCGGTGTCGGCCGATCAAAACACTCACAGGATACTATATCGTGAATTGAAATGCGAAAATTATGCATCGTTTGTGGCAAATGAGCCGGCTCGGGGGACGTGGCGGGGGTCCGGGGGGAAGGAGGGGGGAAGCAGTGTCGACGGCTGCCCGGCTAATTATTTTTCAAAAGGTGGAATCGCCGTATTAATATTTTCCACCTCACACCACGACACTCTTTTATAGAAAGATAAATAATATTTTAATGGGCGACGGCGTCCTTTCAGCTTCTACGGACCGACCGCGACCGCGACCAGACAGACAGACACGGACAGATTGGAATCTTTTTGGGATTTCTCAGACACGCTGTTAATAAGTTTACTTTTTCACTATTCTGCTAAAGATACAGTCTGTTCAGCTTAAGAAAAAATGTAGTCAAGTTGATTGACTCAGTACTTCCCACACATTCCGATGATACCTCAGAGTAACAACTGAACATAGAGGTAGTAAACAACTAATTCTAATAGGCGGACATCTTTTCTTCCGTTGTCATATTGACCACCAGATACGGCAATCATAATTGTTCACTATCGTCTTAATTGTATAGTATCCAGAAATATTCCAGTCTACGTTAAAAAAGACGGTATTTTGATGTTTCAGAAATGATTACAGCAATATCAATAGATATGTTGACCTCTACTGCGTTACTGCATGTTTCTCCATCATAAACGCAAATTCTGTCTTACATAAATTTTGAGGAGCTGGCAACGCCTGTATAATTTTCCTGCGATTTATTTACGGTAACCTCCGACTGTCATTGGTTTGTTTTGTTTGTGCGTCTTTTATGTTTAGCCAGTAAAATCGAATTTGCTATTTGTTGGTAACTGTATTGAAGCTTTACGGACTTGCTGTGCTATATTCGAGTCTAGATTAACAGTTTTTCGAGATGGGACAGTGCAGAGCAGTGTTTGTAACATGGGTTGCATTGGAAGAATTTTCAGGTTAGTTGGCAATGTTTGGGTCTGAAGTGTCAAAAGATGAGGGCTTTGAGCACGCCATGCTGAAGTGGTTTGTTTACTACCTCTATGTTCAGTTGTTACTCTGAGTTGGAATCTTTTTGGGATTTCTCAGACACGCTGTTAATAAGTTTACTTTTTCACTATTCTGCTAAAGATACATACATCTATATTTTAGGATTGTTCATGATTCATGAATTTCTTATATCCAAATTTTACGTTCAAATTACGAAATCATGAAAAAAATTATAGAAGAGAATGTCCTGCTGCTGCTGAGAATGGATCCATAGAAGGTCAAGGAGAAGAAGGAGAAACAAATCATTGAAAAGCGAACAAATATAACAGTCCAAAGAGAGACAGCAGTGAAATTAGGTTAGGCAAAATTTTAGTGTATATTTCAATACCAATACCTCACACAAGGCATAGCCTTCGAGGTGGCAATATTTGTATTCTGCAGTACAAATAAATGAAAAAAAAAGAGTACGAGTAGAAGAAGGTGCTTTACTCAGGATTATAATTATGATGAGTCATGAACTAATTCCATTATGTACCTGGAAGCAATACGTATAGGTAATTGTATACAGGTGGTCCACTTTATAACATATGCATATACAAGGGGGGGGTAATAGGGGTAATTACCCCTTCCAAGATTTTCGAAAAAAAAAAACTCAATTCAACTTATTGATTGACTTATTTATTTAAGCAATTGTCGCAGTGAAAAAAAATCTTTTTTGCAGTAACTAAATTATAAAAGGGTTTGTTTTGCATTATTATACAGTGATGCATATCTAATATATTCCCATTGTTACATAATCAGTTGAATGTCCTATACAACGTGGTAGCTTGTCACAAAAGTTACCTACTCATAACCTGTTTTGAAAATTGCAACAATTAGAAAAGTTTAAACACTAATTAAAAAAAGTGGAGTACGTGTTGTGGCTTCTAGGGTACCTGACTGTTGAGTGTTCATGATCGTTTAATTTTGTATGCTGTGCCAATAAAATGTTCACGGATGATACGTATTACATATTATTTGTATTCCGTAAAATTAAAATTTATTAATGCATCAATCGATTTTTCATTTCATCTCCCTAAAATACCTGAAACTCCACTGTTTCACTTGCTGTTTATATCTTCTTTTTTTATTTTAATACTATTAACATTTTCCTTTTGTCTTGCATCAACGTCCTTCACGAAAGTATTAAAAAAATGGCGAAAGCATACGCAACTTCATGCCCCGCTACCCCCCCCCCCAAGACTGAGGTCAGGATATGCCCCTGCTTTGTAATGGCATTACTTCAGGACATCATAGAAAACGTTGAAATAATGATGATTTCCATATATAGATACTTACATCCGGCAAGGCTTCTCTTTCGAAATACATGGTGTTCAAGTTTTAATAAAAACTATATGATTTTGAAAATTTCCTACACGACTGCTTAGAAACATTTTAAACTCGGCACACGGGATTAGCTAAGGGTTCTCCATGATTTAGAGAATGTAGCGCTAAATTACAAAAACCAGTGGTCGAGATATATATGGCTATACAATCACTCAACAGTGATTCAAAATTTATTTGTGAAGTTATTCTATTATTTTTATAACAAAGCTTAGGAAAATTAATATGGTTGATGTTTGGCTGCACAAGAGATGGGAGTGTTACTGGTCGAAATGGTGGAAACAGCAGCATTATAGGACGAACCAAGAGATGACTAATCATGGAAAGGTCTACAGGTCAATAAGTGCACGAGAAGTAGAACCATACGATGTGATGTTCACGCACAAGGAAGTGCCTTCTGCGAATGACCTTCATTTATTCATGTAGTTTTTGAAATTAATAAATAAATAACAAATAACAATTACCCGTTCTTAAAAAAAAACTCCTACACCACTGAATTACAAATAACAATAATATTTATTCAATGTTTGATACTTTTTATAACAAGAACTTTTCGCGATCACAATACTCCCCTCACCTATCGGTATGGGAAGTAAAAAACATACAAAAACGAAAACTCCAACAAACTTAATTAAATAATGGATGTAATAATACGAAGTAAAAATACGAAATATTCTGAAATCTGATAATAATACATAGAAAAACAACAAACTCAAACATGAAAACAGTGAACAACGCTGCTCTACTAATAGCAAGAGTAACCTCGGTGAATAAATACCCTATTCTAACGCTTCGATTCGCATTCTACAGATCGATATCAAGTAATATCAAGTGGTATGATTTTACTTGATATCGAGTCAAGTAGTTCGGATCGAAAATCAAGTCAAGTCAAATATCAAATTTTCACAAGCTTGAGCTTTCAAGTCAAGTCAAGTATTTAAGAAAAAACTCAAGCTACTTGGCTTGATGAATCCCTACCAGAGACGAAGAACAGAAGATTATTATTATAGAAGAGTATTTTTCAGCTGGCTACTGAGCAACGATAATGATTTTTTTTAAATGTCCTATTGACCGACGAATCATGTTTAACTCGACGTGGGATTGTGAATGTCCATATTCAACATGTATGGGCCCATGCAAATCCTCATCAAATTAGACCACAAAAGTTTATACATGAATTTAGTATCAATATTTGTCTAGAAATCTACAATGGTAACCTCTCTAAAATTACTTTGTCTACGCTTTGACTCCACACCGAGGAAAAATAACGTATTCTTGAACATAAAATTGTGCAAATGCAATACAGCTAAAACGCTCTATCAAACAAATTTCCATTATATTTCCTGTTCAAGAAATTGAACCAAATCTTGTACAAACCAAACTTAAAGCAAGCCGACTATCTCCGAAATGACATGAAACTTATAGTCGACAGAATCCACCTTCGCACTCACCCCCAAAGCTACCCTTGATCGTTTTTCCCGCTCTCCCCTACACACACACAGAGGGCGCTGCCGTTTCTTGGGGCAAAGGAAACGCGGAAGAGTGTGGGATCGATGTCTTTGCTTCCGGTGCGGTTGTCGGAGAATGGGGGGGGGCAGGGGTGTGGGGGGAACGGGGTGGAAATAGTGAAGCGGGGTGGCGAACGAACGGGAGAAGAAACTCGACGAGGCAACGCTCGAGGCGTAGAAAAGTCCCGGATGCGAGAGGACCACTCATTTAACAATAACAACATAATATGTACATAATACTAATACTCGGAATAAGAATTTAGTAGCTGCTCCATCTCACAAGGCAAACCTTTTTGAAAGAGGATGGAAATTCAATATCTATCTAATACAATAGCATCTCTTTACGTGCTAAATGTATGTCTTCAACAATTTGTTGTCGCTATAATACAGGGTGCCCCAATAAGAACGATAGGAAAGAAAAATTGAATAAAACAACAACGGTGTGAGATATTAAATTGGGTTTGGCTTTATTTTGAAGCTACATCCATGACATTATGTATGGAATAGAACATCATTCAAATGTCCGCATCGGGCTCGCTGGCAGTGCTTCAAGTGGTCAGTTCCATTTCGGATGACATTTTCGAGCATTTGCGGCGTTATGGCGTTACTGTCTACTGGAATATTGTTTTCGAGGGCATCCCAAGTGGCTGGTTTGTTGGAGTACACCAACGATTTGACGTATCCCGAAAGACAATAATAGAGAGGTGTCAAATCACACGATCGCGGTGACCATTCAATGAACGCTCGTCTGTTGATGATCCAGTCGCAAAACTTCTGTTCGAACAACTTCGGGCGTTGTGTCGCTTGTGTGGCTCGTGGCTCCATCCTCTTGGAACTACATGTCGGTAATATCGATGTTGTCTAACTCTGACCACAAAAATTCTGCCAACATCGCTCTGTAGCGTGGCCCATTGGTTGTAGCGGTGTCTCCTTCCTCATTCGGAAAGAAATAAGGACCGAAGATGCTGCCATGCCACAATCCGCACCACACATTCAATTTTTTCGGGTACTCGACCACTTCTTAGGTCATTTGTGGATTGCTCACAGCCCAGTAACGACAATTCTGCTTGTTGACGCAGCCACTGAGGTGAAAATTGGCTTCATCTGCGAAGATGATTTCTTGGCCAAAATGAGGATCTTCGTCCATTTGTAGCGCCCAATTTGCGACCTCACGGCGACGGCCTATGGTCGTCTGGCTCCAATTGTTACGTCAACACGATCTTATACGGATGTAGTCCCAAATCCAAACGCAAAATTCGCCGATTGGTCTCTTAGGAGAGGCCCAATTCCGTGGCTCGGTATCGATACGACAAAATTTGGTCGTCGTGAACACTGGCCGCTACGGCGGCGATATTTTCTTCACGTCGGCCAGTTCGCATTCGGGTTGGTTTCTTTAGGTCCAATAGAGGACCACGCTCAAATTTTTTCACGTTGCGACGAATTGCCTTCTCACTAAAACCATGATGAGGGTCGAGTTCACGACGAAATGCGCGTTGCGTATTTAAAATTGAGCGGGAATTTCCGTAGTACTTTTTAATAATTTCCAAACGATCGGGAAGCGTGAAACGATCCATGATGAATTGTCAAACCTTACTGAATATTGTGACAGCTGGATGACGTTTGTACCTTTGACAGCTATTGGGGCACCCTATAGTTTACACACTATGAGTATTTTGTTAATTACTCATTAGTACTAAGGTCTGTACCCCTCAAGAAGGGAGCTAACATCCCGTCCATAGGACCCCAACCTCCCAGCGGAATTATGAAAAGCAACTTAAGGGGCTAGGGTATAGTGCGCGAACTTGAGAATCTGAGAAAGTACGTATTCTCATCTTAGCGCTTTCCCAAGTATGTGTGTCTAGAATGAAATGAGAGAAGGTGAGAAGGTAAGTCCGAAGGTCGCCTTGCGATACTGATAGTGTGACGGCACCTTTAAACTTACAGTAATGAATCAAAAAGCAAATTCAAGAAGAAAGCTTGCGCTAGCTTAATTTGGTGGCCGATGATGAGAGAGATAATTTATGATTTTGCATTGTACACTAAAAAACTTTTTGGAAAAAATCTCTCCGATTTATCCTTCACTGAGGTCCTAACTATCACCTTCTGAAATACTATGTATGTAGTATGAAAAACAAGTGAGTTCTGTTCGAAATAGGAGTCCGTGTATTACATAGCAAATACATATGTATACCCAGGCTCCTTAAGGAGCAGTTATACACTTGTTTTTCAATCTACATACACAGTATATTAGAAAGTGATAGTTAAGACCTTAATGAATGACAACTATTGACGATTTTCTAAAAAAAGTTTTTTAGTGTGCAAAAAAACTCGCAATGCAAAATCATGCACTCTTCAAATGTCTGTAGTTTAACAACCAAACACGACATCAAAAAAAGGCTAAATAGGTGACAAAGCGCAAGCTTTCTTCTTCAATTTGATTTTTGAATCATAACTTTAAGTTTAAAGGTAACGTCAGGAGCTTGGAAATGCGAAATTCATTTTTATGGTGACCTTTGGACCTTACCTTTGGATTTTTTGACCTTACCTCTGGATTTTTGTTCTTATCTCCCCTCATCTTAGACACCCAGACTGGAGAAAGGGAACAGGCGGCCACGCCTCCTCGCTAACACGGGAATACGTCTTTTCTTGAATTCTCAATTTCCCCCGCTATACCCTAGACCCTTAAAGAAGGAATCTGATGAGGGTTGACCAAGAAAATACCTCGTATTGGCAAAACAATCCAAAACAAAGACACGCGAAAAAGTTTATAACTATGAACATTCTGACATTTGAAACCTGACTGATGAGATTGAACACACACATCGAAAAGAAAGTCAACTTATTATTATTATCCTCATTCTAGTTTAAGAAACAGTGTGGTAGTGTAGTCTAACGCAGTTTTTATACACAGAAAAAAATACTGTTGCGTTTCCAATTAATTGTTAGTATTTGGATGTTTTTCCATCGCTTTAAATATATTTACACTTGTTTCAAATCCATGTCATTAAAAGAATTCAATCCTTATATTCGAAGTACTCACAGGTACGCCAATAAATTCAAAATAATTTTATATTCGTTCTAGCGATACGTATAATCCTTCCAATACCAGTATTGACATATAATGCAATCAAAACATCCTTTTGTTTTCGAAATTTACCCTATGTTTCATTTAAGCAAGGCATACAATCTATTCAATGTACAAAAATTATTACTGCAACAGCAGTGCGTGATAATTCACCTGATAAAAATTAATTTTGTTTCAATGGCCCTTGTTGTTCGCTGAACTATAATCAGTATTCGGCGGGACTGATGTCCCGATTTGATGAACGTGAAAAGAAAGACGAGGAGGATTATCTCAGTGTTATCCGTTATTTGAGCCAACATAGACGAAGTTGTTCGTTAACGGGTTGTTTCGTTGTGTTGTTTCGGTGTTAGCCGTGTTGTGTCATCGCGTGGTTTTGCGTATTGCATCAGCAATTGTGTGATTTAAATGTGTCCTGTTATATATTAAATGGAGGACCTACTGAGAAAATGGGGCTTAGAAGAGCACATACACCCACATATGAATGTAGGTATTAGATTAGTCAGACAGTTATATTTCAGGTAAAAATGCAACAACTTTTGGAGGTTTATGTCTAATTAAATATCATGCTTCTTATAACTTCATACAAAAATCACACAATTAAACATCCAAACGAATCGGTCAGCTGTCCTCGCAATAAAATCTCTTGGTCCAAGGAAAAGAAAGTAGTTTAGAATCAATTATCAAACACAGATTCGATTCAACGACAGGCTGCGATTGAATTATTCATTGGAATCCAATGACATCTTGTAGTTGAATCGACAATACGATATAATTCGTTACCAACTATGCACTTCCCATTGGATAAAACATCGCTGTATTTGAGGAATGTTGAGTGTAACGTCCCATTGAATCCAAGCGTAAGTCTTTGACATAACGACAGATTTTTCTGTGTGTTGGGTGAAGACACGTTTTAACAAATACATATTGTTAAAATCAGTCTAAAGCAATATACGTTTTCTGTAATTCCCGCTCCCCCATAATTTTTCTCGCGTTATGCGGATACTTGGGATTACATGGAATTACACAGTTAATCTCGATACGAGTGTTGCTTTAATCCCTCGTGTCGTGTCGTGAAATAATCTCTTAATTCAATTATGCGATTTATTAGGAAGTAGCGGAATCGGGTTAGGTTTGTTATACCTGTGACGTTTTCTTTGCAGGAGACTGACCAACGCAACGTTCTGAACTTCACTATGCCCTGCTAATAGGGCGAGGTCTCCCATATTGAACAAAATTTTGAAAAATTGTCCATACATGTGTAGCATTAAAAAAATTAAGTAAATTGGTAACGCAAAAGAAATCTCTCAACTTTGAGGAATATTTTGAGTAGTACAAATTATTACTATATTTATAAACAACAAGAGAAAAGCAGAATTGAGATGGAGTTGCAAATTAAACTGAAATGAAATAATTCCTATTCAATAAAATTTGGTAAATAACCTAACACACTTTTTTTCTAACAAAATGTGTAAGAAAATAAGCCATAATTCTATGTTTCTGTACTGCAAGAGAACACTTGAATATTTTCTGTTTTGGCCCAACACTTGGAATGAAACCAGGTGTGGCAGTGCAGGCTCTGAACCATTTCAACTTGGTCTTCAGTCTTGCATTAAGTACAGATCCTTAAAGGTTCAGAAGCGTTGCAAATTTAGAATGGCTTTAATTGAACCTGCAGGATCTTAAATTGAACAGGGGTTTACTTAGACGTTTCTACCTCCAATACTAAGATCAACTCCATATTTAAATAGATTTTTGCCAGCGCTATTGTTAGGTAGCGCTATAAAACACTGCTATC
Source organism: Callosobruchus maculatus (assembly GCA_951848785.1). Classification (NCBI taxonomy): domain Eukaryota; kingdom Metazoa; phylum Arthropoda; class Insecta; order Coleoptera; family Chrysomelidae; genus Callosobruchus; species Callosobruchus maculatus. The sequence continues at coordinate 6,239,688 of CATOUR010000131.1, forward strand.
TAATAGACAAATTATAAAATTGAAAGAACAAACCTACATCGTTTTGGTTAGATTTGAAGCCTTCGCCAAGTAAATAAAATTTTACGTTGAACGTGGTTGAAATCTTCAACACTTCACAGATCTGTATTAGATACGTTGTCCTAGTCCATCAACTGAGCCGCAATAAGGTTTGAAGGTGTGGTGTCGAATACTCAAAGGCAACAGTTTTAGGGGAAGTAAGAAAAACGGCAAAGGTTCGATTTGGAAGACAGTTCAATATGGGCAATGCAGTAAAAAAACCAACACGTAATAAAAAAATTATTAAGGGTTATTTCATTCGGTCATACATTTAAAAATGGTGACTACTTTTATTACCTGCTTAATGCAGTTTCATCATTTTTCTTGAGTTATTAAATGTTCCTCATCTCTAATAGGATTTATAACTGTTGATGAGCTTTCGGGGTGATTATATTGTACTTTCTGATCTGTCTTTTCAAATCGCTCCGTACGGATTATCATCATCATAGTCACAATGTCTTAACAGACATGTTGTGAACTCGTAAACATTTACACATTTTACGAGTTTCTCTTGGGATATCTTTAAGATCTTTAATGCAGTAATTTCCCATTTGCTTTCTGCATCCTCATGCCGTTGACTAGATGGTATCTACTGGTCATCCGCCTTTAGGGGCAATTGCTCACCCCAAGGACAAGAAGGTGCCCTGACTCTTCTCAACTCGTCCACCCAAAGCTGTTGGTTGAGAAGAGGTTACTGTTTATACCGGCAGTAGTTCGGTGTTCCTTTTAATCGCCTTTTACGATACGCAGGATATACGATGGGAGATATTCTAACCCGCCCCCACACGGATTATAAATTAAAAAATATGGTGGAAGTCTTAAAGCTTCACACCCATTACCTCGTGCCATTTCGTTAACCATATACCCTTGTCAGAGTTGTAACTTTTTACTAATTTAATTTCTAGTAAAACTGTAATATTCTAATCTCAGCTTTTCGTCTAAACGAGATGTTAGGTATTTTTTCCAATAACGTCGAATTACTATTTCTTTATTTTTTGTATTTCTTAATTTACCGACTTCTAGTGCAAATTTCAGTATTGATCATGATATTTTCTACCTGAATCGAAGATAACCAACCTTTTAAGAAAATGACATTCAGTACAGGCCGAAAACAGTACAAGTAAACATTTATTTCGACATTGTAGGAAAATCGGTCTCACTTATACAGTTTTACTATTGTTATTCGTAACAAGTCGCGAAAGTGATATTTTACGGGATGAGTAGGCAGTTTCAAGGGCGAACCGTAGGCGAGTCCTAGAATCCTGCGAGTCCCTTAAAACCACTTTCGGATAGCGTTACGTACAATATTTTTTTCTGCAGCCGTTTATTAAATAAACTATTAAAAAATAATAGGGATAGATACACTATATAAATTATTACTTATGAATTTACAGCAGTCCCGAAAATAGAACTTTCGGTATGATTTATTACTCTCGGTACTGTGGTCGTTGCATTGTACTATTTAGTTATTAACAAAATGCTTCTTACTTGTTTTGCTCCATATTCGAAACGATTTTTTTTTCAAAATTCATCCGACCGCCATTAATCATTAAAGTCGACCTTATAAATGACAAGCAATATCATTAACGAAAACAGCATTTAGTATTCCAGAAAAATAATATTTATTACCGATCAGCAACTGACGTATCTAAATTTAGATGCAAAACGCTATTTGTAGGTCAAACTGTGAAACTAATAATTCATTTACTTTTTCCGTTCGTGACACAGCCTACTTGTATCATAACACCATTTGTACATGCATCTTTAATTCTGACAGAAATTTACTCGCTTCCATGCAGATAAGCATTATGATTTATTTTATTTTCTACACTTGTTCAGACTATATGTTGTATGACCAGTGGAAGATACTTTAGGAGCTCATTTCCAACAAAAAAGGTCATATAAAGTAGATAAAGTAGAGTCCGTTTTTTCAACTGTTTCATACATAGAAAAACAACAAACTCAAATGGGGGTGGGTTGGCTCAGTGGTTTGAGTCGAGGGCTCGTGACCGGAAGGTCCTAGATTCGATTGTCGTTAGAGGCGAAAATTTATTTCTGGTTTCTTCAATCAAAAAAAAAGCTCACCGAAGAATCCCCACCTGAGCCTTCACTGCTGGCTTCTAATTAACAGTGCTGTTCCTATAGTGGTGCCGGGAAATAGTAACAAAGCCTACGCAGAAGACGAGGCTAATGACCAGAGCAGTCGACGCCGATGACACAGAAGTAAAAAATAATATCCTCATTTGTTGAGTTAAGGCAGCTCTAGAAAACTAGAGCTGAAGAAGCTGGCGTTGCCAAACAGTTTTTGACTATTGCGGCAAAGTTTGTAAAAATACATTCGTGTCTTTTCCACCATTCTAAAATATCTTCAGTACTGTCCCTTGCCACTTGAATACTATTTATAATCTGTTCATCGGTTTCGTCTCGATCAGGTTTATTGTCAAGTTCCATAGCCCACGAATCTACTCTATCGAGCAGCATATTAATGCCGATTATTACCATGGGTAGGGCAGCATATGATTCACCTTCAAAAATGATGGAAATACTCTCAAAAATGTTAAGGTACTGGCAAATTCATTCAATTAACGACCATTCTGTGTCGGTTGGCTTTAAAGTTTCAAAGTCATCGGGTGCCTGCTTGCTGTCATAACCTCGGTGATTCCCCTACCTAAACTCTTCGATTTGCATTTTACAGATCGATATCCAGTAATATCAAGTAGTTTGATTTTACCTGATATCTAGTCAAGTAGTTCAGATCGAAGATCAAGTCAAGTCAAATATCAAATTTTCAAAAGCTTCAGTATTTAAGAAAAAACTCAAGCTACTTGGCTTGATGAATCCCTACCACTTGTTACAGCTTCTGTCTTACGAGGGTTTTCCTTGCTCTATTTATGAGATAGCTTTGTATCAATGTGCTTAACTTTAAGCAACCTCTAACCCATTGAATCCTTCAGAACCTTGCTGTTATTTGCTCTGTCGGTCCCGATGCTATCACCATAAAATACCATGGAAGCATTTCTTCATCATTCACGTGGTATCCTTCCACGTCAGTATAATCGAGTAAAAATCGATAGGCAGTAAATCAAGCTGGTCGTCTGATTGACGCTCTGTCCCCTGTTTTCTTTATCTCTTAACGGTCCTGTGTCATAGGTCTAAGGCTAAAAATTATATTTTTGGTCTTGTTTTGATAACATGTTTGCATTGAACCACTTTTCCAGATTTATTAGAGATTGTTTCATTTGAAGAATAAGATTCTCAAAATTTTTGTTTTCTTTATCATAGCGGTTGTGTCACCTGCAAACAGCACCAATTTGTCATCTGTTGCAGTATACATGTCATTGATATAGATTAAAAAAGAAGAGGGCCCAAAATAGACCTTTGTGGCACTCCATTCGGTACAGCTTCTCTCTTATGAGCGTTTGCCGGTCCCTAACTCATTGAATTCTTCAGAACCTTGCTGTTATTTGCTCCCGCAGTCCCGATGCTATCACCATAAAATACCATGGAAGCATTTCTTCATCATTCACGTGGTATTCGTCCACGTCAGTATAATCGAGTAAAAATCGATAGGCAGTAAATCAAGATGGTCGTCTGATTGACACTCGGTCCCCTGTTTTCTTTATCTCTTAACGAGACCGCTTTAACCCCGAGCCTCGTCATTTTTCCTTTTGTACATGACGCGTTGTCTGTTAAAACAAACCGAAAGATTTATCTGTACTTGTCACCGTCGCAGCGCGCTTCAAAATGAGGCTGGCGGTTCGCCTTTCTTTAATTCCCTCTTGACCTCCTTGACAGGTCTTAACGAGCTAACAAATGAGACGCAGAGACACTGCATGCCCGATTACAAATATATGTACATGCGATAGATCGTTTCCATTTTCATTCATATCTTTCAATCCAGCAAATACGTGGGTCATCCCTAGATACATCTCATCACCATAGTCACAGTGTCTTAACAGACATGTTGTGAACTCGTAAAATGCATTAAGTCGGAGCTAGAGTATTGCCGACACGAATATTATCGATAGTTTTGAGCACTGTAGCTCGCCATCGTTCGCGATTTACTGTCAGTTTAGCGGCGCTTTCGATACTCATATCCAGTAACTGTTTCGTCGTGTTCACCCAGCGTGTAGGGGGACGGCCACGCCGCCGCCCACTCGGGGCATGAACTTGAACTACAAGTTTCTTCATATTATCGCTTCTGTGTATATGTCCGAAGAATGTAAGCATTCTCGTCGACACAATGAAGGATAGTCGCTTTGGATTACCGACCTCATCCAGTATGGAAACGTTAGTTCGATGGGCAGTATAAGGAACTCTCAGCATTCTCCTCCATGTCCACATTTCAAAAGCATCTATGCGAGCTCGATCTGCCTTTTTAACAGTCCAAGTTTCCGAGGCATACAGAAATATGGAGAACACAAGAGACTGAACCAGCGACATTTTTGTAGCTTTAGTGATGTTATGGTCACGCCATATTTTAGTAAACTTTGTCATGGCCACACGTGCCTGTTGAATGCGCCGTCGAATCTCATTTTCAGAGCTTCCCGAATTGTCGATCAAAGAACCGAGGTATACAAAACTTTGAACTACTTCACAACGGCCTATTGACTTTATTTCTCGATGATTATCATGCTCTCTATCTACGATCATAACCTTGGTCTTATTGTAGTTAATACCAAGACCATACGCTGCACTATGTTGTTCTAAGATGTTTAATAGAGCTACTAGTCCTTCCTGAGAAGCTCCAATAAGGGTTGTACCGTCAGCAAATCTTAAGTTGGATATTTTGCTTCCGCCAATAGTTACACCGCCGTTCCAGTTGTCTAATACCTGTCTCATCACAAATTCAGAATAAATGTTAAACAACATCGGAGATAATACATATTATCTTTAATCAGTCTTCATGTGTTGAGTATATAACGTTCAAGATATACCCGGCAGTAAATTTTGGGCACTCAAATGTCTTAAAAAGTTAATCTCCCAAAACTGATCTACTCTCTAGCACTACAAATCCAATCCACAGTTTTGCGGATGACAGTATCTTGCATGCAGGCATCGGAGCAACAGAGCGATCTCTGTGGTCGAGCTGGAACGCAGAATACTGGCAGAGGCAGCTTCACTTTCAAAGGATTTCCATACCATTACCGCTTGGGGGCTGAAGAATATGGTAAATTTTAATGCTTCCAAGACCCAGTATTGCACACTATCAAACAAGAAGTGCCTAAGCCAACATCAGCTTCTAATGAACAACCGGGCTCTGTCAAGGAGTCACTCATTCAAGCTGTTAGGAGTCAACATTACAGAAAATCTTATGTGGCACGAACACGTTGCGTCAATTGCAACAGCACCTCATGCTATATAAAACCCAGATAAGACCTTGCCTGGAGTATGGCTCTCATGTTTGAGGAGCTGCTACCCCTACTACCTTGCCTATACTAGATACCGTTCAGATAAGGGCAATTGGACTAATTGGCGATCCGGCCTTAACGCGCCACCTTCAGTCACTTTATCACCGGCGTGTTGTTGGTGACCTCTCACTCTTTTACCGATATTCCAGCGGAATGTGCTCCTCTGAGCTATCCTCTATTGTTCCGCCGCTCACTGCTCCTATCAGATGTACCCGTGTGACCGCTGCATCTCATCCTAAGACGGTCGTTCTTCATACATCAAGAACTGAGCGGTACAACCGCACATTTATTCCCAGGGTGTCCAAGGCTTGGAATGGACTACCAAAAGATGTATTTATTGGGCCTGCAGGTATTGGCTCATTCAAATCCCGCGTTAGCAAACTTCTCCTAACATAACCCTTTCACAGCAGCCGCGGTACTCTGGTATTTAGGCTCTGCCTGCGCGGTCTGCTCAGTTATAAAAAAAAGACGACGATCCAAGGTATGTGTCATTAAATAGGGTATTGAAAAAAGCTATTAATATTGGGACTAAATCTAAGCTACCACAGAATGTGCCGCATGATCAATTCAAGAATAATTATTGGGAAGGTGGTCAAGCAATATGTCGTATAAATAATTATTTTTTACAAAACGTGACAACGTCGTACCGACCGATCGCCGACCTTGGGCGAACAGGTATAAACAACAGGTAGTGGCAGCGCATTGTTTTGGTTTGATCGTTTCCTTTTTAGTGGACGATTTTTGGGTGATTTTATCAGTGCGTAAGTGAAAAATAAACTGTTTTAGACAATTCCAAAAAATAGTGGAGTACTGTGCTGCTGCTGTACTGTGCCTCACCTGGCAAACAATAACGTGTTAGAGCATGACCTTTGCTTCTTCTAACCTATTCTGATCCATTGTCTGTGATCAATTTTTATAATCTACGACGCTACGATTTTCGATATTGTAGTATACTAGTGACGTTTGCACTCATTTTTAGTTACGTGGAAAATTTTGAAAAAACTGTAACTTATAATTACAAATTTCTTCATTTGAACAGCAACAAAAAAATTTTGCTCTAAACAGCAAAGACTTCATATATGCTCATTGAAGCAGCTTGTGAACTTACAGAATAAAATAAATTATAAAAAATTACTTGACACACTTTGTATGTCTGGTATGGTTGTCTGGAAGCGTAGCCGTGACCGTTCGCAATATTAAATGATTCTTCGGGTTGGAGAGAGAGACTGTGGCGCCATCTGGACACGCCTCCTTTTCACTCGCACAGCGCGCTATACCACCAAGCGATTAATATCTTCTTCTTCTTCTTCGTCTTCTTTCTTCCTTCGGCGCACCACTGCGACCGGCCACGTCTTTTACTTCTTATTTGTTTTCATTAAGAATTCTGCTGCATACGCAGGGTTGGACTAAGTATTTTTCACCCTCTACAGTGTGACCGTCGCAAATTGACTAGCGAAAAGAATTCGGTGAAAGAAGTCAGACTGTGCCCATAACTCTTCAGATAGGCAAAATTGTAAGCTATTTCGGATTAAGATGTTGACGATATCCTCAATTTTACTACTAATTAATCCTATTTCCTTCTTTTAGGTCTTGCTTTATTTTATTTATAAACCAAATGGCAAATAATTTATATCACATTGGCCCGATTTTATCAACATGCACATTTTAACAAAGACTTTGACCAATCAGAGCAGCCCTTTCAAGAACATGCATCTGTCAAAGTTTAACAAAAAGTTTAACAATTATTGTTAATCTTAACCAATGAGATTCCAGAGAAGCCGTTAGTTTCTTGGTATATCATATGATATGATGACAAGAAATTCACTCACTGGATAAAACAATAATTTACTATCGATAATAATTATGAGTACCTGCAATATATCTTTGTTTTATAGTAAAAAGAGGTAAAAATAGCATTTTGTTACATTTCAAAGGTTACAGCTATTTCCCCAAACGTGTATGTGCATTACTGGTTGCCTATCCAGAACCCCAGAACGGCAAAGCTTGCCATTTTATAGCTAAATATAACGTGGTATAACCCTATTTTATGTTATGTACAATGTGTACAATGAAAGATTGATTCTTCATAAAAATATGTATTTTCATATAGGTAATCCATCTGACTGACGGACACGAGATTTGTAATTATTAAATAAGGTAGGTAGTTGCTATGACTGATATAGGTACCTACTACTTTTATCACAAATTATCGCAGTTTGCAATTAGTAATTATACAATAATAATGTAAACATGGAAAATGTGGCATTAATTTGCAAATCAATCGCTTTTTTCTGATATCATGCTATAATCTTGATCCATGAATTTCTAAAATACCTTTGACAAAAGTGTCATCCAGCTTTGACGTGTTGTTTTCAATATTGATAGAATACTATTGGATGATACTTTTTGACATAGCCCTCAATACCCAATAGAAAGCTTTTGCTAAATAACATCCAATAGAAAAGCTTTGTCAAAGTCTTTGTTAAATATGCCTGTTGATAAAATCGGGCCTTAATATCCCATTTATCTGGTTCATAAAACTTATAACTACAACCGGCAACAGCAGATGTTCTTCCCCACATTAAAGGCGATGCAACATCGGAATTGGATGATCACTGCAGACAATATTTGATGTTCTTGTTTTACTTATTTTGTCTGTCCCTTTTTAGACTCGACATTTTTTTGTGGTCAACTTTGTACTGTTTTTGCAGGTGGAAATTGAGTGAAAAGGCAGTCACCCCATATCTGGATTTTATACGAAAATATAAAATGAAATACACTGAATGAGTCTCGGTTTGCTGCCATTTTCTGAAAGAATAAGTAGCTTGATATCTGTTTACTGTCTATTCATAATAACCTACGAGAAGTAAAATGAGACACCCTACATAAAAAATGCGCGGTTCACGACCCTTTTTGGGGTATATTATTAAAGGTACCAATGAGTTTAATAACACATCCTGAATAAATCATGATGGTACAGAAGAAACGGAGGCCCAGAAGTAGTCATTTTACGAAGTAAAAATTTGATGAAGTTCTATTTAACATTCTGTAGTGGGAGTATGAAAGGCGATGCTAATAATGGTATAGAAACAGCATAAAAACTGAAAACTTGGTGTTATAACCGGACTGATAATTACACTGAAAGTATCTGAATAGTGACGTTTTTGTCTGACGATGAGTTGATTATTGAAGTCACTAAGGAAGCTGTGTCAATCCTTGATCTGAGATTACTACATTTTTCTGATAAACTTAAGAAATAAGTAGATAAGCAAAGCGGTTTCTGGCATCAAAAGCGCGCGAAGTGTGAATCTGTGGCATTGAATTTGACAAATGACGTGGTCACGTGTGATTGGTTTACAGATGAGGTGACAGTTTTATGTTCTGTGATTGGTTGACAGATGACGCGTTCACGAGGTCTACGCCATCGTCACGTAACCTACGTCAAACCGTCACGTGACCGCGTCATCTGTCAGCCAATCACAGAACACAAAACTGTCACCTCATCTGCCAACCAATCACAGAACACTAAACTGTCACGTGACCACGTCATCTGTCAAATTCAAATTCAACCGCCACAGATTCGCACTTCACGCGCTTTTGATGCCAGAAACCGCTTTGCTTATCTACTGAAATATGGGAGAAATAATTTATCTGAAGTCCTCCCCTGTACGTGTCCATTCGTGCACGCAACTGGCACGTTGCTGAATCCTCCACCACTACCACTACCACCAGATTTAATTATAAATTTCGTTTTTGTCGTATAAACACACATAGCAACCACACATCATACGAGGTCCGATGGAAGGAACGCCATGTTGCCGATGATGCGACGCTTGTCTTGTATGCACCACACCATAGCCGTATCTACCTGGGTTCATCGTTTTTGGCACCCTTCCTCCGCGAGGAAGAATTCCGTAAGAAAATACACTGGGATTAATCTAGAATGATAATGCTGCTACTGTGCGAGATATGATCAGGCACGTATTTAAAGGGGGGGTCCACAAATTTTTGCATCCCCCCTCCCCCCCCCCCCTCCCGGACGACAGACAATTTAAGATGACAACTGTAATATGAACCCCCACCCAAAAACCAAATCCTGGATACCCATTCTCCACACAAGGAGTGTGTTCCTTTGAAACTTTCCCCTTAGATCTGCTGGTTCACCCTAAATATCTAAAATCCTTATCTGGGTTCCTATCAGGACAAAATCTCGTGTCATGTATAGTTTGAAGGTGCTAATTACAAAATTCGGTCGTAGGAGTATCAGTCTCAGGTAACGAACATCAAAAATGTCCAGACCATCAGATCTGAAAGTTCACCCTAAAAATCTAAAATCCTTATCTGGCTTCCTATCAGGCAAAATCTCGTATCATATATGTATAGTTTGAAGGTGCTAATTACAAATTCGGTCGTAGTTTTGAGTATCAGCCTCCGGTAACGAACACCAAAAATTTCCAGACCCTCAGATCTGCAAGTTCACCCTAAAAATCTAAAATTCTTATCTGGCTTCCTATCAGGACAAAATCTCGTGTCATGTATAGTTTGTAGGCGCTTGTTACAAAATTCGGTTCATAGTTTTGAGTATCAGCCTCAGGTAACCAATATCAAAAATTTCCAGACCCTCAGATCTGTAAGTTCACCCTAAACATCTAAAATCTTTATCTGACTTTTTATCAGGATGAAACCTCGCATCCTAGATGATTTGAGGGCGTCAATTACAAATTCGATCGCAGTTTTGAGTTTCAGCCTCAGGTAACGAAATCAAAAATTTCCAGGCCCTCAGATCTGCAAGTTCACCATAAAAATCTAAAATCCTTATCAGGACAAAATCTCATGTCATGTATACTTTGTAGGCGCTTGTTACAAAATTCGGTCATAGCTTTGGGTATCAGCCTCAGACAACGAACATCAAAAATTTTCAGACCCTCAGATCTGTAAGTTCACTCTAAAAATCTAAAATTCTTATCTGGCTTCTTATCAGGACGAAAACTCGTATCTTGTATAGTTTGAAGGCGCTTATTACAAAATTCGGTCATAGCTTTGATATCAGTCTTAGGTAACGAACATCAAAAATTTTCAGACCCTCAGATCTCTGTAAGTTCACCCTAAAAATATACAATCCTAATCTGGCTTCCTATCACGACGAAAACTCGTATCTTGTATAATTTGAAGACGCTAATTACAAATCCGATCGCAGTTTTGAGTATCAGCCTCAGATAGCATCAAGAATTCTCTGACCCCCAGAGATTTGCAAGTTCACCCTAATAATCTAAAATCCTTATCTGGCTTCATATCAGGACGAAAACTTATGCCATGTATATTTTGTAGGTGCTAATACCAAATCCGGTCGCAGTTTTGAGTATCAGCCTTAAGTATCGAACATCAAGAATTCTCAGGCCCTCAGATCTGTAAGTTCACCCTAAAAATCTAAAATCGTTATCTGGCTTACTATCAGGATGAAACGTCGCATCCTAGATAATTTGAGGGCGTCAATTACAAATCCGATCGCAGTTTTAAATTTCAGCCTCAGGCAACGAACATCAACTGGCGCCTCTTCTATTTAATTTGTACACGAACAATCAACCTGTCGGCGCTATTAAAATTAATTTTAAATGGACGAAGGAACATTTTTTCAAGTTACCTTAAGTAATGTACCCTGATTCAGGTAATCCGCTCATACAGATTTAGGCCCGATTTTATCAACATGCAGATTTTAACAAAGACTTTGACCAATCAGAGCAGCCCTTTTAAGAACATGCATCTGTCAAAGTACTCTGAAAATTATTGATTTCTCTTGCAGTTGACCTCAAAAAGCTCAAAAATGACATACTTTATATACAATCGAGCATTGTAAATCATCTAGCATCTTTTCCAGTCTGATTTTCCATCCCAAATCGGTGAAAAATTGCATTTTCTTGTTTGATCAAAAGTTTAGCAATTGCTAATTTCAACCAATCAGATTCCAGATTCCATTTCCATTTGATCGCAGGTTTCATGCTGTATTAAATGCTATGATGACAAAAAATTCAATCATTCCATTATTTGGATAAAACAATAATTTACTATCGATAATAATTATGAATACCTGCAATATATCTTTGTTTTATAGTAAAAAGAGGTTAAAATAGTATTTTGTTACATTTCAAAGGTTACAGCTACTTCTCAAACGTATGTGCATTACTGGTTGCCTATCCAGAACCCCAGAACGCCAAAGCTTGCCATTTTGTAATTAAAATTAAGTATAACCCTATTTGATGTACAATGCACCTGTGAATACTTCTATAAGAAGATCTATAACAAACATGCATCCAGTAAATGAAAGATTGATTCTTCATGAAAGTATGTATTTTCATATAATCCATCTGACTGACGGACGTGGGATTTTTAATTATTAAATAAGGTAGGTAGTTGCTGTGATTGATATAGGTACCTACTACTTTTATCACAAATTATCCCAGTTTGCAATTAGTAATTATGAAATAATTATAATGTAAACATGGAAAATGTGGCATTAATTTGCAAATCAATCGCTTTGTTCTGATATCCTGCTATGATTTTGATCCACGAATTTCTAAAATATCTTTGACAAAAGTGTCATCCAGCTTTGACGTGTTGTTTTCAATATTGATAAAATACTATTGGATGATACTTATTAACATAGCCCTCAATACCCAATAGAAAGCTTTTGCTAAATAACGTCCAATAGAAAAGCTTTGTTAAATTCTTTGTTAAATATGCATGTTGATAAAATCGACCCTTAGAATTCACCGCTCTGGAATCCCTCTTGAAGAGATTTGCTGACTACGCCCATGCTTCTTGATTGTCGTTTTTACAAACCGACGGACGCCGCCAGTATGAGCTTGATGGGCGTATTGTTCCGTGATAGGTTGTTTTTTCTTGTTGTTCCGTCGTCTACATCTTCGTCTTCTTCTTTTTCTTCCCTCCGCAATGGCTCTCAATGGCGGACCTCGTTTATTAGGTCTATTATAATCAATGCTGAAGATGGTGGATGAAGAACGAAGAGTGTGTGTGGCTATAATGGCACCCCACCCTCCACAATCAGCCTTGCCAAGGCCTAGCTACCTATTTATTGAATTTGCCTTGAGTTCAGCAGATACAGTGGAATTTCATGTAAATCGACATATCCCTTTCGGGGCATGACAGAAAAGCTAAAATGCAACGAATTTTGCTTAATATATGTATGAACAAAAATCAATAGTTTTTGAGGTTTTTCAATTTTATTAGGGTACTTGCAGAGGTCGTGAAATCGCCTCGGGAGTATACATACCGTAAAGAAAACCATATCAAGATGCAGTAGGAAACAAAAAACATGATTTTACTGACGGCCAAAAAAAGAGATTTGCAAAATAAAATAAGGATATATTCAAAATTTTCCACGTGACTTAAAACAAGGGCTGACGTCACAGGTATCTTATCGATATCGACAATCGATACTGCTACAGATTTGCCAACTGCGCATTCGACTAGAGATGATCTGAATTCTTCAACAATGCGACTCAATTTATTGATGCTTAAACATATTTGAAACAGGCAATTAACCCACTAGCATTTTCGTTGCAATACATTTTTATATCTGATAGGTATCACAGTTCATCCTGTTTGTGACCGAGATTCGCAACTAATCGAAGCCGTCATTTTATTTCGGTGCATCCCATTATGAATGAATCCAAAGATAGAATCTAATTCAAGCCCATCCCTACAAAGTGAATTAGTAAGCTAGCCTAACTTTTATTCTTTTGACTTTTGTGTGTGACTGTGTTTTGTGGTTATAATGATCAATGTCAAAGGTTAGCACTGGGTATCGATATCGAATATCAATATTTTACATTCCATCACTATAGGATATCACTGACGTCAGAGGTTGTTTGCGCGGCATTTTCCGGCATTTGAAATAATTTTTGGAATATCTCTCACAGCCGATTCCAAAAAACCAAACAAGTGATTTTGTCATGTTTACTAGGCTCTAAGGAACGCGTAAACGACATAATATTTTTTTCTGCAAGTACCCTATTGCATAAAATTTGGCATGTTTATCTAAATAATGAAATCGTCATCATAGTCTTAACAGACTTGTTGTGAACTCGTAAAATGCATGCAAGTCGGAGCTAGAGTATTGCCGACACGAATATTATCAACAGTTTTGAGAACTGTAGCTCGCCATCGTTCGCGATTTACTGTCAGTTCAGTGGCGCTCTTGATATTCATATCCAGCAACTGTTTCGTCGTATCCATCCTGCGTGTAGGGGAACGGCCACGGCGTCGCCCACTCGGGGCGTGACCCTGAACTACAAGTTTCTCCATATTATCGCTTCTATGAATATGTCCGAAGAATGTAAGCATTCTCGTCGACACAATGGAGGATAGACTCTTTGAATTACCGAGCTCATCCAGTATGAAACGTTAGTTCGATGGGCGGTATAAGGGACTCTCAGCATTCTCCTCCACGTCCACATTTCAAAAGTATCTATGCGAGCTCGATCTGCTTTTTAAAAGTCCAAGTTTACATATTTACACTATAAGTATACTCATCATGTAGTATAAGTTATATACAGGGTGTTAATTAAGTATGTTAACAAACTTTAACCACGAATAGTACTCCGAAAAATAGAAAGAAAATGTTATATGAACATGGGTCCGGAAATGCTTCCTAAGGGAGCTACGCTCCTTTGCATGGGGTACCCTGAAGACGGTTTTCCCTCGATATTCTCGAAACCATTCATAACAAAATTATGAAATTAGGTACGATGGGTACACTTTTGACGCTGAATCTGATTCTGAATTCAGAATTTCATAATTTTAATCAGAAGCGTATCATACGGGAGGAGTTAAGAGTAAAAATAACCCCATTTTCTAAATGGTATTTTTTTACATTTTGATTTTAGAATATAGTATTTCAGAGATTTCTACGTAAAAATGGTCTCTTGGTACGTCTCGATAGGGCTAACCGTTTTCGAGAAAAATGCATTTATTTATTTACAATAGCCTGCATCGATTCAATAATTTGCATTTTTCTCGAAAACGGTTAGCCCTATTGAGATGTACCAAGAGACCATTTTTACGTATAAATCTCTGAGATACTATATTCTAAAATCAAAATGTAAAAAAATACCATTTAGAAAATGGGGTTATTTTTACCCTTAACTCCTCCCGTATGATACGCCTCTGATTAAAATTATGAAATTCTGAATTCAGAATCAGATTCAGCGTCAAAAGTTTACCCATCGTACCTAATTTCGTAATTTTTTTATGAATGGTTTCGAGAATATCGAGGGAAAACCGTCTTCAGGGTGCCCCATGCAAAGGAGTGTAGCTCCCTTAGGAAGCATTTCCGGACCCATGTTCATATGACATTTTCTTTCTATTTTTCGGAGTACTATTCGTGGTTAAAGTTTGTTAACATACTTAATTAACACCCTGTATAAAGCTACCATAGATTCAAAATACCATGATTAGTTTAAAATCGACACTATTATCTTTGTGTGTATGTGTATAACACATCAAACGCTTAAAAAGATTAGAGCACATATTATCTTTAAAGGATACGCGGCACAAATTCATCTGTGTGACACCACATAAATTACAAACGACTATAATTAGAGACTATCTGCTTCTCTGACTAATCTGTTTTAACAAAATTAAGGAAAAAATTAATTGATAGCGGCAACTAGTAACGCTGTTTACAACAATTTATTAGCAGGCAAACAACGACACCTCATTATAACATGTCGCAACGCCTTGCGTACCCCCATTAGAAAAATTTCATAATGATGTTAATAAACCAAGTGGTTATCTTCGTTGTGAGACTATTTTAAAACTTCACAGCACAGTAGATGAGTCAACAATACGAAGAATGGGGGAAAATCCAAATGCCGAGGACCACCGCAGTTTTATCGACTCCAGAAATCATTGTAAACGCGTGATTGACAGCAGCGAGGAGGAACACAGCCAAAAAATCATGTCCTAGTTCGTCCATAACGTTCTGGTCTGTAGGTAAGGGTGTTAGTCAGAACTTTTCCTATTCGTCAATACCACCCTTGACCAGAGAGCACAAGTCCATCGCTTCTACTCTTAAAGAAAAGGCAGACATCTTAAGAGGGACCTTCTCAGCCCATTCTACTGTACGAGTAGACTACCCCTAGAATATACTAACCATCGTAAATTTTACGACGAGACTTAGTTTAATCTGCAATTTTATCGACGCGGCTTAGCCCTTGACCTTGTACGCTCCCCTAATCTTCTATTAGATCGGTGTGAGTAAGTTAGTGACCCAAAGTGCATTTGATAGTAATTGGAATAGTTTTATTTGGACAACGGCGCCGTAAATTTTACGAAGGTTAGTATAAATGTTATATTTAAACGTTAGACCAGTTTAGCGTTATTTTGATTATTTTAACAAATGTGATATGACAAAGATAATTGCCATTAGAAGCGAAACAAGGTTCAGCAGGATTATTGCCCGGTGAAAATGAGGAGAATAGAGTTCGTTGGAGAGTGGTTCCGAGAGCGAATATAGTGTTCAAGAAGCCTTTAGTCCATCTGAGTCTGAATTCATGGATTGTGTGTGATCACAACCAACAAACAAAGAGCTAGGACCATCTCGAGAAAAAAAATTATGTATTTATCATCCAAACAGCTAATAAAACCATGAAACGCAACGAAAAACTTGACCAACTTTAACCTGCTCGCTAAGATTAATTATAGAGAATGAATTAAACCAAGATGGATCAGAGGATAGAGCCACTCCTAGTCTAAACAAGAGTGTAAGGTGCCAACACTGCCCTTCAAAAAACTTAGAATGTCGACGCGCTAATGTGAGTACTGCCAAAGGTCATTTTGCGGAGAACATCTGCTCTTTGCTGTGTGTCTTGCAGTTCAAAAATGGAATTTTTCTTGTTATTATTAATATTTGTATTCAGAAATATTCTTATTATGAACAATTTTCAGTAATAGTTAATAAACGATAAAAACGTTTTTTTTCAAATTGTGATCCTTTCTCAAGTAGTAAGTTTTACGAGGGTTAGTAGTAATAGGTATAAAAATAAGGTTAGTATTCTAGGGCTACCAAAGAAGTGTTCCGACCACCACCATAAACGTGAACTCGAGGATGGCAGAGGTCAAATTTCAACATCAAGATGTAAAAAGCATCCTCCAAAAACTAAACACGAAGAAAGCTGCTGGTCCTGACCAAATTCAAGCCATAGTCTTAAGCGCTGTAGTGATGAGCTTGCACCTAGGCTCTTCAAACTATCGTATCGGCGAGGTGTGTTTTCCGCGGCATGGAAGATTGGCTGCGTAAATTCCATTCCTAAGAAAGGTAAAAAAACCGACCCATCATTTATAGACCTGTGGCTAAGAATAGCATCATTTCTAAGATTATGGAGGCCTGAAATAGGTCTACGGCTGACTTCCTGGCCTACGTTATTTACGTATGGAACAGAACAACTGAAAGGGCGAATCCCGTGTTGTTGCACTTGACATATCGAAAGCCTCCTATAGAGTGTGGCATGAGGAACTTCTGATCAAGCTTGTTGCTTATGGACTACAACCTGGCCTACGCCAGTAGCTGAATAACCTTTTGAACGACTGATCTCTGTTTGTTGTTGTCGAAGTCTCTTTATCAAACGTATTTTCTATAAACACAGATGCTCCTCAGGGATTTCTCCTATCCCCTACAATGTTTCTGATGTATATCAACGAGCTGCTGGAAATAACATCCAATCCAATCTGCAGCTTCGCAGACATCACTAACTTAATATCGTGCATGGAACCAGGCTAGACACTATTTAATTGAATAGTAAATAAAGTTTAACGTACAAAAGACTCAACAATAGTGACAAAGAACTCTCACGTTGGCTTACCAACTATGGAAATGGAGGGACATCGAATAGTCGAGTCACCTTCCGTCAAGCTTTTGGGAATCAACATCAACAGTAACATGTCCTGGCCCAACCACGTCGTCAGTACATTACAGAATGGACTATACTTTCGTTATCAAACGCGCCTTTATTTGTAATAGATAGCTTTTGCTAATTTACCAATTTCGATTGCCCAATTTTGAAGTCTACGTTTTCTGACAAGCTTAGATAAGGAAAGAAAGGGGATACCGCGCACCAGTTTATTGCTATATCAATTAGCTGTGACAGAAGATGATTAGATGTCAAAATTTTGGTGGAAAACAAATAATTTGGTACGGTAGTATTTTTTGTGATATTTAGCGTTTCTAAACCAATAATTGTAAAATATTGTGGTGTGCATAATAGTAGGGTGTGCAGCTTACGGCTTTAAAAGCCACAGCAGTAGGAAGGAGCCAGGAATCACTTTTCACAGGTAAATTTATGTTCATATTTTTTGGTGCATTCGAAGTTTATGCAAATATCTCGATATTTAGTTCAGAGATACATATGTATCCGAAATATTATTTCAAATGTACCACCAACACGCGAATCATAATATTTTTGAGCAAGTGTAAAAATTATATTTTTTTGCCATGCGAATCATAACATTTTTGAGCATTTAGAGTGTAAGAATTATATTTTTATGCCATGTTTTGGTTCAAATACATTCAGTTTTCCAGTGACGTATCGGTTATAGCTTACATTTTGCAAGACAACATATCGGTCGACTGGAAATTCACGGTTAAGTTAATGTTAATTACTTAAATTTGAACTGCGGATGGTGAAATTGGCGATACAGAACGCGCGAATAACAATATTTTAATAAATTTTATTTGAAAATAGATA